>CM059309.1:2522500-3762500 GCA_030340665.1 Neosalanx taihuensis | reverse complement strand
TAAAAGCGTCTGCTAAATGAATAAATGTAAATGTAAAATGTAAATGAATGTGGATGGTGAATCTGGGTGCGGTGCTCTGTCAGTAGGGGGCGCTCTGCTGCGGGAGCGGACGGCAGTAGGAGGTTCAAAGCAGGTAGAGGCTTATTGTGATAAGCTGAACCTAAGCTTGTAAGTTTGTAATCAATGATAGGGATTAATGTGTATCAAAGGGGAAAAAAACACAGAGAGAAGTCGACACCAAAGCCGTTATCTGGAGTCACTCTGAATGCTGAAGCGAAGCGAAGCGAGGGAGGGGAGGGTGGGTGGAGAGGATAGAGATAGAGAGAGAGAGAGAGAGAGAGAGAGAGAGGGAGAGGCAGATATAAAGGGTGAGAGAGAGAGAGAGAGAGGCAGATATAAAGGGTGAGAGAGAGAGAGAGAGAGAGAGGGAGAGAGAGGGAGAAAAGAGAGAGAGGCAGATATAAAGGGTGAGAGAGAGAGAGAGAGGCAGAGGATAAAGGGTGAGAGAGAGAGAGAGGCTGTAATCACAAAGGTTATTTTCCAAGGTCAAGATTTGGAATTCTCCTCACAATCTCTCCAGTGTGCCGGGCCGCCCAAACCACCCCAAACCACCCCAGACCGCCCCAGCGCAGCCCACCTTTCTCTTGTTAGTGCCTCCAAGCTCATTCCTATCTTCTCTTCCTCTCCTCCTTCCTCATCCCCCCTTTTCATCTGTCAGTCAGGCAGCCAGTCCAGATCCAGCCTGGTCCAGATTCTCCCTCTAACAGCAGCTCAGGCTTGCATGGATGAACAGCTAACAAACAGCAGACCAGCCTCCTGTCCTGCGAGGAGCAGCCTGTCAGTCAGTCAGAAAGTCAGTCATTCAGAGGCAGGTCACACTGATTCTAATAAACAGGTCGTTATCAAGCTTCAGGACAGCGGCCCTCAAGGACCAGACTGCCAACCCCTGTTCTATCATGACCTGAGGGGAAGAGAGACCTCAGACTAAGAACCCTGAGAACCCTGAGAACCCTGAGAACCCTGAGAACTCTGAGAACCCTGAGAACCCTGAGAACTCTGAGAACCTGGAACCCTGAGAACCCTGAGAACTCTGAGAACCCTGAGAACCCTGAGAACCCTGAGAACCCTGAGAACTCTGAGAACCCTGAGAACCCTGAGAGCTCTGAGAACCCTGAGAACCCTGAGAACCCTGAGAACCCTGAGAACTCTGAGAACCCTGAGAACCCTGAGAACTCTGAGAACCCTGAGAACCCTGAGAACCCTGAGAACCCTGAGAACTCTGAGAACTCTGAGAACCCTTAGAGCTCTGAGAACCCTGAGAACCCTGAGAACTCTGAGAACCCTGAGAACCCTGAGAACCCTGAGAACCCTGAGAACTCTGAGAACCCTTAGAGCTCTGAGAACCCTGAGAACTCTGAGAACCCTGAGAACCCTGAGAACTCTGAGAACCCTGAGAACCCTGAGAACTCTGATGTCTACTGACTTTAGCCTCACTCACACACACACTCACACACACGCACGTATACACACACACACACACACACACACATACAGATGCACATGCACACCCACACACACACACACACAGTCACACACACACACAAACACGCACACCTACACACACACACAGTCACACACATACACACACACGCACACCTACACACAAACACACAGTCACACACACACACAGACACAGTCAGACACACAAACACGCACACCTACACACACACACAGTCACACACACACATATTCACGCACACACACTCCTGCACATACACAGTCACGCACACACACACACTCTCACACACACTCCTGCACATACACAGTCACGCACACACACACACTCTCACACACACAGGAGGCAGATTGTAGAAAGGTTGTCATCAGGGTAAACACGGCCCCCATGTCAACAAACAGTCTGCTTGTTTTTCCCATCAGCAGTAGCTGTCCTGTCTGAAGCCACAAGCAGACGCTGCTGCTGAACACTGTCTACTGAACACACGAACACACTGCAGTGACAGCAGACCACAGCTAACCAGGGAGAGATGGAACCAAGAGGAATAATGATCCAATCTGCCAGCCGCCCCCTCCAGAGAGCCTGGCGAGGGGAGGGGGGCGCCGAGGAGAGCAGAGGCTGAGGTGGGAGGCATCCTCCCTGGGCGGGTCTGGGGTGGAGGGGGGCTGGGGGGGGCTGGGGGGGAGCGCACGCTCAGATAAGGTGCAGCCGTGAGGAGATAAACTACCCCCCCCCCCTCCTCGCTGATGAAAGGAGGAAATAAAGGCAGACTGACCTCCGGGTCCCTCCTGCCCCTCCTCGCCTCGCCGTCCCTCTCCATCTCCCTCAGACACCCTCTGCCTGAGGAGGCTGGGGCAGCGGAGGGCTGGGGGGCTGGGGGGGGGCTGGGGGGGGCTGGAGCGCTCCTGTTAGCACAGGAAGTCCTCCACAGGTCCTCCCCAGGCTGGAGGTGCTGAAAGCTAGACGGCTTTCATTCGGCAGCTCGAATGGGAATCAGAGACCTCGTTAGCTGCGACTAACACGGCGCTGACGAGGCTTCTGTCATCCTCACACACTCCCACGGATCTCACATGGACACAGGACATGTGGGGTTCTACATAGGCAAGCCGTTCCGTGTGTGTGTGTGTGTGTGTGCATGTTCACGGTTGTGTGTTTGTGTGTTTGTGTGCCTTAGCGTTGGGGGCTCCGGAGAGCACGCTGCCCCCTGCTGTAACAGTCCGGAGAGCACGCTGCCCCCTGCTGTAACAGAACGCTAACAGCTCCGCTTCAGGACGCCGGCCCATCATTTCCCCCTGGTCCAGTCCAGCAGGACAGCAGGAGGAGGGGGGGCGCTGACCCAGACCCCTGAGGGAGGGGCGGGCCACAGGCAGGGGGGCCAACATGGGGCCCAGACAAGGGCCAGCAGATCTGGAGCACGTTCTGGACACTGCTGTGCCCCAACTGCCCAAACAAACAACCATACAAACACACACACACACACACACACTCCTGTTCACACACTCCAACAGCATTCAACAAAAGTAAAAAGATTTCATCTAGGTTTTAGGCATCGTAGGTACAGTATATGATGGATGAAGACGAGGAGGAGGATGAGGAAGAGAGGACGCTATTTAAACAGCAAAATCCTTCGACCATACATTAAGACCCTTCCTATGGATTGTGCACAGGGTTGGGATATCTTTATTTGGGAAGAGGCACGGTGTACGAGGCATTAGTCAGCCGTTTCCCTTCAGAGGCGTGTTTTCTGAACACGCGCGGTCGCTTGTCAGCGGAGAGCCTATTTCATTCTATTCTTCCCCGTCACATGGCAGAGTAACACATATTTTCTATTCGATTGCGGTGACAAAAGGCCCCTTTCCCATGAAAGGATCCTGTTCAATTGTACCCCCAAGACGAAACAGCGAGTCACAAAAGTAGCGCCCTTCCCCCCGGGAGAGAAAGGAACCCCTCAGCGATTTAGTGAAAAACCGTTCAAATCCCCCCCCCCCCCCCCCCCCCGCCTCCACCACCACCACATGGAAAAATATGGGAAATATACGTTCAGTGCATCTCGAGGAGGCGTCTGTGTTAAAGCACAAGGCAGTCATTTCCATTCATTTGTCTCTGGCTGACGGGGGGATGAAGGAGGGAAGCAGATGATGGTGCTACGTGAACACGGTGCTCAAACACAGGGAGCCATTTTGTCCTTTCAAGAGGAACTGGATGATTAGATGGCGAATGGAAGACGCCACTTCCGCCTGACGCACGCGCGCGCTCACGTTGTCACTTTTAATGAGGTATTGTTGGCGAGGCAGGAAAGCACAAATCAGGAAAAAATCGTTTTCAGTACATTGGTATTTGTTAGATGGTGGGGGGGCGGGGGGGGGGGGTTGGGGGGTGGGAATTGCATTCATGTGGATTTCAAATTTGGGGTTAGTGCACCTAGAAGGAGCATGTCTCGAAGCGTGCTGAAGTCTTGTTGGTACATCAGTTTGTTATATTTCTCTGAGGTGAATTTCCATCAGGTAGTGAAGGATGTGGTGACCTTTATCTAAGGAAGTGATAGAATGACCCAAGACGACAGATACAATCATCCTGTAATAGAATCATCTGGATTTATTATGTTACGACCCACCACTGTGTAAAACAACTCCTGCAGGATCAAGACCATCCCTGTGTGTGTGTGTGTGCCTGAGTGTGTGTGTGCCTGAGTGTGTGTGTGCCTGTGTGTGTGTGCCTGTGTGTGTGCCTGTGTGTGCCTGAGTGTGTGTGTGCCTGTGTGTGTGCCTGAGTGTGTGTGTGCCTGTGTGTGTGTGTGTGTGTGTGTGTGTGTGTGTGTGTGTGTGTGTGTGTGTGTGTGCCTGAGTGTGTGTGTGCCTGCGTGTGTGTGTGTGTGCCTGTGTGTGTGAAAATGTGTCAAAATCTTCTGGGTCAAAAATATACATACAGCACCTTGAATCACCAATTTGGTGATGTAGAAAAAGTTGTTTCAATCCAATTTGCTTTTTGGCATGGCCTCCTAACTTCTTACGAGTGATTATGATTGACTCCAGCTGGTGACTTCTTTCAGTCCATGTAAATAGGGCTTGTTTGACACATTCACTAGACTCAGCCAGAAATACTACAATGGGAAAGTCTAAGGAGCTCAGCACGGATCTGAAAAAGCGCATCATTGACTTGAACAAGTCAGGAAAGTCCCTTGGAGCCATTTCAAAGCAGTTGCAGGTCCCAAGATCAACTGTGCAAACAATTGTTTGTAAGTATAAAGTGCATGGCACAGTTGTATCATTGCCACGATCAGGAAGAAAACGCAAGCTATCACTTGCTGCTGAGAGAAAATTGGTCAGGTTGGTCAAGAGTCAACCAAGAACCACCAAAAAGCAAGTCTGCAATGAGTTGGAGGCTGCTGGAACACATGTGTCAGTGTCCACAGTCAAGCGTGTTCTACATCGCCATGGGCTGAGAGGCTGCCGTGCAAGAAGGAAGCCATTACTCCAGAAGCGGCACCTTACGGCTCGACTGAAGTTTGCTGCTGATCACATGGACAAAGACAAGGCCTTCTGGAGGAAAGTTCTGTGGTCAGACGAAACTAAAATTGAGCTTTTTGGCCACAATGACCAGAAATATGTTTGGAGGAGAAAAGGTGAGGCCTTTCACCCCAAGAACACCATACCTACCGTCAAACATGGTGGTGGTAGTATTATGCTGTGGGCCTGTTTTGCTGGCAGTGGAACTGGTGCTTTACAGAAAGTAAATGGAATAATGAAGAAGGAAGACTACCTCCAAATTCTGCAGGAAAACCTAAAATCATCAGCCAGAAAGTTGGGTCTTGGACGTAGTTGGGTGTTCCAACAGGACAATGACCCCAAACATACATCAAAAGTGGTGAAGGAATGTGTGATAACTGGGCAGAGTAATTAAAACATGTTAATCCGCTGATCCACTAGGTGGCAGCAACCCTCTGTTGTTACGGTTGAGTTAAAACTATAGTAAGCACAGAACAAGTTCAGTCGGGAATGTGCCTCTGTTGGCCAGGTTGAGTGTACTGCATATTGTGTTCGCCAACAAAGAAATAAAGCTCCTTAAATGTGAAACAAGAAGCCTCCGGAGTTACTACATAAATGGCGACGAGGATAAACTAAAGCCGATGCCTCGTGGGGATGCAACGGATGCAAGCGAAACAGTAAGACTCTGTAAAGTTGCTACGTTAGCGTGAGCGGATCCGAATCCGAGTCAGACGTTACCCCGAGGATAATCATGGCGGCGGCCTTGGTAGGGAGCACCGCTCCGTTCGACAGTGAGACACAGACGTGGGAAGAATATTGTGAGGTTCTTCACCATTTTTTTGAAGCTAACGAAATCACAGATGCAAGTCGGCAGAAGGCTATATTTCTCAGTTCAGTGGGAAGTCAGACGTACAGCCTCGTGAGGAACCTTGTCAGTCCCGCCAAACCAGGAGACAAGACGTTTGCCGAACTGGTCAAGATTTTGAAGGAACATTTCAACCCCAAACCCAGCGAGATTGTGCAGCGGTTCAAGTTTAATTCCAGACAGAGGAAGCTTGAGGAAACAGTAATGGAATACATCGCCGTGTTAAGGAAGTTAGCACTGGACTGCAACTATGGAGAAAAGTTGTCGGAGATGCTACGCGACAGACTGGTTTGTGGGATTGGAGATGACCGCATTCAGCGCCGACTGTTGTCAGAACCGGATTTGACATTTGAGAAAGCACTGAAGCTGGCACAAGCCATTGAGACAGCCAGCAAGGATGTTAAGGATTTACAGTCGCTGGAGTCTACACCCTCACACATGAGGGCACCTCTAGCAGTGCACAAAATGTCTACAAAGCAGTTCCCCACTAAGCAGCAGCACCAGTATAACGCTTGTTACAGATGTGGAGGTGAGCAGCACAGGGCTGGGGAATGTAGGTTTATTAAGGAAACCTGTCATAAGTGTGGTAAGATTGGCCACATTCGAAAAGTGTGTAGGTCAGGAGGCTCAGTTAGCGCTTCACAGGCTAGAGGGGGTGGAGTACCAGCAGGGAAGTCTGGGAAAACCCAGGGAACACATTATGTCAGCCAGGGGGAGGGCGACATAGACGAAGATAAAGTCATGTTCACACTGTACAAACTAGATGAACTAGACATACCAGCAGAGGAGCCATTTATACAGACATTGACTGTTAATGGGGATAAACAGCTATTTGAAATGGACTCGGGGTGTGGGGTAACAGTAGTGAACCACTCTGTGTACGAAACCTTATGGGGGAAGGAGGTGCCAGAGCTACGCTCATGTAGAGTGAGGCTAAAAACATACACAGGACATAAAGTAAATGTTGTGGGGGCAGCAGTGGTTAAAGTACAGCATAAACAGCTAGTAGAGAACTTACCATTGGTAGTGGTGGCAGGTTCAGGCCCCAGTCTAGTAGGCAGGTACTGGATTAGGAGGCTTGGGTTACAGTGGAGACCAGAACCCCAGATCCACCATGTTCAGACAGAGACCCCAGAGAAGGCACAGTGGAGACCAGAGCCACAGATACTCCAGGTTAAAGAGGAGACCTTGGAGGAGGTACTGGGGGAATTTGGGGAAGTTTTCAAAGACGAACTAGGGAGATTCAGAGGCCCCCCAGCAAAAATATACGTGGACAAGGAAGCAGCCCCCAGGTTTTTTAAAGCCAGACCCGTCCCATACGCCATGAAAGGGAGAGTTGAGGCTGAACTCGACCGTCTCCTTGCGGAGAAGATAATTGAACCAGTAAAATATGCTGAGTGGGCAGCGCCGGTGGTCCCTGTGTTGAAACCAGATGACACAGCAAGACTATGCGGAGACTACAAATTGACAGTGAATCAGATCTCAAAACTGGAGCAGTATCCAATTCCCAGAATTGAGGACTTGTTTGCCATTCTTTCAGGTGGAAAGAAATTCACAAAGTTAGATCTGAGTCACGCCTACCACCAGATTCCATTGGATGAGGAAGCAAAAAAGTATGTAACTATAAATACACACAAAGGCTTGTTCACATACAAAGTGTTACCTTTTGGAGTTTCATCATGTCCGGCTATTTTCCAACGTACCATGGAGGGACTACTGCAGGGCATCCCTCGTGTGGCAATCTTCCTGGATGACATCCTGCTGACGGGAAAAGACGACAAAGAGCACCTGCAGACTCTGACCATGGTGCTGAAACGGCTACAGGAGGCTGGTCTAAGGCTTAAGAGGACCAAGTGTGTGTTCATGAGTGAGGAAGTGATATTTTTGGGTCACAAAGTGGATGCAACAGGACGGCACCCAATGCATGAGAAGGTGGAAGCGATCAAAGAGGCACCCTCACCTTCAAATGTGACAGAGTTAAAGGCATATCTGGGACTATTGAACTATTACAACAAGTTCCTACCAAATCTGTCTACCGTCCTTGCTCCGGTGCACAAACTGTTACAAAAAGACACAAAGTGGCAGTGGGGAGATGCACAACAAGCAGCCTTTAACACATCAAAAGACCTCATGCAGTCAGCTCAGGTGCTTGTGCATTACGATCCAGAGAAGGACATTGTGCTGTCATGTGACGCGTCACCATACGGGGTAGGTGCCGTTCTGTCACACCACATGCCAGATGGAACTGAAAGACCCATAGGTTTTACCTCACGAACACTAAACACAGCAGAGAGGAACTACTCACAACTGGATAAGGAAGGTCTGTCAGTGATGTTTGGAATACAACGCTTCCACAAGTACATTTATGGACGGAAATTCACTATAGTGACAGATCACAAGCCGCTGTTGTCACTTTTCAATGAGATGAAAGCAGTGCCACAAATGGCCTCGCCCAGGATCCAAAGGTGGGCTGTAACACTGAGAGCCTACGAATACACAATAGTGTATAAAGAAGGAAAACATCACAGCAATGCTGACGCTCTCAGTCGCCTTCCTTTGCCAGATACACCTAAAGTGGAGACGTCGGAAGAGAGGGTTCTCATGCTGGAGAGCTCTGACATCACGCTTGTGACAGCTGATCAAGTGAAAGCATGGACAGACAAAGATCCAGTACTGTCGAGGGTGCGAGAAATGGTTCACAACGGCTGGTCAGCAAAAGACAAAGGGGAGGAGTTTGCCCCTTATGAGGTGAGGAAACTTGAACTTAGTATTCAAAATGGCTGTGTGATGTGGGGGTCGAGAGTGGTTGTGCCAAAACCAGGCCAAGGAAGTGTCATGAGACAACTTCATCAATGCCACCCGGGAGTGTCCAGGATGAAAGCATTGGCTAGGAGTTACGTATGGTGGCCGAAGCTGGACAAAGAGGTGGAGGATACGGTAAAGGCCTGTACAACATGTCAGGAGCATCGCAACGTCCCGGCACCAGCTCCGTTACACCCCTGGGATTGGCCTGACAAGCCCTGGAGTCGTATTCACGTGGATTATGCCGGACCGTTCATGGGAAAAATGTTTTTTGTGCTCATAGATGCACATTCAAAATGGATGGACGTGTATCCAGTGAACTCTGCCACTTCAGCCACCACAATTGAGTGCCTGCGAACCAGTTTCAGTAACCATGGACTGCCTGAGTTGTTGGTGTCTGATAATGGCACTTGTTTCATCAGCACAGAGTTCAACGTGTTTCTAAGTAAAAATGGAATCCGTCATGTGACCTCTGCACCCTACCATGCCTCCAGTAACGGGTTAGCAGAGAGAGGGGTACAAACATTTAAGAGAATGATGAAAAAATGTCCAGAAGGCACGCTGACAGCTAAAGTAGCCAGAGTGTTATTCAGCTACAGAGTGACACCTCACACTACAACAGGCCTTTCTCCAGCAGAGCTGCTTCTCGGGAGGAAGCTACGTTGCACTTTGGATTCCATCCACCCAGACCTAAGCAATAGAGTGCAGAAGAAACAGGAAAGACAAATAAAAGATCACGACAAAAAGGCAAAAGAACGCTGGTTTAAAACAGGAGATTCAGTGCTGACCCAGAACTTCAGTTTTGGACCCAAGTGGATTCCAGGAATCATTGAGTCAGTGACGGGACCAGTGTCATACAAGGTGATGTTGGGTGATGAGAGAATAGTGAGGAGACATGTGGATCAGATCCATGCTCACCACCAGAGACCAGAAAGAGGCAATGAAAAACAACAAACTGTGTCAACTCAGCCCAACACAAAAGATGAAGCATGGCTGGATGCTGAGGAGGTTGCGCTCAGTGGTGACCAGTTGGAAGAGCCAGCAGCTACAGAAGTTGTAGGAAGTTCAGACCAAAGTGCTGTGCCAAACCAAACTCCAGTGAGGAGACTGGCAAAAAGGGAAACTAAGTTGCCCAGTTATCTTAAAGACTTCAAATTGAACTAAGAGAAAGAGACTCGTTGATAAGTGGCCCTTAATATGGACACCTAATCAAACAGGAAAATAAACTGATGTTTGTGGTGTTAGAATGTTCTTAAAAACAAATGTTTGTATAACCTGCTTAAGGAGGGAGGGATGTGATAACTGGGCAGAGTAATTAAAACATGTTAATCCGCTGATCCACTAGGTGGCAGCAACCCTCTGTTGTTACGGTTGAGTTAAAACTATAGTAAGCACAGAACAAGTTCAGTCGGGAATGTGCCTCTGTTGGCCAGGTTGAGTGTACTGCATATTGTGTTCGCCAACAAAGAAATAAAGCTCCTTAAATGTGAAACAAGAAGCCTCCGGAGTTACTACAGAATGGCTAAATCAAGCTAGAATTAAGGTCTTAGAGTGGCCTTCCCAAAGTCCTGACTTAAACCCCATAGAGAATATGTGGACTGTGCTGAAGAGACAAGTCCGACTCAGAAAACCAACAAATTTAGTTGAACTGCACCGATTCTGTCAGGAGGAGTGGTCAAAGATTCAACCAGAAGCTTGCCAGAAGCTTGTGGATGTCTACCGAAAGCGCCTAATTGAGGTGAAAATGGCCAAGGGACATTTAACCAAATATTAACATTGCTGTATGTATATTTTTGACCCAGCAGATTTTGTCACATTTTCAAAAGACCCATAATAAATTCATAAAAGAAAAAATTTTCATGAATGTTTTTTGTGACAAAGAAATATGTGCTCCTTATCATTCCATCACAGAAAAATAAGAGTTGTAGAGTTTATTGAAAACCCTATATTGCCATGGCATACATGATCTTCACTAGTGTATGTAAACTTTTGACCACAACTGTACATGGGCTCCCCACCAACCCAAATAATGGTAGGTAGCAGGTGTAAAACATTCAACACAAAATGTTGTTGGCAAGATTTGTTTTTTTAACTCCCTTTGTTCATAGACAATAATGCCTGTGGACCACATTGCGAAAAAATCACAAAATGTGACAATGTGAGACCATGCCGAGCATCATGGGCCTTCAAGCTTCATCCTGCCCAAGAGCAGCTGGTATGTATTCTTAAAGGAAAGAAAGAGCTGTGTGATATATAAGACAGACATATGTGCTTCTCATCTTGAAGCTCTACCACCCATGTTCCTATATCATCATTTATAATATTATGCTTGTTATGATTTTATTTACTTCTCTTCAACAATAATCAGCTCAGATACATATTGGACACCTACAACCCAGCGGGTGAGCTCATTGTAAAAACAGGAAAAAGTTGCCTGACACGCTCTGACTTCTGGGGGCTTGGATTTATCCAAGAAATGGAATCAACTGTGAGTTAACATTTGAACCTATGTAATTGTGAGCCTATTATATTTATATGTCATTGACAACTTTTTGCTTTTGTGTGGTTTGTATATAGGAAATGGGTGCTTTGAAGTTATTGAGCAAATTGCTCAATCACAGGTACAATAAATGTTAACAGAATACACTTTTCCTTGTTAATATTATATGGGTATTAGCTCTCATTTCAAATGTCTTCCACAGGGTAAAACCATTTTTGTGGCCAACCTCTACATTGTACCAACCTGGCGTAAACCGACAATGTGTGATCCACTTGCAAGCTTACCTGTAAATACAACTTGTCCTGCAGATTTTTTTTAGAGATGCTTACTGTAGTGGGTGGTTTGCATGTCACAGAAAATTTGAAATCTTAAAAGTATCTTCATTTTCTATTGCAGTACTTGGGGTTGTCCTTTCACACAATGTTGTTCAAATGTCACTAACTCAAACTACAGGTTTTGAAACCAACACAGAGAGAAATAGTCTTTCTTGACTCCCAATGTGCTCAGGCACCATTAGGATTTGGTGATAACGAGATGAGGGAACTCGTGAGGTCGCTTGAAAATGTTTTGGGGGAGTTCATGTTCCAAAATTGTTCAAAAGAGTTCCTTTTTTTACCAGATCATGTTCAGATCTTATATGTTGTTGTTCAGAAATTATATTTCCTGTGTACTTATATTAATCACTACTGAACACACCTTCTCTGAATATTGTTGTAACGTCATTACCGCCTGACTGTCACTATCAATGTTTACATTATTGTGCGCTATAAAAGAATGCTCTCTTGCCTTCGTTCGGGAGAGAGACATGATTGAGACCTAAGCCTTGTACTGTCTTCATTTTGTTACCAGAGGTCTGGTAATTTCTCTCCCAATCTGCAGGTTGTTAAATACTTATTTAATCCAGAACTCAACTGAACTGTCACTCAGTTTATGAAAAGACGGACAAAACACTTTCTTCAACAAAATCAAATATGGAAAACCACCAAACCACATTACTACACATGTAATTTTTTAACACACATGTTTATTAAATGTGTTGTAAGGGAAGGGCATCATGGAGGTTAGGGGTGCCTATCCTGCTCGCCACTTTGGACACCTGCAAGGAAATTAAGATGGTGATCTTTTTCACTGTGTCATCTTTGCTCATGGACAGCGCTTGTCCCAAGCTCTCTTGTGAGCCGCTGTAGCTGAGTAAGTCCCTGTTAGAGACTCGGGCACGACAAGGTCGCCATGTAAAACCACGTCACGTTGCAACTCTGGAATATGGCAAAACTGGTGGAAAATGGCATCTTGGCAGTTTTTCGTCTGATTTTCTCACGGGCAGAGTTAATTTGCACACTTTTTTTTCCAACACACTTCTTGCTACTATGTTGGCTATTTGCCATGAAACACTTGATTGTTCTGTGATCACGACTCAAAAACTTGGCAGCAAAGGCTCCCTACCTACCCAGAGGGGGCAAGCCACCTTTTTCCGGTCGAGTACCATGGGCACGAGTACCATGGGCACGAGTACCATGGGCACGAGTACCATGGGCACGAGTACCATGGGCACGAGTACCATGGGCACGAGTACCATGGGCACGAGTACCATGGGCACGAGTACCATGGGCACGAGTACCATGGGCACGAGTACCATGGGCACCAAGGGCAACCCTGGCGGCGTCCAGCATGCACCCGGAACAGGTCTGACTTATTGCCGGCAATGCGAACACAGCTCCTACTTTGTTCGTACAGGGAACGGACGGCCCCCAACAAAGGGCCCCGGACCCCGTACTCCCGAAGTACCCCCCACAGGACACCACGAGGGACACAGTCCCCAGTCTCTGCTTCCTCCTCGGAAGACGTGAAGGCAGGATTGAGGAGATCCTCAAAGTATTCCTTCCACCGTCCGACGCCATCCCCAGTCGAGGTCAACAGCTCCCCACCCGCACCGTAAACAGTGTTGGTGAAGCACTGCTTCCCCCCCTGAGGCGCCGAATGGTTTGGCAGAATTTCCTTGGGGCTGACCGATAGTCCTACTCCATGGCCTCCCCGAACTCCTCTCAGACCCCAGTTTTTGCCTCTGTGACTACCCGAGTCGCGGCACACTTCGCCTGCCGGTACCAGTCAACTGTTTCGGGAGTCCCACAAGCCCCCCTGACTCCTCTTTCTGTCCATGGGAAGCTTGTTGAACTTTCAGCTCTGCTGTGTTTGCAGGACTGTGTTTAAAATGTCCGACTATCTTACGGCACTTGGCTAATGCACGGTCAAACCCGCTGTCACAGAGAGACACTGTGATCGTCCGCTGTAGAACGTGCGCTACACAAGTCATATGCTCGAATGGTAGACTCCTGGCTACCATATTACGAGCACTATCTGTTCCAATAGTGATGACCCTGTCCGTTACCCCCCACTCTTTAGCAACGTCAAGAAACTGGCGAGCGCATGCTTCAGCGAAATGCCTCTCCTCTGTTTTCACTACACCTAACGCAAACGAGTGCAGCTGCCAATTATCATCTATTAGATGAGCTTTTATGCCGAGGTAGTTATCTGATATCCAGTGGTCTCCTGTCAGTGCAATAAATGAAGCTCGTGCCAGCTGCTCCACTTTAGTTCCCTTTTCAATTCCATAGAATTCATGGATTCTTGTGACAGTTCCCCTCATAGGCGTTTTGTAGGATGAGTCCCCTGAGGCGATCTGGATAATGTCTCGAAGCCCCTTGTCTTCAACGATGTTAATGGGTCTGCAGTCCGTTGCGACCTATTTAGCGATAGCGTTAGATAGCTTAGCTGTTGTCATCGTGTTGACAGACTGAGCCAGCTCTGCTGCACTCCGCCAGCTCTGCTGCACTCCGCCAGCCTAGTTCGACGAGCACTGCTTGAAGTCGTCTCTGTTTTAGCATCTGTGTTTGCAAAGATGTGCTTTGCATGGAGATGATACTTCAGACTCGTTGTACTACGGTGGAAAGACCTAAACTCCCATTCGGAAGCTTTTTAAATCTAAATGTGCCGTTAAGCACACTGGGGTCCATCTCCTCACTCATCACTTCGCTACTTCTTCACCTGCAGGCAGGTAAACGTCCGCGCTGGAGGACTACGGCAGGAGATTGTGGTCAGATTTGGTGATCTGATTAATTTGCGTTGAGTCTTTTTTTTATACACAGCCTCGCACTCTGGCACTTTCAATAGTACACATTTAGGCGATGAGTTTCATCAGTCATTATATAAAAATTGACAACTACAGTTTCATGAGCTTAGATAAGTTTTTCTTTTTTCTGGAAATGAATAAAATTTTCTTTTCCCATAGGTCTTTTCATTTAAAGAAATGGGAAGAGTAAAAAGGGGACGCAAAGCCCAGAGAGAAAAAACTTGTGGGAAATTTAAGGAGAACTTAAACTGCAAGGTCTGGTGAGAACCTTGACGAGTGTAAATATTGAGACTCCAGCTATTCTTCAGCCATTTGGCAGAAGTTTCTATAAAATTATTTGGAGAAGATAACAGTAGAAACCAACATTGGTTGTGGGTCATATGGACCAAAAATAGAAAAGGGTTGAGGGATTTTTTTTTACATAGAAAGTCAGTCAAACATGACTGAAGACAAGCATCTGAAACAACAGCAGGAAGAAAACCTACAGGAACGAGTAGAAGATGGACAAGAAGGTGAACAGGGAGACACACTGGAAGAAAATAAAACAAACAATGGAGAAAGATGCCAGTGGTATCGAAGCAGTTTGTGATCACTGTTAACTCAAAGAAATGGAAAACAATTGTTCCCAAGAATGATTCAACAAAATTACGGCAACCATGGACAACGGTGAAGGAGAACGGCGGAGCCAGTTCTGAAAGGACATTCAGGCTGCCCGCGTCATCACTCAATTATACACTCAGTATACTTTATCACTAGTTACACACTCAGTCCATCATCACTCAACTACACACTCTAGTATACATCACTCATTACACACACCTCAGCATACGTCATCACTCATTTTCTCACATGCACCAGCAGCGCAGGCATTCAGGTAAGCGAGCGTAATCGCTCCAGGACACACCTGACTCAGCCAGCGCAAGCCTATTGGGAACTAGTCCGGGAAGTCGGCTTCAAAGGCTGCGCGGAAATTCAAACACTCACCTGACTGTCTAATGATCAGTGCTGCTGCCACCCACCACCATCCCCTTCTCCCCCTGTCGTATTTCTGTCTGCTTTTTCCGTTTGTCTATTTGCATGTTTTTATGTTGTCTATCAGGGGGATTATATATATCCTATTGCTCCATGCCTCTGTCACATATGTTGCACGTATGTGTCGCTTGAGGCGGTAGGGAGCGCTCCCCTTAGACATTCCACTCAACCTAAGTAAAACATATTTCCATGTCATGGTTAAATAAAAGCATATTTATCAAATCAATCACGTGAATGTTTTGACTGAAACAACAGTTTCCGGAAGAAGAAAAAAAAACATGCTGTACCCTCTTCTTTAAGAGTCAACATATGAAATCATATAGCAGTAAAAAAGTCCATATTTAAATATAAGCGCAATCTGCACATTCCCATCCTGCAGTGCAAAATACCAATTCACAAGGAAAAAGGAGCCAATGAGAGACAACCTGGTGAAAATATTTGTCAAACAAAAAGGCCAAATAACTTCAAGCTTGGGGAAACTACATTTCGTCCAGCAACAAAAACTAAACTGGGGAAACTCGCCAGAGCTCTCTGTAAAGGTGTGAGCAAAGTCTACTACAGAACACTTAAGAAGACACCACACACAGAATTAATATCAGGAAACATGACATGTAGTCTTAACAGAAATGTTCTTAAAGTAATCAGGTCAGAGTTTACAAAAAGGAAAGTAATCCATGAAGACGTATATATGGAGATGTACTTAACACAAAACATAATGAAAGAATGTGATTCAGCCTTTCTTCAGATGCTTGGCTATATACAGCATTTCCAAATTGATTCTTTTGGTTTGCATATGTACACTGAAACAGCAGTCAGCATCGTGCAACATCTGAGGAAAAAGACCCCTGTGACACTATACCTGGATGCTACAGGGCATGTTGTTTCAGAAATACCTGGCCAGACCAAAAGAGTGCTGTATTATTCACTTTCACTTCCTGGAGGTGGTCAGAGTGTACCTCCCCTCCCTGTGTGTGAAATGGTGACCAACGAGCACTCTGTTCCACCGATAACCTTCTGGCTCATGCAGTTGTTAAGGAAACTTTCCCAGTACACAAAACTCAGAACATCAGGTGGAAACCGACTACAGCTGGGCACTGATTCAGTGTTCTTCTTTCGTTCAATAAGGGGAACATCAACAACTACCTGGACATGGCCTTTGCTATTTGTTCCAAAAGGAAGACATGGACAGAAATTCAAACGTTCACAGTGCTGCACATGTGCGCTGCGCATGTAATTGAGGGAGTTCACAATATTTGTATTTGCAAGGTTGTAAAACAGCACATCACTGACCACAGCCCTTACACTCTTCAGCTCTCTGTGTACAGTTTTGATTGCCAAAAACAATACAGAAAGAGTGTTGAGACATCTGACAGTTGTACAGGACTTAATAAAGCAATGCAAAAAGCCTGACATCAAACAAACAGTCAAGCTTGAGCACTGCCCCCCTTGTCAATGAAAAAGACGAGGAGGAAAGGAAAAATGCCCACACAATTGCTGGGAGATCTGTTACATCTGCCTCTGCATGCAGACCTGAAGGGGTTTATTCTCCTATCCACGGTTCCTGTGGGAGTGTTTTCAGGTGTGCTGGAGCAGAGTGGGAACCACCAGCTGCACCCAATCCTGCAATCAACAAACCTACTTGTGCTCAGCCCTGCCACAACCACGCTGGCAGATCGTACCCTATGTGCACATGTAGCTGGGTATTTTGAGAAACGAATATTTCCCTCCCTCCGTTTTCCCAAAAGTTTTTGTTTACATAAATACGCCATCTAGCACCATCATAACTACGCCAAGCCTGGGCGGTCTAGTCTAGGCGCTCTGCTAGCCAATCAGAATCCTCATTTCGGGGCATCCGCTGCCGAAAGTTTTTTCCGTTTACACGCAAACGCAAATCTGCAGTTTTCCAGAATCTCCAATTTAGCCGGAGTTTTCAGAAAGATTCGTTTTCAGAGGCAAATTCTGTTTGTGTGTAAACGATAGGTACAAACGAAGGGAAATGTCTCCGTTTTCAAAAATACCTGTGTACATGTAAACAGGGGGGCAGACGCTACTAGTCCAAGTTAATTATCTAGCCTTTATTCCAAAAACATTCTGTCCTTGTGCTCAGGGCCGGCTCTACCTAATTTAGTGCCCTAGGCGAGATTACTGCCCCCCTCCCCACACACACACACACACACACACACACACATACACACGATTAAATTACACCAGCCAAAGGAACAATCACAACAGTTTAATTTGAACAAGAACCACAAACTTTCAGGTAACTTTTTCCAGCGTGTCTTTCAATTAAACTAAAATTGTACACGTCTGGACGTCTTGTACACGTCCTTGCAGCAAAAGCATCTATGGTATCATCAAATGACACCTGCCTAGACACTTCACGGTTGATGCTTATCAGTGCAAGTCCATTTAACCGCTCTTGAGCCATGGTGGATCTCAGGTAGGTTTTGATTAACTTCAATTTGGAAAAGCTCCTCTCTGCAGCAGCCACTGTCACAGGAATGGTGACAGCAATCCTCAGGGCCACCAACATGTTTGGGTAAACTTCCTTCAGTTTATTCTCCTGTAGGAAGCTGAGAAGTTCAAACGTTGTCATTTTTCCTTTTTCCATGTCTGGGAAACTCTGCAACTCCTGTGCCAGTTTCTTCCAGTCCAGAGGGGTATTGCACAAAACCAAGATAAAGGATTAAGCCGGGATATGTTGGTTATCCTGGCTGAATTTAGCCTCAGGTTGGTTGCATGAAAGCAGATAAGACTTAGCCTGGCCAAGTTACCATGGTGATTTATTCTCTGCAGCTAGCCTGCTCCGGACCAGGCTAACAGCCAGGCTAATATTAATCCTAGTGATTCACCTGTATTTCCACCGTCAATCCTGTGAGGAATTCATGTGTTTTACAGCATGTCCATGATCTTTTTAAATATGTTGCATCATTTTAATTATACTGCATTAAACATTTACATATATATAGTATATTGTCATTTCTCATTTCATTTAAATCTAGTCTTTTTATATTGATTTAAGTGGTATTACTCTGGCCAAGTGTTATATTGATATGCTGATGAAGACTGCTTGTCAAACTGCCGTCAGAGGTTTCATAAAGATGTGTTTTATTGCAGTACAGTTCACTTTTTTCACTACTTCACGGATTTCCATCGTGCATTGTGTTCTGCATTCTGATTGGCTAAACAGTCTGTACGCTTCTTCTCTACCTGTGCATCAATAAAGTTGCGGTTTACTGTAATATGTACTGTACACGTACGTAACATTCGCAGAAAAAGTTATTTTAAAAAAAGTTATAAAAAGTTACTTATGGACATGCTTATAAAAAATAAAAAATAATAAAGGTTTCTACTTCACGGATTTCGCCTATCACGGGTTCTTTTCGGAATGTAACCCCTGTGAAAAACGAGGGTTCACTGTAATTGAGAGTACAGAACGCAGCTGATGAAGTTGCAATGGTGATTTCAATTAAGTCTGTGACGAGGGCAATGTAGTATATATAGGTTCAACTCCTATTAACCTGTTTCCTCTTAATAATGGCGTGTCCTTTTCTGGATGATATTTTGGATGAAGAAGCCCTAATCCTCAGAAGGGCATTTAGACGTGAGAGTCTTCAGGGACAGGTCAGACCCATTGGCGTTTGGAGATGGAGCTTTTTGTATTCTGTTGGTGATGCAGAGAACCTGAATAAAGGCACAATTTGCCGAACAATACGACGCGTATGTCTGGCAATTAAATCCGTTATTCAGATTTTCATTAACTTCCCTGGCCACAGAAGACCCCTCTACATCAAGGAGGAGTTTTACAAGATAGCAGGTAATGTCAATTTCAACGTGCAACAATTTGATATGTCAAAGTTGAATACTCACTATTTTTTTGTTACAGCTTTCCCTAACATCATTGGTGCAGTGGATTGCACACACATCAGAATCAAACGCCCCTCAGGGGAACACGAGGGAGACTACATCAACCGGAAATCCTTCCACAGTATCAATGTTCAGGTATGAGTAATTTGTGGTTACTGTGACATACATTAATTCACCTCAGACATGCACCTCGGACATCATGAGCATTTTCTGCTGTGTAGTTTTCTAAATGATATCTTGTATTATCAGGCGAGTTCTCTGGTGTGCTGCTGGGAGACAAAGGCTATGCCTGTGAGCCATTTCTCCTGACTCCCCTCATGGACCCCCAAACCCCACAGCAGGCCTACAACCAGGCACACAGCAGGACAAGGGCAGGGATAGAGATAACCTTTGGCCTTCTGAAATCCCTGTTTCTGTGTCTGCACCACCTGAGGGTTTCCCCGGACAGGACCTGTGATGTCATTGCTGCATGCGCAGTACTGCACAACATTGCAGGCCTAAGAAAAGAGAGGCCTCCCCGAGTGGCTGTTGATGTTGACTGGGAAAATACTCCCATCTTCCCAGACAACATTAATGGCACTCGTCAGGGAACTATACATTACAAACCTTTTCACCTAATTTTTGTATTTAACATATCTTTAGTTAATAAAAACACCTTAAATGTTACTGTTTACCGTGTGTGCCCATTTTGTTTAGCATTGACGGTTCTCTTTTAATATGTACTGCACAGACATGAAAAAGGGAGGCCACCACAATGTTTCCTAGTTGAATTTTTATTAATGTTTGGGGGGACAGTCCACATTTGCAGTGGTTGCCTGAATCTGGCATAGAGAGTGCAAAAGCAACAAAGATTAAAACACTGTAGTGCAGTTATGATTACTGTGTGCACTGAAATACTTCTCTTTCTAGTTTCTGGATTTCCAGGTCCAGTTTCCTGAGTGTCTGCTGTTTGATTTGTAGATCCAGATCCATTTCTTGGAGTTTTTTTTAATTTTGATTTTAATGTCTGCCAGCTATATCTTGCAAGGTGCTTTCCATATAGATTTCTGACAGTCTGTGAATTCTGTAAAATAAATGTCAATTAGCATAGCAGGATTTGTGCATAATATAGATTTAATATAGGCAATACTCACAATGTTAGCAGGCTGCTGAGGAGACTGTGCAGTAGAGAACTGCGCGGGACTGTTTTTTTCATCCCGCTCCCGCCCGCTCCCGCTGAATTTCTGACCATTACCGCCCGCTCCCGCTGAATTTCTGACCATTACCGCCCGCTCCCGCTGAATTTCTGACCAATCCCGCCCGCTCCCGCAGAATTTCTGACCATTACCGCCTGCTCCCGCAAAGTGTGCGCAACGTGCCCGCCCAGACCCGCGATGTGTCTCCAATATAGTTAGCAAGCTCTTACCAACAGGGCTGCTTGAATGAGCTACTATACAATCGTTTTAATGGGAACATAAATAGTCAAAGCAACACGCATTTAAAAATAACTTTGTTTTATTAAAATACCTTTTATATAAACCTTGCATAATCACATGGCACCTAAAACAGGCTGCTTTGCAAATCACAATATAAATATGAAAATTGTCAGCCTACTAGTAACACCGCCAACACGCCTCTTTATGTAGCCTATGACCTCAATAACAAATGGCAACGAGAGGCTGAGTGGCTCAAACAGTAGTAGCATAGCCTAAAATAAACTAAGTTAATAAATGAATTTAACGAATCACTTGCCAATATTGCTATGGAGGAAGAGAATGTTGCTGACCGACTGCGGCCCCATTCTCGTGCGTCTCTCTTCCAAGATGCGCCCACAGACACTAAATGTACTAAACTAGATGCGGGAATACTGAGGATGAAACGTGCTAGCTTTGAGAGCGCTTGTCAGACTTGCCTTGTTTAGTTTTAATGGTGTACACAACTTGTTTAATGTTCTGCTCTACTTCGTTGGCTGACTGAGTCATGACTCACTAGTACCTAGCTATTACAATCCCGCACAAACCCGCAGTATTTTTTTTTAGCCGCCCGTTCCCGCCCGCAGTTAAATTGAAACCGCCCGTTCCCGCGAGATTTGCGTTGGGTCCCGCGGGACCCAGCGGGACCCAATCCCAGTGCAGACCTCTACTGTGCAGCATCTGGGTCCTATTACACAAATGTATTCTTAGCACCACATCACTGACTTCATATCCTTTAATAAGCAGGGTTTCTCCACAACATTGACATACCTCAAACCTTCTGGAGTCCACTGACACCGTCTCCTCATCTGCAGAAGTGCATTCTGCAGCTGCAGATGTGCCTTCCCGCTGACATATACATACATGTATAGACAGAACTCAAATTAAGATTTCACAGCACATTCAAGCCTGTGATTTCAATACAATGTACTAACCGGATCATCTTCTGGTGGCTCCAGAAGTGTGACTGTGTTCCCCGACACTGCAAGGAAGTCCAGTATAATATATTTGATTGTGTTCCAATCAGTGGCTGGGACAGAGTCTGTTACTGTCCCTCCCTGGATCCCCTCCATCACTGGCCTCCCTTTATTTAAATGAAGTGCCAGCTCCTCAGCTGGGGTCAAATCCTGACTCGGTGGGCCGCCCCCTGTGCCAGATCTATGGGCTTTTTTTTTTTTTAAATGCTACAATCATACAGATATTCAACATGTCAGCTGACACCTAATTCATTCACCTCATTTTTTCCACTACATTAAGTCACTTACCAGCCTGCAAAATGTTCTTGCATTTAATTTTTACTTGCTGCCAGGTCCTTTTATGGTCCGAAAAGTTAGTTCTTTATGAAGGATAGACAGATAAAACATGGGAAAATGATATTAAATGACACATTGTGGATAATTGTTTGTATTTATTTGTATTTGTAATTATATTTCCTGAGTAACGTGCGCATCTAATTGCCACAGTTGAAGCAAAGTGTATAACAGTTAATTAGAAAGACTTGAAAAGCTGCTTTAGCCCTTAAAATGTAGCCGAATTATGACAGCTCCAGAGAAGCACTATTAATTGTACCATTTTTGAATACTAATGCATTAAGCCGGTCCGCTATTGTCTGCCAGGCTTTTTCTCTTTGTTTGATTATGGCTTGAGTTTTGTTTTTTGTATTTTTATAATATCTTTCTCCTCGTCGTAAAACTCCATCAGGAGCTGTTCTGCGGCGGTGAAATGCGTTGCGTGACTCTTGTCCATGTTCTGATCGGTGATTCTGTGAGCGATCGCGAGGTCTATTTAAGAATGCCGTGAACACGCATTTATCCTGACTACCTACACCTGGCTTTACATAGCCGCGCCTTTTCATCCTGGCTTGGCAAACGTGCAACCAATTAAGCCAGGATACGCCGACCAGACTAGGTCAAACCGAGCTTGCTCAATTATCCTGGACTTTTGTGAAATACAGATTCAGAATTCAGAATACTTTATTTATTAATCCCCTTGGGGAAACTCTTTGGCAGGACAGTGCCCACCGTGGCAACACGACAAAGTACATTATCGGCGCACAAGCCTTCTGAAATTGGGAAAACACAAATAGATTTTCGAGGAGAAAAAAAGGATACATGCCAGAGCCTGTAACCAAAAAAAACACCTCAGCAGACAGATAAGCAACAACAACAAGCAGGTGGAGGCGTTGGATGAGTCTGTGTTCGTAGCCAAAACACAGAACAATCTGCCTCATGGCCTTGAGGTCAGGACATCTTGTTCCAGCCAGACAACTCTCACAGAATGGGGTGGGGGGTGTGGGGTTGGGGTGGGGGAGGGGGTGTAGAGAGACGTCGTACCTCAATCTTGCAAGACAGAAACAGGTAGGGGGAGGGGTAGCCCTGCACGGTACCAGGCACAGCCGTACAGGAATTTGGAGCCGAAAACATATACTCGTGTCGTTGCTCGTAGAGTTAGTTTACACCCTACAAACAAGTCTCACTCAATGTCTCTCAAATGCCTCTCAATGTCTCTCAAATGTCTCTCAAATGTCTCTCAATGTCCCTCAATGTCTCTCACTCTTCCATTTTGTTGGTTAATACGTTCCTCTGTCCCCTGCAGAGCCATCGGTATCCCGCGATGCGCGTAAAGTCACACTTTGGCCACCAACAGCCCTGCCCATCACATCAATCAAGTGGGGCAGCTTAAAGGGGCCGTTAACGGCTGCCTCAGTTTTTATAATTTGCCGATGACCCATGGCACGCTTAATCCAATCAGCAGAAGCCCGGCCATCATAAATCCCAATATGTAGAGATCCTCAAAGTCCTCGACGGAAGGTTCCCACAGGCACACGACACGCCTCCTATCCCACGCGTCCATCATGTATCCCGCTGGAGACGATCCCATGCGGGGACATGCTGGGTCCCCCCAGCCCCAAGATCTCTTTAAATATATGGTGTCAATAGTACTTGACCAGCTAATCAATTCCATGTTTCAGCTTAAAAGGGTGATGCAGTTAGTCTCTCCAGCAGACAGGCAGACGATAGAGCAGGAAAAAGATAAGGGAGCGAAAAAGTTTGCGACCGCCTCCACGAGAGCAAGGACAAGAAGTCTGATGAAATACCCCTCCAGAAATGGTTGTGTACTGCTTTCCACTGAGGTAAACAGTAGCACTCTCAAAAGGTGCCAACCCTTTCTTCAGTTCCTCAAGAAGCTCCCACTGCTCTGGCTTCAAGTCGAAGTATTGTTTCCCCCTTTGGCGTTACGTCAGGATCTGAGAGAGTGGCAGTGAGAGGCCAGCGCTGGTCAATGAGTCTCTCTATCATGTGGAAAGTACTATTCCATCTTGTACTGACATCTTGGATCAGCGCATTTTCTTGACATTCATTTGCTCCTGTTTTGACTTTAGCTTTGTACTAGCTAACTCGCTTCTCTTAAAGTGCTCCACTAGCTGCCTAGCAGCACCTAGTGCTCTGCTAATGGTTGTTTCTTTGAGAGCGGTGTTAACTATGAGCTGGAGTTTGTGTCCAACAGAGCGGATTGAGGCCCATCTATGTTTTTCTTAAAGCAGTCGCATTGCTGCCACCATATTGGAACCACTGTCATGAACTACTGCTTTTATTTTGGTGGGCAAGATATCAAACTTCATCAGAACCTCTTCCATCCATGTCATATTTGCACCAGTGTGCCCCTCTTCAAGAGGAAATTAAATCTTGAATATATGGAATGAAACCTTGAATATATATAAAGAAACCTTGAATGTATGGAATGAAACTTGACTGACGTCAGACTTCGCAGCACTGCCTGCGGCCATCTTGTGTGCAACAGTGTGTAAAAGAGAAAGCCAATGAGTCAGGCCGCCCGCAATCTAGTTGCAGCAACTTTAAATAATGAGAAAATTATAAATACACTAGCGAATGCCTGTCAAATCCTCCCGATACCCCTGCCCAATACCCTGCCTGTTTAGCAAGTTTGCTAAATTTTAAACCGTGGCAGACCAACAACAGCCCAGGCAGCTGCCTATCGGGCCAACCTGAGCATGCCCTCCACTTCTCAGTAGTGCCCCGGAGAAGTGCGGCGTCAGAGCGCAGTGCCATTACACACAGCCATTCACTGTGTTTCACCTTCATTAAATTACCTGGAAACTATATCAAGCTAACCATACAGTGTCTTGGATTCTTCCTTGTGTACGGGTGGAGATTGTACACGGGGTGATGTGGGGCTCTCCTGTGAGGTTGAAGACATGCTGAGGTTGGCCTGATAAACAGCTGCCTGTTGTTGTAGATCTGCCACAATTAAAATTGGGGCGAACTTCCTTGTCAGTTGAATGGTATTGGGCAGGCTATCGGGGGGATTTTGGGCCGTACACGCATTCGCCAGTGTTACTGATGTCCTCAGTTGAATATTTCTGCAACAAGATTGTAAGCGGACTAACTCATTGTCATTCACTTTTTGCTATAGCATCCATACGTTACAAAAGATGGCGCAGACACGGTGAAGTCTGATGTCTGTCAAGTTTAATTCCAACAAAACAAAATTTTGTTGCATGACTGTAATGACAATAAAGGACTTATCTATATATTCAAGGTTTATTTATATATATTCAAGGTTTCATTCCCTATATTCAAGGTTTCTTTATATATATTTACGTTTTTTATATATATATATTCAAGGTTTCTTTATATATATTCAAGGTTTAATTCCATATATGTCAGCTTTCTTTATATATATACACTCAAGGTTTCTTTATATATATTAAAGGTTTCATTCCATATATTCAAGGTTTCTTTATATATATTCAAGGTTTCATTCCATATATTCAGACTTCATTCAATATATTCAGACTTCATTCAATATATTCTTTATATATATATTCAAGGTTTAATTCCATATATTCAAGGTTTGGCAATTGAAATTAAGAGACTTACCTTCTCAAATGTTGTATCATATTTCTTTTCCATCAATGCGGTGAATTGGGATCTGCCCGGTAAGTAGTTGTCGTGATATTCCGGGTTGAACTGCTTTATCATCTCTCTAAATCCATCCATCCATCATCCACCATGGACATTGGTCTCATGTTCGTGACCAGCATGTTCAATATCGACTCGGTCAGGCCATTAGCTTTTTGTGGTGTGCACGTTGTTGGCCTGGTCACAAAGCCGTCCAGAGAAGAAGACTTGATTTTTTGGCACTGAAACGTAATGATGAGTAAGTAGCAAGAAAGCTAACTGTTTACCCTAATATTAGCAGCTAACTAGCCGATTAACTTACCGAGACGACAGACCCTCTTCAGAATCATCCACAATTAGATGTTTTCTTTTGTGGGATAAAGCATGCTACAAGCTAATTGCATTACCATGTTTATTTCTTATGATATATTGCATTACTAGATACAGTAATTAGAACTTGGCAAAGTAGAACTGTTTGGCAGGTGTACTGTTCTCTCCCTATTTAGTGTGAAACAGGAAGATGGCTAATGAGCTGCTGAGTGAAGAACAGAGGAGTCTGTCTGGGGTTCTCTGCTTATCGCACGAAAGCTATCTTCAAAGATCTCCCTAATATGAAACTGTGTAATAAATATGCCGGGTCAGGGAGAGATAGCCAGTTGGACTTCGTGAACCAACCTCAACTCTGTTGCGGTTAGGGACACTATTTTCGACCCGGAGCTCTGTTCGTCTGTTTGTTCGTCGACATAATCGTGACTAATCGTGGCAGCCCTAGTTACGTTACTTGATGGAAAGATGGCAGAGGGTGAGGACGGAGACGATCTCAAGGGAGTCGTCCAAACATAGTAGAGCAGTTTTCAGCAGGTCTTTATTCTTTACTACTGTGGTTTGAGTAAAGTTATTGAGTTTAGAGTTAACTTGCAGTTCGTCCTGCAAATGTGCCCAAGTTACTGAGCATACACATGCTAACGCAGGTTTTGTGTTCTGGTTTTGGAGCAGTGAGAGCACAGCGTATTGTTTAATAAATAATTGAATGTAACATTTTTGCCTGCTTATTTGTCTGATTGACAGTTTTATTGATCACTGAAATAGCTTTGCCTTGCAATAAAGTTGTTCCAATAAAAAAAAGCTTTGATGTAGTTAAACTACTTTTGCCATGTTGCTGTAGCTTAGCTTGCTACATTTCTCTGGGGTTTAGCTTTGGTGTAGCAAAGCTTAATTTAATGTAGAGCAGGGGTCTCAAACTCATGTTAACCTAGCCACTACACAAGCTGATTTCACTAATGAGTTTCTGCACTTAGTGAAATCAAAATCCTTATTGAAATCAGCTGGTGTAGTGGCTTGGTTAACACTAGTTTGAGACCCCTGGGGCCCGTTTCAGAAAGGAGGCTCAACCAACTCTGAGTTTAAACTTGAACTCTGAGTTGCCAAACCCCAAGGTGGGAAACTCTGGGTTTTCCGTTTCAGAACAGCTGAAAAGAATTAGTTTTATCAACTCTAAATTGACTGACTCTGAGTTACGGGCGAGCACCGCAACTATAAAAAGCCATTATCAATGGAGCGCAGATATAACGATTCACAATGGAAACCACATCAGGAAAAAGAGGTTGGGGTATTTCTCCCAAACGGAATTAGATGTGCTCGTTCAAGCTTATGGCGAATATGAAGCCATATTTTAAAAAAAGCAACACTACTGCATCTGCAAAAGACAGAGAGCTAGCTTGGGTGAAAATAGCTGAGAGAGTCAATGCGTAAGTTTACATTTTAATAACTTTTGTTTTTTACAGTGTTGGGTGTAATTAATTACTCAATCTGAACACTGTAATTTAAAGACTTTAAAACAATTCTGTATAAAACAAGAGTGGATGTAACATAAAATGTAAGTGAACCAATACTTTCTAGAGATAGTAATTATTACATTAATCT
Organism: Neosalanx taihuensis; assembly: GCA_030340665.1. Taxonomy (NCBI): domain Eukaryota; kingdom Metazoa; phylum Chordata; class Actinopteri; order Osmeriformes; family Salangidae; genus Neosalanx; species Neosalanx taihuensis. The sequence goes on along the minus strand of CM059309.1, from coordinate 3,735,007 downwards.
AATTAGACTGGTTAAAGATGTAATTTGTTGTTAGTAATTAAGAACTGTTTTAGAGTAAATTCCCAACTGTTATATCAGAGGTGAGACTAGGAGAACAGTATTTTATTAAACCTATTAATTTAATATTCATGTATAGGTGCAATCCTGCTGGCATGAAAAGAACGTGGCAGCAGATTAAAATGTAAGCCTTAAACAGGTAAGCCTTGAGCATTTCATAGGTGTTGGCTACCTGGCTTTAATCATAGGTCTAAATGTTCATTCTCTTTTGACTACTCAGCCAACAGAAAGAAGGCAGAGGCCCGTAAAACGGGGGGAGGACCTGCACCACCACCTCTGACAAATGCTGAGGAGATGGTCCTCAACCTTAATGCAGGAAGGCCAATGGCTGAGGGAATTCCTGGAGGGACTTCATCAGAACAAGTCACTCCAGAAGATTTAAGTGCCTACGTACAATGTAAGGTCTACCTACAGTATGTTTCATTTCTCTTTCCATATAGAATTTTTGTGATATTTCCATTTAACATTACTTTGGGTTGGGTTTTTTTGTTTATCCCAACAGATTCCCATGGTGATATCTGTCTTTTGGAGCCTCCTGTCCCAACAGAACCCCTGGTAGTTGTAAGTAGTCTACTTAATACAGCATAAATTATGGCAAATGGTGTTTAAAAAGTGTACTTTATTGAATGCTCATCTTTACAGGATGATGAAGAAACTGTTTCTGCTGCCACAGAGAGGCCTATAGAGGTGATGTTAATATGTGTCTACACATCAAACAATGTACACATTTACATTTCTTCACATTTAATGTGGAGTAGCCTACAGAATCTAAGTATATCTATAAATACTCATTCTAATCTCCCCCCCAGAGTGTGGAAGAACAGCAGGAAGAAGAAGGTACATCCACTTCTGGTGCACAGATGAACACAGTTCAGTGATTTACAGTAAATGCTACAGTTTCATTCTGTAGAATTTTAGAACAACTTCATGTAACTCTAATCTACTGTATTTTCAGTTGCCAGTTAAAGAGTTATATAGACTGTTTCTCATTAAAAAGATAAAAAAAAACGGATCTGGAAATCGAAATTCTGAAAGAACAGCTAAAGGTGAGTGTATAGTCATAGGTGTATTCTTGGTTAAAGTATTGAAACTATATTAAGATCTAACCTTTTTTATTTATCTTATTTTCTTGTAGAAAATAAAAGACACCATATAAATTGCTGTGATTTGCGTTTATTTGTTCTGTGGTGGATGTTATTATTAATTTGAAAAGGCATTGTAGCATATCGTATCACGGACAAGCCTTCCATCCTGGACATCAGCAGAATAAATGGGGTCGTCCTCAGGATCTTGTGACTGTACGGCAGGGTGTTGCTCCCCTCTAATTACGGCAATATTATGGAGAACAACACATGCCACAATAATGTCACAGGCCCTTTCAGGAGTTACCCTGGGGTGACGTAGGCACTGAAAACGTGCTTTTAACAGGCCTATGGTCATCTCCACCCTGGCTCTTGTCCTACTGTGTACCAGGTTGAAGCGCTGCTGGGGGCCTGGTTCAGCTTCTGGGTAAGGGGTTATGAGGGTTGGGCGGCATGGGTAACCCCTATCACCCAGCAGAAAGCCCTCAACCTCTCCTGTAAAAAAAACAAGTTGACATTGCTTTAGAGCTGCACAGAAATTCCCCTGAAGTGTGTAGTGCATACATTGAAATATATATGAAATAAATTAACTTACCCCTTTCCAGTCTGTTGCTCAGTGTTGACTCACGATAAATTCTCGCATCGTGAACTGAGCCAGGCCATTTGGCCTCCACATTTGTGATGATATGTTTAGCATCACATATGATCTGTGGACGGTGCAAAGAATGAGAGATGTACAGTATTGTAAAGTCTTTGACCATAAGAAACAAAAGGCTGTAAGTGTACCTGCACATTAATACTGTGGATGGACCATCTGTTCATCTGCTTCATTTTCGGAAGGTGCAATGATGGGAATATGTGTCCCATCAATGCATCCAACCACATTTGGAAATCCTAAAGGGAATTCAAATTATTAGGTTACTTCCAGAGGTCGCAGCAAGATATTCTTAACTGAATAATATTGATCAGGTTAGCACTATTTAAATCAATTTAAACCACTGACCTGCAATCCTCTAAAACTCCTCTTTGATGAGTCTTACTGGTTTGTGCCCAGGAAAAGAAACAAAAATAGGTAGAAAGCGCTTCAGAGCAAGGCACACTTTCCTGACCGCTCTGCATACAGTTGCCTTACTAATATGTTCTGCATCTCCAACATTATAAAGAAAACTCCCGTTGGCAAAAAAACGTAACGCAACGCAAAGAATGTGCTCTGAAGAAAGCGCACGGCCGCGATGGGTGAAGTTCTTGATATATGGATAGATGAGCTTGTGGATATAAATTATGGTCTGTAAAGAAAAACGGTATCGCTCAAATTGAAATGGAGAGGGAAGTGATAAAATATCAATTCTGGGCCTTAAAATTCTGTGTCGGTGTAAACGTAATTCCCTACGAATTAAAATAGCCTCTTCATCAATAGGGTCTTCAGTAAAGGACACACCATTTCAGTTACTTAGCTCTCTGCCTAACTGAAACATGTGCAATAAATTAGGTGTTTAAACGTTGCTTCGTCTTCAAAAAGGGGAGGAGACCGAAATAAACTTTAGGTTTACCAAAGAAAAGCTGCTCCCGACCAGGTTAGGTTCACAGTATAATTTACCTCTCTTTCAGAAACGGGTTTAACTTACCCCCCTTTCTGAAACCGAAAACCCAGAGTTTCGCTCATTTCAGAGTTGACTTACCAGAGTTTTCACTTAACCCGCTTTCTGAAACAGGCCCCAGCTAAAACTGATTTCTGTTTGTTTTGCTGTACACATGTTTATGAGAAAGACATGTAGTGTTTGACAGGTGATAATCGTGTGGCGAGTTTGAGTTGTTTTTACATGTATGCACATGTGCTAAAGATAATCTGGTTCATTTTAGACCGAGCATGCGGTTGTCACATGAATTTCATTTCATTTGCTACAAATGCAATATAAAAGCAGTTTAACATGTTTTTCTTGTGTAAATGTAAGGCTGTTCAGTTCAACACAGATATATATGAGGTTTAGAAATAGGGTTTTATGTATGTTTTGTGGTGTGTATGAGTTGGGGGTTGGGCCTTATTTCTCTCTGTGCCCTCTCTGCAGGCATGGGTGTGGTTTGCAGGGGAGCTGATTGCACACACCTGAACCCAATCATCATCCCAAGCAGTATTTAGAGGCTGGCTTCAGGCATGCCCATTGTCAGATCGTAGCATGTTCCTCACCTCCTGTATTTGTGCCTATTGTTTGGACTACCAGCTACCTGAGTGCTACAACGTTCTTTAGTGGTTTTATATTTGTTGTTCCCCGTCTGTTACGGGCACTTGGATTTTTCCCTGCCTAGTGGCCACAGTGTTTTTTGGTTTATAATAAACCCCGGCTTATAATCAACTGTACAACTGCCTCTGCATTTTTGGGTCACAGTACGATCTGACCAGAACTTTGGACCCAGCAGCACAAGATGCTTTTCGGGAAGCCCTCACTAACCATGGGATAATGCTTGAAAGACATGACCATCTCCTCTCAGACATCATGAAGTCTCTGCAGGATCTGAATGCCAGTGTGGCCCAAATTGCCACACAGTTGTCCACCCAGACTCCCACTGAAGAAACCCCAGTAGCAGTGAGTAGGCATGCTCTCCCTTTATCTCAAGTGTCCCTTCCCCCAGCAGCAAAGGAACCCTTTGTTCCTCCCCCGGAGCATTATTCTGGAGATTTGGGTTCCTGTGGCCGTTTTGTTTTACAGTGTTCCCTGGTTTTCGATCAGCAACTCTCCTCGTATCCTTCAGATCAGGCAAAGATTGCCTACATCATTAATTAACTACGAGGGAGAGCGGGTCAGTGGGCTACAGCCTTGTGGGAAGGACAATCAAGAGTACTGGATTCCTATGACACCTTCATTTGTGAGCTACGCAAGGTTTTTGATCATCCCGTTCAGGGTCGGGAAGGTGAAAGAAGAGAGTGGGTGGGACAACCGAGCACTACAAGCAGGTTTTGTTAAGGGGCTCTCTGACAGCATTAAGGATGAACTAGCTACCCCCGATGAACCTGACACGTTGGACGAGCTAATATCACTGGCCATCAAAATCGATAATCGACGGAGGGAGAGGAATAGAGAAAGGGGCCGACCCACAGCCAGTTCACCCCCTCCTCCCCAATCACGGTCTCTTTTCAGCTTCCCAGCCAGCACTCCTGGATTCCCCTCTAGCTCGGTGGGAGAACCCATGCAGATCGGATGGGCTTGGTTGACGCCGGAAGAACGTCTTCGACGGATGCAAGCCAGGCTCTGCCTCTACTGTGGCCAGACGGGACACTTCCTGCTCCCAGACGCCAAAAGACCGGGCTCACCAGTGAGGGAGAGCACCCTGGTGAGCCAGACCACCTCCCAATCCTGCTCTCCTCCAAGAGTAAGACCCTGTCTCAATACCCGCACTACACCCTTGTGGCCTTTTGTGAAGTGCGGAAGTGGTAGAAGTGCGCGTAAGGGTGCGAGTGTGTAGGCGTCAAGCGTGCGAAAATTACAGAATTGGGACAGTGATAACTGTCATCGATTTAGCCAGCGCGTCATTACTACGACATCTAAAATGGCGGCACCGGTTGCTGTTTTTGCAGTTTTGCTGCTGAAAATTATTTTAAACCTGAACCAAAAAATTATGTTGAGAAGAAAGAAGCTCAGAAATCGAAGAAGACGTATGCGTCAGACTCTCGCTGTCATGACAGAGTGTTTTCGAAAGGTAATTTATTGTTCTTTTTTGGCGTTGTTGGTTGTGCATTGTCCATGATGGCCCAAAAAAATATGTGTAACACATAGCAGCAGTTAGTTGCACCAAATGTCTCACGTGCAACCCAATAGGTAAATACCCTAAACTAACTACCCTAAAGTGTGCTGTACTTTACCCTGCTGCTGTTGTGAACTACAATTTCCACCCCTGGAGGACAAATACAGGTTTATCTAATCTGTGATCTCTTGATTTCTCATTCCCAATACTGGTTTCTCCGGACAGTCTAAACAGGAATTAATGATTATATATTAAATTCCTTTTATATATATATTTTAGGTCAGAGGACAGCCCAGGTATACCACACTAAACAACACCATGCCAGTTCTTCAGGTGTATTTGGATCCTGATCAAGACCTGAAACCAGACTACCGCCTGACCAGAGATTCAATGAACGGCTTGATGAGGGTTTTGAAGAGAAATCAAGATCATGGTTGGGGCTATCAACTGGAGATTTTGATCTTTGTCTATTGGCTTGCACATGGAATCTCATAAAGAGTTGCAGCTAGAGCGTTTTCTGTGCCAACAAGTCAACAATCTTCCGTGTTGTGCACAGAATTGCACAAGCAATAATGGAAAATGCACACAGTCATCCGTTATCCAAACAAGGATGAGTTAGACTCTAATACACATCAGTGTGCAACAACAACTCAGAGTGGTCACTGTCAATACTATCCAGATGTGCGCGGAATAGACGTCTTTGAAGAGATCTGGCGCGAATGGAACAAGTGATCTTCATTGCTACATCCATTATTTCATGTTGAGCATTTTTGCGCATAACGCTTGTTGGTGTATTATGCAGTGGTAATTAAGGAAGTCTGGGATAGCATTGTCCTCCCTGCACCTAGCAATAAACCCATTTGAGCGGCCAACCATTGCAGGTGCTCCATCCGTGGTGATGGACATCAATTTCCACACTGGGAGCTGAGTTTTTTTTCTATAAAGTTTTTAAAAGACTGAAATATGTCCTCTCCTCGTGTGTGTTCTTTCATGGACAGGACTGTTAACGGCTCCTCTTTAGCAGTCATATCAGTAAACACCATCTGAATAAAAATGCATAACTGGGCTGTGTCACGTCTGTAGACTCGTCCAGCTGCAGTGAGAAGCACTCGCAGTCTGCGATGTCTTTCCAAAGTTGCTTGGTCAAGTCCTCTGCAATGGCTTCACCGTGCCGTGCAACTGTAGTTCTTGATAGCTGGAGATCTCTGATCGAAGATAGTATTTCTGCTTTGTTTTTAAAGTCTTGGAACAACGAGTCAGCTGCTTCAATTAATGCCTCTTTTACCATCTCTCCGTCTTGGAAGTATTTCTTGTTTTTAATGACTAAGTGACTAAGTAAGGAATAAAGCTTCCGAGGCTGCCTTTGCTTTTGAAGGTATCTGTGAGAAAAATGACTGCTGTCCTGACAACTGGGATTTTAGTTCCTTAACTTTTCTCCTTCTCAACTCACTTTTCGGAGGGAAGTTAGTGTCGTAGTTTTTATGAACAGTCTGAAAATGCCGTTCCACATTTCCCTTTTTCGGCATAGCGACTGCAGTCTGGCAAATGAGGCAAACGCACTTTGAAAAAGACGTAGTGGGAAAAAAAGTCCAACTCCCATTCCATATGGAAATGGTAAGTTTTAGTCTTTTTTTCTTCCCCACTCATATTTATACTTAACTCTTAAGTTTAGAAGTCGTAACTGTAACTCGCTAGCTTGCTACAATGGCGGCGATATGAGCACATGTGGAGTGACGGTGTCCTTTTCGCACATGTGCAATGTCAGAAAAGGTCTGATTGGTCAAACCGACTCAGTCAAGTGACAAATGTCATAGTGAGTATAATTGGCTGACGTAAGAAAAAAAAGGGCGTTTACGTTTTAATGTCATTCGATCTAACAGTAGTACGATCGACGCATTGTGCACCCGAGTTGGTTCCTCAGAGAGGATATTGGAAAGGGATTTGGAGGTTTAGCCCGCCACAAAGCTTTTGACAAAGCTGTAGGTGCAGTGGATGGCTGTCACATTCGAATTAAGCCCCCAAACCAACACAAAGAGGACCATAGCAATTCAGTCAAGACACTCACGTGATTATAGATACAAAGATATTTATTGATAACCATGACATGGAATATGTTTTGATTTTGGCGGAGTGAATTCTAAGGGGGGTGCTCCCAATCGCCACGAGCGATACATACGTGCCTACATATATGACATGAGGCTAGGAGCAAGATATATATAATAATCCCCCCGATAGATCGGCAGATACTACGAACCCAGACAGGGAGACATAAACACAGATGATCATACAGCAGACACAAATACAGAATTCCGGACAGCAGACAATACACACAAATCCAGACATAAGGACAGACAGACAGAAACACACAAATACAGACAGGCAGATGATACACAGAAGACAGACAGATATACATGACGACAGATACCCGGGGGAGAAGGGGATGGTGGTGGGACGCGCAGTATGATCTTAACCTGTCTGTGTGAGTGTTTGTCTATCCGTGCGCCTTTTAAGGCGGTCTTACCGGGCGAAGCCCCAATGGGCTTGCCTACCTGGGTCAGGTGTGTTCATGATTGATTGCTTGCGCTACCTGTGTGCTTGAGCTGTAACTGCATGTGAACTGCGTTGTGTGCGTAATCGTGTACTGGATGAGTGAGGTGTATGCTGAGTGTGAGATGAGTTATATGAATGAATGATGATATGAATGATGACTGAGTGATGATGCAGCAGCCCGAGTGTCGTTGCCAGAACTAGCTGCGCTCATTTCAGTCAAGACACTCACGTGATTATAGATACAAAGATATTTATTGATAACCATGACATGGAATATGTTTTGATTTTGGCGGAGTGAATTCTAAGGGGGGTGCTCCCAATCGCCACGAGCGATACATACGTGCCTACATATATGACATGAGGCTAGGAGCAAGATATATATAATAATCCCCAAACATACGACCACTCCGCCAGACTATGTGTAAGCGGAGCACTGCTGCTCCCGAGCCTTGACATCCCACTTGGTACTAGTGGCAAAAAAACCAAGTGTTTTTCTGGATGCTTGGGACATGCTAGCATTAATGATGACTAAACTAAGTGTTCATATCTTAAGTGTTACATACCATCCGATGTGCGGTTCACCTGTCCGTCCCAAGCGCACGTTCCGTCCGGCTATTGCCGGACGGAAGGTGAACATGCGGCTAGCCAGATCCACCGACCACCGGCCTGGTACCCTTCTCATCCGATCTTGCTGATGTCGACCACTAGGGTGCTGCCCTCCTTGCTCGTCAGCAATCCACCATGGATGTACATGAAGGCAGCTGGGTGCTGGAACACAAAAGATATGTTATCTAGTGTGAAGTCAATGTGTCAGCATCACTGCTGTTCCCCGCCGGTACCCGGGGTATCTCCGCAGATATCCTGACTCGCACGCTGGCTTCTGATCGTTGCTACTGCATCAGATGCACGTCTGCGAATCACCAGTGCCGAGCCCGGATCTAACTGAGACATTCTACTAGATATTGTCCCGGTAGCCTCTCAACCATGTGGGCAGGGTTGCGTTTACTTCTAGAGACACGACCTCTAGCCCCCGTAGTTAAGCCCATGATGTCCGCAAGGCTGTGTGTGCACCAGATGTACTATGATGTAATCAGGATGAACTACAAATGTGTCGGTGGACATTCACCGTTCCTCATCGTATCCTGAGGTATCTCCGCAGATATCTCGACTCGAACACTGGCTTCAGATCGTACCCTACTGCATCAGCGCATCAGCAGACCGCCAGAACTAAGCCGAGATCGTACAGAAATATTCTAACCTTAGTGAATGTAACCCTCTCATCCAAAGGGCAGGTCTACTGCTACCTCTAGAGGCCATCCTCTAGCACCCGTCGATGACCCAGGATGTACGCAAGGGGTATGTCTCGTATGTGAATGATCGAATAATGTGTCGACAGACGTCTGCCGTTCCCTGTGAACAGGGCATCTCTGGAGATATCCTGATTCAGGACTGTGGATTCTGATGGAACCCCCATCAGAGCACGTCTGCGGATCACCACGTCTGAATCAGAATCGGAAGAGATATTCTACATTTATGGGTTAAAACCGACCCAACCACCATTGCAGGGATTATTTCTGTTTAATAACATGATGCCACCGTCATCGCTAGGTTCATAACAAACTCATGGATCTCTGAGCCCTTAACAAGTCCTTAGCATTGGGGCGTACATAGCGCTTGTACGCTGCCGAAGACCAACGCCCCATCGCTTTCAGCGTAGCTTCGGGCACTTTGGATGATGCCCACGTGGCCGCCCCAATCCTGAAGGAGTGAGCTGTGTAGAGCTCCGGGGACAATCCACATCGAGTACACAGGGTGCGGAGCCGTAGTGCGAACCAAGATCTCGTCATGGCCTGGCCGACGTCAGTGATGAACAGGGGCTCGGATGGTGTTGCCCGTTGTCGACATAGCAGGTATTGGGACATGGAGAGAAATGGGCAGAACTCACAATTAGTACGGGCAATTACAATGGGAACACCTTTGCATACAATGTCCGTTTTAGAATGTTTCAGGACCACGGTGAACATATCGGTAGACATTAAAACGTCAGACATGGTGAGGTCACGACATGGATTAAAAGTAGCACACCTAGTAGTGAATTCCCCACACCTCAAAAACCCGTAGAAGGCCGTTAGAAACACTGCTTCGAGGAGAGTGTCGACATAGGACCCAAAACACCCCCGTCTCAAACTAGACACCAATAAGTGTAAAACAGGTAGGGTTAATGGTAGTCGTTTATCTTTGATCACGGGACGCTGCTTCAGTAGCCCCTTCATCAGTAGGCGTATGCAGGGGCTCCCGAGCAGGCTGCATGCTGCCGGCTCCAGACATCGAATGTTAAATTGAATGCCTGACACCAACGTCTTGATGGTGGAAGGATGCAGCTTTCGTGACTCAAAACAGTGAACGATGAATGCACACAGCACAGACATGTTAACGGGCATGGAACTGATGCCAAACGCAGAACAGAAGCTGGAGAACCGAAGCCAAGCGCTGTCGTAGGTTTTTAATGTAGTGGGGGCGATCCCCTGACGCATGTAATTCCCAGCAGATTCTACATACTTCCTCAGGTCACCAGGGCCTAGTCTAGGACGGTCAGGGGAAATGACGGGCAGGCCAGCCCGTCCTGCAGTGAGTGGGGGCGCAGGTCTCGGAACGCCTGAAATTTGAAGCGAGACAGTGCGTCGGCACACTCGTTATTCAGGCCTGGAATGAATGAGGCATTAAGCACGAAGTTACCCATCACGCTGGTCCATGTAACCCTCCTGACTAGCCGATTAATGAAAGGAACAGAAGACCTCCCCTTATTAATAATGTTGACCGTAGCTTCGTTATCGCAGAACACGGTTATCCTCTTTCTGCACCATAAATGCCCCCACAACAAGCAAGCTACCACTATAGGATATAGTTCATGCAAGGCTGTAGAGGAAACGCTCGAATCTAGGGAAGCTATTTCTGCTGGCCATGGTCCTGAAAACCATTCGTCCCCATAATACCCGCCAAAACCGACAGAAGGCGCCGCGTCAGTATAAAATTCCAGAGCGGCGGATGACTCCGCGGCATCATGATAAAAGAAACTGATGCCGTTCCACTCCGCACACAACAATCCCCAAAAACGCACATCTGATCTGCAGCCCTCATCCAGCACAACGCTATCCGTAAGGTTAGGCACGCCCTTGGCTACATCTAGGAGACGAGAGACGAAAGCGCGCCCCTGCGGTATGATGCGCATAGCAAAGTTCAGATGCCCTAGAAAAGACAGTAGATCGCGTTTTACCATGGAGACGGCGCCCGAGGCCGCCCCCAGGGCGCTGCGTACGCGCGCCAACTTATCCGGGGGCAACGACGCCTGCATAGAAACGCTGTCCAGCGTGATACCTAAAAACTCCAGGGAGGTCAACGGGCCGATGGTCTTCTCGGGGGATAACGGAACGCCCAGACTCCCGAAGGTGTCCGTCAGAACCGAAATGCAACGGGCGGGCGGGGAAGACGGAAAATCCACCACCAGAAAATCGTCCAGCAGATGGAGTACAAACGGCAGACGGTGCACATTGAGCAGTATCCAGCAAAGAGCCTCGGAGAGCGTATCGAAAATACGTGGGCTGCTACGGCACCCGAAAGCTAACCGCACCGCAAAATACAACCCGCCGCCCCACCTAACACCGAACAGATGCCACTGGGAGGGGTGAAGGGGCATGATCTTAAAAGCGTCAGTGACGTCCGCCTTGCCTAACCAGGCACCCCGGCCCGCCAATTTTATAAGCCGAATCGCATCGTCCACGCTTGCATAGTAAAGGGAAAACGGCTCAGGAGGGATCAAGCTGTTGACGCTCGGCACTACGCCGTTATGGGGAGCCGAGAGATCGATGACGAGGCGCTTCTTGCCCGAATACTTGCGCGTCGCAACGCCTAAGGGGCTGACCCTATAGGTAGAAAAGGGGGAGGCCAGGAAGGGGCCAACCATGTAACCCCGAGACACTTCCCTAGCTATCAGCCCGTCCACCACCGCAGGCTCCCTGAGTGCGCTCTGCAAGTTACCGCACTCGTAGGAGGCACTGGGGAGATCAGACAGACCGGCGAGGAACCCGCGTGTCAGACCATCGAGCAGATAAGCAACAAAACAGCGGTCGGGATGACTCCCCAGGGCAGCAGAGAGACCCGACACGTTGACAGGGGTTGACGGGTGTTTATTCATTTCCCCTTCGGAGCTGGCCGGGCACGGCGGGGGCAGACAGAACGGGGATGGGCATCCCCGCATTGGCTGCAAGCATGCAGGAATTTACAATTAACATAACGACACACATTCTCATTAAACTTGAAACACAAAGCCCTACCGGCCGAGAAGTGGGGCTTCACCTGCCCACCGGGACGAGTAGCCGGGGGGCGGGGGGGCACCGAAGCCGGACCCTCCGTCTTGATTGGCCTGGAGAAGGCTGTTCTCGGGCACAGGTTAACAGTATGATCTAACGACCCGCAAATGGAGCAAGACAGAGGCAGGTGCCCCGTGAAGACCCGACTGACCAGATCCAAGTCGAGCACCGACCAGTCCAGGCGCGTATTAAATCTCTGAATGTACAGTGCGGCCTTGGCGGAGAAGCACTTGTGGTATTCGTAGAATAGGGTCCCGCCATACCGCAGGGCCAGATCGGAAACCAACGCCAGATATACGTCCAGCTCTATACGGCGATCAGGAAACGACTCGCAGATAGCATCGCGAAATACGCCGAACGCGACCACGAATTCGGCCAGTGTCAGATTCTTGGACATACGGGGATCACAGCCCTTCAACAACACAGACAGGTCCCCGCAATCCACCACCCTGCGATCGACCAAGTCAGAGTTACACAATAATATCTTCACCAGGTTGACGTCCATACCTGCCAGGATCCGATTCCGTAGAGGGGCGGACAAACCAGCAGCAGGGGATAGGAATGGCACTCCTGATGACGCAGCCGGCAACGCGGAAGCCAGAGTCCAACGTGGCGAGGAAGTCGCATCCGGAGCCGCGGGGACGCCCCCAAAACCCGCGGAGGGGAGAATCGGGGCCAATCCCGGCCTTCCCTCCAACGAGGAGACGCGCGCCCCCATGTCCGCCAAGGAAGTCTTAATATCCATCAGCGCGGAGAGCACCGGATCCGCCCGGGAAGTAGAGGCCACCGGGGAGGGGCTGCGCCCGCCCTCTTCAGCCCGCGCCCGCTTGGCAGCCGCCGGCCTGGATTGAAGACCGAGCCTGCCCCTAGCCGCCGGAGCGCTCGGGGCGACGGAGGGGCCCGCCCCCTCGCAGTTCAGGAAGAAGACGAAGAGTTCCTCGTGGCCACACCCGACGGGTGGGGAAATGCCCCTACCGTACAGCTGCTCGAGGATGCGATGGGCCGGCCAGTCCCTCAGAACCGGCGTCTTCCGGGCAAGCCTCGAACTCCTCCTCACCTGGCTACATGCTTCATCCCCAGCGCGCCCCGAAGCCGAGCCCCCGGGAGACGGACGAGAAGCGCCCTCCCCAAATTCGCGCAGCAGGCATTCCGTTGCAGACTCAGATGAATCGGACATGGCGAGGTACAAACGAGAGCAACGACACAGACTGACACCGATAGCAACGAGCGGGTAACCAGATCAACGCGCAGTATGATCTTAACCTGTCTGTGTGAGTGTTTGTCTATCCGTGCGCCTTTTAAGGCGGTCTTACCGGGCGAAGCCCCAATGGGCTTGCCTACCTGGGTCAGGTGTGTTCATGATTGATTGCTTGCGCTACCTGTGTGCTTGAGCTGTAACTGCATGTGAACTGCGTTGTGTGCGTAATCGTGTACTGGATGAGTGAGGTGTATGCTGAGTGTGAGATGAGTTATATGAATGAATGATGATATGAATGATGACTGAGTGATGATGCAGCAGCCCGAGTGTCGTTGCCAGAACTAGCTGCGCTCATTTATCACCCCTTACAAACAGCCATTTCATTGCAGGGTTGAGGAGAGGTTCAACTACAGCCATTCTCGTTCAGTAATAGAACGAGCCTTTGGCATGATGGAAGCACGCTGGCGCACAACCATGTTTAAGGCATTAGAGGTCAAGGTTGGATTTTGCACTCAAGTGGTAACTGTCTGTGCTTTTTTACACGATGTCTGCTTGACCCACGGTGATACCCTGGAACCAGAAGCTGAGGATGACCAACCTCCACCGCCGCCCCAAGGAGACACAGGACAGGAAGCAAGTGGCAACTTGCTCAGAGCAAGACTCTCTGCCCAGGTTTCTGCACCCCTTTTTTTACAAGCACACCTCTCTGAACATGATTACATGTAGTTTTGTGACTTCTTTGTTAACCTGTTCATGAATCATATTGTTAGAAAAACGGTTAGAACATTCTACTTCCTACTTTCTTCTTCCTTCTTGTCCTTGCTCTCGTGGAGGCGGTCGCAAACTTTTTCGCTCCCTTATCTTTTTCCTGCTCTATCGTCTGCCTGTCTGCTGGAGAGACTAACTGCATCACCCTTTTAAGCTGAAACATGGAATTGATTAGCTGGTCAAGTACTATTGACACCATATATTTAAAGAGATCTTGGGGCTGGGGGGACCCAGCATGTCCCCGCATGGGATCGTCTCCAGCGGGATACATGATGGACGCATGGGATAGGAGGCGTGTCGTGTGCCTGTGGGAACCTTCGAGGACTTTGAGGATCTCTACATATTGGGATTTATGATGGCCGGGCTTCTGCTGATTGGATTAAGCGTGCCATGGGACATCGGCAAATTATAAAAACTGAGGCAGCCGTTAACGGCCCCTTTAAGCTGCCCCACTTGATTGATGTGATGGGCAGGGCTGTTGGTGGCCAAAGTGTGACTTTACGCGCATCGCGGGATACCGATGGCTCTGCAGGGGACAGAGGAACGTATTGACCAACAAAATGGAAGAGTGAGAGACATTGAGGGACATTGAGAGACATTTGAGAGACATTTGAGAGACATTGAGAGGCATTTGAGAGACATTTGAGAGACATTGAGTGAGACTTGTTTGTAGGGTGTAAACTAACTCTACGAGCAACGACATGAGTATATGTTTTCGGCTCCAAATTCCTGTACGGCTGTGCCTGGTACCGTGCAGGGCTACCCCTCCCCCTACCTGTTTCTGTCTTGCAAGATTGAGGTACGACGTCTCTCTACACCCCCTATCCCACCCCAACCCCACACCCCCCACCCCATTCTGTGAGAGTTGTCTGGCTGGAACAAGATGTCCTGACCTCAAGGCCATGAGGCAGATTGTTCTGTGTTTTGGCTACGAACACAGACTCATCCAACGCCTCCACCTGCTTGTTGTTGTTGCTTATCTGTCTGCTGAGGTGTTTTTTTTGGTTACAGGCTCTGGCATGTATCCTTTTTTTCTCCTCGAAAATCTATTTGTGTTTTCCCAATTTCAGAAGGCTTGTGCGCCGATAATGTACTTTGTCGTGTTGCCACGGTGGGCACTGTCCTGCCAAAGAGTTTCCCCATGGGGAATAATAAAGTATTCTGAATCTGAATCTGAATGAATTCTGAATTTCTATTATTTCTAAGAAATCAATAATAACAATGGACAAATGACCAATAATATTGTACACTGTATACTAGAACGTATGAAAAAAAGACCTTAGATTGTTTTTACAAAAATGTGTTTATTGTATTTATTTTTTTCCAACTTTACATAACATAAATAAATACAATTTACTAGAATATTATGGAGCAAGTAATAAAAACAAACTCAACAACTGAAAATGTATGAAACGCTCAACTGAGCAAACATAAACTGACTTTTTCAGGGGGAAAAAAAAACAAATTAAACTGGTTGACTTGTCACTTGGTAAGGTGATCAACAAGTCTCCCAAGCAGATCTACCATTTTGTCATTTCATTTTTTTCATTTATTTATTTATTTCATTCATAGCAACAGAAATAAACAGAAATATAGCTGCGAGCAGCGATGGTGGATTCCTCCTGAAACAGTTTATGGAATTGATATGTAATTCAAATGAACAAAAGAATGAAGAAAGGAAAACAAGGCAATGGTGTGAATACATCCAAGACTGTAGTGACCCCTGTGCTGCAAGGGACAAAGGATTTAATACGTGAATGAGAAATATTTGCATGGTCTGTGGCTTCACCTATGGCTGATGATGTGTAATTGAAGGTCTATTGGTTCAACATTGCAAAATAGGATTTTTTTTTCTGATAACGTAAAAGTAGTCATCTGTTGGTCACTTTGTGAAAATACAACTTTTATTAAATACAAGAAAAACAAAAATGAGGCTGGCTTTTCAAGGAACATGGGGCAAAGTAAAATTGCAGTGTAACAAGTAGCCAAGTTAAACAGGTAAGTGGTTAAGTATTACAATAAGTATTAAGTATTACAACAAAGTATTACAACAATTTGAATAAGAGACATTAGTACAAAGGTGCAGTGTAGGCATTGTGGAAAAGAGCAAAACGTATCAACAACAATGTGTGCATTTGAAAATGTCCTGATTGAGAGCATGGAACATGACATTTGAGGATGAATGTGTTAAGATAAGTCATCATCATAAAAGCTTTCTGCGCTGTTAGGTGTTAATAGCACAGGAGAAGCGTCTGGGTGGTTGGTGCTGAGGTTTGCTGGTTGTGTGCTTGTACTACTTGGAGTTGCATCATCCTGGCAGAAAGAAGCAGCAATTGCCCGTTTTCCTCTAGACGTCATGCATATAGTGTTGTGCTGCATGATTTGTTCAAGAATGTATTCCTGTTGATTTGGAGCCTGTTTGTGAAATGGAACCAATGACTTGAGCAATGTGTTATCTAGTGTGTATTCATGAATGTTTTGGTCAGTATCTATCAGAAGGAGTGTACATGTCAGATAATTAGTCAGTAGGCTGGTTTTACAGAACATAATACACAGCTCACATCTGATAAGTACTTTGGCAGGGTTGACATGAAGAACTTTGTGTCGTTTGGTGCAGAAGTGGATGTCACGTCTATTTGCGTAATTTGTCCAACTCTGTCTGTGACATCATTTTCCTAATGCAGGTAAAGCTATCCCTGAATCTTCAGCAATGGTGAAAACAGTCTGCAGTGTGGTGGACAGCAAAACCTTGCCTTCCAAAAAGCGCACAGATAGATCTTGCAGAGTGTACCAGTTGTGTACATTAAGTGCATTGTTACCCCAGACTGTGAGCATAATGGAAGCTGACTGCATAGGAAGTTTTGGCAAGGGCTGTGTTTGCCCTGGTCGTAGCTTCAGTCTTCTCACGCGTGTCCATTACTTTGACCAGCACGTTGACCTGTACAAACAGGAGACATGGAAACTGCATGTTATTTATTATTCATATATTAATAAAAGGAAAGCACATGTATGTATATGAGATATGAGCAAATCTTGGAATATACTCACCCTTTGGTGCTCTATGGGATCAGAAAGGATGTCTTCTAAAGTTGTCATCTCCACAGTTTTTGGAGGCAAGGCATTATGACAGAAGTGGAGGCTTTGCATGTATGTCAGCTGTGTGCGATCATTAACCATCATGTCAATTTGGTTGTTTTTTTGGCGTGATGGAGTCAGATGAACATCTGTTACTGGGCATCTTGAAACAGAAAGATAAACAGGTTGAATTATTACATGTGAGCAGAAAACAATTACCAGTTGAAACAGCAGCATATATGAAGGGCAAAAATACATGTTTTATTGGTTTAGCCTTGGGTTGACTATTAACCAATTAAACAAAGACTTACCTTTCTTTTTCAGCACTTCGTTACCAGTTGTGCCTCTGTGGCGTGAAAATCACTATTTTGGTGTGTTTAGTCTCTTCTTGGAGAAATGCAGTGAAATATTGCATAGATTGGCCTCGTCTGATGTCGGAGACATCGTGAACATAACCCTAAGCTAAAATTTTCATTTTCTTCAGTGACGTCATTGTATTATCTAGAGACAAACACAAATCCTCCGCTTAAAAATGCATTGTTACCAGTTTCAATAGGAGTGTCAAAGGATGAATACCGTATTTTTTGCACTATAGGGCGCAGTGGATTATAAGGCGCACTGTCAATGAATGGTCTATTGTCGATCTTCAAATATAGGGCGCACCGGACTATAAGGCGCATTAAGCGGGATCAAACTTTATTAAACCGTTCACAATAATAACATTATTCAAACGTTAATGAGCGTATTCACAATAACTACCAACCAGTTGAAACACGTAAAATACAACACAATACTGTCACTTTTTCCTCGTTTATTCCTCGTCCACAAATCCTTCAAATTCTTCATCTTCAGTGTCCGAGTTTAACAGTTGGGCGATTGCGGCATCCAACATGCCCGAATTCCTCTCGTCATTATCCGAGTTGAGACTGATACCTTAGCCCAGGCATCTACGATCATCTATTCTGTCTGACAGGTGCCATTTTTGGGATCCTTATACACACGCTGTAATATTATGGTGAAGCACAGTATGTATTACTCCGCGACGCACCTGGCTACGGTAGCCGCAATGCTGGGGTCAGTAAGCAAAACCAGAATTAATCCATATATAAGGCACTTCGGATTATAAGGCGCACTGTCGTTTTTTAGGCTTTTAAGTACGCCTTATAGTGCGGAAAATACGGTAGTTGATTTCTCTATGGCATCTTTCGATACAGTGTTGATCGTGATTGAAAACATGTTTTCTCTGTAAAATAACATGACATTACGTTTACATTTATTCATTTAGCAGACGCTTGTATTCGAAGACATTTCCTGAAAGAGAGCGTTTCAAAAGAACATTCATAATAGAATAAATGCCAACAATATCAAATATCTGACAAAAATGTATACAAAATTACAATGGACAATTTACCTAGAAACGTAACGCTTGCAGGCAGTGTTGTTGGTTGAACTGAAAATCAAATGTCAGCGCTGGAATTGCTTGACCTGAAAAGTGCCTTTTGCAAAAGTGGGTTAAAGCAGAAAAAATTGTATATTAGGTTTATTATATATATATACAGATTATGTATCGGCTTTACACCGATACACTGACAATTAACTGGGGAAAAATACATGACATGACGTTAACATTTATTCATTTGGCAGAAGCTTTTATCCAAAGGAATTTAGGGAAAAAAAATACGAAAGCTTTACAAAAGAGCATTGGTTTCTGAGCACAGCAAAGTGATAGACGTCCAAACATAGCGGGCTTACAGAATTAAAGCGAAAACATGTAAGATGATACATAATTACAATGGATAATTCACCTTGAAACATATCACTTGCTGGTGTTGTTGATTGAATGAAATATGAAATGTTAGCGCTTGAATGGCTTGACTTGAAATGTGTCCTGCGAATGTGAAAAGTAGATATTACAATTTATTATTTATAGGTTTTACACTGATAGACTGACAATGTCTTGTACAAAGTAACAATTTTCTGCAAAAATACTTGTCGGGTAGACATGAAGAAACCTCATAACTTTTGTAGGAAAACAGCGAATCAGCAAATTACATGGGTGAAGAGAGAATGTTTTGTAGAAATTAAGCAAACAATGAAAACAATTGTAAAAGTATTTTTGGCTGTAAAAAAAGTTGACAATTTACCTTAGTCAGTTGCTGTTGGTCATGTGGAGACTGTGGGCCTCATGTACAAAGACTTGCGTGGATTTCCTACTGAAACTTGGCGTACGCCAAAACCCAGAAACTGTGGTACGCACAAATAAATTCAGATGTATTAAAGTGTGCGTAGGCATGGATCCAAGCACGTTTCTTTTGTACGTCACAATCAACGTGGAATTGAGCGCACATGCTGAGGTGCCGAACTCCTCCCTGTCCACGCCCCCATTTAAATATTAAAATCAATGTAAATAGGCCCTGGGGGCCGGCCCTGGATCAGACAAATCAAAATGAGTAGAGGTAAGAAAAGAGTCTTAGGGGGCTTGATAGAAAGCTTTGCAGTTCTAATTTCGATAAAATTAAAAACATTTGAATGCGCACTTGCCCAAATGTGCATTTCGCTGGTTTACTTATGAGCCAGTTATTGTTTGCAAGTAAATCCTCGCGTTCCCTAAAAGCTCGCTCACGTCGGATTGCACCATTTGCAAGGTCCTCAAACAACGCTAACGCTGTTCATACCATTTTCTTCATCACATTGAGCATGCTTTTATATTCACCTATATGATTACAAACACCTGGGTGTGTAAATTGTTCATAACAAGTGTCGCCAAAGGAACAATAGCTGTAGAAACGTGCGTACGACAGCTATGAAGTTGGCGTGGGGCACCGCACATTTCCACGGTCATTTCACGTTTCATACATCTGAACGTGAGAGTGGGAAAGGACGTACGCCACGTTTTTGTACGTACGCAGCCTTTTTACATGAGGCCCTTTGTGTCTGTACCCAGCTACCACCAGACTTGGATTATGTTTAGATGTTTCTCAGTTTGTGAAACGGAGCAATGCCAACATACAGTTTTACTACTGGGTGTAATGAGGTTCAATTGGCTCAACTCAGTAGAAGATGCATGCTACTGTTTAGCTGTTGGGTCGTTTGGGAAGTGCTACATGTACTAATTCTGAATAACTGTTTCTAATTCATATTTCAGGGTGGTGTTGGAGACTCTCCTGGCAAAGCCATGGAAGCTATGCAAGAAAATGAGGCTTCACCCCCCAGCTCTCAGGTAAAAATCTGTCACCAAACTTGAATTGTGTTTATGCTTCTTAATTTGTGATTTGGAGCAATGCAAACGTACAGTTTTACTACTGGGTTATACTACACCCTTATACTTTACTCATAAATGCCCCGGTGATGGAGGACTGTGTCGGGAAGTTTTTTGGGGAAAACTGCAATGGGTGGTTGTGTTTGAGGTGAAAGCGCAGGTTCGTTGTGTTGCCGTGTTTAACATGAACTGTTAAAAAAAATGCGTCATGTCGCTCATTAATGTCGCTTGTCACACGTCGGCTGTTGCGTTCGGTTTAGAAATCCATGGTTAACGACTTCTAATCTCTACCTCATCCTACCGCGCCGCAGACCCGGCACTCTGGGGCAGTAGACCCGTGCCGTAGACCCGGCGTGTGCCTTACTGTAGACCCTTAGACCTGCACTCTGGGGCAGTAGACCTGTGCTGTAGACCCGGCGTGTGCCTTACTGTAGACCCTTAGACCTGCACTCTGGCGGCGAGTGCTCCGCCTCCATACAGAGACAGAGGATTCACTCTTTGTTATGCTAAGAAACACAGACAGATGCAGCTAAGTTTACTCATCATCCAGTGGCTTTGGTCAATGAAAACTTATCGAGCCTGGTAGTCTTACCGAGCTCATTTTTAATTATTGCATGATTTATTGATTTATTGATTATCGCGACAGGCCTATTTGCATGTATGACAGAGATTCAGTCTGGATCCTCCATTTGATCCCTCCCAATTTATTTTTGGTTTAATTGGAAACATGCAGTCATTATAATCTGACTTTCTTTGGATGTTTTAGGGCGGCAGTGGAGACTCATCTGTCAAGGATTTAGAGAAAAGCTTCTCAGTATGTAGCTCCACCACGATGTTGCAAGGCAAAAAGCTATTTGAAGAATCCAAGCTCACCTTGGTAAATTACTCAGACTCCAGCGAATCAATAATCAGTTCCAGCACTTATGAAGATGTTCCCCCATCCACCATACAGGTATTTTGTCCTTTGTAGCAATTTCAGTAATCTCAGCAAAAGCAACATGTCTCTAAGCACCGGGCACTCCCGCTTTTCAACCTGCCACTTTCTTCATGGAATAGACTTTTGAAGCACTTTTTCACTGTATTGTTTTGTTCACAACACATTTTGCATTTGAAATACTTGAAAGTGAAATAGCATGTCTAGTCTTTGGCAACGCAGCACAAATGCCAATCCACTTTCAATCAAGTCCACATATTATAGCACATTTCCTACTACGAAACAAGCTATTCAATTCCATGTAATAATAACCATGGAACCTACTGTGGTAAAATACCGATAAGTTGCTATTAATTGCAATATATAATATATTGGGGGTTTTTGTTCCAATTTTTTTCAACTGTGTTTTTTGAAGAGCAAAGTGAAGATTCCCTTTGGAAGTGATCTTTCTGACTCCAGTCTGAAACTTGGAGATGATGATGGTCCTATGATTGTGCCAAGACTAAGGAGGACCAAAAGCGTCCTTGTAAGTTTCACCAACAAATTTCTCAGTCATTGCCATGTATTTTAGATATATTCATGGTGAAATTGTATTTACTTGAGTGGTCAAAGGATGTAGGTAGGTTAGGGTCATCAAGTGAGGTGCTGGAATTACGCTACCAGGAAAATGCCTGGTAACCATTTGCTACCTGTTTGTTATTTGCACTTATTTCCACCACATATCCTTCTTGCCTTAACAAATTGTGTCCTGGGGTCAGGCCTGGGTTACATGGATGCATTTGGTAATCAATTATTTTTGGAATCGAGTATTCCGTATACCCTTAACGTGCTGCATATCGTATCACATTGCAGAACTTTTTTTAAATTCTGCCTGGCTGGTTCCACCACCAACAGGCTGCCTTCTGTTAAAGGGAAGGTACATGTACTACTTGTCATGTTTGTTAGACTTGGAGAATTGTTAGAATAGAGTTTGTTTTGTGTTGTGTAGCTCAACTGTTTTAATATTTCTTAAAGATGAAAGACGCCATTCCTAATGGATCTGAGGAGCTTTTTGACAGTCCTGAGAGTTGCGAAGAATATGTTCCATCTTCAAGTGGGGAAAGTACAGATGTTACAGATGGAAGCATGATCTGTGAAATATCGCCATCACCCTTGTCAGAGGGGACTCTGAATAGAAAAAGCTGTTAAATTCCATGTCAAAGCAGTGCAACAAATGTCTGTACTGCTGACTCCACGTTTTCCAACCTCGGACTGTGGTGAGTCCCTCAGTCCCGCAGTATCCAAAGAAAAGACAGAGAATGGATCTCAAGAGAAACAGTTCTGTCTTTATTGCGGGTCTTTTTTCTCAAAAATCTCAAAGCATTTGGAGCGTAAACATAACAAGGAGGTGGAGGTAGCAAAAGCACTTTCTTTCCAAAAGGGCAAAAAAAAAATAGTGCACTTAGAATATCTTCGAAACAAAGGAAACTTTGCACATAATGCAGAAGTTTTGACAGGCACAGGAAATTTGGTTGCATCCAAAAGAAAATTCCCAAGCGAAAGACTACATGCACTGCGTGTACTGTCACGGTTTGTTTAGAAAACGTTTAATGTTAATGTGGAGACGTGAAGAGCTGCAATTTCAAACCTGACAACATTCATTCCAAACCAGGAAAAACTAGAGTCCAAGCCCTCTGTGCCTTTGCAGAGCCCACACCTGCTGGAATTTCTGAAGAGTTATGGAAACTGGTGAACAACATGAACCAGGATGCTGTTGCCCATGCAGTGAAAAGTGACTGGTCCATCATGGAGATGGGAAAGCACTTCTATAACAGGCATGGCTCAGACACCGACAAGCACGAATATATACGTCAAAAACTGAGGGAGCTTGGTAGACTTCAAGTACATGGTGGTGAGGTCACAAATATAAAGACGATCAGAGCATATCTCCTACCAGCGAACTTCATGTAGACAGTCAATGCAGTGAAACACACAGCACAAAGCAGTAAAAGCCATTCTAAATCACTTCCCCAGAAACTTGGACACAGTCTCAAAAAGTTGTCTATGCTCCTGGAGAGTGACGCAATCATTAAAGGAGACAAGGATGCCGCAGAAGCAGCTCGCTCCTTCCGAAACATCTATGATGCGAAATGGAACGAGCTTGTGTCAGCTACATCTTTGAGGAGCCTTAGTGAGGCCAAGTGGAATGCCCCTCAGCTCCTGCCTTTCACAGCAGATGTGCAGAAGTTGCACAATTACCTGGATGAGAAGCAAAAGCAATACCAAAAAGATTTGGAATCTGAGGCGTCATCGCAGAACTGGGCCAGCTTGGCTAAGGTGACTCTGGCTCAGGTTATCTTATTCAACAGGCGTAGAGAAGGGGAAGTGTCCAAAATGTCCCTCTCTACATACACATCAAGAGACACATTAGCACCTCACAAAGACATCAACCTTGCTCTCTCTGAGATTGAGAAAAAGCTCTGCCATCATTTCACCAGGATAGAAATGAGAGGAAAGAGAGGTTGGAAAGTTGCTGTCCTCCTAAGCCCAGCGATGCAGGAAGCACTTGATGCATTACACAAAAAAAGACATGAGTGTGGCGTCCTCAAAGAAAATACGTATACGTTTGCCCGACCTGGCGCCATGTCACACTACAGGGGGTCAGATTGCATCCGCCAGTTTGTGCAAAACTGCAACGTCAAGAATTCTCTCTCACTAACATCAACACGTCAAAGAAAGCATGTTGCTACCTTATCTAAGGTATTCAATTTGCAAGAGACTGAGCTCGACCAGTTGGCGGACTTCATGGGCCATGATACAATATATAAGGGTGCATCGGGAGTTTTATAGGTTACCAGAGGGCACCCTTCAACTTAAAGCTCAGTAAAATCCTGATGGCCATGGAGCAGGGACGACTTGCAGAGTTCCAAGGCAAGACCCTTGAGGAGATTGACATTGATCCAAATGGTACGTAGTTGCTGCTTGAGTCAAATGTTGTGATTTTGACCTTTTTAAATGGGCATCATAACTAGAGATGCTCAGAACATGATTTTGGGCCCCAAAAAAATGATCGGAAATCATAACACCTCCAGCCTGATCAAGAAGGCTCACCAGCGTCTCTTTTTCTTGAGAACACTGAGGAAACACCACCTGTCCTCAGCTGTCATGGTGAACTTCTACCGCTGCGCGATCGAGTGCATCCTAACAAACTGTGTTACAGTGTGGTACGGGAACTGCACAGTCGCTGAGCGCAAGGCACTGCAGCGGGTGGTGAAAACTGCCCAACGCATCACTGGGACTACTCTTCCGACCATTGAGGACATCCAGAGGAAGCGCTGCCTACGTAGAGCTCACAGCATCCGTAGAGATTCCTCACACCCCGCCCATAAACTGTTTGCCCCCCTGCCCTCCGGCAGGCGCCTCAGGAGTCTCCGGTCTAGAACCAGCAGACTGAGGAACAGCTTCTTCCCCAGAACTGTGTCACTCCTGAACTCCACTACACCCCCGCCCCCCCTATATAACCCCCGCCCCCCCATAGAACCCCCCCCCTTCCTATATTTGCACATTCTGTTTGTACATTTGCACCACTTGCATATGTGAATTGTTATTTGCACTATCTGTCCATTTTGCACATCTGTTACTGCACCACCTGCACATTTTGTTCACATTTGTTCACTTTGCACATCTGTTCTTTTGCTCAATCGCATCATTTGCACTACCTGTACATACATGCTACCCGGTAATTTCTGCTTGTATAATTTGTATCTGTACATACCCGGATTGAATCTGTACATACCCTGTATATTCTGTCTATACTGTTCATAATATGTATATTCTGAGTATATCCATATTATTATATTCTGTTGTTAATAACTGTTTTGCACTTCTGGTTGGATGCTAACTGTATTTCGTTGCCCTGGACTTGTACCTGTGTAATGACAATAAAGTTGAATCTAATCTAATCTAATAACACTTACTTATTATATATTTTTATTTTACATCACCTGTTTAGAAACAATCCAGTTGGACAAGAATCCTGAGTTCGAAGATGACCTTGCAGAGGTGGCGTGTGATCAGGACATGACAGGTATGTTTTGATATTACTTGGTAGATGAATATCTTGGGTTGCACGGATATTTTATTTTGCTTGTGTAATTAAAAATATATTGAAAACTTTGTCCTTAATCAGTGTTCCATTAGGTCCTATTAAGTTGACCCATTCATACTGGATGCTGTGTAGCAGAGGGCAGCTGTGGCCTATTAAAATGTAAATATCTGGCTCTAGATAAGGGTGTCAGTATTAATGTTAACTCCTGCGGCATTAACAAACATTAACACCTTGATGCATCCTCAATACTTTCAGTCTTTGAGGTTTATATCGGATGGCATTCTACATGACATTTGAAGTCAGAAAAGTACTTATGTTTATTTTGTCATTCAATAGTCAGCTGTATAAGCAGAAATGTAATGAATTTCCCCTTAATTTACCTGCAGCAACCCATTCAGATGGAGACAGTATCCCTACAGCAATCCATTCAGATGGAGATGATATCCCTGCAGCAACTGATTCAGATGGAGATGTCCTTATGTTTCTCATCTCCACAGATAATGCATCCCTCCGCAGAAGTCTTCGTGGCTCTAGTTGAGGCATATTTCTTCCCTTTCTGCTCTGTCCGTCTTTTCTGGCTTGTCTGTGATTTGTAGGTGTTCTAGCCTCTCGAATATATCCTCCTGCTTTTTCAGAAAGCCTAGCAGCATGTCAAAGTGATTGTCTTGAGTGAACAAACTGTCCAACAACGAAACGTCACAATCATCGGGGCTAATCACACTAGAGCGAGCGCGAGTCACAGCACAAGCTGGAAATACATCGGGGAGTGTCGGACCTGATGTCTGGGCCCCATCACTCTTGGGTTGATCTAAGATTTCTAACGTGGGAGTTATTTTACCTCCTGTGATATCGTTCCATATCAGGAGCATGATACCGGGGATTGGCAGTTCCATACAAACCGCTACTGGAAAGAATCCGCTAACAAGGGAGGACTGAATATGGATGCGGTGCACTGGCCGCGGCACAAAACCCATTTCAACTCCTCTAAGAACTGCACTGTAATGACAAGCAGAGGTATCTGAAAAAGCCAGAGCTGACGCAAGAATAACAGATTGGGAACATGCAGTATCTCTTAAAGCCCGTATTGGTTGTTGGTCAGCTGACTCACCCGTCAGTGATACAAAGACATCACACACAAATGGTTTAAAACAGTCATCAATTTTCTGATCAGATGAGTCAATGTTCACACCACGATCTGCTTTAATCAGTCCTACCCCTTTTGCTGGAGAAGAGCGTAAGGACTGTTCTTTGCGTTTTAATGTCAAGCAATTTGCAATGACATGGCCGACTTGGTGACAGTAGTAACATTCCCTTTCCCCTTTCAGCCCACGTGGATTAGGAGGTCTGTTAGGAGAGGTGAAACTTGGGACAGCAGAGACTGGAGAAAAAGCAGATTTATGGGTTAACACGTACTCATCTGCCAGCACAGCAGCAGCCGAAAGTGTACTCACTTTCTGTTCATTCAGATACACAACAATACGCTCTGACAAACACTTCTTAAAATCTTCTACCAGGATCAACTCTCTCAATGCATTAAAATCACCAACTTTACATGTTGCACACCATTTATCAAATAGAGTTCCCTTCTCACAGGCAAACTCAACATAAGTTTGAGCAGAAGTTTTCTTGTGGTCTCGAAATTTCTGTCGGTAGGCCTCAGGCACAAGTTCATATGCTCTTAAGATAGCAGTCTTGACAGTTTCATAATCCAAGCGATCTTCAACAGGGAGTGCGGCCATAGCATCCTGAGCTTTTCCATGCATCTTGCACTGAAGTAGAAGAGTCCATATTTCAGATGGCCATTGTAAAGCAGCCACTATCCTCTCAAACACATTGAAATAAGAGTCTACTTCATTATCCCGAAATACAGGTACTAAAGCCACATGTTTACTAATATCAAAACCTATTTTAGGTGAACCAGTGGAGGTGGTGGAAGGTGGCGAGCTACCTGGGTCTCTATGAGCACTCCGTCCTGTGTCAGAAGCCTCAAGCTCGAGTTTTCTCAGTTTCACTGCCTTGTCAGTCTCAGCCTGAAGTTCAGCTTTTCTTATTTCCAACTGGAGCTGGGATTGCCACTCCTGAGCTTCCAATTGCAGTCGAGCCAGACGGACTTTAATCCGTGCCTCAGTACTACCAAGACAGCTCTGTGGGGAAGGATTATACTTAGGCAGAGTAAACGGGGTCTTCCTTCGCTTACCTGCCTGGTCGGCCTTCGCAGTGTCTGAGGAGGCTTTTGCTGGGGAACTGGGAAGAGAGACAGACTCTACCTGCTCAGTCAAAGTAACCACACCCTGTTCCACCAATCCACTAATCACTCTCTCACGAATTTCCTGTTTAAGCATGGCCCTGGCAAAGGGAATATTGAAGTGAGTAGCTATTTCAACTACATCATCCTTCCTACAACTAAACAGTTGTTCCTCAGTAGGATGTACTACAAAGCTATTCAAATCAAACCCTTCTGCCATGGTGCTCAGTGGACCTCACTGACTTACTAAGTAGTCAAAGAAACAAACAAAAACCAAATTCCAAAGTCACTTTTCAAGTACCAACGTCCAATTCTCATTTCAAATCCCGGACGAGCCCCCATTTGTTACAGCCCGGCTCATTTTGGAGAGCAGTAACATATGTTTGGGACATTGAATTTAAAACTGGAAGCGGCAACTGCACAGGTTTTGGTTAAATTAAAGTGTTTAATTTACTAAATAAGAAATAAGTGCTCTTATACACTGAGATTCAACAAAAAAAGAGCCTAGACAAACGCTATGAAATAACAAATGGCAACATGGCATTAAAGAAAAGTACAATGGTTCAAAATATAACAAATAACAAATCTCAAATCACAAAGCAGAAATATAGGTCAACCCAAATGGTGTGTGACCAATCTTTAACTGATCACTGCATCACAGCCGCCATGAACTGTGGACAAACACTGAATTTAAAGAAAAGCTAGGGTTGATTGCCGTCCTCTGATTGGCAGGTTGGGTGGTGGCAGCACCAGAAAAGGGCCAATCCAATACAGGGAAGCATACCTCTGAATTTGCATAGTAAATTTTAAGTGTAAACAAAAAGGCAACCACCTGGGGGGTATTGCACGAAAGTAGAATAAAGAAAGCCAGAATAACTGAGCAAGCGCGGCTTGACCTAGTCTGGCCGTCGTATCCTGGCTTAATTGGTTGCACGTTTGCCAAGCCAGGATGAAAAGGCGCCAGATGTAGGTAGTCAGGATTAATGCGTGTTCACGGCATTCTTAAATAGACCTCGCGATCGCTCACAGAATCACCGATCAGAACATGGACAAGAGTCGCGCAACATATTTCACGGCCGCAGAAGGATATTAATTAAAAAGGACAATACTCAAGCCATAATAAAAGAAAGAGAATAAACCTGGCAGACAATAGCGGACCGGATTAATGCGTTAGTATTCAAAAAGTGTACAATCCTCTGGAGCTGTCATAATTGGGCTACAATTAAGCATGTCCATAAGTTTAACTTTTTCTGCGAATGTTACGTAGGTGTACAGCCACAGTAAATATTACAGTAAACCGCAACTTTATTGATGCACAGGTAGAGAAGACGCGGAGAGACTGTTTATCCAATCAGAATGCAGAACACAATGCACGTGGCAAATCCGTGAAGTGAACCGTGATATCGCGAGGATTCACTGTACTGAACCATGATATCGCGAGGGTTCACAGTACTGAACCGTGATATAGCGATGGTTTACTGTACTGCAATAAAACATATTTATGAAACCTCGACGGCAGTTTGACAAGCAGTCTTCATCAGCATATCAATATAACACTTGGCCAGAGTAATAATAATACCACTTAAATCAATATTAAAAGACTGTTGTAGATTTAATTGAAATGAGAAATGACAATATACTAAATATGTGTAAATGTTAAATGCATTATAATTAAAATGATGCAACATATTTAAAAAGATCATGGACATGCTGTAAAACACGTGAATTCCTCACAGGATTGACTGTGGAAATGCAGGTGAATCACTAGGATTAATTTTAGCCTGGCTGTTAGCCTGGTCCGGAGTAGGCTAGCTGCGGAGAATAAATCACCATGGTAACTTGGCCAGGCTAAGTTTTATCGGCTTTCGTGCAACCGACTTGAGGCTAAATTCAGCCAGGATAACCAACATAGCCCGGCTTAATCCCTTATCCTAGTTTTGTGCAATACCCCCCAGGGCCCGTAACACATGTCAAAGTGATTGTCTTGAGTGACACCGTTACTGGGATCCACTAAGAACATCAGCCAGTCCCTCTTCACAAATTCAGGAAGTTTACTCTCTAAAGACTTCACCACCAGTGGATTTCTGATGGCACCAGCACTTCCTAGCTCTGTAAGGTCAGCAAGAGCTTTTCGATGGTCAGTATAAGATCTACTACTTTTCTTGGCTGATTTCCTTTCACTGGTAGAATCTTCTCAAGTTCTTCAACAATTTCTAGCACAAGGGCACATTTGTTACCATACCCATTTGCCAGAACTCTAAAAACATCATCAGCTGTGCTGTAGGTTGACAGGCGAAGGTCTTTCACGATCTTCTCCTCCACACCATCAAGCAGCTGAATCTTTTTTACTTCAGGTGAACCCGTTGGCTCTCCCTGCTTCTGAAGGCTTTCCCAGTCTCTCCTCCAGCGGTAGAAATCTCTTTTGCAGCCTCTAAACATGGGCAGTTGGGTTGGCTTAATTTGAACTATTGGTGTGGTCAGGCCTCTATGTTCTTGCTTTACACCTGTTTCTTGCTTCTCCACACCTATCCTCCGCGCTCTTGCTAATTCACCTTTCCTTATGTCTAGTTCATTGTAAGCCACTCTCAGTTCCCTAATTCGCTTCCGATAGTCATTTTCCTCAGAAATGTCCTGTTCCTTTGATCCCCTTTTCCAGTACAGTATGGAGGATTCCAAATCCTTCACAGTTGCTGCTTTCCACAGGTACTGCATATGCTTGCCTACTGGCCTTTTCTGCTCCCTCAAAAGTGGCCTCTAGTATGTCAAATCCATATCTCCTCCAGAGGTTGGTCTGCACTATCTGCTTTATGTTACTGAGTTTCTGCTCACATTCACTGGCATATTTATTTAGGTCTGCATCCTGCTCCGTACTAAGCATAGCATCTTCACCATCTCCATTGGCTGCTAGCTCTGCTTCCAAACCAGACCTACAATTATCATTGGCCTCAATAACTTCCCTTGAATTGGCAGAGAGCTTTGCGAATTCTTGTCCGAGTTCTGACTCAGTTAAATCGCTTGCTTTCCGACTGAGATAGTTAGCTTGCCTGGTGAAGGACCTCTTTGCAGCTGTCCTGACTTTCTTAAGCTGATCCAGAGTTTTGCCAAGAGCTTCAGCTGCCATCTTGATTTGATTACTTTTCCTTTGTTGCCTGCTTTGTTTGCTTGGTTTTCAACTGTCAAGTTTTCAGGGGGTTTCACTTTACTTCTGCCCAAACTTGAAAAAGTGCCTTGGCCATCAACAGGGTAAATAATAATGGGACAACTCAAACGGCTTCTTCATTAATTTTCCTTCTTTGTTTTATCTTAGATATTTCAGTAGGAAGTTATACCATTTGCCATTAGGTTGAAAACCTTTACAAGGAGAGAGTAAACAAACAGAAAATACAGCAATTACTTAAACAAACAAATATAAGGTTCTCCTTTAGTTTACATTCATTCTTAATCAAAACAGTAACTCTACAAAACTATTCAAAGCACTTTTACCAACAAAAGTATTATTTAACGTCAAACTATTAACATATAGTCAAACATATATCAAAACCAAATGGTTACCCCACCAGTAGTATCCCTTGGAATGTCCAGAAAGTAAAGTCCAAGTAATCTCCAACAAAGTAACAGGCCACACCATATGCTTCCTCAGCCTTTCTCTCCATGACTCAGGTTCCTCAGCACTTCCTCCTCCTGCTATAAATCTCCACTCCCTTTTTCCAAAATAAAAGTCTCAACATTTTCAAAACAAAAGAGTAATTGAGAACTGACAGCACAGTGGGAGAGCCTCCACTTGTCCTCGACGAGATCCCCGCATCTGTCAGAGTGCATATGCTTGCATACTGGCCTTTTCTGCTCCCTCAAAAGTGGCCTCTAGTAGAAATACGGTTCGATGTTCTTGTTGTGGTAAAGGAACCCAGTACCATGCCTTTAGGCGCCAGAGTTTTTTCAAGAAAATATACAATTTTGATATCAAGATTTCAAAAGGCTATCAATTTAAAGTGGTTTGAGATAAAGGCATACTACATGAGGAATATCTTCAGTTTGAAGCAAAATTTGGTATGGAAGTAGATTTGTCATTTATTTTTATTATTGTGACACCACCAGGTGGCTGCCATGGAAAGCATTCATTTTTGTTTTCAAGATTTCAAAATGCTGAAGTTTGACAGTGGTTTGAGATTAGGGCAAACTGTAATTTAGGAATATCTTCAATTTGATGCAAAATTTGGAATACAAATAAATTCATTGATCCAATTTGTATAATCTTTTAGCACTGGTTGGCGGCCAATTGGAATTGTACACCTTCAATGATCAAGATGGCACAGCTTGTAGTTCTTCACTGTGTGGCATCTTTCATTACAAAACACAGCACAAAGACCTACTCCACACTGACGGCACCTGAACTGTGTCTGTCGACGGCCTTTCAGGTGGGTGCGATCTGAACAGACAACACAATCTGGACATGTTCTGTAAAGAATATAGGTGATATATTGTGTTGTAGCATGGGCCTTTTTGAGTGTAACACACAGTGTTCT
Source organism: Neosalanx taihuensis (assembly GCA_030340665.1). NCBI lineage: Eukaryota > Metazoa > Chordata > Actinopteri > Osmeriformes > Salangidae > Neosalanx > Neosalanx taihuensis. Next base: position 3,703,124 of record CM059309.1, on the reverse strand, counting down.
ACATGCAAGTTCACGAGTAAAGAGTGAACGTGACTCGTCTCCGTCTTATTCTTTTAGTTGTAAGAACCCAGTTAAGCCCTAACATAACAGGACGTTTGTTTGTGTTGCACAGCCAGTGACGTTCGGTGAGCCTCTGGCATTTCTCCCTGCTGCATTGAAGGCCATCCTCCCTTTTTGCTTTCCTTTTTGGAGAAGCCCTCAAGCCACGATGTTATAATGTCCTGAGTAAAAGCCTTCAGTGGTTTGTGTGGACCAGGACAAGAACGAGTGTAAATAACATGCGCATTGACCACACTGATGCTTAGAACCGCATCAAAAATGCGGTTGTACCATTGCCTGGATCTGTGTGGGAACAGGTATGTTTTCATCCGTTGATCAGATGTATCAACTCCTCCCGTAAAGGAGTTGTAACTGACCACACACACTGGTTTTGTAATTTGATGAAACCCAGTAAGATTTTCCTTTGTCCTGATCCGTTTTTCTGTGACTGCGTTGCCATGAATGGTGGACAGCATGGTGAGACGCTTTGTGTCATGCCAAGCACAAGCCAGCAGTTTATCATGCCGCATGAAAACTGGGTAATCTCCCCTTCTCAGAGGCAACTGGGCTGGTTTCAGCCCCTTTGGCATCCCTCTCCTATTGCAGTTCACTGTCCCACGCAGTGTCTTTGGAAGCTAACTCGCTAGCTAAGGCTGGTGATGTATGCCCAGTGTGCTTAGCAAGCAGCTGACGGACAATATGGTGTGTTGCCCCTTAATTGTCTGCATCATTTGTTCTGTCACTTGTATTTTTCCCATTGTAAAGGCACCACTCTAATACATAACCAGAGCTGGCCTCACTCAAGACAAAGGCTTTATAGCCGTATTTGTCAGGTTTCTTGGGGTTGTAAAGTTCCAGTGCTGACCTTCCCCTGAATGCAATGGTCACTTCATCCAAAAAAAAGTTATTTGAGTGGACCATACACTCTGCAAAACGAGGAATTATCAAATTGATTATGGGACGTACTGTGGAGAGTCTATCATGACCTGGCTGGCCCCTTTCAATCAGGTCATAATTATTTACAAAGTGAAGGCAAGAAAGAATGTTTTCAAATCTATTTCTTGCCATCACTTTGCCAAAGCCAGGTGTGTACGTTAGCCAAAAACCTGCCCAGTAGTCATCAATTTCATGTTTTTCCACAAGCCCCATGGAAAGCAGAGGTCCAGCAGAATGACAACAGAAGACCTTGAGGCTGCTCTGGCAGACTGGAGGGCCGTGGTAACCGACAGGAGGGCAGTCTCAGTGGAGTGGCCGGTCTTGAAGCCCGACTGGTTAGGGTCCAGAAGGTCGTTCTGGGAAAGAAAGCTTGACAGTTGGTTAGCTACAGCACGCTCAATTGTTTTAGAGAAGAAGGGTAGCAGTGAGACTGTAGTTCTGGAGGATGGCTGGGTTAAGAGAGGTTTTTTTGAGTAGGGGTTTTGCCTGTTTGTATGCTCAGGGAAAAGTGCCAGAGGTGAGTGAGGAGTTGAGGACATGGAGAAGGAATTGAGTAACAGAAGGAGAAATAGTTTGGAAAAGAGGGGAGGGGATTGGGTCAAGGGGGCAAGAGGTGGGGCGGTGGGAGAGAATGAGGTCAGACATGCTTGTTTCAGATAAGGGGAAAAGAAGGAGAGGCAAGTAGAGGGTTCAGACAAGGTGTGGGAGCGGTTAGGCAGGGAGGGTTCAGGGAATTGGCTGCTGATGTCCGCAATTTTATCCCCAAAGAAGCAAGAGAAGTCGTCTGCTGTCAAGGTAGTAGGAGGAGGAGGGGGAGGAGGGTTGAGGAGTGAGGAAAAGGTAGAGAACAGTTTGTGGGGGTTAGGAGCGTTGTTCACCTGTTTCAGGAAATAGTCAGTTTTTGCCTCCGTTACACGAGTAGAAAAGGTCTTGAGAAGGGAGTGGTACTTGTCGAGGTCAATAGTCTCAGTGCCTCAGGATGAGGAGCTGCCATCTTCCTCATCAGCTACACAGGCTTCTCCTTTAACGGTCTCAACTTGCAATAGTCCAATTATTTGATTTTCTTAAGTGAGAGAATCCAGTGTGTTTGTATTCATGTAAATTACATGTAAAAACCATTATGTATAAAAGGGCTTGGCCTTTAACAGGCCCCATGGTCTGGGTGAATATTCAATTCCTGATTGGTTACAAGTACTGATTGGTGTCCTTCAGGATACCTACTATGTAATTCCAGCCAAACTGTCTATCATTCTAAATTGTGCCTGCTACAGAGTTTATGAGAACTTGCCAGCTTTTCTGTGTATTTGCACGTTCAGTGTAGAACATATGTATAAAAAGAACATCTGTATAGGCTACATTTTGCCCGAATTCATCTGTATCCTATATTTATTGCTAATCTCTCAATGTATATATTTCTCACCTGTTACATTGCACTAATCTGTGCATAACTGCTCATTTAACCAATCGGCATTTAACTAATCTGTACATATACATATAAAATCTGGTAAAAAGTGGTTTGCAAGAAGTGGTAAACATAGGCCAGATCCCTGTCGTACAAGGTAGCAAAATGAGCTTTGAAAAGCTTGTCAAAAGAGGCAAGAGAATCTGGTTGACTGACACAGGATTGCATGTTTGTCAATCACAAGGAACTACTTGTGTATGGCGCTCCTCTTGGTCCCCACAGCCAGTAGATAGGGTGGACGGCTCTCTGTGATGCTGTCCAGATGCCCCTCAACACTGGTCCAAGTCTGTAACAAGAAAACGCCTTTAGTCTTGCTATTAAAATGAATCTGTTGCAGTTTAGGGCCCCATCATCACCACCAAAATCAGATATTGCCACAAATGCAATATGGCCATTACATTTCCAGTCTTATATTTTGATTGTGCTAAATGTAAACATGAATAAACATATTCATATCAGTGTATCTGATTAAGGTTTAATATTACGGACAGAACAGTGAGCCTTCTTAAACTTTAATCAAACTGTAACATTACCTTGATAAATTCACAAGGGGGTCCATGGCATTTCTGGTAAAGAGCTTTCCTGGTCTCTTGTTGCGGCCATGAGGTGATGGTGGCATGAGGTGGATAAGGAGCAAGATGGAGGACATCTCACTGTCCCATCCTGAAAATACAAGCAAACATTTTTTGTAAATGTTTATATTTATACATAAATTGATTGATAGAAATATGGTATATATATATATATTTATATTCCAAAACCATTTGCTTCCTCCATTATTATGATTTATTTCATTTGAGTGTACCATCTTCCAGTTCTTCTGTTGTGGACTCAGCGTTACGAAGGAGATCTTCAAGGTTGCTGGTCTGGGTGAGGCCACGACTTTGTTCAAGGACTTTCTGCCGGTAGTGAGTAGGCCACTTCTCCAAGAACTATGGAGAGATTTCATCACCAAACATCAGACTGAAATCCTGCTCTATCTGCACACAAGATGAAATACAGAAAACAGCATGGCATACATTGTTAATAGGTGCACCAGGGATGAGATCTGTTTTAACTTATTTCATTTCAGCTTGATTTTAATGTGAGGCAGTTTAAGAGTGACATACCAGTCCCACGATGTCAAGAAATGTTGGAAAGGTGGTGAATATTTTAGAGGACTTCACTGGGTCATGAACCATTGCTTGGCGATGGGTGAAGGTCTGTCTCATTATCTCCTTGATTACTGCTTCATCAGTTGTATGCTTCAACATTGCAAAGGCCTCACGACACTGAGTTTCTGTGGTTAGCTGGTTTTCCTTACTGAAGGGGGTTCTGTCACCAGAATCTGGACCACCTGTAACAGTGATCAGTGAACTGTGACCAGTAACAGTGAAACCACATACTGATGCAATACTTTCTTTACTTCTCAAAAGAGTTGAGCCACTTTCACCTTTTACACAGATGACCACTCATCTTTTTGCCCACCACTGTAACAAAACAAGGACTATGCACAAAAAAAATACATTTAGCATGTGAATGGGCTTGATGCACAGCTCCACAATTTCCTGTATCTAAGCAAGCTCCTTTATTTCCTGTCTTATATTATTGGACAAACTGTTGAATCAAGGTGTGTCTGACCTCACAACAATGATCAAGCACACCTGGATTAATCAGTCGATCCAATAATGTAAGACAGGAAATAAAGGAGCTGGCTGAAGTTCAGGAAGTAGTGGAGCTTTGCTTAAAGACCATTCTTATAAATAAATAAAAACTACCTACACTGAAAATCATGTACCTGTCACTGGCTCTTTTCTTTAGTCCCTCTGAGGCTTCTTTTTGAAGCGTCTTCACTCTCCATGCAAGAAACACACTCTCATCTATTGGAATGTAATACTGCTGTATAACTAACACATGTCCTTGTCTGGAGAATTGCTAAAATCAAAGTCAACCAGTCTGACATGTGCTGTGTTCAACTTGTTGAGGTTAGGCGAAAGGGTCAGCATACAGAAATGTTAGTATTTAGCTGAATGAGTAAAGATGTTAGACTTGTTTTATGTACTTTACTTACATAGCCCAAAGCGCCCTGGGAATCAGGTATGGAAACAAGACAGTGATGCCCTTTGCATAGTCTACTTTAACACGCCTTGAAGAGCTTGCCCTACAGTGCACACACACACACACACATAAGTTCCAAACTAAAGTACTGCTATGCCGATGCCTTCTGCACTTGATCTGCGCCAAATAAAACCATAAATGTTCTAAGTGTGTGGGGGTAAAAGAGGTGAGGGAAACAGAGATTTGGTGCCCTATTACATGTACAGTGACAAAAATGTAAACCTTGCCCTGTAATTCTCTGCAAATTTACTTGGCCATTTCTCCCCTTTACCCCTTTTATCATCATTTTGATCTGTCCATCTGAAAAGCTTACCTGAGCGAGACAAGTCACATCAGCTCTGTTTCTTTCAGCAGACTAGGCTGAAAATGATGGTGTCATCAGAGTTCCCTTCATTATCTGCACCAGAGATGAGAAAGGAGCTGTTGCTGCTGGCAATGGAGTGGCTTATAGAGGGGCTCACTGAATCTAGCATGTTGACATAACAGGTGTGATTATAATAACATGTCTTTAGCACGAGGGGGTCATCTGTGATAAGAGTAATGTAAAAGATCATGGTAGATTTGGACTGATCCACACACAAAGCCAGTTAATCCTCAGATGCTTTCTTAAGTGTCTGAAAAAGCATGTTTATTATTTAGATTCACCCTCTACAACATCAGGAAAATCAGAAAATACCTCTCAACATTCCACCCAACTGCTAGTCCAAGCCATTGTCCTCACAAAGCAGGATTACTGCAACTCGCTACTAGCCGGCCTTCCTGCAAATGCAATCCGTCCCCTTCACAGGATACAGAATGCAGCCGCTCGTCTGGTTTTCAACCTACCCAGACGCTGTCATGTCACCCCACTCCTCATCGCCCTCCACTGGCTTCCCGTCATGGCCCGCATCAGATTCAAAACCCTGGTGCTGACCTTCCGGGCTGTAAACGGGACTGCCCCGACCTATATCAACTCTCTCCTCCAGCCCTACACCCCCACCCGTCACCTACGGTCATCTGCTGACAACCGTCTAGTGGTACTCCCCTCAAGAGCGCCCAAGCGCAACACAAACTCTTCCACTGCCTGGCACCCCAATGGTGGAATCAACTCCCCACCTCCATCAGAAGCACAGACTGCCTTCTCACCTTCAAGAGAAGGCTTAAAACTCACCTATTTAAAGAATTTAATGGCACTTAGGAATAGTATGGCACTTCACATAAGCTAATGTGCTTTAGAACAATCTGTTGGTCCCCATATGGTGACTTGCCAGTGTTGTTTGTTGTATCTTTTGCTTTATGTTCACAATCGTTGTATCTCTTGCTTTATGTTGTTGCTTTATGTTCACAATCGTTGTGTTATGCATTTATAGTTCTTCCCTTGGCACTTATTGGTTCTCATGATGTATGATTCACGATCTAAAAAACCGACTGTGTTGGGGGTCTATCACGTTGCTATGCTCAATGACTGATGCTCTTTGTAAAAGCTCTCTCTTGTAAGTCGCTTTGGATAAAGGCGTCTGCTAAATGAATAAATGTAAATGTAATGTAAAAGTGACAACCAACTGTCTCAACATTTCCTAATAGTTGGTTTCAGCATATTTCCACGTTTATAAGACAATGTTGATGGAAATGCCACGTGTTTTTGTGGCTAGCGGCATAAATAGAACAGCACATACAACAAAACTGAAGTAGAAAAAGTACCTTAACAAAAGTACCCTATTTTATAATCCCTGTTCTCCAATCGCCATTTCTGGTGACACAATAGAACTCGGCCACATCTCGCGAGACTATTACTGAGGCCGAGTTTGCGCGTAATGCCTGACAGTCAACAAGTAAAGCGCTTATGTCCATGAAGCATTACAAGGAAAAACGTGGACAAACACAGTTTTGAGAAAGACTGCATATTTCCAATTTTTGTTCATCATACACATGCAGTTTACAATTTCAACCAAATGTGAAAAAACACTGCTCCCCTTGAATTTAAATACTTAGTTTATTTATTTAAGGGGTTAGTGTGGTGTTGATGAGGGAGTGGGGTTAGTGTGGTGTTGATGGGGGGGGTGGTGTGGGGTTGTGTTTCCATAAAGGGATAGAGGATTGGGGTGGAGGGTGAGGAGAGCTGGGAGAGGGGAAGAGTAACCCTGGTGGTTACACTGGCAGCATCCCATCGCTGACAGCATGGACCTTGTTAGACCTCATGCAGCTGCAGGAGGTGCCCATACGCCTAATCACCTTCCGCAGACCTTTAGCCTGTCGAAGCCACCAGCTGGAGACAGAGACAAAAGCACAGAAGGTGAGGGAGCGCGGGAGCAGGAAGAGAAGAGATACAGTGGAAAACAAGTGCGTGGGGAAGTGATCTAGGAATTTGGACTACCATTCTTTCCCTCTACACTGAACTTCTAATGCACCTTTTGGTCTGGACCTGGGCTCTTCTGGACTCAGGGCTCTCCTCCTGAATACCATCCAGGCTTTGCTCCTGCTCTCTCTCCTTTTCTTCCTCCACATCAGGACACTCAACCTACAGGATTACCAGACTTCTCAGGACTCTGCCAGGGCAGGAAAGTTCTTCCAGAAACTCTGATATTACATATGGAGGCAGATCCTACCTCTTGCAAGTCCTGACTGTTCTGGTCAATGGAGATTTGGTATTCCTCCAGTTGTTGCTGAGAGTCAAACCCCAAGCATTTTATCATTCATATTTTTCATTTTCAAACATGTCAATGTGTGTGTATGCGTGTGTGTATGTGCATTTGTGTGTGTGTGTGAAAAGTTAATGATGAGATACCTCTAGGGCCTGCTGTCTGTTCATCAACTTGGAAATCTTGACCGTCTTCTTTTTGCTCTCTGATAAGATGGAAGACATCTGAAACACAAAGAGTTCAACTCAGTGTTTCCTGCAAGCTAACTGATGAGCTCTGTCCATACCTACAGGTAGTCATTTAGAATTACCTCACTGCTGATGCCTTCACACTGGGCTTTCAGGGCCCGGTTCTCTACCTCCTTCAAAAGCAAAAATAGAAAAAGATTAGAGACGATAATGCTGTTGTTTTATTGCTCCAAGTGCTGTGGAGTTAGAAATCTTTGAGGATTTTGTTGTAGACTGAGGCAAAAGCACGTCTTGTGTGCTCCTGAACATTCCACACACCCACCATCTTTCGGATGCGCTTCTGCTGGTTACGAATGGTGACTGCAGAGGCTGCATGGACGTCCACCGGGTCCTCCCCCAGGTTCTCCGACTCTTGCATTGTCTCCCTGAGACTGAAAAAGTCCAAACGCAAAACTGTGATGAATGTTTCCATTTAGTCATTTAGCAGACGCTCTTATTCAGAGTGACTTACAGCAAGTACAGGGACATTCCCCCTGAGGCAAGTAGGGTGAAGTGCCTTGCCCAAGAACACAACAGCCAGGATTCAAACTTGCAACCCTCTGATTACTACCCTGATTTCGCTCATGCCTAAGTGCATGTGTGTGTGTGAGTGTGCGAGTTCATACCACTCCAGCTGGAGTTTGAGGACCATGTTCTCAGATTTGAGGTCTGAGTTTTCCTCATCTGCAAGATCCAAAAAGCGTAGCAGCTTCAGATTCTGCTGCTTCAGGTAGGAGAGTTCAAGTAGGAGGTCAAGAGTGCTGTGCAATTCAGAGACCCCATCCTGCAGCTCCTCAGGTTTCCTACAGACATCAACAGATCCCAGCACACATCAATTTCACAGGTCGTAGAGACCAGCCACTTCTGGAAATCCCACCCAAGCCTGTAACTTGCCAACACTTGTGTGCACCCATTCCAATTACATTTATTCATTTGGCCTGCGTACATTGTTGCCATGTGTTGCATGAAGAGACTGTGAGGAATATGCTGTGTGTGTGGTAGGTGTTTTTGAATCAAATCTTACTGGTCTGAAGACCAGAGGCTCTCATCCTCTGACTCATCCATCCCATCTGCTCCACCAGTCTGCTTTTCCTCTGCCCAGCATTCTTTCGGGCACCAGCCTTTATCCATCATGGATACAAAATGTAAAACCTTCACTAAAATTCAATTTCTAACTAGCTGTTTTGGTGTTCTTGTTGCTTCTGTAACTGTTTCTTCGTAAATGACTTACATGTATTTTTTTAGCACTTAAATTCTGGAACTTCGAATCCTTAACTTGAGGTGCTTATGACGTCATATTCTATAGAACTTTCAGAGGCAGCTCCCTTTGAAGTTTATTTAATAATAAAAACTTTATTCTCGAGGCTGACCGCTTATGAAATTGCGTGAAAAAAATTATTCGTCAGCTTTGATGAGCTTTATAGAATAAACGAGACAAGCTAGCTAGTGTAGTATCCTGCTCACTATCGCATACTGAAGCTAGCCTAGCATTCATTAGGTAGAAATGAAGACTAGCTAGCTACGTCCCCTATTAACCATTATATCACTATATGTTTGTATGGCTATATTTATCATATAAATATATATTATATTTTAAGACCAATTTTTCAAACAGTGAAGGAGAGGCTCCCAGTTTGAGAGATGTATTGAAGGCTAACTATCCTTAGCTAACTCAGCAGTAGCAAAACTAAGCTAGCAAAACTGGCTGTCATTGAATTAATCCCAGCTAAAATCATTCATAGAATCAAGTTTAATAGATAAATGATAACTCACCTTGAAAGAGTTAGAGGATGTTGATGCCGTTGTTACGAACCTTTCATTTTACAAGGTTCAGTGTCTCTGACAGGAGAAGATGTGGATCAGGTACCGATCATGATTCTGCATGATAAAGGAGCTATCAGTCCCTGACGTTACAAAGTGTGTTCATTAGTTTACCTACCTGGAACCATACATTATTATTTTCTTTAAGGAATCTACAAATCCCATTTGAACCATTGTTATAAATTGTCTGTCACGCATTACAGCTGCAACTGAGATTTTGGTTTCATCCCTGCCTGTTTACACTGGAAATTTAAATAGATCTGTGGAGATTTGATGTTGGTGTTCTTGCATTAAAGCTTGCACTGTTGAACTTGCAAGTTCATTTTGACCTTTTATTTAAAATATATATATATATTATTATCACAAGGACATTACTAAAAAAACAACTCAAAAACAACACTGGACAACAGTTTAAGCATATATGACAGAATATACTGTTCATACTGTGTATATTCTGAGTATACTATTGTGTTCTGTTGTAATAACTGTTTTGCACTTCTGGTTGTATGCTAACTGTATTTCGTTACCCTGTACTTGTACCTGTGTAATGACATTAAAGTTGAATCTAATCTAATCTAAATTTGTTTGAACAGAGCATGTTTTGTACCTTTGGCAGTGCACGATAACCTTACATTTACATTTATTCATTTAGCAGACGCTTTTATCCAAAGCGACTTACAAGAGAGAGCTTTTACGAAGAGCATCAGTCATTGAGCTTAGCAACGTGATAGACCCGGAACACAGTGAGTTTTTTTAGATCGTGAATCATACATCATGAGAACCAATAAGATTGTGAACATAAAGCAAGAGATGCAACAACAACACTCGCAAGTCACCATATGGGGACCAACAAATAGTTCTAAACAACATTTGATTATGTGAAGTGCCATACTATTCCTAAGTGCCATTAAATTCTCTAAATTAGTGAGTTTTAAGCCTTCTTTTGAAGGTGAGAAGGTAGTCTGTGCTTCTGATGGAGGTGGGGAGTTGATTCCACCATTGGGGAGCCAGGCAGTGGAAGAGTTTGTGTTGAGACTCATGGCTACGTTTACAGACTTCTAAATTCTGAACATAACATTCACAAAGCCCCTTCTACTGAACTCAGGTCCAGCTCACTGCACTGTTACTGTGCTGCAGCGGGGGTTGAGGGGTGGGAGTGGCAGAGTGGCAGGTGAAGGCTGTGGTCAGGTATGGAAGGATAGCACAGACAACCTCTCTCTCCCAGCTCTTCAAGACAGACAGGCCGCCCTCTGCAGGCCAGACTCTGCCAGCACACTGATGATCTCCTCTATGGGGAGAGAGGGAAGAGGTGCCTACGATCATTTGACAGGAACCACCTGACAATGAAATCACGCTGTGTGGATGTTTTCAAGTGAAACATACCAGGGTTGTTCTCTGCCACAGTGACCAGGTAAAACAGGCCCTGTTTGGACAGTAGATGAGGAACGAGGAGGAACACCCGGTCCATGACCTGTCTGCCCCAGTGACCTCCAGCCCAAGCTGCTTCAATACCCCGGCTACCAACCTGTAACACGCATGGCATCACCAATCAGACTTTCTACAAAGCACAACCAGGATTTGAACCAGGGACCTTCTGATTACTAGCCTTACACCCTAACCGACTGCACCACATGATTCCCCTTACTTCATTTCAAGGTGTGTCTGTGAGTTTGTACTAGGGCTGCCACGATTAGTTGATTAGTCACGATTATGTCAACGAACAAAATCGTCGACAACTAATTTAGTAGTCATCGTTTTAAAAAAATGTTAAACTTTGCTTTTCTCACGAAACTGCGTCTGCCTTCTGTCTCTCACACACACCTACGCACATGCGCAGTAGTGGTAATCGGCCTTTAATCGGGCTTTTGTAGCCCCTAAATCTGGTTATGTTCTGATGAGGGGGAGTTGTGTGTTAATATGTGGCAGTAATATTGTGTCATTTTCTTTGAAAACGTAGTAATTTATGTTTAAATATTCTGTGAATATTATTGTCTGGTTTTATTTTATTATTGTTTTTAGTCTAAAGTTTTTGGCGCAATTTGTAACTGGCGCAGCATTAGCTTGTTAGCTTGCACTTGCTATTAGTGCTAAAATAACATGTGGATGTTTACCAAGCTTCCCCAGGAGGGTGGCGTCAGGGGCCAGCCCTCCCCAAGCCGATGGGCCCGCTGCCGGGCTTGTAGCCCATGAAGGACTGGACCCCTTTGGTGAGCGCTCGCACGTTCTCCTGAAACAGAGCAGCAGATCTGGTGTCAGCGGGTCGGCCCTCGTACACCTGCTCACCTGCATGCGTCAGAGCAAGACACAACTTCTTCTAGAGAGTTCCAGTACTTTCAGAGAATGGTTTTATTCAAAGCCACATAAAACAAGTGCATAACAGAAAGAAAATCAAGGATCAGGGGTGCGTAGCTCTAAATGCTTATAGTCAAGGAATAATGTGTCTTTGGCACAGGGACAGCTGCCCAGGGTGGCAGACAGCTGCCCAGGGTGGCAGACAGCTGCCCAGGGTGGCAGACAGCTGCCCAGGGTGGCAGACAGCTGCCCAGGGTGGCAGACAGCTGCCCAGGGTGGCAGACAGCTGCCCAGGGTGGCAGACAGCTGCCCAGGGTGGCAGACAGCTGCCCAGGGTGGCAGACAGCTGCCCAGGGTGGCAGACAGCTGCCCAGGGTGGCAGACAGCTGCCCAGGGTGGCAGACAGCTGCCCAGGGTGGCAGACAGCTGCCCAGGGTGACAGGAAGCTTTGGTAAAGTCCAACTGCACCTGAAGAAAGAAGTTCTTGTCGACTGTGGTCTCGATCCTCCTGACGCGGTGTGTGCCGCTGTCCATGCTGCAGTCAGTCAGGTCAGCTTGGCCCAGCAGGAAGGGGCGGTGCTGGGGCTGGAAGTCCTCTGCTCGGATGTGCGGAGGGGGGTGGCAGTACAGTAGCTTCCCCTGTCGATGGGTAAAAACATTTTTCTCATTATTGACTCTCAAACGGTTGTCGAGACTGGTAACCAGGGCAAACAGCTGTTGACTGAGCTGTGTGCAGCTGTACTCACGCTGAAGTAGTCCTTCAGGATGTAGCGGGCGGATCTGGACTGGTCTGGCTGACCGTGGGGAGGTCATGATGCCGGCCAAACTACACGCCATCCTGGACAGTACCTCCCACCCACTCCACAATGTGCTGGCCGGACAAAGGAGTACTTTCAGCGGGAGACTCATCCTCCTGAAATGCACCACAGAGCGCCACAGGAAGTCATTCTTACCTGTGGCCATCAAACTTTACAATTCCTCACATCATTAGTATGTGAGCCAACTGTATATTCTGTGACATAACATAACATCCTGTAATATAACAATGCATATTTGGCAATATTCCAATACAATTGAAATATAACTTACTACTTACTTACTTACTTACTAATGTATATTCTGCTAAAAACTTGTAAATCCTGTATATTCTGCAAAAACCCGTAAATCCTGTATATCCTGACATAACACTGTATATTATACAAGACCAATACTTGTATAATTGTAATTGTATAGTCTGTACACAATCATGTATCCAAGCCTCTGCAATTCTATAAATAAGTGGGTTTTGAGCCTTTTCTTGAAGGTGGGGAGACAGTTTGTGTTTCTGATGGGGGTGGGGAGTTGATTCCACCATTGAGGAGCCAGACAATTTCAAATTTTACTGTTGAGTTCTTCATTGTGTGTGTTGCAGATGTCCCCAGGTATTTAGACAGTTGAAGGTGGATAAAAACCACATTAACAACTGATATCTCTGGGTTGAGCTGAGTAATGATTACCAATGCAAGGAATCCAAAATGGTATTACCATTTAATTAGAGAGGTATTAGTATTTGTGTATACCACTTAATTAGAGAGGTAATAGTGTTTGTGTATACCAATTAATTAAGAGCGGTATTAGTGTTTGTGTATACCACTTAATTAGACAGGTATTACTGGTTGTGGAAAACATCTTTTAACTTAACTACACAACTCTCACACTGCTTTGTCTTCCTACGCAATGTAAATCTACTTCTGATTTCAGGTAACTATAGTTCATGCCCTTCTACTGAATGTACCCACAAAGGCATTGCCCTCACTGTCCAGTAGATGGGAATGTTGGACTGCAGGATGTCTAAATAAACTCATCAGAGCTTGGTAAGGTTGGATAGGTTTTCAAAAGTAATAGATAAACAACTTAGCATGCATTTTGCACAATGACTTAAATAAACACCAAAACAGCCAAGTAACCAGTCTCTCCAGATCTTTTCAGACCAGGTTGACTAGTCTCTCCAAACAAGAGTAAGCTGCCTCTCCAGATCTCTTTAACACCAGAGTAACCAGTTTCTTCAGATCTCTTCAGACCAGGTTGACCAGTCTCTCACTGACCTCCCACAGCTTATTGGCTGCTCCCTGGTCTCTGGCAAAGGGCCTCAAAGTGGCTGGCCGGCAGTCTGTGAAGTAGCCCCCGCTGTGCTTGGCAGCCTCGTCAGACACGCAGCACCACACCACCGTCTGAGCCCCCATCTCACACGGAACAAAGAACATCCACATGACCACCTGCATCAGCATCCTGAACAGCTCAGAGTAGTGGCAGGTCCAGCTGCTCTGCACATAGCCTGGGGAAGGGAGAGGAGGAGAGGAGGAGGAAGAGAGGGACAATGAGGGACAAAGAGCAACACAGGTGAAGGAATGACAAGTAGTGAGGAAAAAGAGATGATTACATAAGTGAATCAATTTCTGAATGAGTGCCACAACATTGAGTCCACCACTACTAACACTCGCTTGCTAGTATGGTCACTGCCCTGCCCTCCTGCCCACTGCTTCATGCCTCCAGACAGCCAGAGAAGAGCGTGGGGAGGACAGTTACCTGGGTGCACAGCGTAGTCCGTCACTCCTCTCTCCTGGGCGATGCATGACAGTTTCTGGGTACATTACAGGTTGGCCTGCTTGCTGCGGCAGTAGGTGAAGAAGGGCAGCAGGTTGTAGTTGAGGTCCTGAAAGTCCAGCTTCTGGTATTTGTAGTTGGAGCAGGTGAGGGTGACCACACAGCTCAGGGAGCCCTCTCTCTTGGCTGGCCAAGCAGCAGGTTGGTGAGCAGGAAGTCACCCAGGTGGTTGACCCCGAAACACATGCTGAAGTTATCATCCATCCAATCTAGGAGACCAGGCATACCTGGTGGGGGGTGAGGAGGGAAATAGAGACAGTGATAACGTTTGGGAGGAAAGAGAACATAGTACTAGTGTCAGATATACTGTGTGGTATCAGTGTTGTTTGAATGAATGTTACCCTCTTGTCTCTCTATCCAAACACATTTTTACAGACTCTGTCAGTTGTGGTTTCTGTGGTGGTCCACCTTCAGAGCGTTCAGAGATGACTTGCTCTCCCAGACTCTGGCCAAGTCCAGCTCCATGTGCAGCACATTGACATTGTGGCTCTTGATCAGGATGTCCCTCATCATATCCCTTCTCATCCTTGTCTATGTCCCTGCACACGTTGATAACACAGGTTCCACACATGGCCAGGGCTATAGGTGTCTCCTTGCCAACCCCTGAGTTTCCTTCTGTGTCAGACAGACACACAGTAGGCTGCTGTGTAAGATTTCAGAAATATAGATTACATTTAGTCCTTTGCATAGCATAACCTACATCTGATTATATTTTTTTTATTAAATGACTAAAGGTCCACAGTTCAATTTCACACAAGTTTTAGAACATTACAGTATGGACAGGAATGTTATGTCTATCCCTAATTACGTAGATAACCTAGCTCTACGTTTGTAATCGTGTGAATAATGTTTATTTCCTGGTCTTTCTCTATGTTAATGTAACAGTATGTAGCAACTTAAGCAGTCACGTTATCTCCACTGTGATGATGATGTCGAGGAGATCACAGTGCTAAATACATAACTATCAAGCACAGGGGTTAACTTCTGCCATCATGGGCCAAGAGGGTGCAGGTTTTCACTTCAACCAAGGACTTCCAGCTGAACTGGAGCCTGATAATATAGCCAGGTAGCTAGTAGAGCTAGCCTGCTTTCACATTCATTCCGACTGCGTTTGTCTTCTGATTGTAAATAATTTATGCAAAGGCTGTTCGCACTTCACTCATTAACACAATTTATTGAAAGTTGTTCCTCTAGCTATGGCATTTACTGCTTGCAAACTAGAGCCGTCAATCCAACTAGCATGACAGTTAGCTGTATGCAAAACACACTTACTCATACTCCTCCATGGGCCTCCCAGTCGCGCGCAACGATCCAAGACGCAGCCTCAACCCGGGGTCAAAAAAGAAAAGTCGTAAATCTTCGTAACTCCTGTTCTGAAGCACCCACAAACTCGTGTGAGGTCTCTCTGGAAAGGCCTGGACCGTGGGGACACTATTGGAGCGGGCACAGGCCTCCCACCCGCGCACAACGGGCCACGGCGCAGCCTCAACCGGGGGTCGCCCAGAACGAAATACAGAGCACGGCAATAAAGTCATTCTGATTCTGATAGATTCATGTCTTTGTTCAACTAGTAGTCCTAGGGTAAGGTCCTATTTAGGCCGGGGAAAATGTGCTGTTTTATGTAGCTAGGCTAGAGACAAAGATAGCCTACAATGAAAGAAAATAACACTTTTTAAAATGACATAATTTTGTTCATTGCTAGTGTTATATTGCTGTGATTGAGTGGTGCAGTGTATTCTCATACTGTTAATAAATGACAAGTTTGGAAGTATTTCATGTGTCCACCCAAGTTATTGCATGGCTCAAGGTATGTTGTTTTAAAGACTAGCACAGTTGAATCAAAAAGACTGAAAAGATGTGTTATCAAATGCCAGGACTGATTCTTTGTCCCAGTCCGCCCCTGGATAGTTGTGTAATATAAACTGACAAAACACTGACTGTGTTGATTTAGATTTGAACTGACAACTGAAGATGTATGAAATGAAATTAGAGCCACTGCTCAGGAATAATGCACATTCATCTGATTCAGGTAACAGCTTCTCAAGCATTTTTATTGTGACGCTGATTGGAATGCAGCTGGACAGCAGCACAATGGAACATCTGATCAGTGTTAAATAACTACTAAACTAAACACATGCATGAATGAGAAGGAAGAGAAAGATCAGTTTGCGAAGAGGACTAGGTAGGAAGATCAGAACCTGACATGTTCGGTAAGATATCAGTGACTTCAGTCCTTCAAGGTAGAAATCACACGTTGCCTTCTTGGATGCTAAAACAGAGCTATACTAGACAGCTAGGTTCCACAGGTAGCTAGGATGGTAACTCTCCTACTGCTGTAGCTAGAAACTAGCTAGCTATTTTAGAAACTAACATTGTATAAATATGTTCATCTCCTGTTTTCATAACAACACAGGATCGTTTGATTAGCTATTTAGCTAGCAGCGTTTCTTAGCCTGTAAGACAGTAACATTCTCACATTAGTCAATAGTTTAGGCTTCATGACTACATGACTATCTACGTTTTAACAATATGAAAGTCTGGAACATGTTTAGGGCATCCAAAAGAACCATTTACGAAGATGCTTGTGCTTACAACAGTACCACAGTATCCTGTAAGATATCGCTGCTAGCACTGAGTGATGCAGGACACATAAACTAAGCTAGAGCTAGGCTCTACTAGTTGTTTACTGTGTGTCATTCAATACATTTAGCATAATGGTAAAGATGAGTTATTAAAATATAAGGTACATCTCGATCTGTCATTTAAACGTATAAATGTTGTATTTATTAAAAGCAAGATCTACTGTACCATCCTGTTAACCAGTCATACAGTCCTGTTACCTACTGATCTACTGTGCATGTTTCTGTGTTTTAGAGTGATAAGATCATGAATCTGTCACAGTGCAGACGAACAGGAGGCCCCACCATCTTTTATACATCTCGCCTTTGCCAAAGGGTGAGTGCTGAAATTGAAAAACATTTTTATGTTAGTTTTTTTCCATGTAGCCGAAGGTTTTCATTAAAATATAGTACTGTTTGTACTCATGATAACAGTACTTCACAATTATGTTATGTATGCATGATTGAGCTATTTAGCCTATTTTATTTACGTGTGCACACAGCTTGTCCAACCAAAGAGTGGATTTGATCTGACTGACCCCAATGGCTACAAACTGCCCTCTTACAGCAACCTAAATGACCCAAACTTGAGGACATACTTTCATCGCAGAGACATTCACGATCATCTCCGTACTAACGGCTTCATAACTAAAGATGACAAAGTCAGCCGTCAAAACAATTGTATTTGGAATAAATCAAGAATATGCAAAACCCATACAGTCAGAAGCACATCTAAACTACATAGTGATGTTGTGTATTTTCAGGTGATTTGTTCTATGAAGGAATTCCACAAGTACATGGACCACCTGGCTGAGGTTCAGCTGGACTGGGATCACAGGTTTAGAGCCGAGCAGGTAATCAAGTCTCAATGTCAACTGATCATGTTTGACGAATAGGATGTTGATAGACAGTAAACATGTCCCCCCCATGTGTTGTTTTCCCAGAAGGAGCTGGTCAGGAGGATTCTGTCCATGCAGAACGATGGGAAGCTGTCTGCGGATGTTCCCATTGCGGATGTGATGGAGTGGATTCTGTTTGAGGACAGGGACATGGCTACACAGGAGCTCCATAAAGACAAGGATAGGTTAGTGAGGGGTGGAATAATGTAAACATGTGGTGTCAGGGGCAGAGATTAAGAGGATGGTAAAACAGACAGAATGCAGCCGCGGTTTAAGTCATGGTTTAGGAGTACGGGTCTGTTTGACAAGGCAGAGTTCTTCTCTACCCAGGCCAGAGAGACAGCTGAGGACTGGAGTCTGTTCACAAACAAAGCTGCCAAAGATCCACACCCAGACTGCCTTATCTTACTCAGACAGCAGGTCTGACCAGGTTAGGCCAAAGAGGCAAGCTATTCCCAGAAATACGGAAGAAATCGTAAATATTTCAGACCAGATAGCTCGTTCACGTTTGAAGGCGTGGAGATCGAAGGGCTGTAACATGCTGAAGCAGGTGATTGCTGAAGTGCAGAGGGAGATGAGGCTGGAGACACTGAAGTCGAAAGCTTCCAAAGAAGAGCGAGATAAAAAGGTAGCCCATGCTCCCCCTTCTCTCTTCCAGTTTAGACAAATGAGGGTAAAAGGGACAATTAACCCTTAAACATGCCTTTCAAAATACCTCCTTCTATTGTGTCAATTACTACTTTAAAGTGTTTTGACTTCCAGAAACAAGGGGAGTGCAAACAATGGATGGCTGAGAAACGCCTGCTTAAACGTGTCGCTGAGATGAGTGGCCATCTGACCAATGTGAGGAACACCGTTCTGCAGGAGGAACAGATCAGATCCTGTGAGACACTAAGGACTTACCTCACCACCGCATCATGCTAATCACTGCTCAGACACACTGGACTGACTATGTTTTGTGTTTTATCATTCTAAGTGACCTGCATCGACCAGAGGGTGAAAAAGCCAACATTCACCAAGCTAAAGCCACTGCCCAACATCAAGGTTGGTGAAGTTAGCATCTATAACCTGCTGGTGTAGAGAGAGCAGGTTAGCTGTGGATAAAGCATAACCAAGACTGTATGTTTGTCATTTTAGAGACACTCTGGATTTGACGATAACATGGCTGAATACGCGAGCAAGGATGCATCCATTTTTCTTCCCACAAACATCACACGTGAGTGCAACATCAAGAAATCATTTATAGATTAAAATGTCAATTACTGAAACTGATTCTGCTTTTTTTTACCAGCATCTCCTAAAGTTTCGCAGACAAACTCAGGTTTATCTGTGTTAGAAAAGCGTGGTAGTGAAGTACACATGGACAGCTACTCTGATGAAGACTTGCACGCGCGCTTGTCCAGTCCTACCCTGAGCGACATAGCCGTGGATCTGGTTGATGACGTCCTGAACGAGCTGAAGATCTCTCCAGACGTGGTTTTACGTGGCGACCTTGTCGTGCCCGAGTCTTGCAACTTTGAGGTGGTGCAGAGTGTCCACAGGGAGTTACTCAGCTACAGCGGCTCACAAGAGAGCTTGGGACAAGCGCTGTGCACAAGCAAAGATGACATGGTGAAAAAGATCGCCAGCTCAATTTCCTTGGAGGTGTCCAAAGTGGCGAGTATGGAAAATGTTGTCAATTACTACTTTAAAGTGTTTTGACTTCCAGAAACAGGGGGAGCGGAAAGGACGGGCGGCTGAGAGTGTCGCTGTGATGAGTGGCCATCTGACCAATGTGAGGAACACCGTTCTGCAGGAGGAACAGATCAGATCCGGTGAGACACTAAGGACTTACCTCACCACCGCATCATGCTAATCCCTGCTCAGACACACTGGACTGACTATGTTTTGTGTTTTATCATTCTAAGTGACCTGCATCGACCAGAGGGTGAAAAAGCCAACATTCACCAAGCTAAAGCCACTGCCCAACATCAAGGTTGGTGAAGTTAGCATCTATAACCTGTTGGTGTAGATAGAGCAGGTTAGCTGTGGATAAAGCATAACCAAGACTGTACGTTTGTCATTTCAGAGACACTCTGGATTTGACGATAACATGGCTGAATACGCGAGCAAGGATGCATCCATTTTTCTTCCCACAAACATCACACGTGAGTGCAACATCAAGAGATCATTTACAGATTAAAATGTCAATTACTGAAACTGATTCTGCTTTTTTTTACCAGCATATCCCAAAGGTTCGCAGACAAACTCAGATTTATCTGTGTTAGAAAAGCGTGGTAGTGAAGTACACATGGACAGCTACTCCGATGGAGACTTGCACACGCGCTTGTCCAGTCCTACCCTGAGCGACATAGCCGTGGATCTGGTCGATGACGTCCTGAACGAGCTGAAGATCTCTCCAGACGTGATTTTACGTGGCGACCTTGTCATGCCCGAGTCTTGCAAGTTTGAGGTGGTGCAGAGTGTCCACAGGGAGTTACTCAGCTACAGCGGCTCACAAGAGAGCTTGGGACAAGCGCTGTGCACAAGCAAAGATGACATGGTGAAAAAGATCGCCAGCTCAATTTCCTTGGAGGTGTCCAAAGTGGCGAGTATGGAAAATGTTGTCAATTACTACTTTAAAGTGTTTTGACTTCCAGAAACAGGGGGAGCGGAAAGGACGGGCGGCTGAGAGTGTCGCTGTGATGAGTGGCCATCTGACCAATGTGAGGAACACCGTTCTGCAGGAGGAACAGATCAGATCCTGTGAGACACTAAGGACTTACCTCACCACCGCATCATGCTAATCCCTGCTCAGACACACTGGACTGACTATGTTTTGTGTTTTATCATTCTAAGTGACCTGCATCGACCAGAGGGTGAAAAAGCCAACATTCACCAAGCTAAAGCCACTGCCCAACATCAAGGTTGGTGAAGTTAGCATCTATAACCTGTTGGTGTAGAGAGAGCAGGTTAGCTGTGGATAAAGCATAACCAAGACTGTACGTTTGTCATTTCAGAGACACTCTGGATTTGACGATAACATGGCTGAATACGCGAGCAAGGATGCATCCATTTTTCTTCCCACAAACATCACACGTGAGTGCAACATCAAGAGATCATTTACAGATTAAAATGTCAATTACTGAAACTGATTCTGCTTTTTTTTACCAGCATATCCCAAAGGTTCGCAGACAAACTCAGATTTATCTGTGTTAGAAAAGCGTGGTAGTGAAGTACACATGGACAGCTACTCCGATGGAGACTTGCACACGCGCTTGTCCAGTCCTACCCTGAGCGACATAGCCGTGGATCTGGTCGATGACGTCCTGAACGAGCTGAAGATCTCTCCAGACGTGATTTTACGTGGCGACCTTGTCATGCCCGAGTCTTGCAAGTTTGAGGTGGTGCAGAGTGTCCACAGGGAGTTACTCAGCTACAGCGGCTCACAAGAGAGCTTGGGACAAGCGCTGTGCACAAGCAAAGATGACATGGTGAAAAAGATCGCCAGCTCAATTTCCTTGGAGGTGTCCAAAGTGGCGAGTATGGAAAATGTTGTCAATTACTACTTTAAAGTGTTTTGACTTCCAGAAACAGGGGGAGCGGAAAGAACGGGCGACTGAGAGTGTCGCTGAGATGAGTGGCCATCTGACCAATGTGAGGAACACCGTTCTGCAGGAGGAACAGATCAGATCCTGTGAGACACTAAGGACTTACCTCACCACCGCATCATGCTAATCCCTGCTCAGACACACTGGACTGACTATGTTTTGTGTTTTATCATTCTAAGTGACCTGCATCGACCAGAGGGTGAAAAAGCCAACATTCACCGAGCTAAAGCCACTGCCCAACATCAAGGTTGGTGAAGTTAGCATCTATAACCTGTTGGTGTAGAGAGAGCAGGTTAGCTGTGGATAAAGCATAACCAAGACTGTATGTTTGTCATTTTAGAGACACTCTGGATTTGACGATAACATGGCTGAATACGCGAGCAAGGATGCATCCATTTTTCTTCCCTCAAACATCACACGTGAGTGCAACATCAAGAGATCATTTACAGATTAAAATGTCAATTACTGAAACTGATTCTGCTTCTTTTACCAGCATCTCCCAAAGTTTCGCAGACAAACTCAGATTTATCTGCGTTAGAAAAGTGTGGTAGTGAAGTACACATGGACATGGACTCCGATGCTCACGACTTGCACACGCGCTTGTCCAGTCCTACCCTGAGCGACATAGCCGTGGATCTGGTCGATGACGTCCTGAACGAGCTGAAGATCTCTCCAGACGTGGTTTTCCGTGGCGACCTTGTCGTGCCCGAGTCTCTAACAGGGACTTACTCAGCTACAGCGGCTCACAAGAGAGCTTGGGACAAGCGCTGTCCATGAGCAAAGATGACACAGTGAAAAAGATCACCAGCTCAATTTCCTTGCAGGTGTCCAAAGTGGCGAGCAGGATAGGCTCCCCTAACCTCCATGATGCCCCTCCCTCACAACACATTTAATAAACGTGTGTTAAAAAATGACATGTGTAGTAATGTGGTTTGGTGCTTTTCCATATTTGATTTCCATATCATCCACTGTCAGTTCCCCGTAACCACAAATGGACAAGATACATTTCCAGTGTACTTGTGCTTATGTGATACGCCTAGTTGCTACAGTTTAGTAGTTAGTTAGTGATACTAACGCATACGGGACTAACGCATATGGGACTATTCTTCCGTCCATTGAGGACATCCAGATGAAGCGCTGTCTACGTAGAGCTCACAGCATCGGAAGAGATTCCTCACACCCCGCCCACATTGCACTATCTGTCCATTTTGCACATCTGTTACTGCACCACCTGTACATTTTGTTCACTTTGCACATCTGTTCATTTTGTTCATTTTGCACACCTGCTCATTGCATCATTTGCACTAACTGTATATACATGCTACCCGGTAATTTGTGCTTTGTCTAAAATCACTTGAATCTGTACATACCCTGTATATTCTGATTATACTGTTCATAATATGTATATTCTGAGTATACCCATATTTATTATATTCTGTTTTAATAACTGTTTTGCACTTCTGGTTGGATGCTAACTGTATTTCGTTGCCCTGTTGTACCTTGTACCTGTGTAATGACAATAAAGTTGAATCTAATCTAATCTTTACTATACATTTCTGGGATACTAAAATGTACATTATCCTCCCTCAAAAAGTTCATTCAATATCTGAGTTGGGGATGTGATATCCTTCTTATTGAGTCTCACCCAGCCCACTGTATCCTGTTAATGCGCAGGTGTCCACGTCACGGATCATGTTGTTAAATGACACTGGCTGCCAGCTCAACCACAGTCAACCTTTTTAAACCTAGTCTAGTAGCTAGCTGACAGTCCTAAACAGTTTTGTAGGCCGACAAGGAAAGGGAATTAAACGTAGAACATTAACGGGTTTACTTGTACTGAGGTTAGTTAGCCCGGCTAAATAGTGGAAGGGTTCTGGCGATCAATAGAACAAGGTTGTTGTATTTTAAAACAACAAATTGCAGGTTATTTTTCACGAAAGTATTACAAAAATGTATAGTCAACTGAACTCATAAATGACTACAAACACTGTCAAAGCAAACACATAACTGATCTGTGCATTATTCCTCCCCCCCCACCCCTTATGTGGTGTTTTGAATACAGGTGAACCCAAGTATTATCCAGCACATTCTCCCCTCAATCTCACCTGTGCATCAAGCTTGGAGAGGCCCTGTGGGCGGGATTAGAGTCATGCCCCGCCTCTAACACACTTATTGCTGTGCAAATCACCACTCAAGGTGAATAGAACCGATATGTCATTCTCCAACCTTTTGCTTACTGCAATACCCTGATTGGCAGAGGGGCAGAATTTTAAACACAAATACTGCAAGTCCCACATTGTCTCAGTTGAGGGCTTGAGAGCATCAATTACGTTCAAAAGGGAATTTAATTGAATTCTCTGCAGTTTGTTGTCCTCTGGTGGTCGCTATCAGGGCCCCATTTTATTTTCCATTTATATAAACAATTTAGGTAGGGACTTAAAGCAAACAAAGATTCATCTTTACGCAGATGATACCATTAAGTATACATCTGCCACATCAGTCAGTGAAGCAATTACATATTTACAGTCTGCTTTTAGTGTAGTACAAAAATCTCTGGTAAGCTTAAAGTTGGTACTAAATGCTACAAAAACTAAGTCAATGATTTTTACCCGTTCACGCTCTCCAATAAACATCACTTTAACAACTCAGGATGGTGAGATAATAGAGAGAGTATCGTCTTATAAATACTTAGGTATCTGGCTTGATGATAAGCTGTCTCTCGCGGTCCATGTTGTGAGCCTTTAAAAAAAACTTAGACCTAAATTAGGTTTCTTTTTTCGCATGAAAAAGTGTTTTCCTCATTTAGCAAGGAAAAGGTTAGTACAGAGCACTTTCTTATCAGTATTAGATTATGGTGACCTCATTTATATGCATTCTTCCTCATCGCTATTAAACAAACTAGATGTAATTTACCATTCAGCCCTGCGCTTCATCACAGGTGCCCCAGCTAGAACTCACCACTGTACTCTGTATGAGGCTGTACAATGGCCCTCCCTCTCCCTTAGAAGGAAACTACATGCACTGATTTTTATTGCGAAAGCACTAATGGGTAAACTACCCCTTTACATTTCAAATTTGCTTTCCTTCCATAACAGTGTTTACAAAATAAGGTCATCAGAATATATGTTATTAACCACATCACTAACAAGAACGCAACTGGGTACAACAGCTTTCTCATCATATGCACCAAAGTTCTGGAATGAACTTCAAGTCACTCTAAAGCTGGAATCACTCCCACCACTCAGTACCTTTAAAAACATGTTGCAATCAGCTCTAAAAGAACATTGCAACTGTTTTTAACCTGATGCCTTTTTTTCTGTATGTATTAGCTTGTTTTTATATAGCCTGTTATGAAGTGTAATTTTAGCATTATAGTGTAAATTGTGGTGTACTTTGTTTGTGTGTGTGTGTGGCCTTGTGCAAATTCTGCAACTTCTTTTCTGCTGCCTGTCTTGGCCAGGACTCCCTGTGAGAAGAGTTACTGTAACTCAATGGGACCTTCCTGGTGAAATAAAGGTTAAATAAAATAAAATAAAAAAAATCAGTTATTACACAAGCCAAATCAACTATCATATATTAACATGTAGCATAGGTACACAGGTACAAGTACAGGGTAACGAAATACAGTTAGCATCCAACCAGAAGTGCAAAACAGTTATTACAACAGAGTATAATAAATATAAGTATACTCAGAATATACACAGTATGAACAGTATAATCAGAATATACAGGGTACAGAATGTGGCAGAGTACATGGCTCATTTTTACTTTTTTATTTTTCTACCTATGTTGTATACTACAGTATATAAACGAAACAAATATGAATAGCTTTTGCATCATCAGTACTTTTACTTTTGGATACTGAGGAAGGAATTACACGTTTAGAAGGGCCCTCTGACCTCCAGATGTAAATGTTGATTCCTGTCTGTCTCCTAAATCCTGTAGATACTGTGTGCCCCCTCCCCCTGCAGATCACAATCTTCTAACAGTGCTTTGACCACTAAAAGGTGTGCCCCCACCCCCTGAAGACCACACTCTTCAAAGGGTGGGCCTTCATCCTGCCCATGAGCAGCTGGTATGTATTCTTAAAGGAAAGATATATAAGACAGACATATGTGCTTCTCATCTTGAAGCTCTACCACCCATGTTCCTATATCATAATTAATAATATTATGCTTGTTATGATTGTATTTACTTCTCTTCAACAATAATCAGCTCAGATACATATTGGACACTGACAACCCAGCGGGCGAGCTCATTGTCAGAACAGGAAAAAGTTGCCTGACGCTCTGACTTCAGGGGGCTTGGATTGAACCAAGAAATGGAATCAACCGTGAGTTAACATTTGAACCTATGTAATTGTGAGCCTATTATGTTTATATGTAATTGACAACTTTTTGCTTTGAGGAAATGCGTGCTTTAAGCTATTGAGCAAAGTCCGCAATCACAGGTCATCTCTCATCTAAAGCCCTCTTGCGAGGTGAAGTGCCGCCAGTGTTTAGGCTGATGAAAAGGAAGGTGGATAACATTAATGAGGTAAAATTGTACATTTGTTTGGGTTCCATCCGTTTCAGGTCAGAAACCAGCATTTTCATTTCCTTATTTATTTAATTTTAACAATGTCTAGATGGACATATTAAAGGAGGGCACTGATGAGATCTTTTCTTTTTGGAGCCTGTGTTATGTATATTACAACTAACCATTTTGCTTATCTATATATATTTTGTCTCAGTCAGACTTGCCTCCCACCCAGGACACCCTCTGCTTCAGCTGCTCCCCTCGCGGTCCACCAGGACCAAAACCGCTCGCCATAAGAACAGCTTCTACCCTCGGCCATTGCACTCTTCAATAGGGCCAAGGACTCGGAATGACTTTGCCACAAACACCCCCATCCAGCATCCCACTGCACAAGCCACTTTTGCACTCAAAACCCCTTTTGACACCTTAAAATTACTTACTGCTGTACCACTGTTTTGCAATGCTGTATATATACCCCCCTGACCTTTTTACACCATATTTTTATTGTATTATATTATGTTCTTATCATGTTACATATATGTTCTATGTTGCTCTTCCCTGCTAATGTAAATTCTGTGTTTGTTAAACTTGCATAGCCATTAAAACAGATTCTGATTCTGATCATGAGTGGGTTGATTTTAACTGAACTGTTCTCTGCCAAAGTGGACTTGCCTGAAATCCTGGGCATGGGGGAAGAGAACCAGGCTAAGGTAAGGGAAGGTGTGGAATGACCTTGAAAATGAAACAATCCCTTCAAGTTCACATTTCACAACACAGAAGATGTGGGAATTCTGTGCAGAAATAATGGACTGAATGTCAAACAGCTAAAAGTCAAATCATTTTGTGACTTGGTGTGTTTTACATGTTGTCATTGATCATGTAATAATTCACTTGGATTATACTGTACATATCAGCACAAAAACATAATTGGCATAGATATAGAGCCAAACATGAAAAACAGCAGTGCAATAAGGTTCAATGACAATTTATTATTATTATTATTATAACGAAAAGGCAGTAAAGTAGTGTTTAGTACACAATAAAATGTATAGGCCTATGACATCTTACGAAATGTAAGCTTATGAATAACAGTAATAACTTTATTGTTATTCCTAATCTCCATTATTTTCAGTTATCAGCATTTTGACCTTCTCTTTTCAAGATCCTCAGCTTTGTAGTAGGCTAAAAATACACTATTGAGCCCCGACTCATATCACCCACCGTTTGTTTTTCGTTATGCCTAAGTTGTACAATTACGCAGTGCAGTGTATATTAGTCTTGCTTCTATCGCATTTTTTCGGAAAAAAACAACTCCGGAAACTCATCGCCCCACGGCGGTGCCGTCGCCTCTCTGTGGTGCCTGCAAGGCTCCCGCCCCACAGTGGTGTGCTGCAGCCAGGTACTCTTGGGAGAGGGGACGTTCGTGCAGATTATTTCAACGAACTATCAGACAAAACTTGATTTGGGTTCCGGTTAGATCCTCCCCCGATCAGCTGTGCAATTTGATGCTTTTTCTCGTAAGGTTGCAGCCCACTGAAACTCAGGGACGTTTCTAGGATTGAAAGAAAGGGGGGCTTAGCCCCTACAGATGTGTAATTTTTTTGGGACTCATTGGGGGCTGCGGATATTCATCGTTTCAGACAGTTCATAGGTTGGTTTAATCAGAAAGAGTGTGATTTGTATGAAAACATACAAACCAGAAACGCACTCACATATGTAGTATGTGAGAAATAACTTGTCCATGTGTAAAACAATAGTTTAATAAATAAAAAAATAAAAGAAAATCCCAATAATTACTTGGGGGGGCTGAAAAACATTTTATAAAACAAGGCTAACGATGCCCAGAAGAACCATGTTGTTATCTTGCCTGCATTTGAGCCATTCAGTTTCCATGCCAAAAACGAGTTACAAAAATGATGATATCCTGATGATAAGAGTTTTAATATGTTGTCAACCAAACACCAGTCCCTTCCTGCAAAGTCTATTGCTGTCTTTCTCCATTGCCGGTGGAGTTATTGCGTTCGACCGGTAGTTTACCATGGATAAATCCCCCCAAAAGAAAGGTTTCAGAAGAAAATAGTTTAATTCTGCGCGGACAACTGCATTTGATTTCAATGTCGACGATGTTGACTTACATGTGGGCTACACTATGCTTGATGTGTGACGAGAAATTATATATATATAAAAACACAAAATAACTCTAAAAGACATTTCCAGAACGAACACGCAGCTTTTGCTGTGAAGTACACGGCTGGACCTGAAGCTTATCAGAGCAAATACTTACACGAAGTGTATAACTACTGCTGCTAGTTATATGGCAGTTAGTTTATGGTTGTTCTTTATAATACATTTACATTTATTCATTTAGCAGACGCTTTTAACAGGCATAACCAACAACACAATATATTTTCTTGTCTGTTTTATTCGATATAGTTCATTAAAGCTGACAAATCAATTTTTTCACGCAGTTTCACAAGATATATACATATCTAAACATATATATTCTTGAAAATATAGTTTATTATATTATATTATTAAATTAACTTAAAAGTTAATGACCTCTGACCTTGAAAGCTTAATGACCTCTGACCTAGAAAGCTATTTAAGCAATTTAGTTTACATGCCAAAAACGAGTTACAAATATACGGAGCCCCTAAAGTCCCAAAAGTTGGATTTTTTTTTATCTTGTACGCACAAGTTATTATCTTGTGGGAACAAGATAATTTACTATGAACTCATATGCATCTCTAGCGACTTCCGATGTACACCGCCACGATATAATGGAGAGAACTGAGCTAATCAAGTTTTATTTTATGTATTATTATGTATTTATGTATTTATCACGTATTGCATTTTCATTCCAAGATGAAATAAAACTTGATTAGCTAAGTTCTCTCCATTATATCGCACACACAATCACACACAACACAACACAATCGTTGTATAGTTGTAAAAGTTTAAGTTTCCGCCTTTCAGACAACATGTAGGCTTGTTGTTTTGTATTAGAAAATAAATGTGGGTTTGTTTGAGTGGGCACGATAGCACAATATGTAGTTCTCGAGACTATTCGTTCTTGCATTCGTTAACGAAGTATATACGCCCATATGGCCTCATGTCTTAAGAATTCGTTCATTTGATCATCTAGTCAATATTATTTGGACAAAAGCGTCTGCTAAAGTAAGGTATACTATTCATATTATTTATTGTCATTACGCATGCATAAATACAAGGAAACGAAATAAAGTTTAGCATCCAATCAGAGGTGCAAGACAAGCAGTTATATACAGATAATTTAGATACGCTAAGTTATATGTACAGATTAGTTAAATGCCGATTGGTTAAATGACCAGTTATGTACAGGTTAGTGCAATGTAACAGGTGAGAAATATATAGGCCCAGACTCTCGCCGCATCACAGGCCTTACGGAACCTGCGAAAGATAAGATCTGTGTTACGGTGGCATTTTGGTTCGTAAAATGAATACATAGAGCATTGGGTTCCAGCATGTAACCAACCCGAGAGGATGTGGACACCCCTGGAGTAAGGCTTTCCCCTCCGTGTTCTTCTACATGGTCTTTGTAAGACAGGGGTGCACACTTTTTCAGCATGCGAGCTACTTACAAAATGACCGAGTCAAAGTGATCTACCTACTAAATTGAGCAACATATAATTATTCAGAAATATATTGAAAATTCTTTATAAGAACCATATATGTTAGTATACCATATTGCTTGTTACAAACCCAACACAAAATAAGGAAATCAGCTTATAAATCAATAACGTTTATTTACAAAAAGCAACACAGGGATCAAGGAGGACTGCCAGTGGCACCAAATGAAATAAATAAATAATACCCCCCCCTCCCCCCCCCTGATAGGTGCTAAGCACCCATAAACACAGTGGGTGGTGCTCACTCTAAGATAGGGTTTTAACAACAGGTAAACCTACGTGACGTTAGATGCCAAGCCTCACTCAAGGCTGACTCGCATAAATAAGTGGAGCCAATTAATGCAGTCAATGATGTTCCTTATGTTGGGGTACTTTTCCTCTGTGAGTAAGCTCCAGAATTGTCCATGAGCTCTGGCCTTCAGCTCAATGTCGGCTTTTAGTGTCAACATCTCATCTTCCACTCCAGAAGAGTTCAGGTGTAACAGTGTTGAAATTTCAACATCAGCATCTTCCCGAAAAGGGTAGCAAATGAATGTAGCGATTGGTTCGAGTAAAGCAAAGTCTCGACTTCTGTCCTGACAACTGGGCTTTTAGTTCCTTGCCGCTCCACATTTCCCTTTTTCGGTATAGCGATTGCAGTCTGGCAGATGAGGCAAACGCACTTTGAAAATGACTCCCATTCCGTATGGAAATGGTAAGTTTTAGTCGATTTATTTGGTCCAGCTTCCCCACTTATTTTTATACTTTTAAGTTTAGAAGTCGTAAATTGGAAGATAACTCGCCAATATGAGCACATGCGCAGTGATTGGTCAAACCGACTGTCAGTCAAGTGAAGCCTAGAGTCTGGGAAATCCTCTAAATTGAAATCTCTATTGCGAGACTAATAAAGATGATTTTATCTTATCTTAAATGACTAAAAGAAATGTCATTCTTTACTGTCATGCCATCAAACTAGCTAAGCAGTTTTTTTTTTTAAAGAACATATGTCAAGAGCACAAGTCAAATTCCTACCGAGTGTCTCATGCAAGAACATATGCAAATATCATCCTACATTAGCTGCCCTCCTTGAACTGCCACCTTGACACGGTGGAGGGGTTTGAGTGCTCAGATGATCCTAGGAGCTATGGTGTCGGGGGCATTATGCCCCTGGTAGGGTCTCCCAAGACAAACAGGTCCTAGGTGACTAGCCAGACCAAGAGCGGTTCAGAAAACCCTGATGATGATGAAAAAACTGAAGTCAGCTACATCGCCTGGATCGGTGTTACCAGGGCTCCGCTCTGGAGCCAGGCCCAGAGCAGAGTGTTTTTGGGCGGGGGTCAGGGGCAGATGCCCTGATGACCACGACCGCACACACAGTCTCTAGCTGTGTTACCACCTAGATGAACCTGTAACCAGTCAATATTTATTGAGCATTTAATACTTATTCTTCCATTGCAAAAGAGTCCCCTTCTTCATCTTAACAGATAGATAAACTTCTTAGTTCCAGTCACCGTAGAATTGAATGGTTCATTGTCGGCCTCGCCTCCATGCACAGTTTGGGCTCTGGAACCATTATCCTTGAGAGAGGCTGGACCTAATTTTTGATCAATATTCTTTTGACTGATCATATATCATCCAATGTAAACTTGAGCCCTGTTCAAAGATCCTGCTGTGATTTTCAGAATCTGTTAGGCCAGGGATACATTTAGCAATCAAAGAAGATTGGGTAGCAAGTCAGACTATGTGTCAAAAATGAATGAAAGCACCAAATGCAGTGGTTCTTAACCAGGGTTTGATCGAGCCCCAGGGGTTCAGTGAGTCAGTCTCCGGGGGACAGCGGAGGTCAAGACACACATCCGACTCATATGATTCATGACCAATCAAGAAGGGTTCAGTGAATGCACAAATGAAACTTGTGTTGTTCAGTTCCTCCAACAAGGTTAAGAACCACTGATCTAATGCATTCAATATTTAAATCCTTCTTTCGGTTATTTCTACGTTTGATTCCAAATCCAGCATCCTATATTCCCCCCTTCATTGATAAATACTGAACTTGTGTCTATCAGCAACATGGAGTGTCAGGAGGACAAATAAACAAGCACAGGACATAAATGTCACAACTTACATCATATCTCAATCTCTAACCAGGTCATCTGCCCCCAAGTCACTCACAGATATCCTCCCACACTTTGACAGGGGGACATTTAGGCTTTTATGTACGAAGCAGGTATGATTTGCAGCAGGTGAAGAATTTGAGAAAATAATGCAATATTCTAGCTAAACAAGTTCCTGTACAGAGGTATGCAAACTCACGTTCCTTCCGACAAACGATAAAAGTAGATGAATAAGCATTTTTTTGACACCACACTACAATACAATACAATACAACAGTCACCCATTTTCCTTACATGTATACAAAGTATACACAGGTAAACATAGTTTACTAAAACACAAAAACACAATCAAACTAAAACTCAATTCCTGTAAACATTCAAACACGTAACTTTATCTTCAAGCACTATTAACAAAATACTTTTTTCAGCAGCAGTCAATACTTATTCTTCCTTTGCAAAAGTCACCTTCTTCATCTTAACCGATAGATAAACTTCTTAGTTCCAGTCACTGTAGAATCCAACGGTTTATAATCACCAGCTCATTGGTACAGTTCTAGGAAATTAGTAAAACTGACCGAAATAAACATTAGTATGCTGAATAGCAAGCTTAATTTTCAATAATAACACAGAATGTATTTTTGAAAACTCATACATATGTTGTCGTATACAAAACAATTCCCTAAACATGGCAAGATCAATGAAATAGAACAGCTATCTCTAAGCAGTTTTTGGGGCTTGTTGTTTATTGTTTATGATCATTAACCTATGCACTTTTTGTAAAGCTTTTTCTAGAAACTCTAGGAAATCCTCTAAATTGAAATCTCTCTATTGCGAGACTAATAAAGATCATTTGATCTTATCTTAAATTACAAAACTTTAAATGTAATTCTTTACTGTCATGCCATCAAACTAGCTAAGCAGGTTTGTGTTTTTTAAAAGAACATATGTCAAGAGCATAAGTCAAATTCCTACCCAGTGTCTCATGCAAGAACATATGCAAATATCATTCTACATTAGCTGGGTGGAGTCTGTATTTCCTCCCTGTGTTACCGTGGGTTCTCTCCGGGCACTCCGGCTTCCTCCCACTGTCCAAAGACATGCGTGGGGTAGGTTAATTGGACTGACTGGTGTCAACTTATATTCAAATTTTCTGGCTAAGCAGGTTACTGTAGAACGGTGGGCATGCACAGTATGTCAGAGAACACAGACCCTCCTGTGTTGACAGCAGGCAGGTGCAGAAGAGAATAAAAAGGCCCATTGGAGACATCCTCAGTATCTTCACATTGACTGAGGAGAGAACAAGTGTAATCAGACCAACGATCTGGTGCATGTAAGTACGAACATCTACCTGGAAACTTCATTGGGATGATATATTTGCATTAGCTTGACTTGAGCATGACATAAAAATTCACATCAATCTTTACATCTTATAAATGTAATATCTATATTTTCTATACTTTTTATACTGTTTCTGATTTAGTTGTATTCTAAAATTAACTAAACTAAAAATGCCTGAATAACCAATGCTGTTGCATATATGTATTTATATAAATATAACACATTGCTAATAAGTCAAGATAAATCAGTTGAGTGAATTTGAGGACAATAGTGAGTCTTGCTGACAGAAAACGAGCTAATCTGAGCTTGTGTTGCTCATATGTGAATGTTAATGTTTTTAAGGTTTATTTTTTGTTCAATTAGAATGAAGCCTTGCATGATGGTGATGTCAGAGGGTCTGTTGTTCCTCCTGATCATACAGGCTCTTCATCCTGCTTCAGGTAGGATATGAACATGTTGATTCTGAAATTATCCATGGTACGTCACTGCTATGTCATATTGAACTCTGTTTTGATTGAAAAACCATGAGTAAAAATAATACTTGATTTACTGACACAAATATATTGAGGTGATGTGAACACGTACACCTGTTTCAGCTATTTTTAATTCCATTTTTATTCCATATTAGCTGATCGATAGACGTATTCTACAAATAATACATTTCAAGGCGATTGGATCTAGTTCATGAGAAGATGGTTTTGAAGGTGGTCCCAAATTTGGCTGTACACAAACATTCATAAATCTGACATTCTGGGTCTTTGAGGAGCAAGACGTTTTGAAGTTGTAGGGTGCTGGGGAAATCAGAACCAGAATCAGAATAGAATCTTTATTTATCCCAGGGGAAACTCTTTCGCAGCAACGGCACACAGTCTCGCAAAAGCACACAGGGGTAAGGGTGTGAGGTAAAAGATTGGAATAGTGCACACATGGATAGAGGGTTAGGAGCAATGTGTAGGTGAATCCACACAGGGGAGTTGGGGGTGGCAGGGGGGGGGGTGGCAGAGGCTTGGATAAGTTATTATGTACAGGCTATATAATTACAATTATACAAGTGTTGGTCTTGCAGAATATACAGTGTTGTGTGTCAGGATGTACAGGATTTACAGCATATACAGGGTTTTAGTAGAATATACATAGTTATATTACAGGATGTTGTGTCAGAATATTGCCAAATATACATTGTTATATTACAGGATTGTTATGTCAGGATATTGCTGAAATATTGCTGAAATCACATAGACATTGGGCATGGCTCATAGCGCCACATAAGGGCATATGTGGGCCACTAGCTGTCTAGGAGTAGTGATTGACCTGTTGTATAATTGGGCCCAATTTGACCTTCCTGTCTTTCGCTCTCTCTGGGATGCTGTCTGTAACCTCTTTAATAGCTGTAGAGACAGGGAGCTGCTCTCAAACAGGAAATGAAGACACATAATCTATGACAACGTTCTCTCTGCTACTGTCTGTACTTTACAGCAAACGCTCCTCTGAGATTGGTCAACGGTGACTATGACAGCCGTTATAACAGCCGTTGTGGTGGCAAACCGAACATGTTTTAATTTCAGGCCTGTTAAATGATTGACACACAATACACATATAACATCAATAAACGTAATCAAATCTGCTCCCACGACAACATCTGCTCCCCCGACAACGACAGCTGCTCCCACGACGACCACAGCTGTTCCCACGACGACCACAGCTGCTCCCACGACGACCACAGCTGCTCCCCCGACGACGACAGCTGCTCCCATGACGACCACAGCTGCTCCCACGGAGACCACAGCTGGATTTGGTATTTTGCATGCTAATCATTTTTTGTTGCCCCCTCTATTTTGGCGTATCGTCATAAAAATTCATGTTATTCTCCATTTTCACTATTTATCTTTCCTGAATGAATGAATGAATGAATAGGTTTATTTGGTTGTCCATTTGTCCATTTATTTGGTTGTGCGTAAGTATTATATATACATACACACATACATATGCAGATATACACATAAATATATAAATATATAAATACATAAATATATAAATATATACATACATATATACATATACAGATATACATATTGTGACATCGTGAGAGGTTGTGTCCTGGAGGGGAGCTACATCCCAAGGAGATGGCTCCACCCTGGGATTACTATGGCTCCATCTGGTGGTCACCGGCACACCTCTCCACAAGCCTCCACCCAACACAGGTGGAGATAATAAAGGCTAATGACGGCCTTTATGACGTGAGGCCTTAAAAGGAGGGTCAGTGGGCCTGTGAGAGGAAGGCAGTTTGGGGGAGCTGATGGTGCCTGGAGGAGCACTGGAAGGGAGGACCATACGTACCTGGAGAACCATACTGACTTGGAGAACCATACTTACCTGGAGAACCTACTTACTTGGGGAACTACTTTACTGAAGACTACTGATCAGCGGACAGTATTAAAGAAGAGGTGGGAGTGACTTTAGTTATAACCCTGACAAGTGGAAAATTTAAGTTTAGAAAGGTGTTTTGAAGCCGTAACTTTTTAGCTCCCTTTTTGTAGAGCCAAGGGCCAAGATTTAAGTTGTTCGTTTCAACCAGGAGTGAGATTTTGAGTTTGATCCTTTGTTTGGTAAATTATCCCCTATATCACAATAAAAGTGAATTTTGTTTGGAAATTAAGTGTCCGTGTACTGTTTGGACCCGCCCTTCTGGAGACCAACCTCTCACGGTCTCACATATGGTGGAGAATGCGGGCATCCAAACATTAATAGTGCATGGAAGAGGACACCGAAAATTTAGCCACCCTATTGTCCCAATTAGCGGTAGACACTTCCCCCACCAACATGGACGAGCTATTGAAAGCGCTGGTGGCAAGCCAGCAGGCTCAAACCCAAGCCAGTGTAGCGCTTTGGGAGGAACAGAAGAAAGCTAACCTTTTAAAAGCAGAAGAGGTTAAACTGCAAAAGCAAATGGCTGCCCGAGATGGCCCTCGAATTAAGGCCAGTGACTTTTTAGCCAAAATGGGCCCCAATAATGATGTGGAGGCGTACCTGCACACTTTTGAAGCCACCGCCACCAGAGACTCATGGCCTAAGGAGCAGTGGGTAGGCCTGCTATCACCTTTTCTTACTGGGCAGGCGCTGAACGCTGTCCAAGACCTACCTCCGGATAAAGTGACAGATTACGAGGCCTTGAAACAGGAGATCCTGGGTAGAAGTGGGCTTACCAAATTCGGAAGGGCACAACGGTTCCACAGCTGGTCCTTCCGACCAGACCAGGCTCCCCGGGCACAGATGCACGAACTCGCCCGGATAGCGAGACAGTGGCTGGAGCCAGAAAAGAATACAGCGGCGGCCATAGTGGAGGCAGTGGTGGTCGATGCATATGTGCGGGCCCTGCCATACGATGCAAAGCGGACCATCAGCCAACAAGCCCTCACTACAGCTGAGCTCACGGTAGACGCAGTAGAAAGGTATCAGGCCACAGCTGAGATGCTCCGTGCTTCTAGGAAGGAGCCCAAGAACGCAACCCCACTCCTGCCAGAGGGAGGCCGCCCTAGAAGCAACCAAGGCTCCAACTCGGTCACCATCGGCCCCAGCTATGGGCTAGGAGGAGCTACAAAGACAAGCCAGCTGGCTCCAGGAAGGGGCCGGCGAGACGGGGACGTTCGCCAGTGTTTCCGGTGTGGGGTGATAGGACACATCTCGTGGCAGTGCGGGAAGCCCACGGATGAGCCCATGCCCACGGCGAGATCCTCAAGTTCGTCACTACCCCACCTTTTTGCATCCCTAATAGGGGTAGCAGGTGCTGCCCCAGATAAGCCTCCCACCTGCCCAGTAACCATTAACCAGCGTGATGTTGAGGCGCTGCTTGACTCTGGTAGCCGGGTCACGCTGGTACGGAAGAATCTAGTGAACCCCTCCAGTCTGAAGGTTGATCGAGTACTTCCTGTCTCTTGTGTCCATGGAGACACCAGGGACTACCCCACGGCTCAGCTCACAATGAATACCACTCGGGGGAAAAATATCTATCCTGGCTGGTGTAGTCGACTCTCTCCCTGTACCAGTGCTGATTGGCCGAGACTGCCCTGCCTTCCACCCACTCTGGCGAGAGACCCAAGAGAGGCTGAGCCGCGTACCCTACCAACGAAGAGGTAAGACGGATGGGCGCCATGCCCCAGTGCAGCCATCAAAGTCTCTCCCCATGGCGTCTACCCTCGCAGGAATAGCGGACACCGAGAGTGGCCCCGCGACAGAGGAAGAGGACATGGACAATGGCGGTGGTTCCGGTCCCGGGGAGGAGAACCTGCAAAGCACCAGGGAGCTGCCCCCTCTCACAGGCCAGTATGGGGCTGCTCAATTCGAAGATCCTACCCTTGCCAATGCCCTTAGAAATGTACAGGTGCTAGAGGGGGTAGTCATAGGAGATAGGACAAGCCCCACTTACCCTCACTTCGCCGTGAAGCAGGGCCTGTTATATCAGGTAGTGAGGAAATTTGATGAAGTGCAGGAGCAGCTTCTAGTGCCCCAACCCCACCGGGCTACTGTGCTCAGCCTAGCCCACACGCACCCCTTAGGCGCCCACCTGGGGATGGAGAAGACTAAAGAGAGGATTCTGCAGCGCTTCTTCTGGCCAGGAGTCCATAAGCAGATAGAGGACTACTGCCGGGGGTGCCCTGAGTGTCAGCGAACAGCACCCAAGCCCTCCTATCGGAACCCACTAATTCCCCTGCCAATCATAGGGACTCCTTTTGAGCGGATTGGGTTAGATATAGTAGGGCCTTTACCAAAAAGCTCCAGGGGCCATCAGTACATACTAGTCATTCTGGACTATGCGACTCGATATCCAGAAGCCATCCCATTAAGAAAGGCCACCTCCAAACAGATCGCTAAAGAACTCTTTCTACTCTCAACTAGTTTAGGAATTCCAAAGGAGATCCTGACCGATCAGGGCAGTCCATTCATGTCCAGGGTGATGAAGGACCTCTGCAACCTGCTCAGGATCAAACAGCTGAGAACATCAGTCTACCACCCGCAGACAGATGGACTAGTTGAGCGTTTCAACAAAACGCTCAAATCCATGCTACGGAAGGCAATTGAAGAGGACGGGCGCAACTGGGACCAGCTCATTCCATACCTTCTGTTTGCGGTAAGAGAGGTGCCGCAATCATCAACGGGGTTTTCACCATTCGAACTTTTGCTATCATATAGGCCCCGAGGACTTCTGGACATCGCCAAGGAAGCCTGGGAGGAGCAGCCATGTAAGCAACGGACCCTGATTGAGCACGTTGGGGCTATGAGAGACAGGATGAAGGCCATATACCCGATAGTAAGGGAACACATGGAAACTTCTCAAAAGCAGCAGGCGTCCTACAATCGACCAGCCCAACCCAGAGAATTCAAGGCAGGGGACCGGGTGTTGGTCCTGGTACCAACCGTAGAATGCAAGTTCCTGGCAACCTGGCAAGGACCATATGAGGTCATTGAGCGAATAGGTGAGGTGAACTACAAGGTAAGGCAACCTGATAGAAGGAAAACGGAACAAATATATCATGTTAACCTCTTAAAGAAGTGGCACGCCAGGGAGGCGCTGTTTAGCTC
The DNA here is from genome assembly GCA_030340665.1 of Neosalanx taihuensis. NCBI lineage: Eukaryota > Metazoa > Chordata > Actinopteri > Osmeriformes > Salangidae > Neosalanx > Neosalanx taihuensis. The sequence continues at coordinate 3,664,688 of CM059309.1, read as the reverse complement.
TCTACCCCCCACAGAATCCAAAGATCCGGCTAGAGAAGAAGTACAAGTGGGACCCGACCTGTCGCCCCAGCAACGACAGATGACCCTAGAACTCGTGGAGCAAAATCAAGATGTCTTCTGCTCCTTACCTGGACACACAGATGTTGTTCAGCACGAGATACGCACCCTGCCGGGCAAAACAATACACCAACGTCCATATCGGGTGCCAGAGGCTCGAAAAATAGCTATCCAGGAAGAGGTAAGGAAAATGCTGATGCTAGGGGTCATTGAGGAGTCCAAGAGCGCATGGGCCAGCCCGATTGTGCTGGTGCCTAAACCAGATGGAACGGTAAGATTTTGCAACGATTACCGGAAATTAAATGACGTTTCAGAATTTGACGCCTACCCAATGCCCAGGGTAGATGAATTGGTAGACTCCTTAGGACATGCTCGGTTTATAACCACTCTTGACCTCACCAAAGGCTATTGGCAGGTGCCACTAACGCCTGCCTCCAAAGAGAAGACAGCTTTTGCGACACCAGACGGCCTATACCAATATACCAGGCTTACGTTTGGGCTCCACGGTGCACCCGCGACGTTCCAAAGGTTGATGGACCGGATCCTCGCGCCACACAGAAGGTACGCAGCAGCCTATTTGGATGATGTAGTCATTCAGAGCCCAGACTGGGACACCCACTTACCTCAGGTACAAGCGGTGCTCGAGTCCCTCAGGAAAGCCGGACTCACGGCAAACCCAAAGAAGTGCAGGCTGGCGTTCAGCGAAACCAACTACTTGGGATACACCATCGGCAGAGGACTGGTCAAGCCACAGGAGGCCAAAGTGAGAGCCATACAAGATTGGCCTCAGCTGCTCACCAAGAGACAGGTGAGATCGTTCCTGGGCCTTGCAAGCTACTATAGACGTTTCATTTCCGACTTTGCCACCATAGCTGCCCCCCTAACAGAACTGACGACAAAGCGCCACTCGAGAATGGTGAAGTGGAACCCAGCAGCGGAAGCCGCCTTCACCAACCTGAAGCACGCCCTGTGTTCTGGCCCAACCCTGGTGGCCCCCGACTTTGCCAAATAATTTATTGTTCAGGCGGATGCCTCAGAGGTGGGTCTCGGAGCCGTCCTTGCCCAGGAACATGAAGGTGAAGAACACCCCATCCTTTACCTCAGCAGAACTCTACTCCCTAGAGAAAAGAATTATTCCACCGTAGAAAAGGAATGCCTTGCAGTTACCTGGGCCCTGGAAACTCTGCGGTACTACCTCCTTGGCCGGCGCTTCATGGTGGTATCCGATCATGCTCCCTTACAGTGGATGGCCAGGAACCGGGAAACTAATAGAAGGGTTAACCGGTGGTTTCTTAACGTGCAAGCTTTTAACTTCTCGGTGGTTCACAGGGCTGGCAAGAGTCACGGAAATGCAGATGCCCTCTCCAGACGAGACACTTTCTTCACCTCCTCCGGGCCACCGGGGACGCCAGTCTTGAGGGGGAGGAAGTGTGACATCGTGAGAGGTTGTGTCCTGGAGGGGAGCTACATCCCAAGGAGATGGCTCCACCCTGGGATTACTATGGCTCCATCTGGTGGTCACCGGCACACCTCTCCACAAGCCTCCACCCAACACAGGTGGAGATAATAAAGGCTAATGACGGCCTTTATGACGTGAGGCCTTAAAAGGAGGGTCAGTGGGCCTGTGAGAGGAAGGCAGTTTGGGGGAGCTGATGGTGCCTGGAGGAGCACTGGAAGGGAGGACCATACGTACCTGGAGAACCATACTGACTTGGAGAACCATACTTACCTGGAGAACCTACTTACTTGGGGAACTACTTTACTGAAGACTACTGATCAGCGGACAGTATTAAAGAAGAGGTGGGAGTGACCTTAGTTATAACCCTGACAAGTGGAAAATTTAAGTTTAGAAAGGTGTTTTGAAGCCGTAACTTTTTAGTTCCCTTTTTGTAGAGCCAAGGGCCAAGATTTAAGTTGTTCGTTTCAACCAGGAGTGAGTTTTTGAGTTTGATCCTTTGTTTGGTAAATTATCCCCTATATCACAATAAAAGTGAATTTTGTTTGGAAATTAAGTGTCCGTGTACTGTTTGGACCCGCCCTTCTGGAGACCAACCTCTCACGGTCTGACAATATACAGATATACATATACAGATATATATATACACACACATACACACACAGAAGATAGTAACAATTACCACTGTAATGGTAATTCCTCTCTATCCCCAGAGCTGATTTGTGGGAGTGACTACCTTGATGTGGGTCTCCTCAAGTCCCAGCTAGTAGCAGACCATCAGGACTCTTCCTCTGCTCACCTGGCCAATCCTCGCTGCTCCTCTGAGGAGCGGAATGGCACGGTGTGGTTCCAGATGGAGCGCTGGGAGGGCAGCTGTGGAACCACTCTGACGGTGAGAACACGGTCCCTCTACCAGTCTGCCTGCCTGTTTCTGCCTGACTGATCAACCCTGCACAGGTTGGACATCTGCTATTGTCCTCTTCCTTCTCTCTCCAGACCAACGGCAGCTACGCCGTCTACTCCAACAGTCTGTTTATCTACCCGATCAGTGAGACCTTGGTTCAACCCCTGATAATCCCTTTCTCCTGCTCCTATCTTCTGGAGATAGAGGCTTCCCTGGATATGGCCATCAAGCCATTCCTTAAGTAGGTGGACCCTCACAAACTCCAACAACGACACTCTTAGTTTCCAATTTAACTTGTGTGTTCTGACCTTACAAGTAAACAAATAAACTTGTTGTTTACTTGTTTGATATCTTGTCAGTCTTGAAGGTGCGGTGGAAGTAGAGGGTGCCCAGGCCAGTACCTCCATGTCTCTGTTCCGTGATGCCAACTACACAGAACCTTACTCTGCAGGCCCAATCAATCTGCCTCTGGGCTCCATCCTGCATGTGGGCGTGTCTGTTCAGACAACAGATGAAGACTCTGTGGTCATCCTAGAGAACTGTTACGCCACCCCCACTCCTGATCCTGATGACCTCCTGAAATACTTCCTCATACAGAACCAGTATGTGAGCCTGGATATTGAAATGTGTTTTCAATACATGTGTTTGTGGGAGAGTCTGTGTTGTCTAAAACTCATCATTCCTCCAGGTGTCCTACCGACCGTCGCCAGGTGTCCTTGGATGAGAGCGGCGTGTCCCTTCAGGGTCGCTTCTCTGCGCTGCTGTTCCTGTTTGATGGAGACTACAAGGGTACCTACCTGCACTGCAGACTCAGCATGTGTAACAACAAGCACTCCACCTGCACTCCTGTGAGTCCTCCAACCCTTGAGTTTTTATTCCTGCAGTATAGGCTTCCCTCCTGGTTCCTACGCCTCTGGTCTCCGACTCTCTGGTCTCCGACTCTCTGGTCTCTGACTCTCTGGTCTCTCTGACTCTCTGGTCTCTCTGACTCTCTGGTCACTCTGACTCTCTGGTGTCTCCGACTTTCTGGTTTCTCTGACTCTCTGGTCTCTCTGACTCTCTGGTATCTCTGACTCTCTGGTCACTCTAACTCTCTGGTCTCTCTGACTCTCTGGTGTCTCTGACTCTCTGGTCTCTCTGGTCACTCTGACTCTCTGGTCTCTCTGACTCTGGTCACTCTGACACTCTGGTCACTCTGAGTCTCTGGTCTCTGACTCTCTGGTCATTCTGACTCTCTGGTCACTCTGACTCTGGTCATTCTGAGTCTCTGGTCTCTCTGACTCTGGTCACTCTGAGTCTCTGGTCTCTGACTCTCCGGTCACTCTGACTCTCTGGTCACTTTGACTCTCTGGTCACTTTGACTCTCTGGTCACTTTGACTCTCTGGTCACTTTGACTCTCTGGTCTCTCTGACTCTGGTCTCTCTGACTCTGGTCACTCTGACTCTCTGGTCTCTGACTCTGGTCTCTCTGACTCTGGTCACTCTGACTCTGGTCACTCTGACTCTCTGGTGTCTCTGACTCTGGTCACTCTGACTCTCTGGTCACTCTGACTCTCTGGTCACTCTGATTCTCTGGTGTTCCTCCACAGGTGTGTACAGGAAGAACTGTTCGCTCCATTGAGGAACTCGAACCCCTCAAGCCTGCCACCATTGGACCAATCACCTGTGAGTATAAACCACAGCCCTGATCAGTCATGACGCTGTTATAGTAACAGTCTCCCTGGTAACCCTGTGTTTGTCTCTGACCTCCAGTTGACTAGAGTTTGGAGTGAGCTGATGACATCACACCTCCATCAGAATGACCATCCCCATGGCAACCAGCTCAGGCTCTCTCCTGTGTTCTGAAAAGTTTGAACATTGGAAATGATGAGAACACCTGCATATAAGCTTTAAATTGTGGGTTACTGTTTCTGAAGGTTTACATTCTATTACTTTTAATATCCTACAAGGGAATAGTGGGGACACTGGTAATTAAGTATAGCCTACTAAATTAATGAACTACTTTTCCTTTAACCTAATCACTTATGTGACCAATTTAAATGTAATAATCAAAGCTTGATGTAATCTGACTAATAAAGAAATGATTTATTCACTGCAAAACTGAATCACAGTTGTTACGCCCCCCCTGTTGTCACTCAGTGAAAGGGCACAACATAAGGCAACAGACATGGTGGGTGAGGGTGCAGCAACACAAAAGCAGGAAAACTGAACGGATTATAAATCAATGATCTTTATTTACAAGAACTACAACACAGGGATCAAGGAGGACTTACAGTGGCACCAAATAAAAGAAAGAAACAATAACCCATCCCCCCCTTGACAGGTGCTAAGCACCTATAAATACAGAGGGTGGTGCTCACTCTAACCTAGGGTTGTAACAGCAGGTAAACCTACGTGATGGTAGATGAAGACCCCAGGGTATCTTACTGTCCTCACTTGTCCCTGTGCGTAAAACAAAAATACACAAACAATGTGGATAATCAAATAACCATACGATACCTATAAAAAAACAGAGGAGAGCTCTCAGCCAAACAGAAAAGACATCAGCCGAACAGAAGAGACCCAACTGAACACAAAGGGGAGTATATATAAGGTGTGGGATTGCTTGATTGGTGACTGGGAACAGGTGATGGATGATGACAGGAACCAGGGGTGCATCTGGGAAAATGATATGTAGAAACAGAAGAGGGAGACAAAACCAACACAACACAGAACCAAACAAGACACATAAAACCCATACATAAACCCCCACACGTAACAATTCAATTCCAGTGTGCTCGGTTATAAGAAAAAAGGAGCATGTATGCAAGTATTTAGCAAGTATGTTAAAACCAAGATCCTTCAGCAATTCTTGTGGTTATGTGTGCATGTAATCTCACTTATTTTATGCGACGCTGAAATAAAAAAGAGGCTGTCGAATGAACATCCACGAAAATTCATGTCCGCTCACCTGAGCTGTCTAAAGGGACTAAATCCTAGCTGGTGTGCATGTTTCCTGTGAGAACTTCCCACAGCACTTTACTGAGACACATCACATCCTCCTCACTGATCACACTGGACTTATTTGGAAAACATTTCAGGAGATCAAAAACAAAATCACACTAAGCACATTTGGAAAAAGAAAAACCTTTCAGGAGATCAAAAAAGGACAAAATAGGGCACAAAGGACACAAACCAAATAGATGTCACATCCTCTGATAACACTACAAACTTCTCAAAAAACACAGCTGAAAAGACCCCTAGTTACTGTCATCAGAACTGGAGCTCGAGCTGTACTTTCCGTGATCCCTGTGCAGACTGTCCCCCCTCCTCCTGGACACGGGGCTCCTCCTGGACACGGGGCTCCTCTTGGACACGGGGCTCCTCCTGGACACGGGGCTCCTCCTGGACACGGGGCTCCTCCTGGACACGGGGCTCCTCCTGGACACGGGGCTCCTCTTGGACACGGGGCTCCTCCTGGACACGGGGCTCCTCCTGGACACGGGGCTCCTCCTGGACACTGGGCTCCTCCTGGACACGGGGCTCCTCCTGGACACAGCGCTCCTCCTGGACACGGGGCTCCTCCTGGATACGGGGCTCCTCTTGCCCCTCCGCTTCTTGTCCCGTCACTGTTGGAGCTCTCCCTGTGACGGCTCCTGGACCTGCGCCTGGTGTGGCCGCCCTCAGCGTCTCTGTTCCTCCTGTGAGCTGACCTGTCTCTGCTGCACTCTCTGCTGCACTTTCTGACCACAGTCCCCTCCGCTGGCTGCAGGACCGCTAAACGCCTGCATCTCCACCCCAGCTGTGGCCAGCACACCTGCAGACACACACAGACACACTCAGATTCAGATTCAGATTACTTTATTGATCCCGAGGGAAACTCCTTTGTATCAACGGCACACAGTCTCGCAAAGCACACAAGGGTAAGGGTGTGAGGTAAAAGATTAAAAAGTGTACACAGGGATAGGGGGTGGGGTCAATAACAATAAGTAAAAAAAAAAAAAAATGGTGGGTGAGGTGAATCCTCCCAGGGAGCATAATGATTATGTACAGAAGCTATACATTTACAATTATACAGTAATGGTCTTGTATAATATACAGTATTATATTAGAATGTACATGATTTTCAGTTTTTGTACAGAATGTGCAGAATGTACAGCAGAATATACAGTATGTCCAGGATAAAGTGCAGGTTACAGACTATACCCTTATAATCTATACAATTCAATTACAATTATGCAAGTAATTGTGATGTACAGGATTTACAGTTATTTGCAGCATATACAGGATATACAGGATTTGCAGGTTATTAGCAGAATATACATGGTTATATACAGTTGTACCAGAATATTGCCAAATATGTAGTTATGTTACAGAAGTTGTGTCCGACTATTGCCTAATGTCCATTGTTATATCCCTGGATGTTATGCTATTTCACAGGATATACAGTTGGCTTACAAACTACTAGTGTGGGAATTGTAAAGTTTGATGGCCACAGGCAGGAATGACTTCCTGTGGCGCTCCGTGGTGCATTTCGGGAGGATGAGTCTCCCGCTGAAAGTACTCCTTTGTCCGACCAGCACATTGTGGAGTGGGTGGGAGGTACTGTCCAGGATGGCGTTGAGTTTGGCCAGCATCCTCCTCTCCGACACCACTGCCAGAGAGTCCAGCTCTACCCCCACAATGTCACCGGCCTTCCGGATAAGTTTGTTGAGCCTGTTGGCATCCGCTGCCCTCAGCCTGCTGCCCCAGCAGGCAACAGCATAGAGGATAGCACTGGCTACCACAGACTCGTAGAACATCCTAAGCATTGTCCGGCAGACATCGAAGGACCTCAGCCTCCTCAGAAAGTAGAGGCGGCTTTGGCTGACACTGAAGAACAGCTGACGCAGTCGCAGTCAGTCAGATGCTTAGTGTCTGGCAGCATGTCTTAACTAATAACACCTCTTAACGCTCACTTATTTGATATATTATTTGATCATTTTTTTACTTTTACATCCCTATCTTCATATTTGTCTTGTATGTTTGTATTTTTTATGTTTGCTACTCTGAGGGCTGTACCCTGCTGCTGTTGAAAACTGCAATTCCCGGTGATGGCAGGCAGCAGCTGAGGGCTTCCGGCTGCCTTGAAGAAGAGCAGGTTTCCAGTGAGCGGGACGGGCTGGCAGAACATGCTGCTGTCTAGCCCAAATAGCACCAGCACGCCTCCCTGTACCAAGCCGGAAGCCTAGAGCCTGGAGCCCTTGATACAGAGCTCCACCTCACACCGGCCCCCTTCACAACCCTGGAAGTGAGTTTTGTTTACCTGAAGAGATTTTTTATTATCTGACATGCACTCATCATGGTCATCTAGTCTCGGATGATTCATCGGATTTGTTTGTTTACTGTAATCCCAGACTCCTTGGCCAGGGCTATAACATTGACCAAATTGGGGCAACCCTTGGATCCGTCAACCAGGAATCCAACCATCACAGCTGAAATCATGTAGCCAGTGGAGTGCTTCAAGCTGTCACATGGTTCACATCCAATTATGCTACATGTTAATGCATGTAGGGGGATACTGCACAGATCAGTAATGTGTTTGCGTTGACAGTGTTTGTAGACATTTATGAGTTCAATTGACTATAAAATGTGTTGTAATAGTTTCGTGAAAAATAACCTGCAATTTGTTGTTTTAAAATACAACAACCTTGTTCTATTGATCGCCAGAACCCTTCCACTATTTAGCCGGTCTAACTAACCTCAGTACAGGTAAACCCGTTGATGTTCTATGTTTAATTCCCTTTCCTTGTCGGCCTACGAAACAGTTTAGGACTGTTAGCTAGCTACTAGACTAGGTTTAAAAAGGTTGACTGTGGTTGAGCTGGCAGCCAGTGTCATTTAACAACATGATCCGTGACTTGGACACCTGCGCATTAACAGGATACAGTGGGCTGGGTGAGACCCAATAAGAGGGATATCACATCCCCAACTCAGATATTGAATGAACTTTTTGAGGGAGGATAATGTACATTTTAGAATCCCAGCAATGTATAGTAAAGATTAGATTGGATTAGATTCAACTTTATTGTCATTACACAGGTACAAGTACAGGGCAACGAAATACAGTTAGCATCCAACCAGAAGTGCAAAACAGTTATTAAAACAGAATATAATAAATATGGGTATACTCAGAATATACATATTATGAACAGTATAATCCAAATATACAGGGTATGTACAGATTCAAGTGATTTTAGACAAAGCAGAAATTACCGGGTAGCATGTATATACAGTTAGTGCAAATGATGCAATGAGCAAATGTGCAAAGTGAACAAAATGTACAGTTGGTGCAGTAACAGATGTGCAAAATGGACAGATAGTGCAATAAGGGCGGGGTGGGCGGGGTGTGAGGAATCTCTTCGGATGCTGTGAGCTCTACGTAGACAGCGCTTCATCTGGATGTCCTCAATGGACTGAAGAATAGTCCCAGTATGCGTTAGTATCACTAACTAACTACTAAACTGTAGCAACTAGGCGTATCACATAAGCACAAGTACACTGGAAATGTATCTTGTCCATTTGTGGTTACGGGGAACTGACAGTGGATGATATGGAAATCAAATATGGAAAAGCACCAAACCACATTACTACACATGTCATTTTTTAACACACGTTTATTAAATGTGTTGTGAGGGAGGGGCATCATGGAGGTTAGGGGAACCTATCCTGCTCGCCACTTTGGACACCTGCAAGGAAATTGAGCTGGTGATCTTTTTCACTGTGTCATCTTTGCTCATGGACAGCGCTTGTCCCAAGCTCTCTTGTGAGCCGCTGTAGCTGAGTAAGTCCCTGTTAGAGACTCGGGCACGACAAGGTCGCCACGGAAAACCACGTCTGGAGAGATCTTCAGCTCGTTCAGGACGTCATCGACCAGATCCACGGCTATGTCGCTCAGGGTAGGACTGGACAAGCGCGTGTGCAAGTCGTGAGCATTGGAGTAGCTGTCGATGTGTACTTCACTACCACGCTTTTCTAACGCAGATAAATCTGAGTTTGTCTGCAAAACTTTGGGAGATGCTGGTAAAAAAAGCAGAATCAGTTTCAGTAATTGACATTTTAATCTGTAAATGATCTCTTGATGTTGCACTCACGTGTGATGTTTGAGGGAAGAAAAATGGATGCATCCTTGCTCGCGTATTCAGCCATGTTATCGTCAAATCCAGAGTGTCTCTAAAATGACAAACATACAGTCTTGGTTATGCTTTATCCACAGCTAACCTGCTCTCTCTACACCAGCAGGTTATAGATGCTAACTTCACCAACCTTGATGTTGGGCAGTGGCTTTAGCTTGGTGAATGTTGGCTTTTTCACCCCCTGGTCGATGCAGGTCACTTAGAATGATAAAACACAAAACATAGTCAGTCCAGTGTGTCTGAGCAGTGATTAGCATGATGCGGTGGTGAGGTAAGTCCTTAGTGTCTCACAGGATCTGATCTGTTCCTCCTGCAGAACGGTGTTCCTCACATTGGTCAGATGGCCACTCATCACAGCGACACTCTCAGCCGCCCGTCCTTTCCGCTCCCCCTGTTTCTGGAAGTCAAAACACTTTAAAGTAGTAATTGACAACATTTTCCATACTCGCCACTTTGGACACCTCCAAGGAAATTGAGCTGGCGATCTTTTTCACCATGTCATCTTTGCTTGTGCACAGCGCTTGTCCCAAGCTCTCTTGTGAGCCGCTGTAGCTGAGTAACTCCCTGTGGACACTCTGCACCACCTCAAACTTGCAAGACTCGGGCACGACAAGGTCGCCACGTAAAACCACGTCTGGAGACATCTTCAGCTCGTTCAGGACGTCATCGACCAGATCCACGGCTATGTCGCTCAGGGTAGGACTGGACAAGCGCGCGTGCAAGTCTCCATCGGAGTAGCTGTCCATGTGTACTTCACTACCACACTTTTCTAACACAGATAAACCTGAGTTTGTCTGCGAAACTTTAGGAGACGCTGGTAAAAAAAGCAGAATCAGTTTCAGTAATTGACATTTTAATCTATAAATGTTTCTTGATGTTGCACTCACGTGTGATGTTTGTGGGAAGAAAAATGGATGCATCCTTGCTCTCGTATTCAGCCATGTTATCGTCAAATCCAGAGTGTCTCTAAAATGACAAACATACGGTCTTGGTTATGCTTTATCCACAGCTAACCTGCTCTCTCTACACCAGCAGGTTATAGATGCTAACTTCACCAACCTTGATGTTGGGCAGTGGCTTTAGCTTGGTGAATGTTGGCTTTTTCACCCTCTGGTCGATGCAGGTCACTTAGAATGATAAAACACAAAACATAGTCAGTCCAGTGTGTCTGAGCAGTGATTAGCATGATGCGGTGGTGAGGTAAGTCCTTAGTGTCTCACAGGATCTGATCTGTTCCTCCTGCAGAACGGTGTTCCTCACATTGGTCAGATGGCCACTCATCTCAGCGACACGTTTAAGCAGGCGTTTCTCAGCCATCAATTGTTTGCACTCCCCTTGTTTCTGGAAGTCAAAACACTTTAAAGTAGTAATTGACACAATAGAAGGAGGTATTTTGAAAGGCATGTTTAAGGGTTAATTGTCCCTTTTACCCTCATTTGTCTAAACTGGAAGAGAGAAGGGGGAGCATGGGCTACCTTTTTATCTCGCTCTTCTTTGGAAGCTTTCGACTTCAGTGTCTCCAGCCTCATCTCCCTCTGCACTTCAGCAATCACCTGCTTCAGCATGTTACAGCCCTTCGATCTCCACGCCTTCAAACGTGAACGAGCTATCTGGTCTGAAATATTTACGATTTCTTCCGGATTCCTGGGAATAGCTTGGTGCCTCTTTGGCCTAACCTGGTCAGACCTACTGTCTGAGTAAGATAAGGCAGTCTGGGTGTGGATCTTTGGCAGCTTTGTTCGTGAACAGACTCCAGTCCTCAGCTGTCTATCTGGCCTGGGTAGAGAAGAACTCCGCCTTGTCAAACAGACCCGTACTCCTAAACCATGACTTAAACCGCGGCTGCATTCTGTCTGCATTCTGTTTTACCATCCTCTTAATCTCTGCCCCTGACACCACATGTTTACATTATTCCACCCCTCACTAACCTATCCTTGTCTTTATGGAGCTCCTGTGTAGCCATGTCTCTGCCCCCAAACAGAATCCACTCCATCACATCCGCAATGGGAACATCCGCAGACAGCTTCCCATCGTTCTGCATGGACAGAATCATCCTGACCAGCTCCTTCTGGGAAAACAACACATGGGGGGGACATGTTTACGGTCTATCAACATCCTAGTCGTCAAACTTAATCAGTTGATATTGAGACTTGATTACCTGCTCGGCTCTAAACCTGTGATCCCAGTCCAGCTGAACCTCAGCCAGGTGGTCCATGTACTTGTGGAATTCCTTCATAGAACAAATCACCTGAAAATACACAACATCACTATGTAGTTTAGATGTGCTTCTGACTGTATTGGTTTTGCATATTCTTGATTTATTCCAAATACAATTGTTTTGACGGCTGACTTTGTCATCTTTAGTTATGAAGCCGTTAGTACGGAGATGATCGTGAATGTCTCTGCGATGAAAGTATGTCCTCAAGTTTGGGTCATTTAGGTTGCTGTAAGAGGGCAGTTTGTAGCCATTGGGGTCAGTCAGATCAAATCCACTCTTTGGTTGGACAAGCTGTGTGCACACGTAAATAAAATAGGCTAAATATCTCAATCATGCATACATAACATAATTGTGAAGTACTGTTATCATGAGTACAAACAGTACTATATTTTAATGAAAACCTTCGGCTACATGGAAAAAAACTAACATAAAAATGTTTTTCAATTTCAGCACTCACCCTTTGGCAAAGGCGAGATGTATAAAAGATGGTGGGGCCTCCTGTTGGTCTGCACTGTGACAGATTCATGATCTTATCACTCTAAAACACAGAAACATGCACAGTAGATCAGTAGGTAACAGGACTGTATGACTGGTTAACAGGATAGTACAGCAGATATTCCTTTTAATAAATACAACGTTTATACGTTTAAATGACAGATCGAGATGTACCTTATATTTGAATAACTCATCTTTACCATTATGCTAAATGTATTGAATGACACACAGTAAACAACTAGTAGAGCCTAGCTTTAGCTTAGCTTATGTGTCCTGCATCACTCAGTGCTACCAGCGATATCTTACAGGATACTGTGGTACTGTTGTAAGCACAAGCATCTTCGTAAATGGTACTTTTGGATGCCCTAAACATGTTCCAGACTTTCATATTGTTAAAATGTAGATAGTCATGTAGTCATGAAGCCTAAACTATTGACTAATGTGAGAATGTTACTGTCTTACAGGCTAAGAAACGCTGCTAGCTAAATAACTAATCAAACGGTCCTGCGTTGTTATGAAAACAAGAGCTGAACATATTTATACAATTTTAGTTTCTAAAATAGCTAGCTAGTTTCTAGCTACAGCAGTAGGAGAGTTACCGATCCTAGCTACCTGTGGAACCTAGCTGTCTAGTATAGCTGTTTTAGCATCCAAAAAGGCAACGTGTGATTTCTACCTTGATGGACAGAAGTCACTGATATCTTACCGAACATGTCAGGTCTTCCTAAGTCGTCCTCTTCGCAAACTGATCTTTCTCTTCCTTCTCATTCATGCATGTGTTTAGTTTGAGTTATTTAACATTGTGCTGCTGTCCAGCTGCATTCCATTCAGCATCACAATAAAAATGCTTGAGAAGCTGTTACCTGAATCAGATGAATGTGCATTATTCCTGAGCAGTGGCTCTAATTTAATTTCATACATCTTCAATTGTCAGTTAAAATCTAAATCAACACAGTCAGTGTTTTGTCAGTTTATATTACACAACTATCCAGGGGCGGACTGGGACAAAGAATCAGTCCTGGCATTTTGGACCAGACTGGCCCACAACATCTGATAACACATCTTTTCAGTCTTTTTGATTCAACTGTGCAAGTCTTTAAAACAACATACCTTGAGCCATGCAATAACTTGGGTGGACACGTGAAATACTTCCAAACTTGTCATTTATTAACAGTATGAAAATACACTGCACCACTCAATCACAGTAATATAACACTAGCAATGAACAAAATTATGTCATTTTAAAAAGTGTTATTTTCTTTAATTGTAGGCTAACTTAAATTGTCTCTAGCCTAGCTACATAAAACAGCACATTTTTCCCCGGCCTAAATAGGAGCTTACCCTAGGACTACTAGTTGAACAAAAATGAATCTATCAGAATCAGAATGACTTTATTGCCGTGCTCTGTATTTCGTTCTGGGCGACCCCCGGTTGAGGCTGCGCCGTGGCCCGTTGTGCGCGAGTGGGAGGCCCGTGCCCGGTCCAGCACTGTCCTCAAGGTCCAGGCCTTTCCAGAGGGACCTCACACGAGTTTGTGGGTGCTTCAGAACAGGAGTTACGAAGACTTACGACTTTTCTTTGAGGCTGCGTCTTGGTGCGCGGATCGTTGCGCGCGACTGGGAGGCCCATGGAGGAGTATGAGTAAGTGTGTTTTGCATACAGCTAACTGTCATGCTAGTTGGATTGACGACTCTAGTTTGCAAGCAGTAAATGCCATAGCTAGAGGAACAACTTTTAAAACTTAAAATAAATTGTGTTAATGAGTGTAGTGCGAACAGCCTTTGTGTAAATTATTTACAATCAGAAGACAAACGCAGTCGGAATGAATGTGAAAGCAGGTTAGCTCTACTAGCTACCTGGCTATGTTATCAGGCTCCAGTTCAGCTGGAAGTCCTTGGTTGAAGTGAAAACCTGCACCCTCTTGGCCCATGATGGCACAAGTTAACCCCTGTGCTTGATGTATTTATCACTGATCTCCTCGACATCATCATCACAGTGGCGATAAGGTGATTGCTTAAGTTGCTAAATACTGTTACATTAACATAGAGAAATACCAGGAAATAAACATTATTATATTGTAATAATTATTACAAACGTAGAGCTAGGTTATCAATGTAATTAGGGATAGACATAACATTCCTGTCCATACTTGTGAAATTGAACTGTGGACTTTTAGTCATTTAATAAAAAAATATAATCAGATGTAGGTTTTGGTATGTAAAGGACTAAATGTAATCTATATTTCTTAAGTCTTACACAGCAGCCTACTGTGTGTCTGTCTGACACAGGAGGAAACTCAGGGGTTGGCAAGGAGACACCTATAGCCCTGGCCATGTGTGGAACCCGTGTTATCAACGTGTGCAGGGACATAGACAAGGATGAGAAGGGATATGATGAGGGACATCCTGATCAAGAGCCACAATGTCAATGTGCTGCACATGGAGCTGGACTTGGCCAACATGCTCTCCATATGAGCCTTCTGTAAGAGGTTCCTGCAGAGAGTGAAGAGGCTGGACATCCTTATCAGCAACGCAGGTTAGAGTCTGGGAGAGCAAGTCATCTCTGAACGCTCTGAAAGTGGACCACCACAGAAACCACAACTGACAGAGTCTGGAAAAATGTGTTTGGATAGAGAGTCAAGAGGGTAACATTCATTCAATAAACACTGATACCACACAGTATATCTGACACTAGTACTATGTTCTCTTTCCTCCCAAATGTTATCACTGTCTCTATTTCCCTCCTCACCCCCCACCAGGTATGCCTGGTCTCCTGGATTGGATGGATGATTACTTCAGCATGTGTTTCGGGGTCAACCACCTGGGTGACTTCCTGCTCACCAACCTGCTGCTTGGCCAGCTAAGAGAGAGGGCTCCCTGAGCTGTGTGGTCACCCTCACCTGCTCCAACTACAAATACCAGAAGCTGGACTTTCAGGACCTCAACTACAACCTGCTGCCCTTCTTCACCTACTGCCGCAGCAAGCAGGCCAACCTGTACTGTACCCAGAAACTGTCATGCATCGCCCAGGAGAGAGGAGTGACGGACTACGCTGTGCACCCAGGTAACTGTCCTCCCCACGCTCTTCCCTGGCTGCGCTGAGGGCAGGGCAGTGACCACACTAGCGGGCGAGTGTTAGTAGTGGTGGACTCAATGTTGTGGCACTCATTCAGAAATGGATTCACTTATGTAATCGTCTCTTTTTCATCACTACTTGTCATTCCCTCACCTGTGTTGCTCTTTGTCCCTCATTGTCCCTCTCTTCCTATTTCTCCTCCTCTCCTCTTTCTCCTCCTCTCCCTTCCCCAGGCTATGTGCAGAGCAGCTGGACCTGCCACTACTCTGAGCTGTTCAGGATGCTGATGCAGGTGGTCGTCAGACAGTGGTGTGGTGCTGCGTGTCTGACGAGGCTGCCAAGCACAGCGGGGGCTACTTCACAGACTGCCGGCCAGCCACTTTGAGGCCCTTTGCCAGAGAACAGGGAGCAGCCAATAAGCTGTGGGAGGTCAGTGAGAGACTGGTCAACCTGGTCTGAAGAGATCTGAAGAAACTGGTTACTCTGGTGTTAAAGAGATCTGGAGAGGCAGCTCACTCTTGTTTGGAGAGACTAGTCAACCTGGTCTGGAAAAATCTGGAGAGACTGGTTACTTGGCTGTTATAACATGTTATATTACTTGGCTGTCTCTATTTAAGTAATTGTGCAAAATGCATGCTACGTTTTTAATATATTACTATTGAAAACCTTTCCAACCTTACCAAACCCTGATAGTTCATTTAGACATCCTATAGTCCAACATCCCCATCTACTGGACAGTGAGGGTAATGCCTTTGTGGGTACATTCCATAGAAAGGCATGAACTACAGTATAGTTACCTGAAATCAGAAGTAGATTTATTACATTGCATAGGAAGACAAAGCAGTGTGAGAGTTGTGTTGTTAAGTTAAAAGTTTTTTTCCACAATCAGTAATACCGCTCTAATTAAGTGGTATACACAAACACTAATGCCTCTCTTTTTAAGTGGTGTACACAAACACTAATACCTCTCTAATTAAGTGGTATACACCAACACTAATACCTCTCTAATTAAGTGGTAATACCATTTTGGATTCCTTGCATTGGTAATCATTACTCAGCTCAACCTGGGGACATCTGCAACACACACAACGATGAACTCAACAGTACAATTTGCATACTTGTACTTCCCAGTACAGTTCCCAGTATGACTGAGTGAGAGATCCTATCAATGCACCAGCTCCAACTGGTTTCAGCTCAGCAGAGTTGGACTAGTACATAACAGAGGAGGACTAGTACATAACAGAGGAGGACTAGTTCATAACAGAGTTGGACTAGTACATAACAGAGGAGGACTAGTTCATAACAGAGTTGGACTAGTACATAACAGAGGAGGACTAGTTCATAACAGAGGAGGACTAGTAGTAGGAAAATAATTAAGAAGCACAGAGTTAAATTCTACGTCCTGTGTCGTGTCTGCAGGAAGGTAACAAGCGTCAACATCATCTGCCCACGAGAAGACGAGGATGCCACTCCTGGCACCTCTGTACAGGTGGACGCTGTGTTGTGTTCCCTTTTTCAGACATGAGAGGCTTCATGACGGCGGACAGGCTCCACAACCGAGGTGAAGATCTGCTGGAATTGTTCCACTGTGTGATTGTGGATCCCCAGGGGGACTTCAGGGCAAGCATGCCACGAGATCAGGTGTATTTGCTGGGAATTGAGGAGGTCTGGAGCAGGGGGGTTATGGAGGTCTGGGAGAGTGGCAGCGTTGAGGATGTACCTGTCCTCCAGGGGACGTTTTTTACCCTTTCTCTGCAACTCTGCACTGCTCAGGGCAGAGTGTCAAAACTCGGGGAGCTACTAGGAAGTGAGTGCCTCAGCAGCTCGCACGCTTTCCGGTCCAAGATTAAAGCGGTGGAACTTTTCAAAACTCTTGCATAAAAAGGAGATGGGGAAGCCTTTAATTAAACGTCCTGGTAAGGCTCTTTTTACCTTGTATCTATTTTAGAATTGACTACACTGAAACATTGCCTTGTAACGTAACAGGACACGTATGGGCAATCCTTATAAACATGGGCATGGGCACATGGGCATGGCTAACCGTTCCATGTCTTAGTCTGTAGTGTTTCAACAGTTCTGTCCGTGTGTCAGCCTCGAATCTACATGTTTTGCAAGACCATTTCATCTTTTTTTCATCTGGAGAATACAGAAATAAATCAGACCTCATCAGTATAAAAGTCAACTTCAAACTAAGAATGAGAGGTACCTAGGGTTTTAGATTTACCTTACATTAGCCATTCAAATCAAATACTGTAGCAGGAGAACTTTCCCGGTGGAGGCTGTGAAATACAAAGAACTGAACGTGTTATTTTGACAGCACTCATTTATATATATATATTAATCAAATTTTTGCCAGCCCACGATGCATCGTTACACAGTGTAACAAAGGGGTACTTGTGGTACTTTGTTACCTATATAATTTGCATGTTTGCACAAGCACATTTGCACATAATTCAATGATGACACATAGCCAATACTTATTTGTTTATTTATATTTATTGATTGCTGAATTGTGTTGCTTTGTTGTGTTGCTCGTGGGATCTATCGTGAACTCCACCTGAGAAGAGCAAACAAAAGGTGGCATATGAGTATCACAAAATGGGGCTTTTGTGCAATATGGTGTAGAATAAAACTAATTTGAGGAACAATTGTTGGTTATAAGACTTACTGTGCTGACTCTCGTCAGTAAGTATTTGGCCCTAGTGGTGCCCGGAGTTACTACATCTGTATTTATGTTATATGTCAGTAGTGGACCAAGCAGTAGGCCTGCAAGCACCCTGTAAAAGTGCTCCTCCACAGACAGTCAGTTGTGGAGCCTTGAAGTGGAACCAACAGTGAGTTTTTGTTGCTGTTTGACATTTAAGTTGTTAATTATGGTATAATGTTGGAAGTTATGTTTGACATGCTTGAATTATGTCACTAATTATGTCACACACAAACACTATGCTAACCGGGAAGCTAATTGTTGGCAATACCTCAGCTAGGTTGTTGACTCATTTGGTTCATTGTTAAGCCTTCGTGCTAATGTTTGTTTGCTGTTTGCTGCATTTACGTTGCTAATACTTACCTGGGCACACAGTCACTGTAAAACAAAGATGTTAACTTCAGTTATATTATACTTACCTGATTTACAATCTGTAGAAGAAGAAAATTGTGGACAATCTGTTTTATTTCGATTGAGTCATGATATGTATTTGTGTTTTGTTGTGTTTCAGTTTTACAAAAAAGAAAGAAAAGAAATGAGAAGAGAAATCAAATGTACCAACAAACTTCAGTAAACGCAATCACACTGGAGTCAAGCCTACTGGGTCTTTCTTCTTTTGTTCGCTATCTGTCAGCATAATGCGGCCTATGTGTTATCAGGACAGAATAGTAAAATGTTGACCACTCAGCGAGGGAAGACAGTTGAATAACTGTGAACAGCATGCAAAAACGTCTCAAGATGAGCAACAACGGCCATGAAGAGCATCCATCCCAGATGGAGACAAGATCTCGTGCCTCAACTTCACACAAATCCTCCAGATCATCAGCCCAGTCATCGGTCAGCGCAGCTGCAACAAGGGCCAAGGCTAAGGCTGAAGCGGCAAAAATTAAAGTATCCTTTGCTGAAAAAGAGGCAGCTATGATGAAGGAGAAGGCGGCAATAGAGGCAAGTCTTCATGTGTTAAAGCAAGAGAAAGAAGCTACTGCGGCATCAACAGAGGCAGCTATATACGAGGCGGCCGCAGCAGAGTTCGAACAAAGCAAAAGTCACGCTCTCAGTGAGTTACGGGATTTAACTCTTGATGATCCAGTGAAACGCACCAAAAGCTATGTAGCAACACAGCCATTCAACACACATGCTCCACAGGAGCTACAGATACCTAGTCTACTGCCACCCACTGTTCACCCTAGACGAGTGAATACCCAACCTTCAATCAATAAGGCACAAGATTCACTGTATGAGTCTTTTACTGAAGAAATTGGACACACAGCTGCACCTACTGAACGCCATGTTCCTCGCTCTTCTCCAGAGCCATTTGTGCCAAAGCAGAAATACCCGCCTCCAACATCGCAAACACATGTCTTAGCCCAGTATCTCATGAGGAAAGAGATGGTGAGCTCTGGACTTCTTGCCTTTGATGATTGCCCAGAGAATTACTGGGCATGGAAAGCCTCTTTCCTAGCAGCTATGAAGGAGCTAAACCTATCTGAGCAGGAAGAACTCAACCTACTGGTCAAGTGGTTAGGGCCCAAGTCATCACTTCAAGCCATGCGGATTAGAGCTGTGCATGTACATAATCCCAGACAAGGTGTGTGCATGGTATGGGAGCGCTTGGAGGAAACTTACGGAAGTCCAGAGGTGATTGAAAATGCTCTGCTGAAGAAACTAGATGCCTTCCCAGCTATCTCTAACAAAGACACACACAAGCTCAGAGAGTTAGGCGACTTGTTAAAAGAGCTACAAGCTGCAAAGGCTGAGGGATTCTTGCCTGGACTTATGTACCTCGACACAGCTAGAGGGGTGAATCCAATTGTTGAAAAGCTACCCTTCTCACTACGGGAACGCTGGATCACACAGGGTTCCAAATTTAAGGAGCGTTATCACGTACCTTTCCCACCATTCAGTTACTTTGTTGATTTCGTATGCTCCCAAGCTAAGACCCGAAATGACCCCAGTTTTGCATTCAACTTTTCCTCCATCCCCAGTCAATCCAGAGGTGGAAGGGAACAAAAACACATGCCAAAATCATTCGTCACAGTTAGGAAAACTGATGTTACAGCCACAGTTGGTGCATCGCAGGATAGCACAGCCGTGAAGAAAAATGAACCGGACAAAGAATGTCCTATACATAACAAACCTCACCCGCTGTCAAAATGCCGTGGATTCCGAGGGAGACACCTTGATGAGAGAAAAACATTCTTGAAAGAAAATTCAATTTGCTTTCGATGTTGTGCCAGCACCAAACACCTGGCTAAAGATTGCAAAACCAGGATACAATGCCGGGAGTGCGAAAGCGACAAACATACCTCTGCCATGCATCCTGGTCCAGCTCCGTGGTCATCTCCGTGGCAAGCTAGACACTCAACTGGGAGCGAGCAAAGCGGGGAGCAAAGTAGGGAGAATGAAAATTCTGCATGGCCTGTTGTCACTTCTAAGTGTACGGAGATATGTAGCGACGCACCACGACCTAAGTCCTGTTCAAAAATCTGCTTGGTTAAGGTTTACCATGCCGACAATCCAAGTAAGTCTCAAAGAGTGTACGCAATACTCGATGACCAAAGTAACCGGTCTTTAGTGAAATCGGATTTCTTCAATCTGTTGGGCATTAACGGCACCGCATCCCCATACACGCTAAAGACATGCTCTGGCAGAATCGAGACTGCGGGGAGGAAAGCAAGCAACATCATCGTGGAATCTCTTGATCAGAAAACCAAGGTTACACTTCCCACCCTGTTAGAGTGTAATCACTTGCCTGACGACCGATCAGAAATTCCAACACCTGAGTGCACCCGATATTTCCCTCACCTCAGACCAGTGGCTGATAAGATCCCAGCGCTTGACCACAGTGCACCCATTCTTCTGCTGCTGGGCAGGGATATTCTGAGCTTGCACAAGGTACGTGAGCAGCGCAACGGGCCACACAATTCGCCTTACGCGCAGCGTCTTGACCTCGGCTGGGTCATAGTGGGAGAGATGTGTTTGGGTGGTGCTCACAAGACTGAAGATGTCAATGCCTACAAGACACAGGTCCTTCAAAACGGACGCTCTTCCTTTCTTAAGCCATGCATTAACAGCATCCACATAAAGGAGAAGCCCGAGGGACTGACTCAGTGCGAGCCTCAGTCGCCCTCACAGGCCTTTCAAAAGACAAATAGGGCTGGTCTCGGAGACGGAGTGTTTCAGAAAACACCTGAAGATAACAAACCAGCCATGTCAGTGGATGACAGCGACTTTCTGAGAATAATGGAAAAGGAGGTGTATATGGACAATGAAAACCACTGGGTTGCACCCTTACCTTTTCGTTCTCCTCGTAAGCCCCTTCCCAATAACAGAGAGCAGGCCTCTCAAAGGCTCCATTCTCTCCAGCGCTCATTCAGAAAGAAACCTGAAATGAAACGGCACTTCTTTGAATTTATGCAGAAGGTGATCAGCAATCACCAGGCAGAGCCAGCTCCTCAACTACAGCCAGAGCAGGAATGCTGGTATTTACCAACCTTTGGCGTTTACCACCCCCAGAAGCAAGGGAAAATAAGGGTTGTTTTTGACTCTAGCGCTGAGTACAACGGAACGTCATTGAATGATGTGCTTCTTAGTGGACCCAACCTCAACAATACACTAATTGGTGTTCTACTAAGGTTCAGAAGAGAACAAATTGCTGTCACCGCCGATATAGAGCAAATGTTCTATGGGTTCAAGGTCAGAGAGGACCATCGCCATTTCCTCCGATTTCTGTGGCACAAAGATAATGATCCGCACAAGGAGATCATAGACTACTGGATGACTGTGCATGTGTTTGGCAACAGCCCATCACCAGCAGTGGCAACATATGGGCTGAGGAAGGCTGCAGAGCAAGGAGAGGCAGAACATGGCAGTGATGCGAAGGAGTTTGTCTTCAGGAACTTCTATGTTGACGATGGACTCACATCACTGGCCAAGGAGGACGAGGTTATCAGTCTCCTACAGCGAACCAAAACTCTGCTGGCGGAGTCCAACTTAAACCTGCACAAGATAGCTTCCAATAGCCCAAGGGTCATGGAGGCCTTTCCTGTTGAAGAACGAGCAAGTGACCTTAAAGATCTAGACCTTGGAGCAGACCCCTTGCCCTTGCAGAGAAGTTTAGGTTTAAACTGGGAACTCCAGACAGATATTTTCACCTTCAGAGTCTCAAGAGATATCAAACCATTCACTCGGAGAGGTATGCTGTCCACCATCAACAGTCTTTATGACCCACTTGGATTCGCATCTCCCATCACCGTCCAAGGCAAAGCGTTGGTGAGAGACATAACTGCAGAACAGTACGAGTGGGACATGCCCCTCCCACCAGAGAAAGAGATGCAGTGGAAAGCATGGATCAACTCCTTAACAGACCTGGAGCAGGTTTGCATACGGAGATCATACCTTCCAGTCTCTGTATCATGCTGTACATGGATAGAACTCTGTGTTTTTGCAGATGCCTCGTCCCTGGCAATAGCTGCTGTAGCTTACCTGCGTGCCCTGGATTCTGATGGAAGATGGCATGTAGGATTTGTTATGGGCAAATCAAAACTCGCTCCTTACCCCATGCACACCATTCCGCGCCTAGAGTTGTGCGCAGCAGTCGTGGCTGTTGAGCTGGCTGAAGTGATCCAATCTGAAATTGATATAGAGCTACACGCAGTCAGATTCTTCACAGATAGTCGCGTTGTACTGGGCTACATACACAACAGTTCACGAAGGTTCCATACCTACGTAGCTAACCGAGTAGCTCGTATTCGTGGATCTACTGAACCGAAACAGTGGCAGTACGTCTTGACTGACCACAATCCTGCAGACCAGGGAACCAGGCCATTCCCGGCATCTCACCTCTCATCGTCCAGTTGGTTGCTCGGCCCCCCATTTCTCAGTCAGTTGGCCACTGACCACGATGACGAAGCTGAAACTTTTGAGCTTGTTGACGCAGACTCAGACAAAGAAGTTCGACCCCAAGTGACCTGTCTTGTAACCAAGGTAGCGGAACAGGCTCTCGGTGCATCAAGATTTGAACGCTTCTCTTCTTGGAAGAGTCTTGTAAGGGGCATGGCAACTCTCATTCATGTAGCCAAGTCGTTCTCACAAGTGAAGAACAGTGACGGTTGCAAGGGATGGCATCAATGTAGTCAGCTGCTCAGCACAGAGCGTTCTCAAGCGAAGACGAGTGTGTTCACGGCTGTGCAAGAGGATGCTTACAAAGAGGAGCGGAAATGTTTGACGCAGGATACCAAAGTGCACCGACAAAGTCCCCTTGCCAAGCTTGACCCCTTCATCGATGATAGCGGACTGCTTCGAATTGGAGGTCGGATACGCAGGGCAGACTTAGAAGATCAAGAAAAACACCCACTCATCCTACCAGCCAGTCACCATGTGACTACGCTTCTGGTCCGACATTATCACGACAGGGTAGCCCACCAGGGTCGCCACTTCACAGAGGGTGCATTGCGCACTGCTGGTATTTGGATAATAGGTGGGAGAAGACTCATCTCCAGCACCATATACAAATGTGTCACCTGTAAGAAGTTGAGAGGAAAGAGAGAAGTTCAGAAAATGTCTGATCTGCCAGCAGACAGGCTGGCAACAGATCCACCCTTCACTCATGTGGGACTTGACGTTTTCGGCCCATGGACTGTCATCACGCGGCGGACACGAGGGGGAGCTGCTGAGAGCAAAAGGTGGGCAGTCATTTTTGCTTGTTTAAGTACAAGAGCAGTGCACCTTGAGGTTATTGAATCTATGTCGACCTCGAGCTTCATCAACGCCATGAGGCGCTTTCTAGCCATTCGTGGACCTGTCAAGCACTTACGGTCGGATAGGGGCACAAATTTTATAGGCGCATGTCGAGAATTGCAAATCAATACAGATGACCCTGAAATCAAGACCCACTTACAAGAGCTAGGATGTACATGGACCTTCAATGCTCCCCATTCCTCACATATGGGAGGAGCTTGGGAAAGATTAATAGGAGTGGCAAGGCGCATCTTGGATGGACTGCTACTGAAGGGTAGTGCAACCAGATTGACTCATGAAGTCCTGTCAACCTTGATGGCTGAGGTTATGGCCATAATGAATGCTCGTCCTCTGGTCCCAATTTCCTACGATGTAGAGGTACCTGAAATGCTCTCACCTGCCACACTGCTTACACAGAAAGCAAGTGTTAATCCTGCACCCCTGGGAGACTTCGAGTTGGATCATCTCTGCAAGGTACAGTGGCGCCAGGTCCAGAACTTGGCAGACTCCTTCTGGAAGAGATGGCGATCGGAGTATCTGGCAACACTTCAACCACGGAGGAAGTGGACTTTGGAGAAGCCTGACCTCAAGGAAGGTGACATTGTGTTGATAAAGGACAGTCAAGCAAACCGTAATATGTGGCCTCTGGGACGAATAGTTAAGGCCATTGCTAGTACAGACAACAGAGTTCGTAAGGTAATAGTGAAGACTCTTAGCCAAGGAGTACTTAAAGAGTACCTTAGACCTATTAATGATATTGTTTTACTCATGCCGGAGAAGAAAGGGTAAATTGTGGTATACATGTATACCAAGCGGGGAGTGTGCTGACTCTCGTCAGTAAGTATTTGGCCCTAGTGGTGCCCGGAGTTACTACATCTGTATTTATGTTATATGTCAGTAGTGGACCAAGCAGTAGGCCTGCAAGCACCCTGTAAAAGTGCTCCTCCACAGACAGTCAGTTGTGGAGCCTTGAAGTGGAACCAACAGTGAGTTTTTGTTGCTGTTTGACATTTAAGTTGTTAATTATGGTATAATGTTGGAAGTTATGTTTGACATGCTTGAATTATGTCACTAATTATGTCACACACAAACACTATGCTAACCGGGAAGCTAATTGTTGGCAATACCTCAGCTAGGTTGTTGACTCATTTGGTTCATTGTTAAGCCTTCGTGCTAATGTTTGTTTGCTGTTTGCTGCATTTACGTTGCTAATACTTACCTGGGCACACAGTCACTGTAAAACAAAGATGTTAACTTCAGTTATATTATACTTACCTGATTTACAATCTGTAGAAGAAGAAAATTGTGGACAATCTGTTTTATTTCGATTGAGTCATGATATGTATTTGTGTTTTGTTGTGTTTCAGTTTTACAAAAAAGAAAGAAAAGAAATGAGAAGAGAAATCAAATGTACCAACAAACTTCAGTAAACGCAATCACACTGGAGTCAAGCCTACTGGGTCTTTCTTCTTTTGTTCGCTATCTGTCAGCATAATGCGGCCTATGTGTTATCAGGACAGAATACTTACCATGTGCTCTCTGTCATGCAGGTGTTCGGGCAAAAGAGTCCCCGGAGTCCTGAGCACCTGTATGTATAGTTCCTGGAGGAAACCATGTTTTACAATGCTAGAGGGGGGGGTGTTGTTTGAAGATGGACAAGCTCACAGCGATGGTCACGTCTCTTGTCCAGTCCCAAGCATCCAGAGACCGGCAGACACAAGAGGAGTCTGCCCGTCAGGAACTGAAATGGAAGAATATGACAAAACAGGTTCAGCTGCTTCAAGACCATGTCCAGGGGATGTGCTTGTAGCAGAGTCTCCACACGACCATTCCCTTGTCAGTGAGACACACTGACGAAACCAGGGTTATGGATTTCCAAACCAGTGCTGAAAGGCCAGGCAGGCCTTGGAGTAACTGGTTCACAAGTCTGAACAGAGGATTTATCCCCAAAACAGACATTTAATGGATTACAAACATCTCACAAAGACAATACTGCTTATTGGACACTAAAAGGATTGGAACTGTGTGAATTTCTCTTTAAATGTGTTTTAATGTAACTCCCTGCCCCTTTGTTACAAATAACTCATTCTTGGTATCCAGATGTTCGTGCAAAACTAACATTTACATTTCTGAATGTTACATTGTTAGTTATTGAAGTCAAGAGCGTCCACTGACATTTGAAACATACACACTCAAGACCCTTTCACACCTACATGCCAATCCCAGCATGGGACCATCTTCAGATAAGGAATGACCATCTTCAGATAAGGGGAGACCAAACCCCCTTACTTTACCTAGTATAAAAGCAACAAACCTAGAATTCTTCCCCCTCTTTCGTCCGGATCATTCTGAGGATCGCAACCTTGGAGTGATCTGTTATATTGAGCAAACCACCATTCAACTGAACCAAGGACCATAACGGAAGTTAAGGAACACTTCCTTTTATTTCTTGGACATCACAAGGAAGATCAACTCTACCTTTCTTCAACGGACAAAGTAACTGTAACTGGCTAATTTCTTACGCGTAGACATTGGCATAGTGTGGTGAAATGACTTGATTTAAGTTAGTCTTCCTGTCGTTAGCATAGCTTAGCATAACTGTCCTTTGTCTACTACTAGGCCAATCCTTCCCCTTTCCCCTGTCTTCTGTCCGTCATTTTCGGTATAAAAACACTGTATCGTTATACAACTAACCTACATAAATTCTGGTATTTGTTTCATCAATCCATTTGCTTTAAATAAACCTTTTTGTATAAAATTCCCCGTTATCGGATCTGCGCTAATTCTAAGGAACACATGACTCCAGGTTATGAGACTGATCTAGAGGCTGTTATATACTTTATTCATCCAAAAGGTTTTCCTCAATTCCTTTACAAAAATAGAGGTGGTGCCCTGTTTATTAGATATTCAACAAGATATGAGATACATCCATTCCTTTCGTAGCATGCTTGTGAACCAGGTTCACACACAGTTACATGCTCCGGGGGAGGACCTGAGCCACCCCAGCGCCGAGACGACAGGGAGCCACCCCAGCATGAGCGCAGAGAGAACAGTTGGCAACCCCGCCGTAGAGATGACTACTCCGATGACAACAATTTTGGGGCAGGTAGCCAGAACAATGATGACTACTCTCTGAGGGGTCCAACCTACCATACAGAACCCAAGTTACACCCATTGTCCTCGGTCGATGACATTGAACATTTTTTGACTACATTCGAAAGAATTGCTCAGTTGTGCAGGTGGCCCAGAGAAGCTTTGGCTGTCCGTCTTGTCCCCCTGTTGACTGGCAAAGCACGTAGTGCCTATGTACAAATGGACATTAGTGAATCGGATGACTACAACAAGGTCAAAGAAGCCATTTTGGCAAAGTATGAGATCACCACTGACACGTATCGCAGAAAGTTCCGGTCCTCGAAGATTGAAGATGGAGAGACTCCACGAGAGTTGTATGTGCGCCTGAAAGATCTGTTCTCCAAATGGGTCAAGCCAGACACGTCCAGTATCAAAGACATTTCAGAGACATTGATCCTTGAGCAGTTTTTGAAGATGATGCACCCAGACCTGGAGGTCTGGATCCGCGAGTGTAGAGTCAGTTTGAATCCTGTTCTTCCTGGTGACTGAGCAAAAATTTCCTGGCGCTCCACTTTTGAAATAATTAATGTTCACAAGAAAGGTTCTTCCAAAATGAAAATTATATTTATTTTGCTTACAAAAAATGAGTCAAAAATAAGGTTTTAAACAACAGCAGGGCTAAACTGGAGAAGGGGATGGAGGTCAAAGACTGTCTCTTCCTGCTGCAGCCACACCTCCAGGTAGATCCTTCTTCCTTATATAGGGATCTTTTAGGTTGGCCACTAGATGGAAACAGCTCAAATAACAATTAGACACAGTTGAAGCAAAATGTCCTGTTTTGGCTCCTACATATCCGGCCCCTAAATGTTTTATAATTATCAAAATAAACATTTGTTATTTAACTTGGAGACAAAATCTAAATAATGGAACAAATTTATGCATATTCCTCTTCCAATAGAAAGCAAATTTTTGTTACCGGTCGTTCCAGAATCCCAGTTTTAGTCTTCAGTTTTACTGACCTCACCAATCCCTTTGAATCAGGCCTTGTCTCCAAAATCCTTGCAAGGGGCCATGATGCTCGTGGTGCACTGGGGTCCACAATTACTACTATGTCTCCGACTTTGAAGTTCCTCTTCACTCGGCACCACTTTTGTCTGTGCTGCATAGTTGTCAGATACTCCTGGGTCCACCTCCTCCAGAATACATCAGCCAGATACTGTACTTGTTTCCACCGGCGCCTGGTGTATGATCCAGCACTGAAAAACTCTCCAGGAGGGAGGATAGGCTGGGAGTTCAGCAACAATAGATGGTTTGGGGTCAGAGGCTCAAGATCAAATTGGTCAGATGAAGCTGTAGTAATTGGACGGTTATTCAGTATGGCCTCCACTTCACAAAATAAGGTTGTGAGGCCCTCGTCATCAACAGTTTGTTGCCGTAGGAGACAGTTCAACACCCACCTTACTGACCTAATCAACCTCTCCCACACTCCGCCGTGGTGAGAGGCTCCTGGTGGGTTGAATGTCCAAGTTATTCCTCTTTCCAACATTGCACTTTGTATTTTAGTGTCATTCAGGTTGGATAAGGCTCGTTTTAATTTGTTGTGTGCACCCACTAGATTGGTGCCATTGTCTGACCTTATCTGTTTAACTTGCCCTCGTCTGCACATGAACCTCCTTATAGCATGGATGCAAGAGTCTGTGTCAAGGGAACAGGCCATTTCAATGTGCACAGCTCTACATGCCAGGCATGTGAAAACCACACCATATCGTTTGACTAAACTTCTCCCCCTCTTTGTCTCTATGGGCCCAAAGTAATCCATTCCAACACTGGTAAATGGAGGTACATCTGGCAGTGTTCTTTCTTGTGGCAAATCTGCCATTTTTTGTTCCCCTGTCTTGCCTTTCAAGCGCTTGCACAGGACACACTTATTAATGATGCTTCTGGCAGCAGTGTTAGCCTTTATCACCCAATACTTTGTACGCAACTGGGAAATTATGTAATTTCTGCCACAGTGTCCATACTTTTCATGTATATGTCTTAGCAAAAGGGAAGAGATATGACATTTTTAGGGGAGGATAATGGGATATTTTACATCTTCTGAAAGTAATGATTTTGATAGTCTTCCACTTACTCTGAGTACTCCATCTTTTAGAAAAGGGTCAAGTCTATAGATGGTGCTTCTTTTGTGAACCATGCCTGAATCAGTTTCCAGCCTGTCAATTTCAACTGGAAACGCTTGCCTTTGGGAAAAGGATATGATGGATCTCTCCGCCCTGCCCAAATCTTGGATGGACAGACCATGACCTTTAACTGCTTGAAGTTGCGAAGACAGCTTACGCAGGGTAGCTCTGGTACCGATTTGTCCGGTAGTGTGCCTTTGCTTTGCAGCCAAGATCAGCAGGTAGTCTCCAAACCTATGATACCAGGCAACGGCTTTTAACAACTTGGTCCAGTCTGAGAAAAAATGAAGAAGTTTATGAGTTGGAGTAGAACTTTCCACAACACTGACATTGTAAACTGCAGTGCATTTTTTTACTTCTGGATCATCCTGTGAGAGTGACTGATTTACTGATTGATTTGGCCACAGATATTCTGGCTCCCACAAAAAGGCTGGGCCACGAAGCCATCTCACATTCTCATTGAACTTGGTCACACCTTGACCCCTGGAGGCCTCATCAGCAGGATTAT
Organism: Neosalanx taihuensis; assembly: GCA_030340665.1. Classification (NCBI taxonomy): domain Eukaryota; kingdom Metazoa; phylum Chordata; class Actinopteri; order Osmeriformes; family Salangidae; genus Neosalanx; species Neosalanx taihuensis. The sequence goes on along the minus strand of CM059309.1, from coordinate 3,635,126 downwards.
GTTTACTATCAATGTAATTCCATTGGTCAACACTAGTATTGTCTCTGATTGTAGAAGTTCTGTTGGCAACAAATGTCTTGAATCTTGTAGTTTCATTAGCAATGTACTTTAGGACAGCTTGACTATCAGTCCAAAACATTGATTTCTGCAGTGGTACTACCAGCTCTGCCTTTAACATCTTGTCCACTTTAACACTTATCACTGCTGCTGTGAGCTCCAGCCGTGGTACTGTCATTTGCTTTAAGGGGGCTACTCTTGCCTTTCCTATCATAAAAACAACGTGCCTTTGTTTTGTATTACTTGTCATACAGAGATAACTTACAGCTCCATATCCAGATTCTGAAGCATCTGAAAAGTGGTGTAACTGGTATGAGATAGGTTTGCCAAAGTTTTTAGGCTTCATACATCGTGAAACACTAAATTGGGACAACTTGGGAATGTCCTGCACCCATTTAGTCCATTGCATTGTCAGCTCAGGGGGTAGTTCCTCATCCCACCCATAGCCAGACTTGCAGAGCTGTTGTAGCAGTTGTTTGGCTGGCAGAGTGACTGGTGCAAGCATGCCAAGTGGATCATATACAGAGCTTACCATAGAGAGAATCCCCCTCCTGGTCAGTGGTTTTTCTGTGACTTTGATGTCAAACCTGAATGTGTCATCCTCCACTCTCCATTGCAGTCCCAACGCTCGTCCAGTAGGCAGTTGATCCTTGCTCAGATCCAGAGATCTGATCTCTTTTCCTCTTGCCTCCTCCTTAATGCCGGCCAGCACTGCACGACTGTTGCTCACCCACTTTGTAAGATGGAAGCCCCCCTTACTGCACAGTAGCACCAGGTCAGATATCAACTGCACTGCATCCTGCTCTGTAGGGGCAGAAGTTAAACAGTCGTCAACATAGAAATGTTTCAGTACTGTGTCGGTTACCTGTGAGCTGAAGCCTGAATTGTCTTGTGCAGTTTTTCTTAAGGCATAGCTGGCACAGCTGGGAGAGGAGACTGCACCAAATATGTGCACCAGCATCCGATGGTCCTTTGGCTCTTTTTCATAGTCTCCATTTGGCCACCATAGAAATCGCAGAAAGTCTATGTCAGCCTGAGAAACCCTCACCTGATGGAACATGGACTTGTCTGCCATGAGAGCTACAGGCTCATGCCTAAACCTGAGCAGCACTCCAATTAAAGAGTTAGTGAGGTCTGGGCCCTGGAGTAACTGAGAGTTTAGTGAGACGCCCTGAAATTCCGCCCCACAGTCAAACACAACTCTCAGCGTGTTCTTTCTGGGGTGGTAGACCCCATGATGAGGTATGTACCACGTTTTACCTTTGTTCTTCTCAGTCTCTTCCCTAGGAACAACTTCAGCATATCCTTCTGTTAAAATATCATTGAAGAAGTCTGTGTACTCCTTGTGAAATGAATCACTTTTCATGAACTTTCGCTTTAGACTTTGAAGACGTTGAACAGCTATTTGTCTGTTGTTGGGCATTTCCACTTTGTTCCTGAAAGGCAAGTCAGTATTGTAATGTCCATTTATTAACTCAACTGAGGTGTCCATTATTTCCAGGAATCTTTTGTCTCCCTGGACAGTTCCCTTTTTTCTTCTGATGCCTTTTCATTAAAGTCCATATTGTACTGACAGATCAGCATTTTTTCTAAGCTTTCAACAGTTATTCGATTGACATGGGCAGAAGGATAACCCTCGTTACTGTTGTCATCTCTTAGAGGACCATTAATTACCCAACCCACTAACGTACGAACCGCATAAGGACCTTGGCCCTGGCTATTTATTATTTCCCAGGGCTCAATGACCTTAGAGGCATTTGTTCCTATAAGCAGTTCAATGTTACTGTCTATTTCAGGAATATGAACACTCTGCAGATAAGACCACCTGTCTAAATCCTGCTTTCTGGGAATATTGTCCTTTGTAACAGGCATTTCTTTCTGAGTGTATGAGTCGGGAAGAGGTAAAAACGTTTCCTCACATATTCCCGAGACTTCTAAGCCTGATACTATACTTGTAGATACCAGTTTTTCATGACCCATAGTCTTAAGTAGTATTTGAGCTTTTCTACCTTTCAGTCCCAACTGCGACACAAGGCGTTCAGTACAAAAGGTGTCAGTGCTGCCCGGGTCAATAAAGGCATAAACCTCCATTACTTTGCAGCCCTTGCTTGCTTTGACTTTTACTGGCACAACTGAGAGGACATTACTAGTTTCAGTACTGGCCCCAATATGCCCACATGCTTTAGGGTGAACTACCATTGACTGTGTGTTACTCCTTACATTTGCATCCCTTGAGGTCGTAACTTTAAAGTCCTGTTTTGGCTTTTCGTTTTGGGACGTATGGAGGACACTAGGGTGCTGCCTTTGACATACTGAGCAGGTTTGTTTTTGTTTGCAGAACTTGCTAATGTGCCCTTGATGCAAACAGCTAAAACACATCCCCTTTTCTTTGAGCAGTGTAATTTTGTCCCTGTGTCTTTTAGTTTTGAACAACTTGCAGTCCTCCAGTCTGTGACTTTTGTTACATACTACACACACACTTTGCAAAACCAGCTCTTTTTCCTGTGAGGGTTGTGAAGCAGCAGTAGAGACCGTTGTAGCGAAACTGCTTCCATTAGATTTGGGCCTAGCTCTAACTGGTCTTTCTTTAGGTTTGGTGAGCTTGTCCTGTATGTCACCATACACTGGATCACAAAGTATCTTCACCTGCTTCTCCAGAAAACTGACAAGTTCTTTGAACTGAGGCCTGCGGCTTTGCTTCTCTTGAAATTCACACACAAATGTCCGCCATCTTTCTCTAAACTTGTAAGGCAGTTTCATAATCAAAAGTTTCATGTTTGAAGACAAATTCATTTCTTGAGAATACCTCAATTCCTCCATAGCGTTACAGCAGCTTCTCAAAAACAAAGTAAAGGTCTGCAATGCCTTAGGATCCTCATTTTTAACTGCGGGCCACTCTAAAGCCTTTTTTATGTATGCAGCACAAATCTTGAACTCATCCCCATAATTTTCCTGCAGCAAACATTTAGCCTTCTGATAACCGCCCTCTGGACTCATGTGGAGGCAGCTTTTGACAAGCTCATTTGGAAGGCCACTTGTATATTGCTCAAGAAAGTAGAGCCTATCTACACTGTTCCTGGTTTTGAGCTCAACTACATGCTCAAAGGCTCTTATAAACGTTTGATAGGACAGCACATCGCCACTAAACATTGGGATTTCTTTATGTGGTAATGAGTACAGTTGCTGCTGTTGTACAAGTAAAGCTGATATTTCGTTTTGGCCCTTCAGTACCTTTATCAAACTCTCCTGGCTCAGACTAGCCTGTAGATCTGGGTTTGCCTTTACAGAGTCTTTGTTCTTGCAGGTTGCTGGGCCTTCCATTGTCCATTTTGCTGGACTTGAGGTCACCTTTTGACCTGCAGTTATGTTTGCTCCTAAATGTACGGGCTGAAAGTGCACGCCTTCTTTAGGCCGCACACCCGGGGTTTGTGCCATACAAACTGCTTTATATGCTTTGTCCAGGGAGAGAAAACCTCCATCCTCAGTTACATCTTTAAATGACGTTTCACTAAAATAGTCATTCATGGCATCTTTACCTTCCCCTCGTGGTGCAGGATCCTCCAGTGCTGTGAGAACTGCAAGCTTAGATGAAGATGCGTCCAGCCTTATCTTCAACTCCAGAGCTTCACGCTTTTGCTTCACAGCCCTCAGAGCTCTATCCAGCTCTGCTTCCTTTTCCTGCAGATCGTGCCTTTGAGCGAGGGCAGCCATTTCAATCCACTCTTTCCGCCTCTGCACATCTTTTTGCTGAAGCTACAGAGGAAGGTGATTTGGAGACTTGTGAGGCGCTGTCCTTTGGTCCAAGGTCCAGGTTGGCATCGTCCTCCTGCTTGCCTTTAGAAGCTCCAGGCAGCCACTCCGACACAAAAGCAACAAAGTCATTAATTTCCTGATTTTTAGGGTCAAACCATTCTTCATCTTGTTCAGCCTCATCTTCGGTTAACATTTGTTGATAGGCATTGTGTGTGTCTTTAAATTCTTCAAGCAGTTGAGCATATTTAGCAAAATTGTCTCTTACTTCTTGAACACATGACACATCCTGCATTAACTCCACCAATACGTTTTTCCGTCTTGTCAAATGTGCAAGCTTTCCTTTTCTAAGACCCTTTAGCTTTGCTGCACGTTCATCTTTGTCAACCTGCTCAAGACCTAAACTGTCTTCACTCTCCATGTGAGCCATTTTATTTGTAAGACAAACTTCACTCTAATAATCTACTCCTGTAGTAGATTCCTATAAGGATTAAACAGTTCAATTTAAGATCCACTCCTATAGCAGATTTCCTCCTTATGCTGCTTTCATCCTTAAATTAACATTGTATTAATGCTTCATTTGTAGAAAGTGAAGGGTTGTACATACCCCTTTCCAGGCTTGGTTTTTAGGCCTCCCCATGCCTTCTTGTATGTTTCCTTGGAATTGAGAGGACAAGTTTATTGGTTTGAGCCATTATTGCAGTGGTGAAGACCGATTTCCAATCTTAAATCCTTGCGGAAGAAGTCTTTGACTTGTGTAGAGTCTGTTTGAATCCTGTTCTTCCTGGTGACTGAGCAAAAATTTCCTGACGCTCCACTTTTGAAATAATTAATGCTCACAAAAAAGGTTCTTCCAAAGTGAAAATTATATTTATTTTGCTTACAAAAAATGAGTCAAAAATAAGGTTTTAAACAATTGATTAACAAAAGGGTTCAGCGGATGAATGCAGATAAACTTGGAACAAAAACAGCAGGGCTAAACTGGAGGAGGGGATGGAGGTCAAAGACTGTCTCTTCCTGCTGCAGCCACACCTCCAGGTAGATCCTTCTTCCTTATATAGGGATCTTTTAGGTTGGCCACTAGATGGAAACAGCTCAAATAACAATTAGACACAGTTAAAGCAAAATGTCCTGTTTTGGCTCCTACAGCGAGCATGAGCCGAAGACTGGAGAGGGGGCATCTCGCCTTGCAGAGGTGTTCATATCAGCCAGGAATGGGAGATTCCTTGCCAAACCATCAAACCCAGAGGACCACCACCATGCCCAAATGAGGAAGCCCACCAGGGGTGACCAGGGCCCTGGTAGAGGAAGGGGTTTTTCCAGCAGAAGTAGGCAGTACCCTTCAAGCCAAGGTAGGGATTCTTCCCCTGAGTCTTCTAAGAGAGAAATTAGGTGTTACCAATGCAATGGGTTAGGACATACTCAGTACTACTGCCCAGCAAACAATCAGAGCAAGCCATCCCTTGTGTGTTCAGCCCCCCGTCCAACCAGACTAGACACAGGGCAGGAGAACAATGACAGAACAATAGCACCTGTTTTAGTGAATAGTCAGCGCGAGGAAGCCTTACTTGACTCGGGGAGTTCCCAGTCAGTAGTACTGTCCAGCCTTGTTCCAAGAGAAAAGTGGAGTGAAGAGACAGTCACACTCAGCTGTGTTCATGGTGATGAGCGCGAGTACCCCATTGCAGAAGTATACATAACAGTAGGAGGCCAGACATTTCTTTTGCCAGTAGCTCTAGCCCCCACCCTACCACATGCAGTCATCCTAGGAAAAGATGTCCCCACTCTCCTAGATTTGATCCACGATGCACAGAGCTCAGGAAGGGAGTTGCCTTTCGTTGGGGTAGAGTTTGAGACAAGTCCAGTGAAGCCACTCAAGTCCAAGGCTCAGCGAAGGGGAGGACAATTTCAGGGCACAGACAAAAAAGGGATAGAAGAATTGTCAACACCTGAATGCCCCTTGGACAGTGTCATCCCATCCAGCCCGGCAGCCACAGCTTCCGCGGCGGATGAGAAGGTCATCACAACCAAGGTCTGGGGTACAGTTAAGTGGTTCAACGTCAGGAATGGTTATGGGTTCATCAACAGGAATGACACAAAAGAGGATGTCTTTGTACACCAGACTGCCATAAAGAAAAACAACCCAAGGAAATACCTCCGCAGTGTTGGAGATGGAGAGACGGTGGAGTTTGATGTTGTTGAAGGGGAAAAGGGAGCTGAGGCAGCCAACGTCACTGGCCCAGGGGGTGTTCCAGTCCAGGGAAGCAAGTACGCAGCTGACAGGAACCGTTACAGGCGGTATCCTCGCAGGAGGGGCCCACCTCGTGGCAACTACCCGGAGAACTACCAGAGCGACGGCGAGAGCAAGCGTGAGCCAGGCAGCCGTGACAAGAGCAGCCGTGAGGGGGCAGAGAGCGCCCCGGAGGGAGCGATGCAGCGCCGGCCCTCCTACCCTGGCAGACGACGCTACTCGCCATACTTTGGCGGCGAAGGGGATAAGAACCAGGGAGGTCCAGACCAGGGCAACAAACCAATGAGGCAGAACTACTACAGAGGCTTCCGACCAAGGGGTCCACCCCGTCCCAGTTCGATCGGCAACGGGAGGGGAAAGGGGACAGCAGAGAGAGCCACTGCCGGCATAAGCCTTTACCAACCAGTAACCATGAGCAGCGGGACCGAGACACAACTACCGCAGCCTGCTGCCGATGCAGAGAGCCCTCCAGCCCTATGACTTCACTGTCCGCTACGGATCAGGGAAGTCTAACGTTGTAGCTGACTGTCTGTCCCGGGTTTATGAAGGTTGAGGTAACGTGCTTACGCCAGGAGAGGGGGGAGGAAATGTAACAAAGGGGTACTTGTGGTACTTTGTCACCTATATAATTTGCATGTTTGCACAAGCACATTTGCACATAATACAATGATGACACATAGTCAATACTTATTTATTTATTTATATTTATTGATTGCTGAATTGTGTTGGTTTGTTGTGTTGCTCAGCGGGATCTATCGTGAGCTCCACCTGAGAAGAGCAAACAAAAGATGGCATATAAGTATCACAAAATGGGGCTTGTGCAATATGGGGTAGATTAAAACACATTTGAGGTGAGGAACAATTGTTGATTATAAGACTTATCATGTGCTTTCGGTATGTATAGCTCCTGGAGGAAACCATGTTTTACAATGCTAGAGAGGGGGGGGGGGTGTTGTGTGAATTCCCCTCGACATGGTATGATCCAGCCCATTATATAAGGCTGCCAGTTACCCAAGACAGGGCTGTAGGTTAGACCTAGGAGAGCGTTGCTCTACCCAGTCATGTAATTTTAACTTAATTGTTTTTGTCATGTCTTTCTGTACTGAATAAATATACCTTTCATAACTCGCCTCTAAGCCGGTCATTCTGACAAAGTTTTAGATTAGATTCAACTTTAATGTCATTACACACGTACAAGTACAGGGTAACGAAATGCAGTTGGCATTCAACCAGAAACAGGTAGCAAAAGTGGAATATACAGAGAGTATGTACAGGGTATTAACAGCAATTTGGTTGTACAAATATTTCTCACCTGTTACATTGCACTAACCTGTACATAACTGGTCATTTAACCAATCGGCATTTAACTAATCTGTACATATAACTTATCGTATCTAAATGATCATGTATATAACTGCTTGTCTTGCACCTCTGATTGGATGCTAAACTTTATTTAGTTTCCTTGTATTTATGCATGCGTAATGACAATAAATAACATGAATATTATACCTTACCTTACTTATTATACCTTACAAGACGCTTTTGTCCAAAGAATATCGACTAGATGATCAAATGAACGAATTCTTAAATATAAGACGTGAGGCCATATGGGCGTATATACTTCGTTAACGAATGCAAGAACGAATAGTCTCGAGAACTACATATTGTGCCCACTCAAACAAACCCACATTTATTTTCTATAACAAAACAACAAGCCTACATGTTGTCTGAAAGGCGGAAACTTAAACTTTTACAACTATAAATAAAGGAAACACATATTTCTTCAATGATCAGGAACCAGTGAAAAAGTGCGTCTTGACAGTGGACGCACTATCAGCTCAGTCATCTGCCTGAAGACATTTAATTCATGTCGCAGTTGACCACGTGCGTAACCATTCTAGAGTTTACAACCCCTAGCAACCCAACCTAGAAACCAAAACAACGTTGTGAAAGGCTCAAATACCTTATAGCCGACTAGAGAACTCTGGACGGCGTGGGACAACGGATAAGACAGGTAACTGTCAATCGAGCGACCCGAGTTCGATACCAGCCGCCGCCGCTGGGAGCAGTAGAGAGCTCAAAGGAAACATCCTTACTAATGGTGTTGCCCTCACATTACAGGACGAGAGGGAACTCCCGCAGAAGGATTCTTCGTTTTGCATTATTCTTCGCCAAGTTATGAACTAGTATATAATATCCGTTATTTAGATTTGGGGATATCTATTTTTGACACAATTGTATAAACCTGAAATGTTACTAGATACAATAGAATTTATGAAGGGTATTTATACATGTATATATATGATTAGATTAGATTAGATGTATTCCTATTCTATCCTTATGTACAGTTATTCTCTGATTTATTTATTTATTATTATTCCCGTGCATGTTCATTGTTTGCGCCATCCAGCCTGAGTAAAGTCTGTGTTTGTGCAACTTACATGGCGAATAAAACAAACTCTGATTCTGACACAAACGTTGGTTTTGAAGTAAAGACATGAGTATATTCAATGTAAATGAAGAAAGTAAATGCTCCTGACACAAAATTCATCTCCGTTCAAAACCACACTTTGATACAAGTCTTACAAAGACCATGTAGAAGAACGCGGAGGGGAAAGCCTTACGCCAGGGGTGTCCACATCCGCTCAGGTTGGTTACATGCTGGAACCCAATGCTCTATGTGTTCATTTTACGAACCAAAATGCCACCGTAACACAGATCTTATCTTTCGCAGGTTCCATAAGGCCTGTAATGCGGCGAGAGTCTGGGCCTCCCAGCAGGGATAGGAGGGCAAGGCCCTTGTTGGCTTCGGCCAGTATAAGAGGGAGCTGCTCAGGGACCTGTATGACTCCAAGGACAAGGAGAGAGTCTGGTAAGGTGACAACATTCACACTGGCAAACTATTTGAAGAAGGAAGTTTTAGATTAGATTCAACTTTAATGTCATTACACACGTACAAGTACAGGGTAACGAAATGCAGTTGGCATTCAACCAGAAACAGGTAGCAAAAGTGGAATATACAGAGAGTGTGTACAGGGTATTAACAGCAATTTGGTTGTACAAATATACAGTTGTATTGTACACATTTCTACAGTATTTAAACAGTATTGGTATGTACAGACAAAATGGTACTATATGACCACAGGGGCCCCTGCTGACAGTGTTAAATGATTATCTATGTTTTATATGAGCTGATTAACTATAGAGTTCTGTTATCAATTACATGTACAATAATAACATTACAAATAATAAATAATACATGCATGCTCTCTCTTGTTCTTACACAGCTGTGTCCCACCGGCTGGCCGGCCACCCTCAGCACTACTCAGCAGTAGTGGATCGGCCAGGTGCAGTTCAGAGATAATGGCTCCTCCCTAAAAGTAAGATTTGTGTGTAATGACAGAAATGTACAGGAAGTGTAACGGAGGCCAGCTAATAGTTACTGTGTGCGTAAACCTCACTCCTCTGATCTCAAAGGATGCTGTAGCGACTGATGTCAGAGGTTGTAACTTTCAGCCTCCTTGTTTGAATGTCCGTTTCCCATGCTGGAGACCCAGGTTTGAGGCCCGTGCAGTGCGGAGCGAGTGGACCTGGGTGGAGGGGTTACATATGGGCATGTTTATGTAACCATCCTACTATGTTTGGTGTCAGTTTGACCCCTGTCTGTTTCAGCTGGATAATAGAACATAATCGGTCAGTCTTTTGATTTCAATTGCAATTTCAGGGCCTCTTCTAAAATATTTTGGAGCATCCTCTGCCACTGGGCAGAATGCAGGATGCTTGAATAGTCTCAGTGCCTCAGGATGAGGAGCTGCCATCTTCCTCATCAGCTACACAGGACTCTGCTGGAATAGTCTCAGTGCCTCGGGATGAGGAGTTGGCATCTTCCTCATCAGCTACACAGGACTCTCCTTTAACGGTCTCAACTTGCAATAGTTCAATTATTTGATTTTCTTAAGAGAATCCAGTGTGTTTGTACTCATGTAAATGACATGTAAAAACCATGATGTATAAAAGGGCTTGGCCTTTAACAGGCATTATTACCCCATGGTCTGGGTGAATATTCAATTTCTGATTGGTTACAAGGGTGTCCTTCAGGACACCTACTAAGTAATTCCAGCCAAACTGTCTGTTTATCATTCTAAATGATTGTGCCTGCTACAGAGTTTATGAGAACTTGCCAGCTTTTCTGTGTATTTGCACGTTCAGTGTAGAACATATGTATAAAAAGAACATCTGTATAGGCTACATTTTGCCCGAATTCATCTGTATCCTATATTTATTGCTAATCTCTGAATGTAAATATTTCTCACCTGTTACATTGCACTAACCTGTACATAACTGGTCATTTAACCGACCGGCATTTAACTAATCTGTACATATAACTTATCGTATCTAAATGATCATGTATATAACTGCTTGTCTTGCACCTCTGATTGGATGCTAAACTTTATTTAGTTTCCTTGTATTTATGCATGCGTAATGACAATAAATAACATGAATATTATACCTTACCTTACTTATTATACCTTACAAGACGCTTTTGTCCAAAGAATATCGACTAGATGATCAAATGAACGAATTCTTAAATATAAGACGTGAGGCCATATGGGCGTATATACTTCGTTAACGAATGCAAGAACGAATAGTCTCGAGAACTACATATTGTGCCCACTCAAACAAACCCACATTTATTTTCTATAACAAAACAACAAGCCTACATGTTGTCTGAAAGGCGGAAACTTAAACTTTTACAACTATAAATAAAGGAAACACATATTTCTTCAATGATCAGGAACCAGTGAAAAAGTGCGTCTTGACAGTGGACGCACTATCAGCTCAGTCATCTGCCTGAAGACATTTAATTCATGTCGCAGTTGACCACGTGCGTAACCATTCTAGAGTTTACAACCCCTAGCAACCCAACCTAGAAACCAAAACAACGTTGTGAAAGGCTCAAATACCTTATAGCCGACTAGAGAACTCTGGACGGCGTGGGACAACGGATAAGACAGGTAACTGTCAATCGAGCGACCCGAGTTCGATACCAGCCGCCGCCGCTGGGAGCAGTAGAGAGCTCAAAGGAAACATCCTTACTAATGGTGTTGCCCTCACATTACAGGACGAGAGGGAACTCCCGCAGAAGGATTCTTCGTTTTGCATTATTCTTCGCCAAGTTATGAACTAGTATATAATATCCGTTATTTAGATTTGGGGATATCTATTTTTGACACAATTGTATAAACCTGAAATGTTACTAGATACAATACAATTTATGAAGGGTATTTATACATGAATATATATGATTAGATTAGATTAGATGTATTCCTATTCTATCCTTATGTACAGTTATTCTCTGATTTATTTATTTATTTATTATTATTCCCGTGCATGTTCATTGTTTGCGCCATCCAGCCTGAGTAAAGTCTGTGTTTGTGCAACTTACATGGTGAATAAAACAAACTCTGATTCTGACACAAACGTTGGTTTTGAAGTAAAGACATGAGTATATTCAATGTAAATGAAGAAAGTAAATGCTCCTGACACAAAATTCATCTCCGTTCAAAACCACACTTTGATACAAGTCTTACAAAGACCATGTAGAAGAACGCGGAGGGGAAAGCCTTACGCCAGGGGTGTCCAAATCCGCTCAGGTTGGTTACATGCTGGAACCCAATGCTCTATGTGTTCATTTTACGAACCAAAATGCCACCGTAACACAGATCTTATCTTTCGCAGGTTCCATAAGGCCTGTAATGCGGCGAGAGTCTGGGCCTCCCAGCAGGGATAGGAGGGCAAGGCCCTTGTTGGCTTCGGCCAGTATAAGAGGGAGCTGCTCAGGGACCTGTATGACTCCAAGGACAAGGAGAGAGTCTGGTAAGGTGACAACATTCACACTGGCAAACTATTTGAAGAAGGAAGTTTTAGATTAGATTCAACTTTAATGTCATTACACACGTACAAGTACAGGGTAACGAAATGCAGTTGGCATTCAACCAGAAACAGGTAGCAAAAGTGGAATATACAGAGAGTGTGTACAGGGTATTAACAGCAATTTGGTTGTACAAATATACAGTTGTATTGTACACATTTCTACAGTATTTAAACAGTATTGGTATGTACAGACAAAATGGTACTATATGACCACAGGGGCCCCTGCTGACAGTGTTAAATGATTATCTATGTTTTATATGAGCTGATTAACTATAGAGTTCTGTTATCAATTACATGTACAATAATAACATTACAAATAATAAATAATACATGCATGCTCTCTCTTGTTCTTACACAGCTGTGTCCCACCGGCTGGCCGGCCACCCTCAGCACTACTCAGCAGTAGTGGATCGGCCAGGTGCAGTTCAGAGATAATGGCTCCTCCCTAAAAGTAAGATTTGTGTGTAATGACAGAAATGTACAGGAAGTGTAACGGAGGCCAGCTAATAGTTACTGTGTGCGTAAACCTCACTCCTCTGATCTCAAAGGATGCTGTAGCGACTGATGTCAGAGGTTGTAACTTTCAGCCTCCTTGTTTGAATGTCCGTTTCCCATGCTGGAGACCCAGGTTTGAGGCCCGTGCAGTGCGGAGCGAGTGGACCTGGGTGGAGGGGTTACATATGGGCATGTTTATGTAACCATCCTACTATGTTTGGTGTCAGTTTGACCCCTGTCTGTTTCAGCTGGATAATAGAACATAATCGGTCAGTCTTTTGATTTCAATTGCAATTTCAGGGCCTCTTCTAAAATATTTTGGAGCATCCTCTGCCACTGGGCAGAATGCAGGATGCTTGAATAGTCTCAGTGCCTCAGGATGAGGAGCTGCCATCTTCCTCATCAGCTACACAGGACTCTGCTGGAATAGTCTCAGTGCCTCGGGATGAGGAGTTGGCATCTTCCTCATCAGCTACACAGGACTCTCCTTTAACGGTCTCAACTTGCAATAGTTCAATTATTTGATTTTCTTAAGAGAATCCAGTGTGTTTGTACTCATGTAAATGACATGTAAAAACCATGATGTATAAAAGGGCTTGGCCTTTAACAGGCATTATTACCCCATGGTCTGGGTGAATATTCAATTTCTGATTGGTTACAAGGGTGTCCTTCAGGACACCTACTAAGTAATTCCAGCCAAACTGTCTGTTTATCATTCTAAATGATTGTGCCTGCTACAGAGTTTATGAGAACTTGCCAGCTTTTCTGTGTATTTGCACGTTCAGTGTAGAACATATGTATAAAAAGAACATCTGTATAGGCTACATTTTGCCCGAATTCATCTGTATCCTATATTTATTGCTAATCTCTGAATGTAAATATTTCTCACCTGTTACATTGCACTAACCTGTACATAACTGGTCATTTAACCGACCGGCATTTAACTAATCTGTACATATAACTTATCGTATCTAAATGATCATGTATATAACTGCTTGTCTTGCACCTCTGATTGGATGCTAAACTTTATTTAGTTTCCTTGTATTTATGCATGCGTAATGACAATAAATAACATGAATATTATACCTTACCTTACTTATTATACCTTACAAGACGCTTTTGTCCAAAGAATATCGACTAGATGATCAAATGAACGAATTCTTAAATATAAGACGTGAGGCCATATGGGCGTATATACTTCGTTAACGAATGCAAGAACGAATAGTCTCGAGAACTACATATTGTGCCCACTCAAACAAACCCACATTTATTTTCTATAACAAAACATCAAGCCTACATGTTGTCTGAAAGGCGGAAACTTAAACTTTTACAACTATAAATAAAGGAAACACATATTTCTTCAATGATCAGGAACCAGTGAAAAAGTGCGTCTTGACAGTGGACGCACTATCAGCTCAGTCATCTGCCTGAAGACATTTAATTCATGTCGCAGTTGACCACGTGCGTAACCATTCTAGAGTTTACAACCCCTAGCAACCCAACCTAGAAACCAAAACAACGTTGTGAAAGGCTCAAATACCTTATAGCCGACTAGAGAACTCTGGACGGCGTGGGACAACGGATAAGACAGGTAACTGTCAATCGAGCGACCCGAGTTCGATACCAGCCGCCGCCGCTGGGAGCAGTAGAGAGCTCAAAGGAAACATCCTTACTAATGGTGTTGCCCTCACATTACAGGACGAGAGGGAACTCCCGCAGAAGGATTCTTCGTTTTGCATTATTCTTCGCCAAGTTATGAACTAGTATATAATATCCGTTATTTAGATTTGGGGATATCTATTTTTGACACAATTGTATAAACCTGAAATGTTACTAGATACAATACAATTTATGAAGGGTATTTATACATGAATATATATGATTAGATTAGATTAGATGTATTCCTATTCTATCCTTATGTACAGTTATTCTCTGATTTATTTATTTATTTATTATTATTCCCGTGCATGTTCATTGTTTGCGCCATCCAGCCTGAGTAAAGTCTGTGTTTGTGCAACTTACATGGTGAATAAAACAAACTCTGATTCTGACACAAACGTTGGTTTTGAAGTAAAGACATGAGTATATTCAATGTAAATGAAGAAAGTAAATGCTCCTGACACAAAATTCATCTCCGTTCAAAACCACACTTTGATACAAGTCTTACAAAGACCATGTAGAAGAACGCGGAGGGGAAAGCCTTACGCCAGGGGTGTCCAAATCCGCTCAGGTTGGTTACATGCTGGAACCCAATGCTCTATGTGTTCATTTTACGAACCAAAATGCCACCGTAACACAGATCTTATCTTTCGCAGGTTCCATAAGGCCTGTAATGCGGCGAGAGTCTGGGCCTCCCAGCAGGGATAGGAGGGCAAGGCCCTTGTTGGCTTCGGCCAGTATAAGAGGGAGCTGCTCAGGGACCTGTATGACTATTATTTATTATTATTCCCGTGCATGTTCATTGTTTGCGCCATCCAGCCTGAGTAAAGTCTGTGTTTGTGCAACTTACATGGTGAATAAAACAAACTCTGATTCTGACACAAACGTTGGTTTTGAAGTAAAGACATGAGTATATTCAATGTAAATGAAGAAAGTAAATGCTCCTGACACAAAATTCATCTCCGTTCAAAACCACACTTTGATACAAGTCTTACAAAGACCATGTAGAAGAACGCGGAGGGGAAAGCCTTACGCCAGGGGTGTCCAAATCCGCTCAGGTTGGTTACATGCTGGAACCCAATGCTCTATGTGTTCATTTTACGAACCAAAATGCCACCGTAACACAGATCTTATCTTTCGCAGGTTCCATAAGGCCTGTAATGCGGCGAGAGTCTGGGCCTCCCAGCAGGGATAGGAGGGCAAGGCCCTTGTTGGCTTCGGCCAGTATAAGAGGGAGCTGCTCAGGGACCTGTATGACTCCAAGGACAAGGAGAGAGTCTGGTAAGGTGACAACATTCACACTGGCAAACTATTTGAAGAAGGAAGTTTTAGATTAGATTCAACTTTAATGTCATTACACACGTACAAGTACAGGGTAACGAAATGCAGTTGGCATTCAACCAGAAACAGGTAGCAAAAGTGGAATATACAGAGAGTGTGTACAGGGTATTAACAGCAATTTGGTTGTACAAATATACAGTTGTATTGTACACATTTCTACAGTATTTAAACAGTATTGGTATGTACAGACAAAATGGTACTATATGACCACAGGGGCCCCTGCTGACAGTGTTAAATGATTATCTATGTTTTATATGAGCTGATTAACTATAGAGTTCTGTTATCAATTACATGTACAATAATAACATTACAAATAATAAATAATACATGCATGCTCTCTCTTGTTCTTACACAGCTGTGTCCCACCGGCTGGCCGGCCACCCTCAGCACTACTCAGCAGCAGTGGATCGGCCAGGTGCAGTTCAGAGATAATGGCTCCTCCCTAAAAGTAAGATTTGTGTGTAATGACAGAAATGTACAGGAAGTGTAACGGAGGCCAGCTAATAGTTACTGTGTGCGTAAACCTCACTCCTCTGATCTCAAAGGATGCTGTAGCGACTGATGTCAGAGGTTGTAACTTTCAGCCTCCTTGTTTGAATGTCCGTTTCCCATGCTGGAGACCCAGGTTTGAGGCCCGTGCAGTGCGGAGCGAGTGGACCTGGGTGGAGGGGTTACATATGGGCATGTTTATGTAACCATCCTACTATGTTTGGTGTCAGTTTGACCCCTGTCTGTTTCAGCTGGATAATAGAACATAATCGGTCAGTCTTTTGATTTCAATTGCAATTTCAGGGCCTCTTCTAAAATATTTTGGAGCATCCTCTGCCACTGGGCAGAATGCAGGATGCTTGAATAGTCTCAGTGCCTCAGGATGAGGAGCTGCCATCTTCCTCATCAGCTACACAGGACTCTGCTGGAATAGTCTCAGTGCCTCGGGATGAGGAGTTGGCATCTTCCTCATCAGCTACACAGGACTCTCCTTTAACGGTCTCAACTTGCAATAGTTCAATTATTTGATTTTCTTAAGAGAATCCAGTGTGTTTGTACTCATGTAAATGACATGTAAAAACCATGATGTATAAAAGGGCTTGGCCTTTAACAGGCATTATTACCCCATGGTCTGGGTGAATATTCAATTTCTGATTGGTTACAAGGGTGTCCTTCAGGACACCTACTAAGTAATTCCAGCCAAACTGTCTGTTTATCATTCTAAATGATTGTGCCTGCTACAGAGTTTATGAGAACTTGCCAGCTTTTCTGTGTATTTGCACGTTCAGTGTAGAACATATGTATAAAAAGAACATCTGTATAGGCTACATTTTGCCCGAATTCATCTGTATCCTATATTTATTGCTAATCTCTGAATGTAAATATTTCTCACCTGTTACATTGCACTAACCTGTACATAACTGGTCATTTAACCAATCGACATTTAACTAATCTGTACATATAACTTATCGTATCTAAATGATCATGTATATAACTGCTTGTCTTGCACCTCTGATTGGATGCTAAACTTTATTTAGTTTCCTTGTATTTATGCATGCGTAATGACAATAAATAACATGAGTATTATACCTTACCTTACTTATTATACCTTACAAGCTGCTTTTGTCCAAAGAATATCGACTAGATGATCAAATGAACGAATTATTAAATATAAGACGTGAGGCCATATGGGCGTATATACTTCGTTAACGAATGCAAGAACGAATAGTCTCGAGAACTACATATTGTGCCCACTCAAACAAACCCACATTTATTTTCTATAACAAAACAACAAGCCTACATGTTGTCTGAATCGCGGAAACTTAAACTTTTACAACTATATACAAAAAAATAAAGGAAACATATATTTCTTCAATGATCAGGAACCAGTGAAAAAGTGCGTCTTGACAGTGGACGCACTATCAGCTCAGTCATCTGCCTGAAGACATTTAATTCATGTCGCAGTTGACCACGTGCGTAACCATTCTAGAGTTTACAACCCCTAGCAACCCAACCTAGAAACCAAAACAACGTTGTGAAAGGCTCAAATACCTTATAGCCGACTAGAGAACTCTGGACGGCGTGGGACAACGGATAAGACAGGTAACTGTCAATCGAGCGACCCGAGTTCGATACCAGCCGCCGCCGCTGGGAGCAGTAGAGAGCTCAAAGGAAACATCCTTACTAATGGTGTTGCCCTCACATTACAGGACGAGAGGGAACTCCCGCAGAAGGATTCTTCCTTTTGCATTATTCTTCGCCAAGTTATGAACTAGTATATAATATCCGTTATTTAGATTTGGGGATATCTATTTTTGACACAATTGTATAAACCTGAAATGTTACTAGATACAATAGAATTTATGAAGGGTATTTATACATGTATATATATGATTAGATTAGATTAGATGTATTCCTATTCTATCCTTATGTACAGTTATTCTCTGATTTATTTATTTATTATTATTCCCGTGCATGTTCATTGTTTGCGCCATCCAGCCTGAGTAAAGTCTGTGTTGGTGCAACTTACATGGTGAATAAAACAAACTCTGATTCTGACACAAACGTTGGTTTTGAAGTAAAGACATGAGTATATTCAATGTAAATGAAGAAAGTAAATGCTCCTGACACAAAATTCATCTCCGTTCAAAACCACACTTTGATACAAGTCTTACAAAGACCATGTAGAAGAACGCGGAGGGGAAAGCCTTACGCCAGGGGTGTCCAAATCCGCTCAGGTTGGTTACATGCTGGAACCCAATGCTCTATGTGTTCATTTTACGAACCAAAATGCCACCGTAACACAGATCTTATCTTTCGCAGGTTCCATAAGGCCTGTAATGCGGCGAGAGTCTGGGCCTCCCAGCAGGGATAGGAGGGCAAGGCCCTTGTTGGCTTCGGCCAGTATAAGAGGGAGCTGCTCAGGGACCTGTATGACTCCAAGGACAAGGAGAGAGTCTGGTAAGGTGACAACATTCACACTGGCAAACTATTTGAAGAAGGAAGTTTTAGATTAGATTCAACTTTAATGTCATTACACACGTACAAGTACAGGGTAACGAAATGCAGTTGGCATTCAACCAGAAACAGGTAGCAAAAGTGGAATATACAGAGAGTGTGTACAGGGTATTAACAGCAATTTGGTTGTACAAATATACAGTTGTATTGTACACATTTCTACAGTATTTAAACAGTATTGGTATGTACAGACAAAATGGTACTATATGACCACAGGGGCCCCTGCTGACAGTGTTAAATGATTATCTATGTTTTATATGAGCTGATTAACTATAGAGTTCTGTTATCAATTACATGTACAATAATAACATTACAAATAATAAATAATACATGCATGCTCTCTCTTGTTCTTACACAGCTGTGTCCCACCGGCTGGCCGGCCACCCTCAGCACTACTCAGCAGCAGTGGATCGGCCAGGTGCAGTTCAGAGATAATGGCTCCTGCCTAAAAGTAAGATTTGTGTGTAATGACAGAAATGTACAGGAAGTGTAACGGAGGCCAGCTAATAGTTACTGTGTGCGTAAACCTCACTCCTCTGATCTCAAAGGATGCTGTAGCGACTGATGTCAGAGGTTGTAACTTTCAGCCTCCTTGTTTGAATGTCCGTTTCCCATGCTGGAGACCCAGGTTTGAGGCCCGTGCAGTGCGGAGCGAGTGGACCTGGGTGGAGGGGTTACATATGGGCATGTTTATGTAACCATCCTACTATGTTTGGTGTCAGTTTGACCCCTGTCTGTTTCAGCTGGATAATAGAACATAATCGGTCAGTCTTTTGATTTCAATTGCAATTTCAGGGCCTCTTCTAAAATATTTTGGAGCATCCTCTGCCACTGGGCAGAATGCAGGATGCTTGAATAGTCTCAGTGCCTCAGGATGAGGAGCTGCCATCTTCCTCATCAGCTACACAGGACTCTGCTGGAATAGTCTCAGTGCCTCGGGATGAGGAGTTGGCATCTTCCTCATCAGCTACACAGGACTCTCCTTTAACGGTCTCAACTTGCAATAGTTCAATTATTTGATTTTCTTAAGAGAATCCAGTGTGTTTGTACTCATGTAAATGACATGTAAAAACCATGATGTATAAAAGGGCTTGGCCTTTAACAGGCATTATTACCCCATGGTCTGGGTGAATATTCAATTTCTGATTGGTTACAAGGGTGTCCTTCAGGACACCTACTAAGTAATTCCAGCCAAACTGTCTGTTTATCATTCTAAATGATTGTGCCTGCTACAGAGTTTATGAGAACTTGCCAGCTTTTCTGTGTATTTGCACGTTCAGTGTAGAACATATGTATAAAAAGAACATCTGTATAGGCTACATTTTGCCCGAATTCATCTGTATCCTATATTTATTGCTAATCTCTGAATGTAAATATTTCTCACCTGTTACATTGCACTAACCTGTACATAACTGGTCATTTAACCAATCGACATTTAACTAATCTGTACATATAACTTATCGTATCTAAATGATCATGTATATAACTGCTTGTCTTGCACCTCTGATTGGATGCTAAACTTTATTTAGTTTCCTTGTATTTATGCATGCGTAATGACAATAAATAACATGAGTATTATACCTTACCTTACTTATTATACCTTACAAGCTGCTTTTGTCCAAAGAATATCGACTAGATGATCAAATGAACGAATTATTAAATATAAGACGTGAGGCCATATGGGCGTATATACTTCGTTAACGAATGCAAGAACGAATAGTCTCGAGAACTACATATTGTGCCCACTCAAACAAACCCACATTTATTTTCTATAACAAAACAACAAGCCTACATGTTGTCTGAATCGCGGAAACTTAAACTTTTACAACTATATACAAAAAAATAAAGGAAACATATATTTCTTCAATGATCAGGAACCAGTGAAAAAGTGCGTCTTGACAGTGGACGCACTATCAGCTCAGTCATCTGCCTGAAGACATTTAATTCATGTCGCAGTTGACCACGTGCGTAACCATTCTAGAGTTTACAACCCCTAGCAACCCAACCTAGAAACCAAAACAACGTTGTGAAAGGCTCAAATACCTTATAGCCGACTAGAGAACTCTGGACGGCGTGGGACAACGGATAAGACAGGTAACTGTCAATCGAGCGACCCGAGTTCGATACCAGCCGCCGCCGCTGGGAGCAGTAGAGAGCTCAAAGGAAACATCCTTACTAATGGTGTTGCCCTCACATTACAGGACGAGAGGGAACTCCCGCAGAAGGATTCTTCCTTTTGCATTATTCTTCGCCAAGTTATGAACTAGTATATAATATCCGTTATTTAGATTTGGGGATATCTATTTTTGACACAATTGTATAAACCTGAAATGTTACTAGATACAATAGAATTTATGAAGGGTATTTATACATGTATATATATGATTAGATTAGATTAGATGTATTCCTATTCTATCCTTATGTACAGTTATTCTCTGATTTATTTATTTATTATTATTCCCGTGCATGTTCATTGTTTGCGCCATCCAGCCTGAGTAAAGTCTGTGTTTGTGCAACTTACATGGCGAATAAAACAAACTCTGATTCTGACACAAACGTTGGTTTTGAAGTAAAGACATGAGTATATTCAATGTAAATGAAGAAAGTAAATGCTCCTGACACAAAATTCATCTCCGTTCAAAACCACACTTTGATACAAGTCTTACAAAGACCATGTAGAAGAACGCGGAGGGGAAAGCCTTACGCCAGGGGTGTCCACATCCGCTCAGGTTGGTTACATGCTGGAACCCAATGCTCTATGTGTTCATTTTACGAACCAAAATGCCACCGTAACACAGATCTTATCTTTCGCAGGTTCCATAAGGCCTGTAATGCGGCGAGAGTCTGGGCCTCCCAGCAGGGATAGGAGGGCAAGGCCCTTGTTGGCTTCGGCCAGTATAAGAGGGAACTGCTCAGGGACCTGTATGACTCCAAGGACAAGGAGAGAGTCTGGTAAGGTGACAACATTCACACTGGCAAACTATTTGAAGAAGGAAGTTTTAGATTAGATTCAACTTTAATGTCATTACACACGTACAAGTACAGGGTAACGAAATGCAGTTGGCATTCAACCAGAAACAGGTAGCAAAAGTGGAATATACAGAGAGTGTGTACAGGGTATTAACAGCAATTTGGTTGTACAAATATACAGTTGTATTGTACACATTTCTACAGTATTTAAACAGTATTGGTATGTACAGACAAAATGGTACTATATGACCACAGGGGCCCCTGCTGACAGTGTTAAATGATTATCTATGTTTTATATGAGCTGATTAACTATAGAGTTCTGTTATCAATTACATGTACAATAATAACATTACAAATAATAAATAATACATGCATGCTCTCTCTTGTTCTTACACAGCTGTGTCCCACCGGCTGGCCGGCCACCCTCAGCACTACTCAGCAGTAGTGGATCGGCCAGGTGCAGTTCAGAGATAATGGCTCCTCCCTAAAAGTAAGATTTGTGTGTAATGACAGAAATGTACAGGAAGTGTAACGGAGGCCAGCTAATAGTTACTGTGTGCGTAAACCTCACTCCTCTGATCTCAAAGGATGCTGTAGCGACTGATGTCAGAGGTTGTAACTTTCAGCCTCCTTGTTTGAATGTCCGTTTCCCATGCTGGAGACCCAGGTTTGAGGCCCGTGCAGTGCGGAGCGAGTGGACCTGGGTGGAGGGGTTACATATGGGCATGTTTATGTAACCATCCTACTATGTTTGGTGTCAGTTTGACCCCTGTCTGTTTCAGCTGGATAATAGAACATAATCGGTCAGTCTTTTGATTTCAATTGCAATTTCAGGGCCTCTTCTAAAATATTTTGGAGCATCCTCTGCCACTGGGCAGAATGCAGGATGCTTGAATAGTCTCAGTGCCTCAGGATGAGGAGCTGCCATCTTCCTCATCAGCTACACAGGACTCTGCTGGAATAGTCTCAGTGCCTCGGGATGAGGAGTTGGCATCTTCCTCATCAGCTACACAGGACTCTCCTTTAACGGTCTCAACTTGCAATAGTTCAATTATTTGATTTTCTTAAGAGAATCCAGTGTGTTTGTACTCATGTAAATGACATGTAAAAACCATGATGTATAAAAGGGCTTGGCCTTTAACAGGCATTATTACCCCATGGTCTGGGTGAATATTCAATTTCTGATTGGTTACAAGGGTGTCCTTCAGGACACCTACTAAGTAATTCCAGCCAAACTGTCTGTTTATCATTCTAAATGATTGTGCCTGCTACAGAGTTTATGAGAACTTGCCAGCTTTTCTGTGTATTTGCACGTTCAGTGTAGAACATATGTATAAAAAGAACATCTGTATAGGCTACATTTTGCCCGAATTCATCTGTATCCTATATTTATTGCTAATCTCTGAATGTAAATATTTCTCACCTGTTACATTGCACTAACCTGTACATAACTGGTCATTTAACCAATCGGCATTTAACTAATCTGTACATATAACTTATCGTATCTAAATGATCATGTATATAACTGCTTGTCTTGCACCTCTGATTGGATGCTAAACTTTATTTAGTTTCCTTGTATTTATGCATGCGTAATGACAATAAATAACATGAATATTATACCTTACCTTACTTATTATACCTTACAAGACGCTTTTGTCCAAAGAATATCGACTAGATGATCAAATGAACGAATTCTTAAATATAAGACGTGAGGCCATATGGGCGTATATACTTCGTTAACGAATGCAAGAACGAATAGTCTCGAGAACTACATATTGTGCCCACTCAAACAAACCCACATTTATTTTCTATAACAAAACAACAAGCCTACATGTTGTCTGAAAGGCGGAAACTTAAACTTTTACAACTATATACAAAAAAATAAAGGAAACATATATATTTCTTCAATGATCAGGAACCAGTGAAAAAGTGCGTCTTGACAGTGGACGCACTATCAGCTCAGTCATCTGCCTGAAGACATTTAATTCATGTCGCAGTTGACCACGTGCGTAACCATTCTAGAGTTTACAACCCCTAGCAACCCAACCTAGAAACCAAAACAACGTTGTGAAAGGCTCAAATACCTTATAGCCGACTAGAGAACTCTGGACGGCGTGGGACAACGGATAAGACAGGTAACTGTCAATCGAGCGACCCGAGTTCGATACCAGCCGCCGCCGCTGGGAGCAGTAGAGAGCTCAAAGGAAACATCCTTACTAATGGTGTTGCCCTCACATTACAGGACGAGAGGGAACTCCCGCAGAAGGATTCTTCCTTTTGCATTATTCTTCGCCAAGTTATGAACTAGTATATAATATCCGTTATTTAGATTTGGGGATATCTATTTTTGACACAATTGTATAAACCTGAAATGTTACTAGATACAATAGAATTTATGAAGGGTATTTATACATGTATATATATGATTAGATTAGATTAGATGTATTCCTACTCTATCCTTATGTACAGTTATTCTCTGATTTATTTATTTATTATTATTCCCGTGCATGTTCATTGTTTGTGTGAAGGAGTGTCAAACAGGTGCTTCAGTGATTTCATATGATCTAGGTAGTTTCTGATAGTTAAGAACAGATGGTTTCTGTTTGGTTACCATAGCTAAAACAATGGAGTTTGGATTGCTTGAATGACATCCGTGTTAACCGTTCTGGAAAAGGGTGGGGAACATTTGTCAATCCAATGAGAAAGGGTTAACACACTGCTGAGACAGTGACGATGAAAACCGAGTGTGTGGTACAAGACAGGAAAACCATGTTTGACACCCATACCATAAAATAATTACTCTTTCTTTCATTTTTCCATTGTACAGTTTAGAAAGCCCCACATTCGCTAGGGCATCAAAAAATTACTTATTACTCATAATGGTCCTCTCCACGGACGTCTTTAGTAAAAGGCGAAAGGCATATTCGTTTTGAAGAGAAACCAGAGTGTACTGATGTCTGAAGGAAAGCGTCTAGGCATAGGCTCTTGGCCATGACTGAGCAGTCAATGGTTTGACATTGTGTGTGTATATTTGTGTGTGGGGATAACCACACTAGCTTAGTAGTAATCATAAACTGGTTTAAAAGAGATAGATGCGCACCATAGCCTATATCAGTATGTCCAATAATAGAAGGCTTTTTTTTGTCTGCATACTCACAAAGTGCATGATGGGAATTAACAGTTGTGTGGTACAAGACAGGAAAACCATGTTGGACACCCATACCATAAAATAATGACTCTTTCTTTCATTTTTCCATTGTACAGTTTACAAAGCCCCGCATTCGCTAGGGCATCAAAAAATTACTTAATACTCATAATGTTCCTCTCCACGGATGTCTTAAGTAAAAGGCGAAAGGCATATTCGTGTTGAAGAGAAACCAGAGCGTACTGATGTCTGAAGGAAAGCGTCTAGGCATAGACTCTTGGCCATGACTGAGCAGTCAATGGTTTGACATTGTGTGTGTATATTTGTGTGTGGGGATAACCTCACTAGCTTAGTAGTAATCATAAACTGGTTTAAAAGAGATAGATGCGCACCATAGCCTATATCAGTATGTCCAATAATAGAAGGCTTTTTTTTAGTCTGCATACTCACAAAGTGCATGATGGGAATTAACAGTTGTGTGGTACAAGACAGGAAAACCATGTTGGACACCCATACCATAAAATAATTACTCTTTCTTTCATTTTTCCATTGTACAGTTTAGAAAGCCCCGCATTCACTAGGGCATCAAATATTACTTATTACTCGTAATGTTCCTCTCCACGGATGTCTTTAGTAAAAGGCGAAAGGCATATTCGAGTTAAAGAGAAACCAGAGCGTACTGATGTCTGAAGGAAAGCGTCTAGGCATAGGCTCTTGGCCATGACTGAGCAGTCAATGGTTTGACATTGTGTGTGTGTATATTTGTGTGTGGGGATAACCACACTAGCTTAGTAGTAATCATAAACTGGTTTAAAAGAGATAGATGCGCACCATAGCCTATATCAGTATGTCCAATAATATAAGGCTTTTTTTTAGTCTGCATACTCACAAAGTGCATGATGGGAATTAACAGTTGTGTGGTACAAGACAGGAAAACCATGTTGGACACCCATACCATAAAATAATTACTCTTTCTTTCATTTTTCCATTGTACAGTTTAGAAAGCCCCGCATTCGCCAGGGCATCAAAAAATTACTTATTACTCGTAATGTTCCTCTCCACGGATGTCTTTAGTAAAAGGCGAAAGGCATATTCGTGTTGAAGAGAAACCAGAGCGTACTGATGTCTGAAGGAAAGCGTCTAGGCATAGGCTCTTGGCCATGACTGAGCAGTCAATGGTTTGACATTATGTGTGTTTATTTGTGTGTTTGGATAACCACACTAGCTTAGTAGTATTCATAAACTGGGGGGTATTCCAGAAAGCAGGTTATGTGACATACCAGGGTATGTTTAAGGGTAAGTTCGTGGAGAACCTCAACTTTCGGTTCCAAAAACGGAGGTAACTTTCTGGGTATGTATGTTACCACAGCAACTGACTCTGAATATAACCTGTCGGGAGCAGGTTATGTTTCAGGGTAACTTCGTCCCAGAAGGTTAGTGAGCATGGCGTGCCCTTTTGACGAGTATCCTGTGGAGGTTGAAGCCCAAATTCTTCGAGTTCTTTTTCGGCCGGAGAGGGTTATAAGACCGCAAATTGATGTGTTCGCTTACCCAAATGAATATTTAAAAGAGCGTTATCGTTTTTCCAAAGAATCATTAGTTTATTTAACAACTATTTTAAAACCGCATATCGCCAATGTAACAAACCGCGGTTCTGTGCTTAGCACAGAAAACATTCTGTGCATAGCACTCAGGTTTTTTTTGCATCTGGACATTTTTTGTACAGTGTTGGTGATTCAGAGCATGTGGGAAATGCAACTGTGTGTAGAGCTGTTCGTACAGTATGTCTGGCACTTAAACAGTTCTTACCCACGTTTGTGCAGTTCCCTGGCCATAAACCTCTGCTCGTTATCAAAGACGAATTCCACAGAGTGGCAGGTTTGTCCTTTTTAATCAAATCTATGACAGATATTTAGTCATATTATTTATATCTATACATGTATGCATTATGCACTGACTTCATTCTTCCATAACTTTCTGTTTCAGGGTTTCCAAATGTAAGTAGGTGCATTGTTGGCACTCACGTTCCTATTAAAGCTCCACCAGTAAATGAGGGAGACTATGTTAATAGGAAATCTATTCATAGTATCAATGTGCAGGTACTATAACAACTCCATTTTTTGTCCCTTCTTAAACTTTAAAGTCATTAAAGTCCTAACTTTTTCCACTAACTAGATAATATGTGATGCAACCCAAACCATCACCAATGTCGAGGCAAAATGGCCAGGATCTGTGCAAGATGCCAGAATATTCTGCGAGTCATCATTACGCCAGACATTTCAGCAGGGTATGTTTTGCTTTATACAATTGTTTTTTTTTGGTCTTTTTCCCCTTTTTTAAATATATTTGTGTTGTACACTTCAATCATTACAGGACAGTACAGTGGTTACTTGCTGGGGGATAGAGGATACCCTTGTCTGCCCTATCTGATGACACCCTACCCTGAACCTGAGCCTGGACCACAGACACAGTTTAACCTGGCTCACAGCCGAACACGGGCCAAGGTGGAAATGACTGTAGGTATCCTCAAATCTCGGTTCCAGTGTCTGCGTGGGCTCCGGGTTAGTCCAGAGAGGGCATGTGACATTATAGTGGCTTGTGTTGTGCTACACAATATTGCCACTTTAAGAGGAGAGAGCCACCCTCCTTGTATTGAGGTAGATGGCCCAGAGGAACACCTACAGCTACAGGCAAACAGAGACGGAAGACTTTTGAGAGACAGGATCTGTCGAAATTACTTAGAATTTTTTTTGCACTGGTCTGCCAGGCCGTTTATTTCTTTATTTCCTGAAAAACAATAAAAGTAAAATTCAATGAAATGTTTTTTTAGATAGCCACACACACACACCACATTTAACATGCAACAGATTCATATTCAGACAAGTTCTCACCTTAAGGCGATGATCCAGTAATTCAATTTGTAGTGCTGCTTTTTTAATGAGCCTTTTCTCTTCCATTTGATCTGTATAAGGTCCATCTCCATGTCACTTTTTCTTATTTGTTTTTTAAGATGGACCTTATACAGCTCCTTTGCTGGCAACTAGGAAGGTGGAAACAATGTAATGAAAGAGATTGGTCAGACAATAAAATTCAAATGTGGACACAAATTCTTACCCTGCTTAGATTGTGTGCTGAGGTTGAAGGACCCTCATCTGTGGGCCCTAGGTATGTGCTGTGAAAGGACAATGACAGTTTGTTACTCTAATGCCAAAAGTGGCCATACATTATAATGGTATGCATCATACCTCAGTGGATCTACCAGCATTGTCCACTTTACATTACATTTATTCATTTAGCAGACGCTTTTATCCAAAGCGACTTACAAGAGAGAGCTTTTACAAAGAGCATCAGTCATTGAGCATAGCAACGTGATAGACCCCAAATACAGTCGGTTTTTTAGATCGTGAATCATACATCATGAGAACCAATAAGTGCCAAGGGCAGAACTATAAATGCATAACACAACAATTGTGACCATAAAGCAAGAGATACAACAAACAACACTGGAAAGTCACCATATGGGGACCAACAGATTGTTCTAAAGCACTTTAGATTATGTGAAGTGCCATACTATTCCTAAGTGCCATTAAATTCTTTAAATAATTAAATTCTTTAAATAATGTAGCTAATCTTCTTTCTATTAGCTACATGACAGAATGAATATACTAAATCCTGTTATAATAATAGTTCAGTAATTGTGTAATCAAATTTTACCATTTTGCAGAATGTTTTTGTGTTTCATTTTGACTTGGCCTAAAGTTCTTCTGGCTCCAGAAAGATTACACCTTATTAAATAAAAAATATTCATAATTATTTTAAACTAAAGAAATAAATGCCAAGAAAAGTATTTGCTTTCATACTGATATTACATATTCAAAAGGATGTATAAGCCATACTATTTTGCACTAAAATAAAACGGGAGCCAATACCAAATTTGTAATTGAATACACTCACACATTTACTCTGTCCGTTATATTTTGCCAAGCCAACTCTCTTGCTTTAGACGATGCAGCTGTATTGCTTCTTTTTAATATTGTCGGCTTAAACTCCTCATACACGTGCATTAAAACCTCCAACTCCGCCTCTGTAAAATACGCCGCTCTCTTTTTCTCGTTTAGAGTTTCCATGTTGACTCGTGAAATCGGCGATCCATTGAAAATGTCTTTCAATATGCACGGTGCACGCTCATAACCTCTGGGTAACCAATTGGAGGTTGATTCACTAACTCTTATCAGCTGTTTTGGAACCAACATACTCACGGTATGCCTGTTTGGGGTAAAGGAACCCAAAGGCATGGCCGTATTACTGACCGGGCAAGTGGGGCGGGCGCCCCGGGGCCCATGGCTCCAGGGGGCCCGGGGGGCCCCAACAACAATGCAGATGCCGATGTCGATGCCGATTGCGATATCAGAGGCCTATATTCTTTAGGATCTTCTTTAGTTGTACCTCTGTAGTCTATGTTATATGGCATAAGTGAAGAGAGAACCGAGAGAGAAGGTTGAACTGAAATGGGAGGGGGGGCAGTGACAACAGTCAGAGGGCCCTCGGCCACAGGACATAGGAGCCAGAGGGCCTCAGGGTCATGTGGCCCCTGGGCCACGGGGGACGACAATCAAAGGGCCCCTGAGCCACGGAATATGGCAACCAGAGGGCCCCTGGGCCACGGGAAACGGCAATCAAAGGGCTTCTGGGCCATACGGTACAGTGACTAGAGGGCCTCTGGTCCACGGCAATGAAAGGGCCCCTGGGTCACGGGGGACGGCAATCAGAGGGCCCCTGGGAAATGAGTTCGCTCCTGCACAATATTGTTTGCACACAAAACAACATGGTGATTCACATGATTCAATTGAAAAAATGAGCTCAGGATGAAAATGAGCCAAAATCGTCTAAACTCCCTCTCTCTTCTTGCAATTGAATCAAAGTTTGTGCAACAGCTGAACTTTGATGAGTTGGTAGATGATTTTGCATGAAGGAAGAGCAGAAAGAGACTTTTGTAGGGGGGGGGCTTGGGTGGTTGGGCTCAGGGCGGAGGGGGGGTTGGGGGGGGCCCTTGCAAACTCCCTGCCCCGGGGCCCAGACCCACCTTAATCCGGGCCTGGCCACAGGGGGGACGTTTTGGGGTTCGCTCGTCTTCTCCTCCGGCTCCTCGAAAAACACTTTCGTCTGTTAAGTAAATCTAGACGTTATTTCTCCCTTGTTTGACTTGGTTTCAACAATCCTACAGCTGGTTCACATCGAATATTAAGCCCCTATGACTTTTTCAACAAACGACATCTGTGAATTGCAGTAAAATTCTATGTCAATACCGTCCAAAGTGATGTGCAGTTATTACATAAATACTACAGTATTAAGATGCATGGGCTATGTTCAAATGCATTAACTTCCATGTCTGTTTCCACGCTGGCAGAGCTCAAAAAAGGTTTTTGTTGAAAATATTCGTGCAGATTATTTCAACTAACTATCAGACAAAACTTGATTTGGGTTCCGGTTAGATCCTCCCCCGATCAGCTGTGCAATTTGATGCTTTTTCTCGTAAGGTTGCAGCCCACTGAAACTCAGGGACGTTTCTAGGATTGAAAGAAAGGGGCGCTTAGCCCCTACAGATGTGTAATTTTTTGGGACTCATTGGAGGCTGCGGATATTCATTGTTTCAGACAGTTCAGAGATTGGTTCAATCAGAAAGAGTGTGATTTGTATGAAAACATACAAACCAGAAACGCACTCACATATGTAGTATGTTAGAAATAACTTGTCCATGTGTATAACACTAGTTTAATAAATTAAAAATAAAAGAAAATCCCAATAATTATTTGGGGGGGCTGAAAAACATTTTCTAAAACAAGGCTAACGACACCCAGAAGAACCATGTTATCTTGCCTGCATTTGAGCAATTCAGTTTCCATGCCAAAAACGAGTGACAAATATGATGATATCCTGATGATAAGAGTTTTAATATGTTGTCAACCAAACATCAGTCCCTTCCTGCAAAGTCTATTGCTGTCTTATTATTGCGTTCGACCGGTAGTTTACCATGGATAAATCCCCCAAAAAGAAAGGTTTCAGAAGAAAATAGTTTAATTCTGCGCGGACAAATGCATTTGCTTTCACTGTTGACGATGCTGACTTACATGTGGGCTACACTATGCTTGATGTGTGACGAGAAATTATGTATGAAAAAAAACGTAAAATAACGCTAAAAGACATTTCCAGAACAAACGAGCAGGTTTTGCTGAAAACAAAACTACACGGCTGGCAGTTAGTTTATGGTTGTTCTTTATAATACATTTACATTTATTCATTTAGCAGACGCTTTTAACAGGCATAACCAACAACAAAATATATTTTCTTGTCTGTTTTACTCGCTATAGTTCATTAAGGCTAACAAATAATTTTTTTCACGCAGTTTCACAAGATATATACATATCTAAACATATATATTCTTGAAAATATAGTTTATTATATTATATTATTAAATTAACTTCAAAGTTAATGACCTCTGACCTTGAAAGCTTAATGACCTCTGACCTAGAAAGCTTTCACATGTTTGACAGCTATGACATCATAATCAAGTTCTGGATTGGGAAATTCCAGAAGGTCAAATCATTTACAGAGACACATTTGAGGAAGGCACAAGAAACTACTTTTTAGAAAACAACCGGTTCAACCAGTGTATCAACATAGTTCCACATAGTGTTCAACATTGTGTATCAATTATGGATGAAGGCTGGCAGTATATATTTGAAAATGAGAATGGTGAAATAGCTATGGATGTGTCCGAGGATGAGCGCATCTTAAGAACTTCAGGCCTGTAAGATTTGATTGAAAAACACCTAGCACACACACAGCATATTTTTCACAGTCTCTTCATGCAACAAAATTGCAACATTTTATGTTGGCCAAATTGATAAATTAAATTGGAAATGGTCTACACAAGTGAAGAAGTGGTGTGGTCTCTATGACCTGTTAAATTGATGTGCGTTGGGATCTGTTAATGTCTGTAGGAATTCTGAGGACCCGCAGGATGCGGTTTATCCAAATTCTGAGCTTGAGCTCTCCAAGTTCCTCCTCTCTCAGGACAACATGGCCCTCAGGTCAGAGATTAAGATGTATGAACTGTAGCACACACACACGCGCACTCAGGCTAGTAATCAGAAGGTTGCGAGTTTGAATCCTGGCCGTGCTAACATGATGTTGTGTTCTTGGGCAAGGCACTTCACCCTTTTTGCCTCAGGGGAATGTCCCTGTACTTGCTGTAAGTCGCTCTGAACAAGAGCGCCTGCTAAAGGACTAAATGTAAACATTAATCACAGCTTTGTGTTTGGCCTTTTTCAGTCTCAGGCAGACACTGAACGAATCAATGAAGCTGATCGACGAACTTGAAGATATCTGTCGATCTTCGGCTGCGATGGACGTCTCCACCTGCACCTGCGCCCAGAGGAACTACATCCGAGAGCTGGTGAGTGTGTAGAAAGTGCAGGAGCACATTAGACGCGCTTTTGCACAGCACAGGTATCAGGCCCTACAGGTATCTCATCATCAACTTTTCACACATACACACACATTTTAAATATACATATATTTCCTTAATTTAAAAATGAAAAATATGATTGATTGGGGTTTGACTCTCAGAAACTGAAGGAAGATTACCGAATCTCCCATGAAAAGATCAGACAGGACTTACATGAGGTAGGATCTTTCTCCATTTGTAATACCAGGCAGAGTTTCTGGAATAACTTTCCTGCTCTAGCATAGTCCTTCTACTCTGTGTTATTACAAAAAATGGTTTGATGTCTGTTTCTGTTTTATTTGTAGAAATTGATGATCATCCAACTTATGGAAGTTTCCACTAAAGAGCACCTCACCACCATAGAGGTATAGTAGAATGCCTTATTTTATTCCTTTTCTTTCTCATTGATATTATGACGACAGTGTTGGCGCTTTCATTCTTGACCTTGAGTGTGTGTTCAGGAGCTGAGGAACGACAACCAATACCTAAAGGTCCAGCTGGAGAAAGCTATGGCGTAAGTGTGCACAACACCACATCTGACTCACATCACCTACCCACTTTCATAATACATCTCCATACCTCCGCTAAATGATTCTGAATCTGATGGGCAGGTTTGGTGGACCCCAGCAGGACCAACCCATGGCCGGGGCAGATCTGGGACCGCTGCCTCAATCAAATGTAAGTGAAACCCTCTGTGATGGTCCTCTGCCTCTCTTCACCTTCCTGTGACTTTGAGCAGTACTGCGAAGAGCTTTTTGTTTAGCTAATTGATCACATGTCCTTGCCATCATACCGCCATGGTGTGCAAACCCTGAAAGTTCCCTATCTTAAAAATTAGCTTAGTGTCTTCCTTATCTCAGCATCTGTTGGTCCGGAAAACTTTTCTGAGAAGTCTGGTTATCCTGTAGGTTGAGTCTGCCGAAGTGGAGGAAGAGGAGGAGAAGAAGCAGGAGGTCCAGACTAAAAGGTGCATTACCACTTCAGTGTAGAGCGAAAGTGCGGGAGTTTATACGGTCCACAACTCCAGCAAGAGATAGAGTCCAAACTCCTGGATCACTTCCTCTGTTGTGCTGTCTGTCTTCAGAGGACACACCCACGTTACAACCATCTAAACCATGTTCTCAGTTGTTTTCCACTGTATCTCTTCTCTTCCTGCTCCCGCTCTCCCTCACTTCCTTTTTCTCTGTCTCCAGCTGGTGGCGTCGGCAGGCCAGAAAGATTTTCAAGGGCATGGGCACCTTCCGCCTGCAGTTTAAATGCTGCCTGGGGACCCGCAAGAGGCGTGTGGTTTAACGCTTCACTTCCCCTCTCCCAGCTCTCCTCACCGCTCTCCTCACCGCCCCCAACCCCCCCCACCCCCCACCCCCCACCCCCCCTCACCCCCACCCCCCTTTAAAATCCCAGAAATAAACTTTAAATTCAAGGGGAGCAATGTCTTTTCACATTTGGTTGAAAGTGCAAGAATGCATGCGTATGAAAAACAAAATGTTTTAAGATGCAGTCTTTTTCTCCTAACTGTGTTTGTCCACAATTTTCCTTGTAATGCTTCATGGACATAAGCGCTTTACTTGTGGACTGTCAGGAGGCGCAAACTGGGCTAGCTTTGATCTTGGCCACATCCTCTATTGAGTACATATGCCCATGTGACCTGTGTGACAGATTGGGTTCTTATTTCTTCATCACTCTAATGGAGTGTGAATGCATGTGAATTCACACCTGGCCAATGCTGAGGTTTAACTCACAGCAGCTCTGCATTGCGGACTTGGACAGTCCATCCTGCAGTATGGAGTAAGTGACTTGGTTGCATGTTCCTTTCTCAAACACAGCAGGAAGCTTCTTTATCTCATACCACTGCCCAAAGTACTACAGAACAGAGTGTCATTCATTCAACATCAGCCACTTGCCGACATAACATTAAGGTACACTGATCTGAGCAACATTCAAATACACACAACTGCATTGATCTTTTTAGTAATTGAAGTTCTCCATTGAAAAGGTTTTTAGACTAGATTTAATCCTTGTCTGATGAACTGGGGTGCAGTTTTTTAATTAGAAATGTCAGTTCAGTCAAGACACTCACGTGATGATTGATATAAAGAATATTTATTGATAACCATACATGGAATATGTTTGATTTTGGCGGAGTGGAATGTCTAAGGGGAAGCGCTCCCTACCGCCTCGAGCGACACATACGTGCACACATATATGACATGAGGCATGGAGCAATAGATATATAATCCCCCTGATAGACAGATATACATAAATTCAAACAGACAGACATACAGATATGCATAAATTCAGACAGACAGACATACAGATATGCATAAATTCAGACAGACAGACATACAGATATGCATAAATTCAGACAGACAGACATACAGATATGCATAAATTCAGACAGACAGACAACCGGGGGAGAAAGGGGATGGTGGTGGGAGGCAACAGTAATGATCCTAACCGTTCTGAGTGAGTGTTGGATATCCGCGCAGCCTTTTAAGGCAGTCTTACCGGGCGGAGCCCCAATGGGCTTGCACTAGCCAGGTCAGGTGTGTTCATGATTGATTGTTTGCGCTACCTGTGTGCTTGAACTGTTACTGTACGTGAACTGCGGTGTGTGATGAGTAATAGTGTACTGAATGAGTGAAGTGTATGCTGAGTGTATGAAGAGTTATGTGAATGAATGATGATATGTACTTGATGACTGAGTGATGACGCGGGCAGCCCGAGTGTCGTTGCCAGAACTAGCTTCGCCCATTTCAGTCAAGACACTCACGTGATGATTGATATAAAGAATATTTATTGATAACCATACATGGAATATGTTTGATTTTGGCGGAGTGGAATGTCTAAGGGGAAGCGCTCCCTACCGCCTCGAGCGACACATACGTGCACACATATATGACATGAGGCATGGAGCAATAGATATATAATCCCCAAACCTACGACCACTCCGCCAGACTATGTGTAAGCGGAGCACCACTGCTCCTGAGCCTTGACATCCCACTTGGTACTAGTGGCGAAAAACAAGTGTTCTTCTGGATGCTTGGGTCATGCTAGCATTAACGATGACTAAACCAAGTGTGCATAACTTTTGTGTTACATACCATCTGATGTGCGGTTCACCTGACCGTCCCAAAAACACACTCCGTCCAGACTATTGCTGGACGGAAGGTGAACATGCGGCTAGCCAGATCCACCGACCATCTCCCCGGTACCCTTCTCATCCGACCTTGGGCTGATATCGCTGATATCTAGGGAGCTGCCCCTCTCGCTCGTCAGCGACACACCATGGATGTACGCAAAGGCAGCTGAAGTGCTGGAACACAAAAGATATGTTATCTAGTGTGAAGTCAATGTGTCAGCAGAGCGTCTGCTGTTCCCCGCCGGTACCAGGGTATCTCCGCAGATATCCTGACTCGCACGCTGGCTTCTGATCGTTGCTACTGCATCAGACGCACGTCTGCGAATCACCAGTGCCGAGCCCAAGATCTAACGGAAACATTCTACTACATATTGGTCCGGTAGCCTCTCAACCATACGGGGCAGGTTTACAGCTACCTCTAGAAACACGACCTCTAGCGCCCGTCGGTGACCCCAAGGATGTCCGCAAGGCTGTGTATGCACCCAGTGTAACTATATGAAATCAGAATGGACTACAAAATGTGTCGGCAGACATCCACCGTTCCCCATCGTATCCTGAGGTATCTCTGCAGATATCTCGACTCAAACACTGCTTCTGATCGTAACCTACTGCATCAGAGCACGTCTGCGGACCACCAGAACTGAGTCGAGATCGTACAGAAATATCCTACCATTATGTGTAACCCTCTCATCCAAAGGGGCAGGTCTACTGCTACCTCTAGAGGCCATCCTCTAGCACCCGTCGATGACCCAGGATGTACGCGAGGGGTATGTCTCGAATGTAAATGATCGAACAATGTGTCGACAGACGTTTGCCGTTCCCTGTAGTACAGGGCATCTCTGGAGATATCCTGATTCAGACCTATGGATTCTGATGGAGCCACCATCAGAGCACGTCTGCGGATCACCACGTCCGAACCAGAATCAAAAGAGATATTCTACCTTTATGGGTTAATAAAGCCAACCCAACCACCAATATGCAATGCTTCATTACTTAGCCGCATGGCCGCACTTCTTTCATAGCACATACACATCCAAACTCCCACTATGTCCATTGCATTGGGGCGTACATGCACTCGCACGCTGCCGAAGAAACATGCCCAGTTGCTTTTAGCGTGGCTGTGGGCACACTGGATGATGCCGAAGCTGCCGCCCCAATCCGAATCAGCGAGCTGTAGACGGCTCCGGGAACAATCCACGGCGAGCGTGCAGAGCGGAGTCCTTGTGCCAACCAGGATCTCGTCATGGCCTGACTGCATCTGTGATGGACAGGGGCTCAGATGGCGTTGCCCGGGAGCAACATAGCAGGTCCCGTGACATAGAAGAAGTGGGCAAAATGCACAATTAGATTGAGCAATCACGATATGAGTACCGTAGAAACAGCAGCAGTTGCAGTGTTACAGGACAACGTGAACATGTCGCTGGATGCTAGACCAGCTATATCAGAATAATGAGGTCCCAACAAAGATCAATAGTGGCATGCCTGTTGGTTAATTCCCCACCCATTAAGACCTTTGAGAAACATAGACTCAAGAGTATCACTATACGTCCAGGGCACTCTCGTCTTAAACTAGACATACAGCCTTATTAGTTCAAGATGCGAGGTTATAGGTAGCCGTGTATCTTTAATATCAGGACGCTGCTTCTTCAGCCCCTTCATAAGCAGCGTATACAGAGCAATTAGCAACATCCTTTCTTAGAGAAGACGGGAAGCGATGCCGGCGCAACGCTCAACAGGCAGAGGACTGCTGCCGCACCCAGACTCCCCAGCTTGCTTAGCGGCATGGCGCATCCGTAACGCGGGCAGCGAGCAGACACAAGTGTCCACAGGCAGCCGCGCCCGAACCTACGCCACGCCACAAGTGGGGGGAAGGAGAAACGGCAGACAGGAGCCTCTGTCCTGAAACCCGCGAAACGTCAGTAAGGGGTCTGCCAGCGGTGCCTGTTCTCTTCACCCACTGTTTAATAGTACAATGCATCCTTTTTTAGGGGAGTGCATACAGCACCAACTTCGACAATCCACCGAGGTGGAAAACGAAAGGGAAGGAAAGGCCCAACCGGTAGTTGCCGCACTCTTCTGCCGTACGCGCGCCCCTTTAAGGAATGTTTAAGGACCACAGTAAATATATATTAGACATAAAAACATCAGACATGGAGAGGTCACGATAGGGATCGAAAGTAGCACCTGGTGGTGAATTCCCCGCACCTCAAAAACCCATAGTAAGCTGTGAGAAACACCGACACGAGGAGTGTGTCAACATAGAGCCCAAAGCACCCTCGTCTTAAACTAGACACCATAAGTGCAAAATGGGTAGGGTTATTGGTAGTCGTTTATCCTTAGCCACGGAACGCTGCTTCAGTAGCCCCTTCATCAGCAGGCGTATACGGGGGCTCCCAAGCGGCTGCTCGCAGACGGACCCAACACTGAACGTTAAATTGAATGCCCAACACCAGTGTTTACCTGCTGGCCGATGCAGCTCCTGATTCGAACCACGAACAACGACACAATCATTTAACCTACAATTCACATGTATAGGACTGAATCCAGATTCAGAACGAAGCTTGATGATTGAAACCATGCGCTGTCATATGATTTTTTAGGTGGAGGGGCAATCCCCTTGCGCATGTATTCCCCAACCAACACTACATACCTTTCTGGGGCACATGGGCCTAGTCTTGCACAGTCCTAGTAAACAAGCAGACAACCCCACAATGCGATACAGCTCGTGGAGCGCTGTGGCAAAGACTCTGGATCCAGGGAAGCCGTCTCTGCTGCCACTTGTGAACCATTAGTCCCCGTAATATCCCTCAAACCCGACAGATAGAAACCCATGCCGTTCCACAGATGCACGACGATCCCTAGGAAGCCAATCTGACCAGCAGGACACCATTGGTGAGATTAGGTAACCTCTTGGCTATGTTCGACAGATGGGAAACGAGTGTTCTGCCTAGGCTTATGACGCGCATGCAATTGAAATGCCCCGGTCAGAAGCAGGTCGCAGTTACCCATTGAAACGGCGTCTGAAGCCATCCTCCTCAGGATACCACGGACGCGCTCCGATATTATCCTGCAGACTGTCATCCTACGCAATTGACAAAAGAGAGCACCATAACAGAGCATCGGCCACCGAGCAGAACAACATGATAGACCACGACACATAGCGGTTAAAACACCCAAGCTTGTAATACTCCCGAGCTCGCTTTATTACTTTATTAATGAACACCACCTGAGCTGTCGGTCTAGCCACAACTCACGCTTTATTAGCACTTCAACAACAGTCCGACTTCTAACAACCTTCTTCAACAAACTCCTGCTCAATCCCCCTCGCATGCGCCTTTACCCCAAAACTCAAGCATGCGCGCCTCCCACTTCCCAGCTTCCTTTAAAGGCCCCAACTACACAAAAGAACGCCATTCATTATAACAGAACAGATTTAACCAGGCTAACACAATATATATAACCTATACCCCACACCATATAAATATATAAAACTTATATATATGAAACTTATAACCCCTGCCACCCTATTTTTTCACCATCTGCATATCACTATTGTTACTTTGCCACCCTATATTTACATGCACCATCTGTAAACGTACGACTGCATCATTTGTTATTTGCCCCATCCGTTCATTTAGCACATAGCATCATGTGCGCTACCGTATATACGATTATGTGAATTCAATAAAATACTGTAATATTTCGAACAATACAGCTGTACATTTGTTGCCACATCACTTTAATCCCACCAAACACCCGCAAATACGTTCAACATTCCTTACAATTTCGTTTTACCTTGTGACAATGACAATAAAGATCCATCTATAGGGCGGACAATGAACAAATTTTACCTTGCCACCTAACCAACTGTCGAACGATTCCAGAGCGCAGGTAACAACACTAGAACCGACTCTGTGACGTCATCATCAGCCTGAATGTGGCAAGTGAATGCTAAGAAATGGCACCGGATCGTCGGTTCCACGTCCTGTTCATAGCTCAATACGTGCGACCACTTGCAATAAATCAAAACAAACGCAACAGTTAATGCGTAGACAGGAACACCTTAATGCTAACAATGCTGGTTGCAATCAACATTCGAGAAAGCAGACGTAAACGCCGCCTATAGGTTTACCTGCAGGTCTAGCTTTGTAGCTACCTAGTTAGCTTCAGTATACAGTCTCTGTGCTCACCATCCTGCCTGCAACTGCATGGCAATGAACTCCTAATCTGAAATTGTGCAAAGACAACGCTTCCGTAGCAGAAACAGTTTAGTAAACTCCAAACGACGTCCCGCCACACCGCATGGTGAAACGGAACTCGGAGCAAGACGTCCATCCAGCTCCACACGTTGATCTGGGCAAGCGGAGCGTGTCACGGTATACTGAAGCCACGCAGAACTCGGCAAGAGTCAAGGTCGGCATCCGGGGTTCATTGTCTTAGAGGAACATGCACGGGTCCCCGCGACCGACCAAGTTGGAGGAGCACAGCAAAATAGAAGTCTTATCTGCATCCGTACCTGTGAGGATTTGGCCACGCAGAAGGGCGGAAATGTTGCAGCGGGAAACGGGAGCGGTGCCCAATTCTTCTGCCATGAAGTCCTAACATCCAGCAGCTTCGAAACACTGCGTCCCGCCGGAACTCGGGCCTTTTCGGTCTTTGGTTGTCCCCACCGGGGCGGCTGGATTAGCAGAAAGAAACGCTCGCCGTACTCCATGAAAAACAAGTTCCCTAAAGTTGCATCCGCTAAGGTAAGCACCCTGTCCGTATGAGCAGTCAGCAATTCGATAGACCTTACTCTGGAACCTGGCTGCTAGCATAGTTACAGAACACTCCACTGCAGATCCCGAGGGATTGTCCATGGCAAGCCCCGATGCAACCATGAAACACAGCCGAAGTAACAAACCCAATACCTCAGCAACAAGAACAAAACACGGTAGTAATGACGACCCCCACACGATAGCAACACAGAACCGCCCGCAACGATCCTGTCAACAGTAATGATCCTAACCGTTCTGAGTGAGTGTTGGATATCCGCGCAGCCTTTTAAGGCAGTCTTACCGGGCGGAGCCCCAATGGGCTTGCACTAGCCAGGTCAGGTGTGTTCATGATTGATTGTTTGCGCTACCTGTGTGCTTGAACTGTTACTGTACGTGAACTGCGGTGTGTGATGAGTAATAGTGTACTGAATGAGTGAAGTGTATGCTGAGTGTATGAAGAGTTATGTGAATGAATGATGATATGTACTTGATGACTGAGTGATGACGCGGGCAGCCCGAGTGTCGTTGCCAGAACTAGCTTCGCCCATAACTACTGCTGCTAGTTATATGGCAGTTAGTTTA
The DNA here is from genome assembly GCA_030340665.1 of Neosalanx taihuensis. NCBI lineage: Eukaryota > Metazoa > Chordata > Actinopteri > Osmeriformes > Salangidae > Neosalanx > Neosalanx taihuensis. Next base: position 3,594,530 of record CM059309.1, on the reverse strand, counting down.
TGGTTGTTCTTTATAATACATTTACATTTATTCATTTAGCAGACGCTTTTAACAGGCATAACCAACAACACAATATATTTTCTTGTCTGTTTTATTCGATATAGTTCATTAAAGCTGACAAATCAATTTTTTCACGCAGTTTCACAAGATATATACATATCTAAACATATATATTCTTGAAAATATAGTTTATTATATTATATTATTAAATGAACTTCAAAGTTAATGACCTCTGACCTTGAAAGCTTAATGACCTCTGACCTAGAAAGCTATTTAAGCAATTTAGTTTACATGCCAAAAACGAGTTACAAATATACGGAGCCCCTAAAGTCCCAAAAGTTGTTTTTTTTTTATCTTGTACGCACAAGTTATTATCTTGTGGGAACAAGATAATTTACTATGAACTCATATGCATCTCTAGCGACTTCCGATGTACACCGCCACGATATAATGGAGAGAACTGAGCTAATCAAGTTTTATTTTATGTATTATTATGTATTTATGTATTTATCACGTATTGCATTTTCATTCCAAGATGAAATAAAACTTGATTAGCTAAGTTCTCTCCATTATATCGCACACACAATCACACACAACACAACACAATCGTTGTATAGTTGTAAAAGTTTAAGTTTCCGCCTTTCAGACAACATGTAGGCTTGTTGTTTTGTATTAGAAAATAAATGTGGGTTTGTTTGAGTGGGCACGATAGCACAATATGTAGTTCTCGAGACTATTCGTTCTTGCATTCGTTAACGAAGTATATACGCCCATATGGCCTCATGTCTTAAGAATTCGTTCATTTGATCATCTAGTCAATATTATTTGGACAAAAGCGTCTGCTAAAGTAAGGTATACTATTCATATTATTTATTGTCATTACGCATGCATAAATACAAGGAAACGAAATAAAGTTTAGCATCCAATCAGAGGTGCAAGACAAGCAGTTATATACAGATAATTTAGATACGCTAAGTTATATGTACAGATTAGTTAAATGCCGATTGGTTAAATGACCAGTTATGTACAGGTTAGTGCAATGTAACAGGTGAGAAATATATAGGCCCAGACTCTCGCCGCATCACAGGCCTTACGGAACCTGCGAAAGATAAGATCTGTGTTACGGTGGCATTTTGGTTCGTAAAATGAATACATAGAGCATTGGGTTCCAGCATGTAACCAACCTGAGAGGATGTGGACACCCCTGGAGCAAGGCTTTCCCCTCCGTGTTCTTCTACATGGTCTTTGTAAGACAGGGGTGCACACTTTTTCAGCATGCGAGCTACTTACAAAATGACCGAGTCAAAGTGATCTACCTACTAAATTGAGCAACATATAATTATTCAGAAATATATTGAAAATTCTTTATAAGAACCATATATGTTAGTATACCATATTGCTTGTTACAAACCCAACACAAAATAAGGAAATCAGCTTATAAATCAATAACGTTTATTTACAAAAAGCAACACAGGGATCAAGGAGGACTGCCAGTGGCACCAAATGAAATAAATAAATAATACCCCCCCCCTCCCCCCCCCGATAGGTGCTAAGCACCCATAAACACAGTGGGTGGTGCTCACTCTAAGATAGGGTTTTAACAACAGGTAAACCTACGTGACGTTAGATGCCAAGCCTCACTCAAGGCTGACTCGCATAAATAAGTGGAGCCAATTAATGCAGTCAATGATGTTCCTTATGTTGGGGTACTTTTCCTCTGTGAGTAAGCTCCAGAATTGTCCATGAGCTCTGGCCTTCAGCTCAATGTCGGCTTTTAGTGTCAACATCTCATCTTCCACTCCAGAAGAGTTCAGGTGTAACAGTGTTGAAATTTCAACATCAGCATCTTCCCGAAAAGGGTAGCAAATGAATGTAGCGATTGGTTCGAGTAAAGCAAAGTCTCGACTTCTGTCCTGACAACTGGGCTTTTAGTTCCTTGCCGCTCCACATTTCCCTTTTTCGGTATAGCGATTGCAGTCTGCAGATGAGGCAAACGCACTTTGAAAATGACTCCCATTCCGTATGGAAATGGTAAGTTTTAGTCGATTTATTTGGTCCAGCTTCCCCACTTATTTTTATACTTTTAAGTTTAGAAGTCGTAAATTGGAAGATAACTCGCCAATATGAGCACATGCGCAGTGATTGGTCAAACCGACTGTCAGTCAAGTGAAGCCTAGAGTCTGGGAAATCCTCTAAATTGAAATCTCTATTGCGAGACTAATAAAGATGATTTTATCTTATCTTAAATGACTAAAAGAAATGTCATTCTTTACTGTCATGCCATCAAACTAGCTAAGCAGTTTTTTTTTTTTTAAAGAACATATGTCAAGAGCACAAGTCAAATTCCTACCGAGTGTCTCATGCAAGAACATATGCAAATATCATCCTACATTAGCTGCCCTCCTTGAACTGCCACCTTGACACGGTGGAGGGGTTTGAGTGCTCAGATGATCCTAGGAGCTATGGTGTCGGGGGCATTATGCCCCTGGTAGGGTCTCCCAAGACAAACAGGTCCTAGGTGACTAGCCAGACCAAGAGCGGTTCAGAAAACCCTGATGATGATGAAAAAACTGAAGTCAGCTACATCGCCTGGATCGGTGTTACCAGGGCTCCGCTCTGGAGCCAGGCCCAGAGCAGAGTGTTTTTGGGCAGGGGTCAGGGGCAGATGCCCTGATGACCAAGACCGCACACACAGTCTCTAGCTGTGTTACCACCTAGATGAACCTGTAACCAGTCAATATTTATTGAGCATTTAATACTTATTCTTCCATTGCAAAAGAGTCCCCTTCTTCATCTTAACAGATAGATAAACTTCTTAGTTCCAGTCACCGTAGAATTGAATGGTTCATTGTCGGCCTCGCCTCCATGCACAGTTTGGGCTCTGGAACCATTATCCTTGAGAGAGGCTGGACCTAATTTTTGATCAATATTCTTTTGACTGATCATATATCATCCAATGTAAACTTGAGCCCTGTTCAAAGATCCTGCTGTGATTTTCAGAATCTGTTAGGCCAGGGATACATTTAGCAATCAAAGAAGATTGGGTAGCAAGTCAGACTATGTGTCAAAAATGAATGAAAGCACCAAATGCAGTGGTTCTTAACACCTGTGTGAAGTTGGCCCCCCGTCTTGTTCAAAATAAAAAAATAGCACTGCTGTTCGTTTGTGCTAGGTTTGTGCTGGTTTGTGCCGTAAAAATTATCGTTTGTGCAGTTAAGGGTTTTGAGTAATTCAAAATTAAATGTTCTGGCCAGTGACGTCACTCAGCCCCCCGTCAACGTCCAAATCGAGTCAAAATGGTCTGTATGGTTTGTGCTAGGTTTGTGCTGGTTTGTGCTGTTAAAATAAATTATTTTGCAATTATGGTTTGAGAGATATTCCCGTTTTATTTTTTCACACGTGACGTCACTCAGCCCCCCGTAAACCTTCAAATCGAGTCAAAATGGTCTGTATCGTTTGTGCTAGGTTTGTGCTGGTTTGTGCTGTTAAAATAAAGTATTTTGCAATTATGGTTTGAGAGATATTAAAGTTTTATTTTTCATACGTGACGTCACTCAGCCCCCCGTCAACCTCCAAATCGAGTCAAACTGGTCTCTATCGTTTGTGCTAGGTTTGTGCTGGTTTGTGCTGTTAAAATAAACATTTGTGCTACTATAGTTTTCAAGTTATTCTTAAAACTTTATTTTGCCCACTTGTTATGTAACCAGCCCCCCGTCAACGTCCAAATCGCTTCAAAATGGTCTATATGGTTTGTGCTAGGTTTGTGCTGGTTTGTGCTGTTAAAATAAATTGGTTTGCAATTATGGTTTGAGAGATATTAAAGTTTTATTTTTCACACGTGACGTCACTCAGCCCCCCGTCAACCTCCAAATCGAGTCAAACTGGTCTCTATCGTTTGTGCTAGGTTTGTGCTGTTAAAATAAACATTTGTGCTACTATAGTTTTCAAGTTATTCTTAAAACTTTATTTTGGCCACTTGTTATGTATTTTTTACTCCACCTGCAGTGCTTTTCAGTTAGGGGCTTTAATCATATCCAACATGACCCTGGGCTGGGCATGAAAAAGGTTTGAATGTATGTGATAAGAGAAGTAAAGAGGCAATTTTTCACGTTGACAACGCAACTGTGTGTGCCATTTATTAATTAACCAACAAAGTGCAAAAATAGCAACAAATAATATTTCTTAAATGTTGAAAATATAAATTTACGACTTTTGTGTAGAACACAACATGAGGTTGCACGTTCTGTTTTTCCTGTGCTGTGGAAACCCCCTTGGACAGGTCATCATACCGCTCCCATGCTGAGAAAGTCCTCCTGCAGTATGCCACATAGTGTCCCATAGCTTCCCTGTAAGGCCCTGGAATAAAAGCAACAATGCCCCTCAGGAGGAACTGCTCATTTCCAAGGGTGATGTGCATGGGATCATCTTGGAGTCTGTAGGTGCACTCTGCAGCAATTTCAACCCACAGTGCTGCTCCTGTGGAGTAACTATGGTTGACCTCACCATTGCATATGGACTCCGGCATGGAAGGGTCCACTGCCATTGATGGCTCAGTTGCTTTTTTCAAACCTTTGGTTTTCATGCCCAGCCCAGGGTCATGTTGGATATGATTAAGCCCCCTAACTGAAAAGCACTTCAGGTGGAGTAAAAAATAAAACGTTAATAACTTTAAAACCATAATATCAAAACAATTTATTTTGACAGCACAAACCAGCACAAACCTAGCACAAACGATAGAGACCAGTTTGACTCGATTTGAATGTTGACGGGGGGCCGAGTGACGTCACGTGTGAAAAATACATCTTTAATATCTCTCAAACCATAATTGCAAACCAATTTATTTTAACAGCACAAACCAGCATAAACCTAGCACAAACCATATAGACCATTTTGAAGCGATTTGGACGTTGACGGGGGGCTGGTTACATAACAAGTGGGCAAAATAAAGTTTTAAGAATAACTTGATAACTATAGTAGCACAAATGTTTATTTTAACAGCACAAACCAGCACAAACCTAGCACAAACGATAGAGACCAGTTTGACTCGATTTGGAGGTTGACGGGGGGCTGAGTGACGTCACGTATGAAAAATAAAACTTTAATATCTCTCAAACCATAATTGCAAAATACTTTATTTTAACAGCACAAACCAGCACAAACCTAGCACAAACGATACAGACCATTTTGACTCGATTTGAAGGTTTACGGGGGGCTGAGTGACGTCACGTGTGAAAAAATAAAACGGGAATATCTCTCAAACCATAATTGCAAAATAATTTATTTTAACAGCACAAACCAGCACAAACCTAGCACAAACCATACAGACCATTTTGACTCGATTTGGACGTTGACGGGGGGCTGAGTGACGTCACTGGCCAGAACATTTAATTTTGAATTACTCAAAACCCTTAACTGCACAAACGATAATTTTTACGGCACAAACCAGCACAAACCTAGCACAAACGAACAGCAGTGCTATTTTTTTATTTTGAACAAGACGGGGGGCCAACTTCACACAGGTGAAATACCTAACAAATGGGCAACATAAAGTTTTAAGAATAACTTGACAACTATAGTAGCACAAATGTTTATTTTAACAGCACAAACCAGCACAAACCTAGCACAAACGATAGAGACCAGTTTGACTCGATTTGGAGGTTGACGGGGGGCTGAGTGACGTCACGTGTGAAAAATAAAACTTTAATATCTCTAAAACCATAATTGCAAACCAATTTATTTGAACAGCACAAACCAGCACAAACCTAGCACAAACGATACAGACCATTTTAAAGCGATTTGGACGTTGACGGGGGGCTGGTTACATAACAAGTGGGCAAAATAAAGTTTTAAGAATAACTTGACAACTACAGTAGCACAAATGTTTATTTTAACAGCACAAACCAGCACAAACCTAGCACAAACGATAGAGACCAGTTTGACTCGATTTGGAGGTTGACGGGGGGCTGAGTGACGTCACGTGTGAAAAATAAAACTTTAATATCTCTAAAACCATAATTGCAAACCAATTTATTTGAACAGCACAAACCAGCACAAACCTAGCACAAACGATACAGACCATTTTAAAGCGATTTGGACGTTGACGGGGGGCTGGTTACATAACAAGTGGGCAAAATAAAGTTTTAAGAATAACTTGACAACTACAGTAGCACAAATGTTTATTTTAACAGCACAAACCAGCACAAACCTAGCACAAACGATAGAGACCAGTTTGACTCGATTTGGAGGTTGACGGGGGGCTGAGTGACGTCACGTATGAAAAATAAAACTTTAATATCTCTTAAACCATAATTGCAAAATACTTAATTTTAACAGCACAAACCAGCACAAACCTAGCACAAACGATACAGACCATTTTGACTCGATTTGAAGGTTTACGGGGGGCTGAGTGACGTCACGTGTGAAAAAATAAAACGGGAATATCTCTCAAACCATAATTGCAAAATAATTTATTTTAACAGCACAAACCAGCACAAACCTAGCACAAACCATACAGACCATTTTGACTCGATTTGGACGTTGACGGGGGGCTGAGTGACGTCACTGGCCAGAACATTTAATTTTGAATTACTCAAAACCCTTAACTGCACAAACGATAATTTTTACGGCACAAACCAGCACAAACCCAGCACAAACGAACAGCAGTGCTATTTTTTTATTTTGAACAAGACGGGGGGCCAACTTCACACAGGTGTTCTTAACCAGGGTTTGATCGAGCCCCAGGGGTTCAGTGAGTCAGTCTCCGGGGGACAGCGGAGGTCAAGACACACATCCGACTCATATGATTCATGACCAATCAAGAAGGGTTCAGTGAATGCACAAATGAAACTTGTGTTGTTCAGTTCCTCCAACAAGGTTAAGAACCACTGATCTAATGCATTCAATATTTAAATCCTTCTTTCGGTTATTTCTACGTTTGATTCCAAATCCAGCATCCTATATTCCCCCCTTCATTGATAAATACTGAACTTGTGTCTATCAGCAACATGGAGTGTCAGGAGGACAAATAAACAAGCACAGGACATAAATGTCACAACTTACATCATATCTCAATCTCTAACCAGGTCATCTGCCCCCAAGTCACTCACAGATATCCTCCCACACTTTGACAGGGGGACATTTAGGCTTTTATGTACGAAGCAGGTATGATTTGCAGCAGGTGAAGAATTTGAGAAAATAATGCAATATTCTAGCTAAACAAGTTCCTGTACAGAGGTATGCAAACTCACGTTCCTTCCGACAAACGATAAAAGTAGATGAATAAGCATTTTTTTGACACCACACTACAATACAATACAATACAACAGTCACCCATTTTCCTTACATGTATACAAAGTATACACAGGTAAACATAGTTTACTAAAACACAAAAACACAATCAAACTAAAACTCAATTCCTGTAAACTAGAATATCTAAGTTCATTTGGAATGTTTAGTTAAATGTTTGATTTATTTAAACAAATTAATTTGGTTCATCAAAATGGTTGAATGATTTAATTGTTTATTTCATTACAATATATGGAAAATGTTTAGTTAATTGTGTAATTAAAATACAAACTCTTATTTCTGTCTGAAGGTTTACAACCTAATGAACTGAAAAGACATCAACTTACAAACACAAACGAAAATAAAAGATTGATTCAGAAATTTGAGTTGTCCATGTGTCCTGTGGACTTTTGAACTGGAGGAGAACTTAATAGTTGTAAACCACGCGGAGCGGCCTGGCCCTGAAGATAAACGGTTTCAGATCCAGAAATACGCTGTTGCTGCAGTGGAAGTCAAAATGGCGGAAGATGTCCTGGGGAAGTCAGTCCAGCAGCTCAAAAAGGAGAGGACCTCTGCAAAAAGCAGCTTCACCAGACAATGCAACTTCATTTCAAGAGGAGCAAGCAGCATGCTTCAAGTGGAGTTAAAGGAGGAGTTCACAAAGCTTTCAGACTGTTTCAGAAAGATGCTCGATGCCAATGAGGACTACAGGATTGGACTGGAGGCTGACATTAAGACTGAGGATGAAGAAGCAGGTCTTGATGAATATCAGGAGGCCGACATTGATAGGTCTGTAAAGGAAGGCGAAGCAAAGTTGGCAGAAATAAAAGACATTGTTCAAACAAACCTGTGGTCGAGGTATGGGAGAAGTGAACTTCTTATGGCAATCCTGGAAGCAGAAAAAGCCAACGATAAAGCAACTGATGTATCTGTGGAAAGTGCCAATTTAGAGGGCTATGAAGTGCACCTCACTCTTTTGGACAAGAGAATAGAAGAGGCCATCTCAGCAATGTCAACATGGGAGAGATGGATCCCTGTGGAATTACAGGATGAATTAGATGAAAGAGTCAAGGACGCAAGAGCATCCTACTACAGGCTTGAATTAAGGAAAGCTGAATTTGCCACTGCACGGACGATTACAGAGAAAGGCAAAGGAGTGAAACTACCACCTCAACTGGCAGCATCTACACCAATAATAAGAATCAAGGCAACCACTCTACCTATTTTAAATGGAAGCAAGAGAGAATATCACAGATGGAGGAACGACTGGGAGAGCCTGCAAAAGCAGGGAGAGCCATCTGGATCAACTGAAGTTAAAAAATTTCAACTCCTGGAGAGTGTGGATAACAAAATCTCAAAAGATCTCAGACTTTCAACTTACACCACTGCAGATGACATATTCAGAGTCCTGGAGAACCAATATGGCAACAAGTCAACCATCACTGTGGAAATCCTTGAAGAGCTGGAGAAGATGCCACATGTGAAGGGGAACCAGCCAAGAAAAGTTATTGACCTCATACAGTCAGTGGAGAAGGCCCTAGCAGATCTCACAGAGTTAGGAAATTCTGGAGCCATAAAGAACCCACTGGTAATTAGATCCATTGAAAGCAAGTTGCCTGACTTTATTAAAAGAGACTGGTTAATGTTCATGGTTGAACCCAGAAACAATGTCACACCAGACAACCACTTTAACATGCTCCTGAAGTTCCTGAAAAGTCAAGAAGAAATACTAGAGAGACTTGAACAGCTCAGAACTGTGGAGAAGATGGAGAAATCAGATTGTTCAGACAAGAGGTATGACAGAAAGTTTGCCTCAACAAAAACCACAAAGAAAGAAGAGCTTGATGACGTATGTGGTGTCTGTGGTGATAGTGGGCACAAAAACAAAATCTTCTTCTGTAGAAAGTTCAAAAGACTCAACCTACCTGAAAAGAAAGCTGCGTTGAGAAAGCTGGGGGCATGCAGAAAATGTCTTGGATGCCATGATGAGGATGGATACTGCAGAGACACTTTCCTATGCAGAAATAAAGACTGTAACAGGGGAGGTGGTGCCCCAGACCATCATTTTTTCCTCTGCCCGAAAGGAGAAATCAAAAGAGGGGAAGAAAGAAAAAGTGGGAGAGACAGCAAAGGTGAAAGCAAACTAACGGAGGAACAAGAAAAGATCTTATCTGAACTTTCCCCAGAAATGGCAGATCGATGTATAAGGGCTTTCACTAACACCAACAAAACTGCAGCGTCACGTGATGTTTCAGGCCAGTCTGAGCTACTGCAGAGAAATGGGCTCTGTGAACTTCCTGTTGTCATGATGTTGATGCAAGTCACTGCAAACGCAGGGCAGAAGATTGGAACTTTAATTGACCTTGCGTCAGATACAAACTACATCACCCATAAGGCTGCTGAAAGACTGAGGTTAAGAAGTGAGAATATAACTTTAGTTGTGCATGGGGTTGGAGGAATGACTATGGAGGTAAATACACAAAGGTATCTTCTCAAAGTCAGAGTCAAGACTCCAAAAGGAACAGAGAGAGCTCATGAGATGGTCTGCTACGGCTTGGATGAAATTGCCAAAGTGAATCAAAGAATTGAACCTGAGAAGTTGAAAAAATTCTTCCCAGAAGTCAAACTTAAAGAATTGGAAAGACCAGAAGAGATTGAACTTCTCATTAGCCACCGAGAGGGAAGACTCGCTCCCCAGAGGATAAAAATCATCGGAGACCTTGTCTTATGGGAGGGTCCATTGGGGAAGACAGTGGATGGAGCACATCCTGACATATTTGAAGAAGTGGAGGTCGCAGCATATGAGTCCAAAACACACTTTGCTCGCTCCATGAGAACAGCAGCTGTCAAGTATCAAGAAATCACAAGTCCAAGAACTGATGCAACCCAGCTAAAGCAGGAGGATATGGCTCAGACCAAATTTACAGCTGCCAGTAACTGGGAGTTCCTTGAGTGGTGGCACTGGGACAGCATTGGGGCTGCATGTGAGCCAAGATGTGGAGGATGCAGATGTGGAAACTGTCCACCAGGAGGAAAAGAAATGACCCTGGCAGAGGAGAGGGAGCTTGAAATCATTAAAGGAGGCCTCACCTACAAGAAGGGCGATGCTCACACACCAGCTCCACATTGGGATGCAAAGTATCCTTGGACAGTAGATCCAGCCTCTCTCCCAAACAACAAAGGTGCAGTCCAGGCTTGTTTCTTAAGGATGGAAAAGCAACTAAGCAGAGAACCAGACTGGAAAGTTGCATATGCTACCCAGATCCATGGTCGAACGAGGCGCAGCCATAAAACTCAACAACAACATTATGGACAAGTGGAACGGACCAGTGTGGTACGTAAGCCACCTGGTGGCCCCAAATCCTCATTCAGTGACAACACCAGTTCGTATTGTGTGGAATAGTAGCCAGAAGTACAAAGGCATGAGTATGAATGATCATCTTCTGAAGGGACCAGACGTTCTCAATCCTATTAGAGCTGTTCTGTTGAGATTCAGAGAAGGGATGCATGCAGCGCTAGGAGACATCAAAAAGATGTACAACTCTGTATGGCTGGAGGAGCGTGAGATGCATCTTCACAGGTTCCTCTGGAGGGACAGCCCAGATGAAAGGATAAGTGAATATGCAATTACTAGAGTCAACATGGGGGACAGACCTGCTGGTTGCATTGCTCAGTTGGCTATGAGGGAAACGGCACGCCTGCCTAACTTTATTCACTTGGAGGATGAACGCAGAGTCATTGAAGAGGACAGTTATGTGGATGACCTCTTAACCTCCCACAATGACCTAAATAGACTTGACAAAATCACAGCAAGTGTTGAGGAGATCTTGAAAGCTGGAGGTTTCTTCCTTAAACCATGGGTCAGGTCAGGGCAAAGTGGGAGGCAAGGAATGGAGGTGGAGTTTCGGACAAAGAAACAAGGTACAACTTTAATCCTTCCAAATCAAATGAGGAACGAAGACAACAAAGCTTTGGGCATCGGGTACCAAATGGATGAAGACAAGCTCTACATATTAACGTCAGTTAACTTCTCCAAAAGGAAGAAGAAGATCAGAGTTGGAAAAGATCTTCTCAAGGAGGAGGTGAGAACGAAGACACCTAATCCACTGACAAGGAGGGCTCTCTTAAACCAAGTAGCTGGACTGTATGACCCAATTGGCTTAGTTACACCTGCCAAACAGAAGGGAGCAATTCTTGTTAGAAAAGCATTCCAAGAGGGAGGGGGTGGGAAACTAACCCAAGAAACCTGGGACCAACCTCTCTCAGAGAGCCTCAGAGAAGAAGCCATACAGCTTTTTGAAGAATATGTGCAGCTTGGACAGGTGAAATTCTACAGGAGCCTCACACCAGCTGGCTGGAAAGGGAAGCCTTGGGGCATCACATTCTCTGATGGAAGTGACAAAACCTATGGAGCTGTGATGTACTTAAGATGGGAGACAAGTCAAAGCACTGAGGTTCGGTTGGTTGAATCAAAAGCCAAGCTGACACCCCTGGATCAGAAGGGAGAAGCTGTAAAAGCTGAGATCTGTGGCGCTGTCTTCGCAGCCAGGATCAGGAAGTATGTGGAAAAGCATGCTCGACTGAAGATTGAGAGATGGTTCCATCTACTTGACAGTCAAACAGTCTTGGGAGCTATTCAAAGAGACAGTTATGGGTACAAAACCTTCTTCGCAAATAGAGTGGGTGAGATCCAGAAGGCTGGACCAGTGCAAGACTGGTGGTGGATCCGTGGAGACCTGAACATAGCTGACATTATAACAAGATGGGGCGCTCCAGAAGATTTAAAGGAAAATTCCACGTGGCAAAATGGATCAGAGTTCCTGAGGTGGCCAGTGGAGGAGTGGCCTATAAAATCAGCTGGAGAGGTTGCAGCTCATGCCAGGGAGACTGTAAAAAAGCTCCAGAGGAAGGCATTCTCAGGTGCATTAACTAGAGCTCAAGTGAGAAGGAGTCTGCAAGAAAAAAACCTACGAGCCTCTCAGGAAAGTCCAGTGAGTGAAACCCAAGAGGAAAAACCGGTAAACCCGATTCTTCTTCTGAGAAGGAAGCCCACTGGTTGGGTTAAAGATCTTGTCGAAGTGAGAAGATTCAGTAGCCTGTCCAAACTGGTGAGAGTCATTGCCTGGGTTTGTCTAGCTGCCAAGCAGTGGCTGAGGAAGAAGTCCCGGGCCCCTAAACAGTCAAAGTGGGAGGTAACATCACCCAAGCAAGCTGTGTTGACTGTCAAAGAACATGAAGATGCACTCAAAGACCTCTTCCTCGCAGCTCAAGAAGATGCATCTTTTTCAGACACAACTCTAAGCAGACTGGCAGTATACAAAGATGTGAACTCTGGACTGCTAGTTTGTGGAGGCAGAATTCAGGTGTTCAATGAAGATAAGACAGCAGTGCCAGTTTTACCATGTGAAGCATGGGTGTCTACATTGCTGGCACAAGAATCCCACGAAGCAAACCACGAGGGAGTGGCAGGAACCCTTCTCCGGATGAGGAAGAAAGCCTGGGTAATAAAAGGTCGTAAACTTGCCAAGAAAATGGTTGATAGCTGTGTGGTCTGCAGGAAAAACAAGGCGAAACATTGTCAACAAATCATGGCTGACTTGCCTCTGGAGCGAACAGGCCCAGCTGCACCCTTTGAATTCACCACCATGGACCTGTTCGGCCCTTATGAAGTGAAAGATGAGGTCAAGAAGAGAACTAGACTCAAAGTATGGGGAATCGTCTTCTGCTGCATGGCTTCCCGAGCCATACACACTGAAGTGGTGAGTGACATGTCATCTGAAGGATTCCTGCTAGCCTATCAAAGGTTCACTTCACTGAGAGGACACCCCAGGAAACTCTGGTCAGACCCTGGCACTAATTTTGTGGGAGCCAAACCTGCTCTGGAGAAGCTTCACAGATTCCTTGATGGACTATACAATTCTGAACTTGAAAACACAGCAGCCAAGCATGGAACAGAATGGTCGTGGAAGATCCACCCTGCAGACTCTCCCCATGGGAATGGTGCAGCAGAGGCAGCTGTCAAGATAGTGAAGCGGGCGTTGAGCAATCTTGGTGGAGATGGTGTTTTCACATGGGGAGAATTCCAAACTTTTCTCTTCATGGCAGCCAACCTTGCAAATGAGAGACCCATCGATGCAATAACTCAAAGCAGAGAAGACTGTGTAGAGTACATCACCCCGAATTCTCTGCTTTTAGGACGTGCCAATCCGAAGGGAGACCCTGGAGATTTTCAGTTTGATGGCTACCCTTACAAGAGACTTAAACACATTCAAGCAGAGTTAAGCATATTTTGGAAGAAGTGGAGCCAACTGGCTGGACCTAATCTGTTCATAAAAAGCAAGTGGCACACCAAAGAGCGGAATGTTGCTGTTGGAGATGTGGTCTGGGTGGCTGACCAAAACGCCCTGAGAGGACAGTACAAGCTGGCTAGAGTGGTCAGTGTCAATGCTGACAGCAAAGGCATCGTAAGAAATGTGCTTGTGAAGACTTTCCCCAGCTATCCTGTTCACATCAAAAAAGTAAACAGTGAAAAAACCAAGAGGCTCCAAACCAAAATCCCAGCCACAATTCTCCATAGAGATGTCAGACGCCTTGTCATTCTACTTCCCATCGAAGAACAAGCAAAAGAGTAAAGGGCTTGAGTGACCTCTCTTGATTTGAAAAAACCAGGAGCTCAAGTGGGAGGTGTTGAGCTAAAGCTTAGGGAAGCAACAAACTACACTTCCCAGAGTGCACCACCAGCAGCAAACTGGCTGCTGGGTACTCTATCAATCACTTGACATATTTAAAGCAGCTGTGATTCAGTCATTCAGAGAGAAAAGGACAGAAACACCAAGTTCCCTCAAAGGTTCACCTTAAAGATGCCAATGGTTGGTGAAATGTTTATTTAATTTCTTGGTGTTTTGGAGTGCTTGATAGAATATCTAAGTTCATTTGGAATGTTTAGTTAAATGTTTGATTCATTTAAACAAATTAATTTGGTTCATCAAAATGGTTGAATGATTTAATTGTTTATTTCATTACAATATATGGAAAATGTTTAGTTAATTGTGTAATTAAAATACAAACTATTGTTTCTGTCTGAAGGTTTACAACCTAATGAACTGAAAAGACATCAACTTACAAACACAAACGAAAATAAAAGATTGATTCAGAAATTTGAGTTGACCATGTGTCCTGTGGACTTTTGAACTGGAGGAGAACTTAACAGCCTCCGTTACACTTCCTGTACATTTCTGTCATTACACACAAATCTTACTTTTAGGGAGGAGCCATTGTCTCTGAACTGCACCTGGCCGATCCACTACTGCTGAGTAGTGCTGAGGGTGGCCGGCCAGCCGGTGGGACACAGCTGTGTAAGAACAAGAGAGAGCATGCATGTATTATTTATTATTTGTAATGTTATTATTGTACATGTAATTGATAACAGAACTCTATAGTTAATCAGCTCATATAAAACATAGATAATCATTTAACACTGTCAGCAGGGGCCTCTGTGGTCATATAGTACCATTTTGTCTGTACATACCAATACTGTTAAAATACTGTAGAAATGTGTACAATACAACTGTATATTTGTACAACCAAATTGCTGTTAATACCCTGTACATACTCTCTGTATATTCCACTTTTGCTACCTGTTTCTGGTTGAATGCCAACTGCATTTCGTTACCCTGTACTTGTACGTGTGTAATGACATTAAAGTTGAATCTAATCTAAAACTTCCTTCTTCAAATAGTTTGCCAGTGTGAATGTTGTCACCTTACCAGACTCTCTCCTTGTCCTTGGAGTCATACAGGTCCCTGAGCAGCTCCCTCTTATACTGGCTGAAGCCAACAAGGGCCTCGCCCTCCTATCCCTGCTGGGAGGCCCAGACTCTCGCCGCATCACAGGTCTTATGGAACCTGCGAAAGATAAGATCTGTGTTACGGTGGCATTTTGGTTCGTAAAATGAACACATAGAGCATTGGGTTCCAGCATGTAACCAACCTGAGCGGATGTGGACACCTGGCGTAAGGCTTTCCCCTCCGTGTTCTTCTACATGGTCTTTGTAAGACTTGTATCAAAGTGTGGTTTTGAACGGAGATGAATTTTGTGTCAGGAACATTTACTTTCTTCATTTACATTGAATATACTCATGTCTTTACTTCAAAACCAACGTTTGTGTCAGAATCAGAGTTTGTTTTATTCGCCATGTAAGTTGCACAAACACAGACTTTACTCAGGCTGGATGGCGCAAACAATGAACATGCACGGGAATAATAATAAATAAATAAATCAGAGAATAACTGTACATAAGGATAGAATAGGAATACATCTAATCTAATCTAATCATATATATATATATACATGTATAAATACCCTTCATAAATTCTATTGTATCTAGTAAAATTTCAGGTTTATACAATTGTGTCAAAAATAGATATCCCCAAATCTAAATAACGGATATTATATACTAGTTCATAACTTGGCGAAGAATAATGCAAAAGGAAGAATCCTTCTGCGGGAGTTCCCTCTCGTCCTGTAATGTGAGGGCAACACCATTAGTAAGGATGTTTCCTTTGAGCTCTCTACTGCTCCCAGCGGCGGCGGCTGGTATCGAACTCGGGTCGCTCGATTGACAGTTACCTGTCTTATCCGTTGTCCCACGCCGTCCAGAGTTCTCTAGTCGGCTATAAGGTATTTGAGCCTTTCACAACGTTGTTTTGGTTTCTAGGTTGGGTTGCTAGGGGTTGTAAACTCTAGAATGGTTACGCACGTGGTCAACTGCGACATGAATTAAATGTCTTCAGGCAGATGACTGAGCTGGTTCACTGGTTCCTGATCATTGAAGAAATATATATGTTTCCTTTAATTATTTGTATATAGTTGTAGACAACATGTAGGCTTGTTGTTTTGTTATAGAAAATAAATGTGGGTTTGTTTGAGTGGGCACAATATGTAGTTCTCGAGACTATTCGTTCTTGCATTCGTTAACGAAGTATATACGTCCATATGGCCTCACGTCTTATATTTAAGAATTCGTTCATTTGATCATCTAGTCGATATTCTTTGGACAAAAGCGTCTTGTAAGGTATAATAAGTAAGGTAAGGTATAATATTCATGTCATTTATTGTCATTACGCATGCATAAATACAAGGAAACTAAATAAAGTTTAGCATCCAATCAGAGGTGCAAGACAAGCGTTTGTGTGCAGGGCCGGCTCTACGCAGGGGCAAGAGGGGGCAGCGCCCCCTCAAATAAATGTCTTGCCCCCTCAAATCAAAATTTTAGAAGTTGAGAAATCACATTTTAATACGCTCACAAAATGAACATATTACAAGTTGAGAAAACGATCTGCGACTGAAGTAAGCCGAAAAAGGGACACACAGCTTCCCTCTCATATCGCTGTTTCAGTATGCAAATGAGCTCAGACGTAGCCTGACAGTGTGGTGTCAGGTTTCACCACGGAGCAGTAAAACTTTGAACAAGCAGCAGCGTTACAAGCACAGAGATGAACATAGACATTAAGAAATTAATCAGAAATGTCTCTACCTTATTTAGAACCCTAGGCGAGATTACTACCACCCCCCCGGCCCTGTTTGTGTGTTTTTGTGTGTATTTGTGTAACCACACTAGCTTAGTAGTATTCATAAACTTGTTTAAAAGACATAGATGCGCACCATAGCCTACATCAGTATGTCCAATAATAGATGGCTTTTTTTTTGTCTGCATACACACAAAGTGCATGATGCGAATTAACAGATGTGTGGTACAAGACAGGAAAACCATGTTGGACACCCATACTATAAATTAATTACTATATTTGTCATTTTTCCATTGTACAGTTTAGAAAACCCCGCATTCGCTAAGGCATCAAAAAATTACTTATTACTCGTAATGTTCCTCTCCACGGATGTTTTTAGTAAAAGGCGAAAGGCATATTCATGTTGAAGAGAAACCAGAGTGTACTGATGTCTGAAGGAAAGCGTCTAGGCATAGACTCTTGGCCATGACTGAGCAGTCAATGGTTTGACATTGTGTGTGTATATTTGTGTGTGGGGATAACCACACTAGCTTAGTAGTATTCATAAACTGGTTCAAAAGAGATAGATGCGCACCATAGCCTATATCAGTATGTCCAATAATAGATGGCTTTTTTTTGTCTCTTGGGACGGTCTAGGTTGTGCTGTATCCCTTTAAGTCTGGGTTAGGTATCCAAAAATGAAGATAGCGAAAGATTGTCTTCACCATTCACCATTCACAACCTTGCGCTTGGGGGGGGTGGGGCAGTGAGAGAGAGAAATTGGGAGGTTGGGAGAAAACAGCATGAGAGTCTGTGACCTACGGAACCTGGATAGCTCAGTCGGCAGAGCATCAGACTTTTAATCCAAGGGTCAAGGGTTCAAGTCCCTGTTCAGGCGACGTCTGCTCCAACCTTGCTGAGGCGTTCTGCGTTTGTTGCTGCGTAGTAGCCTTTTATCCGATGGTCCGGCCTTCCTGTCCCTGCTTTTTTAAACTGCTGTAGACTCTGTACTTGGACACTAAGAATGCAAAAACAGAGCTAGATCTGTCTCGCCGTCTCCGAGGCGCTGTGACCCAGGTGGTGCTGTGTGGGCATTGGTGGTATTGTGGAAAGCATAGCTGCCTTCCAAGCAGTTGACTTGGGTTTGATTCCCGGCCAATGCAGAACCATATGAGAGGGCTGTTTTGTCTTGAAGTTAAACTGCGTCCGGCCGTTGAGAGAATCACATGTAGTCCTGCGCAACCTATCGGCTTCGGCAAGACACTGACAATGTGAGTTCAAAGAGGACAGTTGAGGGGCCTGCCTAATGGGCAGAGGCAGATCAGTCCATAGTTCAGGAGAGGCCACAGGAAAGGCACGCCCCCCCCCACCCCCCCACCCCCTCCTCCGGTCTAACTTTGTTTAGGCCACAGTCGTTACCTCTCACACATTTGTTACCTCTCACGAAAAAATAATCTGCAAGGCCCGAGACAGAAAGGCCAAGCGGCTGTGGAAGTGTGCGGGCTGAAATGCGGAAGCAGTACTTTCCGTACTTTCCAAACTTATTTGGAAAAAGAAAAACATTTCAGGAGATCAAAAAAAAATCACACCAAGCACGTTTGGAAAAACTTTTCAGGAGATCAAGAAAGGACAAAATAGGGCACAAAGGACACAACCCAAATAGATGTCACATCCTCTGATAACACTACAAACTTCTCAGAAAACGCAGCTGAAAAGACCCCTAGTTACTGTCATCAGAACTGGAGCTCGAGCTGTACTTTCCGTGAACCCTGTGCAGACTGTCCCCCCTCCTACTGGACACGGGGCTCCTCTTGGACACAGGGCTCCTCCTGGACACGGGGCTCCTCCTGGACACGGGGCTCCTCTTGGACAGGGGGCTCCTCCTGGACACGGGGCTCCTCCTGGACACTGGGCTCCTCTTGGACACGGGGCTCCTCCTGGATACGGGGCTCCTCTTGGATACGGGGCTCCTCTTGCCCCTCAGCTTCTTGTCCCGTCACTGTTGGAGCTCTCCCTGTGACGGCTCCTGGACCTGCGCCTGGTGTGGCCGCCCTCAGCGTCTCTGTTCCTCCTGTGAGCTGACCTGTCTCTGCTGCACTCTCTGCTGCACTTTCTGACCACAGTCCCCTCCGCTGGCTGCAGGACCGCTAAACGCCTGCATCTCCACCCCAGCTGTGGCCAGCACACCTGCAGGGACAC
Organism: Neosalanx taihuensis; assembly: GCA_030340665.1. Lineage (NCBI taxonomy): Eukaryota > Metazoa > Chordata > Actinopteri > Osmeriformes > Salangidae > Neosalanx > Neosalanx taihuensis. The sequence goes on along the minus strand of CM059309.1, from coordinate 3,575,541 downwards.
ACAGACACACTGAAGATCAGCTGACGCAGTCACAGTCAGTCAGATGCTTAGTGTCTGGCAGCATGTCTTAACAACTTTATATTAACACCTCTTAACGCTCACTTCTTATATATTATTTGACATTTCTCTACTCTTACATCCTTATCTTCATATTTGTCTTGTATAGGCTGGCAGAACATGCTGCTGTCTAGCCCAAACAGCACCAGCACGCCTCCCTGTACCAAGCCGGAAGCCTAGAGCCTGGAGCCCTTAATACAGAGCTCCACCTCACACGGCTCCCTTCACAACCCTGGAAGTGAGTTTTGTTTACCTGAAGAGATTTTTTATTATCTGACATGCACTTATCATGGTCGTCTAGTCACGGATGATCCATCGGATTAGAATATTTGTTTGTTTACCGTAATCCCAGACTCCTTGGCCAGGGCTATAACATTGACCAAATTGGGGCAACCCTTGGATCCGTCAACCAGGAGTCCAACCATCACAGCTGAAATCATGTAGCAAGTGGAGCGCTTCAAGCTGTCACCTGGTTCCCATTCAGTTATGCTACATGTTAATGCATGTAGGGGGATACTGCACAGATCAGTTATGTGTTTGCTTTGACAGTGTTTGTAGACATTTATGAGTTCAATTGACTATAAAATGTGTTGTAATAGTTTAGTGAAAAATAACCTGCAATTTGTTGTTTTAAAGTACAACAACCTTGTTCTATTGATCACCAGAACCCTTCCACTATTTAGCCGGTCTAACTAACCTCAGTACAAGTAAACCCGTTAATGTTCTACGTTTAATTCCCTTTCCTTGTCGGCTTACAAAACTGTTTAGGACTGTTAGCTAGCTACTAGACTAGGTTTAAAAAGGTTGACTGTGGTTGAGCTGGCAGCCAGTGTCATTTAACAACATGATCCGTGACGTGGACACCTGAACATTAACAGGATACAGTGGGCTGGGTGAGACTCAATAAGAGGGATATCACATCCCCAACTCAGATATTGAATGAACATTTTGAGGGAGGATAATGTACATTTTAGAATCCCAGAAATGTATAGTAAAGATTAGATTGGATTAGATTCAACTTTATTGTCATTACACAGGTACAAGTACAGGGTAACAGTTAGCATCCAACCAGAACTGCAAAACAGTTATTAAAACAGAATATAATAAATATGGGTATACTCAGAATATACATATTATGAACAGTATAATCAGAATATACAGGGTATGTACAGATTCAAGTGATTTTAGACAAAGCAGAAATTACCAGGTAGCATGTATATACAGTTAGTGCAAATGATGCAATGAGCAGGTGTGCAAAATGAACAAAATGAACAGATGTGCAAAGTGAACAAAATGTACAGGTGGTGCAGTAACAGATGTGCAAAATGGACAGATAGTGCAATAAGGGCGGGGTGTGAGGAATCTCTTCGGATGCTGTGAGCTCTACGTAGACAGCGCTTCATCTGGATGTCCTCAATGGACGGAAGAATAGTCCCAGTATGCGTTAGTATCACTAACTAACTACTAAACTGTAGCAACTAGGCGTATCACATAAGCACAAGTACACTGGAAATGTATCTTGTCCATTTGTGGTTACGGGGAACTGACAGTGGATGATATGGAAATCAAATATGGAAAAGCACCAAACCACATTACTACACATGACATTTTTTAACACACGTTTATTAAATGTGTTGTGAGGGAGGGGCATCATGGAGGTTAGGGGAACCTATCCTGCTCGCCACTTTGGACACCTGCAAGGAAATTGAGCTGGTGATCTTTTTCACTGTGTCATCTTTGCTCATGGACAGCGCTTGTCCCAAGCTCTCTTGTGAGCCGCTGTAGCTGAGTAAGTCCCTGTTAGAGACTCGGGCACGACAAGGTCGCCACGGAAAACCACGTCTGGAGAGATCTTCAGCTCGTTCAGGACGTCATCGACCAGATCCACGGCTATGTCGCTCAGGGTAGGACTGGACAAGCGAGTGTGCAAGTCGTGAGCATCGGAGTAGCTGTCCATGGGTACTTCACTACCACGCTTTTCTAACGCAGATAAATCTGAGTTTGTCTGCGAAACTTTGGGAGATGCTGGTAAAAAAAGCAGAATCAGTTTCAGTAATTGACATTTTAATCTGTAAATGATCTCTTGATGATGCACTCACGTGTGATGTTTGAGGGAAGAAAAATGGATGCATCCTTGCTCGCGTATTCAGCCATGTTATCGTCAAATCCAGAGTGTCTCTAAAATGAAAAACATACAGTCTTGGTTATGCTTTATCCACAGCTAACCTGCTCTCTCTACACCAACAGGTTATAGATGCTAACTTCACCAACCTTGATGTTGGGCAGTGGCTTTAGCTTGGTGAATGTTGGCTTTTTCACCCTCGGGTCGATGCAGGTCACTTAGAATGATAAAACACAAAACATAGTCAGTCCAGTGTGTCTGAGCAGGGATTAGCATGATGCGGTGGTGAGGTGAGTCCTTAGTGTCTCACAGGATCTGATCTGTTCCTCTTGCAGAACGGTGTTCCTCACATTGGTCAGATGGCCACTCATCTCAGCGACACTCTCAGTCGCCCGTTCTTTCCGCTCCCCCTGTTTCTGGAAGTCAAAACACTTTAAAGTAGTAATTGACAACATTTTCCATACTCGCCACTTTGGACACCTCCAAGGAAATTGAGCTGGCGATCTTTTTCACCATGTCATCTTTGCTTGTGCACAGCGCTTGTCCCAAGCTCTCTTGTGAGCTGCTGTAGCTGAGTAACTCCATGTGGACACTCTGCACCACCTCAAACTTGCAAGACTCGGGCACGACAAGGTCGCCACGTAAAACCACGTCTGGAGAGATCTTCAGCTCGTTCAGGACGTCATCGACCAGATCCACGGCTATGTCGCTCAGGGTAGGACTGGACAAGCGCGTGTGCAAGTCTCCATCGGAGAAGCTGTCCATGTGTACTTCACTACCACGCTTTTCTAACACAGATAAATCTGAGTTTGTCTGCGAGCCTTTGGGAGATGCTGGTAAAAAAAAGCAGAATCAGTTTCAGTAATTGACATTTTAATCTGTAAATGATCTCTTGATGTTGCACTCACGTGTGATGTTAGTGGGAAGAAAAATGGACGCATCCTTGCTCGCGTATTCAGCCATGTTATCATTAAATCCAGAGTGTCTCTACAATGACAAACATACAGTCTTGGTTATGCTTTATCCACAGCTAACCTGCTCTCTCTACACCATCAGGTTATAGATGCTAACTTCACCAACCTTGATGTTGGGCAGTGGCTTTAGCTTGGTGAATGTTGGCTTTTTCACCCTCTGGTCGATGTAGGTCACTTAGAATGATAAAACACAAAACATAGTCAGTCCAGTGTGTCTGAGCAGTGATTAGCATGATGCGGTGGTGAGGTAAGTCCTTAGTGTCTCACAGGATCTGATCTGTTCCTCCTGCAGAACGGTGTTCCTCACATTGGTCAGATGGCCACTCATCTCAGCGACACTCTCAGCCGCCCGTCCTTTCCGCTCCCCCTGTTTCTGGAAGTCAAAACACTTTAAAGTAGTAATTGACAACATTTTCCATACTCGCCACTTTGGACACCTCCAAGGAAATTGAGCTGGCGATCTTTTTCACCATGTCATCTTTGCTTGTGCACAGCGCTTGTCCCAAGCTCTCTTGTGAGCCGCTGTAGCTGAGTAACTCCCTGTGGACACTCTGCACCACCTCAAAGTTGCAAGACTCGGGCACGACAAGGTCGCCACGTAAAACCACGTCTGGAGAGATCTTCAGCTCGTTCAGGACGTCATCGACCAGATCCACGGCTATGTCGCTCAGGGTAGGACTGGACAAGCGCGCGTGCAAGTCTCCATCGGAGTAGCTGTCCATGTGTACTTCACTACCACGCTTTTCTAACACAGATAAACCTGAGTTTGTCTGCGAAACTTTAGGAGATGCTGGTAAAAAAAGCAGAATCAGTTTCAGTAATTTACATTTTAATCTATAAATGTTTCTTGATGTTGCACTCACGTGTGATGTTTGTGGGAAGAAAAATGGATGCATCCTTGCTCTCGTATTCAGCCATGTTATCGTCAAATCCAGAGTGTCTCTAAAATGACAAACATACGGTCTTGGTTATGCTTTATCCACAGCTAACCTGCTCTCTCTACACCAGCAGGTTATAGATGCTAACTTCACCAACCTTGATGTTGGGCAGTGGCTTTAGCTTGGTGAATGTTGGCTTTTTCACCCTCTGGTCGATGCAGGTCACTTAGAATGATAAAACACAAAACATAGTCAGTCCAGTGTGTCTGAGCAGTGATTAGCATGATGCGGTGGTGAGGTGAGTCCTTAGTGTCTCACAGGATCTGATCTGTTCCTCCTGCAGAACGGTGTTCCTCACATTGGTCAGATGGCCACTCATCTCAGCGACACGTTTAAGCAGGCGTTTCTCAGCCATCAATTGTTTGCACTCCCCTTGTTTCTGGAAGTCAAAACACTTTAAAGTAGTAATTGACACAATAGAAGGAGGTATTTTGAAAGGCATGTTTAAGGGTTAATTGTCCCTTTTACCCTCATTTGTCTAAACTGGAAGAGAGAAGGGGGAGCATGGGCTACCTTTTTATCTCGCTCTTCTTTGGAAGCTTTCGACTTCAGTGTCTCCAGCCTCATCTCCCTCTGCACTTCAGCAATCACCTGCTTCAGCATGTTACAGCCCTTCGATCTCCACGCCTTCCAACGTGAACGAGCTATCTGGTCTGAAATATTTACGATTTCTTCCGGATTTCTGGGAATAGCTTGGTGCCTCTTTGGCCTAACCTGGTCAGACCTGCTGTCTGAGTAAGATAAGGCAGTCTGGGTGTGGATCTTTGGCAGCTTTGTTCGTGAACAGACTCCAGTCCTCAGCTGTCTCTCTGGCCTGGGTAGAGAAGAACTCTGCCTTGTCAAACAGACCCGTTCTCCTAAACCATGACTTAAACCGCGTCTGCATTCTGTCTGCTTTACCATCCTCTTAATCTCTGCCCCTGACACCACATGTTTACATTATTCCACCCCTCACTAACCTATCCTTGTCTTTATGGAGCTCCTGTGTAGCCATGTCCCTGCCCTCAAACAGAATCCACTCCATCACATCCGCAATGGGAACATCCGCAGCTAGCTTCCCATCGTTCTGCATGGACAGAATCCTCCTGACCAGCTCCTTCTGGGAAAACAACACATGGGGGGGACATGTTTACGGTCTATCAACATCCTATTCGTCAAACATGATCAGTTGATATTGAGACTTGATTACCTGCTCGGCTCTAAACCTGTGATCCCAGTCCAGCTGAACCTCAGCCAGGTGGTCCATGTACTTGTGGAATTCCTTCATAGAACAAATCACCTGAAAATACACAACATCACTATGTAGTTTAGATGTGCTTCTGACTGTATTGGTTTTGCATATTCTTGATTTATTCCAAATACAATTGTTTTGACGGCTGACTTTGTCATCTTTCGTTATGAAGCCGTTAGTACGGAGATGATCGTGTATGTCTCTGCGATGAAAGTATGTCCTCAAGTTTGGGTCATTTAGGTTGCTGTAAGAGGGCAGTTTGTAGCCATTGGGGTCAGTCAGATCAAATCCACTCTTTGGTTGGACAAGCTGTGTGCACACGTAAATAAAATAGGCTAAATAGCTCATTCATGCATACATAACATAATTGAGAAGTACTGTTATCATGAGTACAAACAGTACTATATTTTAATGAAAACCTTCGGCTACATGGAAAAAACTAACATAAAAATGTTTTTCAATTTCAGCACTCACCCTTTGGCAAAGGCGAGATGTATAAAAGATGGTGGGGCCTCCTGTTGGTCTGCACTGTGACAGATTCATGATCTTATCACTCTAAAACACAGAAACATGCACAGTAGATCAGTAGGTAACAGGACTGTATGACTGGTTAACGGGATGGTACAGTTGATATTCATTTTAATAAATACAACATTTATACGTTTAAATGACAGATCGAGATGTACCTTATATTTTAATAACTCATCCTTACCATTACGCAAAATGTATTGAATGACACACAGTAAACAACTAGTAGAGCCTAGCTTTAGCTTAGCTTATGTGTCCTGCGTCACTCAGTGCTAGCAGCGATATCTTACAGGATACTGTGGTACTGTTGTAAGCACAAGCATCTTCGTAAATGGTACTTTTGGATGCCTTAAACATGTTCCAGACTTTCATATTGTTAAAATGTAGATAGTCATGTAGTCATGAAGCCTAAACAATTGACTAATGTGAGAATGTTACTGTCTTACAGGCTAAGAAACGCTGCTAGCTAAATAACTAATCAAACGATCCTGTGTTGTTATGAAAACAAGAGCTGAACATATTTATACAATTTTAGTTTCTAAAATAGCTAGCTAGTTTCTAGCTACAGCAGTAGGAGAGTTACGATCCTAGCTACCTGTGGAACCTAGCTGTCTAATATAGCTGTTTTAGCATCCAAGAAGGCAACGTGTGATTTCTACCTTGAAGGACTGAAGTCACTGATATCTTACCGAACATGTCAGGTTCTGAACTTCCTACCTAGTCCTCTTCGCAAACTGATCTTTCTCTTCCTTCTCATTCATGCTGTGTTTAGTTTGAGTTATTTAACACTGATCAGATTTTCCATTGTGCTGCTGTCCAGCTGCATTCCAATCAGCGTCACAATAAAAATGCCTGAGAAGCTGTTACCTGAATCAGATGAATGTGCATTATTCCTGAGCAGTGGCTCTAATTTCATTTCATACATCTTCAATTGTCAGTTCAAATCTAAATCAACACAGTCAGTGTTTTGTCAGTTTATATTACACAACTATCCAGGGGCGGACTGGGACAATGAATCAGTCCTGGCATTTTGGACCAGACTGGCCCACAACATTTGATAACACACCTTTTCAGTCCTTTTGATGCAACTGTGCAAGTCTTTAGAACAACATACCTTGAGCCATGCAATAACTTGGGTGGACACATGAAATACTTCCAAACTTGTCATTTATTAACAGTATAAAAATACACTGCACCACTCAATCACAGTAATATAACACTAGCAATGAACAAAATTATGTCATTTTAAAAAGTGTTATTTTCTTTCATTGTAGGCTAACTTAAATTGTCTCTAGCCTAGCTACATAAAACAGCACATTTTCCCCGGCCTAAATAGGACCTTACCCTAGGACTACTAGTTGAACAAAGACATGAATCTATCAGAATCAGAATGACTTTATTGCCGTGCTCTGTATTTCGTTCTGGGCGACCCCCGGTTGAGGCTGCGCCGTGGCCCGTTGTGCGCGGGTGGGAGGCCCGTGCCCGGTCCAATATTGTCCCCACGGTCCAGGCCTTTCCAGAGAGACCTCACACGAGTTTGTGGGTGCTTCAGAACAAGAGTTACGAAGACTTACTCCTTTTTCTTTTTTGACCCCGGGTTGAGGCTGCGTCTTGGACCGTTGCGCGCGACTGGGAGGCCCATGGAGGAGTATGAGTAAGTGTGTTTTGCATACAGCTAACTGTCATGCTAGTTGGATTGACGGCTCTAGTTTGCAAGCAGTAAATGCCATAGCTAGAGGAACAACTTTTAATAAATTGTGTTAATGAGTGAAGTGCGAACAGCCTTTGCATAAATTATTTACAATCAGAAGACAAACGCAGTCGGAATGAATGTGAAAGCAGGCTAGCTCTACTAGCTACCTGGCTATATTATCAGGCTCCGGTTCAGCTGGAAGTCCTTGGTTGAAGTGAAAACCTGCACCCAACCGGCCCATGATGGCACAAGTTAACCCCTGTGCTTGATAGTTATGTATTTATCACTGTGATCTCCTCGACATCATCATCACAGTGGAGATAACGTGATTGCTTAAGTTGCTACATACTGTTACATTAACATAGAGAAAGACCAGGAAATAAACATTATTCACACGATTACAAACGTAGAGCTAGGTTATCTATGTAATTAGGGATAGACATAACATTCCTGTCCATACTGTAATGTTATAAAACTTGTGTGAAATTGAACTGTGGACCTTTAGTCATTTAATTAAAAAAATATAATCAGATGTAGGTTATGCTATGTAAAGGACTAAATGTAATCTATATTTCTATAGTCTTACACAGCAGCCTACTGTGTGTCTGTCTGACACAGGAGGAAACTCAGGGGTTGGCAAGGAGACACCTATAGCCCTGGCCATGCGTGGAACCCGTGTTATCAACGTGTGCAGGGACATAGACAAGGATGAGAAGGGATATGATGAGGGACATCCTGATCAAGAGCCACAATGTCAATGTGCTGCACATGTAACATAACTACATATTTGGCAATTTTCTGGTACAACTGTAATATAACTATGTATATTCTGCTAATAACCTGTAAATCCTGTATATCCTGTATATGCTGCTAATAACTGTAAATCCTGTACATCCCAATTACTTGCATAATTGTAATTGAATTGTATAGATTATAAGGGTATAGTCTGTAACCTGCACTTTATCCTGGACATCCTGTATAATCTGCTGTACATTCTGCACATTCTGTACAAAACTGAAAATCATGTACATTCTAATATAATACTGTATATTATACAAGACCAATACTGTATATTTGTAAATGTATAGCTTCTGTACATAATCGTTATGGTCCCTGGGAGGATTCACCTCACCCACCGTTTTTTACTTATTGTTATTGACCCCATCCCCTATCCCTGTGTACACTTTCTAATCTTTTACCTCACACCCTTACCCTTGTGTGCTTTACGAGAATGTGTGCCGTTGATACAAAGGAGTTTCCCTCGGGATCAATAAAGTAATCTGAATCTGAATCTGAATGGAGCTGGACTTGGCCAACATGCTCTCCATATGAGACTTCTGTAAGAGGTTCCTGCAGAGAGAGAAGAGGCTGGACATCCTTATCAGCAACTTAGGTTAGAATCTGGGAGAGCAAGTCATCTCTGAACGCTCTGAACGCTCCACCACACAAACCACAACTGACAGTCTGTAAAAATGTGTTTGGATAGAGAGACAAGAGGGTAACATTCATTCAAAAAACACTGATACCACACAGTATATCTGACACTAGTACTATGTTCTCTTTCCTTCCAAATGTTATCACTGTCTCTATTTCCCTCCTCACCCCCCACCAGGTATGCCCGGTCTCCTGGACTGGATGGATGATAACTTCAGTATGTGTTTCGGGGTCAACCACCTGGGTGACTTCCTGCTCACCAACCTGCTGCTTGGCCAGCCAAGAGAGAGGGCTCCCTGAGCTGTGTGGTCACCCTCACCTGCTCCAACTACAAATACCAGAAGCTGGACTTTCAGGACCTCAACTACAACCTGCTGCCATTCTTCACCTACTGCCGCAGCAAGCAGGCCAACCTGTACTGTACCCAGAAACTGTCATGCATCTCCCAGGGGAGAGGAGTGACGGACTATGCTGTGCACCCAGGTAACTGTCCTCCCAACGCTCTTCCCTGGCTGCCTGGAGGCATGAAGCAGGGGGCAGGAGGGCAGGGCAGTGACCATACTAGCGAGCGAGTGTTAGTAGTGGTGGACTCAATGTTGTGGCACTCATTCAGAAATTGATTCACTTATGTAATCGTCTTTTCTTGGTCGGAAAAGTGAATTAAATGACTCCAGGGTGAAATCGTCTCTTTTTCTTACCAATTAAAGAAGTTTGGAAACTTACTAAAAAGACTCAGTCTTTGCTCTGGGGTCCTGCCCCCTGCTGGACACTATCCTCACAAATAGTGCACATTATAACTCCTAGTATTAGTATTTATGACCCTGAGTCAATAGGGTTGTATTTCCCAACTATTTATCTCCTGACTATTTTTCATCTCAAGATCCGTATTGTATCCCAGCACTCTATTTTATTCCCAGCCTTTACACCTTGTGTGCATTTACTTACTTATTTTACCCCATTCCGTTATCCCTGTGTGCACTCTTCTACTCTTTACCTCACACCCTTACCCCTCTGTGCTTAATGAGACTGTGTGCTGTTGTTGCTAAAGAGTTTAATAAAGATTAATAAAGTAATAGAGATCAATAAAGTACTCTGAATCTGAATCATACACAAAGGCACATTTACACATTGGGTCATACCAGTCATTTGAGAGATAATGCAGAGCAGACAGGCACACTTTAGGCTTTTTACATTATTATTTTTTTTACTTTCACCATACTCCATATAATAATGCTTCATTTAACAGATGCTTTTATCCAAAGCGACTTACAATTTAAATATAGGGACAATCTCCCTGAGATAAGTAGGAGGAAGTGTCTTGCCCAAAGACACAACATCACATAGCAACAGCTGGAGTTCGATCTCACAACCTTCCAATCACAAGGCTAACACCTTAAACCGTTAAGCCATCTGAATCCCCCACATATAGTTTACATTTCTCTATAATACAATATTACAGAGTTTATAATAATTGGAATTTACAGTGGCAGGAAGGTGCTATACTGTTGCCATATAACCATACTATTGCATTTTCATCTGTGTTTGTCGGTTAGACTAGGCACCCAGAGATGTCTTAATAACCCTCTAGCCGGGCTGTGGTTCCTATAACAGAGAATGAGGAGGGAAAGGAAAGCAAAAGAGGAACAGTTGTGTGACTGTGGATGTACTACTGTTTTACTGTACATAAACACATTATTACTGTCACACACAATGTCAGATTTGCATTTACTAGCTGTCGTCACTTATGGGTTATTCAGCTTTCTGTCTCTGTTGTGATGTCTGTGAGAAGTCTCTTTCCTCTGCATCCTTCTTTTACTATTCTCTCCTTGCAGCTTGCTCAGGCCCCTCACTGGAAGCAGCCATGTTTAAGGCATCCAATTGATTCACGATCACTTATGTTGACAAACCATTTCCCTAACAATCTCCATCTATCCAGATGTTGGAGCATTTTGATGTCATTTCTATTTAGTCTGGTCAAGAAAGTGGCAATATTCTAAATTGCCAACCCTCAGACTGGTATAATAAAAATATGTAAATGCATGACACAATCACAGGACTGTCAAGTTAAATGTAAATCTTTATTACATAGATATTTGATTCCACCGTACGTGTTGGTATTGAGACAGCAAGAGGCAGGAGAGAACCGTGCTTTCTACACAACTCCCACAGTGCACTGGGAGAGCAGAATATGTCCCACAATGCACTTGAAGAGCAGAACATAACAGGAGTCCTGGGTAAGGCATTGCTCATCTGAACCAAGAGGTGGAGAACAACCGCTAACCGTGACATTGTGAAAGATGAGTAACAGTTTTGAATTTTCGAACGCAAACGTGAGGGAGTCTGGGATGAGACGTTCAGATGCTGTTCTCAGTTGGCCTCGTTCTTTGAGGCCTCGTCGAAGTTCTCCACCAAATCTAGAGACATAAGAACATCTGTTAACTTCTTACGTGGCAAGCAAGGGCACGTACCCAGGCCAGTGCCCGCAACCAAGCAGGCTGTCGAGAGGGCGTGAACTTACCAGGAACCTCATCTTCTTCATCAACCTCTGCAGCAACCATGGGGGCCATGCCATCTCCAGCTGAGGACACAATGACAGTCAGGTTTGGGGGAAGTATGTGTGTGTCACACAGACAGAGAGAGAGAGAGAGAGAGAGAGAGAGAGAGAGAGAGAGGAATGGGGCATGGTTGTCAGAATTCATGAGATCATCACTTGTGGTTTTCAGTCGATGGATCACTCAAAGAATCATCATCCAACTCTTATGATAAGTTGTTAGGTGAACAAAATAAAAATTGCCACAGCATTTTTTGAACAAAATCTGGTCCGCAACTGCAATGGCTTGAGATAAGTAACACATAATTTAGTCAAGTGGGTGATCAGGAATGTCTGTACACGCACAGACATTGTAAGTATGCGTGTGTATGAGCTTACTAGGCTTAGGGAGGTTCTCCGCCAGTCTCCGGAGGCTGGTCAGGCTGTCAGCACCCAGTTGGTTCAGGATACTGGGCAGCATCTCAGTCAGCTGCTTGTTCTCAGCGTGGCCTGTAATGGTGAAGGTGTTTGCTGCCAGGGAGGCCTGGACCTTGGGGTTGTTGAAGTGGATGACTGTCCCCTGGTTGGTGAACATGTTCACCTGAGAGAAACCAAAATGTGAGCAGACGTGAGGAGGGGGGTGACTGGCAACCGTGTGGGGGGAAAAGTGTGGGATAAAGTTTGTTTCTGTTGTTTACCAAATATGTAAGATATAAAATGAAGTGGGGGTTACATTTAAAGCTTGTGGTCTACCTCTTCAATGCCAGAGATGTTGTTGACCCCCAGCTTTTTGAGAGAGAACTGCAGCTTCTTGTCGTCTGCAGACGCTGTTCTGTGGACCACCTTCTTCTTCCTGCGGGCAGAACCCTGGAGCAAACACCACAGAAAACGTGCTTAAATACAACAGTGCTCTGTTGGAACACTTGATTAAATGACATATAAGATATGATCACCTACCTTGCCGCCAATGCGGACCTGTGCCTGAAGTTTGGCCAGCTTCTCCTGGTTCATAATTGACTCCTTCATCTGAGGGCAGGCGAATCACACAATCAACACTGATGTATCCTAACAAATTCTAACGAACTATTAGATTTTCGCAGGGAATGTTGTCAGAATTTATGAGATCATCAATTGTGGTTTTCAGTCGATGGATCACTCAAAAAATCATCATCCAACACGTGTGACTTGTGTCCTTGGGCAAGACATTTGACCCTACTTGCCTCAGGGAGAATGTCCCTGTACTTACTGTGAGTCGCTTTGGATAAAAACGTCTGCTAAATGAATAAATGTAAATTGGTTAAGTTGGTGTTTAGGAATGCGAAGCAGGACGACTTGCAGTGCACGCCCCTATCAGTCTGTTTCCGAACAACAAACGTTCGTTTAAGCAGTTATTTATCCGTCTGATCAGCTCGCAAAACATAATTAATCAGTGCTGAGTAGAGAAATAAAATCCCATTCAAAAGTCTTAATGAAACGGTGGATTACGCATTCCAACTGTACTAAAATAGTCTAGCTAGCCGCCTACAATTTAGCTCTAGCTAGGCTAGCTAGGCCCCGTCTATCACTAAATTCAATAAACAAACATCTTTTCTCTCTTTATTCACATTTGATCCAACTGACGAAAATACACGTTGTTCCCCTTTACTACTGCAAAATAAAGACGCGATAAACGGGTTTCATGTACTTTTAAAGCTCGTTACAGACCTGGGAGTGTGTACACACGCGGACCTACAGCGCGAGGGGTGGAAGGAAAGAGGGAAGGAACGGAAGTGAGGATATAATCAACGATCATGGTAAAACGGCCCTGGTAAAATGACAGAAATAGAATAAACTTAAATCGAAAGTACTAATCATGTACATAAATACGTTACACTTCTTTTGTACATATATATACAGTATACATTTTAATTAAAGAAAAGACAAAAACAGATGATTAGACCATGAGTGGACGCAGGGTTGCCAGGTTTAATTAGAGCATTTCAACTGGAAAATTAAATAATATAAACAATAGTCAAGGTAAATTAATCAAATGTAATAAACGTCAAAGAAACGTAGATAAACGTATGCATTTATTGTTGGCTTACAGACTTAACCTATTTCAGGACATTCAGACAATTATGTGGAAGCCGAAAACTTGTGCCTGGCAACCCCCACTTTCACATGTCATGGCTGCCTCTGATGTGCGGGGAGGCAACGTGTTAGCAAATTTGGAATATAAACTTTTGATTGCATTTAGCTAACAAGCAGTGATCTGAGACAGAATTGAAATACAGCCGCTATAATCTTCATACTTAAGGAACATCACCATATCAGGTAAACCACAATATAAAGCATGTTTAGCTGGCGGCGTGGCACGGCTGGCGGTTTAACTGGCGTCAAGCTAACCAAAGTTGAATTCCATAATATTTTCAAAGCGTGTTTTTAACCCATGTCGAACACACTTTTTTTCCCATTCAGGTGGCCCCCTCATCGTGTTTCAGATAAGTTAAAGCAATCAATAGACATGGCTTCATTCAAGCCCACTAAAATTCAGCAATACCCTACATTGGGCGAGAAAGTCACGGAAGATACTTTGTACTGGAAAAACTATAAGGTACGACCGTAGGTACAGTATGTTGGTTGTAGTGCTTGTCTTCCCTTCTGGAGGTATTCCATTCGTATCGCGACTCAAATCCTCATTGACTGTGTTGTTTTCTACAGTCCCCAGTCTTGATAAAGGAGTTTGGAGCGATCACGAACATTGATATCTCCCCATTGGCACCGCACAACTATGCAGTGACGGCGTTCACACGGGTAGATCCTCTCCTCCACCCTGACTTCACCTGGTCTTTCAACATCGACTTCAACATCAACTGTTGACAGCTGCTACTGCGAAACAGTGATCTAACTGCGCATCTTAACAAAACAGCAGGGCATCAGTTTAAAAATAACAGCATCTATTTTTCCTCTCGGTTTTCTCTCCCACCCCGTTCTCCCCACTTTCACTCCTCGGCCTCTCTGCCCCTCAGATCCACATCTATGGCCCATTCTCCCAGGAGCCTGTGAAGACCTTCACACGATTCAAAGACACGGTGTACTGCGGACGCTACCGGTCTGACGGCCAGATGCTGGTGGCTGGGTGCGAGGACTCGGTGGTGCGCCTCTTCGACATCAGTGGCCGGGTGGCCCTGAGGATGTTTAGAGGGCACTCAAAGTAGGTCTGCTGCTGTCTGGCTAGAGCCAGCTTCTACCACCTGCTCCCCTCCAGACACAATCTCTTATCCTTGATGTGCTGAAACCAGCACCAGCAAAGGGCCTAGGTAGATGCAGTGGCGGGTGATATCTGATTCTCTTTCCTCTTCTGGGGCCTCTCAGGGCTGTGCGTGTGACGGATTTCACCTCGGACCGCTACAAAATACTCACCGGCTCCGACGACTACAGCTGCCGCCTGTGGGACATCCCTAATGCCACCCAACTGTACTCCTATCAGGAACACACAGACTACATCCGCTGTGGCGTCGCCAGCAAACTCAGCAAAGACCTCTTCGTCACAGGTCAGAATCTCATCTCAGGCTGTGTATGTGAGAGACTGATAGAGTGTGATTGTGTGAGAGAATGAGTGTGTGTGTGAGAGAGAGACAGATAAATAGAGTGAGAGAGAATGTGTGTGTGAGAAAGAGTGATGGAGATTTCTGACTTGCCAGTGTTTTTCCTCCCCTCCCCAAGGTTCCTACGACCACACAATCAGAATGTTTGATGCCAGGACAGACAAGAGTGTGATGACTATGGACCACAGCCAGCCTGTGGAGAGTGTCCTCCTCTACCCCACAGAGGGGCTCCTGGTCTCTGCAGGTGAACCCGAAACCGCAAACACCAAACCATACGAAATAGACTTAAACAGGGACATGGGACTGAGGCATGTAGGGGAGTCAGGTGGCTCAGCGGGTTAAGGCGGTGGCCTCGGGCAAGGCACGTCACCCTACTTGCCTCAAGGAGAATGTCCCTGCACTTACTGTAAGTCGCTTTGAATAAAAGCTGCTAAATGAATACATGATGTTGTGTCCCTAGGATACAACATCATGTTGGCACAGCCAGGGTTCAAACTGGGTACCTTATGATTACGAGCCCAAATCCCTAACAGACTTCGCCACATGACTCGCATATGTCATCGTATATATGGGAGACAGCTTCATTTGTAACCACACTTCAGTCGTCCAACTGTAGCTTCCGATGGAGATTAATGCCTGTTGTTGCTGATCCTCTCCTCAGGGGGGCGCTACGTGAAAGTCTGGGACCTTTTGAAGGGAGGGCAGCCTCTTGTGTCTCTAAAGAACCATCACAAAACTGTCACCTGCCTGTGTCTCAGTGGCAACGGAAAAAGACTGCTCACGGCTTCTCTAGACAGGTGTGTGTGTGTACATTGGGATCCTTGTCATGAGGTCTTGGGTGATACATTGGCTGACCTATTCAGTGATGATCCCAGCTCCTCGTAGTTTTATTGAGTAACTGTAGAGAGTATAGTCTGCTACAGGGCGATTCCTTTCTGTTGAGCTTTGCCTTTGAACTGAAGCCAGCCTGTGTTCCTCTGAGCCAATCATGTAAGAAGTGTGTGTGTGTGTGTGTGTTTCTGTGCCATCTCTCCAGGCACGTGAAAGTTTACAACACCACCAACTACAAAGTGGTCCACAACTTTGACAACGCTGCCTCTATTCTCAGCCTGGCCTTGACCGTAAGGACACAAAGCCTCATTCACGCTGTCCCAAGTTGCATTTTAGTACCGCCCGTAGACTGTTGAACGTGCGTTTATGTAGAAAAGGATCCCCTATTAGTCCCACAGTGGGGAAATTTTGCAGGCGCATTCACGTTCAATTAATCAGCCGGGAATTGAACCCAGGTAGGCAAGAATCCTACTGCTAAACTACTGCCTGTGTTTGTGTTCGTCCAACAGCCCGAGGACGAGACCATGGTGGTAGGGATGACCAACGGTGTGCTGAGCATCAAGCACAGGAAGACCCTTGACGACAAAGAGAAAAACCTCAGCAAACACAAGCGAAACCCAGCATACCGCATCTTTGTCAAGGGCAGGAATTATGTCCCTAAACAGGTGCCCCTATCGTTTAATCGACCCAGCCCTACTGTTGATTCAGAACTTCCAGAGTGGCTTTGAGAGTCATGATGACCTGAGTCCAGTCCGATCATAGCTACTGCTGCTCATCCTCTTTAATGACAACATCTATCCTGCTATTCAAACATTGAGTTGAAGAAATGTGTTCATTGTCACCCCCCCACCCTCTTTTGCTTTCGTTCCAGGATGACTACCTGGTCAGCCGGCCAGTCCAAATGCACCTGGCCAAGTACGACAAGCAGCTGAAGACGTTCAGTGTGTCCAAGGCTCTGGACGTTGCCCTGGGGGTAACTATGATTACCCAGGGCTCCAGGGGAGGGATGAGGTCTCTGCCAGGGAGGTGGCAAGGCTGAGAGGGAGTGGAGGAATTGCATTTACATTTATTCATTTAGCAGACGCTTTTATCCAAAGCGACTTACAAGAGAGAGCTTTACAAAAAAGCTTCGGTCACTGAGCATAGCATTAGCATAGAATTAGTACTAGGGTAGAGACTGCCTGGTTCGATGGAGGAGTCTAGTGAGGATGAGAGCATGGAGGGATGGGTCGAAGGGGGGTGGGGTCAAAATATGGTGCCCACTATTTGTTTGTGGTTAGTAAACCTGCATGTGCATGCGTCTCTTTTGTCAGACATGGATGAGGCAGAAGAAGCCTGAGGTGACTGTGGCAGTGATGAAGGAGCTGGACCGTAGAGGGAAGCTGAGGAACGCCCTAGCAGGGAGAGACGAACAGCAGCTCTCCCAGATCCTCAACTTCCTCATTGGGTAACTAGAACTGCTTCGAACCTCAGAAACCGGGTTACCGTGGTCCTACTGTTTATACTCAGACACCGAACGAACTGTCTAGATCAGTGGTGTCAAACCATATGCCACCGAGGGCCAAGAGGGTGCAGGTTTTCATGTCAACCAAACACTACTCCAGCTGGAGTAGTGTTTGGTTGACATGAAAACCTGCACCCTCTTGGTCCTTGATGGCTCATGGTTTGATCCATCTGATCCCACTGAACCAGGGTGTAGCTCAGTGGGAGCGTGTCAGAAGCTTCAAATCCACCCTCACCACCACACACTTGTTTTTCTACAGGAACCTGGTCGATACAAGGTTTGCTCCAGTGCTGGTGAACGTTACCGACATGGTCCTGGGTGAGTCTGACCATGGAGGCGTCCATGGTTGTCACAAATCTACGACGCGTACTGTATTGCTTCATATTTCGGTCTCTAACCGATATTCTACTGTCAATGTTTTTTCTGTGTCTGTTGATTCAGATATCTACCAGTCAGTGGCTGGCCAGTCCTCCATTGTGGACAGACAGATGGCGCGTCTTCGGGAGCTGGTGGAAAAGGAGGTAGACTACCAGCAGGAGCTACTGGAGGTTCTGGGCATGCTGGACACTCTTTTCGCCTCCACACTCCCCAAGAAAGAGCTGCCTTGTCCAGGCAGCAGCAGGGCCAACGGGTTGGGCCAGTTGGAGGTGGGGGCCCTGGGGCCACAGCCACAACTGCAGGCTGCCTGAAGGGCCCCTGGGGGAAGACCGGAGAGTCACGGAAGGCTTGTAGGTTTCTGGAACTTGATTTGTGACGTGTTCTGGAACATATCACGTTCGTTCATGTGAACATTATAGATATAGTACATTATAGAATTTGTCTCGGGTGCTTCACTATGGAAACACAGATCTGACTCACTGCAGTAGGCCTACAGCTGTTCCCTGTGGTGACTGATTTTAAAGGAGTGTGAGAGGACGAGAGGAAGTTTCATGTTTTCATCATGTATTTTCATACACCTGTATGTGTACTCCACCCATTTGTATGGTTGTAAAAAGATGGAATTTATTTTATTTGAATGTCAAAGCTAATGTTTCTTTATTCTCTGCTGTAACAGGGTGCATGTACAGATGAGTTTTTCGAGAGCATATTATGCTTTATTTCGATGCACAGTTTTTTTATAAAGAAAAATGAAATGTTGAAATTGACTTCATTCCGTGGTCTAAATTGGTGTTTGTAGCTATAACGATGTTTCCGATAAACCAATATCAAACACATTTAACAACTAATCCTAATCATGATATGGGTATCACCATAAGGTACCACACCCTACATTGGTGAGTCAATGTAATAATAAGAGCACGAAAGAAAAGGGAGAGAATACAAAAGAAATATTTTGAGGCGTATTGTTCAAAATAATAGCATTACAATGTTACTAACCAAAAAAGGGTTTATTATATAAAAGTTTTATCATATTTTTTATTGCTACATGGCAAACAAGTTGATCAAGTTGCTCCCGCGTCAAACCCATGGACCTATAATATTAACTGGATACCGGATAGAAAAATGGCGGCCGTTGATTTCAATGAAGTTGCTCACCTAGCGCATGTGCCGAAAAAGTTTTTTGACTTCCTGGTTTACTTCCGCGGTATGGGGAATGGAATGATGGGAGGCTGATGACGCTCTGGGGCAATGAGAACGAGCAAGTCGCGTTCTGGACTGGACAAGTGCTGCGCGCTCATGAGTGCTTGTGGAAGAGTTTGACCGATAATGACGAATCTACACAATCAAATGATGGATTTATAGGACACATAAACCGATTATGTTTTCATAGTCATGGTTATAGAATATACGAGGTTAATTCGTTTTGTTTAAGTTTAAGTAAGGATAAAACGAGTCATTTTTATTAAGGTTAATCTAAAATAAAAAATAAGGGATTCTCCACAATACAAGCTGTCATATTTATCAACCAAATGCCGGTAGTCAAATCTGTTTTGTCTATCAATGATCCCGTATGTGATATAGCCTACGAATTCTTGTCAGATTAAGTTCTTATCGTTTTATAGGCTATATCGGCACATTCAAAACAGGCAAGTCTTTCGTTAGCGTTATGCAGCTTCTCTGTTTCTTTTACAGCTACGTGATATAGTTTGAAGGAAGGACCTCCTGGACATTAAGTGTAATTCCTAGCCTGATATATTTTTATAGTCCACCCTAAAACACTGTTTTCTCCTGTAGTGAGATGTCAGAACCTATACTGAGCCACATGTTACTGAATAAATAAATACAAATTCCGTTGTGTGGTCTATTTAACATAATTTGGTGTTCATATGCAAGGCTTTATAATTAAATAGTTCAACACTTTTCAAAGTAATAATTAGATTTTACTGAACATTAACTATTTTCAATATAACGAACATAACATAACAAAACTAAAAAAACAGACTTGTGATAGAGTGGGTGAACAGTGTGATGAAAAAAGGCACAAAAAAGAGAGGCCAGCTTCACTTTGCCTGGTCTATTCGTGGGCTTAAATATATTTAGACCAAAACAATAAAAAGGATATTGAACTTCAGTCAAGGTGAGACCGAGACCCTGGTGACACATCACCTAAAGTATCACATGCATGGTAAATAACTCAAGTGCAATAACTGTATATGTCTAGTTAACTTACCTATTTTGTATTTGTTATACTGGACTTTATCGTGCCCCCCTATTGTTATTATTGTTATGTTACACTGCAACTCTGTGTGCTGTACTTTACCCTGCTGCTGTTGTGAACTGCAACTTCCACCCCTGGAGGACAAATAAAGGTTTATCTAATCTAATCTAATCTAATTTTATATTTTTACACAGCGGTGACACTGGCAGTAAGTGAAAATTTCATTACGCGTGTAATTTAACGCCAATATACATTTAAAATAGCATTTAGAAATACATGCCGTTCAAATATGAAACTTGTATCACAACTCTGTCTCGAAATAAACTCACCCTGGAGTCATTGAATTCACTTTTCCGACCACGTTTAGCCCTGTTCAGAGCTGTCATTAAGCCAACAGGCATCCTCGTTCCCGAGACACAGCGAGACCGTGCTTGGGAGTGCACGCACACAGCTGTGACGTCACCATTAGAATAAGACTTTACGGGGGCTTTTCTGGCCTTTAGAACAATTTTTGACGTTTTAAAAGTCCATGACTTAAAAATATGGAATAAAAAGATTTGCAATTAATAGTGGTTACAGCTGTAGGTGTCCTGAGAACCTTTTTACAGGCTTCTCTTTTACTATTACGGTCTATGGGAAAAATGCTTTCTGGGCCCCATGGGTATTTTATGTTGCAATATCACGAGTGGCCACCGGGAAAAATCGGCACAGCTGCTGAGAGGCAGACCGGGGGCTTGGTCAAACCTTACGCGTGGGGCGTGGCGCGGTTGAACATTCGAAGTTTTGCGTCGAGGGTCCGCGTTACTCTGCAATTCACCGCCATGCCACCAGGGGGTGTGGCTGTGTGGTTCAAGGGTTATAGCCGAATCCTTGCTCATTACTGAAGAGCAAATGCTTATGTCTCAATACCCGCACTACGCCCTTGCGCCCTTTTGTGAAGTGCGGAAGTGGTAGAAGTGCGCGAAGGGTTCGAAGTGCGTAGGCTACAAGCGTGCGAAAATTAGAGAATCGGGACAGTGATGACCACGTCATAGATTTAACCAGCGCGTCATTTCTACGACATCTAAAATGGCGACACCGGTTGCTGTTTTTGCAGTTTTGCTGCTGAAAATCATATTAAAGCTGCACCAAACAATTATTTTGAGAAGAAAGAAGCTCCGAAATCGAAGAAGACGTATGCGTCAGACTCTCGCTGTCGTGACAAAATAAAATAAAAAAGACCTTCAATTGTTTTTACGAAAAGGTGTTTATTGTATTTCTTTTTTTTACAACTTTGAATAAATATAAATTAATCAAATTGACTCGAATATTCTGGAGCAAGTAATAAAAACAAACTCAACAACTGAGCAAACTATGCTGCAAACTCATCGAATGGAAAAGTATGAAACACTCAACTGAGCAAACATTACAAACTGACTTTTTCAGGGGCAACAAAAATCAAATTAAACTTGTTGACCACCTTACTTGGTAAGACACTTTACCGCATGAGCGGGCCGACCATAGACATGTATATGTACCATCTATTGTCTATGGGGCCGACCACCAGACATCTCCATATTCCGCCTTTTTTGTGAAAACGTCACACGCAGCAATGAATTGTGGGGAATACACCTCGCCAAAGTCCGCATCGATGCAGGCTTCGTTGAAGTGCGGATCAAGTGCGCAGAGGGGGCGGGGCGTAAGACCTTACTGGAAAATTGGGACACCCTGCGCACTTGCACCCTTCAGCGAGAACGCGCAATTGAAGGGCGCAAGGGTGCAAGTGCGGGTATTGGGACAGAAGACGTTTGCGGAGGTTCTGTACGAACACTAAACCGGAAAAAAAAAAAATAATAATAAAAAATAAAAAAACACTAAACCAGTCGAAGCTGGAAACGGGTGAATTTGCAATACTGGTTCACCCACTGAGGGACCTGGATGAACAAATGCACTTTCGATACTTTCGAATGTCAGCGGGCCGATTTGACGATCTTCTTCGCCGTATACAGCCTGGCGAGTGGAGAAAAGTGGTGGCCGATGATTCGAACTTCACGATGGTGTCCCGAAGCACACTCAATGAGTGATAATAAACTGTGAACTATGCATGGTGTGTAAACTGTGTTGTGCTCTGTGTGTTGAAAATAAATATCAAAACAACTGTTTGAAAACAAACTTGTGTGTTTTATTCTTATGTATTATGTAATACAAAAAGTATAATTTAAAAAATCACAACACTAAAACAATACAACAACAATATGCATTGTAGTATGTATAAATGTAATATAAAAAGTCAAATTACGGCAAATCACGGCAAAAAGTGCACTCAAACGATACAACACAAGTATCTCAACTATTTACAAATCTACGTCACGTTCTGAGCGGACCGTTCTTTCACAGCGCTTGCGACGCCGACAACGCTACGAGTTGGAGGTGCGCGATGGGCAATGCGGGAGGGTCCGCGTTGTCGGCGGAGCAATGCGGGCGACGAATCGCTGAAGCATAGATCGAGCTGTGACAGATGACCTGTGTGAAGCTAATCTATTTTCAAGAATCCCGTGCAAAGTCAATCAAAAGGCATGTGCAGAAGAGGTTACACTTTGCCAAAGTAGCCTTTTCTGAGCATCTACTGCACCTACGGTAAATGTATTTGCCATGTAGCAATTCAAATATACTAAAAACCTGGATTAATCTGGTTAGTCACATTGTACTGCTGTTTTGAACAAGTTATCGTGTCCAGAGGTTATCGAGAGAGTACTGATGATATACTAAGCAGATATACTAACTACACAGATACCATCAAAGTAGCGGGCGGAGCTTTTTTG
Organism: Neosalanx taihuensis; assembly: GCA_030340665.1. Lineage (NCBI taxonomy): Eukaryota > Metazoa > Chordata > Actinopteri > Osmeriformes > Salangidae > Neosalanx > Neosalanx taihuensis. Next base: position 3,552,712 of record CM059309.1, on the reverse strand, counting down.
CGACCAACTCAGACTCTTGTTGCATCCTTTTCATGGTCAATCTCACGAAGAAACGGCATGGTCCGAGCCAGTCTCTTCCAGCCTCGACCACCACAGAGGATTCGTGCGGGGTGACTCGAAGGTGCGTTTCAAGTGGGGAACTCTGAATGGACTGGAAGTTTTACCTGCAATCTTTTACAAATCGAGACCCTCGGAACCCTTGAGTCGGAAGTCTTTTGATTATATTCCCTGTCTGCGGTAACTCAGGTAATTGTGCTTTAGCCTACAGTATAATGACAAAGCCTTTAAATAGTAGCATACAGTTTAATTAGGCAAGCATAGATTGGGAAATTAAAAGCCAAGTCAGGTGTACGTGACACTTATTTAGGCTCAAGCTCCAATCCGACAGAACAATTGGTTTGAGATGAATTATAGGATATTGGTTGGTTGTTTGTTACATTGACAGGGCATGCTTTATTTGCTCTCTACGATGCTATTACGATAAATTCTGCTTCTGTCAATAAAGAGGATAGGTGACGAAAATGCGAGGCACCATGAGACTACCCCTGCTCCCTCCCTCTCTCCCACTCCTACCCTATCTCCTCTTACCTCACCTCATCTTTCACTGCTCTGAAGAATGGGTCGTTAGGGATATGGAGACCGATGTTCTGTTCCTGTTTCTAGGAAGTGACTGATCAGAGGAATACAAGAAAAGGGTCTGGACACACGCACACATGCACAATATGTAAACAATATATTTCTTAAAAACACCCCCAGTGTGGTGAATCAGAGCCTGCTATGTATGAAGCCAGATAGCTCAGCGGGTTAAGGTGTTGGCCTCATAAGTGGAAAGTTGTGAGTTTGAATCCCAGCTGTGGCTATGTGATGTTGTGTCCTTGGGCAAGGCACTTCACCCTACTTGCCTCAGGGAGAATGTTCCTGTACTTATTGTAAGTAGCTTTGAATAAAAGTGTCTGCTAAATGAGTATGTATTTATTTATTCTATGTGTCTCTAAATACAGTTAACACAATTTAAACAGGTAACAATAGGTATAGTTACTGGGTGGAGGTGTTTTTTGTTGGTGGGGATTCCTCACTGAATTGCTACTCCAGTGTTGGATCCCTCCTGTGGTGCCATCTCCATGTAATGCTCTCTGAAGAGATTTGGGTCCATATTTCCAAGCATTCATCTGTGGGTGTCAGCAAAGTCCTCTGCAACATGTCTTGCGTAACAGGCTATCCAATTGGATTCGATATAACCTCCATCTGATTCAATTCAGGATAAGCATGCGGTGGGGTCACCCTCTGTGACTGGGTTGTCATAGGGCAATTCTGCCCTGACAGATGAAACTGTCTCTCTTGCCCCCTGCTCTCTCAGATCACACTGGAGTGTCTGGTCTAGATCAAAGGGTGAGAGAGAGAGAGAGAGAGAGAGAGAGAGAGAGAGGGATGGGTATAGTTCCGTTGTACAGCATTTTAATCGAAATGGCCTAGGTTCAAATCCCAGCCTGTAAGTCCAAATCAAATCTGCTAAATGAAAACACAACAGAGAGAGGGGAAAGGAGTGAAGCAGGGATGTGTTTCCGTGTGTGGTATCATGTCCCCCTCCTTCTCTCTTTAGGAGCAAAACATGGAGCTGAGCAGGAGAGAGGTGCCGCTCTACGTGAGTAAACTGTTCCTAACAAGGAGGAAACCAGGTCAATTTGGGAGCGGTGATTGCAAGGCTGGGAAATGGCATCCCACGAGAGCTCATCTGATGTAGTGAGTGATAGTGAGAGAGAGAGAGAGAGAGCACCCTCTCTCCTGTTTTCCTCTTCCTGGGCCTCCCGGACCAGGCTGAGGTCTGAGGCTGATGTTGACTCATCTGACTTACTGTTCAAGCTGTGAGACCAGAGTTTTAGCAACATCCCCCCCCAAAAGTTTTCTCCCCGGTTCTCCTCCCGAACTATATATTTTTTTCTCTCCCACCTCTTCACTCGTGCTCTTCTCCTCTTTTCCTCTGTCTCTCCTCCTCTGACCCTTCATTATCTCCCCCCTGTCTTTGCCTTTCTGGCATTCTCTCTTAATTTTCTTCTTCTTCTCTATCCTTAGTTGTTCATTTTCTCTCTAGCAGTCCCATCCCATCCATATTCAACTCTCCCTCATCCCTCTATATTTCTTCTCTCCCTTCTGACCCTCTCTCCTTTCTTCTTTCATATCTATCCCATCTCCCCTCAGCCCAGCTGGTGGCACAGAGGTAAGCATTCCTGTTCTTATTTGAGTCTTGGGACCAACCCTCCTTCTCTTTGCCTGTCTCATCATTCCTTCCCTCTTCTTCTCCCCCTCGCTTTCTGTCGGTGTCGCTCTCATACGTCCCTCTCACACACATCCCTGTCTCCCCTGTCTCCCCCCCCCACTTCATCCTCTAGGGCCAGGCAAAGGTGTTTGCGTTGCTGCCTTCCCTAGAGCCACTCCTTGAGGACTGCGAGGTCTTCGTCGTTCTAGAAGGGTCCACTCTGGCCCATGTCATCCAAGTGCAAAGAGATGTTATGCTTTGCTTCATTGTGCCCGGTCAGTGTGTGTGTGTATATGCGTGAGTGTGTGTGTGTCTTGTGGCAACCAAAGAGCTCAGTGCTGAGTTTGGAAGAGACAAAAGTGCCCAAAAGAAGAATGTGAATTTAAGCAAAAACACTTCTGTGAACAAGAGAATCCACGGGGTCCTGACCAGAGCTATGTATGGCAGCAGAAAAGAGCGAGAGGGGATATGGTAAAGACCGTTGCCAGATTCCAGCCCTCCTAATGTTGCTATTGCTTCTTACTCAATCTCCTTGAGATGTGTTTGGTCAGAGAGCAAGTGAGCTATCCTCATTGGCTGATTGACACACGATAAGCTGACGATAAGCTGACTGGAAAACGTTCCCACCTGACCTGGATCCTTGTCCCAGATGCGGCCCTGGGATTTTTACTGCATCTGAGTTCCATGGTTTCCACAATGTGTGTGTACATGCTTAGGTACAGGCACAAATTCCCAAACACTGTGAATTATAAGTGGATACAAAGCAGAGTTTTTCTTCTTATTGTATTGGGTATAGCACAGTGGGAGAAATATGGACTAAAGGTCTGGATGTTTCAGGTTCAAAACCTCTTTGTATGTTGCTTTGGAGAAGTGTTTGCTGTATAAACATGTTATATTGTCTCAGCTTGTTGTCTTAACATTGGTGTAATCTCATCACTTTTCTGCCTTCTGATTGGTTAACAGGTCATAACCTGGCAGAGGTGGTCCTAGTTCATGCCTACGTTTGCTCTGAGACCATGCCCCTCATGTTTGTGGGAGGGGCCATTTTAGAGTATGTTCAGGATGATGCCCAGGTAGGGACACACAACACACACACGCACACACACAGGGACACACAGTAAATAACCCTCCACTCTCCATAGGAACTGGCCGAGCACCTGGTGACCCACAGTCAGTATCTGACTTCCAGGGATCACAGCGAGCTGAGCAGCCTCTTCTCCCTGGGCCAAGAGACCGCTCGCTGGGCAATGGACCACCACGTTGCCCTGGCTGTGGCCAACCTGGACATCCCCCCCTCCTGGAGCCTGCTGTCTGGCCCCTGTGGACAGGGTGAGACAACACAACCCTGTCGCTGTTCGGTTTTTGGACACCGGGTCAGAGAGAGAGGGGCGGGAGAGGGGGGGGGGTAGAGAGGGGAGGGAGGGAGAGAGGTAGAGGGGGGTAGAGAGGGGAGGGGGGGGAGAGGGAGGGAGGGAGGGAGGGAGGGAGGGAGGGAGGGAGGGAGGGAGGGAGGGAGGGAGGGAGGGAGGGAGGGAGGGAGGGAGGGAGAGAGAGAATGTCCTCCTCTTTGTTACCGTGGGTTCTCTCCGGGCACTCTGGCTTCCTCCCACTGTTCAAAGACATGCATGTGGTACATTGGACATTGTGAAAAATTGCCCCAAGTGAATGACTTTGAGAGTGAATGGCTGTCTCTGTTGTCTGTGTGATAGCCCTACGACTAGCATGACCCAGTCCAGGGTGTACCCTAAGGCCCGAAAGTAACAGGGATGGGCTCCAGTCACCCGTGACCCTTAAAGGGAATAAGCGGCACCGCTAATATGTGGTAGATAATGAATGAATGGCCATCCTTGATGGCGATCCTTCTTTCAGTTAGCACACTGCGACAGCCCAAACACGTCCGACGCAGGTGAACTTTTCAACTTCCCTCTTCTCTACACCCGGCTTCCCTCTCTTCGCCGTCATTCGACCCGTTAGCCTGACAGGGGAGAACATGTCTCTATGACATGCGTGTTCGGCTTCATCAGCGCCAATTAATCGTTCAGTAACAAGATCATCATTACTGTCCTGATACTACCAGGGGGTTGTAGTCCGGTTTAAACACACACTGTGTGTATGAGCTGGGTGTGTTTGAGTGGGTGTGTGGGCCTCTGGCGTAAATAACAAATTAGATTTTCTGTTAATGTTGTTAAAGCCGTCTGGTTCATTGCACCACGACACAAATGACCCTCTGTGACAGTTTGCGGCTAACTGATCTAATTGGTTAAGGTGCTTCATGATGTCATACACACGGTTATCAGTCTGACAGACCGGAGATGGAGAAGTCTCCAGGATGTTCACTCCTTCCTACATATTCAATTTACATTCAGTCATTTAGTAGACGCTCTCATCCAGAGCGATTTACAGCAAGTACAGGGACATTCCCCCTTGAGGCAAGTAGGGTGAAGTGCCTTGCCCAAGGACACAGCATCTTGTTGACACAGCCAGGTTTTGAACCAGATTACTAGTCAAACTCCCTAACCGACTGTGCCCTGACTCCCATTATTTCCTGTGCTATTAGCTACTAGCAGGTGTGGCATTAGATATCAACAGGTGTGTGGTACATATAAGTGTTGGGCATTGGTGTTGACTCTGTAGTGCCGCTCTTATCCTAAATAAATAATGAAAACAAAACCATAAACATATGTAGATAATACAACGGGCTACTTGTTGGGGGTGGTGTGTATTGGTGTCATGGGCTCAGTGCCTCCTCCCTCCTGTGTGTGTGTGTGTGTGTGTGTGTTCCTCCACCCCTGTTCCTTTATTCCTCACCTCTGGTCTGCTTTCTGGGTCCCCCCCCTCTGGTTCATTCGTGACAATTGGAGGCCAACACCGTGGTATGGATTAGAGGCTAACAGCATAGTGTGGATTGGAGGCTGATAGGGGTGTGGATTGGAGGCTGACAGCGTGGTGTGTATTAGAGCCTGACAGCGTGGTGTGGATTAGAGGCTGGAATTTTTTTTCATGTTCAGAACCAATTGTGGCACACGCACATGTTGTCCTATATCAGGCCTAAGCAGGAATCGGACCTAAGACCTTCTGGCTTCTGGGCCACGCCACATAAGGAAAATGGAAAACAGGAAAAAAAGGTGGCATACAGGAAGAAGTGGGGAGAGTAGAGGGAAGCAAAATGGGGCCATCCTTAATGTCACTCATCCCCATCAGTGGATGGTACTTATTGAGGTTAATTGAGGTTCCTTTCAAAAGCTAATTATAATACTAAAACAATGCGATTATTTCTCTGTCTTTCTCATTCTCACTCATCCTCACTTATCTTTCGAAGTCTCCCTTCAAACCATGTTCCTTATTGGACTATTGACAGTTTCTCTCTACCTCCCCAACCACTTCCCTACACTCACTCACTCACTCACTCACTCACTCACTCACTCACTCACTCACCCTCCCCTCCCATACTCTCCTCTCCCCCCTTCTCCTCCAGACCGCTCCCCCAGAGAGTCTATCCTCCACCTGGCGGTGCGTTGGGGCCTGTGGCGACTTGCTGAGCTGCTGCTGTGCCAACCAGGAGGCCTGCTGGCTGTGTGCCTTCCCAACGAGGAGGGCATCACCCCCCTGCAACTGGCCCAGGCTGCTGGGGACACAGATATGCTGGAGCTTCTCTGCCAGTAAGACGTCTAAACCGCGGGGTACAATGGCAGGCATCTCCAACCCTGTTCCTGGAGAGCTACACTCCTGTTCATGTGCCAACTCATTTGGCCTGATTCCATGCTCATTTACCTGATCAACCAGCTTGTTATTAGAACAAATAATGCGCTAATTATTCGAATGAGCTGTGCTAGATTATTGTGGCAGCTAAAGCCTAGAGACAGCCCCAGGAGCATAGTTGAAAGGTACCTGAGGACCAGGTTTGAGAGCCACTTTCCCAGAGAAATCTACACACTGGATGGCAATATAGTGTACTTGTACTGTGATTTATGACCTGTTTAATGCTGAAGACAACCTGTTTATGTACTTTGAAGTGTCTCCCATTTGATAATAAGATTTAGTGTTGACTCTTGATGAGCTTCTGTTTCGGTCGGTGTACGTGTGTGTTAGTGATTCATTCATCCCAGTGATCCCTGTATTCCTGACATGGCTGAGGGGCTGTAAATTCAGCTCCCTGGAACATCTTAGCTAAGATCCTATAGGTTCTGTTTGAGCCACCTGTCAAAGTACAACATGTGTGAGGTCAGAACGGTCTGGCTTCAAGGCGCCACGCGCACGTGCGCATGCACGCACACACACACACGTGACAGTTGAACACTGTGTGAATTACATTCCACCTGTGTTCCCAGCCCCCCCAACCCCTTAGCCACGCCTCCCGCAGGTCAGTCTCAGGTGTGGGCCGACAGCTCCCGCCTCCTCAGGTACGCCCACGACTCAGAGAACCTGACCCTCACGGTCCGCCAGAACCATGTGCGGAACCTGAGCTCTTCTTGGAAACGACGCGACGACATCTTGATCCTGAGAGAGAGACTCCGGGATGACAACTTCCTCAGAGAGGTCTCGAACTTTGAACGATTTGTCCTGTCTAACCCAGAAGAAACCAGTCTCCGATAGTTTGACGTCAGCAGATAACCCATATTTTTCCTATCTCTTTCTTTGTTGACCAGCTCAAGTTTCTCTGGCGCTGTTCTGGGAGTGTTGAGGTGCAAGCAGAGATCCGGGCCGAACCAGAAAATGGTGCGTTTGAACTTTACTTGTGTTCCTTTATTTCGAAGACGCTTTCATCCATAGCGACGTGCACATGGTGCACACAGAAAGTGCTTTAGAATGTAACGGATCGGAGGTGTGTTCTGCTTGCGTACATTTTTTTAAAAACAGCTTCATGTTTTCACGTCTTTGTCTCTGGTGTAATGAGAGTACCCTGCGATGTCTCAACTGTCTTTTAGAGCTAGATTGAGTCTACTGTGTGAACTCGTTACAGTGTGAGTGGATAGACTGCGTTTCATTAATCTCGTTCTAGCTGATAAAGTGCAGGAGCTAAAGAAGAGAGAAGTTTGAATTGCGTACTTGGTATGTAGTCTTTTGAGTTGTTGATACGTCAATTTGATTGTCAGCAAGCCAGAAGCAGCTGAGTTGTTTCTACGGCGACTGATTGTCAGCCAGAAGCAGCGCCGCAAAAGCTTTTTTCAAAGTCCTGCAGGAAATAGAAACAGAAACCGTCTAGTGGTCCCCCCTCTCAAGAGTGCCAGGGCCCAACACAAACTTTTCCCCTGTCTGGCTCCCCAATGGTGGAATCAACTCCCCACCTCCATCAGAAACACAGACTGTCTCCTCAGTTTAATGGCACTAGAAGTAGTGTTAGTGTTACTAGTGTTAGAAGTAGCTGTTTTTGTTGTTGCTTTGTTATTGTTTGTTTCCTACAAGTAAACTACTCCTCATCGTAGGTGCCTACCTTAAATATATAAACTGTTCTCTGAATGTTCTTATAGCTCTTCCCTTGGCACTTATTGTTTTCTCACAATGTCTGTTTCATAATCTACAAACCCTCAATGTTTTGGGAAGGTTAGGTTGTTTTCTTCAAAATAAGGTATGTTTAATCAATAAATATATACATTTTGAGAAAAATCAAATTGAAGTCATGTTGATGAAAATCCCATAGGAAAGCATTGAAATCTGAACGTTCTGTGGTGACAAAAGTTGGTTTTTCCCTTGTAAACTATTTTAGCAATCTATCAAATTTGGAAAAAAATCGAAAGATGCCTCAGCAGCTCGCGCGCTGGCTAGAAGCAGATTACCGGTAGTGACGTAGGACAATGCAGAGCCTGACCAGAGCCCGACAGCTTCTCGGTGCCACAAAATCCAAGATTAAAGCAGTGGAACTTTTAAAAAATCTCGCATAAAAAGGGGTTTTGTGAGAAAACGGCTAAAGATAAACTGACTTCGGATAAGGAAATCTGACTTCGGAAATCTGACTTCGGATAAGTTTAAATTGATACGTACGATTAGCTAAAATTGCTAAACATTTAAGAAATTTGGGGTCTGTCCACCGACTCCACCCTATGATAAGTCGCTTTGGATAAAAGCGTCTGCTAAATGAATAAATATAAATGTCTGTGCTTGACTGCCCCCTTCTGGGGGCAACCGGTTCTGTTGGACACAGGACTGGAACACACACACTCTTCTTCCCTCTACTTCTGTCCCCAGTCACCCCCTTTTACGTAGGACTGTTCAAGACAGCATTAGTATAGTCTTTGAGGCCCTTTCCAAATCAATAAGAACCTCTTCCTCTCTCCCTTGCCCTCTCTCTTTTCTGTCTCAACCCCTCCCCCCCCCTTATCACTTTCTCTTATGTTAGCTCTGTGGGAAGCCCTACCCTCTCTTTCCCCCCTCTCTCTGTATACGACTATTTCCCCCTTCCTCTATTAGCAGGATATATGGTATGTTCTAGGGATGCAACGGTTTTTTGATTGTATTTGTACAGTTCGGTACGCCCAGCACGGTTCGCTACGCGCGACATTAAACTCTAATTTTGAATACAAAGTAATTGCTCGTGTATCCTGTTTCCCTTGAGCCTATCAGCACTCCGAAACAGACGCCGGGGGATTAAAAGAGGAATGCGTGTGTTCTAGTAGCACTTAGAATCATGACGAGGTGGACAAGAAGATGAGAGATTAAACTTGATTGATGATAAGGAACTCCATGTTTATAATAAAACCCATTTGATTTCATCAATGCCTATAATTATTTTACATTTTAAACTTAATATTGTACCTTCTTTATCAAATAGAAAAAGAAAAAAATACAAAAAAGCAACTCATGCATGTTAGAGCAGAGACAATATTGACATACCGAAACCGTGGCCAATAAACTGTGAACTGAACCGAACCGTGGTGACACTGTACCATTGCATCCCTAGTGTGTTGCATGCTGCCCCCCTCTCTCTCTATGGAAGTAGGGTCAGAGCCAGCTGGGGGCCCTGGCTTTGTGAGGGGCCAGGCGATCATGGCACCCTGCTGGGCTACAGAAAAGCCAGGTTTCCCCCCACCCTCCAGCACCCTGTTTGGGGTGTACCCCCTTGTTCCCCCCTCTTATATGACACCTTGTAACCAAGTTCTTCTGCATGTGTGCAAAGGTGTGTCCCCCGGGTCCGTCCACGAAAATGACGGTGCTGCGGAGGAGAAGGTGAGACAGACCAGCACCATCAGTCCTATCAGCATCCCTGAAGAAGCGCAGCACACGATCCTAACATCCTAACAACTACGTTAGCTCACTCTACTCTGGAGCTACATGCAGAACTGATGCTACAACTCTGTCAAACCCTCAGAGTAGCATATAATAGTATACCCAGGACTTCTAAAGTAACGGTGTCCAGCTGCCCCCCCTCTGACCTTCTCCTGCCCCCCCCAGTCCAGCAAAGGGTTAATCACGTCCCCCACAGTTCCCAGTTTAGTGCCAGAACTACAAACAGGGCATTGGGTGAAAGACAGAGAGGGTCTATTCTGCTTGGTTGCTCCTCAGTAGCTTTAGTGTTCCACTCAATGCATTGTGCAGGTGTAAGTGGGAAGGTGTCACCTCATTGAATCGTAGGTTTTGTGAGGAGTATGGCGTGTGTGCCATGTTTACATGTGTGTTGAGGTGTTGTGTGCATGTGTGTGAATCATGTGTTTCTTGCCCCTGGGGAGCTTTAAGTGCAGCTGGTGGTCAGCTAATGGATCTCTCTCTTTCTCACACACACACACAAACACACACACATGTAGAAACCCAGCACTAGTGTGCCATGTGTGTAGGCCAACCTCTCCTGCACCCGTTCAACACTGCCCTGGTACTCTGGTGATGAAATGCGTCAGGATGTTTGTAAGCGTGTGGGTCCTGTGTGTGTGTGTGTATGTGTATGTGTAAGAGCCGTGTTGAGTGCTCCTACTCTCTGTGTCTCTCTCTGACTTTGTCTCTCACCATGGACTCGTTTGAGGAGCCGCTGATGTTCTGCCTGAACGAGGAGGAGGACGAAGATGAACCGTCAGTGTCTGAGACCGGTGAGTCGGATGGAGTCTGAGCTGATTCGAATAAATTGTAATTATTAGGTAATTAATGACTCCCAGGTACTTAGCCTAGTTGGTCGGAACATCCTTTCTGTGGTTTGTTCATTGTGAGGCATGAGGGCTGGAGCGCTGCTGTCGGTGGCCCACGGCACTGCTGTATACCATTGAAAGCTGTCCTGTTAACGTGCTTAGGTTACTTACTGTTCACCTTGTATGGTTTAGTCATTTCTTCCTTTGTGTGTGTGTGTGTGTATTTTTGCAGGCATGTGGTTACGTTTCTTGTATGTGCGTTAACTCTAGCTCTAGCAGTCCCTTGAAATAGTCTCCTTACTGTTCTGTTGTAGCCCTGATTACAGGGCTAGGTTAACGGAATTGCCGTGAGATCTGGGTATTTAGCAGCTAGCTGTCGTGGTTCCCGGATCCGAAGGTTCTAGTACTCGGAAGGTACTAGTACTTAACAGTGAAAGTTAAGCCTACCACCATTCCTCAGTCACATGCCCCCTTCTGCCTCCTCGTAGCCGTCTCACAGACATGTGTGGCGTACACCTGCAAGTCAACAAGGTAATATGCTATCCCAGTCCGTTCGAAGGTCCAGAGAAACTCCCGGAAGGTGGAACAAGCTAGCTACTGCAGAGGGGTTCGCAGAGAAGTGATGAATGTGGAACGGACTTGCCATGTTCAAACTGGCTCAATTTTGCACCCCACTCCCAATTCCTCCGCCCCCCCCCCTCCCATTTCTCCTCTCCAATTGTTCGCCCTCATGCCCTCCCAACACCCTCCCTGTCCAATTTACCCTTTGCCCCCCTCCCTGCACCTCTCCCATTGCCCTTCGTCCTCCAGATCCCCCCACCCGTTCTGGTCAGTGGTTTGACGTGTAGCGAAACGGCTCTCCATTTTAGAGACAGAGTCCAATAGAGAGACCGAGAGAGATGGTGCAAGAGAGACAAAGACAGACAGAGACCAAGAGAGAGGGAGAGATGGAAATGAGAGAAAGACAAACAAGGAGAGACTGAGAACAAGTTGGGGACAAGTTCTGTCTACCACAGAGAAGTAAGATGAAGAGATGGATGGCTGGATGGATAGAGTAGGAGGAAAGAGAGGCAGATGACTAGAAAACGGGTAGAAGAATAGACAGGACTCGAGCAGGAAGAAAGGGTAAAAGAAAGCAACAGCTATGTTGTCTCCATGGTGAGTCTGCCGACCTAGCAGGCCCCCCCACCCACTGTGCGTGTGTGTCTGGAAGTTTCTCTATATCGGATGTTAAGAGAGCACCTCCAGTTAACTGAGTTAATAATTACTCTTGGCCTCACCTGAGGAGACTTGATTCCTCAACTTTGGCTAGTCTGGTGCTGATTCCCCCCCCCCTCCTCCCTCTCTCTCTCTCTCTCTCTCTCTCTCTCTCTCTCACTCTTGATTCACATGTAAACTCCCTAAATGTGTGTGTGGAGAGACGAAAGGGGAGGGAATCGAAAGCAAGAAAATAAGTGAGACAGCCAGTAAGGAGAGAGGGTGAGGAGGTGAACCAGAGAGTAACAGAGACAAGGGAACACAGAGAGGGAGAGACAAGAGAGAGGTAAAAAAGATTTGTTGTTGCCTGTCAGTACCTTTTAGAGGCTAGAGTTGTAGATGAGGGGGGGGGGGGGCAGTGGTCATGGACTCGGACACAGACTCTCCTTTCAACTACTCCTGGCCCTCGTTCCCCAAAATGAGGATACGCAGATGGGCGAGCAAGCAAGGTAGGAGACCTACCATCCAACCTGGGCTCTAAGACATGAGGGGGGGGTGGTGGGCGAAAGATTTCGAATCCGAGAGCTGGTTTTATCTCTGCTCGAATAGTAACAGAAAGCCAACAGTGTTGTGTTTTTACCATGGTCTCTGTGTGTTTGTCTTCAGTTAATGATCGAGCACAGGGTACATGGGTTAGGATCTCATCCCGCCGTGACAGGAAGCTCTCTGCGTGTGTGTTTTCTCAGGGCTGTGTTTGACAGGAGGCTGAGGTGTTGGGGGTTGGAAAGTCACGATGGCCGTCTTCTCAGATTGGTCTGGTCTTTGGAAGCTAGGTTGTTCTGTCAATACTAGGAGATTTTTGAGTGTTCTGCTCCAAAGACGACAACCAAAACGACTTGTTGATTTTTCGTGAGAGCAACTGCGCCTAAACGGAGGAATCGGACAGGTGGAGATGAGGATTAGGGTAGTAGGGTAGTCTACATCAGTGTATGTGTGTGTGTTTGCTGCCAACTTAATCTGAGATATGACTGTGTTGGGGATTGGCTCTATTTATTTTCCTCTTCCTCTTCCTTTCCCTCTTTCTTTCTTCCTTCTCATCTTCCTTCTCATCCTCCCCTACTGGTAGAAGAAAAGAGTAAAGAAAAGACTTGAACTGTAGAAGGTCTGTGATGTCCGAGCCATACTCAGCTAGGGATCAGGAATGCTCAGTGCCTCTTTTCTCATGTTTCAGATGAGCAGCATGAACATGCATGAGCATGAAACTGACCTTACCAGATCTTATAAATACCTCATTTAGCAGAGGCTTTTATCCAAAGCGACTTACATTTAAGTAGAGGGACAATACGCCTGAGGCAAGTAGGGTGAAGTGCCTTACCCAAGGACACAACATCACATAGCCACAGCCAGGAGTCGAACTCACAACCTCCTGACTGCAAGGCCTTAACCTGCTGAGCCATCTGAGTCCATCCAATCTTATACGTGGTATCTCTGTTGGTTCTGCATGGGAAATGCACCTTGCTCGCCTGATAACTTCACTTTGTTAAAGTTTGACAGGATACATAAGTGTGATTTCAGGGGCGCCAGGGCAAATGTATTTTCTCTGTTCACCAAAAACAGACAAGGGCCGTTCTCTGTTTGCCAAGGAGCTCTGCTGTAGCGTACCAGAGAGCCCTCACACTGTGATTCTTGGACCCCCCCCACCCCCGACAGACTGCAGGCACATAAACCCCCCGAGGTCAACGCACGGCCCCGTGCCCCCCCCCCCCTCAGAGAGAACGCTCCGATTGGACAGTCGTCATCTCGTTCGGAGGGAACCCAGCTCTGTGGCGGGTGTTCTGTTTTCCCAGTTGAAGGTTCCTTTTTCCCCCGCCGTGTTTGTTTTTTTACCCGCTCTCTTCTCCTTGTTCTACTTCTCTCTCTTTCCGTCTCTATTTCCATCCTCCCCCCCCCGACTACTCTTCCTCTCTGTCCCATAACACCCTTCCCCAGCGTGTGTGGGCTTGCTAGAGGCTTGTGTGCCGTCTTTAACATCCCTGCTCTGGAAACCTGGCACTCACTGCAGTCTTTGTCAGGGCTCTCTATTCTATCGTCCATATCCCATTCCCTCCTTCTTCCCCACTCTCTCTCTGTCTCTTCCTCTCTCATTATCCTATTGTCCATCTCCCATTCCCTCTTTCTTCCCCATTCTCTCTCTCTCTCTGTCTCGCTTTACGTGGGTGTGTGTGTGCATGTGCAGTGGAGCCGTTTATGGGTTTTCTTGTGGTGAATTGTCTGTGGGGCTGGTCATGACTGAGAGAGCTGGACTGAAATGGTATGTGTTCACCTCTCTGCAGGGTGGGCTCTGAGACACACACACTCGTATACAAATGCCTAACGCTCACTTGCACACACAACATGTGACGCACATACCGGCTGTGTGGACAACATGTCACTTCCTGCGTCTGTGAGGACGGTTGCTGTGGAAACCATGTCTAAATGTTTCCTTTCCTGCTCACTCCCTCTCTTTCTCCCTCTCCATTTTTTTGACTTTTCAATCTCTCTTTCCATCCTGCTGACCTCTGTCCTCCTTTTCTCTCTCACCCAGCAAAGAGTCAGTCTTTGGGGGGTGTTGAAACAGGCCCCTCCTCCACTCTCTCCGCTGCCTCCCGATTGGCCACCCTGATCCATGGCCAGGACCAAGTGTATGCCAACACCATGCTGGTAGACCAGGTGAAGCCACACACTACTACTACCACTACTACTACTACTACTACTACTACACAGAGACACTCAAACACAGCAGGGCTAGGTGTAGCGCAGGGGTGTCCAATCCTGGTCCTCAAGGGCCTCTATCCGGACAGTTTTAGATGTTTCCCTGCTCCAGCACACCTCCACAGATCTTGATTACGACGCTTCATTAGAATCAGGTGTGCCGGAGCAGAGAAACATCTAAAACCTTCAGGACAGTGGCCCTGGAGGACCAGGATTGGACACCCCTGGTGTAGTGTGTTAATAATCCCTTTGCTACCTGGTAGGTTGGTGGGAGTCACTCCTATCCTGACTGTCTCCTCCAGACAGATAAGATGGAGATGAAGTACGGCTCTCCAGAGGAAGGCAGCTGGCCTGCTGGCTGGGACGGGTCAAGAGACAGCCCCCTTGGAGCGCCCCACCCCCTGGGGCCCCGGTCAGAGGCTCTCAGCCCTGACATGCCCTGTCATGCCAGGGAGCGTCACTATGGCTCCCCACCCCTGCCCTCCTCCTCCCCCTCTCCCCAGGCCTCACCCATCCTGTCGGCCGGCCGGGCGCCCAGCTTGTCTCACTCCCCTGGTGTCCTTTGCGGGGGCACGGCAGAAGAGAGCTATGCTCAGAGGTAAGACCTCAGCTCTCTCTGGGATACAGGATGCTAACGGTGGCGTGCTGCCGAAGAAAGTTCCGTTGAAAAATGTGAAGACGTCATGCCTTTCTAGGTCAATGTCAAGTGTACTCAGTAATGGGGTTTGGTAGCATGTTTGCTAACGTGCCATAGTGTGTGTGTGTGCGTGATCCTCCTGCCTCTTGTGCTGTGTGTGTGTCCAGTTCCAGTGTGGATTGTGCAGATGGGGACAGCGGAGAGGAGGACATCCTCGGCTACTCCTACCCCTTCACGTCACCACGGAAACGCCCTACTCTGCAGTCCTGCCTGGAAGAAAGGGACTCGTTTGACTCGTCCCCTGACCTGACCCGCACACACTTTGACAGCGCACACGTGCCTGGGAAGGTACTCTCAAACACGCTTCTACGCCTGCACAGACGTCTTGACTACACACACGTACAGACGCCACACAAAGCGACACACTCATGCTCTCATCCGCCCTCAGGATGCCACGGAGGCGGAGCTCCGCCTTCGCTCCTACTCTTACTCCTCCCCCAAGATCCGTCAGCCCCGCCGCTCATTCACCCGGGACGCCGCAGTCTCCGACCTCGCCGAAGGTCGGTCCCCTTTAACTCCTTCTGACACGCCCCTCCCCCCCCCACCCCGCCTCCCACCTGCCCTATGTGTGTTCACGTGTGTCGTGTGTTCTGTGTGGGCTGTACAGCCTTCTACCTTCCCGCCTCTGTAAGCTCCTCTGCGTATGTCCTAGATGGTGTGTTGTTCAGCAGAGGAGCCTCCCTCCTCCAGGCCCTCTCTCTCTCTAAACCCCTCTCTCTGTTCCACCCAGCCAGTAAGTACTGTCCTGCACAACGCAAAATCCTGCTGCCCCACCTGCCTCAGATACACACGTCAAAAACCCTGACTGACTGTAACACATTTGAAAAGGTGGACTTTTATAAACAAAGGCCACAAGACATATCCCAGGAATTTGATAGCGTGCGTGATGCTAACTGGGATAGGTGGAGGCGCATCTTTTTCGGGGGGGGGTGAGTTAGTTTAGGGTGGAAATTGACATGGAGCGTGGCACGTGGTGTGTGACAGCTTTCATAGTTGTTTCCTTTAGTGGCTAACAGCACTGCATGCAGATGTCACTCTACTGAACTGTATCTGGAACAGGTGGCTGGGATGTCTGGAGGTGGTGGCGTTCCTGGAAAAATCCCAGTACATTGTCATCCTGTTTCTAGATGTTTGGCAGCGGATTTGACTGTTGACTTAGCTCCCTCTCCCCTGTCTCAAGCCTCACTATCCCCTTCTGTCCCTCTCTCTCCTCCCCCATTTGCCTTTTATCCTATCCCTCCTCCCGATCTATCTTTCTTTCCTTCCTGAATAAGTGCAAATAAAGGAATACATGGCTGTTGTGGTTGGTTGTGTGGCAGTTTTGCCTGCCCAATAAATGTAGAGATTAAAGTCAGAAGATCATAGTTCATTCATTCATTCATAGATCCTCACTGTTATCTCCACAGATAATGACTTGGAATAACTAGGTATTTTTTCCCTGAGCATTGGAGCTAGCTGAGGTTGCTAACAACCAGCAGCTAGCAATAACCCAAAATACACTTTCTCGTTTGGATTTATAGGTGCCACAATCATACTTTTAACAATGACACCGTTTAATGGGACCTTCATGGGACTGTAGTGTTTTTAATGTCCGTTGTTATTCGCTGTGCCTGGCGCAGTTAACCGGCCTCTGTGAAAATGGATGGCTATGGTTCAGCAGTTTGTTAGTGTTGGAGTCTGATGCAAAGGGAGAACATAGCTGTCACATGCCTAACTCTCTCCCTCAACCGCTCTCTCTCCACCTCTCTCTCTCTACTGCTTCCCACCCCCCCTCCCTCCCGGTTCTCTTTCCAGAGCAAAAAACAAGCAGCCAGACAGAACCCTCCAGAGAAAAGAGGTACTAGTTTTCTGTCACAGTTTTTTTTCTATAAGTCGCACCACAGAGTTCTCTTGTTTTCTCCTTGATCGTCCTCTGAAGTCCACAGGTTTTGTATTTGTCCAATATTTCACATTTACATTTATTCACATTTAGGAACAGTCGCTTTTATCCAAAGTGACTTACAAAAGAGAGCCATACAACATTTCACAAGTCCTTAAGGTGCACATTTATTAAATTTCGATTTCAACGTGTAGGGTTACAACATTTTAGGCGCCCCCTTTCAGCACCATAATGTTTTGGACCAAGGGATTTGCAGGTGGTTGAGACAAGGATACCGATTGGCTGAGCGGTTCTCAAGACCCATGGCTATATCCCTTGGTGCAACGTGGCCATATTCATATGCCTATTTATTTTTGCAGCAAAAACATTCCTTTGTCTGAAACGGCACTGTGTGCGTGCGTGTGTTTCTTGTGATTCTGTGATGGGGGGGGGTCTGGCTGGGCAGGAAATTACACACTTCCTGTTACCAGGCGAGAAGAACAGAGAGCTACCTTAAAATACCTTATAGTAAACACACTCACACTCTCTCTCTCTCTCTCTCTCTCTCTCTCTCTCTCTCTCTCTCTCTCTCTCTCAATCAAGTCTTAAAAAACAGAAAAATCATCCACATTCCACATTTACCATTTATGACCTTTCTATGGGTAGAATGGAGCTATTCAAATGTCCAGCTTCAGATGGACTGTTTTTCCTGTTCTAGCCCAGCCCAGCACATAACTGACTAACATTGTCCATGGCTGCTGTCTTTCTCTAATCATGTAATTGTCAAGCCACCCTCCATAGAGTTGCTAACAGCACAGCAGATCCAAAGTCACATTGAGGTCCCTTGGGCATAATCATTGAGAGGACTATGTTTGGAACCTCATGCTCATAGAACCACACCCTGACAGAACCACACACAGCAAGAATCACACACTTCCGCATTCTGACAGGGTTCTCCACTGTTCCGTCGGTACTGTAGGGCTCCGTAAATGTGCCCAATTTGTATAACCATTCAATACAAGTACTGATGTGACATCCGCATAAGCCATTTCTCCAGCCCCCCCTCTCTCCCTGACTGACTTCACACTAACAGCCTTTTCATGCTTAATCTGGGCATGCCTGCGGCGTCTTCTAGAAATCAGCGCTGCGAATAGCTGACCTATTAAGAGGCACAGTGTCCTGGCAGGCGTCCTGACCAGACCCCCAGCTGACTGGTTTGTCCTGCGGGCTTGCGAGGCATGCCAATGCATGCGAGTCAGAGTCCCATTCTGATCGAGGCTGGTGGGGGCAGGGTGGAGGGTGGGGGTGGGGTGAGTCGAGGGAGTGGTGGTCGGCCTGCGCTTCCGAGCCAGATGCGGAAGTGCGGCGGGTTCCTCAGACGACACCGTCCTGAAGCCTGTGCTTGTGCAGGATCGACGATGAGCAGTGGGACAAGTACAACGTTCCCTCTAAGGCAGAGGTGGAGAAGTATAAGGTTAGCCGCACCTTCAGCTTCCTGCGGAGCAGGATGTCCAGTGCACGCAGCAAGACCAAGGTGAGGTGACCCCCGTGTAGCTGACAGTAGGCACAGGCTCCTTCCAGAAACATCTTTGTCCTCTGACAAATCTCCTGCTTTAAAAAAGTATTGCCCCCCCCCCCCCCACACACACACACACCTCAACTCCCTCAGACCCCAAAAAGTCTGCTCCTGTTAAGATTCCTGTGTGTGTGTGTGTGTGTGTGTGTGTGTGTGTGTGTGTGTGTGTGTGTGTGTGTGTGTGTGTGTGTTTGTGTGTCTGGGGGGACTCACTGTCTGAATACTGAGGCGTTATTTGGGTTGAGTTAAAATTCCCCTTCCTTGGAACCTGGCAACAGGATAGTTCTAGTGTGTTCTTCTATAACCACCAGACCCCCAGCGTAGCAGACGGAGCCCAAACACATTCCACAGCGCTGTCTTCCCTTCCTAAACACACATTTAGTCATTTAGCAGATGCTCTTATCCAGAGCGGGGCACATACATACACATGTACACAAAGGAATTGTGAACTCTTTCCCTGTACAGTGTCGATCGAGTATAATAAATAAAAATTATAAATACTCATTTAGCAGACGCTTTTATCCAAAACCCGCTGAGCCATCTGACTCCCAGTATTTTGTTGCATGTCGTTCTACAACTCTGTTAAGTGCGACAGTGAGCCATTCCATATCACCTTTCTGAGTAATAATAATACCTTATTTAGCAGACGCTTTTATCCAAAGCAACTTACAGTAAGTACAGGGAAAATAGCCCTGAGACAAGCCAGGGTTCGAACTCACAACCTTACGATTCTTCCGATCACAAGGCCAACATCGTAACCCACTGAGCCATCTGACTCCCTCAGTGTGTTCCCTGGTTCTGCAGGTGAAGGTGAAGGAAGTGAAGGAGGTGAAGAAGGAGAAGGCTGAGGGGTGTCCAAACGGACTTCAGTCTGCTCCAGGGTCACCGTCCGGCGCGCTGCTGGAGAAGAATGCTGCACCCATGTTGAAGAGCAAAGCCGCCTCCTTCTCTCAGAGTGAGAACCCCCTTCTTCCTCCATCCTCCTCTTCCTCCTTGTCCTCCTCCTCTCTTCCCCCCACTTTTCTCCTCTCACACGTCACTCT
Organism: Neosalanx taihuensis; assembly: GCA_030340665.1. NCBI lineage: Eukaryota > Metazoa > Chordata > Actinopteri > Osmeriformes > Salangidae > Neosalanx > Neosalanx taihuensis. Next base: position 3,533,288 of record CM059309.1, on the reverse strand, counting down.
ATTACAGTGTTAAATATGAGCCCTTCTCATCAGGGTTTCAGTGCTGCAAGTTAGAGTGAATGGGCGTGTGTGTTGCGTACATTCGTGCGCACAAAAGGTGAAGAGGTCGCAGAACTTTTAAGAAACTTCCTCCTCGGAAAAAATTCTCTTTTATTTACCCGCTCGTCCCCCCCCCCCCCCCCCCCCCCTTCACAGACTCCATGGTGAGAGAAAACTCGCTCTCCTCCTCCCCCTCATGCTGCTCGCTCCCCATCATGATCTCCCCGGACAGGAGAGACCCAGCCATAGCTCTCTCCAAAAGCACCTCTGTCTCTACAGACAGGTGAGGAAGGACCCTGCACACACACACACACACACACACACACTACTCAAGTAGTTCGCCTTAAGTATTCAGTGGGTGATCGTTTCATCGATCTCACCCTGCCCCTCCATCCAGGAGGAGGAGCGAAGTGACAGGAGTGGATGGCATGGAGGGCGGGGCGTGGCCGACCGAACCAGTCAGCGAGGAAGGGACCCCTCTCTCTGCAGAGCCGTCTGGCGACATCACCCACGGTAAGGATACCCAGGAGGGCCAAACCTCAGCTGTCTCTCCATCAGTCATGGACTCTATCGATTACATTTACTCATGTAGCTGACATTTTTCCACCTCAGGAGACCTGATAGGAACTTCCCGTCAGGTAGGATGAGATCCATTCAAGTGCAGTGCCAGTGATGCCCATCTCAGAGAGTGTGGCGAGCAGAACTTGATGATTAACTGTATCAAATGCTGCAGAAAGGTCTAGCAGAATGAGAATTGAGGCAGACTGACAGACTGGAGGGCAGTGGTAATCGACAGGGGGACAGTCTCAGAGGAGTGGTCGGTCTTGAAGCCCGATTGGTTAGGGTCAAGAAGGTTGTTCTGGGAGAGAACGTTTCCAGTTGGTTGGATACGGCGCGCTCAATTGTTTTATAAAAGAAGGGCAGCAGTGATACCGGTCTGTAGTTCTGGAGGATGACTGGGTTAAGAGAGTTTTTTTTTGACTATGGCCTGTTTGAAAGCCGAAAAAGTGCTAGAAGCAAGATATTAATCAACATTCAATGTTTTATGAGTTTAATTGAAGGGAGTTAATTTTGTTTTAATGGTAGTCTTATTTGAGAGATAACGTATGTTAGTCTTATTAACATTTGTTTGCCATGGAAGAACTGGTCGACGCCCCACTGCTCAGCGACCTATCAGCAGAGCTGCTGGGTCTGGAGGCGGAGTCTTGGAGCTTGGCTGTGTCCCCAGAGTTCTGCAGGAAGTACGACAAGCACACAGTCAAGCGGCAGGACATCATCTATGGTGAGACTATTTCTCCCACTTCCTCCTCCTGTCTGCATATCTCTCTCCCACTTTTATCCTGTCTACATGTCTCTTTCCCAAGTCCTCCTTTTCTCTCTCTTATGGACTTCCTAATAAGTGTGTTTTTGTCTGGTATCTCTGTTTATGGTTATTGGTCCTCAGAGCTGATGCAGACTGAGCTGCATCACATCCAGACCCTGGGCGTCATGGCTGACGTGTTCAGGCGGGGCATGCTGGAGGAGCTGCAGATGGACCCGGCCAGCGTCTCCAGAATGTTCCCTTGCCTGGATGCTCTGCTGCAGCTGCACTGCAGCCTGTTCTCCTCCCTCCAGGAGAGGCGGCTGGCCTCCACGCCGGCCGGAGGCAAGGACTACCTCATACCCTGCGTAGGAGACGTCTTGCTACTTCACGTGAGTGGAGGCGGAATCTGCCGTGCGCTGCGAAAAACCCTGTCAAATTGAAGAGGAAAGATGTTAGCTTGTGCTTCAAGCTAGTCCATTGGGCTGCCAGCGTCTTAAATAATGTTGTTGCCTTAAATTAGTTCAGGGATTCATATTGGAGTCAGATGGCTTAGCGGGTTAAAGCTTTGGCCCTATGATCGGAAGGTTGTGAGTTTGAACCCTGGCTGTGGCTATGTGATATTGTGTCCTTGGGCAAGGCACTTCATCCTAATTGCCTCAGTTGGAATTTCCCTGTACTTAATGTAAGTCGCTTTGGATAAAAGCGTCTGCTAAATTAGGGATTATTATTATGAGGAAAAAGTCAGACTATTTAAAATGTCAAAGCAAGAATATCACACTGAGATGATGCATGGTTCGCTAAATAAGTTCAAACTGGCCAATCACTGAGCCAATGAGTCTAGCCTCACTCACTTTTCTTTATACAGTCACTCGCCCAATCAATGATTTCTAAGTGAACAACCTGGCTATTACCTGCTTTTTCTGCCAACACGAACACACACATACAGACATGTACGCACAGTCGCACACACAATAGTGCACAAGGTGTGAGGGCTTGCGTTCCAGTTTTCAGAGGACATGGCTGAGCGGATGAAGCAGGTGTATGGCGCCTTCTGCAGCCACCACACCGAGGCGGTTACCCTCTTCAAGGAGCTCCAACAGCAGAACAAGAAGCTGCAGATGTTCGTGAAGGTAGGTCCTTCCGCAGGCAGTCCAGCTGCACACCTCGCCCACCGACACATAGCACCTGGGGCCACGAAGAACCAGGGTTCGAACTGGGTACCTTCTGATTACCAGCCCAACTCCTAAACCGACTGCACCACATGACACCACACAAGTTTGGTAGTGGGTGGGTCTACTATTGTCAAACAAAATGAACAAAATAAAGAAATTAGGTGGCTCAGCGGGTTAAGCTGTTGGCCTCATGAGCAGAAGGTTATGAGTTCGAACCTCGTATGTGGCTATGTGATGTTGTGTCCTTGGGCAAGGCACTTCACCCTACTTACCTCAGGGAGAATGTCCCTGTACTTACTGTAAGTCGCTTTGGATAAAAGCGTCCGCTAAATGAGTATTTATTTATTTAAGTTAGTGGCCCTCCTTGACACCGTAACCATCCACAGTAGCTTGTTAACCCTAGTCCCAACCCTGACCTGCTTACATACAGACGATTGCTGATGGCCTCTCTCTGATGCTCTCCTTGCGCTAACAGCAACAGAGTAACAACTCTGCGGTGCGGAGGAGGGAGATCCCAGAGTTCATCCTGCTGGTGACCCAGCGCATTACCAAGTACCCCGTCCTGCTGGAGAGGATCCTGCAGTATACCCCAGGTCAGCCTCACGCACACACACACACTACCCCCCCCCCTACTGGAGAGTCATGCAGCACACACAGGATTAGTCCACCTCACACACACACTACCCCCTCCTACAGGGGAGAACATTGCAGCATACACAGAATCAGTACGCCTCACACACACACACACACAAGCACACTATCATTCCATCCACGCCTAGCGCTACACTCCACCCATCCCCGCAACCAGAGTGATGTTGCTCCTCCACCCCACCAGAGAGCAGTCAGGAGCACGGGGACCTGTCCCGCGCATTGGCCCAGGTGCGAGAGATCCTCAAGGCCGTGGACCAGAGTGTGCGGGAGCACGAGAAGGAGCAGGAATTTCAGGAGGTGCTGTCCCGTGTGGAGAACAAGAGCCTGGCCAGGCTGAAGAGAGGGAAGCTGCTCCGCAAGCAGGACCTCCTCGGCAGCCAGAGGGCGCTGCAGCACAAGGGCTTGGTTTACTGGAAGACTGCTACAGGAAGGCTGAAAGGTAGAAAATGGGTGTGAATAGTTCTGTGTATGTGTGCGCGTGACTACCTGACTGTGGAAAAAACGAAGAGCTAAATCATAGTTATGCACTAACAGTACCTCGTTCTCTCCCCCCCCACGTGTCTCTCCATCGCCCTGTGTCTCCATTCTTCTGCACCTCTCTCTCCATTTCTCTGTCCTCTCAGATACACTGTGTCTGCTGTTGACTGATGTTCTGGTGTTCCTGCAGGAGAAAGACCAGCGCTTCATATTTGCTGCTGTGGTAGGGCGCATAGATAGTCGATAGATAGAACGCTCCAATCAAAAATGGCTGTCAAAAACTTGAATTGTGTAGTTCAGGGGTAGGCAATTCCGGTCCTTGTGGGCCGCTGTCCTGAAGGTTTTAGATGTTTCCCTGATCTAGCACACCTGATTCTAATGAATGGTCATTATCAGGCTTCCACAGAGCTTGATAACAATCCGTTCCTTTGAATCAGGTGTGCTGGAGCAGGGGCACATCTAAAGCCTTCAGGACAGCGGCCCTCGAGGAACGAATTGCCTACGCCTGTTGTTGTGTCAACACAATCCGTTGAGAATGAATCAGTCTGTCAGTCAATAAGTCTGCCAATCAATCAAATACACGCAGCCACGTTCCCTGTAGCAGATCACCAGATCCCCTCCTGATCCCTGACCCTCCCCAGGACCAGAAGCCGCCTGTGATCCCCCTGCAGAAGCTGATAGTCAGAGAGGTAGCCAACGAGGAGCGAGGCCTGTTCCTGATCTCCGCATCCTCGGCGGGGCCCGAGATGTACGAGATCCACACCCCCTCCAGAGAGGAGCGTAACACCTGGATGAGACACATTCGTCAGGCTGTGGAGAGGTGCGGGTTAGGGCTAGGGGGAAGGGGGGAGAGGGCGTTGGCGGTGGGGGCGTTGGGCACATCAGAATCAGAATTACTTTATTGATCCCCGAGTAACAATGGCACACAGTCTTGTCAATGCACACAGGGGTAAGGGTGAAGGGGTAAAAGAGTAGAAGAGTGCACAAGAATACGGGATCAAATTAAATAAATGCACACAGGGGGTAAAAGGCTTGGAGTAAAATAATAGTACTAGGCTACAGTATATACAGATCAGGAGATTAAATAATATGAAATAGAGAATACGATGGAAGTATTAGTAGTAATGTATAAATACATACACATACATACACATAACTATGGGTACAGAATATACAAATGTACACAAACTGCATACTGTCGATTTCCAGTCAAATGACTTGGGGTCATACAGATAGCCTTAATAGTTGTAATGTATAATGTACATAAATATACATTCAGTGTGGATTTTTATGTTACAGAATTTAGCAATTGTACAAGGACTGCATATAGCGTGGAGATGCAATGGTGAATGGCTATACAGACTAACATTGGCTTGAGGAATTGAAAAGTTTGATGGCCACAAGCAGGAATGACTTCCTGTGATGCTTTTTGGGAGGATGAGTCTTCCGCTGAAAGTACTCCTTTGTCTGGCCAGAACGTCGTGTCTCCAAGTGTGAGGGTGTTTAAGGTTCTCTGATCTGCTCACCAGGTGCCCTGTGGAGGAGGAGGAGGAGGAGGCTGCGGAGACTGAGGAGGCCAGGAGAACATGTGAGGCCATAGCCTTGAAGGCCAACAGCTTCCAGGGTAGGTCATCTGTTTAACATGTGTTCATCTCTCTGTTCATTTCTTCTTATGTTCATGTCTTCCTGTGTTTATCTCGGTGTTCATCATCTATGTTAATCTCTACCTGTGTTCATCTCTACAGCGACCCTTAGGGGGCAGGACCAGCGCATCTGCAGCGACCTGGAGGAGAAGCTGCGGCTGTACGCAGAGCTGACAGAGTTGACCCTTCACATGCCAGAGCCCCTGCCCCAGCGTCCCCTGCTGGTCCACCCTGACAAGGACACAGAGACCCCCCCACAGGCCTCCAACCTGCTGGCTGCTGCTCTGATGGAGGGTGAGGCAGGGAGGAGGAAGAATGGGTGGAGGGAGGGAGATGGGGGACAGAGAGGGAGGAAGACAAACTGAGAAGGAGGAGATGATTTTTTCAGGCATACCAGATGTTAAGGGGTTTGGGCAGCCAGGACAGCTTCACCTTGACAACTGTGTTCTTCCTGTTTTCTGTACAGCGGAGCATCTGATTTCCAAACTGCAGGCGCAGGTGGGTGACCTCACCCTCTCAGTCCAGGTGTCTGACCCCAGCACACCTGAACCCAACAACTGCTTCAGCCAGGACAGCTTCCAGGAGTCCCTTTGGGAATGTAAGACACACACACATTACATTTAGTCATTTAGCAGACGCTCTTATCCAGAGCGACTTACAGCAAGTACAGGGACATTCCTTCTGAGGCACGTAGGGTGAAGCGCCTTGCCCAAGGACACAATATCACATCTGGGGTTTGAACCAGGAACCTTTTGATTACTAATCCAACTTCCTGACCACTCAGCCACCTGACTACCACATACACGCACACAGAAATATATCTCTGAACAGACACACAAACAAAAACACATGCAGGTGTATGTTCTCTTTATTGTTCCTCTTGTCCTACCTCAGCAGACTATCTAAGCACGCTCAGTGTGAGCTCCACCTCTCTGTTGTCGGACAGAGAGTGGGCAGGGCCCAACAGGTGTCCATGGTACCAGGCGGCAGAGCTGATCAGAGATTCCCACAGTGTTCAACTGAAGGTACACAAGAGACAGCTACACACTTCAAACTGTTTACTGTTAAGCAGTAAATACTGTTTACAATAAAACACTAAAGACTTTACAATGAAACACAATTTTTGTTTTGCTGCTAAACACTAAAAACTGCTCACTATTTTAAATTAATACTGTTTACTAATAACATTTGTAATGTTTCCTGAGAAACACTAAATACTGTTGATAGTATTACTACAAATACATGTTTTACAAATGTGGTGAGCAAACTTTTTTTTTTCAAGTATTGAGGTTTAAAAAAAACCTTGAAAAGAAAGCTGACATTACTGTAGCAATAACAAGCGTTTTCCTGGACACTGGGAACTAAGGGTACATGCTCAAAACATGAGCACCCTGTCTGTCCTCCTGCAGTAACACATTCTGTCCTGCAGGTGGCAGACAGCGTCCAGAGTCTCACCCAGCTCGTCTACAGTCTCCAGGTGAGTCAGTCATCTCCCTGTTCATCCAGTCCTGGGCCCTTAAACGGAGAGATTTGCTCGCATTAAACAGTTAGCCAGAGATAATGTTTCGGGGATGACTGTTGCCGCTTGCTGTTCTCCAGGCGGCAGTGACACTGCAGGATAGCTGGTACGAAGTACACCGACTTTTACTCCTCAAGCCGGAGCGTTCCTCCTCTTGTTTCCATGGCAGCACGGTACGTGAACAGATAGGAAAGTCTTGACTGACTGGGTTTGCTTGAACAGATTGAGCCCAAGCCAGTAGCTTCACTGCCATGTGAGAAATATAGACAGTGGTGACATTAAGCGACGTGGCCACTGTTACTGTGGCGATGCAGGAGCTGGTGAAACAGAGGAGCCTGGAGCGACGGCTGTCCGGAGGGAGGAAGGAGGAGGGAGAGAGGAGGAGTGTGGAATGGAGGCTGGAAGAGGTGCCCAAGCTGCAGGCCAAACTGCGGCAGGAGCAGCAGCGCTGGGAACGAGAGTGTCAGGCTCGTCTGAAGAAACAGGTACGCGCCTGAACGGGGGGCCCAAGTGGGGCGTCTCCACTCTGACCCCGTTCACAGCTGGAACCCCACTGGGAAGTAGGAAAACATGGCATAACGTGGCTAAAACATGCACGTTGCTAAGATGCCAAAACATCCCAAATCTGGCTCCCCTCCTGTCCCTCTGAATGTGTCTCTTCCTTCCTGTCCCTCTTTCTCTTCTTCCCTCCATCCCAACTCCCTCCCTCTCTCTCCTTCTCCCTCCCTCTCTGTCTTGCCCCCCTCTTTCTCTTCCTTCAAACTCCCTCTCTCCTTCTCCATCCTTCCCCTTGTCTCTCCCTCCCCTCCCCAGGTGGAGCAAGAGAGCGAGCTGGCTCAGCGGGAGCAGCAGTGCCTCCTGGTGGCCGAGCAGCTGCACTGCGAGCATCAGGAGATGGAGGAGCAGCTGGAGGAGTACCAGCAGAGCCTGGCAAGGCTGAGGGAGGGCCAGGAGAGCATGGCCAGGGAGAGGGAGAGACTGGAGGCCCAGCAGAAGACCCTGCTGGACTGGAGGCAGGACAGCCTCCTCCCCATCACCATCTCGCCAGACAGGACCCAGGTGAGGCACAGGCGGAGAGGGGGAGGGAGGGAGTGACAGAAGGAAGAGACAGGAAGGGGAAACCTCCTCGGTCTTGTTTCTCGTTGGGGTCCTCTCCTGCTGTTAGGGAGCAACGTTAGGAAGGATTTTTTTTATTTCACAGCCATAGTGCTTAATTTATTGAGTCCTATCAGGATGGGAAGTTTAGTTCAGCACATGATAAAAGTACTTCAAAGAAACATGATCTACCTTTAACAGAGAGTAGGTGCGTCAACAGTGTTTGGTATTGCCTCCCTCTCAGGGTCCTAGTGACACATGCTCAGGCAGCCTGGACGGCAACGGTTCCGTGTTTGTAAACAACGCCACTCTGCTCCAGTCCCTCCAGCAACCGTCCAATCAGAACAGACAGAACCAGGCGGTCCAGCCAGACCAGAAGAACGCCTGGCCCGGCCCAATCCCCATCCCTGCGGGCCACACCCCTCGCCTCAGCCTCACCCCTTGCCTTTACAACAGCCTCAACATCCTGTTAAGTCAGGCACATAGCAAACAGGGGTCAGATCACTGGAGCCAGACCCACTACTTTCCCCAGCAGATTTTCCAGACCCACCAGGACCTCCTGGGCCCTGACAACCACCCAGCCAACCCCTTCTATCCTGACTTCACCATGGCTGACCCCGACAACAACATCAGTGCGTATTCAAAACACTTCTCCATGGCACAGTATCGGGTAAACTCGACTCACTCGCCCCACCTTCAACCCTGAAGTAGAGCAGGTTAATTACATGTATACCCTGTACTCTATTGGGCACTGAAATGGGCCATTCATCTGAAAGATTTAGTTTTGTCTGAGTACAATTAAGCACATACAATCTAAATGTTTAATTGTAGGTAAAACATAGTTTCACATCATTCTGGTCACGAAAGAGTGCACAAGGGTTAAAACAGTAAATGGTTGTAAGATCGTTACACAAGCTAAGATCATCATATTTGGAAGAATTGCATGAAGACAAGGTAAGATGCTTTGTTAGTCTCACAATGGAGAAATTTCAGTTTGCAACAGACAGGTACAGTACAGCACTCACTTTATATATTTACAGATATATGAAAATACAAATTCAATTTAATGAATGAGATCTAAACAGTGTATGAAAAAAGGGAAGAACAACATGATGGCTGCAGATTATAGTAAAGTAATGAGTGGCATTAAGTCAATGAATGCAAATCATACAATGGGTTTGTACGATTGTTCCATCTCCCATAATTTCTGATGTTAATTTTGTGGTGGTTTGTTGTCCTCTGTCCAGATTTCAGCCCCCCCCTGGACCGGCGGTCCCCAAGTCCACCAAGCTCGGACGTCTTGGGCTTGAGTCTGTACGGTGAGGCCTACCCCCCCTCCTCCTCCCTCACCCCCCTTCTAGCCCCCCAGGCTTACCTGTACCTGGATGGACCGAACGGGGAAGACAGAGAAGAAGAGAACATTGTGTACCTGTGAGGACTGACCCGCCTGCTGTCCAGAGACAGAAAGAGAAACGGAGTTCGGGGGAGAGATATTGGAGTAAGAGAGAGCTAGGGGAGAGAAAGAGTGTGTGTTTCAATTTTTTTCGGCCCATAGAGAATTAACTGGGCCCATTGGCTAATTTCCTTAATTGGCACTCGCCTGACCCAATCAAATCCAGGAAGACACAAGCTGTTGGCTAGAGAGGTGGTAGCTGGTAGCTGTTGGGGGTGGGGGGGGGGGGGCTTCAACATCATTACCTGTAGTAGAGGGAGGAGGAGAGGCCTGGCTCAGAGGCAGGAATAGAGTATATTGAAAGAGTCAGGGAAGAAGCCGAGGAGAGTGACCATGCAAGGAAAAGATGGAAGAAGGAAGAGTAGATAGGAACTCTCAGGAAGGGAGAGAGGTTGTGTGTGTGTGCTTGTGTGTGTTATGGGGGGGGCACTCACTTTCACGTGTACGCGCAGAAGTAAGGGTCAGTGCTGTGGGTCAGGAGTAAAACAGCGTTGGGATTTAGCCTTAGTGCTGTCCCAATTATCGTCTTGATTGAGGGTAAGAGCTAGGGGAAAGGGCTACATACCTCTTAAAACAAACATTTTTCACAAACTATTAAGAAGTAAGGGGAACCCGAATGAGTCGCATAAATGTGTATTTTCGGATTTATAATTTATTTGAAAAGCTTTGTTTTGTTTTGCTCTGTCCTGTACATATATATTTTCAACCCTGTTCTTAATCTTAAGGTAAATCGCTGGTTTGCTACGCTAATGTTACATGACTGATTTGACAGTCTTGCAATTCTCGGATTAGCCTTGAATGAACCCATGCTTCAATAACCACGCAATCCATATAAATACAGTTGCAAACCGCATCTTGGAAGTTTGTGATGATTGATACTTATACCTCTGGTGACGAAGCAGCCAACTAGCGATGATGTATGATCACGTAGTTTTCAGCCCTTAGGCCTTACCCTTGGTTTTTAAGGGTAATGGTAAAACTAAGGGTAAGATTAAGGGAAAAGGGTCAAACAGAGTACCGGTATTGGGATTGTACCTTACTCTCACTTGAAGGCGCCAAAGTAAGGGTAAGATAAGGATTAAAACAGAATTAGGATTCACCATTTGACCTCTTCTGTGGAACAATGTTATTATTTGGTCTAAGAGAGTGCCATTCAATGTATTTGTGGTGTATTTTGAAACCGTACACATATATATATATATATATATATATATATATATATATATATATATATATATATATATATATATATATATATATATATATAATCAAGTATATAAAGTATGTAAACTTAAACTGAACTGAACTGAAGTATTGAAATATGTGCCTTAAGTACTCTTTTTATTCTGTGTACCTGTATTTGTGGTGTATTTTGAAACCGTACACATACATATAATCAAGTATTGAAATATGTGCCTTAAGTACTCTTTTTATTCAGTGTACCTGTATTTGTGGTGTATTTTGAAACCGTACACATACATATTATCAAGTATTGAAATATGTGCCTTAAGTACTCTTTTTATTCTGTGTACCTGTATTTGTGGTGTATTTTGAAACCGTACACATACATATTATCAAGTATTGAAATATGTGCCTTAAGTACTCTTTTTATTCTGTGTACCTGTATTTGTGGTGTATTTTGAAACCGTACACATACATATTATCAAGTATTGAAATATGTGCCTTAAGTACTCTTTTTATTCTGTGTACCTGTGTAAGACCACAAAATCACCCCTGAGCCTCTGCTCCTGGAGCGTCACCTTGTTAATCAGCTGTTAAGGCTGCGGTTGTCTCGCCCTTTGAGCGCTCAATGCACTGGTTTGAGGGTGTAGCCAGCGGAGACCTTGTCCGCATAATGTGTGCCCGCAGGCTACCTTTACCCCAGGAGTCCTCGAGGAACAACGTGTGGATCAACGAGGGGTTGGGGGGAGGCGTGGCTGGCTCTACGCAGGGGTAAGAGGGGGCAGCGCCCCCTCAAATCAAAATTGTAGAAGTTGAGAAAGCACATTTTAATACGCTCACAAAATTAACATATTACAAGTTGACAAAATGCAGTAGCAGAAAAAGTCAGCCGAAACAGGGACACACGCAGGTTCCCTCTCATATCGCTGTTGCAGTATGCAAATGAGCCCAGACGTAGCCTGACAGTGTGGTGTCAGGTTTTACCACGACCACGGAGTGGTAAAACTTTGAACAAGCAGCAGCGTTACAAGCACAGAGATGAGTGCCCACGTCCACCGCATGTGACAAACTGAAGACAAATGACCGTCTGACAGACCCCTACGTAAAGCCCCGCCCCAGGCTGTAGTTCTGCACTGTTTTGTTTCATACAATCACAGCATGTTTTTTTTTTACAAAGACAGCTTACTTATTTTCTGCTCCAGCTTCCAGAAGCTCACAAAGAGAAAGTTAATGCTGTGTAAATCATCCCTTTTTCAGAGCTTTTAAAAAGTGTTCTGCTGCATCTGATCCTGTATGTACTAGCAGTAGTAGCAATGATGCTGCTGTTAGTACATTAGAGACAGCAGCTAGCATACCTCCACTGTTATCATCAGCAAGCACTGCTTCTGCTGCACCTCCTTCCATCCCCACAACAAGTGCTGCCCTAAAGCAGCCTGCTCAGCTACCCAGTGACGTAAATGACAAAGCACCATCTCAGCCAATACTGGGTAGCAACCCAAAGTGTACATTTGGTTCAACAGATCATTCAATCCTGCTTGGTACCGCACACAACCATGGCTAGAGTATTCTATGGTGCGAAATGCCTGCTTCTGTTTCCCCTGTCAGAAATATGGCAGCACTGTTGATGAGAGGGATGTTGTTTTTACCTTAACTGGTTTTAACTGGAAAGCAGCACTTGATCGAGACAAGGGGCTACAGAGGCATGTGTCCAGCCACAACCATGTGCATGCTTCAACTGTAGGGACTCAGCACAAAAGCAGAGAGGCTACAGGAGGAATTGTTGATTGTTGGTTGGTAAAACACAACTTGACAAAAACCATTACTATGTCAAGAGTGTGGCCAGTGCTGTTAAGTTTCTCTGTGTAAATGAGTTGGGGCTCCGTGGGACTGCAGAGTATACCTTAGAGAAGGATGAGAAGCTAGCAAGCATTGCTAAAGAATGCCAAATACACATCTAAGGATATCCAAATTGAAATTATTGAAACACTGGCAGACATGGTGCTTGGAGAGATCAGGAAAAAATATGAAAATGCAGATTCTGCGGGGTTCTGCCTCAAAAGTGATGGGACCAGAGACAGGTGCAATGTGGAAAATTGGTCTGTGATGATTCGCTTTGTCAGCAATTCCATGCCAATCGGGTTGCTTGACTTGCATCAACTTGATGCAGAGTACATCACCCCTGAGATATTGACACACCTTTCTGATGTTGGCTACAGTGCTGACAACATACTTAGCCAGTGTTATGATGGGGCTTCTGTGATGAGTGGGGTAAGAGGTGGTGTACATGATTCACATCCTCCAAAGAGAAGGAGAACAATGAGCAAACACCTTGGTCAAAGTACTGTGCTCTCAACTGTGGGCCATACAGACTCTGATGATCCTATCTTTGATCCCCATCAGTCTCTGAAAAGGTCTCTGCTCAACATCCTTGACAGGGCCATTTCAGAAATGGAAACTAGATTTTCACAGAGAAATGTTGACCTGATGAAAGCCATATCTAGTCTTGCACCCAAATCTAGTGCATTTCTAGATTCAACCCAGTTGCATCCTCTGGCTGTGCTGGCTGGCAGAGTGGCAGACGATGAAAAATGAAATCCTTGTGGCAAAACAGTTGTTGCTGAAGAAAGGGCCAAATGAAACAGACCTGTCCACTGTGTGTAAACACATAGGCGCAGCAAGTTCAGGCTAGGCACTCGAACACTGCGCTCAAACATGCACACACATCAGATTAGATTAGATTCAACTTTATTGTCATTACACAGGTACAAGTACAGGGTAACGAAATACAGTTAGCATCCAACCAGAAGTGCAAAACAGTTATGACAACAGAATATAATGATAAATATAGCTGCAAGCAGCAATGGTGGATTCCTCCTGGAACAGTTTATGGAATTGATATGTAATTCAAATGAACAAAAGAATGAAGAAAGGAAAACAAGGTAATGGTGTGAATACATCCAAGACTGTAGTGACCCCTGTGCTGCAAGGGACAACGGATTTAAGATGTGAATGAGAAATATTTGCATGGTCTAGTAAAAACTAGTAATCTGTTTGTCACTCTGTGGAAATACAACATTTATTACAATAGAAGAAATACAAAAATAAGGATGACTTTTGAAGTAATATGGTGCAAAGTCAAATGGCAGTGTAACAAGTTGCCAAGGTAAACTGGTAATTGGTTGTTCACTTAAAGAAAACACAACCTGTATCACAGTTGAATAAATACCCAAAGTAAGGTGGTTTGAAAGAAGGTGCAAAGAACAATGGCAAAATGAACACAAGAAAGAAGAGAGGAAAACAAGGCAATATTTTCAAAGAGTGAAGAAGTATGAACATTATGAGGCACAAATTAAAAGAACTGTAATATTCATTTGAAAAGTATTTGTAGTGCTGTCAACAGATAGTGCTAACAATTTCAATATGACACATGATTACAAAAGTCTGGAGGGTACAAAATGCTTGTCCAACTTCAATTGAAAAATCAACATGATGCAGCACGTGATGCTGGCAAATCACTTACCAAAAGATGATGAGAGTATAGTTTACATGATTGCAATTCTGCACAGATGTGTAAAGCTCATTTCTGTTTAATAGAATATTATCAAGGCCACTACTTTCCCATGTGCATACATCTTTAAGTTTGTTCATCAATATTGCTGTCAAACTGTTTGTCACACATTGTGCACAAGCATTATATTTACACATCACATGTCCTTGATGGAAAGATCCAGTGGGAAGAGGAGGAAAATCCTAGTAGTTCAAGCTTGTGGTTGGTTTTGAGTTCTTCTATGGCATCTGAAAAACACAGAATAGTTATTTAGGAATTAAAAATATACACATCAGCATGAAACTACATTAATGTTTTTCTCAAGTGTACATTATTGCTATTACAATTGACACTGGCCAAGCTAATTAGATTAGATTAGATTCAACTTTATTGTCATTACACAGGTACAAGTCCAGGGCAACGAAATACAGTTAGCATCCAACCAGCAAGCAGCATCCAACTGGCAAGTTACTAAAGAGTACTTTTCAGAGCTCAATAAGTGAACAATACAGAATATAAAACAGTACAGTTTGGTACACCTACACTGAACAATACAGATTATAAAATACTGTTTGCGCAAATAACTTTGTGGTCTTAAATACACCTCTCTGTCACTGAGCATAGCAACAAGCTAACCATCTGAAAACAACAACAATATTTGAACTATATAATTGTGTTCAAGTTATCATACAATCTGTATCATACACACATGCTGTTGTACTTACAGTCAAATTAATATAAATCGTTTCACTCGACAGAGACATACAATGGCTACTTCTAAATTGAGATGAGACTGTTTTCAGCTCACAGCTGAGTACGGAGAGAAAAACAAACACACGGCTTTGCCACTCTGTCATTCAAATAGAAAAATGTAACCTAGCAAAATCTCTCAAATTTTCGCTGTAAATACAACCAAGAGAACTCTTAATAATGCCATCAGCGATTCTACATTTTTCTGTACAATATACATAAATGAAATATGTTTTTTTGATACTATTCCTACAATGTTTGTCCGATTTTCCCCATGTTTCTATAGTAACATCTTCAGACCAAGCCTGACATACGTTATCAAAAGATTTTTTATATTTCAAACCGTTTGTTCGCTACAGCCATTTAAAACTAACTAAACCAGACGTTCGTCTTATAATATTATTAAAGTCAACAAATCTTTGAGATATCAATATCAAACTATATATGCACGAAGAACACACTACAAAACACAACCCAGTTTAACAGCTAAGCCCCCCTAAAACAGGGCTAACGACGCCCCTGGCTATACCAGCATGAGCTTAGTCTTCAGGTGGGACACCCAAGTTGGACAGGTCTGAAGGTAGAGGCCTGACAAAGTGCAATCCACTTCTCCAGTTTGGGGTTGGACACATAGCTAACAACCCAATTCAATGAAGAAACACTGTTGCTATAAGCACAGAAAAAAAGTACTGGAGCATGATGTGTACAGCCCCCTACCCCCTAGAACCGGCCCTGGGGGGAGTTGGGGGGGGGGGGTATAGACCAGAGGGTCTTTGTAAAACATGCCTGTTTGTGTAAACAATAGGAAAGATATAATAAACTAGAAAAAAATTCCTAAAGAAATTTTGAGTGTGCGTGACTCTGGCCCGGGACTTTGACGCATATACACAAAAGTTACATCAAAACGTGCGGCTCGGCCCCGACATGTGTGCTATGATTTTTCTAAGACTTTTGGCGAACAATTTTGCCAAAAATTGCCAAAAACCACACAAAAAAAATGAATGGGTGTCAATGGAGAGAATATTTGAGAACTAGAGTGGATGATGTCATCGCTAGAGTGGAGAGGAGACAGAAAAATCCGTGAAAAAATAAAACATATTCGACTACCATGGCCTCAAATGCACCACTACAGACACAATTTATACATAGAAACGTAGGAAATATTGTCCTCTAGCTCACACTGGCTTTACTTTATCTGTCAGATTTATTGTTTTAGCTTGACATGCGAAGATTCGGCCGCAGCACCCTTGAACAGCCTCATAGACTCCCATGTTAAGAGTGGCGGGGCTGTAACTAAAAAGAAAGAAAACAAACACTTTTTAGAATTACTCCCAAGAGCACATTTCTTCACTTGTCAACACAAAATGCCTATGTAGACGTTCAGGAAGGGCTCAGCCGGCTTCACGTTAACCTGGTTTTATGATTGGAAACACGGTTTGGCCAGAAATCCTTCCTGTTCGAGGGGTGCTGTAAGCCTTTTCTCTCCGTCTTTTGAACTGCCATGACAGTTCCAGCTGCAACTTATAAGTTCGTTACTTAGCAACGTGCTTGAAAGAGGAGAGGGGAAGACGGTGGCCATTTTATGAAAAGTAATTAATTTCACATTTAATAACTTTAATTGGAGGATATTTACTGGAGGAATCAAATTGATTCTTTTTGTTTCGGGTGTATTTATAAACTGTACTCCAACTCAACTCTTCCTCTCTGGCTCTAAGTCTCTAAGGTAAGCAAACATCTTTTTCAACTCTTTCGCTAGCATCCTATCAAAAATGTAGGTTTTTGACTTCTTTAACATTTGGGCTCATAGGTATTCATGTGCTTATCAGTCAGGATTTACAACTGACATTCCAACTAGCTGTAAAGATATGCTGTTTGCTAACATCAGCGACCAATGCTGAAATTAGCGCTTAAGCTAATTGCTAGTGCATCGGCATATGTTTTGCTAGCATGCTATCTAAGATGTGGGTTTTTGACTTCTTTAACATTTGGACTTCTATGTATTCATGTGCTTATCAGTCAGGACGGTTGTGGAGGGTAGTGGGGGGGGTTATTTGTGTGCATTTTGACCGTTTAGGGTCGTTTTCGGAGGGGGGGGGGGCGATCAGCGTTCGCGGGGTGGGGGGGGCTCGTGCGGGGTGGTTTGAGGGCAGGGTTCATGTGGTGGGGTCCATAGGAATATAACAAGATATTGGGGAGGTGTGTGGGAGGTCGGGTTTATGAGCTATGAGCCTATTTGGGGGAGAGGTTTGAGAATCGCGATTGATTTACTTGCACTTTCAAGCGGAGATTGTGACGTTGCGGGGGGCTCGGGGGGGGGCGATTTTGGAGGGGTTTGAGGCCAGAGTTAATGTGGTGGGGTCCAGACGAATCGAACCAGGTATTGGGCGGTGTGTGGGTGGTTGGGATCGGCAGTTCCATAGAGAAATAGTGGGGATTAAATACAGGTCTTTTAGGAATTGCTATTTAAATTGTTGGGGGGGGCTTGCTGTAAAACATTCATAATCGTCTGGATACTGGTTGACCTTGCAAACTATTGGCTAGTGTTGTATGGGGAGTCCTGTAGTCCTGTAGTTTATAGATGATTGAACCTGTGTGTCTGCTACTAAGTGATTCATTGCACTGAATGGTTTGATAGACAGTTCATCATTAAGTCATTAATGTACAGACTGCCTGTGTGTATGCACATATATGTATCTATCTATAGATATATAAGTGTATGTGTGTGTGTGTATGTGCGTGTGTGTATGTGTATGTGCGTGTGTGTTTTTCTCAATTAATGTTGGATAAAAAGCACTGTTTTTGTTAGTGTGATATCAGAACTGTGTGACCTAGTGCTTTTTGTGAATTTTGATGCTAGCTTATTGCTGAATCCTGATTTGTTATATGTTTGATTGCATGTGGATTGATTTGACATTTAACACTGAAACAGCTGTATAACTTTATAATGTTATCTGATATTTATAATGCGGTATCATTTTGATAAAAGGTGTATTTCTAATACCAAAGTCATAGCCATTGATGGCCTAATTCTGGCATTGGATGTATTTGGGTAATTTTACACTCTAAGTTTTTGAAAGCATTTATCACTATTATCAAATTATAACCAAACTATTACTATGCTACTGAACTGTAATGTAAAGTGCTACCTGACACAGAGTGACCAATTGTTTACTGCTTGCTTACTACTTAAACTTAAACTGTGGCAGTGTGCTCAAGTGGAGCTGTCTTTAATCCTGCTGAAATTAGTGTTTACGCTACTACTAGTGCATCAGCATATGAACACCTGTTGAAAGCTTGATCTGTCACATACCTAAGCAATGGTAGAAGTCATATTCTGAAAATGACTCAACAGTGTCAGTGATGTATGGGGGAGAGTCCCGGGCCAGAGTCACGCACACTCAAAATTTCTTTAGGAATTTTTTTCTAGTTTAATAATAATATCCTTTGAAAGTGGTAAAAGTCCAATTGTTCTACCTTTTAGAGGAAATGCAGTAAATCCAACTTAATGCCTTTAAATCTCAAAGATTGGAAATTCCCTAAGTCTTCTGGCTGGTGTAGAATTCTAAGTCCCAAACTGGTGCAGAGACTTATTCAAAAACCAGAAGTTTTCTTCCAAGTTTGATGCAAAATGTTTTATTGGAATCTGTGCAGACAGAACAAAATCCAAGAAAACAAGTGAGCGTGGTCCCGGGATCAGACTGAAGTTTTCTGACAGTGCAACAGCTTTTATAGTGGGTGTTTCTGTTTATTAAAATTATTTTTTGGTCATCACCTACGTAACCTTTGACAATTGGCCCCCCTCACTGATAAAGTTACTATTGCTATGATGGTATGATATCTCTTATGCAATGACAGTTTTTTCCCCCTTCTGATGACCGCATGTGTGCTGTTGACCTTGAATAACCCATGTACAGATAACGGTCAGTGCTGGGGCCTACATGGGAAAGATTCATGACCCTCCTTCCCAGTCTCACTTATGCATGACCACCAGACTCACTTCCAAGGAATACAAGAGTGTCCACTACATTCTACACAATTGATTATGAATAACATATGTAAAACAATCAAATTAGATAATAAACATGGGTTTACCATCAATCTGGATGTCATCGTTCTCCACCTCACTGCTTAATCCCGTTAGGGGTCATGGGTGACTGGAGACAATTCCAGTTACTTTCTAGTCTAGCTAATAACACAGACAGTGACAGACAACATAGAGACAACCATTCACTCTCATAGTCACACACTAGGGGCATTTTTTCACAATTTCCAACATTTTGAGAATGTAATGGCACTTAGAAAAATCATGTTGTTGTTCAGAATCAGAATTATTTTGTTAATCCCCGAGCAGAAATTCGTTAGTGTTGTTGCTTTATTGTGCACGTTCTAGAGGTAGACTACTGTCCGTTGGAGACTCATCTTAAATTTGTAAACTCTTTGGCTGTATGCTCTTATAGTTCTTCCCTTGGCACTTATTGGTTCTTGCGATGTTTCATAATCTATAAACCCGCTATATTTGGGATCCATCACGTTGCTATGCTCAGTGACTGATGCTCTTTTGTAAAGCTCTCTCTTGTAAATCGCTTTGGATAAACGCGTCTGCTAAATGAATAAATGTAAATTAACCTACCACATGCAAGTCTTTGGACTGTGGGAGGAAACCGGAGAGAACCCACAGAAACACAGGGAGGACATAGAGACCATGGTCATCATGTTACCTCCATTGTTAACTCCATGAATGTGAAACTCTGTGAATGTAGAAAAGCTGAGCGCAAATGGAATCGTGACCATTTACAGGTGTCCCTTCTATTGTTTAGAGACAGTTGGCGGTCCTATCAGAGAATAGTGAAAGCTGCCAAAACGAAGTTTTTTGCTGATATTATTGTGTCAAATTGTAATAATCCCCGTGTTTTGTTTAAAACTATAAACTGTGTTCTTGATGTTCTGCAACAGGCCTGTACAGTGCCCACATCTGAAACGTGTGATAGTTTTCAGAACTTTTTTATTAGCAAAGTTCAAAACACTAGGGCTCTTATTATTCCTCCTCTGTATCATCAATCTGTTTTTGTCACATCTCCTGCTGTCTGAAAATTTTGAGTGTGCCAGTTTTAAAATAAATTATTGGTACTCTGTAACCTACGGCAGTGGTCTTCAACCCTGGTCCTCAGGACCCACTGTCCTGCATGTTTTAGATGTTTCCCTGCTCCAACACACCTGATTCTAATGCATGGGTCGTTATCTAGCTCTGAAGAATCCTGGTAAATGATCATGCATTAGAATCAGGTGTGTGGGAAGGGGGAAACATCCAAAACATGCAGGACAGTGGGTCCTGAGGACCAGGGTTGAAGACCACTGACCTACGGGAACCCCACTTGATCCAATTCCTCCCTCTTTGTTTAAAGAGGTCTTTCCCACAGTGGCTCAGTTTGTGCTGACTATTGTAAACTGTAGCTTAGCTAATGGGATTGTACCGAGGGGTTTTAAGCTTGCCGTGGTTCAGCCTCTTCTTAAAAAACCCGGACTAGACCCACTTGACATGGCAAATTTTAGACCAATATCTAAACTTCCTTTTATATAAAAAAATGGTGTACTACCAGCTGAAGGAATTTCTAGATGGCCACAATATCCTTGAAGTTTTCCAGTCTGGTTTTAAATCCAAACATAGCACCGAGACCGCCCTGTTGAGGGTTTTTAATGATATTCTCCGGACTGCTGATTGTGGACACAGTGTCATATTGGTCCTGCTAGATTTAACTGCAGCCTTTGACACAGTGGACCACCAGATCCTCTTGTCTCGTCTGCAGCATTGTGTCGGCTTACGAGGGAGTGCACTGGAATGGCTGAAGTCCTACCTAACAGACAGGCAATTCCAAGTCAGAATTGGCTCTTTTATATCAGCCCCTCTCGCATATGGAGTGCCCCAGGGTTCCATTCTTGGCCCTCTCCTTTTTTCTTTGTATCTCCTCCCCCTTGGATATATTTTCCAAAAGCATGGCATTGCATTACACTTGTATGCGGATGATACACAAATGTATATGCCACTGAAGCGTGAAAATGCTTTCAGTCCTAAACAATTCTGTGAGTGTGTTGAGGAAATTAAAGATTGGTTGTCCTTAAACCTTCTGTTTTTAAATGACAAAAAAGCAGAAGTCATTGTGAAGCAGATACTGATACTGGTGATCTTGGTGCTCTGATGCAATATGTGAAGCCCGTAGTGACTAATCTAGGTGTGAAACTGGATAGTGATTTAAAACTTGATGCTCAAATGAGCTCAGTTGGAAAAACTAGATTTTTTTTCGAATTCGTCAATTGGCTAAAGTAAAACCTGTACTTTCACGGCATCACTTTGAGATCCTAGTTCATGCTTTTATCACTAACCGCCTAGATTATTGTAATGCACTTTATGTTGGTCTTAACCAAAAATGCGGCCGCTCGCCTCTTGACCGGAACCCAAAAGCGAAATCATATCACGCCTGTTTTAAAATCCTTGCTTTGGCTCCCTGTCTTTTATCGCATTGATTTTATAATATTTATTTATTTATTTTTAAATGTCTTCACGGACTTGCTCCTCAGTATCTGTCAGACCTGATTCAGCCCTACGCCCCTGTGCGCTCATTAAGGTCAGCATATCACTCCTTATTAGTGGTCCCAAAAGCAGGGAGGAAACTTAGAGGGGATCGCTCCTTCTCTGTCGCGGGTCCCAAACTATGGAACACGCTGCCCCTGCACCTTAGACAGGCAGAGTCCATATCCGTCTTTAAGTTGGCTCTAAAGACTTATCTTTTTACCTTAGCTTTCCAGTGATGTGTTGACTTTTACTGTGTACAGTGTGTCTCTATTTGTTGAGTTTTTTTTACCTATTGTTGTGTCAGGTCTGGTTGTGATAGAGGCTGACACCTCGTTCTCTTACTGCTCTGTCAGACTGTCCTTCACAGCACCAGCGTGTGAGTGTCAATGGCACTTCCGGGTTCCAACTCTCCTGGGAGGAGGAGAAAGCGGTCACCTGTGGCTACACTGTGGAGTGGTGCATGCTGGGAGGTGTAGTCCTGGGGTGGGGTGGAGAAAGGTGCCAGTTGGGCACACATCTCGGTCTCTGCCAGCAGGCAGGTTGTTTGAACACAGTAATACCCCATGACGGTAACCAAATGCAATGCGATTTAAACAACAACAAATATACCCAATTTCTGTGGTTCCAGCTGATTTTGAAGCAGGCAGTAGATACACGTTTAACATCTACGAGAGATGTTTGGAGTCGAAGAGAGGATACTTACAGGAACTCAGTGTGTTTACTGGTTGGTGTTACCTGGAACATCAAACACAGGAAGTATAGGAACAGAGACTTTTGTATAGGAGTGAACGTGCGTGCCAAACACACTCTGACTGCGTGGCTCCCACTCTGATAGAACCAGTCAACTTTGCGCCCTCCTCTGTCACCTTGGATTGGCGTTACGATGCCGACGACCCAGCCCATTCCAGTTTAATTATTGGTTACTGGTAACTGTGGTGAGGGCAGGAATGCAGAGGACAACACCTATGCAGAGTAAGTTACCTTTTTACATCATCGTCAAAATGTCTTCTTCAAGGCGAGACCACCCTTCCGCTTCCTTTTTTGCACAGTTTTGGATCGAAGCAGGAAGTTGGTGACCAATTCAGATCTCCAGGAAGACCAGGAGTACAGCTTCTATGTGTGTGCTCTCACTAAGGAGGGCCCAGGGCTGAAGAGCAGCATCACCGGCAGAACAACTCGAAACTGTGAGTCTGCAAAACATAATCACACCACGCAAACCATCTCACACTGGAAGGGCGAGTACAATGTCAGCGATCGGCCAACGATGTGTACAAGTAAACAGAATTTGACTTGGATTGACAAGTGTTACACGGCTCAATCTATTCACACAGAAGTAGTCATAATGGACAAGGGAAGGTAGAAAGAGCAAATAAGGTAAAACAACAATACAATTGAATGTGTATTGGAGACAATACAAATTTCAGCAAAATTAAATACATATGCAATGACTGATTTAAGACAATATGTGCATGTATACATGCTTACATACAGCATGCAAGATTGATATTGACCATGCATATTAAAATCCATAGTCAGATTTATTTTGGAGGTACAGTTAGGCCCAGAAATATTTGGACAGTGACACAAGTTTTGTTATTTTAGCTATTTACGAAAACATATTCAGGATACAGTTATATAATCAATATGGGCTTAAAGTTCAGGCTTTCAGATGTAATTTGAGAGTATTCACATCCAAATTGGAGCAAGGGTTAGGAATTACAGCTCTTTAATATGCAGCCACCAAAAGTGGGACCAAGGGATCAAAAGTAATTGGACAATTGACTCAAAATGCTGAAGAAAAAAAATATAAGGCTGCATGGGCTCTTTCCTCGTCAACCTGTCATCAATGAAGCAGTTAATAGGTCTGTAGTTTATTCCAGGTGTGGCGTTTGCATTTGGAAGCTGTTGCTGTGAACACACAATATGCGGTCAAAAGAGCTCTCAATGGAGGTGAAACAGATCATCCTGAGGCTGAAAAAAAGAAAATAATCCATCAGAGAGATTGAAGAAATTTAAGGATGGGCCAAATCAACAGTTTGGTACATTCTGAGAAAAAAAGTGTGCAGTGGTGAGCTTGGGAACTCGAAAAGGCCTGGACATCCACAGAAGACAACAGTGGTGGATGATTGCAGAATCCTTTCCATGGTGAAGAGAAACCCCTTCACCACATCCACTAAAGTGAAGAACACTCTCTAGGAAGTAGATGTATCAGTATCTAAGTCATGGGCGTCGTTAGCCCTGTTAGCCCGTAAATGTTCTTCAGCCCCCCTAAATAATTATCGGGATTATTATCGGGCCGCCGAAGAAACAAGATAATTAATAACAATATTTTATTTCGAAAAATTACCGGATGCTCTCGGTTAAATGTCGGTCACTTGAGCGTCAAAAATGTAACCCACAAGTTACAAACGAGTGAAAAACGGATGTCTTTGGGAATCGCTGGCTAGCTCGTATCGGACTGCGGTGCGACTACCCCCCCCCCCCCCCCCCCCCCCCCCCGACAGAAAATGCCAGGGGCTAAGCCCCCCCTTTCTTTCAATCCTAGAAACGTCCCTGATCTAAGTTTACCATAAAGAGAAGCCTTCATGAGTGTAAATACAAATGATTCACCACAAGATGCAAACCATTAATCAGTCTCAAAAATAGTACCAGAATGATGGGAAGAAGAAAGTTTGGAGAAGAATTGGAACAGCTCGTGATCCAAAGCGCACCACATCTTCTTTAAAACATGGTGGAGGTAGTGTGATGGCAAAAGACAGAAGCAGCCGGATTAAGTCTGAAATGTATAGGGATATACTTGCAGCCAAATGCACCAAAGTTGATTGGACGGCAGTTCACAGTACAGATAGACAATGATCCAAAACATACTGCAAAAGCAACCCAGGAGTTTTTTAAAGCAAAGAAGTGGAATATTCTGCAGTGGCTGAGTCCAGATCTCAACCCAATCCAGCATGCATTTCAATTGCTCAAGACAAAACAAAAAGCAGAAAGACCCACAAACAAGCAACATCTGAAGACAGCTGCAGTAAAGGCCTGGCAAAGCATCACAAAGGAGGAAACCCAGCGTTTGGAGAAGTCCATGGGTTCCAGATTTCAGTCAGTCATTGCCTACAAAGGATTCTCAACAAAATATTGAAAAGTAATATTTTACTTAGGGTTATGTTTATTTCTCCAATTACTTTTGAGCGTCTGAAATGAGGAGTGTTTGTATAAAAACAGCTACAATTCCTATATGTTTAATCATATATTTTTGTTCAACCCCTTGAATTAAACCTTAAAGTCTGCACTTCAATTCTGTTGTAGTAGTTTCATTTAAAATCCAATGCGGTGGCATGCAGAGCCCAAATCATGAAGATTATGTCACTGTCAAAATACGTCTGGGCCTAACTGTAATTGGATGTGTTTGGATGCGTTACGTTACGTAATAAATATAAATAAATATTAATTTAGCAGGTGCTTTTATCCAAAGCGACTTACAGCAAGTACAGGGACAATCTCCCTAAGGCAGGTAGGGTGAAGTGCCTTGCCCATGGACACAACATCACATAGCTACAGCCGGGACTCAACCTCACAACCTTCCAATCATGAGGCTAACGCCGTTTGTCTCCTACCAGACCTGGTGTTGCTGGCTAAGATCCTGACCCCAATCCTGCTGCTGCTAACCGGCGCTGCCCTGCTGTGGCCTCAGAGGAACATGTCAGACTTCACCTCCTCCATCTACATCCCTACTATGTCCACGTCTGTCTGTCTGGTTGACTTCCTTTCTCCATATATTTTCACATTATCACTCTCTCCACCTCCTCTCACTTCCTCTCCCCTGTATCTCCCCATCTCTCTCTACCCCTGCTAATTTTTTTCCCTTATTGCGTCTTCTCACTATGTAGCTTATTTTACACTAACTCTCCTTGATGTCCACTCCCTACATCAGACACTGACGCTACACGAACACGGTTTACAGCAACATCTGGAACTGCCTTCATGAAATTATATTCGGGATCTCGGCTGATCTCAACATCAAGACTATCAAGCTGGACCACCACCTGAGTGAGGTATGGTCTAGGACATGCCCCTCCAGCCCCCCTCCGATCAGAAGTCCTCATTCCATCACTTCCCATCTCTCTGCATCCCTGTCTGCAGGCTTCAGAGCGTCTTGCTTCCCCGAGGGAGAAGGAGTGTAAATGCTGTAACATCTAGATCGTCACCTTCAGCCCCTCAGTGATGGACAGGGCTGTCCCGCGACCCCCTCAATCCTCCTCCTCCAATCAGACTCAAAGTGGTGAATGTCCATGGTTCTGATTGGTCAGACCCGGATGACTCCTGTGAGATAGTTAGTGGGTACACTTTGTATGAGCTTTCAGCCTAGTTGATCCATATATTAATTTTTGTGTGCAAAATATAGGTCAACATAAGTCTGTTAATAATTATTTTAAAATAATATCTTAAAAATTATCATGCATATTGGAAGAACATACATACACAGGGAGGCTTCTTAGTTTGCAGTGCTGACTATTACTGAGTGTAGTGGTCTTCCATATTCAGTCTAGTATGCACACACGCACACAGTGAGCTGGGTCCACTACCTCGTCTGCTGACTCAATTGAAGGCATGGGAGCAGAGCTTCAAATGTCTGGTTGACTGGTGTTAAAACATCTTTAAACTTATGGACAATCAAGCTTTCAGAACACCTGCCTCCATCTTTCTTTTCTGAATGAACAGGCCAAGGCATGTCTCCTTTTTAATATATCTAGGCAAGATTACACTTTGTAAACAGTTACGTAATCAGCAACAGAATGTTCCACAACAAATGTTAATTCGGCCTACAGCAATTTCACAGTTCACGCAAGTTGGCTCAAATACATCAGGTCAATAAATAACTATCACTCTTCCATATTGCCACATATTCCACATGTTGACATTAAAACGGGGGTAACTCAAGCAAAAAGATCCAGCTTGGAGCTTCATTTACAACAGCACACCATTAAAAAACATGTACAATAAAAAGCTTCAAAACATCAAAATAAATGCTAACTGTGACCCCTTGGTTTTAAGCATAGATTCAAGGTCAGCTTTTCCTCTTTATACTTTCTGCTAGACAGCACTGAGGAAACAACACTGTTTAAGTGTTTAATGCAATAAGAATGGTTCATATCACACAAGACATCATCACTGTTGGTCATGACACACGCATAGTGGGGAGAGATTGCGAAGCGTGAAGACTGTGAAGACTTTCAAGGAACGTGAACAGACTTTTCAGGGTTGTACCCAAACACATATACACGCAAAATGCCCCAAAACGCTAAAGCAGTGGTCCTCAACCCTGGTCCTCAGGACCCACTGTCCTGCATGTTTTAGATGTTTCCCCCTTCCTACACACCTGAGTCAAATAAAGGGTCGTTATCAGGCTTTGGCTGAGCTTCATAATGACCCATTCGTTTAAATCAGGTGTGTTGGAGCACGGAAACATCTAAAACATGCAGGACAGTGGGCCCTGAGGACCAGGGTTGGAGACCACTGCGCTAAAGGCCTCCTCTTAAGACGGACCAAAGAAGGTTTGGACCAGGACTAGACTACGACAACAGGCAGACGACACTCAAGCACCACTGACCAGAGAGGCTGTCTTCTAGAATCCTAGATCCTCAAATGCTGGTCTGAGGAAAATGCTTGTCTTACTAGACCAGAAGAAACGCTGCTTTTTAAAAGCCACAGAACCACATGTAATAAGATCTGAGGAACTGATGTGACGCTAATGGGACCAATGCGGTTAGCTGACACACTGATAAATGAGTTACACTAGTCAGAGGTTAAGACCGAGGTCAGTAGTTACCGTGGTTCCACACACTTTTCGCTAGTAGCTAGAGTCACCATCTTGCCTGTGCGATACACCACAAGAAGCGTAATGTCAGTAAGCTAGATAATGCCATCCTAACTTGTCCATATCTGAAGAATCGTGAGCAGGTGTCTTATTTAGATCAGTCAGCTAAACAGCTGTCTTATTTAGAGGCCATCCAACTGGCCGTTTAGCCGTTTAGCTTAGCTGGCAACTGCAGGTCTCCCTCCACCATCCAGACACACAGAACCTCCCATCATCATGGGACATCTTGCATGCAGACCTAACCAGCCAATAGTAGCCAGCAGAGCTGTTTTGGTACTCACAGGTGCCCTCATTATTACGCGTAATCAGACCTCAGAGAAGATTTCAGGCCGTGGTTAAAGCAAGCGGGGGATTTGGGTGAGAACGCAAGTGTCTCAGTGGTCAGTGAGAAATTACCACAAATTGCAGGAGGACATAAGACGACGTGGTACGGTTACTCTCGTCTCTGAGGTGTGGTAGGCTCAGCACAGCAGCTTTCCCTCCGCTTTACTAAGATGTGAGGAAACTCAGCTCCAAATCAGACGATAACAGTCTGGATGAAAAGACAACAAAAAATTGAGTTTTTTGTATGTTTTTTTTCTGAAGAAAAAAAACTCTATATAAAAAGTAATGCAGTCACATCCTGGGTCTGGGTCCAAAACACATTGAAAACAGTCACCTGATAGATGGTTGAACAGGTGCAAACACAGGAACACAGGTGTTGTTTATGCTCCTCGTGACCCATGACCTTCAAAATGACAGCCTACCTCCACCCCCCTTAACTCCACCCCCAGTCTGATGCAGAGAACCCCTCCCCCCTCCCTCTCGTGGGTGGTCCTGAGGTCAGTCGGTCCCTGGTGCCGAGATCTGGATGCTGGTGCATGATGGGAGCTGTAGGAGCAGCACAAAGGCAAGAGAGGCATCTTCATGACGGCAGGACAACTCACATAATCTCACAGCAGGAGTTCTGCTTTCGGGCCTGAGGGATTTGAAGACACACATACAAACACACACACACACACACACGCCAATACAGTGTTATGACGGGAACGCATGACCTTCACTTCGAGGTCAGACGTGATACTGAGGCTTGTGTGTGAGGTGTCTGCGGTGGGCTCATTCCTTACAGTCTTATAGAAGGCTTTGGACTGGTTCCCTAAATGTTCCGACTTCTGGACAAGGTCGTCCAGCTTCTCTCCTCTGTTCAGAAGGCTCTCCATGGTGTTGTGCTTTGAACATAACCAGAAATCATGTCAAGGACGCCGCGAGGGAAATCCGTTCACTTGCGCACGTACGTGGAGACACAGGCTGGTGGATGACCCCTCCTTCGCTGAGCAGCAAGGGCGGTCAGAGTCTCACCAGGATGATCTTGGTCTCGTCCAGCTCGGCCTGGACCTTCGTCATCGCGTCTGCTTCTCGGGGATTCTGTGAGGTGACAAACCTGACATCACATTACCGTACCCTTGGCGTGTGCACGCAGGAGCCAAACAGCTGTATGTTGCGTGTACAGGGGTAGATACTCATTTGTGTGTGTGGGTGTGAAGTAAAGTTGTGTACCTGGTACTGGGCCAGATGGATGTCTAGCGCTTTGTAGGTGATGGATTCCGGGCTGCCAGAGGGCCAGTCTATACTGTCTACCTGTCTGGAGAAGTCCTCCAAGACCTGCAGTCACACACACACACATTTACATTTAATCATTTAGCAGACGCTCTTATCCAGAGCAATTACAGCACATACAGGAACATTCCCCCGGGGCAAGTAGGGTGAAGTATGTTGCCCAAGGACACAATGTCATGTTGCCTCAGCCAGGAATCGAACTGGCAACCTTCTGACTAGCCAATGGCCTAACCGGCGAGTCAAAAAATTCCCTCAACTTGTTCCAGCGACGACTCACCTTGTCCAGCATAGTGAAGCCGACTCTCTGAGGGTACTCGCTGTCTGCTATCAAGACAGCACCAAGACTGTCGTTTCTCACGTACACATGGCAGAGGTACTCTGAAGAGAGGAGATTCAGCCAATGTGCATGCACATTGCACGCACACACAAACATACACACACACACACACACACACACACACACACACACAGTTACAGTTCATCATGCCACTGGGTGCTAAAGCAGCAGACCCTGTTTGAATACATAAACGTCGCTCCATTTCCTCCTTCACCTTGCTCTTTGACAGAAGCTCTGCTCCCAACAGCAGTTCGCTCCACTATCAAGGCGCTGGTGAAGGTCATGAACTCCTGGACGCTGCAACGCAAAAGCCCGCAAATAAAACAAACAGTGATGCATGTGAAACATGCGGGGTCTGAAGCGTTCCGGTGACCACGTGACAGCTGCCTACCTAGAACGCTGGAAGAAGCTGAAGGAAGATAGGTCGTAGGCGGCTTTGAGGAGGTTAGCTTTGGTCGCTCCCTTGTGGAGAATGCTCAGGCTGTACAGCTTCATATTTCCTTACTGACAGGGACAGTTATGGTAAGACTGCGGCAGACCGATAGATATGATCAGCAGACCCAATAAATACTTATCCGTCAGAACAGCTGCACCTTAACGCGTGGGAGGATGCGGAACAAACAAAATCACGTCACCAGAACCAGAAACCAGGATGAGTCACGATGACGCTAACGTCGCATCGTAATTTCGTTTGAGATACTAAGCTAGCTAACGCTGTCAGCGATGCTCTACGTTTTAACAGGTTTCATAACCTGATCTCGTGTGTTCGCCAGCTAGCTGAATAGAAGGTATTCATTTGAGTTCGCTAGCTAAGCTGCCTAGCCCAGGAGGGTACCAGGTTTAGCTAACTGTTGTAGCACTCACAAATATTGCTTTGAAAACATGCAAACGATGCTTGGAAACTGAATGGTATGCGAATGACCTTACCCTACAACACCTCGCTAAGATATTCACTAGTTGCTGACATTGATATATTTTAATGAAATAATTCCAACTACTGTTGTTGTAAACGTAACTGGCGGTGTATCTTCTCCTGATGAATCACGTCACTAACAACTGTAACACTGTCCAGGAACAAGAAAAGTCCGAACGGGAATACCAGCCAAAGGTTTAGTTCCGCTCTGTGAATGAAATCGATTTGGGGGAGCATGGAATGACAATCAGAATCAGAATCTTTTTTAATCGCTATGCAAGATTTACAACCACAGAATTCACTATGGCAGAAAGGAGCAAACATAGAACATATATGTGACATAATAATAAAATACAAATACAAATAAAATACAATAAAGATAATGTAAAATACAGTGCAGTCCATTCTGGATGGGGGCAGGGGTGGACTGGGACCAAAATTCAGCCCTGGCATTACTCGTTTTTTTTAACGCTCAAGTGACCGACATTTAATCGAGAGCATCCGGTAATTTTTCGAAATAAAAGATTGTTATTAATTATTGTATTTCTTCGGCGGCCCGCGGCCCGGTACCAACTGATGCACGGCGGCCCCGGCCCACACTGGGTCAACAGCCCACCAGGACGATGCCCGGTATGCCAGATGGCCAGTCCACCCCTGGATGGGGTGTGGGGGTGTTGGTGGATGTGGCAATGTCATACTGGGTCCTTGGCCCTGTTGAAGAGGGCAGTGGCAGAAGGGTAGAAGCTGTTCCTGTGGCGAGAGGTTTTGGTCTTGACGGACCGCAGCCTCCTACCAGAGGGGAGCAGCTGAAGCACAGAATGTCCAGAGTAGGAGGAGTTGGCCACAATCTTCCTTATTCGCTTCAGGGAGCTTGCGGTGTACAGGTCCTGGGAGTCGCGGAGGGTGATGGGGGGGGGGGGGGGGGGGGGGGGGGGCGGGGGAGTGGGGCTGGGTCCTTTCTGAAGTCCACAACCATCTCCACTGTCTTTAGAGCATTGAGCTCCAGGTTGTTCTGGCTGCACCACGTCACCAGGTTGTCCACTTCCCACCTGAAGTCAGACTCGTCCCCACCAGAGATGAGCCCGATCAGAGTGGTGTCGTCCGCAAACTTCAGGAGCTTGACAGATGACTGAGACTTGCATTCCCATCTTGACGCGCTGCTTCCTGTCAGACAGGAAGTCTGTGATCCACCTGCAGGTGGGGTCAGGCACGTTCAGCTGGGAGAGCTTGTCCTGAAGCAGAGCCGGGATGATGGTGTTAAAGGCAGAGCTGAAGTCGTAGATCCTGGCGTAGGTGTTTGGAGAGTCCAGATGCTGGAGGGTGAAGTGGAGGACCATGTTGACTGCGTCGTCCACAGACCTGTTTGCTCTGTAGGCGAACTGCAGGGATTCCAGGAGGGGGTCTGTGATGTCTTTGAGGTGTGCCAGCACCAGGCACTTGAAGGACTTCATTACCACAGATGTCAACAGGTCTGTAGTCGTTCAGACCTGTTGGTCTGGGCTTATTGGGCACAGGGACGATGGTGGAGGATTTGAAGCAGGCTGGCACGTGGCATGTCTCCAGGGAGGTGTTGAAGATGTTGGTGAACACCGGAGACAGCTGGTCAGCGCAGTACTTCAGCGTGGCAGGGGAGACAGCATTCGGCCCTGCTGCTTTGCGAGGGTTCTGTACCTTGAACACTTTGGTTATACTATACTATATAGGTTTCACGGTTATACTGTTGAGTCTACGGGTGGAAGAATCAATCTGCTATACTGTAAGAGAGATTAACCACACCGTATCACACCATATGTGTTACTTATTATTTATCCATTGTTAGGTCAAGATTAATGCTATGATGTACACAAGTAGAATATAGAGTGAGTTTCATTTCCTTAATATGTTTCATTATCCACCACCCAACGGAAGGAATCACGTCTTTGTTTAACCGTACATAGCAATACACTGCATTCTGATTCCATGCAGACTAAACATTTAATGAGGAAAATATCAGTAAAAAATATATAAATGTAGCCTACAGTGTAATGTACATGCACTATATTTTTAACACATAACTAAAGGACCACGGTCCATGACTTCAGATACTGTATAATATTAAGAACATTTTGCAACACGCACACACACACACTGGTTCCCCATTCCGAACAAAGGATTTATCCCAAAACTGCCATTTAATGGATTTAAAAACATCTCACAAAGACAATACGGCTCACGGACGTAGGACTATTGGAACTGTGTGACAATTTTATAATTTCTCTTTTAATGCTGTGTTTAATGTGATGTGATGTTTTTAATGTAATTTCCTTTCAACATAAGTAAGGCAATATTGGTATCCAGACGACCATGCAAAACTAACAAAAGCATTTCTCAGTGTTGTATTGACATACTGTATGCCAAACTGTTTATTTTGTTACTCAACATATTTAGAAACCAGATTCATATTCTTCTGAACATATAAAAAACATGTTTGATTTTATCCAAAGCGACTTACCGCATGTACAGGGACAATCCCCCTGAGGCAAGTAAAGTGAAATGTCTTGCCCAAGGACACAACATCACATAGCCACAGCCAGGAATTGTACTTGTTCCGATCATGAGGCCAACACCTTAATTCGCTGAGCCACCTGACTCGTGTCCTGTTGCTTGATCACAGGTTTGTTTAACTTTCTTAAATATCTCCAGCTTCTTCTGTAAGGACTCCAGAGCAGGCTGGAGATCCTCCTGGAATAAAACGAAATGTGTTTTGAGGAAAAGTTGTTGATTCTCTCATTTGACCAGCTGGTTCTGAGATGTGTCTGTCTGACAGCATCCGGTGAAACATCAGAGAAAATAATTCCAAGTATATCACACATCTGGACCATTGTGTTATCATACCTTGTGATCCTGTGCAGCTTTATTGGTCTGAACGTGTGGTCTTTGTTTTTTTAGAAGTCTGACACCCTGGCTGATTTTCATCCAGACAGTAAGTAATATAAAGACAGTCCTCCCTGTGCAGACTGCACAGCACCTCAGAACCTCCTGAAGCTCTCTGATGTCTCTCCTGTAAGATAGACTCACACAGGTTCTTCAGAGCCAGGTTAAGAGGAGGATCTATAGAAGGTCTCCTGCACAGTGGACATTCCCGTAATTCTCTGCTTGTCCAAATCCTGCAGACAGGCTTCTTAAAAACATACTCCAGTTCGGCAGGCTTTTCATCCTGCTGCTGTCAGTCTGTACAACATGAACACTGCTGACACCTCTGTTGTACCCCGGTCAGAATTACTATTATGTGCATTATTTATGCAATACCACCCACGTATAATATAGTTATACAATACTATGTGCAAAATGATATGCAATAACTGGACAACACATTACTATAATCTGCAGCAATTGCTATTCTTCACTTTTTTCTAGTCCTTTCATGCCCTGTTATTTTTATATTTAGTCTGTATTTTTATATCCATTTCTGTACTTCTTTTATATATCTTTATTGGTACTCTATGGGGGGGTGCATACTGTGGTGCAGTGGGTTAGGGTGTTGGGCTATTAATCCAAAGGTCTCCCGGCTGTGGCAACATGACATTGGGTCCCTGGGTAAGGCACATCACCCTACTTGCCTCAGGTGGAATGGCCCTGTACTTGCTCTGGATAAGAGCATCTGCTAGATATGTTTAAAAATATTCTTGAGTTTAAAAAAGTATGCTTGTACCAAAAAAATTGAGTTATTTAATTGGATGAGATTTCCCCTTCAACATATTTAAGGCGATGGCCTTGTTTTTTTAATCTGTACCTGGCTGTTGTAAACTGACATTTCTCCATTGCTAGACTAATAAAGGAATATTTTATTTTACTCTGGTTTAGTACTCTGGTTTTGATACTAGGTACACCGAGATGACTCCTGCCAATATAAACCTGATCACCACTAGAGGCTTTAGAGTTGCCACTAGAGAAAATTTGGATATCGCATACACATACACATTTCAACCGTTTCTCACGCTGAGAAGTAGGTGAAAGGATAACTTGCCCTCAAGTCCAATAAATGTACGTGGCGCAGGTTGGACCCCCTTTAAAGCTTATAATTAAAGTTAATACCCTTGTATTTGATGGGCCTATGGCCTCTGTGCGTGCGTTAATTTGAGAAAATACCTTAAAATCTGTTTATGCTTGTACAAAAAATGTTAAGTTATTTCATTTGATGAGATTTCCCCTTCAACATATTTAAGGCGATGGCCTTGTTATTTTATGGAGGTAACCAGCATACATTCGAGGTTTCCCTAAGTAATTCTGGCCCATTTAACAATTTGCTTCTCACCACTTACCATAGTGCTAAGTGTTTTCCACACCTGAACTGCGCTGACACATTTATTTCCGTGGCAACGGACTGAAAACGTTTTGGGCATGAAAACGGATTGAGAGAGCTCTTTAGTAGCATCTGTTGACTGGCTGTTTGTGGCAGGATGAGAAATTCCGTTTAGCCTTTTCTCAAAAGCAAGGGTTGTGTGCCAAAGACAATCAAATCGCTGCAAACGTTTCTCAAACGTCAATTGATAAAGACTACTTTGTTTT
The DNA here is from genome assembly GCA_030340665.1 of Neosalanx taihuensis. Lineage (NCBI taxonomy): Eukaryota > Metazoa > Chordata > Actinopteri > Osmeriformes > Salangidae > Neosalanx > Neosalanx taihuensis. The sequence goes on along the minus strand of CM059309.1, from coordinate 3,498,623 downwards.
GTTGTAGACCTTGAAGGAATTGGATGAAGATCAAGAAAAAAAATTCTGACCAGGCTGACCGAATCACCACAAAAGGGAAATATAAATTTTCAAGATATTCTAAAAACTGTATTCTGGGTTTGTACAGAACCATTGATGACCACCGAAACTCTTGGTTTCTGTCTGTTTAGAAAAGAAAAATTAAAAAAGTTTTTTTTGGCAGACATGCAAGCGAGAATCAATGCATTGGACGGTTTATGTTTGGACGAATAAATCGATTTGGCGTTCAAGCACAATAGTTCCTATCGACACAGAATGTCGCAATATCGCTACAATCTATTTAACTACTAACTGTTCGGCTGGGAAATTCTTCGAAGTACCCAGCACCCATGATCCAGGTGATATGCACCATATGGAGTCTCATTCAATGAAGAAGGTAATGGCGTCTAATAAGTTATCGCTCAATGTGTTCTAATTAACGGCAGATAGTGTAAATACATGCATTGCACATTCGAATCTACTCCATACGAATGACTGAGAGCATGCCAGTTCAAATCCATTCTCTAACGTAAAGGACACCCATAACCAGGAGTTGGTCTAAATGAGAGGGAAACCGCATTGAAAGTGGGTGGTTTAGCCAAAGCAAAGAGATCCTTATAAGCAAGAGGTGATACAGTACATATATTATCAAATATTGGTCATAAATGCTCCTGGCACCTGATGCAAACAGGTGGAGTTTCTGAGTGATTCTATAATTAGGGGTACATTTCAAGTCCATGGAATTTTACCAAATATTATTGGTCATAATTTCAAACAATGACCAGTTTGATATTGGATGATATTCCTTTCATTTCATACTAAAAGTTAACAGGTTCTATAATTTATTTTGAAATAAATGCTAATTATATATTGGAATTTGCAGTTTTTGTGCTGTCCGATTTCTTAAATGTCAAGTTTGCTCTTAAAACTTAACAATAAAATACATGTTTTTATATATTATTTCAGCTTTAATTGTTCAAAAATAAGTATTAAAACATGATAAATCTGTTTTTAAATCTATTTAAAACATTAAAATACATGAAATTATTCACTTTATGTGTGTCCAAGAAATCACTGTCAACTGTGTTACCCATTGATAAAACCCCTATAAATCAGCAATGGTTTGCTCCAAAGTCACATGACTCACATTGCTGGAAGGTACATCCTTTTTGGTGGGAACCTTGAAGACAATGTGGTAAATTTCAACTCCTCCTTGTCAACAATTCATCAAAATTATTGCGTACACATGGAGTGGATTAATTGCTCGTCAACTGTGTTATCAACATTTTCTTGTGTACTTATTTGAGATTTTTTTTATGACAAAAATGTAATATAGCACACAGAAATATGTCTTGATCATGGTCATGTGGTGACATTTTCAACATCTTTAGCTAGCACAAAGGCCAATAACTGAGGAAATGTCAACTGTGTTACATGCAGTTGTGCTACACATCCCTAATGTGTCCTGTCAACTGTGTTACTCCTGTCAACTGTTCTGAAATGTACCCCTAGTTATAGAATCACTCTTCTACATTGCAATTAGACGCTGGACAGTGTGTGTGTGTGTACGCATGTATGTGTGTACGCATGTGTGTGTTGAACCTACAAGCCTCTCTTCCCCCCTTCAGGCAGTCAGACAGACAAGGCAGAGACAAGACAGACAGGCAGATTATCAGGCAGACAGGGTATCTGGTCTGACATCATGTACGGCAATGCATTACAGTCCCTGATGAGGGGACGAACAGACTACAGGTCTACATGGGTCTACAGGTCGTACCCGAAACCGAAAATATGTGCTACACTGAACCGACCCGGACCCGTCTATTATTTTGAAAGTTGGACCCGGGCCTGTGCAGAACTGGAGCATGTCAAAAATGTACTACTCGGTACCTATGTGAAAAACACCATAGTTGCTATAACGTACGTGGGCTGGATGTAACCCTTCGGGCAGATTTGAATGCAGAGGACAGTGTGCATATAGCCTATTTGAGCATCATAGAATAGACATAAATAGACACGGGACCCGAAGTAATATATTGAGACCCGACCCAGACCCGGTTGACCATTTAAAATATAGCCCCGAACCCCGGTCCCTCTGGTCTCGGGTCTCCTTGTAGACCTCTAAAAAAGCCAATTTAAACGGACAGGTTACAAACACATAGATTCTCGCTAAAAGTTCCTTTAAAATGAATTTAAGGTTGCATCAATGATAAATATTCTATCCTATTAGAATGGCTTATCAAAAACGTTGCCTATCCTGGTCTTCTGATCTGCTGGTTAGGTTGTGTTTGTTTATTGCAGGTGAGGGTCACTGCTACATTCTCCTGTCAAACATTTTAGTGCTAGTTGGGTGAAGGTCACAAGGATCGATCAGATTGACCTAATAACAGTTGTAGCTATTTAAAAAACTTTTGTGGACACAACCTCTACAGAATTTCAAAGCAATATTTGTTTTAGGGGTCATTCCCCCTACACAGGGACCTAAAATTAGAATTAGATTTCTACATTTAGATGTCAAAATTTACTTTGTGCCTTTGCTTATCTGACTGCCGTGACCAGTGGGGTGATGTCCTTGGGGCCACTTTATGAGGGTTTTACAAGGATGTTTCTGAAACACCACCCTGCTGTAAAGGGGTTGAGCTAACAGTTTTGGAAGATCAAACACCGGTAAATCATTGTTAGCGGTCTTAACTCTTCATATACGGGTTAAACCTTCATATGTGTCGATTAGCATTTCTACTCCTTTCTACTAAAAAGAGTTACGAAAACCCAGGTTGACCAGGTTAGACATGAGAGACTGGACAGACGTGGATGAAAGGTGATATGTTGATATGTTTCTAAGAAGGAAGGTGTAAAATCATTAGATGCTGCCCTGTTCCTTTACTATGTGTCACAGATCATTCTCCCTCAAGAAGGACCATGTTTGGGAAGTTGAGGCTCACACTAAACAATGGAAAGATGTGCTAGTTGAAGAAAATGTGCTTTCTTTATTGTCTGCAATTCCCCCTGTCCTAAAGGTCAAAAGGCCCCACCTTCAACCCTGATATAAAGCAGGTTAATTACATGTTTACACCCCATTGGGCACTGAAATGTGCAGCCATTCAATCAAGCACATCTAAATATCTCATTATTGGTGTGTTTGTGTGTGCGTTAAGTATAGTTTCAGGTCACTTTGGCCCCAGAAGAAACACAAGGGTTAAACGTTTCAAATTCGTACTCTAAAAGAGATATGGATCAGTAGGTGAAGTGCATTTGAGCTTCATGGCCACGTGAGGTGACGGTGTACAGACATGACCATCCCCAGAGCCAACCCTCTCAGCCATTTCGTATAAAAGATGTACAGTCCCACCACAGATCACTCTCACTCACAGTTGGCTAGTTCGTCACACACTCAGACACACAAACTCTCGCTGCGCAGCTTGAAGCCCAGAGGGATTAGAACATCTAGAATGCCGGTGAAGATCCCAGCTCTCGAGTCTCATCAAAGGGTGAACATGCCTAACATCTACAGATCTGTGGTAGAAAAAATCTTCATGGTAAGACAGAATTCGGTCTTTCCACTCAGCCGTCCCTCACCAAACACTCTTGATTTGTTTGTTTTTCTCGAGTCATGCCTTTTTCCTTGCTAACCTGGAAAACAGATATGGTCTCTGCACATTCTGATATCAGCTGTTGTGAGATGAAGCTTTGTGTAAGATTCAGACGCGCTTTCCTGTCGTGGGGAATGTTGAGGGTTCAGAATATGACTTTGTAAACTTCAGAAATGTTTTCTACCTGTTTGATTTTGCATCAGAGGCATAACAGAAAGAGTGAAAGTATATGTTTCAGTTTTTGTAAGTGGATATCACAACATTTATTCTCGAAGAAGTGATAGTCTAGCCCTCTCCTCACCTAACCAGGCAAAGTTACAGCGAGCAACGTAATTTCCGCACCGTAAAACTCCAGCGTCCTCCTCTTTTTTGCCGGCCATTTCACTTTGCCGATGCTCGTATCCAAAGCACAACCACGACTCGGGTCTCGATCCTCCGTTCAAACACCGTCCCGCTGAGCTCCACCTTTCCTCCGCAGGTGGAACAGATCCTGGCCGAGTTTCGTCTGGAGAAGGAGGAGCTGAAGGAGGTGATGGGGAGGATGCAGAGGGAGATGGACCGGGGGCTGCGCATCGAGACCCACGAGGAGGCCAGCGTGAAAATGCTGCCCACCTACGTTTGCTCCACCCCGGAAGGATCAGGTGCTCAAATGCACCCTTTCACCTACTGATCCATATCTCTTTTAGAGTACGAATTTGAAATGCTTAACCCTTGTGTTTTCTTCTGGGGCCATCAGCTAGGAAGGAGCGGGTGGGGAAAGCTAGTACATGACTAGACACTAGATAAGTACACACTCTCGGGTATAAGAGATAGGTACACTCTCTGAGGATAGGAGATAAGGACACAGTATCTGAGGACAGGAGATAAGGACACACTCTCTGAGGATAGGTGAAAAGGACACTCTAGAACAGCAGCAGGGTACAGTACAGCACTCAGAGTGACAGGGTAAAATAGAAGATGAAATAGAAGACTAAGTACAAAAAAATCAAGTACGAGATATAGATCTAGGATGAACATTGCACATAAGTAGGAGAGACTTATGTGTGAGTTAAGTGAGATGGCACCTGTTACGACTCCCACTCCTGCCTGTAGGGTGTGTGTGTTTTGTGACGTGTGTCTTGAATGCGAAGTGAGTGACATGCAGCCAAGTTATTGCACATAAATAATATAGCTCCTGGTAATTAAGAATGTGATTAAAGAATAAGGACACACTCTAGGAGGATAGGCGATAAGGACACACTCTGATGATAGGAGATAAGGACACACTCTCTGAGGATAGGATATAAGGACACACTCTAATGATAAGAGATAAGGACACACTGAGGACAGGCGATAAGGACACACTCTCTAAGGATGGAAAGTCCAAGTTGGCCATCTCAGTCTTGTATTTTGATGTTTGCCTGTGCGTTCCTTCAGAGGTGGGGGATTTTCTGGCTCTGGACCTGGGAGGCACCAACTTTAGGGTGATGCTGGTCAAGGTGGGGGAGGACGAGGAGCGGGGATGGAAGGTGGAGACCAAGCACCAGATGTACTCAATCCCAGAAGATGCCATGACAGGCACTGCCGAAATGGTGAGTGTTCACTCAACTCAGAATTCGACTTAAAAGTATACTCAGCAAGCCTGCTTTTAAACATCACGTGGGGAATATTTGACACCCCTTGTCTATTTCTTCTCATGCTCATAATTTGGTTCACAAACACCTTTCCCCAACCTTCCTACCTGTCTCCTCCCTGCAGCTGTTTGACTACATTGCAGAATGCATCTCCGACTTCCTGGGCAAACATCACATCAAACACAAGAAGCTTCCTCTAGGCTTTACCTTCTCCTTCCCCGTCCGACACGAGGACATAGACAAGGTACGCTACGGACACACAGAAACCACGGGAGGCTTCATTTGCAAGAAACTGGAAGCGGACTTTGACCAATTGCGTCTCTTCTTCTTTCCTTTCCTGCTCTTAGGGAATCCTGCTGAACTGGACCAAGGGTTTCAAGGCATCTGGAGCGGAGGGAAACAATGTGGTCGGGCTGCTTCGAGACGCCATCAAAAGGAGAGGGGTAAGACCAGCATCCCACCTAAAACACAGCACTCATTGTGAGGGCTGGCATACGGATGCGAGGGCGAATGCAAGGGTCACGGTTCATACGGATGCTGAGGGTGAATATTCCCCCTGCCTCTGTTCCAGGACTTCGAGATGGATGTGGTCGCCATGGTGAACGACACAGTCGCCACCATGATCTCGTGCTACTACGAGGACCGTAGCTGTGAAGTGGGGATGATCGTAGGTAAGGACACACACACACAAAGACAAAACACCCCTCTTACCATCTCACTCCCCTCCCCATAAACACCTCCCCCTCTCACCCTTCTCCCTGTGGGGTCACAGGTACGGGCTGTAACGCCTGCTACATGGAGGAGATGGGCACTGTGGAGCTGGTGGAGGGGGAGGAGGGCCGTATGTGCGTGAACACGGAGTGGGGGGCCTTTGGGGCCAACGGGGAGCTGGAGGAGTTCAGGCTGGAGTACGACAGGGTGGTGGATGAGACCTCCCTCAACCCTGGACAGCAGCTGTGAGTCCTCCCCTCCTTTCCTGTCCTTAGTTCCCTCTTTTCTTCATACTTTTTTCATCCTTGCCTTCTTCCATCCATCAGTCCTTCCTTCCCTCCTTGCATCCTTTCTTCCCTCCTTTCTTCCATTTTTGCCACCTACCTTCCTTTCTTTCCTCATTCCTTTCTTCAGCCTCAGCGTCCAGCACGTGTTTGAAAGTTTCTGTTTGTCACGTGCAGCTGAGCATGAGACAACCACATCATGGTTTGTCAGTGGCTTACCTCTGGGTGCTAGGTAACTGGGTTGTTTTTCCCCATCTCTGTTTGTGAATAGCGGGCATGTGTAGACGTCAGTGTTCTGTCTCCAGGCACAGGGGGCAGATTGATGACTTCTACCTTTATGGGTCCTAATGATTGTTTACTCTGCGCCCTGACAACCACTGACCTGGCCAGGCCGGACCTTTTCCCCCTTCTCTCCCTCTCTTTTTCTTGGATGACTGGGACGTTCATGTGTTTTATGACGCACGTGCCCCCCCCCCCACTCCTCACCTCTTTGTCCTTTTTTCCTTCCCCCCCTCACCCCTGCAGCTATGAGAAGCTGATCAGCGGGAAGTACATGGGTGAGCTGGTGCGCCTGGTTGTGCTGAAGCTGGTCGACGAAGAGCTGCTGTTTAACGGGGAGGCGTCGGAGCAGCTGAAGACTCGCTTCAGCTTCGAGACGCGCTATGTCTCCCAGATTGAGAGGTGAGGGGGTCGCCAAGGTCAAAGGTCACTCCCTTCCCACCACGCCCCGTAGAATTTCTCAACTTTGCCTTTAACAGTTTGTAACAGCTGGCACCTCAAGACTCCTCAAAAACATCCACCTTGTGAACCCACCACACTTAGCCTAGCACACTAGCCTAGCAACACAGGGAGCAACACACATGTATCTTGCCCCTGTTTTCGCTTTTTTTCCCTCAGTGACTCTGGCGATAGGAAACAGATCTACAACATCCTGTCCACACTGGGTGTGTTGCCGTCAGAGCTGGACTGCGACATTGTGCGCCTGGTATGCGAGAGCGTGTCGACACGTTCCGCCCACATGTGTGGGGCGGGCCTCGCTGCCGTCATCAACCGCATGCGGGAGCACCGCAGCCAGGAGGAGATGAAGATTACCGTGGGCGTGGACGGGTCCGTTTACAAGCTCCACCCCTGGTGAGCAGGGGGAAAGGGAGGGGGGGATGCAGGAGGAGGGTGGGGAGAGAGGTGGACCGACCCAACGACCGGCTAACTCTGCTTCTGAACCTCCTCAGTTTCCAGGCGAGATTCCACAAGATCGTCAGGGAGCTCACACCTCATTGCGACATCACCTTCATCCAATCGGAGGAGGGCAGTGGGCGGGGGGCTGCCCTTATCTCAGCGGTGGCTTGTAAGATGGCAGCGTGCATGCTGACGCAGTGATGAAGGCCAGGGCCCAAGGTGAACTTCTGCCTCCTAACTGCAGGGGGCAATGCAGGAAAACTTGTCTGGGCTTTGGGGGTGCTGGTCATCCAGCATGGTCGTGCATCTAGATCCAGAACTATCAGCCACACGCCATTCTACTGAGGGACCTTGAGAAGATATTGTGAACACTGACCCCACATCAACCAAGATTTCTAAAGAAATTTGATGGCGCTGTTGGACGTACAGTGGTTCTGGAACGAGAGTGCACTAGTGGTTCCCCCATGAAACATTGGTGGAAAATGTAGTTCCCATAGTGTTGCTCATCATGTGTGGGAATGGCAGAGGCCAGTTAACAATAGAGGATCATTCATTTATACTGCTGTAATATACTGTAACAAATATGTCCATAAAACTTGTCCTTAAACGTGAGAAATACCATGTTGTAGTTGGATGTTTGTTTAATTCCAAAATGGTTATTTTTGATACTCGAATGTATCTGTCTAATAGTTTACTAGTGGACGATAGTCTTGTCACGTACTGTTCTTTAATTGAATTTGAATATCTTTGATATTGTATTTATTGAAGATTTGTTTACGTATTATCTCGTTGTTCTTAATCACTGTGTATAAGTTCTGATTGAGTGGGGGAACGCAATAAGCTGTAATAACGTAATCAAATGTACACTTGATCATGCTTAATTGCTGTAAATAAAGTTGACTGCGCCATAACGCATGCTGTCGTTGTGCGTTTTGTGCGGAAACGACCATCCACAACTCAACCTTTCGAGTCAAAGCTTTACATGTGTATGTATGAAAGCTTATACGTGTTTGCCTGTGTGTGTGTGTGTGCGTGTGTGTGATCCCACTCAGAGGAATCTGACCACTTTCTCCTTATCAGCCCCTCTCAGGGAGGGATGGAGAGATGGGGTGATGGATGTCCTCATAAGGGTGTATAGTCTACTGCCCAGGTCTATTTTGAGAAAGCAATAAGATAAGGAGGCCTGTACTTATACCCTCCCTGGAACATCGCAGCAGCCAGGGCACGACAACACACCCCGGACCCCAGACATGGTAAGTAGAGCAACCGCATCCCACATTCCACCTCTAGCTGACTGCGTGGGAGCATGGACTAGTAGAGGTGAAAGTGAATATGGAACTATTTTGGGTTGGGTTCTTTTCCGACTCTCCCGCACAGTCGCGGATGCGCGGTCATCCTTCCGGTTCGTGCACACAAGTTACCTGTCCTCTTGTCTGTTTGCTCGTTCTCCAGGCCAGTAAGAAAGCGGCAAACAAGAGGCAGAGAGGAGCCCAGAAGAGCTGCTCCAATGTCTTCTCTATGTTCGAGCAGTCCCAGATACAGGAGTTCAAGGAGGTACAGTTCAACGGCTAATCAGACAAGAAAATGGTTGTCTTGTAAAATTGTTTAACAAATAATCCACAAAAAACGTTTTCCATTGTGAGGAAGGACCAAACTCGTGAGAAGTGAGAGGGAGCATTTTATACTCTTAGATTCTTCTCCATTTCCATATTTGATAGGAGTCCCTGTATTTGTACTTTGTATTATTGATACAAAGATGAGTGCTGTACTGTATCCTGCTGTTGTTGTAAACTGCGATTTCCCCACAAATAAAGGCTTTTATTATTTTAAATAATAATTAATGTGGATCGTTGAATGTTGCGAGGATTAGAATGTTGTGCTCTTAATGTGTCCTGTTCCAGGCATTTGGCTGCATAGATCAGGACAGAGATGGAGTGATCAAAAAACAGGACCTGAAGGAAACCTACGGCCAGCTGGGTGAGACATGCTGTGGAATGCTCTGGAATGTCTCTCCTGTCGCTCATTGTTAATATCTCTCCTGTAGCTGTCAGTTGACATGTGCTTCCTGTTCTATTTGCAATACTTCATCACCATTGTTTGCACCATGAGTGTGTTGTTTGTGTTTTATGTGGCATTTCTGTGTGGGATGTGTGTGTGTGCTCCAGGAAAGCTCAACGTGAACGATGAGGAGTTGGAGGAGATGCTGAATGAGGGCAAAGGTCCCATCAATTTCACGGTGTTCCTCACTCTGTTTGGGGAAAAACTCAACGGTGAGAGCGTTCATTACCGTTCGCTATGACATAGGTGCACTTGATTTGTCTCACCACGGCGCCCCCCCATAGGCAAATCAAACGTAACTCGTGTCATTTCAGAAACTTTCCTGTCATGGAAGCCTGTCTATCATTTATCCAGGTGTGGTTCCACCCTGTAGGTACTGACCCTGAGGACACCATCCTAGCTGCTTTCAAACTGTTCGACCCAAACGCAACCGGCTTTGTCAACAAGGACGAGTGAGTTTGACACCAAACCGACTGCCGTCCCTCATCCCAGACAGTCAAGCTGGTTGTCGAGCTGTCATAGTTTCTAATGATGCTGACATCCCTGTCTCTCTTCGGTCTCCTTTTGTACACAAGGTTCAGACGATTACTGATGAATCAAGCTGATAAGTTCACCGCTGAAGAGGTTGATATTTCTTTATTTTAAGAAATACGTGTTCCTGATTTTCAGTTAGCGTTCCCCTTTCAGTGTGTTGACAGGTCTGTCTCTTGTTCACCCCCCATTCTCCCCATCTCCTCACCCTGTCTCATCCCCTCTGTCTTCCTCCCTTCCCCCTGTCTCCTCCCCTGTGTCCCCCTGTCTCCTCCCCCTGTTTCCTCCCCCTGTCTCCTCCCCCTTGTCACCACCCCCCTTCCCCCTGTCTCCTCTCCTGTCTCCCCCCCTCCTCCTCCCTGTCTCCAGGTAGATCAGGCCTTCTCCGTAGCTCCTATTGACGTAGCGGGCAACATAGACTACAAGTCTCTCTGCTACATCATCACACACGGAGATGAGAAGGAAGAATCCTAATCGCATTTTGATTGTTCGCTGATCGGAACCCCCCGACCCCTGAAGGACCCACAATGGCTTTCATGACTGTGCTTGAATAAACCTCAATTGATATAATTTGGATTGTGTGGGTTTGCTGCATACACACACACGCGCACACACACACACGCGCACACACACACACACACACAAAGGTCAACCAATATTCATTCATTCATTTAGCAGATGCTTTTATCCAGAGTGACTTCCAAGTTAGAGCTTTACAAAAGAGCATCGGTCACTGATCATAACAACATGATAGTCCACTCCCAATCATTGAGGGTTGTCAGATTATGAAACATACATTGAGTGAAACCAAACAAGTGCCAAAGGTATGAGCCACAAGAGCATTCAGTTAAAAGAAGTTACAATTAAATGGTATGTATCTCAAATGTGCAATAGTGTACCTGTGGTGAGTACAAAAATTCAGGTTAGAACCAAACAAAGAACATGGCCCTCAATAAAGGTCATTATGGTCCTGGGGAAAACTAACATTAGGTCCAGCAGTCATTCCTAATACTAATCCCAGAACACGTGTATCTTGCGCCTCTTCTTGAAGGTGGTGAGATACAGTGTCTCTGATGGAGCATACAGTGTCTCTATATGAAACAAAACAATTAGATAAGGGTTCCAGATTAAATATTTACATTTAGCAGGCACACTTAAACAGAGCAATATACAGCACATACGGACATTCCCCCAAGGCAAGTAGGGTGAACATCAAACAGTTTTTGAACTCACAACCTTCCGATCACTACTCAAACACCTTAACCACTCAGCCACCTGAACACCTATTTATTTGTTTGTGTTCACACAGACAAGCACATTCACTTGAGTTTGGGTCTGATTAACAAATACATGTACAACACATGAACACACAATAAGGATGCCCAATGTAATTTGTTTCCCAAACACATGCAGGCCACAGTCAAACAGCCCTGCTTTGAAATTCCATTTCATTTGGGCCCCTGTTGCCGCGGTGACAACAACAAACCCCTTTGAGAATCCACAGAGAGCTTGAGGCTGAGGCCAAACAGTCACACAATTGTCCTGGACTACATAGGGATAGGAGAAATACTACCACCAGAGTTAAGACAGAGAGTCAGATCATCTTACCTTGCATCTGGCTTATACATCAATTTTTCATGACCTCAGTTGTCTCTGAGTCTATTTTGGAGATGTAGCTAGCTACCTAGCCAAGATGCCAATCTCATCAGGGGCCACGGGCAGGGTCGATATAGGGGTGGACACCTCTATTTCCTGGACCCCAGACGGGCTGAGGAGGGATGGCAAGCCTGCCTACAGGTCCCAGGATTCCTACTTGAAAAGGTACCGATGTGGAGTGTGTTGCTATGTTTGGCCCAAGTGAGGTTGTGTAGGTGTGAGTCCGACTTGCCGTTTTGTGTTTTGTGTGTGTGTGTGTGTGAGATGTGTTTTGTACGGTTCATGTGTGTTTTGTTCAGGGGGCTTGATACTGAGGTAGTTAATCTAAGATACTGTAGTTTTGGTATTTACTGTGTTCTAGTACACTAATGATTGAAAAGAACCCACATATACATTTTTCAGTCTTCCATCAAAATGTAAGAACTACAGTTATTATATAGTTCCTAATACAATACAGTCCTTACCTGTAGCTGGAGCAACAGTTCATATTCAATACGAATTTATTGATATTACACAAGCATTGGTTATGATTTTATTGCTGGGTAGTACAAGTACTATACTCTGTGTTGACTCTTCATTCAGTCAATAGCAACAGGGTAACATTTGCTGTTATCTGGGCTGAGATGCCCACTACTGGTCACTGTTAAATGTCTCTCCCTCAACCCTTCCCTCTGCTCTGCTACAATCTGCTCTCACGGTCTCCTAGGTACCTGGAGACTCACCAGCTAGGGAGCAACCCTGCTAACAAAAATGCCTTGGGGGTGAGGAGCTTTCAACGCCAGGCCATCTACAACAGGGGTGTCCAATCCTGGTCCTAACTGTCCTGACAGTTGTAGATGTTTCCCTGCTCTAGCACACATGACTCTAATGAATGTTTTTTTATTGAGGTCTGTGGAAGCCTGGTGATGAACAGCTAAAACCTTCACACCAGTGGCCTCTGAGGACTAGCATTGGATACCCCTGATCTACATCCTCAACGAACATACACACAGATCCCATATGTAGGTGTTTCTGGAACTTTCTATGCTATTGAAGCTTTGTGTCTGATTCCATCCGTCAGCGGCCGGCGGAGTCACATGGTGCGCACACTGGCGTAGACCAGCCACCGAACGTGGGGGATTTGCAGCATGAGAGCAGGCCTGCCGGTGAACACAACTCGAAGACATCGAAAACATGCGTTCTGCTATGACAGAGCCAAGCTTTTCATTCTGCCACTACTTTTACATTTATCAGACGCTTTTATCCAAAGCGACTTACAGTAAGTACAGGGACATTTTTCCCTGAGGCAAGTAGGGCGAAGTGCCTTGCCTAAGGACACAACATCATATAGCCACAGCCGAGGCTCGATCTCAAAACCTTCCGATCATGAGGCCAACGCCTTAACCATTGAGCCATCTGACCCCCGCTACTGACACGTGCGCAGCGTCAGCTAGCCTGAACGCTCATGTATTATGTTCCTCTAGTTTACATACCATGAATGTGTTGTGCCATTGTGTGTGTTGATCTTGATGATGGTGTTTGTGAATATATAAATGGTTTGCAGCAAAAACAAAGAGGTGAGTTCATCTTTAGGTCTGAGATGAACAACGTTTATTTTCGAAACAATTAGCGGCCCCAGGGACAATCAGGAGATGCACCGTGAAGGATCCGTAGCAGCACATGCTCAACAACAACTAAAACACTGCAAATACTGGATCTTTCTAATCAAACACACATAACTACAGAAATGATATCCATCGTCTGCTACACATGAGACATCTGGGGCCTCATGTACAAAGGTTGCGTACGCACAAAAACGTGGCGTACGTCCTTTCCCACGCTCACGTTCAGATGTATCAAACGTGAAATGACCGTGGAAATGTGCGGTGCCCCACACCAACTTCATAGCTGTCGTACGCACGTTTCTACAGCTATTGTTCATTTGGCGACACTTAGAGGTGATGCTGGGAAACTGTTAATAATGTGAAAACAGTCATCAGAGTGATGTGCACATCAGAGACACCGTCATGAACAATTTACACACCCAGGCGTTTGTAATCGTATAGGTGAATATAAAAGCATGCGCAAAGTGATGAAGAAAATTATATTAACAATGGCAGCGTTAGCGTTGTTTAAGGACCTTGCAAATGGTGCAATCCGACGTGAGCAAGCTTTTAGGGAACGCAAGGATTTACTTGCAAACAATAACGGGCTCATAAGTAAAACAGCGAAATGCACATTTGGGCAAGTGTGCATTCATATGTTTTTATTTTATTGAAATTAGAGCTGCAAAGCTTTCTATCAAGCCACTGATTGACTCTTTTCTTCCCTCTACTCATTTTGATTTATCTGATCCAGGGCCGGCTCTACTTAATAAAACGTCTTCACACAAAACGGCATGATTAAGGGTGCCTGGCAGCGCCCCTCCAACCGATGGCGCTCTAGGCGACCGCCTATGTCGCCTATGCCAAGAGTCGGCCCTGATCTCATAAAAAGCATGCGCAATGTGAGACACAAGAGGGAAATCTCAGGTCCAGGGCCTATTTACATTAATTTGCATATTTAAATGGGGGCGTGGACAGGGAGGAGTTCGGCACCTCTGCATGTGCGCTCAATTCCACGGTGATTGTGATGTACAAAAGAAACGTGCTAGGATTCATGCCTACGCACACTTTGATACATCTGAATTTATTTGTGCGTACGACAGTTTCTGGGTTTTGGCGTACGCCAAGTTTCAGTAGGAAATCCACGCAAGTCTTTGTACATGAGGCCCCTGGTCTTTGGCTGAATGAGTGCAGTGCTTTATTAGCCAAACATACTTCCTCTTCTGGTGGCACATGTCCACACAGCGTAGTGGCCTTTCCCTTAAATGTGTGATGTAATTTCCTTTCCTTGTTGAGCCGTCAGAATGGTCGGCCTCGTCCACACAGAAAGGAGAGGCGAGTGTGTGTGTGTGTATGTGTGTGTGAGTGAGAGAGTTTGTGTGAGTGTGTGTCAGTCGCTGCTACTATCCTCTGATCCCAGCACCATGTTACAGTACTGTTTCTGCTGCTCCTCCTTAAACGTGTCCTTCACCTTGGCCCTCTTTAGTCCTCCATCCCTGCATGGATACACAAACACACATTAAAAGTGATCGATGCTGGGATGAGGATGAGTGAGGAAGATAAGTGTGGTGGATTAAGAGGATGAGTGTAATGGATGAGTGTGGAGGGCGAGCATGGAGGATGAGTGTAAAGGGCAAGGATGAGTGAGGAAGATGAGGGTGGCGGATGAAGAGGATGAGTGTGATGGATGAGTGTGGAGGGCGAGCATGGAGGATGAGTGTGAAGGGTGAGGATGAGTGAGGAAGATGAGGGTGGCGGATGAAGAGGATGAGTGTGATGGATGAGTGTGGAGGGCAAGCATGGAGGATGAGTGTGAAGGGTGAGGATGAGTCAGGAAGATGAGGGTGGCGGATGAAGAGGATGAGTGTTGTGGATGAGTGCGGTGGATGAGCGTGGTGAATGAGTGTGGAGGATGAGCGGTGGATGAGCATGGGGCTCCTCTCACCAGGACAAGTCCACCAGGCCTCCCTGGTGAGCGATGGCAGACTTCACTCTGTTGGCAAACTGCACCGCATCTTCCCCCTCCTGCACGCACACACACAGGAAGAGGCGAGTGTGTCAAACAAGGGGATGTCCGTGCGTGTGTGTCTGAGAGACTGGGCACGTGTCACACCCACCTGTTGTTGCATGGCTGGTAGATACCACACATTGCAGACAATGGCCCAGCTGGTCATCATCCGCAGCAGATAGCTGATCATGTTGTACTTACTGCTGTTCCAGAAGGCGTCACCAAACTGAGGGTCATACTGCAGAACCACATATATGTAGCATCAAACCACAGCATCATGCAACTATCACAGGACCACATATATGTAGCATCAAACCACAGCATCATGCAACTATCACAGGACCACATACATGCAGCATCAAACCACAGCATCATGCAACTATCACAGGACCACATACATGCAGCATCAAACCACAGCATCATGCAACTATCACAGGACCACATACATGCAGCATCAAACCACAGCATCATGCAACTATCACAGGACCACATACATGTAGCATCAAACCACAGCATCATGCAACTATCACAGGACCACATACATGTAGCATCAAACCACAGCATCATGCAACTATCACAGGACCACATACATGTAGCATCAAACCACAGCATCATGCAACTATCACAGGACCACATACATGTAGCATCAAACCACAGCATCATGCAACTATCACAGGACCACATACATGTAGCATCAAACCACAGCATCATGCAACTATCACAGGACCACATACATGTAGCATCAAACCACAGCATCATGCAACTATCACAGGACCACATACATGCAGCATCAAACCACAGCATCATGCAACTATCACAGGACCACATACATGTAGCATCAAACCACAGCATCATGCAACTATCACAGGACCACATACATGCAGCATAAAGATTTTACAAAATACACAGGCTTTTATGGGGTGTCCAATTTTTTTCCACATGGCTGTACATATATCATCAAACCACTACCACAGCATCATGGGACTGGCACAGAAGCAACAGCATACAGCATTATTACATTTAGTATGATACACCATCACTTATCACTGCCAGTATTAAAGGCTATCACAGCATTATATCATTATATCACTATGATAAAACTTTGTATGTGAATACAGAAATAATATACTGTCTCCTACAAGTATAATATGGTATAACATACCTTGATAGCCACAGGATAAATGGTTCCACCAATTTCAAAGCTCCCTTTTTTAAACATCATGACCGATGTGTTGTTGACACAGGTTCCTGCATGGGGACACCAGAGATACATGACTGGTATAAGCGCGCACACACACACACACGCATGCACACACACGCACGCACACAGGCACACACACGCCCACACACACACACACACATCTGATCTGGGCTGTGTTTGTCCCCGAGGCAGTCTCAGAGCTGTACTCACCCTCGGGGAAGATCAGGATAGGCAGCTTGGTCTTGTCATTGACATGATCCCTCAGCCTGAAAAAGCAGCCACAGGGTTCAAGCACATGCAGGAAACAAAACAAACCTGGCAACCCTAGGGCCTTATGCCCCAAACCTGGAACTAAGCTAGCTAGCTAAAAAACTAGCAAGAAACTAACAGTGTTTATTACTTGTAAGAGTCTTCCTGTAATCCAGAGCAACGTAATCCCCACGTTCAAATCCACTGCTCACGGCTGCAGACTCACCTCTTGGACACTAGGTGGCGATCTTTCATCTCGGCTCTCTCAAACCAGATGTGAGGACAGGAGCGCACCATGGCTCGCTGCACCACGCCGATGAGACCTCCATGAACTTGGCCCACCTGCAGATTCCCACATGCCACGCCATAGTCAAACAGAAACATATAGAACATGCCAGAAGATATAGGAGCATTTGGGGAAACACACTGAGAATAGTCGATGTGGGTCAAAAGACAAAAAAGGTCTGGGACCTGTGTTGAGGACACTCACCATGGCGTAGCAACCGTCGTTACAGAGGATGACAATGTCGATTGGGGACGTATGATTGGCTACGCAGATTCCTCCCTTTTTGGGGCGGTTTTCTCTGGAAACACACAGTCACACACACCTTGTGTTAAGGGTGAAGGGTTGTAGTGAGTGGACGTTCAGTGTGCTGGGCTGAGGGTTTGCAGAGTGTGTGTGTCGGGGGGGGGGGGGGGGGGGGCGGGGGGGGAGACACACTCACTTGTTGTGATAGTGGATAGTGGCTGACAAGCCTCTGGCGCAGATCCTGTAGCACATTATATGAGCCCACTCACTCAAGAAGAACTTGAGTCTGTGCACACACACGCGCACGCACACACACAGGAGTGAGAACAGCAGGATACCCACAGTATAGGCCTATACCATATGTGGGCAATCCTGGTCTGAGGGCCACTGTCCTGAAGGTTTTAGATGTTTCCCTGTTCTAGCATACCTGCTTCTATTATTAGGCTTTCACAGAGCTTGATAATGATCCATTCATTTGAGTCAGATGTGCTGAAGCAGGGAAACATCTAAAAACTTCAGGATAGTGGTCCCCGAGGACCAGGGTTGCCCACCCCTGGTATAGGCTAAGCCAGTGGTCTTCAACCCTGGTCCTCAGGACCCACTGTCCTGCATGTTTTGGATGTTTCCCCCTTCCCACACACCTGATTCTAATGCATGATCGTTTACCAGGATTCTTCAGAGCTAGATAACGACCCATGCATTAGAATCAGGTGTGTTGGAGCAGGGAAACATCTAAAACATGCAGGACAGTGGGTCCTGAGGACCAGGGTTGAAGACCACTGGGCTAAGCTGTACAACTCCTAGCAAAAAGTATGGAATGACCAGTCTTGGGCAAGCACTCACTCTGACATTGTTATTTATCGTGTCCGCCTATTGCTATTGTTATGTTATTGTCATTAATGTATATTGCCCTGCAACTCTGTATGCTATACTTTACCCTGCTACTGTTTCCTGCAATTTCCACCCCCTGGAGGACAGAAAGGTTTTTTGGGGGGGAATCACTCCATTTTGAGTAGAAAATAAGCACACACCCAGTCAATTTACTTTCCTTAATAAGGCACCTGCCTCAGATTAGATCTGCTCGTTAGTCAGCAGTTAAAAACAGTGCAGTTATCACACCGTGGAGGGCTGCTGGACCAAGTGGCTTGGCAAGAATCATGGCTCCAACAAGAGAGATGTATCTTGAGACCAAAGACAGGATTATTAAACTTCTTGAAGAAGGTAACTCTACACGTATGGTTGCCAAAGATGCGGGCTGTTCACAGTCAGCTGTATCGAAGATCTGGGCCAAGTACAAACAGCATGGGAAGGTTGTTAAAGTCAAGTGTACTGGTAGACGAAGGAAGACATCTAAGCATCAAGACAAACAACTAAAGGCTATGGGCCTCATGTACAAAGACTTGCGTGGATTTCCTACTGAAATTTGGCTTAGCCAAAACCCAGAAACTGTCGTACGCACAAATAAATTCAGATGTATCAAAGTGTGCGTAGGCATGGATCCAAGCACGTTTCTTTTGTACATCACAATCAACGTGGAATTGAGCGCACATGCAGAGGTGCCGAACTCCTCCCTGTCCACGCCTCGATTTAAATATTAAAATCAATGTAAATAGGCCCTGGACCTGCAATTTTCACCCCCTGGAGGACAAATAAAGGTTTATCTAATTTCCCTCTTGGTCCGATCAGATAAATCAAAATGAGTAGAGGGAAGAAAAGAGTAAATCAGGAGCTTAATAGAAAGCTTTGCAGCTCTAATTTCAATAAAATAAACATTTGAATGCGCACCTGCCCAAATGTACATTTCGCTGGTTTACATAGACAATTAAACGAATAAACTATTTACGCACCCATAGCCCCCCATCGCGCACCGCGCCAGCCTCCAGCCTGTTTCCAACCATGCTGTTAGTCAGAATGAATGAGTCATGCGTTGAAACAGGCCACCTTGCCACGATTTTAGTTAACTGCATTTGCGCATCACATTTGATTTGATTATTAATGGAATTAAAATGTTTTATATTAACATAAACAAATTCATCCTGTGATGGCGCTTTTATAGCAATGTGTGTGCAGTCAATATCTCCCATAACCTTAGGGAAACCGGCTATCGCTGCTAATTGGTAACCGAAATTGGCTTATGAGCCAGTTATTGTTTGCAAGTAAATCCTCACGTTCCCTAAAAACTCGCTCACGTCGGATTGCACCATTTGCAAGGTCCTCAAACAACGCGAACGCTGCCATTGTTAATATAATTTTCTTCATCACATTGCGCATGCTTTTATATTCACCTATATGATTACAAACGCCTGGGTGTGTACATTGTTCATAACGGTGTCTCTGATGTGCACATCACTTGACCGTTTTCACATTAGTAACAGTTTCCCAGCATCACCTCTAAGTGTCGCCAAAGGAACAATAGCTGTATAAACGTGCGTACGACAGTTATGAAGTTGGCGTGGGGCAACGCACATTTCCACGGTCATTTCACGTTTGATACATCTGAACGTGAGCGTGGGAAAGGACGTACGCCACGTTTTTGTGCATACGCAACCTTTGTACATGAGGCCCCATATGTCTTGAAAACATAAAATGCACAAGAAGAAGAAACGAAAGGAAGCTGGAGTCAATGTATGTGACAGAACTGTGCAAAATCGCCTAAAGGAAATGGGATTTTCATACAGGAAAGCTAAAAGGAAACCATCATTGACGCTTAAACAGAAAAGAACAAGACTGCCATGGGCTAAGGAGAGGCAATCATGGACTGTGGATGACTGGATGAAGGTTATCATCAGTGATGAGTGGTGATGAGTGGTTTCCACCTGTGGTGGAAATTGAAAATAAATCGTCCATAGCAAGGCTCCGACCTGCAAAGATGATCTGGCAACTGCAATCAAAGAGAGTTGGCACCAGATTGATGAACAATACTGTTTGGCAGTCATCAAGTCCATGCCTCAGAGACTGCAAGCTGTCATAAAAGCCAGAGGTGGTGCAACTAAATACTAGTGATGTTTTGATTGTTATTTCTTTGTTTTTCATGATTCCATATTTTTTTCCTCAGAATGGAGTGATTCCATATTTTTTCCCCTGTGCTTGGTCTGTAAAAGTAACATTTGCTGACCACCACAAGGTTTTTTATTCATTTCTTTTAGTGTTTCTGGTGGCAGAGCGGTTAGTGCTCTCGCTTCCCAATAAGGAGATCATGAGTTCGAATCTCGGGCCTGACCATGATTTCTCTGGGTGGAGTCTGCATGTCCTCCCCGTGTTACCCGTGGGTTCTCTCCGGGCACTCCGGCTTCCTCCCACCGTCCAAAGACATGCATGTGGTAGGTTAATTGGACATTGTGTGGAAAAAATGTCCCTAGTGTATGACTGTGTGAGTGAATGGATGTCTCTATGTTGTCTGTCAATGTCTGTGTGATAGCCCTGCGACTAGCTGGCCCCAGTCCAGCCTACGGCCTGAAAGTAGCTGGGATAGGCTCCAGTCACCCGTGACCCCTAACGGGAATAAGCGGAAGAAAATGAATGAATGTTTCTGAATGCCAAGGAGTTGCACTTTTGAAAAACGTCATAATCTTTTCATGCTTTTTATCAGAGTTTGTTCTACAGAATAAAATGCCTGAGTGAGTGCTCGCCCAAGACCATACTTTTTGCTAGGGGTTGTATGTTCAGCTCAGCGTTCAGGTGAGATAGGTAGGTACCTGCAGTTTGGCATCAGACCCACAGTAGAGGTAGCGATCACCAGCCAGGTCAGACCTATGGTCGCCAACGTGATCCTGCAAGACACAGTCAGTCACAGTCCCCTCCTACACAGCAGGGACCCTGCTGACCAGGGGGGCGGGGGACGTGGGCTCTCTGGGTGAAAGGTTACAATGTTGTGACCCCGAACTGGGCAACAGGTGTGTGTGCGTGAATGCGCGTGAGTGAATGAGTGTTTATTCAATTCAACATTTTCTTTCACTCACAAGAGCATTCAAAGCAAGACAAAATAACACAATATGCATGACAATGCGAGTGTGTATGTGTGCAAGTCTGTGTGTGTTACCTGAGAGGGGCGAGGATGCAGTATCTGACAAGCACCCCCAGGCCCCACACCATAGTCAGCTTCAGACTGATGTAGTGGAAGTCGGTATTGGTCCGTGTCAGCAAGTTCCACGACACTAGCTCCTCCGAGGTGAAGCGCTGGGTCACCTAGGGGTCAGGAGGTCACCGCAGAGGTCAATCTAAGCCCACCCAAATTAGGTACGCCAGCGCCAAGCGATCCATCCTGGACATTTCCCAGTGGGCACAATGATCCTCACTCAGGGGTGGGCAATTCCGGTCCTCAGGGGCAGTTGTCCTGAAGGTTTTAGATCAGGGGTTTCCAATCCTGGTCCTTGGGGCCATTGTCCTTAAGGTTTTAGATGTTTCCCTGCTCTAGCACGCCTGACTCTAATGAATTGGATGTTATCAAGATCTGTGGAAGCCTGATACGGTAATTACCATTCATTAGAATCAGGTGTGCTGGAGCAGGGAAACATCTAAAACCGTCAGGACAGTGGCCCCAAGGACCAGGATTGGAAACCCCTGTTTAAGATGTTTCCCTGCTCCAGCACACCTGATTCTAATTATCAGGCTTCCGCAGACCTTGGTAACGACACATTCATTTGAATCAGGTGTGCTGGAGCAGGGAAATCTTTAGGACAGTGGACCCGAGGACCAGGATTGCCCACCTCTGCTCTACGTGAATAACTCCCAGAATGCACCTCGTCCTCGACGATACTTTCGATCCCTCGCCGGCAGAAGTAGAAACAGTCGCTCAGGGTGAAGTTGCCCCCTAGGGGCAGTTTGGGTCGGCTGAGCCTCAGCTCTCCAAGCTCCTTCTCCATGGAGCCGTTATGTCTCTGGATTAGACCTGGGGGGGGGAGGGTCACAAACAGCATATAAACATCCTCCTCACATTAGCGTAATGTGAATCTGTCGGTGTGTAGTACCGGTGTGTAGTTTCATTGTAGAAAAGGTTTCAGAGACAGTAAGGAAGGCTTCTCCCAGAAGGCAGGGTTTATGCAGCACAGATTAGCATAAATATCAGAGTTCTAGAACCAACTTCTTGATTTTGAAAACAGTGTCGAGATGACTACATCGAAAACCTTTTCAACGACAAGAACGTATAAAAACGGGGAAAAGTAGATACACACACAGAAACAGCTATCTTTTCCTGAGTCGTGAGCTAGTCTGCTGGTGCTGGCCTTGTGTTTGATTATCTGGGGGCACCTGGAGATAGGATGGTATTTAAAATGATCAAAGAACGCGGGGTAACTGATACTGGAGATCGGTTGAGTGTGTGTTAGGTAGGTTTCAAGACGGTCAATGTGAAATGTGTGTTACTGATAACACCCAGGACAAAGTCTAGGAGTCACATTGATAGTTCTTGGCTGCAGAAAGTCAAATCTCAGCTTCAAGCAACACACCAAGTGTCCTCGAAGTTCTCTGAAATGTTATTGTCAGTTTGTGACAATCCTCCAGAGATGACACATACGCACAAGGTGTGGATGTAGGCGAGCCCTTGGGGTTTGACCTCTTGCCAGTACCTCAGGGACTTGTAGACTTGTTCAGACATGGAGGCAAAACCCAACATACCAACGTTGCACAATCAGGGATGGGACCAATGAGCCGTAAAAGCACAGCTGTAATTACCGCTTCACAGGAAGTCTGTCCCAATGTGATGAGTCAAACACGCTTCTGAGCTAGCGGCCAAGAGAATTACAGCACACACCGAAACACAAATGTTCCATTGCACACAATCCATACATCCTTCTCTCTAACCTCTGGTAGATTGGGCTGTACAACATTAACAACACAACAGTTATAGGTTACAAAATTAACAACACAACATTTTGGGGCCACACAAACTATGGCTGTGTCTACCCCCCACCTCCATCCGTCTGTTTCTGGGATCTGTTGGGACTTACTGCTGGACGGCGATGCCGGGATAGACTGTTGCTCTCTGTGCTCCTTTTGTAGTCTCAGAGTAGCCCACTGCAAGACCAGAGAGAGAGCACTGTTACTAATAATACCTCATTTAGCAGATGCTTCTATCCAAAGTTACTGTCTCTGCTGCCCCCCAACCAAACCTGCTACCTCCCAACCAACCCTACTACCCCACAACCAACCCTGCTGACCCCATCACCCTCACCACACCCAGCCCTGCCACACCCTAAAGCATTTCAAAGTTAAAAAAAAATATTTATTCCTTGTTGTTTGTTGAGTCCTGTTTACATTCTTTACTAGCTCCATCCTGCCACAATAAATTCCCGGTGTCTGAATTCTGATTCTCTAAAACATTAAATACATTTTTAAAAATAAATCCTTGTAAAGAAGGATTTGAGGAGACAGGGAAGGAACTTGGGGAGGGGATCCATTTTGACTCCAGGCCGAGCCTGAGGCAGCAAGTACCTCCAGCGTTTTGATGAGGATGTCCATGTAGGTCTCCGATATTCCCAGCGAGAAGCCAAACATGGCCGGGACCATGATGAGAGCGAGGATGAGGCCCAACCACACCTTCACCACCCAGAAAGCCACCAGCCAAAAGTCTTCCATAGCTGCAACAGAACCCTCTCTCTCGCTTTTCTGGCACCTCTCTGTTTCTCTGGAGGAGAGGGGAGTGGAGGAGGGGGGATGAGACTAGAAAGGTTGTCAGACCCTGGCATATTTAACCTTTTGGAGTGTATATTCCTACGACATAACTTGATGTTAACACACAGGTATGCTCATCATTAGAACTTCGGACTCAAAAGGCAATAAAAGAAAGAGCATATACTCCAATGCAAGTGAAACGTCAGACCAGTCTAAAGCTATGATAAAAGCGACTGCATGTAAAATATCACTGTCAAGTCAACTGCTGTTGTGGAGGGTGGCACATGACGCCTGGCAACAAAAATAACTTTACTAAGTTTACTTAGTTCGATATCTACGACCACACTAGCTGACAATGGTTCACTCACATAAATCTATACGAGCGTCCTACAATTCAGAGGGCTGCCTTTAAAGACCAGCCGCAACTTTCTTGAGTAACTTATTCCCAATAGCGTGATCCTACGACTAGTCACACCTTCCCGCATGTTTTACCTGACCAGGCAGCCGGTCGCTATATCCTACCGGTTGAAATTCAGTCCATGTCCTTATGCAGGATCAGCAGGTCCAGCAGCAAGGGACTTTGTTTGGGGTCGAAGGAGCAGACATGTCTGTAGAGGTTCACGCCCGGCTCTGGATCAAAGTTCATTGTGTCAAAGCGAGCAGCGACTTTCCGTGCTCGATCCAGGAACTGCAAGCCGTGGGGGAAACCATCCCGTCGACGTTAAAACTGGACTTTGGGCTTAAAAGTCACTTGAATAAATTACTGGTTGGTTTGCATACTCGTAGATCCTTTGATAGGATGATATGGTAGGATTTCACTCCTCATTTCCCTCCACTGGCTTCCAATCATTTACGTGTATTCATTTAGCAGACGCCTTTATCCAAAGCGACTTACAAGAGAGAGCTTTACAAAAGAGCATCTGTCACTGAGCATTGCAACGTGATAGACAGCAAAACATAGTGGGCTTCTAGATTATGAAACGTACATTGTGAGAACCAATAAGTCCCAAGGGAAGAGCTATAAGAGCATTCAACAAGTTTAACTAGTCTACCTGTGGCACGAGTAATAAAGCAACAACAATAATAGCGAGTTTCTGAACAACAACAGATGATATTTCTATCAAGTCTCTCCTCCAGCCACCTTTAAATACCAGCTTCTGCTTCCTAGTCTTCTGACAACCGTCTTGTGGTCCCATGCACCCCTCAACAGCACCCGGTCACAACATAATCTCTTCTCCTGTCTGGTCCCTCAATGGTGGAATCAACTCTCCACCTCCATCAGAGACACTGATTATCTCCCCACCTTCAAGGAAAGGCTCAAGACACACCACACGGTACTTAGGAATGACTGCTGGATCTAATGTTAGTTTCTGTTATGTTGCTGTTCTGTTCAGTTATGTTAGCACTGACAGAGACTTGGCTCCGCCCAGAGATTACTGCAACTCTCCATCAACCACTCCTTCTCCCACTCGTCCAGCCCAACCAGACGAGGTGTGGGCCAAAGCACTACTCTCCCCACACCTCAAATACACATCCAACCCGCTATCTGCTACTGCCAAAGCTTTTGAATACCATTATGTGATGCTAACTGATCCTATCAGAGCACTCTTAGTCATCCTCTATCGCCCACCTGGGCCACTAATTGACTTTGTGGAAGAACTGGGTGGGAAAACAAATTGACCTCATCCTGACGCGCGATAGCATTGCTGACTGAACATCGGTTACCGCACTACATATTTCTGATCACTTCCATTGACATTGATTCATTTAGCAGACGCTTTTCTCCAAAGCGACTTACAGTAAGTACAGGGCCATTCTCCCTCCCTCCCAGGGACTTCCTCCTCCAATTATTGGTCTCGGTCTCTCCAACTCCTCCTACCTCGCTCCCCACCTCATAAACCTCCAACGAAACCTCCACTCCCTATCTCCCTTTAACTTCTCCTCTATTGTAACATCATTCCTTGCCCCCATTGACAAGTTCACGTCCTGCGGTACGGATGTTGCCACCGACACTCTGCTATCCACGCTGAGCTCGATTTATGCTTCCGCGATTCGTCGCCCGCATTGCTCCGCCGACAACGCGGACCCTCCCGCATTGCCCCTCCGCGCACCTCCAAAAAATCGTTGCGGCGTCACAAGCGCTGTGATTGGTCCGCTCAGAACGTGACGTAGTTTTGTAAATAGTTGATACGTGTGTTGTATCGTTTGAGTGCACTTTTTGCCGTGATTTGCCGTAATTTGACTTTTTATATTACATTTATACATACTACAATGCATATTGTTGTTGTATTGTTTTAGTGCTGTGATTTTTTTAATTATACTTTTTGTATTACATAATACATGAGAATAAAACACACAAGTTTGTTTTTAAGCAGTTGTTTTGATATTTATTTTCAACACACACAGCACAACACAGTTTACACACCATGCATAGTTCACAGTTTATTATCACTCAATGAGTGTGCTTCGGGACACCAATCTGAAGTTCGAATCATCGGCCACCACTTTTCTCCACTCGCCAGGCTGTATACGGCGAAGAAGCTCGTCAAATCGGCCCGCTGACATTCGAAAGTATCGAAAGTGCATTTGTTCATCCAGGTCCCTCAGTGGGTGAACCAGTGTTGCAAATTTACCCGTTTCCAGCCTCAAACGATCGTACAGAACCTCCGCAAACGTCTTCTCTGTCGCCTGCGCTTCCACATCATTTGCAAAATAAGCATTTGCTCTTGAATAATGAGCAAAGATTCGGCTATAACCCTTGAAACCACACAGCCACACCCCACTGGTGGCATGGCGGTGAATTGCGGACCCTCGACGCAAAACTTCGAATGCTCAACAACCGCGCCACGCCCCACGCGTAAGGTTTGACGCGGGAGCATAAACCTAGCTTAACTGCGTCTCTGGACACTCTCTGCCCGCTGTCAACTAGACCTGCACAATCCTCTCCCGCCTGCCCGTGGCTCCCCCACCCCCTCCCTCCACCGGACAGCAGACGACTTCTCCTGCTTCTTAGGGAATAAAGTCACCGACATTAGCAGCCAATTCCCTGAACCCACACTGCTTACCCACTCTCACACTACTTGTCTAACCTCTTTCTCCACCCTATTCGAGACAGATATACAGTCAGGTCCATAAATATTTGGACAATTTTCATCATTTTGGTTCTGTATACCACCACAATGGATTTGAAATGAAACTATCAAAATGTGCTTTAAGTGCAGACTTTCAGCTTTAATTTCAGGGTATTTACATCCAAATCAGGTGAACGTTGTAGGAATTACAACACATTTGATATGTCCCCCCCCCCTTTTTAAGGGACCAAAAATAATTGGACAAACTAACATAATCATAAATCTAATTATCACTTTTAATACCTGGTTGCAAATCCTTTGCAGTCAATGACAGCCTGAAGTCTGGAACCCATAGACATCACCAGACGCTGGGTTTCATCCCTGGTGACGCTCTGCCAGGCCTCTACTGCAACTGTCTTCAGTTCCTGCTTGTTCTTGGGGCATTTTCCCTTCAGTTTTGTCTTTAGCAAGTGAAATGCATGCTCAATTGGATTTAGGTCAGGTGATTGACTTGGCCATTGCAGAACATTCCACTTCTTTGCCTTAAGAAACTCTTTGGTTGCTTTCGCAGTATGCTTCAGGTCATTGTCCATCTGCACTGTGAAGCGCCGTCCTATGAGTTTTGAAGCATTTGGCTGAATCTGAGCAGATAATATTGCCTGAAACACTTCAGAATTCATCCTACTGCTTTTGTCAGCAGTCACATCATCGATAAATACAAGGGAACCAGTTCCATTGGCAGCCATACATGCCCACACTACCTCCACCATGCTTTACTGACGAGGTGGTATGCTTTGGATCATGAGCAGTTCCTTCCCTTCTCCATACTCTTCTCTTCCCATCATTCTGGTACAAGTTGATCTTGGTCTCATCTGTCCATAGGATGTTGTTCCAGAACTGTACAGGCTCTTTTAGATGTTTTTTTTGGCAAACTCTAATCTGGTCTTCCTGTTTTTGAGACTTACCAATGGTTTACATCAGGGGTGGGCAAT
The DNA here is from genome assembly GCA_030340665.1 of Neosalanx taihuensis. Lineage (NCBI taxonomy): Eukaryota > Metazoa > Chordata > Actinopteri > Osmeriformes > Salangidae > Neosalanx > Neosalanx taihuensis. The sequence continues at coordinate 3,470,744 of CM059309.1, read as the reverse complement.
CTTGGTCCTCGGGGGCCGCTGTCCTGAAGGTTTTAGATGTTTCCCTGCTCCAGCACATCTTAATCCTGCATAGGTTTTTGGTACCCACAGTCAGGTGCACTGTTGTTACTTTGTCGATTGCTTCCAACAGGTACACTATTGCCGTCGGATTTGCTTGTTTTGTGATTGCAACTTGTTCGGCTGAATGCTCTTATGGCTCTTCCCTTGGTTTCTCATGATGTATGTTTCATAATCTATAAACCCGCTATGTTTGGGGCCTATCACCCTGCCATGATCAGAGACTAATGCTCTTTTGTAAAGCACTCTCTTGGAAGTGGCTTTGGACAAAAGCATCTGCTGAATGAATACACGTAAATATAATGTCAATGTAAGGACCATGTGGATAAAGACTGATACCTTCAAATCTCCCCTCCCTTAAAATTCTACCACAACATGCATTTAGTTCCTTTAGCAGACCCTTTTATTCAAAGTGACATATAGGGGATTTGCATCTACAACCTGTAGCTCCAGTCAAAAGTTCTGAGCCCTACCCACCCCCTCTCATTATAAATGTCGGAGACCTGCAAACAGTGAGGCTCATATTTTCCGCTTCCCGTGTAACTGTTTTATTATCGTTACTATCAAGGGTGCACGCACACATGCACGCACAACACACACACAGGCTTGTCTAATGAAAACTTGGGCTGATATGTCTTAACAGTCCAAAGTAATTTCTTTGCCTCCATGTTTCTTCTAGCAAGGCATTTAGCGTCAGAGTAAGCTTCTCTCCCATCTCTCCCTCCTCCGATCATCCCCAGAAGGAGGCGCTCTCCAGGCTGGACTTGATGTTGTCATGGTTCTCCCTCCTCTCCTTGGTCACCAGGTTGGCCTCCCCCTTCTGCAGCCTCCTCCTCTGGGCAGATTTCTGCTGCTGGTTCAGCTGCCGCCGCACCTTTGCACGCACTACCTCCTGCAACATGTCACAACATCACCACGTGGCCCTGGGTCCTGCCGCGACTGACTAATGGCGCTTTTCCACCGCAAATGTAGCACGACTATACTCGACTCGCCTCGGTTTGTCGTAAACACCGGTGGTTTTCCACCGCAATAGTACCCCAAATAGTACTTCTTGGTCGTCGGCGAAAGGGGCGTGATGTAGACCGTGACGTATTTTTGTACGCGACCAGAGTTAGTCTATCCTCGGCCACAAGACACAGAAACGTCTGCACCTCAGATGTGGTCCACGGCGAAGACTTAATTTTAGCCATGTTGACGAACTCTTTTGTAAATTATCTGATTTTTAAAAAGCTTGTAGACTGTTGGTTTAATGGACTGTATCTGATAGTAAAAAGCTGCGGCGCTGTTGCTTTAAGTCGCTCTCGTGACTCGTCACACTTTCTGGCCAATCAATGGCCGGCCGTCTGCCGACGTCACCTTTTAGCTCGACTAAGCTTGCTTGGTACCTAGAGCAAGAAGGTACCAAAAAAGTACCCGCTAGCAGGTACCAGGTACCATGGAACTGCGGTGGAAACGCCAAAAATGCGAGGCGAGGCGAGGCGAGCTGATTTCATGCGGTGGAAAAGCGCCATTAGACCCCGAGAAGCCGAGAAAAGAAAGGAAAATCCAAAAGACAACCCCAACTCTAACTCCCCTGTTGCACGAATGATGTGTTTTGGAGATGTGTGCTCTAGAACAGTAGACCTGCATGTCTTTCGGTACTGTAGCAGATGTAATAGTTAGGTAGTTAGCATGAACCTTGTTCGTGCATTGGTAGAATTAGGATGGACATGGCTAGAATTTTGCTTCCTTGAGCTACAAACCTATTTACATGGCACAACCAAGCAGAGGATCTGTACAGACACTGTAGCTGAAGACAGACCTACAGTTCTACACGCACACATGAAAACAACAGGTTTGAATTGGTAGAAACGTGATGACATACTGTGAGGTCAATAAGTATTTGATCATCCTGTGATTTAGCAAGTTCTCTCTCTTAGAAAACATGGAGGAGTATAAGATTTTCATCGTAGGTGCATTTACACTGTGAGACAGGATTTTAAAAAAGACTATCACATTGTACAATTTTTTTAACAATTTATTTGTACATTAATGTGTCAAATAAGTATTTGATCACTTGCTTATCAGAAAGATTTCTGACCGGCAAAGACCTGCTGTTCTGCTTTTGAACAGTCCAACTCCACTCTGCTCATGATTCTAAATTAGTAGCACCTGTTTGAGGTTGTTAGCTTTCATAAAGGCACCTGTACACCCCACGATCAGTAGTTAGTCTAACTATTAACATGGGCAAAACCATAGAGCTGTCATAAGACACAAGAGACAAAATTGTAGACCTTCACAAAGCTGGAAAGGGCTATGGGGCCATTGCCAATCAGGTTGGTGAGAAAAGAACAACTAATAAAGCAATTGCCAGAAAAAGGAAGAGGCTTTTGATGACTGTCAATGTCCTCTCACCTCATGGGGTATCAATGATGCTAAGGAAGGTAGAGAATCCGCCCAGGACAACACAGGAGGAGCTACTCAATGACCTGAAGAGAGCTGGGACCACCGTTTCCAAAGCTACTATCAGTAATACACTAAAGCGTTGTGGTTTAAAATCGTGCAGCTCCGGTTCCCCTGCTGAAGTCAGCCCATGTCAAGGCCCGTGTGAAGTTTGCCAATGACTATCTGGATGTTCCAGAGGAGCATGGGAGAAAGTAATGTGGTCAGATGAGACTAAAATACAACTTTTTGGTCTTAACTCCATTCGTCGTGTTTGGAGGAGGAAGAAGGAGTAACATCTCAGGAACACCATACCTACAGTGAAGCATGGGGGTGGAAGCATCATGCTCTGGGGGTGTTTTTCTGCACAGGGGACAGGACTACTGCACTATATTAAGGAGAGGATGCATGGGGCCCTGTACTGTGAGATATTGGGCAAAGCACACAGCCAGGAGTGGCTCCCTAAGAAGCATATCAAGGTTCTGGAGTGGCCTAGCCAGTCTGCAGACCTAAATCCAACAGAAAATCATTGGAGGAAGCTGAAACTCAGTGACAGCCCCAAACTCTGACAGATCGAGAGAGGATCTGTATGGAGGAATGGTCTAAAATCCCCCGCTTGTTAACAAAGGCTGAAAAATGTAAAATGGTTTGACTCAACTGATCAAATACTTATTATTTGTTAAAAAATCCTTTCTGGATTTATTTATTTTTGATTCTCTCTCACAGTGGAAATGCACCTACGATGAACATTTCTGACCCATTAATCTTTTCTAAATAGGAGAACTTGCAAAATCACAGGGGGATCAAATACTTATTGACCTCACTGTATAAAGTGTGACATGGGTACATAACTACATGATGGCTGACAAGGTTTGTGTGCATACGAACCGGAGGTATGGTGGAGCAGCTTACTGTACTGCCCATGGTGGCTTCGCTGTCTGTCCTCTGCCGTCTACTGTGCTCAACTACATGGAGTAGGCTGTCTGAATCTCTGTAGGGGAGCACACACGCACACACACGCACACACACGCACACACACGTACACACACCACAAGGGAAACGTCATGAAGACCGATTCATGAGGTCTAATCAAAGTCAGGTGAAGTGTGATTGGTCACATTTTAATTTTAAAAATGCTATTCACATTTACCTGAAGGGTTTGAACTCTTTGTTAGCTGCAGACAGGTCCACCAGGTCAGGACAGACATCTTTGCCTTCCTTCTTCTCCTCCTCCTCATCACTTCTCCGCTCATCTCCATCTTTCCCCTCATCCCTTCCACTGACCTGGAGAGCGTCGGTTGGTCTCGGATCCCCTCCCCCTCTCCACTTCTCCTCCTCCTCAGACTGGTGGGGTGCGTCTATCTGAAGCTCGCTCACTTTCAGCCCCTCCAGCTCCGAAATAGCATGTCTGTATTCTTCCATGTCTACACTGTCCTCCCCTTCTTCTTCTTCTTCTTCTTCTTCCTCCTCCTCCTCAGGTCCTGCAGGCTGCAGCACAGAAGCGTCTCTCTCTAGGTCCTTGGTGAAGCCGCTGGCGGAGATCTCCACGTCGAGGGAAACGAAACGCCTGTTGGACGTGAGCCGTGCCGCGCGCCCACACACACACACACACACACACACGTCATGTATGGAAAGATTAAAGCACAAAACAGTTGTTTGTGGTACCTAGCTCGAGCTAGCTGTAGTACCCTTCCCCTCTGTGCTCTGCACGCACGCACGCACGCACGCACGCACGCACGCACGCACGCACGCACGCACGCACGCACGCACGCACGCACGCACGCACGCACGCACGCACGCACGCACGCACGCACGCACGCACGCACGCACGCACACACACACACACACACACACACACACACACACACACACACTCACTTGACATCTTTGAATGTTGGGTGCACTTCGCTCTCATAGTTAAATCGCCTTGCGAAGAAATCTCTGATACATTTGACGTCACGGTCAAAATACCTGGAGAAAAAACACGGGTTGGGTTAAGCAAACCCCAGTGGATACGTCACATCCCATTGGACATGAAGGAAATAAACATTATTTACATTTTATAACTTTTTATATTAAATGTATATTATTATTCGACAGTAACCTATTTGACTCCATTGTGTATGTCTCTCACCACTCTGCATTGTAGTGTGAGGTGGACACCATCTGCGGGAAGTCGATCAGGGTCACGTGATCCTGGTCGTCCAGCATCAAGTTGAACTCGTTGAAGTCGCCGTGGATCAGGCCGTAATTGGCCAGTTTGACCAGAAGCTCCATGAGCTCATTGAAGAGGGAGGGCGGGTCGTCCAGCTCCCGCACCTGACACCTACCCGGCAACAACAACCCACATGCGACAGCCAATGAGATGACTATGATCTGCATGCACGCCCACAGAAAGGGGCTAGAAGGGAAAAAAAACTGGAAATAGAAAGGGAGAGGAAAGAAAGGTCTAGTTTCTAGGAAAGTCTTCAACTAATTCTAGCTCTAGAAAGGTCTTCGAGTCTCAAGCAGAAAAGGTAATTTGGATCAGAACACAACTGGAGGGATGAAGATTACAGAGTTACAGTGTGTTGATGTGGGCAGGATCAGAACAGAGTTACAGTGTGTTGATGTGGGCAGGATCAGAACAGAGTTACAGTGTGTGTGGATGTGGGCAGGATCAGAACAGAGATGCAGTGTGTGTGGATGTGGGCAGGATCAGAACAGAGTTACAGTGTGTGTGGATGTGGGCAGGATCAGAACAGATACAGTGTGTGTGAATGTGGGCAGGATCAGAACAGAGATGCAGTGTGTGGATGTGGGCAGGATCAGAACAGATACAGTGTGTGTGGATGTGGGCAGGATCAGAACAGAGTTACAGTGTGTGTGGATGTGGGCAGGATCAGAACAGATACAGTGTGTGTGAATGTGGGCAGGATCAGAACAGAGATGCAGTGTGTGGATGTGGGCAGGATCAGAACAGAGTTGCAGTGTGTGGATGTGGGCAGGATCAGAACAGAGTTGCAGTGTGTGGATGTGGGCAGGATCAGAACAGAGTTGCAGTGTGTGGATGTGGGCAGGATCAGAACAGAGTTGCAGTGTGTGGATGTGGGCAGGATCAGAACAGATACAGTGTGTGTGGATGTGGGCAGGATCAGAACAGATACAGTGTGTGTGGATGTGGGCAGGATCAGAACAGAGTTGCAGTGTGTGGATGTGGGCAGGATCAGAACAGAGTTGCAGTGTGTGGATGTGGGCAGGATCAGAACAGAGTTGCAGTGTGTGGATGTGGGCAGGATCAGAACAGATACAGTGTGTGTGGATGTGGGCAGGATCAGAACAGATACAGTGTGTGTGGATGTGGGCAGGATCAGAACAGAGTTGCAGTGTGTGGATGTGGGCAGGATCAGAACAGAGTTGCAGTGTGTGGATGTGGGCACTACTGACAGCGGGTATCCGTTGATGAGTTCCATCACCACGGCGTGTCGGTTGTAGTCTACAGGCTTGGGGACAGGAAACCCTCGCTCGTACAGCGCCTGTAAGTGGACAGCACCCAGGCGACCACACCCGCACATCAACACCATGGATCCCAACCGTGCTACACTTTACAGACAAGCTGGAGGAAAAACTCCATGTCACATATAGTTTTCATGTTCCAGCTAATGATGAATATTACATACATTTAGCAGACGCTCTTATCCAGAGCGACTTACAGCAAGTACAGGGACGTTCCCCCTGAGGCAAATAGGGTGAAGTGCCTTGCCCAAGGACACAACGTCAAGTATATGTACGTGTAAATGAGGTATTAAAAAAATGAGGTATGTAGCCACAGCCGGGAATCCAACTCGCAACCTTCCAATCACTAGCCCAACGCGTTAACCACTGAGGCACGTGACTCCCCAGCGTGATATTAGTAGTACGTCAGTAAAAAAAAATAAAAAATGCTAAATAATTTGTGAGGGAGAGGGAGAGAGGGTTAAAGGGGGTAAGGAGGGAGGGAGGAAGGTAGAGAGAAATTGGGAGGGAAAATGTGTGAGCAACCGGGAGATTAAGTGAAAGTGAAAACTGGCTGGAGGTGTTCAAATGTAACATGACTACTAAATCAACAACTAAATCGATATGTCTATGACTTTCACTATTCCTTTGTCTGACCAATTTAAATAAAGACCCTGTTGACGAGCAGTGTTACAGAGGACTTCACACAAGCTCCTTTTAGCTGGTACCTTCATGTAAGCATACTCCTTCATGGCAGAGAGGCGAGATAGGTACAGCCACGACATGTTCTTCCTGTGTTTGTGGTAGTCTCTCTTGTTTTTTAAGTTCCTGAAGGAAGTGCGTCCAAGTCTGTGCAGCTTTAGAGCGTACTGGTCCCCCTTTGGACTGGCCACGATGTAGATATCTACAGGAGAGCGAGGATAAACAAGATCGCTTCAGAATACGAACGAAGAGCAAACTTTTGAAGCAATGACATCTAACAGTAAACGTTTTCTTGCCAGACTCTTTCCCCACGCCCATCTGGTTGCCGACGGAGATGAGAACTTCGCGTGAACAGAAAGTCTTCAGGGCCAGGTAGTCGTACCCTCCGTTATTTAACCTGTAGCCATGGACAGCTTAACACACAAACAGGAGTTTTCAGTGTTGTGTAATTGAATGCCCTTTCTCCATTATACATGTCAGGAAAGTGTGTGTGCAAGCATGTGCAAGGATGGGAAGGTCTGTCCTTACCCTTGGTGTGCTCGTAAGCCACCAGTTTGTGTTTGACCAGCTCCCTCAGAATCTTGTTGCAGCCCCCGTGTTTCAGGCTGGCAATGGAGGACAGCAAACTCACAGGCACGATCTCATGGTTCTTCATCCCCATCTCCACCTGCAATGGGAGTCAGGTGGCTGAGCGGTTAGGGAATCGGGCTATTAATCATAAGGTTGCCGATTCGATTCCCTGCCGTGCCAAATTACGTTGTTGTCCTTGGACAGGGCAGTTCACGCTACGTTCCTCGGGGGAATGTCGCTGTACTTGCTATAAGTCGCTAAGAGAGAGTCTGCTAAACGACTGAATGTAAATGTAATGCATTACGTCCGTAACTGAAGATGATTTCACACCTGGCTAAATTTGATTGCTAACAGTGTCTATTTCATCTGTTAATGCAATTAAAATGGTTAAAATAGAAGAACAATAGAGTAACTTACGGCTGTGAGGACTCGGAAATCATCTCGAGATAAATATCGCAACACCACAACATTTAGTTTGCCCATATTTAGGCTTTCAGTAATATACTGGCTAGAATGATCAGTTAGTATGTTTAGGTTCTCATTCTGGTGCGTAAACACGTGGAAAGGAAGAAGGAAGTGAAGTGCTCGACGCTCTAGGCAACGTCACACACATAACTTTGACTGCCCTCTAGCGGTGACCTGACGATTTGCGATAAGAAACAATTGTTGGGTTGGGGTTAGAGGTAGGATTAGGGTTAAAGTTAGGGTTAGGGTTAAACCGAACCGCCACAAATAAACAAAATCTAATAGTAGAAAAAAAGATTGAAATATAATGTATTATATAATATATAATGTAACGGTGTTAATACACGATGTAAATATTTAGATCTCGAAGGACCTCGAGTTGGCCTGAACAATCTATTTGAGGCACTGCGTTTGCCGTCCTACCGCCTATGTATTCCCTCGTTCTGCTGATATCTCTAGACAGACTGAATTAAAAAGGACGTTTGGATCTATGATAGAGACTGTGTGTTGTCCTACCCTGGACTGCTAGACTACAATTCATACAAAATACAATGTATAAATCATGCACAAAATCCCGAACATACAAACTTACAAAACTGCAAACTGCTGATACTGTGAGGAACGCAATGTAGCCTGATTTGGGCATTGAATGACATGAATGACGATTCAATAAGAGATTGTACTCATACAAGACTATGCATGTGACCAACACAACACATACAGTGCATCGCAGACATGTGTTTGCACACATGCCATGCATCATGTAAACATATGTGATAGCTGTACTGTGTATCCACCTGAACCTGGAGGAGAAATGGAGGACGAGGGGGTGACTTACTCCTGTCCTGGCAGGAGAGGCTGAATTATGGATATACTCTTGAAGAGGAAAGACTAAGGTCACAGCTGATTTCTGAAAAAGTCCCCCATGTCTCCCGTGCTCGTCTCTACAGAAGGCAGATTGAATGACAGTAACTATCTCTGGCCTTCTAGGTTGGGCTGGGGGGAGGTTACAAAAGAGAAGACGAAAACTGCTGCAACCAAGGTTGGACGAGATTGTCCTTTCCAAGAACCTTTTATTTAAAAACGACAGTTGCCATGGCGTAACTGAGTCTGCTCTGTGCACCTGAGGGGATTCAAGGCGGGAGAGTGGATGAGGTTTGGAGAGCGACAGCGTACGTCTGTCATGACGCTTCTGAAGCAGCAGGGTGCAATATTGCGTCTCTTTGACGGCATCATTGTGCGGTGGAAGACTTGGGTTCAGAGCGTTTAGGAAGCACATGGCATCTACTCCATTTTGTCCACCTCAGTTTGAAACAAAAATGGGGGGTTTGATGGTGGTGGTGGTGGGGGGTTTGTCTCAAACTGCAAACCAACAAGACAACTCCGCCAACTGTTCTGGAGTCCACCAGGAATCACATGACTTTTGTTATGTTTTTTGATATGTTCTGTAATCCCCCCCCCCCCCCCCCCCCCCCCCCCCCCCGGAGACAAATAAAGGTTTATCTAATGTTGATAGCAAACCCCCAAAAAGTGGTTTGGTTTTCATTGAGGTTTTACTTTCACCTGCCTAACAGGTTTCTCTTCAACTCCAGGACTGCTTAACATAAAGGCTGCGTCATGTAAGCAGCTGTTGCAGCACCATGCACTATGATGACAGGCCTACAACGGCCAAATATTGAGAAAACAGACGTTTTCTATGCAGAATTAATAGTCAACGCAACAATATGAAGTATTCATATAGAATACGGTCTGTGAAACTCTTCAAGTCTGTTTCAGGACAAAAAAAGCTATTTCAGTGCAAGTGCTATGATTGAGTATGCTGGTTACAGCTATAGGTGGGTATATCTCACATGGGGGGGGGGGGGGGGGGGGCGGGGATATTCCACTCTGTAGCAACACAGAGGAGAAGACAGTTCTAGAACTCCTAGATTCAAAACTGCTGTTGGTCTCTCTCTTGCTCTCTCTCTCTCTTTCTTTAGGCACTCCCCACACTTCCTCCCCCCATCCCCCAGACCCCCTGCCTGCATGGATATGAACACATCTGGGCCACGGAGAGAGGAGTGAAATAGGTTCAAGCCCCGAGGTGAGGCAACGAGAGGCAGGCCGACTGAAAGACTGTGGAAGAAAGGAAACGTGTGCATTTATGCGCATGTCTACATATTTGTGTGCGTGCATGCACATGCGTTTGTATGTACGTACACAGTATGTGTGCGTGTGTCTGCATGTATGTGTGTGTGTCTGCATGAGCAGTCACAGTTGCTTTCAGTTGGTAGAGGAAGGGTTCAATCTTTCTGTCTTTAGACCCTGTCGCCCATCTCCTCTCAGCACCCTCATTCAAACATCACCGGGGGTGATGGTAGCTTCTTCCAACATACCCACACCTGTGAGCCATAGGGTTGATGTGAGATGTATGTGTGTGTGCGAGGGAGGGGTCTATAAGTGTCTTTGTGTACATCGGTGCGTGAGTGTGTGGGTTTCTGTGTGTATGTGGGTCTATCGGTGCATGGGTGTGCGTGTTGGGGTTCTGCGGCTGTGTGTGTGTCGATGTGTGTATGAGTGGATTTGTGTGTATCTCTGGGTCTGGGTGGATGTTTCTTGGTGTGAGTGACTCCGGGTGTGGGGGGGTTTGTTGACACAACAAATTCCCTTAGGTCCCTAGAGTTGAGGAAGGTATGCAGGGGCAGGGAGGCCATAGGACATAGGGTTTATCCCTGAGATAAGGCTGCGGCTCGAAAAACTTCGGACTCTCACTTGCCAGGTTGGCTGGAAATCTGATTCCTAACTGGAGCAGGTTGATTTCCTGAACAGAAGGTGTTTGCTTGCTCAAAGCAGCTATGATATTTATGTAGTATTTCAGTATTACTCCTGTGACATAAATTTATGATTGTGGATCTGTATATTATTTGCATGGCCCTTCCAGCCACAACAAATAATGTTTTTGTGTGAACTTACAAGGCCATAAAAAACCCTTCTGATTCTGATTTGGGTATCTAGTATCTAGCTGGAAACACTTTAGCACAGGCTGAAAGTATATTTCCCATGGACAACTACCATTTCTTCATTAAAAGTTAAACATTTTGAGCCATAGGTAGGAATAGTCACTAAACGTATAAGAACGTGTCTGCACTATGTAGAAAGGGTTATAGAGGTAGGCTAGTCATCTGGACACTGTTTTGAAAAACAAACGCGTTTCAACCCCATCCGGAAGTTATTCTCAATCAGAGAAGCTGAGATCTGAGGACATGGTGTCAGCACTATGTAAAAACGATCCTCTTTCTACTTCAAGTGAAACTAGAAGCTGGACGTCAGTAAGTTTGCTGAGATAAAGCCAGTGAATGCTGAGGCCCAGAGCTGGTTCATCTCTCAAACAGGAACCAACCCAAATGACTAAAACCACAGGAACTGTGGAGAAACACACTCAGTTATTTCATTCATTTACGTTACATTTACATTAATTCATTTAGCAGACGCTTTTATCCAAAGCGACTTAAAAGAGAGAGCTTCTACATTTACATGTATTCATTTACCAGATGCTTTTATCCAAAGCGACTTACAAGAGAGAGCATTACAAAAGAGCTTCAGTTACCGAGCATAACAACTTGATAGACCCCAACATAGCGGGCATCTAGGTTACAAAACATACATCATGAGAACCAATAAGTGCCAAGGGAAGAACTATAAGTATAAGTATAACATTATACAAGTTTTAAGGTAAGCCTCCGCCAGGCTGTAGTACACCAGTGGTACAAGTCATAACACAACAATAGGAAGTTTCTGAACTATAGCAGCAACAAGTGATATTTCTGAGTGCCATACTAATTCTAGTGTTTGTAAGTGCCATTACAAAGAGCATCGGTCACTGAGCATAGCAACGTGATAGACCCCGAACACAGTGGGCTTTTAGATCGTGAAACATACATCGTGAGAACCTATAAGTGTCAAAAGAAGAGCTATAAGAGCATAACACGATTGTGAACAATAAAGCAAGAAAACAACAACACTGGCAAGTTTTTTTTTTTCATTAAAAAAACACCACTATTTAAAAACACCACTATGGTATGACCAAAATCCAATGCAGTTCAGGTCAAAGTTCTCCATGGAAAAAAAAACTTTGAACTCAAAAGTTTCTATATTGACCATCCATGAACTGCATACCAGTAAGAAGAATAAGTGTATGCAACCCTAGGCTATTGCGGTTTTGTTTTAGGACGTGAAAGAACATGTAAGTTAGTTAGACCAGTTAGACCACCAGAAATCAATGGCGCATCATAGCTGAATTTTGGTGTTAATGTGGTAACTTTGGATTTAAAAAGTGTCTGCTAGATCAGTGGTCTCCAACCCTGGTCCTCAGGACCCACTGTCCTGCATGTTTTAGATGTTTCCCTGCTCCAACACACCTGATTCTAATGCATGGGTCGTTATCTAGCTCTGAAGAATCCTGGTAAACGATCATGCATTAGAATCAGGTGTGTGGGAAGGGGGGAAACATCCAAAACATGCAGGACAGTGGGTCCTGAGGACCAGGGTTGAAGACCACTGTGCTAGATGAAAATGTACTCTAATTAACATCCTTAGATTTATAGTTACTAACTCTACTTACCCCGCCCAAAACGTGTTTGGCGTGTTTGTCAAATTGATAGAGCTGGTCACACTTGTTTGAGTAGACAGCCTTTTGTTTGATGGAAGGTGGACAGAACGAATGTACAGTATGAGTGATTACACATCTTTGGAAATGGAAGACCACAGACAAAGACAGCGAACCTGTTAAACTACAAACAGAATAGGCCCATATGATGTGACGGAACCTTTAGAGTATTTGTCACTGGGATGTTGCAAACTGTGGCTGACACACACACACATACGATATATTTAAATTCACACCATCTTCCTCAGAGCTATTTCCAGTGCAGGATTACCCAGCTGCCCATGTCAGTACAGTATGTGAAGAACATAGCAAGTGTGTGTGTGGGGGGGTGGGGTTCCTAGGTCGGGATGGGGAGGAGGTCTCTAGGTTGCAATGAGCACATTTTCCCTTTCACTTTTGTGGCTGTTATGCAACTGGAAAAACACACACACACACTCACACACACACACACACACACACATATATACACAACACACACGCACAACATACACACACATACACGAAACACAGCCCCCTGTTGGGTTCTGTTCTGCTCCAAGCACATGGGTAGGGCCCCTAGAGATGGGGAGAGGGGGAAGCTACTGCCCTGAGAGACTGAAAACTTGGGAGTGTTTTGTGTTTGCATCAGATGCAGAAACGCTGGATTTTGGACTTAATAGAGGGTGATATCACTCTGCGGCCCCTCCCCCCCTCTCTGTCTGTGGTTTTAAACGGCCTGTTACCACATGCGTACAGAGAGTACTGGGGCTGGGAGAGATAACATGAAGGTAATGGTTAATAAGAATGACGATAACATGCCACCTGTGTGTAGTCCTATATGTATCAGCAGCTGCACGCACGTGTGCCTCATGTCGTACGTAAACGTGGCTCTGGATATGCCGGAGCATGGCGCTCCAGTATTTTGTGGTCGGTAGTTTGAACGGCAAGGCAAGGTTTGCATATTAAAGAGAAATTCTAGTTTTTCCACTATGTTGTCTGCAGTTTAAGTGGGTGTGTAGCTGCATTCAGTTGAAACACACACTCAATTCTACCTTGGTTGTGATTTCCTTCGGGACTTGCAAACGCCACTTGAGGGCCATATGAACGTGACAAATGCGAACAGCTATGAATCGCAATAACTCATGACCCCAACAAAACAATAACGCATCCCCGTTTATTATCTTTTATGAACTTTTAGGGACTAACGTCATTTTCTTATACACACAAGCTAGACTGGTGGGTCAAGCGGGCATAGGCCTACACAATTAGTACATTTGCATTTGTGTGTATAAAGAAAGATAGTCCTACATAGCTAATGAGAGTGTAAACAAAAGACATGGAAAACGAGATGGCTCGCAACTAACCACGTGTAGCTACTATCATTTTTTTTGCATGACTTTTCCACACCGAGCTTGTAAACGAGTTGTGACAACAGATAATCGTGTAATATAGGCCAAGTTCTACAGCGAAGGAACCATCCTAACACGGAGTTGACACGCCTCCCGCAGCCATCCTGTCTGCTTCCCTTTGGTCCCCGAACGGATGCCCATCGAAGATTTGTGTGGGACTGTATATGGCTATGTTAGTCACGACTACATTAACATTTAGTCATTTAGCAGACGCTCTTATCCAGAGTGATTTACAGCAAGTACAGGGACATTCCCCCGAGGCAAACAGTGCCTTGCCCAAGGACACAACGTTACTGGCACGGCCGGAAGTCGAACCGGTAAGGTCCTGGGGTCTCATTTATAAAGGAGTGCGTAGAATTCTTACTAAAAGTGTGCGCACGCCCAAAAGCGTAAATTGGCATACGCACACCAAAAATTCAGATTTATAAAACCGTGCGTACGCACACCTGTAGGCAATGTTCGCTTTATAAATCACATCTTAACCACGTGCCGCTGAGAAGGTGATAGGCTGCAACCTGCCATCCCTGGAGGACCTGCACACGGCAAGGTCTCTAAAACGGGCGAGGAAGATTGCGGCCGACTCCTCCCACCCTGGACACTCAGTGCTTCAGCTGCTCCCTTCTGGCAGGAGGCTGCGGTCCATCAGGACTAAAACCTCTCGCCACAAGAATAGCTTCTACCCCTCTGCTATTGCCCTCTTCAACAGGGCCAACGACTCAGTTTGAGACACCCCCCCCCCCTCCAGAATCCCATTGCACTCTGCCACTTTAGCACAAAACACTTTAAACTTTAAACTTAAAAAACTTACAACTGTGATATTTGCACCACTGTGTATATACCCCCCCCCCCCCCCCCAACGTACCATATATATATACCCATTCCACTCACCCATGTCATTTGCAATCCCATGTTACCTGTATCATTTGCACTACTCGCATCATTTGCATTATTTGTAACATTTGCATTCCATGTTACCTGTATCATTGCACTACTCGCTTCATTTGTATTATTATTGTATTATTTGTAACATTTGTATTCCTTGTCTATATGTATCATATCTGCAGTGTATCTTACATGGTATTCATTTTCATTTTATTAGTAGGCCACATTTATGTTCTATGTTTGCTCATTCCTGCCAAAGTAAATTCTATGTTTGTTTATCTTGCATAGCGAATAAACCCCCATTCTGATTCTGATTCTGATTCTGGTAAAGTATCATTGCACCCCGCCCTGAACACGCCCATTTTTAACCATAAATGGTCAATGCAAAGTACCTCTTGAATGCTAATCTAGTATCATTCTCATGCTCATGAACCTGGCAGGTGATTCTTCTTCACAGTGAATCAAGGCAAACAAACAACAACACAATAGTGCGACAGCGCCAAGTGGCAGAACCGGAGAAGAAGCGGTAACAACTGCAGTAGTAAATTCCGTGTTTATGTATCTTGCATGGCGATTAAAAACGAATTCTGATTCTGAAGTGTAATGAGTGTAGTGATTGCGCGGGAGCTTAACAACTGTATTTCCAGTTTTTGACATATGATGACATATGCACACAGTGGCGGCTGGCAGTCTGTCAAACAGGGGAGGCTGGTCAGTAACAACATTGTCAGATTACCAAAAAAAAAAGGAGAGGGGGGGGGGGGTAGAAACAATTCAATTTTGACCAGTAGCGGTTCCTTTAAGACAACAAGGGAGGCTCAGCCTCCTGTACAAATCACGGAGAATATAGTTTACAAACTGCACTGTATTGTGCAATGTTTTAGCTGACTTTATAACATTGCTATTATTTCAGATATAGCACCACAGAAAAGGACATGCTCAGCGGCAGCGCAGACATTAAATGATTGAGTGATACGATTCAGAAATTCGGTTTCTCCCCCTCCTGACAACGTGAACTAGTCGGGCCTCACCGTACTTTAATGGCGTATGTGTGTGTATGTGTTGTTCAATGGAAAAATGCTTGAAGCGCATTGGTTAATGCCGAGGAAATATTATAATTCTGAGGCCGAGCCTCACTGGGAGTCAATGGTCATTTTTTTATAACAATGATTTCCCTGTGCGGGAGAGAGCTGGCTGAGGAGGCTTGTGATTTGTTAAACGGTGAAAGGGGTTGGACATTTTACGCTTTGCAAGGCAGCGGCAAAACTTTGCTTAAAGTCCCATGCGGATTTCTGATCTGGCAAGTCACGTAATGAGAGAGCTGTTCCATACGGTATATTCCTATTTTGTGTTGCACAGTATTAAAGAAATATATTTAGTTATACTTTGTGTTCTGTAGTTACATGCATTTCAGCCTCCTACACTGCGGTAAAAGGACAATCTGATTGTGAGACAGACAGCGCTGAATATTGATTTAAAATTTGAGTTGCATTGTACAAGATGTGTATGGAACAATTATCACGCAGTTCTACAAGCTCAAATAACACTGATGTATTTAATCTCCATTATAATCATAAATTGAGTCAATGTGTGTGTGGACAACAAAATACATAAATATTACGAGTAATCGCTTCTCCGACTTTTACTTTTTGCAGTATGTGTCTCCAATTCCCACGGTCTCCAAAAAGTGCGTAGGTTTACGGGAGGGTCATAGTTTGCGTGGAGGACCGCACATTCTACCGCCAAGTTAGTTTTTTATACGTGGCGTACGCACGTTTTCAGCCCCGTTTTGTGCGTACGCAAGCTTTATAAATGAGACCCCTGGTTACAAGACCGTTTCCCTAACCACTCAGCCATCTGACTCCACCAGATATGGATGGTGATATTATATACTTGTAAAAATCATTTCAAGATGACAGTTGGCTTTGTAAAAACGGAGCGAGCTGGGATGAGGACACGTGTGCGATTTTGTTTCATGTCGGGTTGTGTTGGTGCGACTCCAAATTACTGCAAGCTATTTTCAGCGCGCGTAGTTATGAAATCCGTGCAATCACGTGCCATGGCGTATTTGCGGCACAATCGCACAAAACAGCAAAATTCCCTTAAAAACACGCACTAGTCGCTATAGCCTACAAGTCTGAGGACTTGTCATATAGGCTGTTTTTTAAATGGATCTATAAGGGGACGTAGTGGAGTTGTTGCTCTAGGCGCGCCTCTTCTGTACAAATGTGATGATGTTACGTAACCCAGTAGGCTATGGACCTAGTGGACCTACTTGATGCTATCAGCAAAGGGGTGCACACACCCATCTCCCGTCCACGCCCCCTCCTTATGCTTCTGCCCGATAGGTCTATGGAGTTGTGGGGGGAAAATGATAGAAGGCTTTAAAAAGAGTCCACATTGTCCTTTCGTCGAGTAACGTCTGGTCGGAAGCCGCCACTTCATCCTCCACGAGCCTTCCTCCCTTCTCCGTCTGCCGGGGATAACCGAAATATATTTTTTCCCGTGCTTCATAAACCTCACGCGCGAAAATGCCTAGCAAGAGGAAGAAGAATAAGCGCCGCATGAGGAGGGTGGTAAGTGCGCACCTGCCCATTGTCATCTTAAATCTCCGCGCTCGCCATTCCCCTTTGAGAACGACAATGTGAGAGTCGGGATTTGCAGATCAAAAACGAAGCGCCTTGGCTCGTGTCAAAGCGAAGCAACCGACTCCTCGAGCTGGCTCTAAATTCCTCCAACCTCAGTTCCACATTTGCACCACAAGTTTTTTTTCATCAAATTTTTTTGGATACTATTGCAAAATTTTCTAAATAGCTGTAACTGGTTGTCGTGTGTATTCATCGACAGCGTAATCATGACGTTTATTATGGTCTATTTATCCTAAAGTTTAGACGCACGCGTCCCAGATCTGTGTTTTACGCTGATTAAACCATCCTTTCGCTCCGCACATTTAGGCCTACAGCACAAACATTGGTCCGTGTATGTGAAAAGCCACGCGTAAATTGTATTTTGTTGGGCTACCTACCCAATGATTAAAATGTCTAAAACCTAATGGGTGTTATTGATTCTTGTTTTAAACACACGGACGTGTCTTCATCGCAATATCGAGAAAAATTCAAAGTATATGTCGCATGACACAACGTGTATATTTGTCATTTTTGAGGGGTTGAGCGCTCGAAGTGTATTACGGGGCTTTTTTTCAGCATCTCTGTATGATTTTGAGTACGCACGTTTCAAAATGGGGCCCTATTATCGTTTCATTCGAACAACATGTACTTTTGCTCATGTGGCCCCCTTCTTCACCGCCACGCCCCCCTTCCCACTCCCCACCCCAGAGGTGCAGAGTGGGTGTGGCCAGAGGAGTAACATGCAAATCATAGCTTCCAGAGGGCAGAGGTCAACCCCGGGTGTGACTCTGTGCCATGCTCTCACTATACCCCCCCCCCCCCCCCCCCCAAGATGGTAGACGGTCTCCACTGTGCCCCTATTGTCCTCCTCTCCACAATTGGCATTTTATTCCGCCCTCTCTAGATTTCATGTATGCCATGCTTACAGCTGCCTGCTCTGCACATCGCTCCTGCGGCACCATGCAGCATTGGAGCATTTATCAGTATGTGGAAGTATAGTCTGAGCCGGTATTTGGTTGAGCGCTTCCACAGGAAGGGCTTTTCTATTGGCGAGTCCCAGTTCCAGGTCTAGGAGCTCCCCCCTACGACCGACCACCTCCATCAAAATGAAATTCCTTCCATATCTGCCTGGTCGCAGTCTCCAATCTTATCACACGTTGCATGCTTGATGTATCTGCCCTTGGAGCCGAGAAGAGGGGCCCCGCTTGCCACTTTCATCATCTTACACCTCTTCGCTTCAGTAAATCCCCCCCCCCCCCCTCCCCTCACATAGTAGTTGGACCGGTTTAGTATTTGGAGGAAGTCTTCTTGACGGGTGACACCAGAACTACAACGCCCAGGTTAAATCCGTTGGTTACTGAGACGGAGAGATGAGGGGTTTATTGGTTTGGATGCCAGCAGCATGTTGGAGAGGTGCCTCTCCCTTCACCCTCTTGCCCGGTTTAAACTGTTAGTGGAGCTTAATGAAGCATTTGGGTGTGATTATAACCTGATCATGATGTGATGTCTGGACCGCGGGGGGTGGCCCCATCCGGACTGGACCTGCCTTGCTGACTCGATGAATTCTCATCCCCGCTTCACTAGACCTGTCAGAATCGTTCAGCCTCAGCCAATCCCCAGCCATTATCTAACCTGTTCCCCCGCCTCCCTGCTCGCAAACATTTCCAAACTTTCCTCATTGTGCCTAAAGGGGTTTTAGTTTAGAGTAAAAAAAAAAAAAAAGAAAAACATGTTTGGCCTAGTGCTAGCTGCATGCCGGTGCCTCATCGTGGCTTCCCAGGGATTTTATTGAACAATGCCCCTGCAGCCCTGTTCACCCCTCACACCCCCAACCACAGGAGGATTTCAATACCAAACCACCCTCAGGGAGAAGGGATGCCATCAGTCACATCTGTCTCTACAGAGTTTCTGTTCAGGATGTGCCCTGGTGAGGTTCAGGCGTTGACAAGCGTTCTGAATTTGTTGTGTGTGTGTGTGTGTGTTCTCACAGCAGGCCCAGAGGAGAGTACTGGAGGAGCAGTATGCCATGACCAGTAAGGGAACGCCAGGCATTGCAGCGGTTAAAGCACCCCACGGATCGCTGCCCAAGGCTGCCTCTAAGGCTGCTCCCAAGTCTGCCCCCAAGGCGGTGCCTAAAACGGCTCCAAAAGCAGTTCCCAAAGCGGTTCCCAAGGTTCCTGAAGCTGTTCCCATCGCTGTCCCTATAGTGGAAGTCCCTGTTGCAGCACCGGAACCAATCAAGATCGCAGCACCGGTCAAGGTTGTGGCACCAGTTGAAGTACCAGAACCGGCACCAGTTAAAGTACCAGAACCAGCTCCAGTTGAAGTACCAGAACCAGCCCCAACCAAGGTTCCAGTAGTCCCAGTCGAGGTTCCAGAAGCTCCAGTTGAGGTTCCAGAGCCGGAGGTTGAGGCTGAGGCGCTTGTCCCAGCAGAGGCCTTCGTGGAGACCACTCCAACAGACACAGCTGCTGCGTTGCAGGAGTCTGAACCCATCATTCCAGAGCCAGAGGTAAGACTGCTTCTCTCTCCAAGGGGTTCTTACTATCTGCTAGCCTGGGGTGGTGTTGGAGTATGGGGTGTGTTCCAATGTGCACATGGGTTGCAAAATCCTATGCTTGGGAAACAAGTGTTTTGTGCTGCCGAAATGGTCGCCTAGGTTTGTTTTCCTGCTTCTAAGATGGAGTGATGTCCCTGTGGGTTGGGGGAGGAGTGGAGCGGCAGGAGCAGCAAGAAAGAAGCAGAAGCAGAGGGAGGGGGAGAGGGGCTGCGAGAGAACAACGTGTTCCTTTTACCAGGAACTCCAGATGACTGATGGTGATGGTAGTGGGCAGGGCCTGCTCTTTAGCCCTTATACATTACTGGGCACTGGAGCAAGCTGTCTGTCAGTTAGCTACCAACTGGTTTCAGACCATGTGGAGGATTCTTTGTGCTTGGAGACTGGGTAATTGTGCTATGGTAGTTCTACCATATCTCCAAGACAGGTTCAAGGTGTCATTCTAGATGTTTTTGCCCCCCTCCCTCCCCAGACCTGGTTTTAGCTATCTTTAGGGTTGTTAGTGTAGCATGGAGAGCTCAGCAGTCAGAGCAGTCTGACTGCAGATCAAGAGGTTGTCGGTTCAAAGCCCCACAACTCCCCTGTGCTGGAATATTCTTTGGCTAAAAGCACTAATTGAATATGTTGTTGGAAATGCACAATGGAAGGTTTAGCAGCTGCTCTGTGGACCTAGTACACAATGTCCTATTTTGGATCCACTTGACTGTGTGTGTGTGTGTGCGTATACCTTATTTGGCGGTTCTGCAATGACCGTGTATGTGCTGCTAGCATGTGCACGCATCCATGTGAGCGTGTGAGGGAGGAGTCACAAACACAGGAGCATCGAATGCCCCCAAGCCCCCCCCCCCCATTTCTGTCCAAGTCACCAGCACAGTATCCTACATGAGAAGGCCCAGTCTAATGCTTCCCCCCCCCCCCAACAGCCTACCTCCCCCTCCCGCATCTCTTTCCCCCAGCTCTAGGGGTCCCCTCCTTCTGCCTGCATACCAGACACAGCCCAGCGCCACGCAGGCTATCCATAAGCTCCTTGACTGAAGCAGGAGAAAGGCATTCTCCTATACTCGGACAGTTGGACTGTAGGTTAGTTGAGCGACCTGTCGCTTTTAGGTAAACATTAGAGGCATTCACACCCACAGTGCACACACTTTGGCCCGGTGCCTCACACGCCCAGTGGGTGACTCGAAGAGTGCTACTTTCCAGTCACGGCTCTCTCCTCGCTGGTAGTCGTCTTCGTGGCTCGCGGCGTGGTGGGCGCTTGTGTTTGGAGCTTGCCAAAAATGGGGCTCATTTTCAGCTGGCTAAGAGGGCAGAGAGACGAGCCTGCGCTCCTGGATGTCACTGTGGAAACCCAGGTGAGCACCTAGCCCCCTCATGATCATAGATTGGGCAAGAGGGAGAGAACGGGGGGGGGGTGGGGTGGGGGGAGGGAGGCGGCTTCTGAACATTTTGTACCAGGGCTCCATCTGCCCTCCTCTCTCCCTTCCCTCCCTCTCTTCTTCGTTTGCTGATTGGGGGGGGGGGGGGGGGATGCACATGCACCTCTGCCTGGCACGTGCACGCCTGGGGGAGGGGCTGACTATAGAGCAACGTGTGTGTCTTTCTATCATAGGCCGTTGCCACATAGGTAGGAGGGACCAGAAATTCCTAAGTTGAAATGGAGTTTGGGGGGAGTGGGGGGGAGGGAGGAGCCAAGTCGGTCTGTCCGAACCCGTGTGGCGACGTGCAGCTGTGCATTTTGGGAGACATGCAAACAATGTGTAGGGTTTCGCGTGGCGCGAACGGACGTCTATGTTGGCCATAGAAACATCTAGAGGCTTCCTTGCAACAAAGAAACTTGAGGCTGCGGCTAGGGGGCAGACAGATTTATCACCTAGTGGCTCAGCCTTTTAGACCCCCCCCGCGTCGTCTCGAAGACCCAGATAAACCGGGGCTTTGTTATTAGAAGGGTGGGCTGTGGGGGCTGTGGGGGCTGTTCTCATTCCTTCTGTCCCACATGCAAAGCGTTTCCCTCCTCCTGTACGTGCGTTGAGAATGAGTGAACGACACGTCAGCCATGCTGTTGTCACAGTTTAAACGCAAACCTACGGCTGTCTTCTCTTGGAGGCTCATTTTTGAGCTTTGTCAGCGTGTTTTAAAATGTTTTCTACGGTGGGGGGGGTGGGGGCTCGACTTCCCTTCTCTGGTCAAAGAAATTTTCATTCTTCTACGAGCTAATGTGTTCCTTTAGACAAAACAGGAAACCTTGTTGTAGTGTGGTGGTTACAGTGTTGGACATTGTGTACTGTGTACTTTAAAGGGTTAAAGTTGAGGCAGGACTGTAGGAGGCTGGACTCTGATCAGTTCGGTACATGTGTATTAATGGCACCTACCAGACAGAGGCTGCCATCAGATCAGTTTGGTACACAGTGTTCCCTAGCAGCATGGACAGACTGTTGGGAGGGAGGAAGCTGTGTGTTTGTGCGTGTGTTTTGTGTGTGAGCTGCCAGTTACAGAGAGAACTATGTCTCAGCTCAAGGTCCCTCCCTCACATCCATGCTGGCTGTACATTTACCAAGCAGCTTTATGTGCACGTTTGGCTTTGTTTAAACATCGTTGACAGTCACGTCTTCAACGCTATTCTTTTGCTGACAGGGTTAGGGTTTGACAAATGTTTTCTGCCTTTTTTTTATTCTTCTTTTACAAAATAAAAGCTAATTCGTTCAGGATTGTGGTACTCATCTGCAATGTTTGAACATGAGGCGTGTTTTTGGGAAACGAAGCACTCCTATTTTCAGAGCAGCGCTGATGGACGCGCCACATTCTTTCGCTGTTGGATAACAGGCTCTGTTAGTCTAAGTGATGTCTCAAAACAGACCACAGCCTTACTCAAGTGTTCTCTCCCTACTTTGGCTGCTCCCGCAAATAGTCAATTATTTACACTTTCTGCACAAATGTAATATCGATGCCCTGTAGTCTACCAGGCTGTCGGTACCGCTCATTACGGCTGGAGATACAACCTGAAAGCCTGTACAATGCTGGCTGCCCATTGAGCACTTAACTGGTGTCAACCTGGGGGTAACCATTGGGGCAGAAAGCAGGGCCGTGTCTCCCTGAGGGGGGACAAACATGGCTGCCATCCGGTTCCTTCCCATTCCTCTTCCGCCCTCCATCTTGAGCCAAGCCTGGAACGTAGCATTGTTTGGCCTTGGCTTGTAGAGAGCAAGGAAGGGGGTTGGGGGGCGTGGCAGCTTGCCCTCGACTTATGTAATTGGCTGTAGTGTTACTACCCGTTGTGTAACCCCCCCCCCCCCCCCCCCCCCTTCCTGTTCCCCTCCCCCTCAAGCCATTGGTGAAGCCAGTTCTCAACGAGGTGCCTGGATCTCTTGTGTTGGTTCAAGAGAAGGGCTGCAATCTTTACTTTGCAACACCCCCCCCCCCCCCGCCCCCCCAAGTGTAGCCTGCATATCCCTTTAGCTCCAAACAAGGCTATGGTACCCCTCCATTTCACGGCTGTCGGATAAACTGGACAGTAATGGCACATTCCAGACGGAAGCGGTTCGGGGTTCTGTGTGTTCTCAAAGTCCTAAATCTTCACTGTCTTTTGGGGAGATGTAAACGTTCTGTGTGGAATCAAGTGCTATGTCGGAGACTCCTATAGCACCACTTGTTTTCCTGTGCAACAACATTAAACGGACAAATGTAAAAGTGAATTCCTGTCCCACCTTGACCAAACTCCTCTCTGCTTTTCCAGGCTGTGCTCCTCCCTGAGGCTGTCTTGTCAGCCCCTGCAGAGTTTGAGGTAAACCCTTTCACCCCTCTACTCAGTTAGTCAACCCCCTCTTCTAGTGAAGCTTGGACATAGGACATGTTTGTACATACCAGCCCAGCAGCTTAAAAAAAAAAAAGGGAGATTTTTTTTTCCCTGAGTGAAACTCTAGACTTCTTTCGCGTAGGAGTTTTAGGGACAAAGAACCTCGTCCTTTTGCATCAAAAGTAGCTTTTCAGACTCCTTCAGCATCAAGTTTCCCAGAATTGTTTATTTTTGTTTTAATGCAAATGTCTATGGGGCCTTTAGCTGTGGAAATGGGTTTGAATTTTGTTGTTCTATACCTAACCACCAGTTCAACACAATAGTATGTAGTCACCCTCCCCCTACCACAATCGCACACACATGGCCCTAAGACTCATTTCATAACATAAAAGTAGAAAAATGCCAGACCAGCCTTCTGTGACTGAATCCAAAGATCTTGAGTATGTTTTTGGTTGAATTTTTCTAAAAGCCAAGTCTTCCCATTTTCTGGCATCTACATTGCAGACCACACATTTGTGTGGTGTCTTTTTGGATTGTGATCACTGACACTCATCACACTCTCTTCCTCTCCAGGTTCAGGTTGAAGACTCCATCGTCACAGATGTCCCAGAGGTCCGCTCTGCCCGCTCATTTCCGCTATGTCATTGTGCCATTGTCATCCCATATAGTTTCCTGTCTGTGTTAGAATCTTGATAATATCTACCGCATGAGTAGGAATGTAGTCTAGCTTGACTGGTAGAACACGATAGGTGGTTAGTCCTGTCTGTGGTTGAGCTTGAGATGTATTGTGTGCCGGTGGCATGCTGTGATGATTTGACTGTGTTCCATCGCTCGTCCAGACGCACGTCATCTCAGAGGTGGCACTCCTGTCGAAGGTCGCAGCTGAGGCAGATGCCATCGTCGAGGCAGAAGCGGAGCCTCCTGTTCAGTCTGAGCCCCTGGCGGAGGCGAGTGAAAAGGCGGACTTTGAGGCAACAGCGGAGCCCGTCGTTGAAGTTGAGGCAGAGCCCGTCGTTGTTGAGGACGAGCCCGTCGTTGTTGAGGCAGAGCCGGCTGTTGAGGCTGCAGCAGAACCCATTGTAGAGGCTGAAACCAAGCCCATTGTTGAAGTTGATGCAGAGTCCGCCTCTGAGGCTGAAGTTCTCGAGGCAGTCATAGAGGCAGCAGCTGAGCCTCTTACTGAGACAGAGGCCGAGGTCATCGTAGAAGCTGTGGCGGCCCCCATCATTGAGGCCGAAGTCACAGCGGAGGAGACGCTTGTTGAGGCCGAGGTCACTGTCGCCGTGGAGACGGATGCTGGAACTGAGCCGGTTGAGACCCTAGTGGTCTCTGAAGTCATTGAGGTGCTCCAGACCGAGCCACTGCCCTTCCTCCTTTCCCTCCTCTTCTTTGCTCTCAGCAGTCCTGCTATGAAGATTATGAGCCTTTAGCCATGCCTTCACTCTCTTGCTATGAAGATTATAAGCCTTTAGCCACGCCTTCACCCTCTTGCTATGAAGATTATGAGCCTTTAGCCACGCCTTCACCCTCTTGCTATGAAGATTATGAGCCTTTAGCCACGCCCTCACACTCTTGCTATGAAGATTTTATACCTTAAACAAGTGGTCTTCAACCCTGGTCCTCAGGACCCACTGTCCTGCATGTTTTAGATGTTTCCCTGCTCCAACACACCTGATTCTAATGCATGGGTCGTTATCTAGCTCTGAAGAATCCTGGTAAACGATCATGCATTAGAATCAGGTGTGTGGGAAGGGGGAAACATCTAAAACATGCAGGACAGTGGGTCCTGAGGACCAGGGTTGAAGACCACTGCCTTAAACCACGCCTTCACACTCTTGCTATGAAGATTTTATACCTTAAACCACGCCTTCACACTCTTGCTATGAAGATTTTATACCTTAAACCACGCCTTCACACTCTTGCTATGGAAATTATATACCTTTAGCCACGCCTTCACACTTTTGCTAAGAAAAATACTTAACTTTAGCCACTTGTAATGTTTGGGGTGTCTGTCACTGCATGTTTGCATGTAATAATAGCAATGCATGGTGTTTTCACTCACCTTTTCATTTTTCACTCCTCATGATGTTCGAGGAGTTCAAATCGCTCACTAAAGTTTGTACATGTGTGAAAATCATTTTGCTGAGGATTTCGGACAGGGTTTAACCACAGCTTTTACCTCCTTCCAGGACAAACCTGCCCTGGCAGAAGCACCAGTGGAGATTCCAGTGGTATGTCATCATATCTCGTCTGCAAATTAGTGCTACTCATTGATTTTAGTCAAAGGCATCAGGTAGAGAACTAAAAGATGAATGTATTTAATATTAGATACGAGGTATTTAATATGTGAAATTGGGGATTTGAACCTATAACTGATGCAATAACCATCTCCTAAATGCTAATACATCATAGCCAAATAATTTGTGACTATGAATGTTGTTTATTATTATTAATATTGTCAGACAGAAAAAATTAACATTTAATTAGGAATGACTGATCTCATTTCATGTCTGAGCCAAACGTCTCCGGAACTTTCCATCAGGTGGCTGCAGTCATGTCAGAGGTGGAGGCCGAGCCGGTGGAAGCTCCCGTAGCTGAACCCGCTCCCGTGGAGGTGAGACTCTTTCCTTCACCTGGAGGAAGGGAGGGAAGAACAGCAGGCGGAGGAACAGAACAGCTTTTTAATGTCATTGGGGAACAAAGTCTCCCAAAACTGCATCATGTAACCGCTCTCTCTCCTCGCCAGGTCGCGGAAACGGCCGTCGCTGACTGTGTGGCCGACGACTTCGTCATCACAGACTCCACCCCTGTAGTGGAGGCGGCCATGGCTGAGCCTGTGCTTGCTGTCGCGGAGGAACAGGTGAGACGAGGGTCTCCCCTCCCCTGAACGCACAGTTCTTTTCTTTGCCGTCTCGTGTCTTGTTCAGTTCAGAACTAGCCTGTGCACTACGATGTGTCCGTTTCTCGGCTTTGAACTTCCGTCTCTTGTTCTTCTCCTCTCTCTTTTTATAGATGCCCACAGTCACAGCTGATGCCTTTGACGCCTTATCAGAATCCCTGAATGACATCACACCCGCCCCTGAACCTGTTCCCATTTTGGCCCATGAGGTAATTGAGGTAAGCATCATTTTGTTACCCCCCCTCCCTCCATCCACCCACACACTCACACTCATGTAACTGGTTATTTGGTTGGTGTCAGGAGGCAGTGTGTGAGGAGGAACGGTTGATCAAGATGGGGGAGAGAGACGACAGTTTACCGCCTGTGTTCCAGTCCTCTGACGAGGCGTTACTGGTCAGCACACGTACACAAAACAACTCTCCGAATCACTCCACCCCGCTTAACTGTCCTCTACTCATGCGGTCCTGACTGACTGGAAAGCTGTTTCTATGGTTACTCTATGGTATACCTCGCAAGTGTCTTAAGTGTCACCTGCATCTGCAGAGCCATTTTACCCCTCCTTCCAGATCCTACTTTTCAATCATTCGGCCATTTTCGATTCTCTGTCAGCTGTTCAGAACTAATGCATGACTCGAGCCGATGGCTGCTCTCTCGGTTGTGTCGTTTTTCCCCTCATTAATATCTCACGTTCTCAAATGATTGGGGATCCATGCTCGACTTCCCATTTACCCTCCCTCCTGCTCCGTTTCCCTCCATCCATCTCTCCAAGGGGCAGGGGGGTTGGGAGTGGGTTGGCACCTTTCCCCTTTGTTCTCCTTCCAGTGAGCGCAGTGGGGTCTCCTGGTACCCTGTGTCTAGCCGGACGTGAGGTTTGGATGCTCTGACCGAAGTCTACTTCCTTTTTTTTCCCCAGGCTAAACAGGAAGTCGAAGCCCAGCTGGAGGTGGATGTGCAGAAGGTATATTCTCGTACTTTGTAGGAGTCTTGCTAATCTGAAGCGTACATTTACATTTATTCATTCATTTAGCAGACTTTTATCCAAAGCGACTTACAAGAGAGAGCTTTTACAAAGAGCATCAGTCATTGCGCATAGCAACGTGATAGACCCCGAACACAGTGGGGTTTTTTAGATCGTGAATCATACATCATGAGAACCAATAAGTGCCAAGGGAAGAACTATAAATGCGTAACACAATGATTGTGAACATAAAGCAAGAGATACAACAACAACACTGGCAAGTCACCATATGGGGACCAACAAACGGTTCTAAACAACATTAGATTATTTGAAGTGCCATACTATTCCTAGGTGCCATTAAAATCTCTAAATAAGTGAGTTTTAAGCCTTCTTTTGAAGGTGAGAAGACAGTCTGTGCTTCTGATGGAGGTGGGGAGTTGATTCCACCATTGGGGAGCCAGGCAGTGGAAGAGTTAGTGTTGCGCTCTTGAGGGAGGGTGCTCTTGAGGGAGGGTGCTCTTGAGGGAGGGTACCACTAGACGGTTGTCAGCAGATGTAGGTGACGGGTGGGTATAACGGCTGGAGGAGAAAGTTGATATAGGTTGGGGCAGTCCCGTTTACAGCGTAGCTTCCCCACGTGGGGTATCTCAGACCTCCCTTGGGAGTGTGCTTGCAAACACATCTCTGGTACAGTCTCACCACGGTTTGTCTTCCAGGATGCCATTGACGAGACTATCGCCCTGGACGCCCTATCGGGAGACTTCGCCTCCCCCTCTCAGCCAATCATCTCCGAGCTCCAGTGTAACACAATGACCTTAGTGGATCCTGTTCCAATGGTGAGGCACTATCTCAGCCCATCTACTATTGTAGAAAGTAGACCTTGCGCTTTCCAGAAACGCTAAGTCTGTCTTTTCCCCTGCAGGAGGTGGCTGAGGGCACCCTGAATGGCCACACCACTGCAGAGGTGGTCATCGAGGGCTAGCTTGCTAGGTAAGATACCCAATCTGTGAGCTGGGCCACTGGGAGACTTTTGGAAAACATTTGAATGTTGTGCTTGAGGTGGTGGATGGCAGCAGTGGTAGAACGAAGATTGATACCATGTTTCTGAGTCACGAGAGAGCGATATCGAGAGACGTTTGAGGTGTTCAACTCTAACCAAGTTCCCTTTGTCTCTTCTAGGGGTCTTCAGTCAGTACAAAACTGGCCTAACAGGAAACGAACAACTTCTTTTTTTCCAATGTATTTTTAATTTTTAAAATTTTTTTTAGAGCTCAAAAGGGACTAATGGAAAACTGAATGGACATCATTACTCAAAAGTGCCTTTCCTGCTTGGGTTGTCCCCTAAAGAAGTCACAACAAACATGTTCTTGATGCCCATTGAGGCAGAAAATAGACATTATTGGATGACAAATTATGGCTTATTTCATAGATTTTTCTGTATCCCAGAGATGTGTATCAGTACCGTAGAATTCATGAATGTGGCGATAGTTTGTATCTTTTGGACCATGACTGTAGGGGTGGGAGGGAAATGTAATTGTGTTTTGATATTTGGATCCAGTTTTTCTAGTTGGTCTCTCATCCTGAAGGGGCATGATTAGAGATCGGGCTATGCCCCTGCCCCGAACCCCCATTCCCCTAATGTGGTGCCATTTTCTTAAAGGGACAGTCCGTAACAGCAGACTCTCCTTTAAGGTTCAGTGTATCCAGTCCCGTCAAGTGTCTGGCTAGGTAGTAGTGTGACACCTTGCTGTCGGCCAATCAGAGGTTCCCAGCTCAGCTAACGCTTAACATTGGACAAACGCAAGTCCAACGTCCCCCTGAGAAGGAGGAGGGGAGAGCCAAGTAGAAAGTCCTGTTTTTAGTTTTTTTTTCTTCTCTTTTCTAATTGTTTTGTATAGACCATACCATGTGGTACAATGCGGTTTATGCGCTCACGGTCAGCTGGACAGGCAGTTGGATTGACTTTTGAATAAAGATGTCACTGACCGTGACTTACGAATACGGTTGTCTTGTCATGACTGGTCTTGGCAAACCCCAGCAGTTAACGTTCTTCATCTCGGAAGAACAACCAACGCCCCCCTTTGTACCTGTCCTGACTAAGCTGTGAACCTCCCTTCCTTGATTATCTGCCTTGCTATACTTTTTTTATGTCACTTTTAAATAAAAATCTGATCAATCTGGAGAAAACCATAGGTACAACTTTTATCGCTGGTTCTAGGTCAATCTAAACTTAGTGCAATGCGATTTGAAAAAAAATTATATCACATGATATACCAACACATAACTTGAGGTTGTATAATTTCCATTTTATTGCATAGATAAGAACATCTGCAAGATGACAGCACAATCCAGGAAAATCCCACGTGATGCACATGAATGCACTCATGGGATTGTGTACATACAGGTACAAGATCAACGGAAATGCAGACACTGATCCTTTCTGTCAACGATCAGAGAAGCTGCGATGGTTGGGACATGATCGGTAAAGGTGCACAAGGAAGCAGAAGTGGTGAAGGGAGACAAGACTTGCGAATTAGTCCTCATTCTCAATATGACTCACAACACCTCAAGCAAGTGTACTATATCATCAGGAATATAACACCATTATTATCTGTCACAGGGATGGGTATAGCTCAGTGGATGAGCTTGGTTCACTGCAGACCAAGAGGTTGCAGGTTCAAATCTTGCCCCCAGGGTGCTGTAAATTGCCTTGGCTAACAGCGCCAGCAGAATCAATATGTGTAGCAGAGATCTTCTGCTGCCCAAACATTGATTCATAGGACGATGCAGACTTGACAACGGCAGTAAATCTTAGAAAACGCAATTTTGAGGGGACAAAGTATTAAAAAGTAATATTCTGTCAATCCCCCCCCAAAAAAACACACTCCATAGCTGCTAGTCAGGGCTCCAACCAATACTTGTACAGAAAGCACTGTCGAGCACACCCTTTCTACATAAGAACACTTTATCAATAATATATTACTTTGATTAGCCATTCCTGACCTTGTTACAATTCTTAACAGAGACCCATGCTCAGGTGATAAAATAGGATTTATTTGGAATGTATTCCCCCCCCACCCCCACCCCTTTAGTTATTCATCACTGCCCGATGGAGGTTGTTGTTGTAATGCGGCGCCGGGACCACGTCTCAGTCCGAGTCTTCGTCGTCAAGGTACTCCTCTGCGTTGCTGTGCATCCGTGTAATGTCTGCAACCACACAGACGGACAGACAGACTAAGCGGGCAGAGCCCCTCTAAACGCTGGAACACAACAACAGGGGTCTCATTTATAAAGGAGTGCGTAGAATTCTTATTAAAAGTGTGCGTACGCCCAAAAGCGTAAATTGGCGTACGCACCCAAAATTCAGATTTATAAAACCGTGCGTACGCACACCTGTAGGCAATGTTCGTTTTATAAATCACAGCTTAACCACAAGTGTGCGTACGTAAAGTATCATTGCACCCCGCCCTGAGCACGCCCATTTTTAACCATAAATGGTCAATGCAAAGGACCTCATGAATGCTAATCTAGTATCATTCTCATGAACCTGGCAGGTGATTCTTCTTCACAGTGAATCAAGGCAAACAAAAAACAACACAATAGTGCGACAGCGCCAAGTGGCAGAACCGGAGAAGAAGCGGTGACAACTGCAGTAGTAAATTCCGTGTTTATGTATCTTGCATGGCGATTAAAAACTAATTCTGATTCGGAAGTGTAATGAGTGTAGTGATTGCGCGGGAGCTTAACAACTGTATTTCCAGTTTTTGACATATGATGATATATGCACAGTATTAAAGAAATATATTTTGTTATACTTTGTGTTCTGTAGTTACCAGGGGCGTCGTTAACCCTGTTTTAGGGGGGCTGAAAAAATTACCAGATGCCCTCGGATAAATGTAGTTCACTGGAGCGTCAAAAATGTAACCCACAAGTTCGAAAAACGAGTAAAAAACGGACGTCTTTGGGAATCGCTGGCTAGCTCGCTCGCACCATCCCCTGTCGACAGAAAATGCCTAAGCCCCCCCTTACATGCATTTCAGCCTCCTACACTGCGGTAAAAGGACAATCTGATTGTGAGACAGACAGCGCTGAATATTGATTTAAAATTTGAGTTGCATTGTACAAGATGTGTATGGAACAATTATCATGCAGTTCAAGCTCAAATAACACTGATGTATTTAATCTTCATTATAATCATAAATCGAGTCAATGTGTGTGAGGACAACCAAATACATAAATATTACGAGTAATTGCTTCTCCGACTTTAACTTTTTGCAGTATGTGTCTCCAATTCCCACTGTCTCCAAAAAGTGCGTAGGTTTACGGGAGGGTCATAGTTTGCGTGGAGGACCGCACATTCTACCGCCAAGTTAGTTTTTTTATAAATTACTGACTTTGCGTGAAAACTGGCGTACGCACGTTTTCAGCCCCGTTTTGTGCGTACGCAAGCTTTATAAATGAGACCCCAGAACTGTCTCTACCAACTATCAACTCCCACAAACGAAGTTGTTGCTAGCCAGTGTCTGTTGTTTCTGTTTTAGTGTCAAAAATAAGATCATATTTTTGATTATTTCAAACAAAAACAAAAATCAGGAATGTATGTGTCAGACACTCAACATTGACTACACGGTGTGATTGCGTGTGTGGAAGTAGGTAACTGCCCTCGCGCTGAATAACAATATGTTGGAACACTGTGAGGTGTGGCAAGACTGCCACCTGCTGGCCGGAGGGACTTACTGCCTCCCAGCTTCCTTTTAAGAAGAGAAGCACACTGGGCGTTTGTAGCCATCTCCAGAGCCAGCTTCTTTTCGTTGTTCAAGATGTCCGTCCTCGCATCTGAAACACACGGGCAAACATCTAAATGCGCCACTCTCACACGCTCCCTCTCAGTCTAAAACACGTTGCAAAAAAATATTGTAAACCCCACTCTGTCACCCGCACACGCGTGTGGCGTGAGGACTGAAGTGGGGAGGTCAGGAGTCGTACCCTTGTTCAGGAGCATCTCCACAATGTCAGAGTAGCCCTTCCAGGCAGCTGCGTGGAGAGCAGTGTCTCCCAGCTTGTTCTGGAACACAGGACACACCTCCAGCAGGTCAGCCTCACGCCATGCCCAGCATCAGCATCATCATCATCATCTCTACCCCCATCACTGCTGACCTTAGCTACGTTATTACCACCTCACCCCTTGAGAATGCAAGAAAAACTCTCACCTGCTGATTCAGTTCCACATTGGCCTGGCTCAGCAAGACCTCCACCACATCTAAGAAACAAAACAAATGCAACCCTTCAGTTGATTTCATTTTCACAGCTCCTCCACATGCTCCAGAAGTGAGGAGCCAGGTGAAAGATGAGGGCAGTGTAAGAGTGAATTTGATTTGGTTACCTCTGTGTCCTCCGTGGCATCCCCAATAGAGGGCAGTGTTTCCAGCCTTGTCCAGCCCGTTGATGCCCACTTTGTTGTCTAGACACTCTCGCAGCCAGCTCAGATTACCTGTGACACACACACACACACGGACAAACTGAGACGACAGAGTGGTGGTACTAGTTCAGACGGTGAATCGCAGCTGGTGTCATCACTGAGAGGTCTTCTATCCTCTCCTCGCTTGTGAGCACCCAGGGTGGAGAGCCTTGGGGCAGAACCAGGACCAGGTCTTTTCGTCCACTCACCTCGTTTAGCGGCCTCGTGCATCGGGTTGTCGATAGATTCTGCCTGTTCAGCCACTGAGGAAAACGAGGAAGTCAGAACGTAAGTGGATTACAACACTAAACCAGACCCCAAATAAAAGCTTTAGTCAGTCATCGACAACCCTTAGTCAACGAAACCAAAACACAACTAGTGTCCATGGGCGACTTGCTTTGATTTACCGTAATTGCTCGGGATGAGGCCAGTCCGTCCTCGGCAGGTCCCCTTCCACCAATTGCTGTCACTCTGAGGATGACAGACAGGCAGTGAGAGCCAATGGCTATGCAGCAGTCATCCAGGGCCGTGGATGCAAGTGGAAACAGAAGTCAAGGAGAGAGAAAGAAAGAGAAAACGAGAGCATAAGACCCAAACGAGAACGCAGATGCCGAAATAAGGCCAACAACGGGAAAACGATGGACAGAGCGAGTGAGAGAGGACAAGAAAGACAAGCCGAAGCATAAGACAACTCACTGTGTCCGAGATGTAAAGTATGTCTCCCTCTTCGAAGTACAGCTCGTCAGGCTACAAACAAGACGCAAGCCAGAGTTAACACTGTGAGATGTGGGCTCGATCGCATCAAGGGTTCTTGACATCAACAAAAAACAGTTAGCAAGCATTCATAATCGCCAGTGACAAAAAGGTCACTTACTGTTCGAGGGTCAAATGTGAACATTGCCCGGAACACTTTGACCTGTCCTGGGGGGAAAAAAAGAGACAAAACGTCTTTTTTTATTTTTATTTTTTACTTCCTTTATATCTTGGTGAAGACCCTCATTCATCCAGGAGTGTCCCATTGTATAAAGTGTAAACCCAGGGGACTACCTCTGAAACCTTTTCTACAACTTCCTCTATACCTGTACAACCTGATGGAGCCTCCCAATAAACGTGATTGGCTCTAATCAGCAACGCCTTTAACCAGGTCAGCCATACTGTTGGCTATTCAACAGCACACAGCCTCAATGTTACAGTGAAACAAGCCTAGCTTTGCCAGGCTAGGGTAGAGAGTCATCCTGAATGTGCTTAGCTCAACAGGTTCAGTCCTGCCTCACTGAACTAGAGACTTGCACAGACTGGCCATATCTAACACAAAGAGACTGTGAAGGAAAGAAAGAAAAAAAAATACCAGCTTGTGCTTCAACTTCCATCCTACACACCGTCAAATAAGAACTAAACAAAGCGGGGATGTATTATGTTAAATCAACAATGTAGAGAGTCTAATTCTGTATTATTGGTGATGTTCAGCCACGAATGAACTGAGTCTTGATTTCTTATGTCGAAGCCATCTCATCGAGGCTTGCTGTAGCAAGTATTCTAACGCCTTAATTCCCAGCACCTGTAGAATGTGTCCTGTGCATGAAGATCCAGAACATTCTGTCAGATCAAAGTTGTCAGAACCTCCTTTTACGCTTCCTGTTCTAAACCCCACTTACAACACAACCTTCCGCACAGTTAGCTTGACTAGAAGGTCTGCACCGTCCTAGTTCATCTGAGTTATGTACTATGAAGCAGGCATGGGTATGATTATGCTAGACTGGAGTTTTTAAAGGTAGATCATCAGTTTCGGATGAACATTCAATGCATCTGCCCAGCAGAGTTGGGGAAAAGGGGAAGTTATACAACCGACGAGTTGCACAGTCCAACGCAGCCCCAACCGAAATGTTATACTGATGCAACCTTGCAGACTAAACACGTTATAATCGACGTTAAGTAACTGAACTTTAACGTACGTTTCATGAGCAGGGTACACTCGTCGTACACTACAGTAGACTTAACAGATCTATCTGCCAGCAAACTACTCAACTAGTTTACTACAAGTTAGCTAGTGAATACACTTGCTAGCTAACAGTTGGCTAGTTTGCTAGCTAGGTGTGTTACACTGGATGAACAGAAATTTGATTTTTTTCGAGGTGCATTAAAAAGTTACGCTTCAATGTTACACTTACCTGGCTTGGCCGGTTTAGGAGGAGGTTTAGACATGATCGGATTTGCGACGAGGAAAAATGATAAGTCTCGTTTTCTACTCTTCTATTGATCAAGGCTTCTGGCTCACTTCCGATGAGGAAATAGTAGGAAGACGGACGCGGAACATGAGGAGTGCGCATGTCACAGTCAGCTTGGGTTAGGCTGCTTTCACACATACACTGTTTAGGTCGGCCCAAATGACGTGTCGCTCCGAGTACGGTTCGTTTGGGTCAGTGTGAACACAACAGCCGCACTCTGGTGCGCACTAAACGGCCGCTCTCAGACCGCTCTAAACAGGTGGTCTCAGACCGATCTCGGAGCGGTCTCGGAGCAACACATCTGTGGTGTGAACGCTACTAGACCTAGGGCCGAACCAAATACAGGAAGTTCTTCACATGTCACTGAGAATCGGTGTCTACTGGATATTTTGAGCGATGATTTTATTAATGCACAGCTGTCTTCCACCCACAAAAACAGTGATGTTTACGGGGCGTTTAGCAAACGGCTCCGTGAGAGTCATAAGAGAGAGAGAGACTCTCCGTGAGAGTCGTTCTCCTGAGTCGTAAAAATCAGCACGTTCCTCTCCCGACGTAGACGTGTCTTATTTTCAAACTGAACAATTTGCCAAAACTTTAATAAACAAATTATATAAAAAATTATAAAAAGCGCCAGGGTAAACAGACGTGCTTTGTTTATCTCCATCTCGCTAGCTTCCGCGTGTTAGGCTGGTTGTCATGGAAACCTGTGGGGGGTGGTCATGGGGTCAGAGCTGTCAGAGACCAATGACAGCGTTGACAGTTGTCACATGGTGTACGGTGCGACGTTTCGAGTACAGTTAAAAAAAACATATGTGAACATGGACCGCACTAACTGAAAAATGATACAATGTATTTTGGAGCGATCCAAAGCCGCACCAGGGTGCGCACTAACATATGTGAAAACAGCCTTAGACTGCAATCAAATCTGACAAGTCCCAGCCAATGAGTATGTGTACATTTGCAGAAACTCATAGCAGAGACCAATATTTATGCCAAAGATCTTAAACCTCAAATAATTATTTTCGTGGCTATGCCATCGCTTCACAGTAATCTGCACACATTTTATTATATGTAGTCATCACAGCCGGTTCCACTGGGTAACTGAATCTGCAAAGTAACAGCCGCATTCTTGGTATGAAAAGGTTTGGGCACCCCTGATCATTTACAAGATTTTCCTTGATGTGTCATTGGTTGTTCGGAACAGCAATTCCAATTAAATATAATGTGCAATAATTACTTAAACTAAAGTAAATAAGGTGCATACATTTAGGTCATAAAGCAGAAGCTAAATGCAGATAATTTGTCATTCCTGCAGGTAAGGTTATTTCAGTTGACAGTTCATGCTAATCTGATAACATGGTTTTGATGACCATGCTTAACATTGCTCTTTTCTGTTCTTTCAGCACTTAAGAATCACAGAGAAGGACATTAATTTATCATCCATATTTCCTTTGTTTAAATTTGACCCTATGTATTTTGAGAAACGAATAATTCCCTCCCTCCGTTTTCCAAAAAGTTTTCGTTTACCCATATGTGCACACGTAGCCGGGTATTTTAAATTTTAAACTGAGACATTTCCCTTCGTTTGTACCTATCGTTTACACGCAAAGGGTGAATTCGCCTCTGAAAACGAATCTTTCTAAAAACTCCGGCTAAAAGCGGAGATTCTGGAAAACTGCGGATTTGCGTTTGCGTGTAAACTGAGAAAACGGAGTTTTCGGCAGTTGATGCCCCGAAATTAGGATTGTGATTGGTATGCAGAGCGCCTAGACCAGACCGCCAGCTTGGCGTAGTTATGATGGCGCTAGATGGCGTATTTATGCGGGTTGATGTAAACGAAAACTTGGTCAGTAATGAACATAACCCTTTTTGAAAATATCCTGCCATATAAAATCTCAAGAAGAATATGTATGTAAATGTTTGTTACTTAAATTCTCATTTTATTGATAACACTTTGACACATTTCCTTAAGTTAGAGAAACACATGTAGCACATTGGAGAGAACAGAGCCATAACCTGAAGAATCAGAGAAATATAGGATCAATAATATCATCCAGAAGAAACCCAAAGGGAGGAGAAAGAGCCCAGGAGGAACTGTAAAGAGCCAACTGCTGAGAGAAGATGGAAGGAGGTTTGAAACAGCCCTCTCCAGGAGGAGCAGGGAGGCTGGATCCTGCAGGGGTGCTGGCAGGTTTAAGTCACCAACATGTGGTAGTAACTTGACTCTTCAGTGAGCAGTTTCACCCCTGATACAGTACTGTCAGTAGGTCTATGCTGGGCTTGAGCTAAGGTGTCACAGACGCTCTTGAACTTTGAAATAAAACCAGTCTGCTTTTACAACACTGAGCCTGGATAGAAGAACATGCTACTGAATTGATAAATATTATAATCCTCATCTTCCTTCTTATCATGATAGCAACCCATGTAACAATCATTTTCATCAAATCATCTTGAGACCACAATAGTTGTATGCACTTTGAAAATCACAGAAAATAGAGAAAGTTTTAGTACACCAGCATTCCGTAGAAAAGGAAAAAAAAAACGAAATGAACACCAAAAACGCCCGTCGACTGCCATGCAAAGAAAATGTCAGCTAAATGGCGGGTGGTCGTTTGTGATACTGAACGATCCCCCTTGTGAAAACACGTGTCTTCTGCTAATGCTTTCCAGGGCTAGTAAGCACACATTGAAGTAACAGAAAGAACATCATCCTTATACACGCTCCTCCTGGTGGAGAAAGGTTCACACGTCTGGTCAGAACTGCTTACTGGGACAGGAAGTGACCAGGCCAGCCAATGAGAAAGAGAAGGAGGATTGTTCTAGGTGTGAGGACAGCTCATGCAAGATGAACCCCCATCCTAGACAGAAGGGTAGGGGTGACTGCAAGACCCACGGACACAGTCTGAGGGGAAACTACGATGCACACCTAGTCCACAAACTAGAACGCAAACATCAGGTTGTTGGTTTGAGTTTGGCTGGAGAGCTCCTGATAGGTCTTTTTGATCTTCAAGGGACAGTGTTTGCACACGTGCAGGAGCGGTACGTTGTGGAACACAAAGAGAAACTTTGAAAAAGAAACGCAAAATCAAATGTCCGAACCCAAAAATAAATATTCACAATAAATATGAACCTGAGGACCAACCAAACCAGCTGACCGTCTGCCTGCCCAATGAGAAGGCTTCACAGCCTCTCGCAGGATCGTACAATCAGCCAATTGCGACAAGATGCCCCTTGAAGCCCAATGACTAAAGGGCTGAGAGCAAGGCTAAAGGCTATCAGTTCATCCTTCCTGACTCAGGCACAGACATGATGATAAAATAAGATACCACTCCATTATAACGCAAGTCAAAAAGGAAGATAGGAAACAAGTGAAAACGAAGATCAGGACCACAGGAGGAGTCAGAGCTGGGGGAAAGACAGAGGCTCTATGTCCCCCGAAATGAAACCTTCTCCCCTAACTTTCCTCTCTCCCCCCGTCTCACAGATAATCCCACACAGGAGCCATGGGGGTTCCCACACACACACGCACACACACGCGCACACACACACACACACACACACACACACGCATACACAGCTTTCAAAATGCCAGACCGAAGGCGCATATCATTGCTCTAAAATGAGCAACAGCAACCAGAACACTGAGACAAAAGCAAGTTAAAAAGTTAACAGACACACACACAACGATGTGCCATGAGCTCATAAAATCCACCTTAGAATAGCCCTCATCTCTCCCGACAAACTAACTCTACTACAAAAATGACTCTACATTACCTCCATCCACTACAGATCAGAGCACATTTAGAAACACCAGCTCAACACCGGAGCAAGAGGGTCTCTCTGTCCTCAGATGGGGTTTGAGTCAACACAAAAAAAGGCAAAATACAAAATAAATAAACCATGAATAAAGTAGACTAAAGATAAATACAGCCAGAATACTGTTCCTGATATTTGTTTCAAACAGTTAAATAAGGATTTGACAATGGAAGACACCAAACCAAGGTCTCTGGCCTATTCACATTCTCAAACAGGAAACGCCAGTCTGCCTCCTCAATATCCCTGGACAAACACACACCCTTACTCACTCACACATTCACAGACACCTAGTCAAACAAACATCCCCTCCCCACTGAATAGTTTGTACTTAAACATGAGCTGAGGCATACTATAGTATACAAGAAGCTAATAAAAAACTGCCAATAGCATATATATTTTTTCACTTAATAGCCACAATAAAAAACAGCCACTGTGAATACCGGAAAAATCATGCATTCTTAAAAAGAGAAAAAAAACTATGTTCTTCAACTCCAGAAACCATCAAGGATTCAGAATGATACAAATTACATATACAGTTGCAAATAATAATAATGATGAATAATATATATATTTTGCTAACAATAATAATATTCCTTAATAATAATAATAATAATAATAATAATAATAATAATCGATTTCACCTAAAACTTTACATACTGTATGTCTTGTGCGGTGGTAACATGCCAGGTTTGGATTCAGGAGAGGATGAGGAGGGGTCAGAGAGGGGAGTGTGCAAGAACCAGGGGTACGCTGGAACCTTGACACCCCCTCCCGCCCCCCCTTAAAAAACCCTTACAGCACAATACTGGGTCATGTTCCAGGATCAGTCGATGGGGTTAGCAAGGTTACAGGGAGGAAGAGGAGAGGGGGTGTAGTTGAGGATTGGGTTTTTTGGGTGCAGTGGTACAGGTGACAGACAGGGACGATAGTTGTAGAATAAGAGATGTGTGTGTGTGTGTGTGTGTGTGTGCTAGGAGGGGAGCCTTGGAGGGTTTGTGTGGGGGCACCGAACCACAGACTAGCTTTCTAATCCTCTCCTTCGTGTCTCCATCTTCCTCCTTCTTCTCCCTCTCTTCCTCCTCCTCTCTCCAGCACAGTACTCTGGCCAGGCGAGGCCTCCACCATGTTTCCCCCTGGAAGATGCAAAAAAAAGTAAAAGACCCTCACAAATGTCTCAGTTCCAGCCTGAGTGAATGTCATGTGACCCCCACAACAACCACCAGACCATCTCCTCTATCCTGTCTCCTTCTCCCCCACGCCCACCTCAACCCCCACCCTAACCCACCTCACTGCAGAGGGGCGGCGGGCGCTCCAGAGCAGTGGAAGTGGACGTTCTGCCACTTGCTGTCCCGGCGGTGCCAGACACGCGTCTCCTCGGACTGGCTGGAGCGCGGCCGGCCCTGGGCGTCCACGCACTGGGTGAGGCGTATGTAGGCGATGCAGGCGGCGTCCTCGCCGATCAGGTGGACATGGGGGTTGAGGATGGTGGTGTGGATGGGCTTGCTGTTCTTAGCCAGGACTGAGATGGGGAGGGAGGGAGGGGGAGGGGAAAAGGTGAAGAGCGACAGGGAGGAAGAGAAGGAGTCAGACGAAGATATGATGCTGCTGGTGATTATCAGCAAACATCCTGTCTGCTTGGTTCTGCGGTCTCTTACAGTTCTCAAAGTAGAAGCGGTGGAAGTCCATGCCTTCTACCAGGTTGCCCAGAGCCTCTGGCTCAAACGAGGTCAGACCAGGATCACAGATCTTCCTGCAAAGAGAGGAAAACACACATACACAAGAACTATAATCACAAGCGCTATCTAAGCACATCATGAACAAGTATGATATGTATTCTGTGTGGTAAGATCGCCACAGGGGAAACACACGCTAGTAAACATGTAAGAAGAAGCTTCTGAACTCACGCATAAGCTTCAAAGTCTCCATTGTTGATGGCCTCAATCAGCTGCTCCGTGATCTTGATGATCTCCTGTTTACGTGCTGGGAAAGGAGCACAGTGAATCACTTTAACCAGGTGTGTGTGTGTGTGTGTTGAGTGTCACTTTAACCAGGTCTGTGTGTGTGTGAGAAGTGTGTCTTTAACCAGGTGTGTGTGTGTTGAGTACATTTACATTTATTCATTTGAGTAATAATTCAACTTATTCATTTGAGTGTATTCATGTATTCATGAGTATCACTTTAACCAGGTGGATGTGTGTGTTGAGTGTGTCTTTAACCAGGTGCGTGTGTTGGGCTTGGTTGGGCCATAGTTACAAACATTCCCCCACACTGAAAAGGGGCATCCTGTACACACGGTGACACACACCATCACAGTAACACACACCATCACAGTAACACACCATCACAGTAACACACACCATCACAGTAACACACCATCACAGTAACACACACCATCACAGTAACACACCATCACAGTAACACACACCATCACAGTAACACACCATCACTGTAACACACACCATCACAGTAACACACCATCACAGTAACACACACCATCACAGTAACACACCATCACTGTAACACACACCATCACAGTAACACACCATCACAGTAACACACACCATCACAGTAACACACCATCACTGTAACACACACCATCACAGTAACACACCATCACAGTAACACACCATCACAGTAACAAACACCCTTCCAGTAACACACACCATCACAGTAACAAACACCCTCACAGTAACACACCATCACTGTAACACACACCCTCACAGTAACACACCATCACAGTAACACACACCAGCACAGTAACACACCCTCACAGTAACACACCATCACAGTAACAAACACCCTCACAGTAACACACCATCACAGTAACACACCATCACTGTAACACACACCCTCACAGTAACAAACACCATCACAGTAACACACCATCACAGTAACAAACACCCTCCCAGTAACACACACCATCACAGTAACAAACACCCTCACAGTAACACACCATCACTGTAACACACACCCTCACAGTAACACACCATCACAGTAACAAACACCCTCACAGTAACACACACCATCACAGTAACACACCATCACTGTAACACACACCCTCACAGTAACAAACACCATCACAGTAACAAACACCCTCACAGTAACAAACACCCTCACAGTAACAAACACCCTCACGGTAACACACCATCACAGTAACAAACACCATCACAGTAACACACCATCACAGTAACAAACACCCTCACGGTAACACACCATCACAGTAACACACCATCACAGTAACAAACACCCTCACAGTAACACACCATCACAGTAACAAACACCCTCCCAGTAACAAACACCATCACAGTAACAAACACCCTCACAGTAACACACCATCACAGTAACACACCATCACTGTAACACACACCATCACAGTAACAAACACCCTCCCAGTAACAAACACCATCACAGTAACAAACACCCTCACAGTAACACACCATCACAGTAACACACCATCACTGTAACACACACCATCACAGTAACAAACACCCTCACAGTAACACACCATCACAGTAACACACCATCACTGTAACACACACCATCACAGTAACACACC
The DNA here is from genome assembly GCA_030340665.1 of Neosalanx taihuensis. Classification (NCBI taxonomy): domain Eukaryota; kingdom Metazoa; phylum Chordata; class Actinopteri; order Osmeriformes; family Salangidae; genus Neosalanx; species Neosalanx taihuensis. The sequence goes on along the minus strand of CM059309.1, from coordinate 3,428,254 downwards.
ATCACAGTAACAAACACCCTCCCAGTAACACACCATCACAGTAACACACACCCTCACGGTAACACACCATCACAGTAACAAACACCCTCACGGTAACACACCATCACAGTAACACACCATCACAGTAACAAACACCATCACAGTAACACACCATCACAGTAACAAACACCCTCACAGTAACACACCATCACAGTAACAAACACCCTCACGGTAACACACACCATCACAGTAACAGACACTATCAAGTGCAATGGAAGTGCACACCCTCATGACACACACACACACACACACATAGGAGTTAGAGAAAACCACTAACAACACTAAAGCTGTCTAAATGTTTTATTCTGTTCAACACCATCCAACTCCAATCTATCTGTCCATCTATCACCTTGTCTTTGCTCCATTCATCCAGCAGAAGCCAGGCAGTCTGTGACATACACACAAACTCACACACAAACACACACACACACACTGGCACACTGTCCTGCTAGGCTAATCTCCCCTGACTAAGTTAGCACACAGGGATTATGGGCAGACGTAGGGTCATGCCGCACATACTCACTCTGTGAGGAAAGGGAGGGACTGGGGGGGGTCCGAGGGGGAGGGGGAGACAGGGGGGGTGGGGGGGAGGTGGGGTGTGTCGGCGGGGGGGTGGGCCTGGAGACCGCAGGGGCGGATTCTGTCTCTGGTACAGGGTGGGGGGCCGCCCGTCGAACGCTGCTCACCAGGTCTGTGAGACGAGACACTGGCCACCCCAGAAGAAAGGAGTGATGGAGGGGTGGAGAGATTGAGGGGTAGAGAGATGGAAGGGTGAAAGGATGGAGGGATGAAATGGTGGAAAGATGGAGGGGTGGAGGGATGAAAGGGTGGAGAGATGGAGGGGTGGACAGATAGATGGGTGAAGGGATGAAAGTGTGGAGAGATGGAGGGATGGAAGGGTGGAGAGATGGAGGAGTGGAGGGATGGAAGGGTGGAGAGATGGAGGGGTGGAGAAATGGAGGGGTGGAGGCATAGAAGGGTGGAGAGATAAAAGAAAGTAGAAACGCATGGCACACATTGCAGACAGGGAGAGGAGGGCGAGAAAAAAATGAAGAAATCACTAAAAGAGGTGCAAACATGCAGATGAAGGAAGTAAATATTGCCAAATATGTCAGAGTGGAGAGGGAGGGGCATGGGCGGGGCTACTTACTCTGCATGGGGATGGCAGGGGTGTGTGGGGGGGAGGGGGCGGACAATGCTGCAGGAGGGGGGGTACTGGCTCCTCCCTCCCCGTCCGACACAGGCCCAGACCCCCGACGCACACAACCCAGCAGGTCAGAGAACTTGGTGGCTGGGGGGGGGTGAAGGGGATGAGAGGAGAGTAGAGTAGAGAAGTACAGATCAGACCAGCCCAGGTCAGGGAGACACGGTGTACGGTCTAGCTCAACAACACAGGTTTGTGCCCATGAACTGATGATCATGATGATGATCTGGCTGACCCTTATATCCCCTCCACCCCTCTGGAGCAGGGGGAGGGGGGCAGGGGGCACACCACAGATTATATTACAGAGTATAACCCAAAATATATAATTATAAGCACATCATTATACTGTACACACACAATACAGTATAATGTGGTATAATGTAGCCACATATTAACAATGACTATGGGTTAGTGTTTTTTGGAGGTTGTCACTAACCATAACCTCTGTAAATAATCTTCAATGTACATTTGTATTCTTTTGGAAGGGGCTTATGCAAAGCGACGTACAACGATTGCACATCCTCTCGTCTTCGTTCATCAACCTGTTCTGTAGCCCTACAGATGGACCATAGCCCCACAGAGAGGGAACTAGGTGGTCAAGACCCCAGCTAGTTCAGTCGTATCGACTTGGGCTGTTCTGGGACTGCTGTTCTTCGTTTCGTCCACAGGGGAAAGCAGGTATAGCAGTATCAGTGTGGGCAAATCAGAGGGGAGCAGGATGAAAGGAGAGAAACAAGTCCGAAAGGTTGCGGGAGTGTGTGTGTGTGTGTGTGTGTGTCACATAGTGCTGCGGGACATGCAGACTTACAGTAGACCGCAGGGGAGGGGCCCTGCAGTGTGTCTGGTTGAGATGTGCTGCTGGACTGGGTCTTAACTGAACCGCTGTCTAAACTCTTTCCTGATCACACACACACACACACACACACACACACACACACACAGACAAACAGCCACCACGTGTGTACAGGATGGAGGGAAGAAGAAGAAGAGGATGAGGATGGAGGAGGGACTCGGCAGAGGACAGGACAAAAACGTTGAAGGCAGGAGAGTTAAGAAAAGGCAGACTTGGCTCTGATTGGATGAGCACACCAATGAGCATTCTGAAGGTCTCTTCACAACAGGAAGTGCCAGCTATGGAGAACGAGGACCACGGAGAAGAGGATGATGATGAGAAGGAAGATGGTGGTGATAATGATGATGATAATGATGATGGTAGTGTTGATACTAAACATGAAGAGAGCTCTAGCTCCTCCCTCAGGCTGTCCTGTGGAATGCAGCCTAAACCACATTCAAGCCCTGGCACCCACACCCAGCCTTGTCACATAACCAGCCCTGCCACAAGCACGACTCTTTGTCAAAGATAAATATAACCATCAGATGCTCTGCTAAAGTGCAACACAGCACAGGAGCTGTATCTACAGCTGTCTCACATACACACATACATACACACGCACCACACACATGCACCCACCCACCCCCAAACACGCATGCACGCACCCACACACACACACACACACACACACACACACACACACACATACCCATCCACAAACACACAAATGCCCCAGGTACATCCACAAAGCCCCTAGATCAATAACCAAGCAGGAATTGTTGTAACATTTTTTTTTTTTTACTTCCCATAATTCTCACCTGGACCTTGTAGTTAACGAAGCAGCATCAAAGTCAATGAGCTTCAGGGGCTGATCGCTAGCTGCTCTACAGACAGTCTACAGACTAGCTAACTCCCCTTGTTGCTATAGCTAGCTGCTCTACAGAGACAGTCTACAGACTAGCTAACTACCCTTGTTGCTATAGCTAGCTGCTCTACAGAGACAGTCTACAGACTAGCTAACTCCCCTTGCTGCTATAGCTAGCTGCTCTACAGAGACAGTCTACAGACTAGCTAACTCCCCTTGTTACTAAAGCTAGCTGCTCTACAGAGACAGTCTACAGACTAGCTAACTCCCCTTGTTACTAAAGCTAGCTGCTCTACAGAGACAGTCTACAGACTCGCTAACTCCCCTTGTTACTATAGCTAGCTGCTATAGAGACAGTCTAAAGAGAGGAACTCCCTGCTGTCCAGAGTCCATACCCCCCCACAAGCCTCACACTCGACCACAGCTCTGTTTCCTCTCAGCAGCTAAAAATATACCCCAAAGGTGCCCTTGCTGCTGGGGGCGGGTTAAAGGGGCATTGGGGGGATTCGAAAAGGTACAACACAATACACTAGGGGCTCTACATAGCAGGGAGGGTGTGTGTGTGTGTTTGTGTGTGTGTGGAGGAGGGGGTGCAGGGAAAGTACAGTTTTTACTTTGCAGGGTGGGGTGGTGGCAAGGTTGGGGGTAGACACATATGGACAGTGTCTATGGAGAGATGGGGCAGGGGGGTGGTCTTTGTTCTTTGTAGCAGTGCCGTAAAACACTGAGTTCCCAAATAATTTGGGGGACCCAGGGACTAACCCGCTAGAATATAGGCGTGTGTGTGCGTGCCCTCACCCTTCACGTCCTCATCCTCCACAGTGGTGTTGCTGCTGTCTGAGGATTCCTGGAGGACAGAGGAACACAGTCAGCTCTGAGGATGCGCACAGTACACACAAGCATGCACACAAACACACGCAGGGAAACGCACGCACGCACACGTACATACATGCGCTTCCGCACAAATACAAACACACATGTGAACACACACAAGCACTGTAATGTAAGAGCACACACTTGTAAGAACAACAAAAACACAAGCAGAGGTGAACATCTTTGACTCCAGAATATCAGATCTTTGTGTGCAAAGCCCTGTCTAGTGGTGTAGTGGAGTCATGTGGCTTCCTCAATCAGAAGGTACTCGGTTCGAACCCGGGCTGTGTTACCATGACGTTGTGTCCTTGGGCAAGGCACTTCACCCTACTTGCCTTAAGGGGAATATCCCTGTACTTACTGTAAATTGCTCTGGATAAGAGCGTCTACTAAATGACTAAATGTAAAATAACTAAATGTCTACGTTAAAGCTGTCTGAGCTGTACAGATCCACTATTATTAAGCACAGAAACAAATAAAAATAATCCTTACCAAGTAAAAATACCTATTACTAAGTACAGACACCTTTAAATACAACATTACAAAGTATAGACACCAATACAGACAATCTTACATAGTACAGATAGCTATACAACCAGTGTTACTAAGTTTACAGACCAGTACAGAGATAATTCATTAGTTACCTAACACATCTAGCTATGTTGATGGTTCTAGTGTAACCACAGCTGAGACAGTGCAGTCTATAGACCTTCCTGGTGTTGTGCACAGCACAACACATGTCACGTCTCACTCACGTCAGTGTGCATGTGTGTGTGTGTTGTACACATGCGTTACAATTTCCCTTATTCAACTTCCCTTTTCCTTAAAAGACCATTTTGGACCAAACAACCTGATAAGAGACCGATCTTTGATCAAATATTAGACCAAATCCAAGGTCACAGATGGTACAGAATACCCAGGCACCATTCTGAACACCCTGACTCTCACACACACACACACACACACAGTCTACGCCTGGCCGAGGGAGCCAGAGAGGATGACAGGGAGGACGGGATGACAGCGGGGGGGGGGGGGAGGACAGGAGGGGGGGGGGTGTACCTTAGTCCCATCCACTGGGTTATGGATGACAGTGGTCTGAGGCTCCTACAGAGAAAGAGAGAGATGGACAGAGAGGTGGAGTGACGGAGAGAGAGGGGGAGGCAGAGAGCAATAAGAAAGAGCCGGAGAGAGATGAAGAGAGAGAGGAATGGAAAGTAGGGTGTTGAGAGAAAGAGACGTAGGGAAATACGAAGATAGGGAGAAAATGGAAGGGAAATGGATGGATGGGGGGAGGGAGGAGGATGAAAAGGAGAGAAAGAAGAATGGATGAACAGATGCAGCCAGGAGACGGATCAGGAAGGTTCTTGAGGGGGGTAAGAGAAGGATGGTAGGTTCTAAGTGAGGACAACAGAGGAGGAGGAGAGATGGAAGGTTCTAGTGCAGGAGAACAGAGGAGGAGGAGAGATGGAAGGTTCTAGTGCAGGAGAACAGAGGAGGAGGAGAGATGGATGGTTCCAGTGTAGGAGAGCAGAGAAGGAGGAGAGATGGCAGGTTCTAGTGCAGGAGAGCAGAGGAGGAGGAGAGATGGAAGGTTCTAGTGCAGGAGAGTAAAGGAGGAGGAGAGATGGAAGGTTCTAGTGCGGTTGAACAGAGGAAGGACGATTCTAGAGCCAGAGAGATGTGGACTCTCCGCAGCTGACGAGATGACAAACTGAGGACTGAGTCATTAGAAATTCGTTCAGACGATGCACTCACTCAAACATACACACACACTGAACACTGAACACGCACGGAACAATAAACACACACTGAACACTACACACTGACATTAACAGAGGTATTGAAATAGCAAATGCACCCTTCCAAACACACAAACTTACGTGTACACAAACCATTTGACAGAGATCATCATTCTGAATGTGTCACATGGTCGACAGGAACCTATCATGTAAGTCTGTTCAACAGAAGCACTCCCTGATCCACAAATAGATATGCGCACCACAGGAATGGCAACACGCACGCACTACACAGGAAGTGACACCTGCCCATGACCAATCCTCAGCCAGCTGTCTTTCGCATGATGATGATATGGTTGTCATGACAACAGTGAACAGTTTCCTTGGGCAACAGGCAGTGGCAGAAGCTTGGGAGATGGGGAGGTGGTGGTGGTGGTGGTGGTGGTGGTGGTGGGGGGGTGTCAGTACCCAGGTGGAAGGTTAGTTGTAACCATTGTATGGAAGGGTACTTGGGGGGAGGTTAGGGACAGTCGTATGGCGAACGACACCTCCCCTCCCACTTCAACAAGGTCTTTACAGAGAACTGCTCACCGGGACACTTTAGGTTTCTCATCGAATACAATTTACCTACACACACATCTGTTTTAGTTAATAACAAAAGTAAATGAAAAGTTATAGTCTAGGAAACCAGCTGTATGGGACCAGTTCATGGTAAATGTTCCTCAACAGAAGAATTTGGAGGCGACGAGCAGAGCAATAACCAGGATCCATAGCAACAGCTTGGTTTCACCCTCCCACTCTTGAAGGCCAGGAAAAAAAAATCTCCTACACCATGGCCACAGACACATGACACACACACACACACACAAATGTGCATGTACAGCGTGCACATTCTTGTAGACATACACCGGTGTGCAACGCGCAGGCACGCGTGTGCGCCCACACAAACACACGCGCACACACACACACACACACACACACGTCCCTACCCCCTACAGTTAAAGGGCAACTGTGAGGTCTCGTATAAACATTCTGATATATGGGTGCATCTGCTACAGTGGTGGTGTGTACACCGAATGCCTGGCATTTTTGCCCTCTCAGGCTCACTTTTCTGAGTGGCCTGTTCTAGCGTGAATCCCTTGCTGTTTCTGCTACTGTCCACCAGAGGGTGACACCCACTCAAAGACAGATGGACGGACAGACACACACGCAGAGACAGAGACAGACCCACAGACAGACAGCTAGACAGACAAACAAGATCCTCTCTTCACCTGTGTGTCTCTGCACACACAAAATACAGAATCACGTATTGTCAAGTTCCGGGAACAGCAAACCTGCTCCTCGCGCCACCCCCCCCCCCCCCCCCCCCATTGCAGGTTCCTCCCAGGACCGCACTAAGAGAGGCACAGAACCGCAACAGAACCAGAGGGCCGTGACAGAACCCTCACAGAACCCATGACTGACACAGGAGGAAGTGAGGGATGGGGGAAGGGGGGGGGGGGGGGAGGGGGGGCTGAGGAACAGAAGGGAAGCACAGAGGGCGGCTGGGAGGAAGGGAAGGGTTAGAAGGTAAATACCAGTGCAGGAGAAGGGGTGTTTCCTTTGGGGCTGGTGACTATGCTGTTGGGGCTGGAGACTATGCTGTTTTTCGTGCTGTTTGCCTGGGGCTGTGCAAGGGGGAGACACAACACAGTGTTATTACAGCAAACATTGTGTGTGTGTAAAAGTGTGAGCCTGTCGACTGAACGTCTGAACGTGTGAATGAGGCTCGCTTGAGTGTGTCTGCGAGACGTGTGTGTGGGTGTGTTCTTGTGACCCGCGTTGGGTGAGATGAGCGGGTGGATGAATATCTGACATCATCAGGCATGGTACCGCCTCATTTGACTTCCCGTGCGCACGCCGGCTGTCAAAACTGCTCAAAAATGACGTTTGAATATTCGAATATTCCTCACACATATATTCGAATATATTCGAGTTAGGCACGTAAATAACAGGACAAATTAATACAAGGAGACATAACTACTTGTATGGGTAATATACCCAGTTAATTTAACAACATATTACCTACACAAAAATAAGTAGATGAACTAATGGCCAAGACCGCAGACCTTGGCCTCTCAATCGCACACACGCACTTTTTCTTTCTCTCTCTGAGCATAGCGGTGTAAATGAACGACATCAATAAACAAATGCTGAGTGTTGATTAAAATTTTTGTGCAAGAAATTTAATGTTGCGATTCTTGTCCCAAATACAAACAGTCTCGCCTGCTGCCGCTGTTTGTTTTTTCTTGTTTTTTTAAAACATTCGAATATACATTTTCATATTCGAAATTCGTTTTTTAAACACCATTCGAATATATATTCGAATATAGAATATTCGTTGACAGCCCTACTTTACACCAATCAGATTTTGCAATTTAATTTAGAATGACTGCCCAAAGACACCGGTCATGAGCAGTAAATAGCAGAGGAGTCAATTCACATTCATCAGTATGGTGTCATCATATTTTAACTTAATCCCCTGACTTCTGTGGCATATTCATGGGATATCCAGCTGGTGAGAGTGTGAGGTAACCTAACCTTGTCTATCAACACCCATCACACTCTTGCAGTACAAAAGGGCATGACCTCTAACCTTCAACCCTGTCTGCTCGGGTGAAATGGCGCGGTGTCTTTAGTACATAACAAGAACCAGTTGGGCGAGAGGTCAAAGAGTTAGCCATGATGTCAGAGAGACAGGTTAAGGGTTAAACAGTGTCAAGATTAAGCAGTCGGTTAACATGAGGGAGGAAGTGGAACAGAGAAGCACGTGAGAGGAAATAGCGAGCGAATAAGAGCGTACACACAAGACGAGAAGCACACAACATTGCCGTTTTCCCCATGAGACACTTTGTGGCGTCCGACATGACAACACACACATTCACGCTCAATCGCTCAAGCGAAACCACCGAACGAGAGTGACCAGTGTCTGTACGACAGCCCCTCAGGCCCCTCCCGGTCCACAGGGGGCGCCGGAGGGTGCTGCTAGGGTGGAGCCAGTGAGGGCCCAATGAGCAAATCATCAAAACAATCAAACGTGGCTGCTCTGAGCCACACCTGAGATCGACTCCTCCGAATTATCTTCATTTCCTTCAATGTGGAGCGATGGAAACAAGGAGGAGGGGAGGAGGGGAGAGGGTGAAGGAGAGGATGACAGGGGAGGAGAGGAGGGGAGAGGGTGAAGGAGAGAATGAGAGGGGAGAAGAGAGCAGGAGTGACGGAGAGGAGAGGTGGAGGAAGGGAAGGAGGCGCAGAGAGGAGGAATGTAAACAGGATGCTCACCATGTGCTGGATAGTGGCGCTGGACTTGCGTTTCTGCTCCAGGTGATGGAGGAGAGGGAGAGCAGATGACAACAGACGAATGGAGGAAGTGACAGTGTTGTGAACTGAGAATGTTGGGGACAAGGCAGCAGGAAGAAGGACATTCTAATACAGCCCTGCTGCCACCAAAGAAGAAGACAGAGCTGTTTGGTATAGCACTGGCATCACCAAAGAAGAAGAGACAGACAGAAGCCCCCACAGAGAAAGACTATTTCAGGGGGCCCTCTCAAAGGAGAGATAGGAGTGGAGGATGTGCAAGCAGAAGAACAGGAAACAGCGTTGAGGAAATAGGAATGACAGGAACAGGAAGTAGCCATCCTTACAAAAGGAAGTCATGACTGGAGTCTTAAGCCATAGCCAGGACCGAGACCAGACCCAGACAGTCTACAGCAGGTGTTCCAGCTGGATCGGGGAGAGCCAGAGAGAGCGAGGCGGGCCGGAAAGGCAACGTAGCCAATGAGACGACCAGAAGGACGACAGGAGATAGAGAGATGAGAGGGCGGGGAAGGGAATGAGGGGTGGGGGGGACTTCAGGAAACAAATGAAAAATCGTTTTTTCTAAACGGGTTTCGAGCGAGTGTGGCGGGGAGCCTGTTGCTAGGCGATGAGAGTGGCGCAGGGGAAGTGTGCGTCTATTTCGGTCGAGTGAGATTCTAGGGTTCAGACTCGTGGCTATTCCTGGAGCCCAAGTCGCTTTCCCTGCTCGCCAGATCTTGTAACACAGGCCCCACACACACACAAATCTCCCCAGACACACTCATTCGCCTACACTTACGCTACCTCTTCCCTTCCCCCCCCCCCCCACCCCCCCCCCCCCCCCCCCCCCACTCCTCTCGTGAAAGCATACCCACGCTCAGGCACGCGCTATCAGACTGACGAGCGCGTTGCGTGTGCGTGGGACGAGCGGCCAGGAGAGGTGAAAAGCTGAGGAGGAACGGGAGGGAGCGCGAGAAGTAAGCTCGGAAGGGAGGGGCCGGGGAAACAGGAACCGCGATGGCGGAGGAGAGCAAAGGGGTTGGGAGGCGGCTCTCCGACGGCCGCTAGCCGAAGAACGGCAGTGCTGCTGTTGCGCGGATGCCCCACGCGCGCATCTGAGACGCACGCACTCTGATCGGGGTTTGACGCCAAACACCACCGAAGCCTCTCTCTCTCTTTAACACACACACACACACACACACACACAGACTTTACACAAGCTGAGACAGACTTGCTAACTAACTAAACAAGAGACCCATGCAAGGAAACTAGCAAGCTCAGCGAGACAGAGCCACCGCACAGGACAGAAAAGATACAGGAAACAGAGAGAAGCATCCGGAAGATTGAGGAAGGGAGTGAGAGGAGCAGGGAGGAGAGGGAAGAGAGGGAGGGGGGAGAAGAGGAGGTATGGAGGGAGGTACTGGAGGAAAGAGGAAGCGTGGAAAGGGAAGGCAAACAGGGGAGCCTTACCTTGACGTCCGCCTTCTTGTTCAGCAAGCTCTTGGCTGCTGTTGGGAGAGACAGGGGAGAGAGCAGGGGGTCAGAGATCAGGGGCACAGGAGGGGGTCAACTAGACTGCTCCAGACCGGCAACTTTAACAGCTGGGTGGTCTCGATCAAATACAATGGAGGCTTTTTCCTGGACCAAGTCCGTGAGAGCGTGTGAGGGGTTGACAGGTGAGCTGGTCACATGGTTAAGAGCTGCACCAATGGAACTCCTGCCTGCTAGGGACACATAACTGACAGCAGAACCCATTCAGCCCTCCCACTCCTCCATCATCAACCAGTTCAAATACTGTTATATGGATAGAGAGGGGAAGGGAGAGCTGGGAGAAAAGGAAGGAAAGAAAGAGAGGGGGTGGGAGAGAAAGGGGTAGCCATCTTCACTCATTCTGTAGATTATCAGCCTGATAACTGTAATACTCATAATCCCTAGCAGCAGGGGACACCAGAGTATCCTTCCAGTCTCACCAGCACAGACATTGTGTGGCACGCGGGTGTGTACGGCACTGATATACACACACACATGTGCAGATTGGATCACACTCAATTAAACAGACAGTATGCTGCACACACACACATAAAGACCGATCTAATCACACACAAGCATAAAAAAAACTCGAAATGTTTCTCCTGAGTGGGTCTTTGACCTCATGCTAACCTGCAGCCTCTTAGAAAATTATTTGATTACAGAGCAAAGGGGACCGAAAAAGAACCGCTAACGAACTCCAACACCGCCCCCCCCCCCTCCCCCCTTTACAGGTCTCCTCACAGTCCCCACGTTACCCCCACCTACCCCTGCTGCTGCCCCCTCCAGAGGAATGACTGAGGGATGGGGTATGATGAAAAGTCTACAGCGTTATGTAAAATACTAGATTGGGTGCTCTGGTCTTTTCTGTTTCTCTCCGACTCCCTATGCTCACTCTCTCTCTGTCTCTCTGCAGTGAATTTTAAATAGCTGCTTCCATTCAATGTTTCATCTGAGACTGATTTCTGGAGACACTGAGAGACTTGGTCCCACAAGGGCTGAGTCCCACAAAGAGGACATGAGGAAAGCAGAGAAGAAGAAAAAGTAGGGAGGGAGAAGTGAGGTGTGGAGGAGTGCAGAGGGGAGGAGAGGAAAGATGGGAAGGGACAGAAGATTGAAGGAGAAAACAAGGTCTCCCCTCATCTTGAGACATCCGAAATGAAGGGAGGAGCAACTTAGGGAGAGAGACAAGAAGACAGAAAGGGAAAAGAGGAAGAGAAAGGTTGCAATGACAATGCCACAACTAGAAAGATCCTCCTCCTCTTCCCCCTGTGCTACCATCATCCCTGTAACCTCCCACAGTTTTCCTTCGCCCTGTGTCCCTGGGAGAAACACGCTTGTTTAGCAGTCTGAGACTGGTCCCTGTGATGGTCAGAATGACAGGGATGTTAATCTGACTCACAAGCCTCCATCTTGTTTCCGAGGAGGAGAGACAGGGTCACAACACTACCAAAATTCACCAGCTCTGCCTTGATCGGGCATGTAGGAGCTGAGAGGAGGAGAAAGAGGGGGATGACATGACAGGGAGGACCCAGAATTCACTACCATCCCGCTGCACTGCACACAGCTCTGTGAGAGTCGTTGCAAGATGGATGGTTAGTAGACGGTTAACAGGAAGTAAACGTTCCCAGCAAGAAGTGACTGGTAACCAGGAGGTGGCTTCCCCCTCCAACCGGAGAGGTTAGAGGTTGAGGATGTTTACCATCCAGGGAGGAAGCAAAAGGCTCCTTACCTTGTTACAAATGACACATGAAGCGAGAAGAGAGAGAGAGACAGAAAGAAAGGGGTCAAACGGGTTAGAGCCTAAAAACAACATATCATGAAACACTCTGGTGCAGGTAAGACCCTCTGGTACCAAGGCCTGTGAGAGAGAGGGAAGGCTGGGGGCTGCATGTGACAACAACCCCCAAGTCCCTGGAAGTGGACTTCAGTCACACGGATGGAGCATTTGACAGAACTGTCATTTCTTGTGCCAGAAAACAGAGACAATATGCTTGTCAGAGGATTGTGGGAAGTGACCGGGGAAATAACAAAAAAGCACTCAAATCAAGTCAAATTGTTTTTGCTTTGTTTTTGTTTTTACAAGATTTCTTATTGCGGATTTTACGGCTGTCCTTGCTCTCTCCTAAAAGCAGAACATCATGATGTTATCATTAATCCTGGCTCTATTGGAACGCAAGAAAAAAGAAAGAGGCTCTGGGCTCCGAAACTTCAGAAAACCCAATCATGTTTTATTACTATTTTGTGACCACAAAATTACATAATAAGTTCTACGATATCTCTGGGGTTGGAGCTTGGCTGTGTAGCCATACACATGGCAGTATTTGAACAGACTCTTTGCAGATATGGACCCCAAAGGAGAGACTCTACCAAGCTGATTTGAAGAAACGGCTCCGGATTAATATTCACGAGTTTGCCGGAGGACCAAGAAAAACCAAAGAGAAAGACTCAGGAAGTTTCCAGAAGACTTAAGGAAAGATAAGGTCAGTTAAGGCATTCTTTATCGTGCCGCAAAGCAGGAGTGTGAATCATACTAATGGGCAGATAGTTCCAAAAAAAAAAATTTCTTTCTTCAAGGATAAACAATAAAAGCTAGTCACCATACTAGCAGTATAATAGAACTTTCTATTTGTGTTTCATTTTAATGATACAATGAATTAATATAAACCCATTCTAAAATACAAAAGTTGTACAGTATATAGTTGTAAAAGGGCTTCCTCTGCACTACAAGACACTGCCTTCATAACACAAAAAGCTACACATGCATCATATCAGTCCAGTGCCACATGCAGCATTCACAGAAAGCGCGCAGGCAGTTCCATCCTTCAATCTATAAGGGGTGAACTTTCCAATGTCGTTCTTAGACAGAAAACAAACAGGTAAAAGAGCAGAGAAGAGGAGAGACTGGATTGGAGGGAGGGAGGGGGGGGGAGGATGGAAGAGAGGGAAGGTGGAGGGGATAGAGAGAGATGATGGTGTGACAGACAGGTGGAAGACAGGGTTAGGTTGATCGGTAGGTCACGTTAGACTGCATGCTCCTTTGCTGTGAAGGGAGGAGAGGCGGGGGGGTCAGTGGCACAGCGGTGACGGACACTGCAGCAGCCCTATCGGAATAAAGAAAGAGAAAACGGGCGGCTAATGAGGCCTTATCGATGGAGCTGGGCCGGGCCAATGAGAGGTGTGAGGATGGGGGCAGGCGCGGAGTGGGGTGGGGGACATGCTCTTATAGTTCCCATGCTACGCAGGGTGGAGGGACAGAGGGAGGGAAGGGGAGAGAGAAGGAGGGGGGGGTGCCAGGCTACCTTGTTCCACCAGCCCCGCAGTAGTGCCCGCTGCCGCAGCAACAGCCACCGCGGCCGCAGTAACAGAAGCTGGAGCGGTGGTCTGACGACCCACTGACAGATCCGGCACAGTCACATGACGCATGACAGGAGTGGGTGAGGGGGGAGGACGGAGGCAGGAAGGGGTGGAGGAAGGGGTGGAAAGATGGGTGATGAAGGAGAGGGAAGAAGGAAGAAAGGAGGAGGGGGTGAGGTGGATGAGGAACGGTGAAGGATGGGGAGGAGAGAGGAAAGGAAAAGGGAAGAAGGGAGAGAGTGGGGGGGAGGTCGGATGGTTACCGAGGTGAGAGAGGAAAGAGGGAGAGGGGGATAGAGAAGGAAGGAAGGAAGGAGGTAAAGGAGGAAACAGACCAGATTCATTAGTATAAAAAGAAGAAGGATTAATGAGACACATATCCACAACCTCTCGTCCTGGAGAGTCGCCTGCCCAGGTCAGTAGAACTCAATAGAACACACACCACACTCCACGGTTCCACAGGATTGGAACTCTCTGGAACTAGGCCCTGCTACAGGACACAATATTGAAAGACAGCTTTGTGTTGATTGTATTTGCAGAGGGAATATCTCCAACCTGCTCTCTCCACCCTCTCTCTTTGCTCTCTCTCTGCCTACCTCTCATAGACCCTTCCTCTATTTCTCATCCTGAATTTCACCTCTCTCTCCCCACGCAACGTTGTTTCTTCCACTTCCCCCTGCTCTCTCTCATTTTATCTCTCTCTAGTCCCTTCATCTCTCTCTCTCTCTCTCTCCCCCTTTCTTGGCTGTGAGTCATCTCTGATCATAGACACCATTTCTGGAGATGTTGGCTGGCAGACACAGCTGTGTGTGTGTGTGTGTGTGTGTGTGTGTGCGCGCGCACGCAACTGAAAGGCGTGGGATGAGTGGTTGTTCACCTCAGATCTTTTCAGCCTGATGTTACGACCAACATGACTCATGTCCGCTCAGGCACAAATATCCCAGACAGACACACACACACACATACGCACAGACACACACAGACACACACAGACACACACACACACACACAGATGATCTTTTCAATCTTCCTGTATATGTTCATTGTTTTGCACCATTGTTTTGCACCATCCTGCCAATTCTGTGTTTGTGCAACTTGGGGAACATGGCGTATAAAAAACCCATTCTGATCTACAGATAAGCTTTTCTGCATTCTAGAATTGTTTGCTCCTTCCTACCATACGAATAAGCAAACATGTTTGTCAGAAGCACATGTTGGTGAGTGGGTGGCTGGGTGGGTGGGTGGGTGGGTGGGCGAGCGACACTCACCAGAGAAGTTCCTTGACACCAGCATGGTTGTAAGTATGGCCCCCTGAAAGAAAAGGTGATTTAATCGTTACCTCATCATAACTAGGTCATGAGTGTAATTAAGCTCTGGGCACGCGCAATCACACCCAACACCTACGCGCACACATCCACACCCATCTCCCCACCTTGAGTTTCCTCCTGGCATTGAACTTCTTCAGACACTCCACTGTCTCCTGTCTGTGCATCATCGACGCCACTGTGGAGCGTTGCTGGGGGTAGAAGAGGGGGGGGAGGGGGACAGAGAAAGAGAGGATGGCAAAGGAGTGGATTAGATCCAGATTCCTACAGCATGCGTGTGTCTGCACACACTTGCGTGTTGTCAGCGTGTGTGTGAACACGAGCACGGGTGTGTGAGGGTACTTACGCAGACCCAGGGGTGCTTGAGGGCCTCCTGGGAGGTGATCCTCTTGGCAGGGTTGATGGTCAGCATCTGGTTGATCAGGTTCTTGGCTTCTGGCGTCACAGTGTCCCACTCTGGTGAGGGGAACTGACACACAGCACCCAGCACTTTACCAGACCCCCGAAACACTGACACACAGGTCATACTGCTGGATCAGAGAAAAGACCAGAGGAGAGACCAGTGGAGAGACCAAAGTGGAGAGACCGGAAAGGAGAGACCAGAAAGGAGAGACCAAAGTGGAGAGACCAAAGTGGAGAGACCGGAAAGGAGAGACCAGTGGAAAGACCAAAGTGGAGAGACCGGAAAGGAGAGACCAAAGTGGAAAGACCAAAGTGGAGAGACCGGAAAGGAGAGACCAGAAAGGAGAGACCAAAGTGGAGAGACCGGAAAGGAGAGACCAGTGGAAAGACCAAAGTGGAGAGACCGGAAAGGAGAGACCAAAGTGGAAAGACCAAAGTGGAGAGACCGGAAAGGAGAGACCAGAAAGGAGAGACCAAAGTGGAGAGACCAAAGTGGAGAGACCGGAAAGGAGAGACCAGAAGAGACCAGAGGAGAGGCCAGAGGAGCGACTAGGATGGAGAGATAAGAGAGACCAGAGAGGAGAGACCAGAGTGGACAGACCAGAGTGGACAGACCAGAGAGGAGAGACCAGAGTGGACAGACCAGAGTGGACAGACCATAGAGGAGAGACCAGAGGAGAGACCAGAGTGGAGAGACCAGAGAGGAGAGACCGGAGAGGAGAGACCGGAGAGGAGAGACCAGAGGAGAGACCAGAGTGGAGAGACCAGAGAGGAGAGACCGGAGAGGAGAGACCGGAGAGGAGAGACCAGAGGTGAGACCAGGATGGAGAGACCAGTGGAGAGACCAGGATGGAGAGACCAGAATGGAGAGATCAGAATGGAGAGATCAGTGGAGAGCAGAGAGCAGAGACCAGTGGAGAGACCAGGATGGAGAGACCAGAATGGAGAGATCAGAATGGAGAGATCAGTGGAGAGCAGAGAGCAGAGACCAGTGGAGAGACCAGAAGAGAGACCAGTGGAGAGACCAGAGAATAGAAGGTTTGTGCTCCAGTATGACTCACATCATAGGCCCCTGCTTTGATCTGCTGGTACAGTTTATGCTGATCCTCATCCCAGAAAGGAGGATAACCAACCAGCAGGATGTACAGGATCACCCCTGCCACACACACACACACACACAGAAACACACACACACGGTCAGCCACTGACAGAGTTGGGTTGTGGTTGTGGTTGTCATCTGAATGCCCTTTGGGGCTGTTTCTCACAACGTGAACTTGAGCTGATGGTGGATGGAACACACACAAGTATCCTCAGAATGTGTGTGTGTGTGTATTGTACTAACTGTAGTGCATGAATGGCACACAAATGTAAATGTAACGTCTGTGTGTATGCGTAGTGTCTGTGTGTTGGCTTGTGTGTGTGAATCCCTGTGTATTGGAGTGTGACAGGTTCTCACCACAGGCCCAGATGTCCACAGGTTTACCATATGCCTCCTTCCTCAGTACCTCAGGGGACAGGTATCCTGGTGTCCCAGCAAACCCTGCACACACACACACACACACACACAGGCACACATGCACACACAGGCACACATACATAGGCACACACACACACAGGCGCACACACACACACACACACACACACACACACACACAGGCACACAGATACACACAGGCACACATGCACACACACACACATAGGCACACATGCACACACAGGCACACATACATAGGCACACACACACACACAGGCGCACACACAGGCGCACACACAGGCGCACACACACACACACACACACACACACACACACACACACACACACACACACACAGGCACACAGATACACACAGGCACACATGCACACACACATAGGCACACATGCACACACAGGCACACACACATAGGCACACACACACACACACACAGGCACACACACACACACACAGATACACACAGGCACACATACAAAAAGGTGCACACACACACATATACACAGGCACACTCACACAAGCACATATAAGCACACACACACATAATAGTGAGTGAATTGCGTGAGTATTGAAGGTGGTACAGTATTAAAGGTGATACAGCATTTAAGGCGGTACGTACCAAACCAGGCCTGCTGGTCTCCCTGAACCTCGATAGCCAGGCCAAAATCCGCCAGTTTGACGGCTGCATTCTTACACTTGCTGGCCAGGAGCAGGTTTTCTGGCTGCAGGGAGGGAGACAGGGATGGGGGTTACTACAGCTGCAGGCTGTGGAGGGGGCCCCCAGGGGTAGGGGGTCCTGTGGGGGTGGAGAACAGGAGGGGGGAGGGGGAAAGCATGCACATTGCAGAGGATAAAGAGAGGTTCGGGGCAGACAGAGAAATGGTCATACACACCTGCGCAAAAAGCAGTTGAAACGAGACCGTTAACACAAACGCAAAAACTCAAATCCTCAGATGAACAGCACCTTATGGTGAAAACCAACGTGCAATTTAGCTTTTGTGAACTGTTACAATGTGTGTGTGTATGATATGTGTCTGTGGTGTGTGCTTGTGTGGTGTATGTGTGTGTGTGTGTGTGTACCCGATCTTTCACTCTGTCCCAGATAACTGCCTCATTAATCTCAGTCAGTAGAGAACTCTAATAATGGCCTGCTATCCCCACTGGCCCTTGGTATCTCTCTCTCTGTGTCCCTCCCTCCCTCCTCTCCCTCTCATCTCACTCTCTCTCCCTCTTTCTCATTGCTAGTAGAAAGAGGCCGTGCTGTACTGCAGTCAGAACTCCTGGGTCACGCTCACTCGGACCAAACAGACCAAAACCGCAGCCTGGTGTGTCAGGGTCTCGTCTGTTTAACCTGCCCCTCATGTGAAGCCTGTGGCACCGTCATCACAACCCTAGCTGATTCCAGAATGCCTGGAGGCTGGCTCAGGGAGGGCCCTCTGCAGCCTATACCATCCAGTCACACAGAATCTTCCAGCAACCGCCGAGACCACACTTCCTCTTTCTTCTGATGTGATCATAATGTGTGCATTAATTTAGTCTCAAAACTCTTCTAATCTTCTACCTCCACACCCTTACCCCTGTGTGCCTTTACGCGACTGTGTGCCGTTGTTGCTAAGGAGTTTCCCCTCAGAGATTAATAAAGTATTCTGAATCTGAATCTGAAACAATGCTTCGCCGCTAAGCAAAACCTATCCACACGGTAAACGTCTTCTACGGTAAAAGTCTTCTACACTCTGGGGAATGTTTGTTCAAACACACACACTTGTAAAGAGAGAAGGAGAACGTCAGCGGCACGGTATTCGAGTCACTTTCACCCCTGCATTGCAGTAGCTTGTGTCATTGCGGCCCATCCTCCTCTCTCTCGTCTCTCTCTCTCACATTACAATTCAACTCCTAAAACATCCTTCGTTCTATCTCTCAGTCACACTTCCTCTCTAACTCTTTCAGAGGCATGGGAATACTGACTGGTACATATGGGGCATGTGGAAGAAGTTAGATTTCCTGTGTACTTATATTAATCACTACTGAACACACCTTCTATGAAGACTGTTGTAACGTCATTACCGCCTGACTGTCACTATCTATGTTTACATTCTTGTGCCCTATAAAAGAATGCTCTCTTGCCTTTGTCCGGGAGAGAGCCATGATTGAGACCTAAGCTTTGTACTGTCTTCATTTTGTTGCCAGAGGTCTGGTCATTTCTCTCCCAATCTGCAGGTTGTTAAATACGTATTTAATCCAGAACTCAACTGAACTGTCACTCCGTTTATGAAGAGACGGACAAAACACTTTCTTCAACAGGCATCATAGGACAACAAAGCCCTGAGCTGGGAAAGACAGACAGAGGTAAAGAAATACAGAGAATGAGAGAAAAATACATACATATAGAGAGAGCGAGATAAGAGAGGGAGAGACAGACACGACAACTGGACGACAGCGACGGCCTGCAGATCATCTGACTATCGTCTCTCTCTCAATCACACACACGCAGCATGGTTCCAAGCACTCTCTGCTGAGAGAGAAAGAGAGAGAGACAGATACAGAGAGATAAGTAGAGAGAGAGCAAGAGAGATGGCCTTAAGAGCAGTGTTTGTGTGTGTAGGTGTTTGTGATGGAAAGGTTCCCAGTTTTCGCTCAATTTTTTTTTCTTTCTTTTCTCTTCCATCCCCCCTCTCCCGGCATCTCTTTCATCCCTCCCTACCGCTCCCCTTCTTTCCTCTCCTTCCCGCCATTCTCTTCTCTCCCTCCCCTCCCCCATTGCTCTCCTTCCTCTCCCTCCACTCTCCTTCCTCTCCCCCATCATTCTCCTTTCTCTCTCTCTCTCCTCTCCCTCCTGTCTCCTCCCACCCTCCTCTCCCTCATCCATCCTCAACAGTGGAGAGACTAATAGAGAGACCAGGAGGGGAGATAGGAGGACAGGAGATACCAGGAGAGGAGAGACCAGCAGAGAAGGTCTGGAGTTGAGAGACGAGAGGAGTGGAGGGATTGATATAGGAGAGACCAGGAGTGGAGATCCCAGAGGAGGAGAGATCAGGAGAGTGTGGGAGAGGACAGACTAGAAGAACTCAACTCAATCTGGACTTTCTGAAGTTTGACAACCTCAGTTTATCAATCTCCATTCCCATAACATGCTAGATTTTGGGGGTGGGTTCAGTAAACCTTCAATCATCTTGCCATTCCAATACCCCCCCCCCCCCACACACACACACACACACAGACACAGCCCTCCAGGGACAGCCATTGTTCAGAGATCCTTGACCTACTGGGTGTAACCCCCCGCCGGCACCACGCGCACCAGCACCCTCCCATTCCCCCACTCGTACTCCCCCCACTCGTGTACCCACTTGTGTACCCCCCCCCCCCCCCCCCCCCCCAACCCACACCGAAGCCTGGATTGAAACCTGATAGGTGCTCTGGCTAAATAAAGCCATAAAGCCGTGCCCACAACACCTCATCCTGGAGAAAGGGGGTGCAGTCCAACACCAGCTTCCCCAGCCACCACACCTGCTGTGGACACACACCTCAGAACTAGACTTCCTAACACCAGCCTCAGTAGTGTAAGGGAAGCGTATCGTCCACTTAGCTCTCGATGCTCATCAGACAATTTACAAAAATAAATCGATAAAATACAAATTAAAAATGTTATGTCGCAACTTTGTACTTAATCTGTAGATACACATCTATACTACAACATATATATATAAAATTAGTGAATATAAAATTCAATAAGGACCTTGAGATGTTAGTTTCCTAATTTTCTTAGTTAATCAGAAGGTCCCATTATTGTCCACCCAACCATTTTCAATTAAGAAATGACAGTTGGACGCTGAGGAAGGCAGACGCTACATATACGGTTTGAGAGCGTATTTACATACTCAAATCTCAAAGTATGAAGGTGTAATTAGGTGAGTAGCAACATAAGATATGTGCATAACGATGAGTAACTTTCTTTTGTTACTACTGCATTTCTTCTTTAAGATATTAACAGAAAAAAACGTTGCGGACGATAATGGGGTCAGGAACATTAGTGAATTAGAATGGACAATAATGGGACCGCTTACTCTAGCTACCACAGTCTAGAACCAGGAATATCTGGATATACAAAGGCAATTACGGCAAAGAGGAGGGTTGGGTTCGTCGATCGCTAACACGTCCTAAAGACACAACGCACACCCGCGCGCACGTGACAGTACACACACACACACGTGCACGCACACACGTACGGCACGGCGATACCTGTCACTCACCTTCAGGTCTCTGTGCACCACGCCCATTTGGTGGCAGTGAAGTACAGCTTCCAAGATCTGCTGGATGCAATGGCTGCATGCAAACACCAGGGGGCGCATGTTAGTCTGAGCAGAGCCACAGTCCCGTGCACAGGCCAGGGGTCGGGGATTAGGTGTGTAATCAGGAGGGGAGGAGGGATGGAAGAGGGGAGAATCGAAGGTGTGTGGCCATGGGGTGGGATGTTTATTTCAAGTGTTGGGGGGAGGGGGAAGGGGGGGGGGGCGCTGAGCTCTGTGTGTGTGACGTCTAAGTAAGGTCGGAGAAAGAGGAGGATCAGAAAGAAAAAGAGGAGAGAGGAAGAGAGAGACTATGAGGTTAACTGTTGTGTCACGACATGAGTGGGTTGTCCTTGCAGGAGGAAGGCAGAGAGCAGGAGAACTTCTAACCATGTCCACCTAGGTTCTAACCATGTCCAGCTAGGTTCTAACCATGTCCTAGCTAGGTTCTAACCATGTCCAGCTAGGTTCTAACCATGTCCTAGCTAGGTTCTAACCATGTCCTAGCTAGGTTCTAACCATGTCCAGCTAGGTTCTAACCATGTCCTAGCTAGGTTCTAACCATGTCCTAGCTAGGTTCTAACCATGTCCTAGCTAGGTTCTAACCATGTCCACCTAGGTTCCAACCATGTCCTAGCTACGTTCTAACCATGTCCACCTAGGTTCTAACCATGTCCAGCTAGGTTCTAACCATGTCCTAGCTAGGTTCTAACCATGTCCACCTAGGTTCCAACCATGTCCTAGCTACGTTCTAACCATGTCCACCTAGGTTCTAACCATGTCCAGCTAGGTTCTAACCATGTCCACCTAGGTTCTAACCATGTCCTAGCTAGGTTTCTAAGCATGTCCAGCTAGGTTCTAACCATGTCCAGCTAGGTTCTAACCATGTCCTAGCTAGGTTCTAACCATGTCCTAGCTAGGTTCTAACCATTTTACAGCTAGGTTCTAACCATGTCCTAGCTACGTTCTAACCATGTCCTAGCTAGGTTCTAACCATGTCCACCTAGGTTCTAACCATGTCCTAGCTAGGTTCTAACCATGTCCTAGCTAGGTTCTAACCATGTCCACCTAGGTTCTAACCATGTCCAGCTAGGTTCTAACCATGTCCTAGCTAGGTTCTAACCATGTCCTAGCTAGGTTCTAACCATGTCCTAGCTAGGTTCTAACCATGTCCACCTAGGTTCTAACCATGTCCAGCTAGGTTCTAACCATGTCCTAGCTACGTTCTAACCATGTCCTAGCTAGGTTCTAACCATGTCCTAGCTAGGTTCTAACCATGTCCACCTAGGTTCTAACCATGTCCAGCTAGGTTCTAACCATGTCCACCTAGGTTCTAACCATGTCCAGCTAGGTTCTAACCATGTCCACCTAGGTTCCAACCATGTCCTAGCTACGTTCTAACCATGTCCACCTAGGTTCTAACCATGTCCAGCTAGGTTCCAACCATGTCCTAGCTACGTTCTAACCATGTCCAGCTAGGTTCTAACCATGTCCACCTAGGTTCCAACCATGTCCTAGCTACGTTCTAACCATGTCCACCTAGGTTCTAACCATGTCCAGCTAGGTTCTATCCATATCCACCTAGGTTCTAACCATGTCCACCTAGGTTCTAACCATGTCCAGCTAGGTTCTAACCATGTCCTAGCTAGGTTCTAACCATGTCCTAGCTAGGTTCTAACCATGTCCACCTAGGTTCCAACCATGTCCTAGCTAGGTTCTAACCATTTTACAGCTAGGTTCTAACCATGTCCTAGCTAGGTTCTAACCATGTCCAGCTAGGTTCTAACCATGTCCACCTAGGTTCTAACCATGTCCTAGCTAGGTTCTAACCATGTCCTAGCTAGGTTCTAACCATGTCCACCTAGGTTCTAACCATGTCCAGCTAGGTTCTAACCATGTCCTAGCTAGGTTCTAACCATGTCCTAGCTAGGTTCTAACCATTTTACAGCTAGGTTCTAACCATGTCCTAGCTACGTTCTAACCATGTCCTAGCTAGGTTCTAACCATGTCCACCTAGGTTCTAACCATGTCCTAGCTAGGTTCTAACCATGTCCTAGCTAGGTTCTAACCATGTCCACCTAGGTTCTAACCATGTCCAGCTAGGTTCTAACCATGTCCTAGCTAGGTTCTAACCATGTCCTAGCTAGGTTCTAACCATGTCCTAGCTAGGTTCTAACCATGTCCACCTAGGTTCTAACCATGTCCAGCTAGGTTCTAACCATGTCCAGCTAGGTTCTAACCATGTCCTAGCTACGTTCTAACCATGTCCTAGCTAGGTTCTAACCATGTCCTAGCTAGGTTCTAACCATGTCCACCTAGGTTCTAACCATGTCCTAGCTACGTTCTAACCATGTCCTAGCTAGGTTCTAACCATGTCCAGCTAGGTTCTAACCATGTCCTAGCTAGGTTCTAACCATGTCCTAGCTAGGTTCTAACCATGTCCACCTAGGTTCTAACCATGTCCTAGCTAGGTTCTAACCATGTCCAGCTAGGTTCTAACCATGTCCAGCTAGGTTCTAACCATGTCCTAGCTAGGTTCTAACCATGTCCTAGCTAGGTTCTAACCATGTCCAGCTAGGTTCTAACCATGTCCAGCTAGGTTCTAACCATGTCCTAGCTAGGTTCTAACCATGTCCTAGCTAGGTTCTAACCATGTCCACCTAGGTTCCAACCATGTCCTAGCTACGTTCTAACCATGTCCACCTAGGTTCTAACCATGTCCAGCTAGGTTCTATCCATATCCACCTAGGTTCTAAGCATGTCCAGCTAGGTTCTAACCATGTCCTAGCTAGGTTCTAACCATGTCCACCTAGGTTCCAACCATGTCCTAGCTACGTTCTAACCATGTCCACCTAGGTTCTAACCATGTCCAGCTAGGTTCTAACCATGTCCACCTAGGTTCCAACCATGTCCTAGCTACGTTCTAACCATGTCCAGCTAGGTTCTAACCATGTCCACCTAGGTTCCAACCATGTCCTAGCTACGTTCTAACCATGTCCACCTAGGTTCTAACCATGTCCAGCTAGGTTCCAACCATGTCCTAGCTACGTTCTAACCATGTCCAGCTAGGTTCTAACCATGTCCACCTAGGTTCCAACCATGTCCTAGCTACGTTCTAACCATGTCCACCTAGGTTCTAACCATGTCCAGCTAGGTTCTATCCATATCCACCTAGGTTCTAAGCATGTCCAGCTAGGTTCTAACCATGTCCTAGCTAGGTTCTAACCATGTCCACCTAGGTTCCAACCATGTCCTAGCTACGTTCTAACCATGTCCACCTAGGTTCTAACCATGTCCACCTAGGTTCTAACCATGTCCACCTAGGTTCCAACCATGTCCTAGCTACGTTCTAACCATGTCCACCTAGGTTCTAACCATGTCCAGCTAGGTTCTAACCATGTCCACCTAGGTTCCAACCATGTCCTAGCTACGTTCTAACCATGTCCACCTAGGTTCTAACCATGTCCACCTAGGTTCTAACCATGTCCACCTAGGTTCTAACCATGTCCACCTAGGTTCTAACCATGTCCTAGCTAGGTTCTAACCATGTCCACCTAGGTTCTAACCATGTCCAGCTAGGTTCTAACCATGTCCTAGCTAGGTTCTAACCATGTCCTAGCTAGGTTCTAACCATGTCCTAGCTAGGTTCTAACCATGTCCACCTAGGTTCCAACCATGTCCTAGCTACGTTCTAACCATGTCCAGCTAGGTTCTAACCATGTCCACCTAGGTTCCAACCATGTCCTAGCTACGTTCTAACCATGTCCACCTAGGTTCTAACCATGTCCAGCTAGGTTCCAACCATGTCCTAGCTACGTTCTAACCATGTCCAGCTAGGTTCTAACCATGTCCACCTAGGTTCCAACCATGTCCTAGCTACGTTCTAACCATGTCCACCTAGGTTCTAACCATGTCCAGCTAGGTTCTATCCATATCCACCTAGGTTCTAAGCATGTCCAGCTAGGTTCTAACCATGTACTAGCTAGGTTCTAACCATGTCCACCTAGGTTCCAACCATGTCCTAGCTACGTTCTAACCATGTCCACCTAGGTTCTAACCATGTCCACCTAGGTTCTAACCATGTCCACCTAGGTTCCAACCATGTCCTAGCTACGTTCTAACCATGTCCACCTAGGTTCTAACCATGTCCAGCTAGGTTCTAACCATGTCCACCTAGGTTCCAACCATGTCCTAGCTACGTTCTAACCATGTCCACCTAGGTTCTAACCATGTCCACCTAGGTTCTAACCATGTCCACCTAGGTTCTAACCATGTCCTAGCTAGGTTCTAACCATGTCCACCTAGGTTCTAACCATGTCCAGCTAGGTTCTAACCATGTCCTAGCTAGGTTCTAACCATGTCCTAGCTAGGTTCTAACCATGTCCTAGCTAGGTTCTAACCATGTCCACCTAGGTTCCAACCATGTCCTAGCTACGTTCTAACCATGTCCAGCTAGGTTCTAACCATGTCCACCTAGGTTCCAACCATGTCCTAGCTACGTTCTAACCATGTCCACCTAGGTTCTAACCATGTCCAGCTAGGTTCCAACCATGTCCTAGCTACGTTCTAACCATGTCCAGCTAGGTTCTAACCATGTCCACCTAGGTTCCAACCATGTCCTAGCTACGTTCTAACCATGTCCACCTAGGTTCTAACCATGTCCAGCTAGGTTCTATCCATATCCACCTAGGTTCTAAGCATGTCCAGCTAGGTTCTAACCATGTCCTAGCTAGGTTCTAACCATGTCCACCTAGGTTCCAACCATGTCCTAGCTACGTTCTAACCATGTCCACCTAGGTTCTAACCATGTCCACCTAGGTTCTAACCATGTCCACCTAGGTTCCAACCATGTCCTAGCTACGTTCTAACCATGTCCACCTAGGTTCTAACCATGTCCAGCTAGGTTCTAACCATGTCCACCTAGGTTCCAACCATGTCCTAGCTACATTCTAACCATGTCCACCTAGGTTCTAACCATGTCCACCTAGGTTCTAACCATGTCCTAGCTAGGTTCTAACCATGTCCTAGCTAGGTTCTAACCATGTCCACCTAGGTTCTAACCATGTCCAGCTAGGTTCTAACCATGTCCACCTAGGTTCTAACCATGTCCTAGCTAGGTTCTAACCATGTCCTAGCTAGGTTCTAACCATGTCCACCTAGGTTCTAACCATGTCCAGCTAGGTTCTAACCATGTCCACCTAGGTTCTAACCATGTCCAGCTAGGTTCTAACCATGTCCTAGCTAGGTTCTAACCATGTCCTAGCTAGGTTCTAACCATGTCCTAGCTAGGTTCTAACCATGTCCTAGCTAGGTTCTAACCATGTCCACCTAGGTTCCAACCATGTCCTAGCTAGGTTCCAACCATGTCCTAGCTAGGTTCTAACCATTTTACAGCTAGGTTCTAACCATGTCCTAGCTAGGTTCTAACCATGTCCTAGCTACGTTCTAACCATGTCCTAGCTAGGTTCTAACCATGTCCTAGCTAGGTTCTAACCATTTTACAGCTAGGTTCTAACTATAACTAGGCTATACCAGAATGTGACAGAAGGAGGAAGGCCGTGTCAGAACTAGACAGGACACGACTCTACACCACCCAACACACCGCCAGTGGAGGACAAGCTGCTGTGTTAAGAGTCTGGGGGGTGGAGAAGAGTTACTCTCTTTGAAGTAACTTGAGTGTGTGTGAGTGACAGAGAGATTTAAAAAAGAGAGGAGAGAGATGAGAGAGAGAAGGGGGAAGAGAAACAAGGAGAGAGAAAGAGAGAGAGAGCTGATGTCCTCCTGCCAAAGCTGGCATGGTAATAAAGTTCAGAGTCATAAATTAGATCTGGGTCTACTTTCTAAAGGTCTCCCAATGAATAAATACTGATCAGGTCGCATGCTCCGCCCCACCACTTTACTATGCATGTGGAGTTTGTGTGTTAGTGTGTGTGTGTGTGTGGTTACTAAAGTAATCTGCTCCTTTCTACTGAAAGCAGATGTTTGACGCCACACGTGCGCAATGGAGACGGGCAAATATGTGGCTGCCCAAGGCATGCATGCATATTTGTGTGCGACTGTGTGTGTGTGTGCGCGTTGGGGTCTACTCCACCCATCCCACCCCCCCGTCCCCCTCGTCCGCGTCAGCTGTCAGCTCTGTGACCTGCAGGTTGAGCAGTTTGTATATGGGGAAGAGGGAGGGGTGGTTGATCTCTTGAGGAAAGCAGGGGGCAATTGTGTTTGCGGGGGTATTACCATAGTATTACCTTAGTACCATAGTAGTCGTGTGTGTGTGTGGGGGGGGGGGGGGGGGGGGGCAGACAGGAGAGCCCGTTAGAAGCAGACCCAGGGACAAATGGGAGGACCCAACATCAGACAAATGGACGGGTACGAGGACAGGGACAGACCTGGGATGAAGTGAGGGAGCGAGGGAGAGGGGGAGGGGGTGGCAGGCAGGGAGGGAGGGAGTGAGGGAGCAGGCGGGGGGGGGGGGGAGGAGTTGGAGGGTTGCGGCTGCTCTCTACACATACTGACCTTCAGGTCCCTGTGCACTATGTCATGTTGGTGAATGTGATGCACACTGTCTAGAATCTGATGGATACAGTGACTGTGAAAACAAAACAGAGGGGGGGAAGGGGGCGGAGGATGGGTGAGGGGGGAGGAGAAAGAGGGGAAAGGGTGGGTGGGGGAGCAGAGGAGAGGAAATGAACGGGTGGATGTAAAATGAAGCACGCCCAGGATGTGGGAGGAGGAAGGTGGACGGAGGGACACATGGAGAGGACGGGGGGGGGGCAGCATGGGGGGGGATGTGAAGAAGGGGGGAGAGAAAGGAAGAGAGAAGCAGAGGTGTGGAGGGAGAGGAGAGGTGGAGGAGGAGTGGAAAGGAAAGGAAAGGAGACAAAACGGTTTAAAACGAGACGCGACACGAAAACCACAGCCAAACATGCTATCACACATAACAGAAAGAGAGGAGAGGAGAGGGAGAGAAAGAAAGAAAGAAAAAATCTGAACAGAGCAGAGAGCTGTGTGTGAGAGTCAAAGAAAGATGAGAGAAAGAAAATACCCATTTATCATCCCATCAAGAGCAATAAAATAGATGTGCAATGCAGGGGGTTAAATGTGCCTTGTCCCGTGTGTGTTTGTGCAGTGAGAGGGTTAAATGGCAGTATTTGCGACTAATAACAGGAGCAGGGAGCCTGCAAGATCTTTACCCACACACAGTCTAGTGAGTGGGAGGACTGACACAGGCGCTCACACACACGCACGCATGCACACACACACACGCGCACACACACACCAGGGGCCAGTGATAACACCAGTTCCGACCACATCACCCCTCCCTGCCCCTCACACACAAATACAGCCGTGCAATGATCATCCAGTGTCAGTCTAATTCCTGTGCTGTGGAACGCCTATTGTAGCAGTCAAAAACAGTAATCATTTCCTGGTCTGTGATGAGGGAGGGGAGGGGGGTGGGGGTTACCATGGCAACGAGGCCAGGAATAAAGACGTGAGCAGGAGTCAGAGATAATGGCTTATCTCTCTCTCCCACTCCTTCTCTCTCCACCTTTTTCCCCTCTCCCGCTCTTCTCGCTCCCTCTCTCCTTCTCTTCCTCTCTCATTATCTGTACTGATTTCCTTCACATTATCTCTCCCTCCTTCTCTCTGTGTGCAGGTGTGTGTGTGGAGTGTGTGTCTGTGTGTGCGTGGGGGTAGAGCGTGTGTGAATATGGGGGGGGGTCGGGCATTTAACGTCTGCATACGTGGGTGTGTGTGTGTGTGTGTGTAAGACTAATTATGAGAGCTAATTAAAGCCCCACTTCTTGGTGGTCTCCCAGGGAGCAGGAGGCGGGACTGACCTCGATGACAGACACTCCTGTGCACGGTGTGTGTGCGTGTGTGTGTGAAAGTGCGAGAGAACGACCTTGGGTCATAAGTAAAACAGCTAGAAGCAGGGATGGTAAGGGCGTAAGGGACACACACAAGCAGAACACATCCAAAATCATCTGGTTGACAGCTGAAATATGTGCATTTTTGCATCTTCTCACAAATAGACTGGTGGCAACGAACCAGTGAATTTCTTCCTCACTTCTGCTCTGCGTGATGGTGTGTCTGCTACAGGCTTTAGAGGTGGCTTGTTAGAGATATGAACAGAGCCACACCCTAACACTCTGGCACTGTGTGTGTCAGTCAGTCACTGATAGGGGGACCCCAGGTCAGGAGAGCCGTCTGTATGGAGAATCAGCCCAGCAGCCTCGTCGGTCTGAAAGCGGCCCAGCAGCACCGGACAGGGGGAGCTGGGTACCAGGATCTGGTCAAATGCATAACTGTCCAGGCTTGTCAGTTTGGGGGGAGACGGGCATGGGCGAGGGGAGAGAGGACAGGGAGTGAGGAAGACAGAGAGGGACAGAGGGAGATGAGCGAGATCAAGGGAGCGTGTGTAGAGAAGCTCCAGCCGCGAGAGAAAACAGGGAGAGCGAGGAAGATAGAAAGAGAAAGAATGAAACACAGACTGACACACAGACAGACAGGTACACACAGATAGTGAGACAGGTACACATAGACAGACCGACACACAGACAGACACACAGACAGGTACACACAGACAGTGAGACAGGTACACATAGACATACAGACACACAGACAGGTACACAAAGACAGACATGTACACAGAGACAGACAGGTACACAGACAGACAGAGAGTATGTGACAGTTACCTGGCATCAGCCTCGCTGTAGTACTCTCTGGCCACAATGTCCTCAAACAGCTCTCCTCCAGTCACCCTGCAGGGGCGGAGCCACGCGCACAAACCCACCAATCACACACAGCTCATTAGTATTCTGCACGACACAGCCTTGAGGGGAAGCCCCGGAACCAGCGACTCCAGGACTCCCCATTCCGCCCCCCCCCCCCCCCCCCCCCCCCCCCACCCCCACCACACGCCCATCCGCCCCCGCCTCCCACGGTAGCCCCATTTCCATTATGTTACCATGGAAACAGAGCATGGGAATGTCGGGGGGAGGGGTGATGGAGGGGGGGGGGGTTGGGGGGCTAGTGCAGGTGTGTATATGGAGGGGCAGTGATGCAGTTTTATGTGTGAGAGTTTGGACACACGGAGAGGAGAGATGAGGGGATGAAGAGGTGGAGGTGTGGCTTACAGGTCAAACAGGAGGTAGTGGAAGCCTTCCTCTGATATACTGTCATGGAGACGAACTGAGAGAGAGAGACAGAGAGAGAGAGAGAGAGAGAGAGAGAGAGAGAGAGAGAAAGGGGGGGTGAGGGAGACGGCAAGAAAGATTAGAGGGAAATAAGAGAACAATTTAAGAGCAAATACACCAAAATATGATGCTCCAATATATTCTAATACTCCAGTACATAATGTTTGTTGCCATGGCAACGGCTGCACATTGTATTTCCCATTACTGAGGTTAGGTAGCAGACAGCCTGTACACGTAGCTCAGCCCAGCCTAGGGGCAAGGGCTGAGGCAAGGGTTGGGGGTGAGGGTGATGCTAGGGGTGCTGAGGGTGAGGGGTTCTGGAATATCTCACCGATGTTGGAGTGCTTCAGCAGACGACAGATACGAGCCTCTCTCTCCAGCTTCTGGTGGTCTGAAGAACGAGCGAGAGAAAGAGAGAGAGAGAGGGGGAGAGGTTGGGAGAGAGAGAGGGTGGGCAAGAGAGAGGGAGAGAAAAGAAGAAGAAGAGAGAGAGAGGTAAGCAGAGAAAGGGAGAGAGAAAGGGAGAGAAACGGAGTGAGCGGAGAGAGAAAGAGAGAGAGAGGAAGGGAGAGAGAGGGAGACAGAGAGGGAGATAATGAGGGAGACAGAGAGGGAAAGAGAGAGAGAAGGAGGGGGACAGAAAGGAAAAGGTTAGAGGGCAGGGAAAGTAGAAGAGCGAGTTAAACTTGACACATGTGCATGGAGTGAATTGCTTCATTCTGAGGAGAGAGGTACTGTACTGTATTACACTGGATGCCTTAGACAGAGGTAATTCAGAGGAGCAGCTTAGAGGAGCAGATCAGAGGAGAGCTCATAGGAGCAGCTTAAAGAGGAGCAGCTCAGAAGAGCATCTAAGAGGAGCAGCTCAGAAGAGCAGCTTAGAGGAGCAGCTTAGAGGAACAGATCAGAGAGGAGCAGTTTAGAGGAGAAGCTAAAAGGAGCAGCTCAGATGAGTAGCTCAGAGAGGAGCAGCTTAGAGAGGAGAAGCTCAGAGAGGAGCAGCTTAGAGAGGAGAAGCTCAGAGAGGAGCAGCTCAGAGAGGAGCAGCTCAGAGAGGAGCAGCTCAGAGGGGAGCAGGTCAGAGAGGAGCAGCTCAGAGAGGAGCAGCTCAGAGAGGAGCAGCTCAAAGAGGAGCAGCTCAGAGAGGAGCAGCTCAGAGAGGAGCAGCTCAGAGGGGAGCAGGTCAGAGAGAAGCAGCTCAGAGAGGAGCAGCTCAGAGAGGAGCAGCTCAGAGAGGAGCAGGTCAGAGAGGAGCAGCTCAGAGAGGAGCAGCTCAGAGAGGAGCAGCTCAGGGAGGAGCAGCTCAGAGAGGAGCAGCTCAGAGAGGAGCAGCTCAGGGAGGAGCAGCTCAGAGAGGAGCAGCTCAAAGAGGAGCAGCTCAGAGAGGAGCAGCTCAGAGAGGAGCAGCTCAAAAAGGAGAAGCTCAGAGAGGAGAAGCTCAGAGAGGAGCAGCTCAGAGAGGAGCAGCTCAAAAAGGAGAAGCTCAGAGAGGAGAAGCTCAGAGAGGAGCAGCTCAGAGAGGAGCAGCTCAGAAAGGAGAAGCTCAGAGAGGAGAAGCTCAGAGAGGAGCAGCTCAGAGAGGAGCAGCTCAGAGAGGAGCAGCTCAGAAAGGAGAAGCTCAGAGAGGAGAAGCTCAGAGAGGAGCAGCTCAGAAAGGAGCAGCTCAGAGAGGAGCAGCTCAGAGAGGAGCAGCTCAGAGAGGAGCAGCTCTGAGAGGAGCAGCTCAGAGAGGAGCAGCTCAGAGAGGAGCAGCTCAGAAAGGAGAAGCTCAGAGAGGAGAAGCTCAGAGAGGAGCAGCTCAGAAAGGAGAAGCTCAGAGAGGAGCAGCTCAGAGAGGAGCAGCTCAGAGAGGAGCAGCTTAGAGAGGAGAAGCTCAGAGAGGAGAAGCTCAGAGAGGAGCAGCTCAGAGAGGAGCAGCTCAGAGAGGAGCAGCTCAGAGAGGAGCAGCTCAGAGAGGAGAAGCTCAGAGAGGAGAAGCTCAGAGAGGAGCAGCTCAGAGAGGAGCAGCTTAGAGAGGAGCAGCTTAGAGAGGAGCAGCTCAAAGAGGAGCAGCTCAGAGAGGAGCAGCTCAGAGAGGAGCAGCTCAGGGAGGAGCAGCTCAGAGAGGAGCAGCTCAAAGAGGAGCAGCTCAGAAAGGAGCAGCTCAGAGAGGAGCAGCTCAGAGAGGAGCAGCTCTGAGAGGAGCAGCTCAGAGAGGAGCAGCTCAGAGAGGAGCAGCTTAGAGAGGAGCAGCTTAGAGAGGAGCAGCTCAAAGAGGAGCAGCTCAGAGAGGAGCAGCTCAGAGAGGAGCAGCTCAGGGAGGAGCAGCTCAGAGAGGAGCAGCTCAAAGAGGAGCAGCTCAGAGAGGAGCAGCTCAGAGAGGAGCAGCTCAGAGAGGAGCAGCTCAGAGAGGAGCAGCTCAGAGAGGAGCAGCTCAGAGAGGAGCAGCTCAGAGAGGAGCAGCTCAGAGAGGAGAAGCTCAGAGAGGAGAAGCTCAGAGAGGAGCAGCTCAGAGAGGAGCAGCTTAGAGAGGAGCAGCTTAGAGAGGAGCAGCTCAAAGAGGAGCAGCTCAGAGAGGAGCAGCTCAGAGAGGAGCAGCTCAGGGAGGAGCAGCTCAGAGAGGAGCAGCTCAAAGAGGAGCAGCTCAGAAAGGAGCAGCTCAGAGAGGAGCAGCTCAGAGAGGAGCAGCTCAGAGAGGAGCAGCTCAGAGAGGAGCAGCACTGAGCTTCAGCCCTGCCTGCCTGCTCTGGACACTGGACACAGTACAGCAGGTTATGTCCTCACTAAAAGATGGACTAAAAGATGAAGACACGCATTGTACACACTTAAGGTACTGTGGCACTGCCGATGACACACAGCCTAATGCACACACACACGGGCACTGAGGATGGCACAAACGTACACACACAGTGGCCACGCACGTTTCTACAGTACACACACTGAACACTGACAGTGAAGAGAGCACATGGTGATTAAGGATTGGGGAGATGAGAGGAGTAGGAAGGAGGAGGAAGGAGAAGAAACAGGGTGATTACGTAACAAAGAGAGCCCACTGTCACAAGTTCCGAGCTCTGATTGCTACTGTTGTTTCCCTGTCCACAATCTCTTTCTGATTATCTCTCGGAACGACGGCATCCCTCCCACTCTCCTTCCTTCTCTTTCCGTCAGTCCTCCTCCCTTTTCCTTCTTTCTTCTCTTGTTTTCCTTTTCTCTTTCCTTCAACATTTCTCTCTTTCTGTATCGCCTTGCTGCGTGTGTGTGTGTGTGTGTGTTTTATTTGGGTGTGCAGTGCAGGGAGCAGTTCTCTGCAGTGAGGCACACTTCACGGTCCCTGGCAGTTCTGTCAAGCAGCACGGTAAATAAGAGATGAGAGGAGAGGAGGAAAGGGGACGAGATGGAGGTATGGAGGAAAGTAGAGAGGGTGGCAAGGAGGGTGAGGAGAGGAGGCGGGTTGAGCAACGTGTTCATTTGGTGTGAAGCGAGTGACTGTACACTTAAAATGCAGCGCCAACGTGTGTCTGGATGTCTTAGCAGGGTTTAAATGTTTGAATGCATGGTGGCAGGAGAGATGGAGGAGGGGTGGAGGAGAGGTGGAGGAGAGGTGGAGGAGAGGTGGAGGAGAGGTGAACGAGAGGTGGAGGAGAGGTAGAGGAGGGGTGGAGAGCTGAAGGAGTGGAAGAGAGGTGGAAGAGCAGTGGGGGATGTGTAGGAGGGGTGGAGGAGAGGTGGAGAAGGGGTTGAGAGATGGAGGAGGGGTGGAGGAGAGGTAGAGAAGAACTGGAGGAACAGAGAGGAGTTCTGGGGGAACGCATGGTGGACGATGTTAGAAGCCCAACGCTTCTTTCATCCTCCACTTATCTGCAAACATTGGACGCCTAAAAGCAGCCCCTTGCCCTCAGGGCCCGGCTAGAGACGGGGACGGGGGGGACGGGGGGGGGTGTTTAAAGGTCCTCTATCCTCTCTGAAGGGGACAGCGGATTGTCTCGTGATTTGCCATTGACCCAGTCCAACCCTGACAACTACAAAGAAACAGAAGAACAGAAGAAACCAGGACAGATCAGGCCCTGCAACGCAGGTGGTTCACAACAAGTATATGGGAACACACACCACACAGCTGCATAGGTACACACACACACACGCAGGAGAATATACACACACACAAACACACACACACATTTTACATTTACATTTTAGTCATTTAGCAGACGTCCAGAGCAGCTACATGGACATTCCCCCTGAGGCGAGTAGGGTGAAGTACCTTGCCCAAGGACACAACGTCATGTTGATAAAGCTGGGGTTCAAACTAGGTACCTTCTGATTACTAACCCAACTCCCTAATCGACTGTGCAACATGACTCCTGGCACATACAAGCCCAACATGCACGTACACAGAATTTAAACGCACACATAAAGACTCACACACAGCCTGCACACACACACACACACACTTTACACACGGATCCTTCTATCCCCTAGTGGTGCCTCATATTCCCATTGAGAATATATTGGCCAATAGCTGACCCTCTGCAACCCTGTCAAGTATCCACATCAATAAACAAGCCCTCTGATTGGCTGGGAGCACTGCCAACAGCCCCACCCCTGCCAAGTTTTGACGTGTGGCATGTGACATTAACTGTTGGTCTGGGAAGAATGGGGGAGGGGAGTGGGGGAGAAGGGAGGAGAGGTCTGGACAGCACTCTCCGGAAAAAAATTACTTCTTATATGTTACCTCACTGCGGGAACTAACTCAGGGAACGAGGAGACGGTTTTTACTGCGACGGAGAAGAAGTTTGAAGCGCAGGCTCTCTAACGCTTTACACCTCGGTACTACATGGTGTCAACCTCGCACTCATGGGTCTAAAGATAGCACCCACACACACATACACAGGCCTAACGTTCATAAATACACACATACTCAACTTGGCAAAGCTGATTCTGTGCTAGTTAGTATCTCCAGGTTATGGAATTCACTTTGTCGGTGGACAATCAACCTAATTAGCTGAGTCTTATGAACCCTAACCAACCCATCCCACCCATAACTGCCTAAACTTAACGTTAACCAACTCATTACAGCTGGATGTCTCCTCTTACCCTAAACCAACTCATCCCAACCTTAATGGACCTAAACCAGCACTTCAGAAACCTCAGAAGATTTTTGGTCGTAGCTGAGGTCGTCTAACCTTCTAGCTAAAGTAGTGCTTCAGGAAGCAGACACCAATGACCAGAACGGCCGTTACACATTGTATTAGGC
The DNA here is from genome assembly GCA_030340665.1 of Neosalanx taihuensis. Classification (NCBI taxonomy): domain Eukaryota; kingdom Metazoa; phylum Chordata; class Actinopteri; order Osmeriformes; family Salangidae; genus Neosalanx; species Neosalanx taihuensis. The sequence goes on along the minus strand of CM059309.1, from coordinate 3,392,558 downwards.
TGTTAGTTCCTCTGTGTGTGTGTGTGTTTGTGTGTGGGAAAGAGGGGGGGGGGGGGGTCAGATGAGAGTCCCGTGCCTGAAGGCATGTAGGCCCCACAGCTGCCAAGTGCCTGGGGTGCCTTCCCTCTCCTAGCCCTCCTCTATCTTCACCTTGCTCCCTCTGTCTCTCCTCCCCTTCCTCTCTTTCCCTCCCTTTGTATTTCTCTCTTCTCTTCCCTCTCTCCTTCTCTCTCTTCCCTCTCTCTCCCTCCAGTCTCTTTCTCTCTTTTTTTTCTATCTTTTTGTATTTTTCCCCCCTAACCCTTTCTCCCCTGGCTCTTTCATTCTATTTCTCTCTCTCTCTGCTTTCTTTTTCTCTCCCACACTTTCTTCATTTCTCTCTCTCTCAGACAGGTCTACCATTTATTTAATGCAGGGTCACACGACTAACCTGCACATCAGACCAGAACCTGACACAGAAGGAGTCACACTCCGCAGCAAGGCCATTTTGGATCAATCCCTCCATCAAATGTTGAGAGAAGAGGAGCATGTCTAGCAGTGCGAAAGCGGTGTGTGTGTTGGGGGGGGGGGGGGGGGGGGTGCGGGGGCAATAAACAAATCAATTTGTCAGCCAGCTGCTGAACTACCGTGAAGTCTCCATTCTGTGTGAACACCATGGTCTGCCTGTCATGTTGCGGGCCAGGTGAGTCCTGGGGGCGGTGGGGTCAGGAAGGTTGGAGGGGCAGGGGGGACTAGACTATGCGGCTCCAGCATTTGGCCTTGGCTTTGGCTAAAACTGTTACCGGGGGCATGGGATAGTAACGTGCATCAGTGGAAATGACACAACTGGGTTGTGCCCTGGGTTGGGGACCACTGATCGAGAACATGCAGGATAGAGGGCCCTGAGGAACAGGGTTGGGGACCACTGATCGAGAACATGCAGGATAGAGGGCCCTGAGGAACAGGGTTGGGGACCACTGATCGAGAACATGCAGGATAGAGGGCCCTGAGGAACAGGGTTGGGGACCACTGATCTAGAACATGCAGGATAGAGGGCCCTGAGGAACAGGGTTGGGGACCACTGATCGAGAACATGCAGGATAGAGGGCCCTGAGGAACAGGGTTGGGGACCACTGATCTAGAACATGCAGGATAGAGGGCCCTGAGGACCAGGGTTGAGAAAAGCCTGTCTTCAAACACTACAGCACTACTATAACACTAGACTGTCCTCAAGATTGTGTTAGCGTCAGTGGGAAACTCACCTCTGGCCGACAGCTTCTTGGTGTTGATGATTTTGGCAGCATATTCCTGTCCTGTGCATAGCTTCACACACCTGCGCACCACTGAAAAAGCTCCCCTGGAAAACGAACACAACAGGAACCTTGGTGAGACACGTCAATGAGAGAGAGTGACAATCCCAAATCCCTGATCAAATCACTTGCTGGGATCGACTTGATGAGTTTCTTATGAACAGATCAGAGTGCATCTGCTGACAACACAGGAAGCCGGAACATCCTGACAACCAAGACCCCACTGTTCCCTGTCCGGTTTACCGTGGCTACCATATCTGAATTTCTATCTGAATAGGCTAATGTCCGAACACTCTCTCCAACATTGGAAACATCAATTGGCAAAGACACTTCCAAGTGTGCAGTGTGTAAGGGGTTAGACTCTAGACCCTCTCCTTGTCTAGAGTGTAGTTTGCCAGTTAGTCTGCCTGTCTCATGGGATTCCAAATGCAAATTCGGCTATTTTGGTAAAGTGTACGTGTGTGTGTTTATGTACGTGTGTGTGTGTGGGATACACACGTTCAATAGACCGTACAGTGTTGGGGGGTTTTTTTTTGGAAGAGGGAATTCTGAACAACCAATGGCAAGGCTGGGTCAAGGGTCACCAGAGGACTGTGGTGCCCAGCGACCATGAGTCAGAGGTAAATACCACACCTGCTCTGAAATACACACCCCAGCATGTGACTGAGGGTCACGCGCACACATGCAGGCACACACAAACCCATGCAGGCACGAATCACAAATGCACAAAGCACTTTGGGGGGGGGGTTCAACAAGCGAGCCACCACTTATAACCACAGCAATGGCACCGGTCGAGTATCTGTTCGCTTCGCTAGGAGAGGAGTCAACGTGCCAACAAAAAGCTCTTCAGAATTCCCCCAGGTCCGCCACGCCCGTCTCAGTGGAGAAATACAAAGGCCCACCTCCCACCCCACCTCACCCCTTCAACCCGACCTCCCCTCATCCACACAACTCCTTCCCACATAGGTCCGAGGAATGGGGTCTGCTGGAAAAACGAGTAAGATGCATGCCTGCGCTCAAGAGCAAAGGTCAGAGGTGCGTCCGAGCGCTCTGCAGGTACCACAGGTGAGGATGCTTGTTCACGTCCACACTTAGCGACAGCACCTATCGACAGTTGCACCTGTTTTCTTTAAACTAAAGAAACTAAAGCGCCGCGCTAAGTGAAAGGTGCTTGTGTATTTGTGTGTGTGTGTGTGCGCTCCTTGTGAACAGACGGGGAGATATAAACTCAATGCAGTTATAATCCCCACTCTGTGAGGAATACCGAGTAACAGAACGGTAGGTATAGGTTGTCATCATCCTCACTTCCATTAATGGATTAGTTGGGATGGGAAGACTAGATGGAATAAATCCTAGTTGCTTTGTGGTTCACTACTGAGCTTAAATCCACAGATTTTTCCCCCCCTGTCAGACAATCAAGTTGTATTCCAGACAATCCTCAAACACACTTCAAAGGCGTCTAGGTCTTAGTTTAGCTCAATTGTCTGTGGACATTGCTAAAAAGTTGTATTCTCCTTTTGAGCAGAGGACACAGTAAGGATGTTACTTGTTTACAGTGAGATGAAATAGGTGAACTAAACAAAATCATTCATATATTTTGTATAATGAAAATGAAGCATTACATATAATACATAAATTATCAGACACTTTTATCCAAAGCACTTTACATTAGGTAGGAGAGACAATCCCCCTGAGGCAAGGAGGGTGAAGTGCCTTGCCCAAGGACACAACATCACATAGCCACAGCTGGGGTTCGAACTCACAACCTTCCGATCACGAGGTTAACGCCTTAAACTGCAAAGCCATCTGAAACCTGCTGAGGTAAATGAAACTTTTTAAAACTGTCAGTAAGATATTTTGAAGTATTTGTCACAATCGGACGACCCTGATGCTTCACATGGAATTTTTGATTCCGCCCCAACCATCAATTTAAATTTGGCGTCTCTCCATCAAGTGATAAATTGTCTTACAGACGCAGGTGTCAAGACAGAAATGCATTATGCTGTTTCCCAAATAGACAGTATGAGAATTGGCCAAAATGGCGTTACATTTCACACATGCATGCGGTCCACGCCCATTGCACATCATTTACACTCAACATTTTATACGTATCTAAGATACAACTTCCAAGGTTACAGATTTAAAGCCACCAGCGTGCAGTGGTTCCCACTTTGAGGGGGAGAGAGCGGAGGCAGAGCGGCAGGGCGGCAGGGCGGCAGAGCGGCCGGGCGGCAGAGAGGCCGGGCGGCAGAGCGGCCGGGCGGCAGAGCGGCCGGGCGGCAGAGCGGCCGGGCGGCAGAGAGGCCGGGCGGCAGAGCGGCCGGGCGGCAGGGCGGCAGGGCGGCAGCTGTGAGAGGGGCGTACCTCCCCAATAGGGTGTCCAGAGCGCAAGAGGTTAGCGAGCTACATTTTCGGAGAGCTTAACATTGGCGTTGGTTGAGCTACAGCAATACTTCTTCGGGGAACTCAAGGGCCGTGCTTGTGTGTGTATGTGTGTGTGGGTGGGTGTGTGTGTGTGTGTGTGTGTGTGTGTGTGTGCTCGCGCGCGCGTGTACGGAAAGAGACCAGGGTGGAGCGTGAGTGAGCGTATTTTGAGAGCGCGAGTTCTCACCATTGCCTTGCGCTCCTGTCTTCCAGAAAAAGACCCACACCAACAACACCGACGGAGCCTAACTAACCAACAGACCGACACATTTTTACATGTTTGTGCAACTTACAAAAACAAAAGCAAACGCTTACTTTCCCAGTTCCTCGTAAAGCTGAAATTCGTCCGTGAATCGCGTACAGGTTGTAGTAGCCATGTCTCCGTATGCCGTGGGTGTTTCACTGCTTCAGCTGCTCCTCTGTCCGCCGTAAATATCAAATTCGTTATCAAAATATGCGTTCAACAGGCTATGTCTACCGCCGCCTTCGCCAAGAAAGCCCTAGAAATCCAGTAAAGCTCTAGTTGAAGTGAAGGAGAGGTTTGAAATGCAAGGCTAGCGACCAAGGTGGTTGCTTGCTCGCGTCACGTCTCCCCCACTATTTGCTTCTGTACTGTGACTACGGCTGGTCTACGGTGCGCTTGGCTCTGGCTGCGGACCGAAACAGACCCGTTAACAATCCGCTCTCCGCCGCCCCCGATTGGACTCGGCGCGCAACTGCTTGCGTGGGCAACGTAACAGCACCCAAACGCATGTACAGTGCGCGCTTCCAAATAGGGGCAAATTTATGAGGGTGGTTATTTGTGTTTTGAGCATTATCACTATGGCACTCAATGACATGCGTACAGGCACATAGCCCACAGATGATGACAGATAGGTAATGGAAAAAATAAATCCACTGCGCAACCGATAATGGCCAACATCTGATATATTGAAAGCATGATTAAATGATATACACAGGCGCTGAACCAGACAAGACACACGACTGCATGAGGAATCAAATTACACTTAGAAGATACCCCGGCACCACGGACAGCTAGATGTGGTTTGCCCATAATGTCAATAAATCACTCATTTTGCAGTGTACAACTATTTCCTTTCACTGTACAGGAAGTGTGTTTGCGGATGTGATAGAGTAAAGCAAGTTTCACCAAAGTTAGTTTCAATACTACCATGACACAAAAATAGTCCTTCATTAAAGAGTCCATAAGGTGCAAATACAAAACAAATTGGACCACTTATATATCTCCGTCGTAGAGTGAAAGTGAACAACTTTAATAATTTTGCTATGAAATACGGCCAACCTTGAAAGCATCATCTTTTATCTCAGTCTTTTGTCTCATGGGTTTTGTCATTTTCCAGATGTAGACATTGACTGTTAACTCCCACATGTTTTAATGGGCACTAATACCAAATCATTGCTTCTAATTAGCTTTATTATTCAACCGTGACTCAGCCGGGAACTGCTCGCTTCGCCTTTCGCTTCGACATCTCGGGAACACTAGTGGTACAAAAGGCCATCGTGACCTTCTCCAACTTGCGGTCACGTCATTCCTAGCAACACTACGTTTTCTGAACTTGAATTTGAACTTTCTAGAAAATGAAACACTTTTGAACACCCGTTCTACAATGGTACACTCCTGGACGAATGGGCGTCTACCGCGCCGTTTTATTTCATAAACGTTATTCTTGTTGATGTGCCAAACAAATTGAAACGGAGTTTTGCCTAGTAACTGGTCATTTCGAAAATGGTTTCATCCAGAGGATGTATGATTGGGCAGACAGCCGGAGGAGCTATGGGTGCCGCTACTACATTCGATTCTCTTTGCAGACGCTTTGATTCAAAGCGACGTCGGAGAGCAGCCTGCACGCAACCTTCACTAGGCTGCGCCTGAGGTTGTCGCGTTGGTGCACTACTGTAAAATGGCAAAGAACTTAGAGGGAAGAGGGTATAAAGAGTTCAAGTCAAATTTTATTTTGATCACTGGAAAACACACACACCTCTTAGATACACTCCAGTACATACCAGACAGGGATCAGAGTTGCCATGACAGTTGAATAAATTAACACATCACGTTTCAGTCCTCACAAGACAGGAGAGGACACTAAGGGGCCATTCTATCACCGTGCACGCATGCAGGCGCACACGCACACACACCCACACACACACACACAAACGCACGTACATACACACACACACACACACACATCCACCCACACACACACACCCACACACACACACACATACACAAACACACACACACGCTGTGGGCTCAGACCAGCAGTCTGAGTGAGTTGACATGGAGGTGGTAGAGGAAGTCAGCGTATGACGCACCACCGTTTGGACTCTTGTCCTCCACTAGGAGACGCTGCAGGGACTCTTCACCACTGTCCCCCTGCTTCACCACTAGCAGCTGGGGAGGACCCACACATGCACGCACAAACACACAGCCTTTGATTTGTCTGAAGAGCGATTCGTGATACATTTGTCTGTCACTGTCACATCGACAAGATAGAGACAGCGAGAGTGAAAGACAGGCAGAGAGAGAGTGAAAGGGAGAGACAGCGAGAGAAACAGAGACAAGAGACATAGAGTGAGAAAGAAAGAGACAGAGAGAGAGACACAAAAAGAGACACAGAATGAGAGACAGAGACACAGAGAGAGATACAGAGAGAGAGACAGTCAAGAGGACCCCTCCTGGGCCTGTGGCCCCTCCCTCTGGGAGCTCACCTTGAGAGCTGAGGGCCCCTGAGAGCCCAGCGTCTGGAGGAGAGCTCTCACGCTGACGGAGAGAGGGTTGTCAAGGACAGGCAGCTTCGTCTGGATGAACACACACACACCGTGACACCCACGCACACACACTCTTTCATCAGTTCTGAATGGTATCCCGTTCCCCAAGCACCTGAGAGCTTATTCGATCTTTGTTTCATGCCGACCATGCCTCCACTCCCCTCTCTCCCCACTTATCCCCTTCTACCTCCCTGTGCTACCCCTCCTCCTCTGTCTCCCCCTCCCCCCCCTCCCTCTCCCTTCCTCACCTCTCCAGAGGGTAGGGATGCCAGGCAGCGTGTGTTGAACAGCAGGCCCAGGGTGTGTGAGGAGACAGCATGGCCCACCCAGAGCAGCAGGCTGAGGGGGGAGCTGGCCAGGTACAGCCCCCCTGGCTCCAGGCTGGCCCCAGAGCAGCGTAGGGCCGGCCCCAGGCTGGGGCCGCTGGCCTCGTCAACAGTGTCAGCACACCCTGTCTGCTGAGAGGGGGGGGGGACAAGGAGAATGGATCTTGTATACCATCCACATCATCATCATCATCGTCGTCATCATCATCACCATCCTCATCCTCCTACCAGTGGGAGGAGCAAAGGGTAGAAGTGGCGTGCAGTGGAGGCCATGTCCATGGAGACCAGCTGGCAGCGCAGTGCCAGGCGTGTGTGTACAGAGCAGCGCTGGGATGGCAGCAGCACCTCGCTCTTCCTCAGGCTGTTGATGTAGACGGGCAGGACTCGCAAGTGCTGGGGGAGAACCAGCTGGGGAGCACGCACACACGTATACGCAAAAACACATTATCATACAAGCACTCTCACACAACATGCACACACACACATACACATACATACAACACACACAACCCGTTTACAAGCACACTCACTCGCATAATATGCGCACACGCGCACACACACACACACACACACACACACACACACACATACATACAACACACACAACCTGTTAACATACAAGCACACTCACTCGCATAATATGCGCACGCACACACACACACACACACACACACACACACATACACATACATACAACACACACAACCCGTTAACATACAAGCACACTCACTCGCATAATATGCGCACGCACGCACACGCACGCACGCACGCACGCACGCACACACACACACACACACACACACACACACACACACACAACCCGTTAACATACAAGCACACTCACTCGCATAATATGCACACACACAAACATCAACATACAAGCACACACACACAACAAGTATACACATTCACATTTATTCATTTAGCAGACGCTTTTATCCAAAGCGACTTACAGTAAGTACAGGGACATTCTCCCGGAGGCAAGTAGGGTGAAGTGTCTTGCCCAAGGACACAAAGTCATATAGCCACAGCGGGGGCTCGATCTCACAACCTTCCGTTCATGAAGCCAACGCCTTAACCCGTTGAGCCATCTGACTCCCCAATATACACACGCAACTTCCTGTTAACAAATTGTTAACTGCCTGTATAGGCAGCGTGTTCTGTCCCACAGACCTGCCCAGGGGACACAGAGGTAGAGCTGCAGTGTTTCCTGTAGCAAGCCAGTGCCTCTGTCAGCACCATCTGCAGCTCCTCCCTCAACTCCTGCAGAGGGCGCTCCAGAGCCGAGCAGTACACTGTGAGGAAGACACACAGGAAGCCAGGGGTCAGAGCCAGGGTCACAGTAACAACACTGTCATGCCAAAAAGTGTCCTAGGGCCAAAAGGTGTTCTACCTGATGTCACAATGGCATTCAAATGCAAGGACGGCAGACTGAGTTTGTTATCAGCTAGTGGGAAACTGTCCTGGTTGTTATATGGTTGCTAGGTTTACGTTTTGAATTCTATTTAAAAAAAGTTATCCGACCGTAAGATTTTGAGTTTTCACTCCTTCAACATTCCTGAGACAGCAACGTACACAGGTTGAATAGTATACCTGTTTCTTTTTATAATTTTTTTTTTACGAAAAAAGGTAGCTAGCTAGCACTACCTATCAAACGAGTGAAAACGTAAAATCATAGAGTAGGATAAATTGTGGTAAATAGGCAGCGTGTTCTGTCCCACAGACCTGCCCAGGGGACACAGAGGTAGAGCTGCAGTGTTTCCTGTAGCAAGCCAGTGCCTCTGTCAGCACCATCTGCAGCTCCTCCCTCAACTCCTGCAGAGGGCGCTCCAGGCCTAAGTACATAACTAAATACCTAGCAACCATGACAGTTTCCTGCTGGCACGCGTAGCTATCTCAGGAATGTGACGTCGGCATAGCGACGGACTGAAGGGAATGAGCCTTGCGTCTGAACGGCATTGTGACGTCAGGTAGGGCAGAGGTGCTGGGGACTGGCAGCTTCTCACTCTTCTTGCAGTAGAAGGTGAGCAGCGTCTGGGCCTCGCAGTGGCGGAAGGTGTCCAGCAGGTGGCGGGAGCAGCGCAGGGTCAGGGTGTGGACACGCGTCCTCCGCTTGCCTCGCCCGCTGGTGTAGGACAGAGCCACCTGGAAGCCAGGATCAGATATTGGCACTTGAGATAGGATGTTGTCTTGGCAAAATCATGTATATTAATATAGTACAGACTACAACATACATACGTACAGTACAATACGGTATAATATAGTATTGTTGATCTTGATTATGGTGACCAGGCTATTTGTTGGAAGTTTAGAATGTGTGATGTGTCAAATTATTGCACCATTTATTCAAATAACAGTCTTTATAACAGTCTTCAAGGACACAGGCCTCTACAGTATCTGTAGATGGGATCTCATCCTAGTAAGCATTGTATCTACATTTACCAGGTACTGTTTATGAGGGGGATGACTGCTGGAAGGAGTTACCTGTATGACCACGCATCTCTTCTCCTCCAGAGCTCTGCTGTGAGACAGCTCAATGGCTAAAGTCGTCCGACAATCAAGAGTTGCCAGGGCGACATTACCAGGGCTAGGTCCAGGGACGAATGAGCCGTAACATCCCGACACACGCATGTCTGTAGAGCAGGAAGACGCAGGAAAAGGTTCTTATGCAATATCCTGTCCGGGGAGCGAGTTATTCCACAACTTCCTGCCGAATGAACTGGTTAAATTACTACTCCAGCAAGTGTCCTTGGAGTTAAAAGGCATATTAAAAGGTGCTGTCTGAATCTATAGATAGCTTGGCGAGACGCAGACTTGACAACCGTATTCGTAAAATAAAACGCAAAGAAACGCATGCAGACTTTGGACTCCGGCTCTTTTCACCTTTACTGACGAATGTCTTGATTTGGGCCCTGTACCCAGTCTCTGTCTCAATGCTCATTCTCAGGTCCTTGGCGAAGCGTTCCCTCTCCAGCTCCCCCTACAGAACAAACACAGAATCACTCCTCCACATGGGCTCACCCCTACTCTGAGAGAATAGCATTAGGGACACGCCCCCCTGCAGGACGTTGAAAGATTCGAGGAAAGCGAAGGGGGAGGAGACTCACCGAGAGGCTGTCGTAAGTGCGGAACGCTCCACCTGTTAGGTATGGGACGTGTCCCGGCCAAGCTCCGCCCACATCTTGCTGGCAGTGGGCGAATAGGTGGAGGCCACACCCCTGATTGACACACTTCTTAGCCAGCGAGACATCCGATTCCAAAGGCTGGAAGAGAGACTGTGAGGTACAAAGGAGGAGAGAGGGGGGAGTGTCTCATGGAAGGGGAAGAATGGAGAGACGAGGAGAGAGAGGTAGGTCGCTGTCACATTCTGGGCATTATTGTCCAGATACAGAATCAAATGAACGTCCAGGAGGCATTTTTACATTTACATTACATTTACATTTTTACATTTATTCATTTAGCAGACGCTTTTATCCAAAGCGACTTACAGTAAGTACAGGGACAATTTTCCCTGAGGCAAGTAGGGTGAAGTGCCTTGCCCAAGGACACATCACATAGCCACAGCCGGGGCTCGATCTCACAACCTTCCGCTCATGAGGCCAACGCCTTAACCGTTGAGCCATCTGACCCCCCCCCCCCCCCTATTTTTGGTCCAGATGAAATAATAGAACGGCTTGGACATTCATTTACGCGTGTTTAGTTAGTTAGTGTGTGTGATACCTTTGGTTTGTTGGAGCTGAAGAACCCTGAGGTGTGTGTGTGAGGTACTTCCATAAGAGGTGCAGAGTGGAAGATGAGCAGCTTCCCAGCAGAACCCAGTGCCTACACACGCACGTGCACACAGAGATGGTGCATGAGTGACAAAGAGATGTTAATGTAAAGAGAGAGAGAGGAAGAAAAAGAGATGGAGAGAGGGAGAAAAAGAGAGACGGAGAGGGGGAGAGATAGGGAAAGAGAGGGAGAGAGACAGAGAGACTCACCTGCAGAATAGCCAGTCCTGCTTGAACAGGCAGTTCCATCCGAGCGCTACTGGAGTCCATACACTCAGCACTGAACTGTGGGATGAGCTGCAGAACACTGGGCACACACACACACACACAATCACACGCAGAAAAGTACTTTAAAGCATGTCACATGTCCTTTACTACCAGACAGGAAGTGAAGTCATCCCTGTTATATGGAGCATCCTGTCACTCACCTGTCGATGCTGTCCGCACAGTCCCTGAGAGGAACCAAGAGTCCCTCTCTCACAGGAAGCTGTAAATCCTCTGTCTCCGTGACAACAAGCATATGTGGGCGGGACAGGGCGGGGCTGAGGTCGTAAAGGTGGATCCTGTTGTCGTAGGTCATCAAACCCACGCGCACATCTGACTGGACGGTACCCTCCTCCCTCCAATGAATCAAACGGGATATCTCACTAAGCATGGCTGGGAGTGTGTGTTCGTGTGTGTGTGTGTGTCTGTGTGTAGTTACCTGTTCAGAGCAGACAGGAGGGACCGCAGCTCCTGACATACGAGGCCCAGTTGTCCTCCTCTCAGAGCTGGAGGTGACACGTCCACAGCAAAGAGCAACACAGGAGGCTGATCCTGCACGCACACACAGAAACACACACATACACAGAAACACACACACACACAGAAACACCCATATATACAGAAACACCCATACACGCGCGCACACACGGAAACAGACACACCAGCACACACTTACAGAAACGCACACACAGAAACACACACAGGCTGTTGCTGAAGATCTCATAGGCACCCCCATTTTGATAGCTTGTGGTGCGCACTGCTTGGTATGCAGTGCACAGTGTGAAGTGGGCTTTGTGCAGTGGGTAGTGGACCTGCTGGTTGTGGAGAATCTCGTAGGAGCCCAGACTGAGCTCTGGCCTCGTCTCTCTGTCCACTCTCACACCCTCTGATCCTTTGGTGGGCTGGTAGTGCTGCCATGACACTGAGGGAGGGAGGGAGGGAGGGAGGGAGGGAGGGATTCAAGAAACACAAAAACACGGAACAGAGCAGAGGCCAGAGACCAGACTAGAAGAGGCCAGAGCGGCAGACGAGGACAGACCTTCAGTGACTTTCCCACAGAAGGGGCAGTAAAACCTCTGTCCACAGTCCTGCCAGGTCACAGCTGGACACATGTAGGCCCCGCACGCACCACAGCCTCGGACGCACTCTCCCTCACTGCTCACAGGCAGGGGGCGCTAAAGGACACAATACACAGGGTCACGTCAGAGAATGGACCGATCTTATCTAAATGGGAAGAAGACGTAAGGACTTTTGTGGGGGGTTTTTTTTACCATGCCATTAACCTGCCTGGGACAGCACATGAAAACTGGCCTGTGTGGCAAAATCTACCACATTTACAGGAATGACTCAAGTGTGAGGTTTATGTAGCGTGACTCGTACTGTATGTAGTATGTATGTAGTGTAAGCCCACTCTTACTGAGGGATGCTCTTGTTGCCCATTTCTAGCCGATTTGAAATTCTTGTACTTGCTGTGAGGTGTATTACTATTATTATTGCTTGCTTTCCTACAGGTAAACTTTTGCACATTTGAGATTCATGTTATTTAATTGTAACCTGTTTAACTGAATGCTCTTGTGGCTCATCCATTTGGCACATATTTGGTTTCCCACAATGTATGCTTCGTAGTCTGACTACCTGCAATGTTTGGGGACTACATTTACATTTATTCATTTAGCAGACGCTTTTATCCAAAGCGACTTGCAAGAGAGAGCTTTACAAAGAGCATCGGTCACTGAGCATAGCAACGTGATAGACCCCAAACACAGTGGGCTTCTAGATTGTGAAACATACATACTATCACGTTGTTATGATCAGTGACCGATGCTCTTTTGTAAAGCTCTCACTTGGAAGTCGCTTTGGATTAAAGCGTCTGCTAAATGAATAAATGTAAAATGTAAATGTAGTGTTTGTCTCAGCGTTGTTGTTAATTAAACACAGTGACACAGTGTTGTTGCTGGGTACCCACCTCTTGGGGCCCGGACAGGGCAAGGGGAGTAACCAGGACCCCCAGGGGCAGATGGCTGAGCAGTGCCATGGGGCCCTCACAGGGGACACAGTAGGAGGTTGCCCGCATGTAGCCAGGCCTGGCATTACCTGACACACACACACAGGCATGAACACGCACATGCAAGAAAGTAAAGTTATTAACCTGTACATTTGTCGCCACCAATCACTTTAATATCTTAACACCTGTACATACTCTGTATATTCGGATTATACTGTACATACTGTGTATATTCTGAGTATACTGTTATATTCTGTTGTAATAACTGTTTTGCACTTCTGGTTGGATGCTAACTGTATTTCGTTACCCTGTACTTGTACCTGTGTGATGACAATAAAGTTGAATCTAATCTTGAATCTAATCTAATACGTCTCACCCTTGTCTTCTGCGGTACACTCAGTGGTGGCCAGGGGAGGGAGAGGAGAACCGGGCTCTGACACGAACACCCTCCCCTCCCACTCTGCCCTGTCATCCTCCATCACCTTCACCTGGTGGGGAGAGGGGGGGGGAAGAAGAGTGAGGGAAGGTGGAGAGAGAAGAAGAGCGAGGGAGGGTGGAGAGAGAGGAGAGAAAGGGGGCGGAGAGAAAGGAAGAGAGACGGGAGGGAGTTAAAGGCAGAGGGTGGAGGAGGTACGAAAGACCATAAGCACATAAAACCGAAGGGTGGCGACAAACAGAATTAGAGAGAGTTGAGAAGAGAGAGAGAAACATACAGCACTGGGCAGCAGCTGAGGCTGGAGACCATAGCGTGACTCAGAATTGGGACTGGAGGGGACCCCTATCTCTCCTGGAGACAAAGGCGGCTGGACATACACACGTACAGACACACATACACAGACACAGAGAGAGAGAGAGACAGAGACAGAGAGAGTGAGAGAGAGAGAGAGAGAGAGAGAGAGAGAGAGAGAGAGAGAGAGAGAGAGAGAGGTTGACCAACATCCTCTGAACACAGTGTCATACAGTTACCTATCTGACAGTCCAGTCTCTTTCTGCTTTTGCAGTTATCAAGACACTCCCTACGGAAGACTATATTTTCATAATGTTCCACATTTGATTAAATTAGCAGACACTTTCATCCAAAGCAACATAAAACACTGCTTACACAAAGTACATAAGAAAAAACATTAAAAGAGCATTGTTCTAATAGCACTTTGAATCACAGACCCTTCTGTGTAACTACACACTTGCAATGCTCCCTATAAGAGTTACCAGTTCATAAGGTTCCCTAAAACAGATTTTGTGCCTTCTCACCGGATGTGTAGAGGCCTCTTCTGGAGATTGTCCTCTGCAGGGATGGGATGCTGTATCAGGTGTGTAGACAGCACCTAAGGGAACAGACACGTACTTATAAGCTATGTTTATTTTCATTTTGTAATTTACATTTCCATACTGGTACATTGTAATTAGAATGCTGTACGACGGTGAACTGTTAAGACTGTTTGTATTGCATGGCATGACATTTGGATGGACATGAATGGACTTGTTCCGCATGATAATTGAATGGTAGTTGAAGTAAATGTTGGTATGTAGCAGCATAGCTTACCTGTGTATGGCTGTTTGATGGATGTAAGAAGAGAGTGCTGTTGGACTGGGGTGGAGGGAGACCAGGCAGACTGGACTGGGGTGGAGGGAGACCAGGCAGGCTGGACTGGGGTGGAGGGAGACCAGGCAGGCTGGACCGGGGTGGAGGGAGACCACCCGGGCTGGAGTGGAGTGGAGGGAGACCAGGTAGACTGGACTGGGGTGGAGGGAGACCACCCGGGCTGGAGTGGAGTGGAGGGAGACCAGGCAGACTGGACTGGGGTGGAGGGAGACCAGGCAGACTGGACTGGGGTGGAGGGAGACCACCCTGCCTGGACTGGGGTGGAGGGAGACCAGGCTGGCTGGACCGGGGTGGAGGGAGACCACCCTGGCTGTACTGGAGTGGAGGGAGACCAGGCAGACTGGACTGGGGTGGAGGGAGACCACCCTGGTTGGACCGGGGTTGAGGGAGCCCAGGCAGGCGGGTGTATGCTGAGAGGACCCTGGCTCTGCGATGATACAAGGGGGAAAGTACCTCCACAGTCCTGGACATGTGTTTCCAGTAAAGGCCGTTGGAGGTTGTCACCACCAGGGCCCTGGGTGGTGGTGGAGTCCAGGGTCAAGTACTGGAGGTTGGGCAAGGGGTGGCATGCTGGCTTTGAAAGACTTCCAGTCTGGGGTGGGGCAACAGACCAGCCGTTCTGACATGACCATGGTTGGCCAGAAGTCGACGTGTGATTGGATGGCGAAGTGTCCATCTTCACCCATACTAGACTGTGAGTGGAGATAGCTCACGTTGGAGGCGTGACCTGGAAGAGAGCGGTTCGTAAGTTGCGTCTGCGACGCTCTTGTAGTTTCTTACCCCCCCCCCCCCTCCCAAAAACATCTGTGGTTTGGTGCCAAGGACATCTCCATGGCAATACAATCTGCAACTGTGATTTTTGCACCACAGTTTGCACTATTGTGTATATAACCCCCTATATAACCCCCTGGAGTCAGATAGCTCAATGGTTAAGGCGTTGGCCTCATGATCGGAAGGTTGTGAGATCGAGCCCCGGCTGTGGCTACATGATTTTGTGTCCTTGGGCAAGGCACTTCACCCTACTTGCCTCAGGGAAAATGTCCCTGTACTTACTGTAAGTTGCTTTGGATAAAAGTGTCTGCTAAATGGTGAAATGTGAATATACTTCTATGTTATTAATGTCATAATTGTAGTGTATTTTGTATTTTACATTGTATTCATTTTTTATTATTATGTCACATATATGTTCTATGTTTGCTCATATCTGCCACAGTAAATTCTATGTCTGTAAACCTTGTATAGCGATTAAACCTCATTCTGATCCTGATTCTGAACTGAGAATCTGATTGAATGTGGCCTATGCGAATTCACCAACCCAGACCTACACACACACAAGCTTTCATCACTACAGATATGTCATCCCCCCCCACACACATCCAAAGCCTTCGCCTGCCCCCCCAGTGTAGCTGGTGGGTCTATGACCAGTGCCTACTACTGCTGCAGGTCTGATGCTGCTTGTCTACCCCATCCCACTCCATGCTAAGTCATGTGTTTATGTAGTGTTGTATACTGTATGTGCTTATTTGCTTATAATGTGTTTTTTTGCCTGCTCCCATATTGTACTCTTACTGGGAGCATTGTCTAGGAGTGGCCTTTCTCTCCTCCCCTCTCCTCATGTAATGCTGAAACTTGTACTGTATTCTGCTGCTGTTGTAGACTGCAATTTATCCTCTGGGGGACAAATAAAGGAATTTCCTATGATTCCTATCCTATTCTACCCTAATGTCTGACAGCACCATAACAGCAAGCTATTTCTAGGTATTTCTGGTATCTATCGAACTATGAACTAACTTGAATCATTCTGCCCTCTGCATTGCTGCGTGAGTTTGTTGATGGCAATTGAGCAATTGTCATGGGCAACTGACAAAGTAAATATACCTTAGACATTCTCCATCACGGTCACAGCCAAGCATCGTAATCCCGTTTTCAACCTCCCTCGGAATATTACCGTATGTTGAACACTGCTGGTACCACACGAAACAACGCGTTCATCCTGACTTGATCTGCAGCCTCCGTGTCTGCAGCACGGTCGGAAGCCCAGACATATGATACAGCAACCGAAACAGATCTATCATAGAAATATCATATTTTTGCATCCTTACAACATTGTAGGCTAACTGCACTCGAGCAGTGTGAGATTAGAGCAACGCCCGCCCACTTTGACCTCACGTACCGACGAAGCACAGTCCCTATTAATTCAATGGATTGCGGAAAAATAAAATAATTAAAATAAAATAATTTCGTGCGAACAGTGTAGCATAAACATTTGATTAACTCTTCTTATTTATAGAAAAAAATTATAAAATGTCTATCACATTTACTACAGAATGATCGAATGTCTTTGCAATATTTTGCCACTAGATGGAAGTGTAGACACGACAATTGCTGCGTTGCAATTAATAATTTAACATTTTCAGCGTTTTCCATCAATATTGCAATTAATTAAACGTATGATTCTGCTTATAATAATGTTCTTATTTTTGCCCAATAACCCATTCCAATTGTCTAATCTTCTAAAAGTGTCCTCAGAATCCGTTATGTCCGCCACACAAGTTACACAAACACGGAATTTACTGTGGCAGGATAGAGCTAAAGAAAAAGATAAAAAAGAATGAAACTAAAAGTTAAAAGTGGGCACTGTCTGTACAGATTGGGGGCATATAACTATATTCGGGGATTGTTGGATAGGATTGGTGTGTTGATCGTTGGTGGCAATTGACCAATAGAGTCCTTGACCTTGTTGAAGAGGGGAATAGGTTGAACCTGTGGCTAGACGTTTTGGTCCTGATGGACCGCAGGCCTCCTGCCAGAGGGGAGCAGCTGAAACAGAGTGTCCAGGGTGGGAGTAGTAGGCCACAATCTTCCTCACTCGCCTCACAGAGGCGACGGGTCTGTAGTAGAATAGGCTACATGACCACAACGCAAAAAACACTTGTTACAGGCATTCCTATATCATTTGATCTGGTCCACTTGGTCAGTGGCCCTGTTAAATGGACGCACATCCGAAGGTGTTACGTCGTGGTAGTCCAGTCCGAAGTTCGGGAAATGACGGTGAGTGAACTTGTGTTGTTCAACTCTAGAGCAAAGAATACCTGAAGACTGACGATTCTCATTCCAGGGGACATGGGCGTAGAGTTGACTTTGACATTGGAGGGGACAGACTTGCTCTCTTTCACACTTTCAAAATAAAAGTTCCAAATGTACAATTTTTTTTTTACCCTGTGGTATAGGCTCATTTTAGCAGGGGGGGGACATGCATCCTTTTCTAATAATGGGGGACACCCCCCATGCCCCCTGGTTCCTACGCCAACGCCAGGGGAGGTTCTAAACAGACCCTCCAGGAACTGAGGAAAGGAGAAGACCAAACTTGAGGAAAAATTAGACAGAAATCACAGAGGTAGGAGGAGGGAGCAGGTGAACCAGCGGAGGAGAGGTTAGAGATAAATATTTGATCTGTTCTCCTTTCTGCCCCCAGCTCTCAACATTTTAATATTAATGGGAGGCAGGGAGCCTGGAGGGCTTCAGGTGCATTTACACAGGTACCTCTTTTCAGACACACATACGTGCAACAACAAAAAAAGCACCACCACACTAGCACTTAACACACAAGCCCTAACGCCACTACTCCTCAATAGCACCAATGTAACAGGCATACACACACACACCTGTCTCTCAACCAAGATGAAGTTTTGAAGCCCCTACACTAGTTTCCTAAATCACGTAACCCCTGGCTGAACTAAAGGACCTCGCTTGTGACCTCGTCAAGTTGTTATGGAGACCCTGGGTGATATGGTGCGTCTCTCCCAAACACCGGGTCCGGGTTGAGAGGGGGAACAACCTTGAGCTCTGGTGCGTGTGGCTCCATGACAGGAAGCGATTGGCGCAGAGACGAATGGTGTTGCAACGCTGTCCGTGACACTTACACGACCTGGAAGCACTTTAGCTTTTGGATGTATCCTGATGCAGAACACCTTCAGACACGCAGGTCTGCAGGAGAAGGGAAGGGAAAAAGGAGAGTGGGAGAGATGGAGAGAGAGCAGGAGAGGGAGCGAGAGCTGGAGACGGGGGCAAAAGAGATAGACAGGGAAGAAGAGCGAGAGAGACATAGGGAGACAGCAGGAGAGAGAGGGAGCAGCATAGAAGGAAAGAAAGGGAAAGAGGAGATGCGTTGTCTTGTGTCTAAACTGTCCAGCACTTCAGAGTGGGCTTTAAAATGAGAGGAGTGGGGATAAATGCACTAAAGGAAAAACAAAATCTCTCTTTCTCGCTCTCTCGCCATCACAAACACACGTTGTTTCTGAACAATCTTCTCTTCTCGTTCCGTTCCCCTGTTTCACCATCAGTCTAATCTATTTTCCTCCTCCTCCCTCTTTCTCTCTATTTCTCTTTCTCCCTAGATCCCCCTTTTTTCTCCCTCTTTCAGAGGGAACAGAGAGAGGGAGGAAGGTGGAGATTCGGGGTTGGCTGGCAGCAGAGAGTCAGGTCGTGTTCACGGAGGATCATAGCTCATTCTTTTTCAACCCTGTTGAATTATTCAGGGCCTCTCGCTGGATAGGCATTTTCAGGAGCACTGGGAGGTGTACGCCGAGGCCAGGGGCTGTCAGGGCAGCGAGGTTCAGGGGAGGTAAACCTGCAAAGAAACACACAAACACACACGCTTACGCAACAGTGGACGATCCTACAATGAATTGAGTGCTGTACATCTGATCATCCAGGATCAGAGGAACTGCAGGTTTGGGCCAAACTTAAAAGGAGATTCTTGGGAGAGCAGCAAGGAACATGGAGGATTATGCTGGTCTGTCAGAAAGGAGAGGGTTCTGCCGTAAGTGGCGTTTGAGGGTTGCGTGAGGACTCACAAGCAGGAAGTGTCTGTCAAAGAACAGCTCAAACAAACACACTCTAGGGTAAACTGGGAGTAGGAGACCGACGTGACAACGCCGTGATCCGGAAAAGTCACCTGGAATACACACACACCACTCAGCCATTCATGGCACTCCCACAAGAAAAACATGTGTTTGTTTCACCATGGAGACAAAGGAAGTGGAAAAGGACATTTGGCCCTTTGAGGCCATGTGTGTACCGAACGAGATAATTTACCTCCCTCCCTCACACACACATACACACACAGATAGTTACAGAACAGCATAGTACAGTACAAACATGCATACCAACACTCAGCAACCTTAAATATTCTTCCTTCTTGTTGAACACAGACCTCCACATAGAAATGGCTGGATGGGTGGAGCAGAGGAGGAAGGAAGAGAGAGGAGGAGAAGGTAGGAGGAAGAGTAGGATTAAAGGAAGCTTGCTGCCGTCAGCATGTTAGGTAGACAGCCTGCACTGCATCGGTGGTTTACCAAATCCTCTCAAAGCCCAGACGAACAAGCTTCTTCATCATCAACATAATCATCATCATCACCCTGCCATGAACTGAGAGACTTCTCCTACACACGCATCATTTCATCGACGATGGGACATGCTGTGTGAGTGTAGCCTTTTGATGGACCTGGTGAGTGAGTGGCTGATCTGCTGACCCCCTGCTGACCTACTGACCCCAGAGGGGTCAAGGGTCAAAGCACTGCAGCGGAAAAAGCCTGTTCTCTCCTCCACATTCCTCTTTACCTTTCCTCTCCCCCCCACACACCCACACACCCCCCTATCCCTTACTGCTTTCCTCCTGCCTTTGTCATCCCTCTCCTCCCTTCTCTGGGTCTCCAGGTCTCTTACGAGCGTCACAGCGGCGCACCCACAGGAGCCAGGATCCAGCCACAACACACACAATACACACCAGGGCTGCTTGGGGTGTTTGGGGGGAGGGGAAGTGGGCAGGTGGGCGGACGGTCGGGTGGGGGAGAAGGGGGGCAGGAGAGAAAGAAGAGGGAGATGCTGCAGAACGAGAGGGCGAGAAGAAAGAGAAAAATAATCGAACTGTGACGGATGTTTGAGCGGGGGGGGGGGGGGGGGGGGGGTCAAAGTTCAAGGTGCAATGCTATGCCAGGGTGCATGATGGAGCGACGGTACATACTTTGTCAGGTCAGCTGTGGTGCATTCTAAATGGATAAAGAATACAGAGAAAGGAAAAAAGCCACTCAACAGAAATAGTGAGAGAGTGTGAATGGGACATATAATGGCCATAGGTTTTTATTTCCATCAATGAGCTTGTTCTGCAAAACCCTTTTGTGCCTCAGAAATGTGAAATGCATTTCCTTCATGGGGAAATTCGGGCTTCATTCACCTGAAGATCTTACTGTAAAAATACTGTAGAATTTTGTACAATACATCTGTATATTTGTACTTACAAATCACTTTAATACCTTGTACATACTCTGCTCTGTACATACGCTTATGCTACTTGTTTTGCACTTCTGGTTGGATACCCTGTACTTGTACGTATGTAATGACATTAAAGTTGAATCTAATCTAATCTTGCCCTTACAAAAACAAGAAACAAACTTCCAAAATTCCAAACAAATTTAACACAGAACATCAGCTGACTCTCCCAACTCTGTTGTTTCGCTCCTCCTCTTGTGTCTGTTGAGGTACCAAGTAGAGGTCCGGGTTCGGGGCTATATTTTAAATTGTCAGCAGGGTCAGGGTCGGGTCTCAATTACTTCGGGTCCCGGGTCTGTTTAACATTCTGTGTAATACACGAGTCACTCGAACTTGGAGAACACCCGATCAGTCAGCAGCGGTGTTGTATATAATGTTATATAAATGTTTTATATAAATGTTATATGAAATGTTTTAGCGTTACACCCAGCCCACGTTACGTCATAGCAACATAGCAACTGTTTTTCACTTGGTCGCTTCAAGATGTAGCCTACCTAAATTTACGGTCAACGAAGTGAGTCGAATAATAATAACTGTGCCAACCAAGAAGGAGAAAGGATTCAATCTATACGTTTATTAGATTTATTAATGTAGGATCTGGACGTTTAGTGTTTCATGACCTTAGCATGCAGGCTCTCTAACGTTGAGTAACTCACTCACTCAGTCACTTACTAACACTATCGCACCAGATGTTTGCATTTACATTTTTTCATTTAGCAGACGCTTTTATCCAAAGCGACTTACAGCAAGTGCAGGGACATTCTCCCTGAGGCAAGTAGGGTGAAGTGCTTTTGCCCAAGGACACAACGTCATGTAGCCACAGCCGGAAATCGACCTCACAACCTTCTGATCATGAGCCCAACGCCTTAACCGGCTACAGTATCGGTATCTGTACAGTACAGTACAGTATCTGTATCGGTCAGTCAACTATTAATAAAGAATCATTTAGTATATATATAATATATATAATATAATGTCATAATAAATCATAAATTGTGTCCGCGTCAGTACCGAGTAGTACATTTTTGACATGTTCCAGTTCTGTATGAGCCCGGGTCCAACTTTCAAAATAATAGATGGGTCCGGGTCGGTTCAGGTCAGTGTAGCACATTACGGGTGTCTTCGGGTTCGGGTACAATTTTTTTGAGATCCATGTAGACCTCTAGTACATCTACATTACATTTATTCATTTAGCAGACGCTTTTACCCAAAGCGACTTACAGTAAGTACAGGGACATTCTCCTTGAGGAGAGTAGGGTGAAGTAGGGTCACATAGTCACAACCGGGAATTTAACTCACACCCTTCCGATTATAAGACCCACGCCTTAACCCGTTGAGCCACCTGACTCCCAAGTTTAGTATCAGGTACAGGGGGCGAGGCTAGGGTTTCGGAAACCACCCCATGCAGATGATATCCTTTTCCAGAAGCGCAGAGATCGCACAAGACCCAAACATGAGACTACCTCTGCCTCTCTGAGGCAGACTCACGCACACGCAACTATGCATGTGTCTTTGCACCGATCAAATAGTCCTTGACATCCTCACCGAAGGAAGGACAGGGCCAGGGGTTTCATTAGACACGAGTGAAATGCCGAACAGGGCAATACTGTCTAAATCAGTTAGGCGAAACCATTGCACAGCTGCCTTTTCGGTTACAAAACTGTTGTTCCTCCTTCATTTGAAAACAAACCTATAAGCCCCTGAAGAACACAAACTTGTCCTAAACTAGCGGGCACTCACATCTAGCTCATTAGACTCGCCAGAACTCCAGTCGGTCGCCTAAACAAGCGTCAAAAGGGTGTATGACCTTAACCTCAGACAGGGAGTCCATCACCAAGACCGTCCCCCTCCTTCTCTAACTCGAGCACTTCCACGAACAGCAAAGCATGCGACTCGATTCAATAAATGAATAAAACACCGTAAGTTAACAACGCTCATTGATGCACCAGGAAGGGTCGAGCCATTCCAGCTGGTGGTATTTTGCTAATTAGCCTCAGATCAAAAGGATGTCTGGCGCAGTTATGCAACGCTTCAATGACCAGTTAACCCTTAATATCATCTGCTGTATATTCTTCATTGAATCAGAGGAGGAGCAAGGAGACATGAGGAGATGCCAGCTAATATGTATATTCTGAGTATATCCATATTATTATATTCTGTTGTTAATAACTGTTTTGCACTTCTGGTTGGATGCTAACTGTATTTCGTTGCCCTGGACTTGTACCTGTGTAATGACAATAAAGTTGAATCTAATCTAATCTAATCTATGACCAAATGATTATTCTGTTGGTTGCTGAATGGAAGTCTCATAATGAGTCTCTATCAGGCTTGCCAGGTCGTCATTGTTGTTCCGGGGATGTTTCTCAGAATGAGTTATGGGCCAGTTTCATGTCCATTAATGTCACTAGAGGGAGGATAGTCAACAAACGCACGCGTTCCAGCATTAGGAGACTAAATACAGATTTTACGGTTGACCTTTCGTACACACTCCAGTGTAGTCTGGGCCATCGTCGTGTGTGTGCATTGTCAAAATCAAATATGAAAACCTCATTTATCTTATACTTAGACTCTGCATCAGAATCAGAATCAGCATGTTATATATATCAGTCAGATGATTTACCTAACATCTTGAACAGCATAGATTTAACACTGTTGGCTACAAATGCTTCGAGGTTAATGACTTGAGTGGATGAATCTAGCCATTTGAGTGGCTTGCTTTGTTGAATCCAGCTTCTACTTCCAATCCTCTATCATTACTGAGCCAATTCAGGGATTATTTTGCCAGAGGAGCGAAGTCTAACTGAGAGAGGCTCAGCCGGCTGACACAAAGAGCTGAGAGAAAACTTCGCTGACAACCATATAATGAGTCTCTGTGAGGATCGCCCACCATTTTATTGTGGCTTTTTTTAAATCTCCCTCTGCCTCAACCACGGGAAAAAGCACGAAGGGTAGACACGGAGCAAATTACCCATGCTTATTTATTCAGAGATGTCGCGGCCCCATCGCGCGGCCACCCTCCAGGCGCTTCTCACGGACCAACCGATAGCGCGCCAAATCACAGACGGAGCTTGAAAGACAGAAATAAAGAACCGCGTGTGAATGGGAAGAATATGGAACGGCGGCAGGAGAGAGAGCGAGGTGAGATAAACTGTAAGCTCCCGGAGGAGCTCAAGAATGATAGAGGGGGAGAGAGAAGGGGGTGGGGGTGGGGGAGATGTTCAGAGACTGAGTATTAAACCAAGACACCCAATCTTTCTGCACAAAGAGGGGAAGGAAAGTTGGGTTTTCCTGGTTTGCTGCTGAGATGAGAATGTGGTTAACTGAGCACGGGAGAGAAGGGGATGGGAGTGGGGGTGATGGTGGGGGAGAGGTGAGGAAGAGAACGATGAGAGGAAGAGAGGATGAGAGACAGTGGTAAGAGAGAGACAGAAAGGGGGATGATGGAAGACAGCAAGTAAGAAGGGGATGGGACAGGGATAATAGATGGGGATGAGAGAGAGAGAAAGAGGGAGTTGGGGGAAGTTCTAACGAGGGAGGGGAGGGCCTGAGCGTGTCTCTGGGCCAGCAGGGAGAGGGGGTGGCTTGCCAAGCGTACCCCCCACAGAGAACACCCAACAGGGGGGGGGACCGCTTTTTGGTCTCGCAATCGAAATATTCCCCCACCTTCATGCCGCAAAACATGCACAGAGAATTCCCGACTGCAGAGGAGGGAAGATTGAAGGTGGGGTTTCCGGAGATGTGAAGATAGCAGGGGGTCTCTCCAATCCCCGTACTCCTCGCACACTCAAACACAAACCTCCTACGCGAGCCCCAGAGCCGCTCCTCTATGTGGCGTCTTGTTTGGCTGCTCACCATCAGGCTCCAACTGCACCCAACCAGAGGTTGTTTCAAGGTCAGAGGTCGATCGAGAGATTTTCTTCTCGACTCTTCACTCTGACTGCACACCTTTACAACTTTGCAGCTTCCTGTCAACCCCCCCTTGTCTTCCTCGTTCACACACATCCTTCTGGCGTTCAGAAGAACAGCCATGCTGGCTTCTCAAAATGACAGGATGTCATTCTGGATGTTTCTGGAGGATTATAGAAGATAAGAAAGAAATAGGATAAGAAATAAGATAAAAAATTAGATAAGAAATTCCCTTTTTAGTCCACCAGGCGGGAAATGGCTGTCCACAACAGCAGCAGGGTACAGTAACAGTGGCAGAGTGGCAGGGTAAAATATACAATAAGAGATACAATAGAATACACTATATAAAATAATTAAGACAAGATATGTAATGTGAAACATAGGATAAAGACACACCTACTTACTGCCCTGAATTATTAACGCCTGATTTTTACAGTTGACTGGTCATTCACACTCCTTTGGAGTCTGGTATGTGTGAGTGCATTTGCTCTCAAGACACACATACATCAATTTGCTCTCCAGACACACATAAATCAATGCCAATTCTTTAAATGACATGATTTTTTGTTGTTGTGTTGCATATACTTTTACTATGGGAAAGTCTCGATAGAACAACCATTTACAGCTATAGTCTTGTAAACTATCATCTATGGAATAGTTTGAAAAATTGTTGCTCTGTAAAGAATACTTTATGCTATTACTTCCAAATTCTCATGAAATATTCAATGTTTCCAGCGACAGACCGCCTCTGAGAATTCTTTGCTAAATATTAAACAAATTCCTTGAATGGAATGGGAGACAGAGAGAGCAAAATGAAGTATTTTTGATCAGGTGTTAACAGAGACTGTCAGAACACAGATAAATATTTACGTTGTTTTGCTTTATAAGCATCTCCAGCTGTCTTGTTGTAACTTATTCATGATTAAGAGGCTCTCAAACAGACAGGGAAAGAGAAAAACCTCAACCAAAAAGTTAAACCTAAGGAGAGAAAAAGTTAGAGGAACAACTGAAAACGTCTATGTATATATACATGTTATATATGTGTACAATAGACCCAGATGTTTATTGTGTGCACCTTCCTGCCAAAAAAACATCCTTGTTTATTGGAACTTACATGTTGAATAAAGCCCACTTGATCTCATTTGAGGTCCAGAACCACACCCAGACCCAGACCCGGTATTGAAAAAGACAAATTTGACACAATAACCTAGGATCTACAATGTTGAAACCCAAAGGAGCCAGGAACAAGGGGAAAGAAAGGGAGGAGAGGAACAAGAAGCTATACGTATTATATAAATATATACATGTATGGCATTCCGTTCAGGAAATTAAACCTTTGAATATATATACAGAAACCTTGAATATATACAGTATATACAATGTATAGTGTAAGAGTGCAATTCCCTGCTCCGTCAAGTCAAGGTGTTCCGTTGAAAGAATAGATGGATTTAGTACAAGAAAAATGAAAGGGAGTTACGGGGAGGGGGTGGGTCTGTGTGGGAGAGAGATGGGGGGGGGGGGGGGGGTCCCTTAGGGGGCGATGTGTTTGTGCTAGCTAAGCTCTCCCTCTCTCTCTCTCACTCACTCTCAGCCACTCACTCGCTCTCACACGCTCAACAGGGTCGACACAAAGCAAAGTCGCTTGAAAACACTCTTTCTTTCGCAGTGTCAGAGACGCACAGTCCACACACAGACAAACACACACACACACACACACACACTAGCCTCACCAGGAAAGAGTGAAAGAACAGAAAGAAGTTGAAGGAAGAGAGGAGGTAGAAAAGTGACTCAGCCATTCACTCTGAGTTTGTCAGTGGAGAAGAAGACAAGAGTGAAGTGAAGAGAAGACCAGAGGAAAACTCAACACTCAGGTAAGAGCGTCTTTGTCTCTTGCTCATTATCTCTCACTTCTTCTTCTTCTGGCTTCTTGTTCCCTTCCTCTCTTTCTTTCCCCCTGTTCCTGGCTGCTGTGGGTTCCTAGGTTGTAGAGTTCTAGGTATTTTGTTATTGTGTTAAATATGTTAAATTGTCAGTCTTTTTCAATACCATATGAACTAGTCAGGATCTGGGTGTGGGTCTGGATCTTAAAATTACATCAGATGGGCTTTATTCAACATCTTCGTTGCCATAAACAATGAATTTTCTGTGGCAAGAAGGTGCACCAAAACAGGACTTGGGTCTGGACATGGCTAAGATCTGTGTTGGGGTCAAGGTATGGAGTCAGGGATCAAATTCAGGGTCAGCATCAGGGTATGGGTCAAGGTCTGGACGTGTGTGTGTGTGTGTGTGTGTGTGTGTGTGTGTGTGTGTGTGTGTGAAAAGCTAAACTAGTTATTGCTATTCAGGGTGTACAGACACACTCCAGGCAGCAAACGGTTGCATGACCTTCACCTACTACAAAAGTGAAAACATTTGGATGCAGAAAGTGAAATATTGTGGGTAATTCTGTATTTGTCGTGACTAAACAGTTAACGTGTGGGCAGAGAAGGGGTCCTCTCAAGGCACATGCCACAGCTCAGGATTAAGACATGTGGGCCAGACGTGAACACAGTCTGTCTGTATGTCCCTCTGCCAGACAAACAGAGCTGGAGATACCCCAACGAGAGGGAGACACAGAGAAAGAGCGATAGCGAGAGAGACGCGCGATACAGGCTGGGCGAGAGATCGAGATGGAGAAAGTTTGTGGAGAGATAAGAGAGAAATAGACGGCTAGAAAAGACAGATTGAGAGAAAGTGAATGGAGCCATTGTGGAACTGTGGTATCATGTGAGTTGGAGCAGCTAGCTACTACCCACACATACATTCAAACATTTACATTTAAAATTTAGCAGACACTTTTATCCAAAGCGACTTACAAGAGAGAGCTTTTACAAAGAGCATCCATCTTCCAGTGGGACAATCCTGTCCTTTTCACCTCAGCCTAGTCACTTTAGTTCTATTTTATACATAGTTAACGTATATAATATAAAAAAGAGAGGCGATAATAACGTAATGTGTCATTCATTTAACAAACGCTTCAATCCAAGGCGACATGCTGTAAAGGGATTTTGAACCAACAGCCTTTTGATCTGGAGGTAAGCACTCCACCCACTGAGCTTGTGGTTGAAGAGGAAGCAGGAAGAGAGGAAAATAACCTAGAAAACATAAGAGAGAAGACAGACAGTATTAAGAAAAGAAAATGTGAGAATAGAACTGGAAATTGAGAGAGAGCATGAACGTGGGCGGCCAAAAGAAAGTTTCAGAGCAAAAATAATTGAGACAGAGAGTGAGATTCCCTTAAAGTGAGGAGTCTACCTGTCTCTCGCACTGTATGTTTCCGTCTCTCTCCCTGTACTTTCTCCCTGTATCTGTCTCCCTATCTCTCTCTCTCTCTCCCTGTCTCTCTGTCTCTTTTCGCATATCTCTCACTGTCTCCCTGTATCTCTCCTTGTTTTCCTGTATCTCTCTCTCCCCGTTAGTGGTCACTTTCCTCATCTCTCCCAGTCAGTGCTGTCATTCACTGTCAGCTCTCTCTCTTTCAGCCGGTAGTCTCTCTGCGTGTCTCTCCCTCTAAGGAGTCTGTACTTGCATGGGGTGAGAGCAACTGCTCTGTCACCTTCGTACAGAAAGGCATTGTGGGTATTCAGTATGTTTGGGCACATTAAACAGCATTAGCTCGACGAGCAGGTTGAATAATACATGAACGCTATTTATGAGTTCTCCTGAGTCCTCTGGAGCACGCAGAGACGCATTCAGTCTTCAAATCATCAAGGATGAGTGTTGTGGGAGAATGAAGGTGTGTGTGCGTGTGTGTGTGAGTCACCAATCCAGACATGCTCAGGACCTGTCCATCTTAATCGAAAATGCCCAGTTTAGTTCCTCTTTTGTCACAACATGACAGATGTGAGTTGGGCACAAACTGCCCACTTTACAGAATGGCCAATTAACTTCGTTGCCTGGCCAATGAGCATGCTAGACCCTTTCGTCAAGAGTTCTAGAAGTTCTAGAACTTTTAAGTGACCTCTCAGCACATCCGCAGTCTATCACACCTGATCTGGCCATCACCCAGATCTGGAGCTTGAAATACAGAAAAGAAAATCCCTTTTGATTTGTACATTAAATCGCTCAGAATGGTTTTGAATCTCAAAGGCAACTCTGCCATGTTGTTGCCTTGTCGTAAACAATGTTTCAGTCAAGGCTCTTCTGTTCTTTTAGTGTGGACCACCTGTCTAAGACGCAAAGTTCCACATCAGCGGTGCCATGCTTTTAATCCACTTTCAAAGAGAGGCCATCTGTCTATCCTGTTAACCTCTGCTGGCTTTGAGTTGACTGAGACCGTGTTTACAGGACCTTGGGGGGGATAAAGTTCATCAACCTGGTAACCATCCACCACCATCAGGGTTAAGGTCCTCACGGTAGACCACAGCACGTACAGATACAAATACACACACAAACCCAAAGAAAACGCTGAGTGGTTGCGTTAAAAATCTCTCACACAAGACACACAGACACACACACATAGACCAGAAAGAGAAGTGGTCTGGGCAGGGCCATCACACTCCATTGGCTCTAAGAGAAGGTGACAGAACCCCCTGCTGACAGCCAGATGGAGGGAGCTGGAGACGTCCCATCTTGGTCTATGAACACACACACTCCCAGGCTGAAGCTCGTGGATGGGTCTGTTTGTCTTTTCAGGCAGGGCTCTCAGCTTGTGTTCTTAAGGTGGTTTAGCTGCTTTGGTGTTCTGGTGCAAAATGTATGCGGTAGTGCCTAACATTAGAATGACCCGCATGTCCTGCTGTTCAGCCAGCTGAAATCAATCACTCAAATCTTCCTCTTATTGAGTTGTTTTTAACAAACTCATTTGACTCCCCCCACCTCCCAACACACACACACACACAGAAGTCCCTCTCCCCCGTGTGTGGACCAAGGGCGACTGTCTGCGGGCTGCAGTCTAGGATCGTGGCGGTGACCTTGGGGGGGGCTTAAGCACAAGTAGGAGCTGCAGCGTGTGTGCGTCCGTTGGTGCGCGTGTGTTAATGTATGTATCTGTGTCAGTGAATGGATATGTGGGCAAGCGTGAGTGCGTGCGCGTGTGTGCACGCGTGCTGGGGGGGGTTTCGGCTGTTTGTTGTCTGTTCTCGTTAACCTCCACACACAGGGAGAATCGGCAGACCGGGGGTGGGGGAGATGCGACAGAGAGAGGGAGGAGGAGAAGAAGAAAGAAGGGGGGAGGCAGTAAAGCCATTTAAGAGTCATAAAGTGCTTGGTCAATCAAACCCCTCCCCCCTTAGGGCCTCATGTCCTCCAGCCTGCCACTTCATCTCATACAGTAAGAGCACACGCTCGCTGGACGTCTCTGTTTGTGTGTGTGTCCGTGTGCGTGCATGTGAGTGTGTCGGGAGAGCCGCTGAGGCCTTCGACACAGAGGCACCCAGGCTATTCCACTTGTCACCGAGAAGCACGGTAAAGTAGAGAGAGGGACTGAGCGAGAGACAGAGATGGATGGAGTGTTAACTCTGTAGAGAGTTGCAAACTGTCATTCGCCTAATGGTCGCGGGAGAACGGTGTGCACGCATGTATGCATTCACGTGGGTACGTGGGTGGCGTGGGGGGGGTTGGGGGGTGGGGGGGTTGGGGGGTGGGGCAGGGGAGTTTCTTGAACCGTCTTCTACTTCATAATGATTTCAGTGTGACTATCGGGGTCAGGGAGTCTGGACTGAGACTGGGTTGAGGCTAGTATGATTCTGGAAGGATTCTGGGATGAGACTAACTGGATCCAGATATTGTTTCATTATTGTCACCACAGGTATCATTTGGCTGTAATATGGCATCAACTGTGGCATCGTCTGTGACCGCTTACGTCTTTCTACCCCTCCTTCAGCCCTGGTCATCCTCTCATCTCTGTGCGTCACCTTGATCGTGCTCAGTCTCTCCATCTTCCAGTTTTTACTGCTCTCTCTGTTTTCCTTTCTGTGTCTCTCTCCCTCTCTGTGTCCCTGTTTCTCTCCCTTTCTGTGTCTCTCTCTCCCTTTCTGTGTCTCTCTCCCTTTCTGTGTCCCTGTTTCTCTCCCTTTCTGTGTCTCTCTCCCTTTCTGTGTCTCTCTCTCCCTTTCTGTGTCTCTCTCCATTTCTGTGTCTCTCTCCCTTTCTGTCTCCCTCTCTCTCTCTTGCTCTCTCACTCTCTCTCTGAGGCATCAGGAGAGGTTGTTTCTCAATAACTCGTTGCCATAGCGAGGCGGTAGGTGTTGAAATCCACCTGGTGTGGGTGTTAGTGTGGCAACCTCTATCCAAGAGCATCCCTGAGGGTCTCTCTCCCACCTCTCCTGCTCTTCCACACCTCTGTTCCTCTTTTGTTGTTGCCATCCCTTGCTCTTCCATTCTGTTTTCATTCAAAGCCCCGCCACACTCATAATTAAAAACGGTGCTTGTTTTCCCCCTCGTCCCCCCCACCCCCACCCCTCCTCTCCTGTCTCTCTATGTCATGACTGTGTTTAACCCAGATACCCAGCTGAAGGCCCAGACCATATTAAGTTCACTGGTCCATAACAATATTGACCAAACATAATGAACCAAACCCCATCTGTCAACAACCCCCGTTGCACACCCATATGTACACACACACATACACTGAAATATTGTACACATTTTTACCCTTCGACATGAACAAAAATCCATCCAAACACCAACAAGCACAAGTGGGAATACACACACCCTGTGGATTCCACCTTTCCCTCAACCCTGAGGCTCTTGACAGGCCCCTCTTCACCACACACAGAACTCTCCGGACAACCTCCTGTCAACCTGCAGTGCTGAGCAGACCAGGAAGAGAATAGGAGGGAGGGAGAAAAAGAGATAGAAAGGGTGGAGAGAGAGAGAAAGAGAGAGACTGGTCCCCTACAGTCACCTGGTCCCCTACAGCCACGGTGATGGATCCGAGAAGGCCTGGAGGCTGTTACTGTGGGAACATATACATATGTCCACGTGAACAATTATGCGGGTTGGTTGAAGAGTTTCTGTGTGTGTAAGTGTGTGTGTGTATATTCTGCATGTGTGTTTATTTAACCTGACCCATCGGTCCCCTTGGTGAGCACAAACAATCTCACTTCTCCTTTCTCTCATCTACATTTACATTTATTCATTTAGCAGAATAAATGCGACTTACAAGAGAGAGCTTTTACAAAGAGCATCAGTCATTGAGCATAGCAACGTGATAGATCCCAAATACAGTCGGTTTTTTAGATCGTGAATCATACATCATGAGAACCAATAAGTGCCAAGGGAAGAACTATAAATGCATAACACAACAACTGTGACCATAAAGCAAGAGATACAACAAACAACACTGGAAAGTCACCATAAGGGGACCAACAGTTTGATCTAAAGCACTCTAGATAATGTGAAGTGCCAAAGTATTCCTAAGTGCCATTAAATTATTTAAATTAGTGAGTTTTAAGCCTTCTCTTGAAGGTGAGAAGGCAGTCTGTGCTTCTGATGGAGGTGGGGAGATGATTCCACCATTGGGGAGCCAGGCAGTGGAAGAGTTTGTGTTGCGCTCGGGCGCTCTTGAGGGGAGGTACCACTAGGTACCATCTCCCTTATCTCTCACTCTTCTGTCTCTCTCTCTCTGTCTCTCTCACTCTGTCTCACTCTCTCTTTCACTCTTCCTCGCTCTCTCTATCTGTCTCTCATTCCTGTCTCTCTCTCTCTGTCTCTCTCCTTCTCTGTCTCTCTTGGTCCAAATGTCAAACACAGCACTGTGCAAGACAAAACTCAAAGACACCCAGACACACAGACTTGAGCATGCCAAACGCCTTTTCTACAGACACTCATACAAAGGCTCTTTTAATTAAAACCTCTCCTCTCCTGATCCCTCTCTCTCTCTCCCCCTCATTCTCTCTCTCCCACATGCACATTCTCCTTATCTGTAACCCTTCCCTCTCACCCCTACTTATCTCTTCTTGATATATTTACATTTATTCATTTAGCAGACGTTTTTATCCAAAGCGACTTCCAAGAGAGAGCTTTACAAAAGAGCATTGGTCACAACATGATAGTCCCCAAACATAGTTAGGTTTACAGATTATGAGACATATATCATGAGAAGCCAATAAGTGCCAAGGGAAGAGCCATAAGAGCATTCAGACGAACAAGTTTACAAATATACACACCCATCCCCATTGTGTCCATACACACCAATATCGCTCACAAAAAACACACGTTACAGAAAATAGGAGAAAAAGAGAGAGGGGAGGAGAAGGGGGTGGGGGGGAGAAACTCTTTTCAGTGTTTGATACGATTGACCCAGTTATTCAAGCCCGAATAACTGGGGGGAGGGGGGGAGGTGTCTGTTGGGTGTGTATTCCACAGCAGCAGTGTGTGTGTGAGGGGTACGGGGGTGGAAGAGGGCAGAAGGGGGTGGGGAGAGTTGTTTTAAAGAGTCTAATTTGAAACCTAGCAGGGGGTCGCTGGGCAGACGAAGGTCATATTTAAATGAAGGTCAAAAGACAGACAGACAGCAGGCAAACAAACAGGCAGTCAGTATTTCCAGACTAGTTTCTGATTTATTCAGATTCAGATTCAGATCAGATCAGATTACTTTATTGATCCCGAGGGAAACTCCTTTGTATCAACGGCACACAGTCTCGCAAAGCACAGTTAAGGGTAAGGGTGTGAGGTAAAAGATTAGAAAGTGTACACAGGGGTAGGGGGTGGGGTCAATAACAATAAGTTAAAAAAAATGGTGGGTGAGGTGAATCCTCCCAGGGAGCATAATGATTATGTACAGAAGCTATACATTTACAATTATACAGTAATGGTCTTGTATAATATACAGTATTATATTAGAATGTACATGATTTTCAGTTTTTGTACAGAATGTGCAGAATGTACAGCAGAATATACAGTATGTCCAGGATAAAGTGCAGGTTACAGACTATACCCTTATAATCTATACAATTCAATTACAATTATGCAAGTAATTGTGATGTACAGGATTTACAGTTATTTGCAGCATATACAGGATATACAGGATTGCAGGTTATTAGCAGAATATACATGGTTATATACAGTTGTACCAGAATATTGCCACTTCTGTAGTTATGTTACAGAAGTTGTGTCCGACTATTGCCTAATGTCCATTGTTATATCCCTGGATGTTATGCTATTTCACAGGATATACAGTTGGCTTACAAACTACTAGTGTGGGAATTGTAAAGTTTGATGGCCACAGGCAGGAATGACTTCCTGTGGCGCTCCGTGGTGCATTTCGGGAGGATGAGTCTCCCGCTGAAAGTACTCCTTTGTCCGGCCAGCACATTGTGGAGTGGGTGGGAGGTACTGTCCAGGATGGCGTTGAGTTTGGCCAGCATCCTCCTCTCCGACACCACTGCCAGAGAGTCCAGCTCTACCCCCACAATGTCACCGGCCTTCCGGATAAGTTTGTTGAGCCTGTTGGCATCCGCTGCCCTCAGCCTGCTGCCCCAGCAGGCAACAGCATAGAGGATAGCACTGGCTACCACAGACTCGTAGAACATCCTAAGCATTGTCCGGCAGACATCGAAGGACCTCAGCCTCCTCAGAAAGTAGAGGCGGCTTTGGCCCTTCTTGTAGACGGCTTGAGTGTTCTTAGCCCAGTCCAGTTTGTTGTCCAAGTGAACACCAAGGTACTTGTAATCCTCCACGGTGTCCACCCTGACCTCCTGAATGTGGACAGGGGTCACTGTTGTCCTGGTCCTTCTCAGGTCGATGACCAGCTCCTTGCACTTAGCCGCATTAAGCTGCAGATGATTTCGCTCACACCATGCGACAAAGTTCCCCACCACAGTCCTGTACTCGGCCTCCTCCCCGTCACTGATACAGCCCACCACAGCAGAGTCATCAGAGAACTTCTGAAGGTGGCAGGACTCTGTGTGGTAGCTGAAATCCGTGGTATAGATGGTGAAGAGGAAGGGGGAGAGGACGGTTCCCTGGGGAGCCCCAGTGTTGCTGACCACACTGTCCGACACACAGTGCTGTAAGCGCTCATGCTGCGGTCTGCCAGTCAGGTAGTCTACAATCCAGGAGACCAGGGAGTTATCCACCTGCATCGCTGCCAGCTTCTCACCCAGCAGAGTTGGCCGGATGGTGTTGAAGGCACTGGAGAAGTCTAGGAACAGGATCCTCACAGTGCTTGCCGGCTGGTCTAGATGAGTATAACAGCGGTCGAGCAGGAAGAGGATGGCATCCTCTACTCCCAGCCGGGGCTGGTAGGCGAACTGAAGGGGGTCCAGGAAGGGTCCGACCATGGGCCGCAGTTGTTCCAACACCAGTCTCTCCAGGGTCTTCATAACGTGGGAGGTCAGTGCCACCGGTCTGTAATCCTTGGAGCCGCTGGGGCGCGGCGTCTTCGGAACAGGGACGAGGCAAGATGTCTTCCACAAGACAGGGACTCTCTGGAGACTCAGGCTCAGGTTGAAGATGTACTGCAGCACTCCACACAGCTGGGGGGCACACGCTTTCAGCACCCTAGGGCTCACGTCGTCAGGGCCAGCAGCCTTGTTTGCATGGAGTTTCAGCAGTTGTCCTCTAACCTGTTCCACAGTGAGAGACACAGCTGGGGTCGTAGGGGGGGGATGGGGGTCGTTGTGGTGGAGGGGGGGGGCATTGTTCTGACGGAGAGGGGGAGGGGGAAAAGGGGTACTCACAGGTGCCGGAGGGTCGTCAGCAGTTTGGCCAGGGGCGTCGCTGGCTTGAGGGCTATTATCAGAATCAGAATTAGAATGGGGGTTTATTCGCTATGCAAGATTAACAACCATAGAATTCACTTTGGCAGGAACGAGCAAACATAGAACATATATGTGGCATACTAATAAAATAAAAATAAAAATGAATACAATGTAAAATACACTACAGATATGGATACAAATAATACAAGTGATGCAACAGTACAAATGATACAGGTAACATGGAAGTACAAATGACATAGGTGGAGTGGAATGGGTATATATAGTACGTGGGGGGGAGGGGGGGTATATACACAGTAGTGTAAACAGTGGTGCAGAATTCACAGTAGTAAGTTTTTAAAGTATAAAGTGTTGTGTGCTAAAGTGGCAGCGTGCAGTGGGATTCTGGAGGGGGGGTTTGGGGTGTTGGTGGATGTCTGAAACTGAGTCCTTGGCCCTGTTGAAGAGGGCAATAGCAGAGGGGTAGAAGCTATTCTTGTGGCGAGAGGTTTTGGTCCTGATGGACCGCAGCCTCCTGCCAGAAGGGAGCAGCTGAAGCACTGAGTGTCCAGGGTGGGAGGAGTCGGCCGCAATCTTCCTCACCCGTTTTAGAGACCTTGCCGTGTGCAGGTCCTCAAGGGATGGCAGGTTGCAGGTCCTTCTCAGCGGCACGTATGATACTCTGCAGTCTGCTCTTGTCCTTGGCAGTGGCAGCAGCGTACCAGACGGTGATGGAGGAGGTGAGGATGGACTCGGTGATGGCAGTGTAGAATTGCACCATCATTGTCTTTGGCAGGCTGAATTTCTTCAGTTGCCGCAGGAAGTACATCCTCTGCTGGGCTTTCTTTGTGAGTGAGCTGATGTTCAGCTCCCACTTAAGGTCCTGGGAGAGGGTGGTGCCCAGGAAGCGAAGGGACTCCACACTGTTGACCTGGGAGTCGCGCAGTGTGATGGGGGGGAGTGGGGCTGGGTTCTTCCTAAAGTCCACAGCCATCTCCACTGTCTTAAGAGCGTTGAGCTCCAGGTTGTTCTGGCTACACCAAGTCACCAGGTTGTCCACTTCCCACCTGAAGTCAGACTCATCCATCAGAAATGAGCCCGATCAGGGTGGTACCGTCCGCAAACTTCAGGAGCTTGACTGATGGATGACTGGAGGTGCAGCTGTTTGTGTACAGGGAGAAAAGCAGGGGGGAAAGGACGCAGCCTTGACGGGATCCAGTGCTGATGGACCGGGAGTCAGAGACTTGCGTTCTCATCTTAACGCGCTGCTTCCTGTCGGACAGGAAGTCTGTGATCCACCTGCAGGTGGGGTCGGGCACGTTCAGCTGGGAGAGCTTGTCCTGAAGCTTAGCTGGGATGATGATGATATTGAAGGCAGAGCTGAAGTCCACAAACAGGATCCTGGTATAGGTGTTTGGAGAGTCCAGATACGGTGAAGTGGAGGGCCATGCTGACTGCGTCGTCCACAGACCTGTTGGCTCTGTCGGCGAACTGCAGGGGGTCTAGGAGGGGGTCTGCGATGTTTTTGAGGTGTGCCAGCACCAGGCGTTCGAAGGATTTCATTACCACAGATGTCAGGGCGACGGGTCTGTAGTCATTCAGTCCTGTTGGACTGGGCTTCTTGGGCACAGGGATGATGGTGGAGTATTTGAAGCAGGCTGGCACGTGGCATATCTCCAGGGAGGTGTTGAAGATGTTGGTGAACACCTGAGACAGCTGTTCAGCGCAGTGCTTCAGCGTGGCAGGGGAGACAGCATCCGGCCCCGCAGCTTTGCGAGGGTTCTGTCCCTTGAACACTTTGTTAACATCCCTCTCTTGGATGGAGAGAGTCAACATTGTGTTGGTGTTTATGGGTGGGGGGGTGGGGGGTGGGGTGATGGTTGGGGAGGAGGGGGGTGGGGTGGTGGGTGGGGATGGGGCTGGGGCATGGGGCTGTATGATTGTCCTTCAAATCTACAATAGAATTCGTTCAGGTCCTCGGCCAGGCGGGAGTCGTTGGTGGTGGGTGGGGCTCTGGGCTTGTGGTTGGTAATTTGCCTAAGCCCCCTCCAGACAGAAGCAGAGTCATTTGAGGAGAATTGTTCTTGCAGTCTCTTTGAGTAGAGTCGTTTCGCGTCTCTGACGCCCCTGCTGAACAGCTTTTTCGCTTCCTTAAATCTGTAGCGGTCGCCAGACTTAAACGCCACCTCCTTCTTAGACCTCAGACTTCTGAGTTTTGCAGTAAACCAGGGTTTGTCATTGTTGTAACTCATCCTGGTTCGTGTTGGTATGTAGGAATCCTCACAGAAGCTGATGTATGATGTCACAGCCTCAGTGTACTCATTCAGTCCATTTGTAGCAGCAAAAAAATGGTTTACAGTTTATGAAAAAAGATTCCAGGTCGGGGGAACAATGTCTCATAATCACCGATACATCCACACACCAGCATCGGTTGATATAAAAACAGATACCTCCACCTTTCTTCTTCCCAGACAGGGCTGCATCTCGATCCGCTCTTAGCAGCTGGAATCCAGTCAGGTCTAGCATATTGTCCACCACCTTGTCACCTAGCCAAGTTTCCGTGAAGCACATAGCCGAGGAAAGAAGGAAGTCTTTGTTTTTCGCCATGGTAATCCGGAGTTCGTCCATTTTATTGTGCAGTGAGCGCACATTGGAGAGGAAGAGACTCGGTAGCGCAGGCCGTTTTCCGCGCCTCCTGAGTCGGACTAAAGAGCCGGCTCGTCTCCCCCTGTTCCTGGTGCTAGTCTTGTTAGCATTGTAGCGCTTTTTCAGAGCACAGACAATACCTAGTGTTGAGCTGATCAGAATATCCACAAGTTCAGAGTCCGGGAGCAGAAAAGTGGGGATCAAACTATCAGGGGTTGTTCCTCTGATGTTTAGGAGTTCATCTTTTGATAAAGAAATCCGCGGATCTTGGCAGAACACACAATTTATGAACAAAAAGGGACATACTAGAACGCTCAAACCCGTTGCAGCGGCCGTGCGTGTCGCCATCTATCACTTCCTGTCTCCCTCAACAATGAGTTAAACAAACTGGGCCTGCTTACTTGTAAAATGGGCATATATGTAAAATACATTGATTTTACCTATTTGAACGAGTGCACAGGTAACAAAAACAATTACGGGTTTCTTAGGTACCTTTCCATGAAAGGTATTCTCTAACTAGGCATACATATTCCTGTTATTATGATGAAACTGCACCCACTGTGAAACCAGCAGAGGAACCGCAGGTGTTTAAAGCATCTGTTTCATCTGCTGATGAAGAGAATGGAGAGAGGAGAAAAAAAACAGGAGAGAACAGCGGAAAGTGCAACCAACAAGAGAGAGAGAGAGAAACAGACAAAAGACAAGATAAATCAAGCTAATAACAAAGAAAGAGAACGATAGAGAAAGAGAGGGGGAACAGAGAAGGGGTCAGAGAGAGAGAGAGAGTTTATCTAGGTCCACCAGCCCTGGTGATATGGCAAGACTGGCACTTCTCAGGCTTTTCACCACACCACCCCCTACAGGGCCAATCTCCCTCACTAAGTTACACACGCTCCCTCCTGCTGAGAGCACGCACACACACACACACAGTACCTCCTTCCCGATCTCCACCATCCCTCCCCACCACTCCTCCCCCCATCCAATGTAGGCTAATCCTGCCTCCCCCCGCCTTAAATAGAGTCTAGGCACAGTTACAAACAACTGGCAAACTAGGAGAGAGGGAGGTAAATAATGAGAGAAAGAGAATGAGGGGAGAGAGGGGGAGATTGAGTGGGCAAAAATTAAAGAAAGTGAGAGTGAAGGAAGGAAAGAAAGAGAGAGAAGATAGAAAGGGAGAGAGAGACTTAAAGAAAGAGAAGAGCAAGAAAGAGAGAAAGGGTTGAGTGAGTGAGAATCCCCGAAGATGAACAGATGAATACACTTGCTTTTCACACATAATTGACTTCAGGTCGTCTTCATGCTGTTGGTCCTGTCGTCAATATGGGTTCCTAACGCACCGCTGACAGTCCTGGCATTGTTCTCCTCGGCGGCTGCTGTTTGGTCACTGATGTGCGTCTCGAGAGCCAGTTTGTCAGGGACTCCCAGTGTCAACAGTGTGAGCCTCATTGAGCAAATCTAAAGAGGCCGTCTGGATCCTCGTATGTTATTAATGAGGAACATATCCTCCCCACTCACCCATCGCAAACTGCTAATCTAGTCGGCCATTTTGTTGTATTGAAGCGTTGGTGTGAGGTGTTTCGGTTGACTGACTACACGGAAAGTTTGGAGAAAACAAGGCTCTGGAAACCGTAAAGCGATTCTCTAAAATGTTTTTGCAAACATGTTGAAAATAAGAAAGAGATATTAAGAGGGAAGGTTTGGAAGAAATGGGTGGGGAGGTGGGAGAAAGAGAAAAAGATTGAGTCAAGCTGAGAGATGAATAGTTGTTACAGGTGGAAAAGATAAGATAATACTTTATTTGTCCCGCAGTGGGTAAATTGCAGTTTGCAACAGCAAGTTTAGTACAGCACTCAAGGCTAATATATTAAAATAGAAAAAATACAAGGTACAGGGAAGCATATAAAATATGAGTGGTGGTAAGGATCTAAATAAGGGTGAAGAAATTTGTGATAACAAATAAAAACGTGGGGAAACAAGAGGGATGGAAAAGAGAGTACATGTGTAAGAAAGAGAGGAATGGAAAGACAGGCAGAGAAAGTGCGAGGTATAGAGAAGGTAGAAAGCAGGGTAGGAAAAGCATGAGACAAAGAGAGGGAGCGTGGAGAACGGGGGGTTGGGGGGAAATGAAGCAGAATGCTCAACGCGACAGGAGGGAGATACTCTAGTGTATCAGTCACAGCGGAGGTTATCCACCCACTTAACATGAGGCATCTGGCTTTACACACACACACACACACACACACGCACACGCACAGTATGTGTGTAGAAATGAGGTAGAAAGACACCACATGGCAGAGGAACACAAACACAGGACCCAGGCACGGAGGATGATTAAGGGAGCAGGAAAAATGATGACATCCCCCACGCAGGGGGGACAGGCAAGAGGTCGAGGGCGCCACAACGTTCCCATCGGGTGCAATTAGCACGCTCGCACAGGAACTGGGATCGGCAGGAACACAAGACAAGCTAATTAATAAGATAGCCTCGGCTGGTCGTCTTCAACAACAACAGCAGCATGGTGATTGTAAACGGCAAGATTGAGTTCGAGGTGTTGTGACAGGGCTGGGTGGAGATGATAGACAGGGCTGAGATGATAGACAGGGCTAAGATGATAGACAGGGCTAAGATGATAGATTCAGATTCAGATTACTTTATTGATCCCGAGGGAAACTCATTTGTATCAACGGCACACAGTCTCGCAAAGCACACAAGGGTAAGGGTGTGGGGTAAAAGATTAGAAAGTGTACACAGGGATAGGGGGTGGGGTCAATAACAATAAGTAAAAAGTAAAAAATGGTGGGTGAGGTGAATCCTCCCAGGGAGCATAATGATTATGTACAGAAGCTATACATTTACAATTATACAGTATTGGTCTTGTATAATATACAGTATTATATTAGAATGTACATGATTTTCAGTTTTTGTACAGAATGTGCAGAATGTACAGCAGAATATACAGGATGTCCAGGATAAAGTGCAGGTTACAGACTATACCCTTATAATTTATACAATTCAATTACAATTATGCAAGTAATTGTGATGTACAGGATTTACAGTTATTTGCAGCATATACAGGATATACAGGATTTGCAGGTTATTAGCAGAATATACATGGTTATATACAGTTGTACCAGAATATTGCCAAATATGTAGTTATGTTACAGAAGTTGTGTCAGACTATTGCCTAATGTCCATTGTTATATCCCTGGATGTTATGCTATTTCACAGGATATACAGTTGGCTTACAAACTACTGGTGTGAGAATTGTAAAGTTTGATGGCCACAGGCAGGAATGACTTCCTGTGGCGCTCCGTGGTGCATTTCGGGAGGATGAGTCTCCCGCTGAAAGTACTCCTTTGTCCGACCAGCACATTGTGGAGTGGGTGGGAGGTACTGTCCAGGATGGCGTTGAGTTTGGCCAGCATCCTCCTCTCCGACACCACTGCCAGACAGTCCAGCTCTACCCCCACAATGTCACCAGCCTTCCGGATAAGTTTGTTGAGCCTGTTGGCATCTGCTGCCTTCAGCCTGCTGCCCCAGCAGGCAACAGCATAGAGGATAGCACTGGCTACCACAGACTCGTAGAACATCCTAAGCATTGTCCGGCAGACATCGAAGGACCTCAGCCTCCTCAGAAAGTAGAGGCGGCTTTGGCCCTTCTTGTAGACGGCTTGAGTGTTCTTAGACCAGTCCAGTTTGTTGTCCAAGGTACTTGTTATCCTCCACGGTGTCCACACTGACCTAGACAGGGCTGGGTGGAGATGATAGACAGGGCTGGGTGGAGATGATAGACAGGGCTAAGATGATAGACAGGGCTGGGTGGAGATGATAGACAGGGCTGGGTGGAGATGATAGACAGGGCTGAGATGATAGACAGGGCTGGGTGGAGATGATAGACAGGGCTAAGATGATAGACAGGTTTGGGTGGAGATGACAGACAGGGCTGAGATGATAGACAGGGCTGAGATGATAGACAGGGCTGGGTGGAGATGATAGATAGGGCTGGGTGGAGATGACAGACAGGGCTGTTTGGAGATGATATACAGGGCTCTTTGGAGATGATAGACAGGGCCAGGTGGAGATGATAGACAGGGTCAAGAGGAGATGATAGACAGGGCCAGGTGGATATGATAGACAGGGTTGTTTGGAGATGATAGACAGGGCTGAGATGATAGACAGGGCTAAGATGATAGACAGGGCTGGGTGGAGATGATAGACAGGGCTGGGTGGAGATGACAGACAGGGCTGAGATGATAGACAGGGCTGACATGATAGACAGGGCTGGGTGGAGATGATAGACAGGGCTGGGTGGAGATGACAGACAGGGCTGTTTGGAGATGATATACAGGGCTCTTTGGAGATGATAGACAGGGCCAGGTGGAGATGATAGACAGGGTCAAGAGGAGATGATAGACAGGGCCAGGTGGATATGATAGACAGGGTTGTTTGGAGATGATAGACAGGGCTAAGATGATAGACAGGTTTGGGTGGAGATGACAGACAGGGCTGAGATGATAGACAGGGCTGAGATGATAGACAGGGCTGGGTGGAGATGATAGATAGGGCTGGGTGGAGATGACAGACAGGGCTGTTTGGAGATGATATACAGGGCTCTTTGGAGATGATAGACAGGGCCAGGTGGAGATGATAGACAGGGTCAAGAGGAGATGATAGACAGGGCCAGGTGGATATGATAGACAGGGTTGTTTGGAGATGATAGACAGGGCTGAGATGATAGACAGGGCTAAGATG
This sequence comes from Neosalanx taihuensis, assembly GCA_030340665.1. NCBI lineage: Eukaryota > Metazoa > Chordata > Actinopteri > Osmeriformes > Salangidae > Neosalanx > Neosalanx taihuensis. Next base: position 3,349,771 of record CM059309.1, on the reverse strand, counting down.
ATAGACAGGGCTGGGTGGAGATGACAGACAGGGCTGAGATGATAGACAGGGCTGAGATGATAGACAGGGCTGGGTGGAGATGACAGACAGGGCTGTTTGGAGATGATATACAGGGCTCTTTGGAGATGATGGACAGGGCCAGGTGGAGATGATAGACAGGGTCAAGAGGAGATGATAGACAGGGCCAGGTGGATATGATAGACAGGGTTGTTTGGAGATGATAGACAGGGCTGAGATGATAGACAGGGCTGGGTGGAGATGATAGACAGGGCTGAGATGATAGACAGGGCTGGTTGGAGATGATAGACAGGGCTGACATGATAGACAGGGCTGGGTGGAGATGATAGACAGGGCTGGGTGGAGATGATAGACAGGGCTGAGATGATAGACAGGGCTGGTTGGAGATGATAGACAGGGCTGACATGATAGACAGGGCTGGGTGGAGATGATAGACAGGGCTGGGTGGAGATAACAGACAGGGCTGTTTGGAGATAACAGACAGGGCTGTTTGGAGATGACAGACAGGGCTGTTTGGAGATGATATACAGGGCTCTTTGAGATGATAGACAGGGCCAGGTGAAGATGATAGGCAGGGTCAAGAGGAGATGATAGACAGGGTCAGGTGGATATGATAGACAGGGTTGTTTGGAGATGATAGACAGGGCTGGGTGGAGATGACAGATAGGGCAAGGTGGAAATGATAAACTGGGTTGGGTGCAGGTGCTGGGCTGGGTGGAGATTGTATTCTTGTATATTGGAAGTGTGTGTGTCTCTTGCAGGTTCTCCGGTGCAAAGGAGGAACACTGAGGAACCCTGCTGTGAACCACTTCGTCTCTGGATGCCTTGAAGATACATGAGTGGCGTCCACGTGATCTCACTTCCTCCTATCAGTGTGAGAGTGTGACTTTGTGTGCATATCCTCTCTCCCCACCATGCTGTGGACAGTGTTGCTAGCTGTGCTGGTTCTGCTCCTTCTGCAAACCCAGCTGTGCATCTGCCTACGGGAGCTACGCACAGCCAGCGCGTCTTCTTCCTCCTCCCCCTCCTCCGCCTTCCCCCTCCGCAATGCCCCCCAGCAGCGTCTGCCTGGTGCCATCATCATCGGTGTGAGGAAGGGAGGTACCAGGGCTCTTCTGGAGATGCTTAACCTGCACCCGGATGTGGAAGTGGCTAAGTCCGAGGTGATCATTGCGATGGTTCGGCAGGGGTTGACAACCTAGTGACGAATTTCAGTCCTTAATCTTCAAACAGACATTTGAAATATGAAGGAGTCATTTTCAGTGGTTGTGTGAGAATCCCATAAAGCGTTATGGCACTCAAATTATATTGCACGGTATCTAAGAGACCACATGCAGATCAAATGATGCCCTCCTCTCTTTTGTCGCCTCTCGTCTCATCTCCACTCTCTCTCAGGTCCACTTCTTCAACGTAGAGGAGCACTACCGCCGGGGCCTGGCCTGGTACCGTGCCCAGATGCCCTTCACCCTCCCCAAGCAGCTGACCGTGGAGAAGACCCCTGGGTACTTCTCCTCCCCGGAGGTGCCGGCACGCGTCTGGGACATGAACCCGGCAGTCCGCCTCCTCCTCATTGTTCGAGACCCGGCTGAGCGTCTGGTTTCTGACTATACTCAGGTCCTCCACAACCGTCTGGCCCGTCACAAACCCTACCAGACCTTGGAGGACCTGCTCCTGGGGCCAGAGGGACATATCGACCCCTCTTACAAAGCCCTGCAGCGCAGCCTTTATCACCAGCACCTGGCCCGCTGGCTGGAGGTCTTCCCTAGAAAGCAGGTCCATGTGGTGGACGGAGAGGCTTTGGTTCAGGACCCCTACCCTGAGCTACAGAGGGCTGAGAGGTTCCTGGGACTCCCACTGCGCATCTCACCCTCCAACTTCTACTTCAACACCACCAAAGGCTTCTACTGCCTTGTGGCGGCCAGTGGCCACGACAAGTGCCTAGACGAGTCCAAGGGGCGCCCTCACGCTCCACTCAGCGTGGAGGCCTTCAGGAAGCTGTGTCGCTACTTCAGGGAGGCCAACAAGATGTTCTTCGACATGGTGGGCCGCTCCTTCTCCTGGTGCTGACCAGGTCAAACTGTAGGAGGGGCTCCCGAGGGATCATGTGACTTTCAGCCTATTGGTGAAGAGGATTTTCTGAGCGGCAGCTGGGTGGATCTGGTTGAGATGCTTGGTGGGGAACCTTGGTGTGTGTGGTTCGAGCAACCAGATCGAGAGCTGAGAGAGACCAGAAAATCTCATTCCAGTGCTGCACTACCCTCTACTGGCAGGGCCCGTGTTAGGCTGAGCCTGAACTTGAATGATGGACTGTCAATATGGACTGAATTATGTCATACAGGGAACTGTTTTAAGGCCTTAGTAACAGTTAAGGCCTTTTTAAGGCCATAGTAACAGTGCCATAACTCTGTGACTTATGACTCAAATGAACAATCATGATGATGAGAGAAGATTGAGGGAGAAGCTGGACAACAAGGGGCGACACACAGACTTGACAAAATGTGTAATTAAAATAGCAGGCATCTCAATGTGAGATCTGAGAGGTGCTTATTGTTGCACTATGAACTGGTCACGACTATGAATTTGCAGATTCACTGTACCAGCTAGTCAGCTAAAACATGAAGATGCTCAGACTGTATAAAGAATGATTGTGAAAAGAAGTAGTTATGTTTGAATGTCAACCTGCGTAGATTTTGATGCTGGACTAAAAATTCCCCTTTTAATGTTTAATAGAAATCTCTATTTTTGGTCTTTTGAATTTAGCGACTGCCAGGAGTTTTTTTTGCAATGTATTGTTAGCTTTATTTTCTAAGCTCTTCTTCAATAAACATCTACACGTGTCCTAACCTACAGACCCTAGATTCATATCACCTCTGCTTTTGTTTTAGAGGCCTCGCCCTGCAGCCATGAGGACTGTTACGTACGCGTCTTAGAGGAGGGAATGCAACACCCTGTTGCTAGTGAGCCCCCCCCCCCGTGGAGTCAGAGGAGAGGTGTGTGGGGTTGTAGGTGTTAGGAAGGGACTCAGAGGCTTTTGTACCATTTATGGACGTTGTTTATTTGATTCAAACGGTAATATGGGGAAAGGTCTGGACGGAACCAAAGCAAAGACAGAAAAAGTTAATCACACCCCTAACTGCTGACACACCGAACTAACCACAAAATACATGGGGTGGTCCACCCAGATCTTACCTAGTGTGCATAGACAAGATCACTACAGGTAATGTGTGACCACGGGCACCTTGCCTAAGCACTAACCCCTTCCTCTGGGAAACAGAAAACATACAAGTTACCGTACTTTCCGGACTATAACCCGCACCTGGCTATAAGCCGCACCTAGTACATTTTTTAAATGAAAAACCATTTTCATGCATGTGCCCACATTGAAACATGGGATATTTACAAAGAAAGACGGTACACAGAAAGAGTTTTTAATGTTTTAATAATATAACTTTTCATAACTTTTCTTTCCAAACAGTGCCTGTGACACGAAAGTAACACAGCGCTAACAGGTAGGGTTGCCACATCTGAGTTGTCAAAAACCGGGACACATCGGACGGCGGCTATCGCACTATCGCACGCGCGCGCTTACGTGTGCGGGGGTTGAGAGCTGCGGACACGCATATTCACAATACCATGTGAATGTTCATGTTTAAGAATAAAACAGTTCAACCAGAGAGAGTAGAGAGAACGAATCTCTGGTTCAACTGGTGCAATTAGGCATTAAGTTCAAATATTTTTTTCTTAACCCAAATGGGCACTATAAATATTATTACACAAAAATAAGGATATAATGATCTTATTTTGATGCAAGTATTTTTTTTTACAATATTTTACACCTGTAGGCTATCTGTGTTTGTGTATGTGAGAATCATATAGGCCTATGATGTGAGATGATAAAGATACGTAGGCCTAGGCCTAAGTGTTTCACTGAAGCCCACTATTGCAGATTTTCAAGAATTCTCAGAAATGAACATAAAAGTTTCTGCATCAGAGACTTAGTAAAAGGTTGAAAGGAAATGAATGCTTAGGTGTCTGAGGGTTAATCAAATTATTTTCTACCATAGTGTTTTTATGTAATTTCAAATTTCCCATCAATAATTGCTGCGAAAAAGGGGTTTCCCTGTGTGGGCCTTACCCAGTCGCTGAAGGTTTCCAATTTGGCCCACCCCTCGTTGAATGTGACATATCTTTTTGTCTTTTTGACAGGTACCGGATCCCGATTGTGGTCGTCTCCCTCATCATCCGTCTCTCCTCCTCCCATTCCGTTTCCAAATCAACAAATCTAAATAATACATTTATATTTCTCTCAGTCTGCTTGACGCTGCTTGAAACCACTATGCTAACGCACTTCTGACTTTACTTTAAAAAAGTTAGACTTCCTACCGTATACGAAATAGCCCTAATCATTAATCACACGAGAGAGGTGCTTTTGTTAGACTATTGGGACAGCCTACACGTCAATGTAGGGCATTCTTGTATTTATGTATTTATTTATTTATGCCTATTTATTTATTTATATGAATAATGTATTGATGAAATTGACCCAGGCTGAGGCTTTAGAACCAGCCTTTATCAGAATCCGAACATAAAAAGTAGACAGCCAGCTGTCGCACACCAGCCAAGGGAACTTTGGTATAACGGTATTCCTTTGGATTCTCGCGCGGCCGGCCGCCGTTGTATTGCTGACCACAATCACCTAGCAACGGCGACTGGCTGCGTGCGCATTCATTCAGCGAGAGTGAGGCCACTCTGCCATAGTCTGTCGTAGTTGCTTATGAGTCTAGCTTCGTTTAGACTATTGCAACGGGAGGTGATGTGAGGAAGTAAAAAAAAAAACGGGACAAAACGTGTCCCGGAAAGGTTATTCCATTTTCCTGGACAGACCACAACAAATGGGGACAATCCCGGAGAAAACGGGACGTGTGGCAACACTACTAACAGGGCTGTTTTAAAAAAAACACACACTGGTAAAAGTCACGGTAAGTACGGTAGCAGAGCGTTAACAACGCTAAAACATATGCCTACCGGTAAAAGTCACTGAGAGCCGTCTTCATCTTCCTCCTGTGCACTGAAACCATGAAAGTCTTCCTCCTCAGTGTCGGATTGGAATAATGTCAGGAATACTTTGCCACACGCGCTCTCAGTATCTCTTTCATTGTCGCCGTCAGTCTCACTCTCATCCTGAGGCAAATTCACTCCTGAGCTTGTGCTGTCCTCTCCGTCACGCAGCAAACCGGCTTTTCGGAACCCGTTGGTGATGATGCCATGATTCCATGATGAGGGTAGGCTTATGCTAATTGTATTCATGTACAAAGCGCGCGAAGTTACCGTACGTTAAATTTCTTCTTCTTCTATTGTGTTTATTAGCAGTTGTGACTTGCGTCCAAGCCCCGGGTCTGCCTCTCAGCAGCTGTGCCGATTTTTCCCGGTGGCCACTCGTGATATTGCAACATAAAATACCCATGAGGCCCAGAAAGCATTTTTCCCATAGACCGTAATAGTAAAAGAGAAGCCTGTAAAAAGGTTCTCAGGACACCTACAGCTGTAACCACTATTAATGGCAAATCTTTTTATTCCATATTTTTAAGTCATGGACTTTTAAAACGTCAAAAATTGTTTTAAAGGCCAGAAAAGCCCCCGTAAAGTCTTATTCTAATGGTGACGTCACAGCTGTGTGCGTGCACTCCCAAGCACGGTCTCGCTGTGTCTCGGGAACGAGGATGCCTGTTGGCTTAATGACAGCTCTGAACAGGGCTAAACGTGGTCGGAAAAGTGAATTAAATGACTCCAGGGTGAGTTTATTTCGAGACAGAGTTGTGATACAAGTTTCATATTTGAACGGCATGTATTTCTAAATGCTATTTTAAATGTATATTGGCGTTAAATGACACGCGTAATGAAATTTTCACTTACTGCCAGTGTCACCGCTGTGTAAAAATATAAAATTAGATTAGATTAGATGAACCTTTATTTGTCCTCCAGGGGTGGAAATTGCAGTTCACAACAGCAGCAGGGTAAAGTACAGCACACAGAGTTGCAGTGTAACATAACAATAATAACAATAGGGGGGCACGATAAAGTCCAGTATAACAAATACAAAATAGGTAAGTTAACTAGACATATACAGTTATTGCACTTGAGTTATTTACCATGCATGTGATACTTTAGGTGATGTGTCACCAGGGTCTCGGTCTCACCTTGACTGAAGTTCAATATCATTTTTATTGTTTTGGTCGAAATATATTTAAGCCCACGAATAGACCAGGCAAAGTGAAGCTGGCCTCTCTTTTTTGTGCCTTTTTTTCATCACACTGTTCACCCACTCTATCACAAGTCTGTTTTTTTAGTTTTGTTATGTTATGTTCGTTATATTGAAAATAGTTAATGTTCAGTAAAATCGAATTATTACTTTGAAAAGTGTTGAACTATTTAATTATAAAGCCTTGCATATGAACACCAAATTATGTTAAATAGACCACACAACGGAATTTGTATTTATTTATTCAGTAACATGTGGCTCAGTATAGGTTCTGACATCTCACTACAGGAGAAAACAGTGTTTTAGGGTGGACTATAAAAATATATCAGGCTAGGAATTACACTTAATGTCCAGGAGGTCCTTCCTCCAAACTATATCACGTAGCTGTAAAAGAAACAGAGAAGTTGCATAACGCTAACGAAAGACTTGCCTGTTTTGAATGTGCCGATATAGCCTATAAAACGATAAGAACTTAATCTGACAAGAATTCGTAGGCTATATCACATACGGGATCATTGATAGACAAAACAGATTTGACTACCGGCATTTGGTTGATAAATATGACAGCTTGTATTGTGGAGAATCCCTTATTTTTTATTTTAGATTAACCTTAATAAAAATGACTCGTTTTATCCTTAAACTTAAACAAAACGAATTAACCTCGTATATTCTATAACCATGACTATGAAAACATAATCGGTTTATGTGTCCTATAAATCCATCATTTGATTGTGTAGATTCGTCATTATCGGTCAAACTCTTCCACAAGCACTCATGGGCGCGCAGCACTTGTCCAGTCCAGAACGCGACTTGCTCGTTCTCATTGCCCCAGAGCGTCATCAGCCTCCCATCATTCCATTCCCCATACCGCGGAAGTAAACCAGGAAGTCAAAAAACTTTTTCGGCACATGCGCTAGGTGAGCAACTTCATTGAAATCAACGGCCGCAATTTTTCTGTCCGGTATCCATTAATTTATACATCCATGCTTGCGTCTTCCTCGACAACACATGTCTCACTCTTACATTTTCTGCTCGAGCGCCCCTGGCGGTCGTTAGAAAAAATGCATACATTAGCCGCATCTCTGCTAAGCTCGATCTATGCTTCTGCGATTCGTCGCCCGCATTGCTCCGCCGACAACGCGGACCCTCCCGCATTGCCCATCGCGCGCCTCCAAAAAATCCTAACTGCGCGTAGCGTTGTCTGCGTCGCAAGCGCTGTGATTGGTCCGCTCAGAACGTGACGTAGTTTTGTAAATAGTTGATACGTGTGTTGTATCGTTTGAGTGCACTTTTTGCCGTGATTTGCCGTAATTTGAATTTTTATATTACATTTATACATACTACAATGCATATTGTTGTTGTATTGTTTTAGTGCTGTGATTTTTTTTTATTATACTTTTTGTATTACATAATACATAAGAATAAAACACACAAGTTTGTTTTCAAGCAGTTGTTTTGATATTTATTTTCAACACACACAGCACAACACAGTTTACACACCATGCATAGTTCACAGTTTATTATCACTCATTGAGTGTGCTTCGGGACACCAATCTGAAGTTCGAATCATCGGCCACCACTTTTCTTCACTCGCCAGGCTGTATACGGCGAAGAAGCTCATCAAATCAGCCCGCTGACATTCGAAAGTATCGAAAGTGCATTTGTTCATCCAGGTCCCTCAGTGGGTGAACCAGTGTTGCAAATTCACCCGTTTCCAGCCTCAAACGATCGTACAGAACCTCCGCAAACGTCTTCTCTGTCGCCTGCGCTTCCACATCATTTGCAAAATAAGCATTTGCTCTTCAATAATGAGCAAGGATTCGGCTATAACCCTTGAAACATGGTATTCATTTTCATTTTATTAGTAGGCCACATTTATGTTCTATGTTTGCTCATTCCTGCCAAAGTAAATTCTATGTTTGTTTATCTTGCATAGCGAATAAACCCCCATTCTGATTCTGATTCTGATTCTGAAACCACACAGCCACACACCCCTGGTGGCATGGCGGTGAATTGCAGAGTAACGCGGACCCTCGACGCAAAACTTCGAATGCTCAACAACCGCGCCACGCCCCACGCGTAAGGTTTGACGCGGGAGCATAAACCTAGCTTAAGCCGCAGGGTTGAAATTGTGTAACAAAAGTCGCGGCTTATAGTCCGGAAAGTACGGTAAGTGTCTGACACACAGACTAACTACAAACAAAACAATAAATGTAAGTAAGAACAATACCCTTTACAGGTGCTGCAAGACAGAAAACAGAGAGCAGCACACTTGTTCGCACATTTTAACAAACCCCAACCACAGCCATAGCTTGCCACTAGGCAGCCCCACCCCCCCTTGACTGAGAGACATGTGGAAACATATATAGGTGGTGGTCCAGCTGTTCAACTAATTAGGGTAGTACTTTGTTTCACTCCCTGTCCCTCCTTCCTTCCCTTTCCTCCAATGTGTATCATCCCTCGTATAGGCAACTCTTCAATCAGAAGGTTATCTAGGTAGAGCAAGAATGAACAGCATGAAAATGAGAGACAGAAAGACAGAGAGAGAGAGAGAAAGAAAGATGAGAGAGACGCACAGAAAAGCGGCTGACACAAGAAAAACTAAAGATCCCTTATCTTTGAAGATGCAAGGCAACTATATCTTTCATGTTGTCCCTATGGATATCTGAGCAGACAGACTTGGAGCTGGGATGAACTCATCACACCGTATTTGGGTGAAAATTTTTCACAACCTGTACGACTCAAATGTTAGACCTTTTGACTATTTTGAATAAGGTTTACATTCCAAATCATTTGATTTGTTTTAGTCTATTTAAATAACATCCATGCAGACTTAGATAATTAGAGAAAACATCAACAATAACTCATTTGGGCCGATGTCAAATGACCCAGCATTGCAACATTAACCAGTATTTGTTTTGAATTATCAACCCATCTTGCTGGCCAAGATTAAACTAGATTAAAGATTAAACTAGTTGTTTGCTTCAGTAATACTGTAGTATTGGAGGGTGCACGCAATGGAACACATTGTGCAAGTTGAGGTGGTCATGGCAACCTTTACTCGCTTTGACTTTGCTCTGAAGCAAATGATTGTTTTTTCCCAATCTGTTTCCAAACAACAACTAACACTATGCCAGATGTCACCATCTTACCTCTCAACACCTGAGCCTTGCATATTTACAGAGTAATTAGAGCAAAACTAACAGCAAGCTAGCATACTTAATATTCAAAGCATAACATAACTACACACCATAAGTGTGTAGTTCTATAGTATATCAAATTAACAAAATCAAATCAACATTTATTTGTACAGCCCTTTTTACAAGCAATGTCACAGAGGCATGCACATATGCCCCTCAACCAACCTAAACCCTCAAGGAAAAAGGAAGGAAGGAAAAACTCCCAGAAAAACTCGCTAGAGGAGAGAAGAAAATTTAAGAAACCTTGGGAGGAGCATTTTAGTGAGGGATCTCTCCTCCAGAGATAGTATACATAAGATCTACCATAACATAGATGGTACATAACAAGCTTGGACCTCCTTGGGTTTCCCATGAATGTAGCTACTAAATCATGGTTAATTTGGTTTTCCATGTTAATGCCTGAAATGCAGTGAGGTAAACTATGTTCCACCAAAAATGTAAGTGGCCCCACAGTAAAACTGGCACCAGTTTGGTCCTGCTGATAAAAAAACAACCTGTACGCTAGTTTTGTTTGATTAACCAGAAGCACCTGCCCCTCTCCATTCCACACCATGACATTCACAGGGGCAATATAAAAGGGCATCTACTGACACTTCCAAACACAGAAAGCTCACATCAAACACATCAGGCTCACCCTCGCCTTATTAGGTAAGCAGGTTTTGACTACACTGGTAACAGCTTGAACGTGTCCAAAATGCTTTGAAATCATGTCAGTGATCTTGATAGACTTAATAACTTTGTTTAATGGCATGTGTGGAAAAGCTTGTCTTTCAGATTGGGGTTTTTCAGCCCTACTAAGTATTGCCGCTGGACAACATGATCCATTTGGTACAGTATGATGTCATTGTTTTTCAATCCTGTGTTAATAAACCCCAAATCAAATAGTTGACTTGCATGTGCTAAAGGTTTCTTTGTTTCTCTTCCAGCTCAGCATTGCCACGTTCATAGGACTGCTAGCAAGCGCTGGTGAGCCTTTTTATAGGAATAATCCTGAATGTTATTATTATCAGTAGTTTGATTTACACTAAAGCATGTAACGAGAAGAAACTCGGAATAATCCCAATATAGTCATGATTGATGTGTAATCCCCTAATGTGCTTTTTATGCATTTGTTATCAGTGTCCCAAGATGAAGATTTTAAGGGAAAGATATCCTCCTATTATTTTACTCTATACAACATGTTTGTTTTAACGTGGGTGATGGTGCCGTAAATACATGTGTTTTTCTTAACAAACGCCACGGTCAGCCCAGTCATCCAATCCCTCCAAAACCAGGTAACACTTCCTTAAGCACTTCCATGGTACACTGATTATGTTATCTTGTGCCTTGTACGACAATTTTAATTTGTTCTTCTTTTGATCAACAGATAATGATATCTCAAACATCAGTGAGTCCATCTTGTTTCATCTCATAACCGATGTAGAAATGCCCTGGTGATACATACCTGGAAACTCACTGTCTCTGATCCTCCTGTTATTCTTATGTGGAAGCGTAGAGTGCTGGACGCAGTGGTTTGACAGGGACGACCCCACTGGGACCGGAGACTATGAGACCCTCGCCCAGCTCCGCACGGAAAACCCTGGAAAGATTTGTCCCAATCCTGTGCAGATAGAGGTCACCACTACCAGTGGAGGGAGTCTACCCACTGGGAATGTTATTTCAGTGTGAGTCTAGCAGGTTTTCTTAATTCAGGTTTTTTTAATTAATTAATAATTTCTCAACATAGTTTAAGGTAAAAATGTCACAGAATTCTGTTTTAAGAGTCCAGGATTTTGATTTGCTTTGGTCATTATGCCCAGATGTCATTGTAGTCATTCCATCTCATGCATGCTTTCTGTGATTTTGATTCCTTCAGAATGGACACAGTCACAGGATTTGTCTGTAAAAATAAAGACCAGAAGAAGAAACCAGGTTGCTACGACTACCGTGTCCGGTTCAGCTGCCACCCACCCTTCTGTGCATCATCAGGAAGTAATCGCTTAGCCATTCTACTAAGAAAAATAAACACAGAACTGGGTTACATTAAAGCATGAAACGAGAAGAAACTCTTGATAATCCCAATCTAGTCATGAATGATGTTTGAACCTGTACATACCCTGTATATTCTGTCTATACTGTTCATAATATGTATATTCTGAGTATATCCATATTATTATATTCTGTTGTTCATAACTGTTTTGCACTTCTGGTTGGATGCTAACTGTATTTCGTTGCCCTGGACTTGTACCTGTGTAATGACAATAAAGTTGAATCTAATCTAATCTAATCTAATGTGTAATCCCAGTTGGGTTTGGGGGGGTCTGTTCAGAAGAGACGATTATTTTGGTTGTTTTCTAACTGTCTTCATCAACTGTCTTGTTGTTGACTAGTATGCTGGACCAGGTGGTTTGATCGTGACGACCCATCTGGGACAGGGGATTGGGAAACCCTCAGTAACCTCCAACAGGAGTTCCCTGGAGTCATCTGTGCTCAACCCCTCTACATACAGGCTGTCGTCGTGGGAACAAATGCTCCAGCCGTGGGACAGAATTTCCTCCAGTATGTAGAACTTCCTTATGACCCTGTCAAATGTATTCTTTAAGTGAGACATTTAGCTTTGTAGTTTGGAAGACTACATTTAGGTGATTTCTTCCTGTATTGTGGATTAATTTGAGAAACATGAAAGTGCTCAGGCCAGAAGTGTCCTAATTGTAATGTTACAGAATGGAATCCACAAACAATTAATGAAAGGTTTTTGCTAATGATCGTTCTCAAATGCTGTTTGAGGTGTTCATGTCATGGACTGTGTACTGATCGTGTTCTTGTTTTCACAGCTACAATCCAACCGTAGGCTTTGTCTGCCGCAATATGGATCAGAAGAATAATAAACTTTGCCTGGATTACCAAGTGAGATTTGGGTGCCCATGTTGCACATGTGGTTGTATTTAAACTGTGAAGCGACATAGGTCAAATGAGCATAATTTGCCATCAGCACATTTGTGTCTTTTCATTTATTGCTGGACACCCTCATAAACACTATTCGTGTTTAAACCAATAAAGACGAGTACAATCACATTTGATCTGTAAATATAAAAAATATTATAAATATTGAATGATCTCCTGCTTTCTTGAAAAGTTTGTGGACTTCAAAGTCTAATTAGGATTCCTCCGTCAGGAACAGGATTGCTACAGGCCACGCCCCAATTTGTCCAACCATTTGTGTCCTTTTTCAAAGTGATGTCATTTGTAGTCCTTTTGTCCTAAAATCCTGAAATTCATTACAGATGCCTTATTTGTCACAATGAACAAAAAAGTCTCAACAACTCATAATGGCAAGTCGTTAGATTTTTCTGTACATCATAAATTCATGAAACCTGTTTTTTTGCCACTCCTCCTACAATTTTTGTCCAATCTTCTTCATACTTGCCAGTTATCATCGTCAGAAGAACCCTCACAAAAGCTATCAATAAGATTTTTGATTTTCATAATTGTTTGTCTGCTAGAGTCAAGAGGGCGCTAAGGGCCACACCCCAATTCGTTCTTTTTAAAAGTGATGCCACTTGTATGTCTTTCGTCCTAAAATCTTGAAATTCATTCCATGTGCCTCATTCCTCACGACAAACAAAAAAGCCTCACGAACTTATAATGGCAAATCTTTACATTTTTCTGTACAATATAAATTAATGAAACATGTTTTTTCGCTGCTCCTTCTACAGTTCAAATCCAATCGTTCCCATTTTTGGCTGACAACATCTTCAGACCAAACCTCACAAAAGCTGTCAAAGGTTTTTTGATATTCTAAACCGTTTGTCCGCTACAGCCTTTTTACTGCTTGGCTAAAGGCTAAGGCTGTCTTGCAAATCCTCTGTCATGCCAGACCCTGTGGCTCCAAAAAAGGTCACACGCACAAGAGTCTGTTGACACAGTGGGCTGAGTAAGCCCCCACCTTCACCCTGCTATTGGCTGCTGGATGGATCATGACACTGGTAGTGTCATGGATCAGGACACTGGTGGTCTTGTCTCTCATCAAATCTTTTACATAGTCACACCAAACTTGCCGGGTGCACTTTCCATTGCAAGACAATTAATTTATTATTGTAAAGTGGAAGTAAATGGCAGCCCTTAGACCAAAAGAGTAAAACGTTTTGTCCAAGTGAAACCATTTTGTATCCCTATTGTTGTAGAGTCCTGAAATTCATTACAGATTCCACATTTGTCACGCTGAAGAATAAATATTGATGCACAAACTTAAAGATGTATGCACATGGGAAAGTAGTGACCTTGATAATATTCTACTAAATGGAAATAAGCATTACACATCTGTGCAGAATTGCAATCATGTAAACTATACTCATCTTTTGGTAAGTGACTTGCCTGCATCACATGTGCTGCATCATGTTGATTTTTCTATTGAAGCTGAACAAGCATTTTGTGAGTTGGAAAATATGTCAAATCAAATCAACATTTATTTGTATAGCCCTTTTTACAAGCAATGTCACAGAGGGCTTCATATATGCCCATAGAACTGCCCCTCAACCAACGTAAACCCTCAAGGAAGACAAGGAAAAACTCACAGAAAAACTCACTAGGAAGAAAAAAATGGAAGAAACCTTGGAAGGAGCAATTCAGTGAGGGATCCCCTCCTCCAGGGACGGTTGGAGAAAGTGAAGAGCAGAACACAGGCTAAACAGTCATATCTCTAGAGAGAGTTAATAAGTTGTTGAAACATCAATACTCAATGCTCAACTTGGGTCTTAGCACAAAGTCAATTTAGGCAGCCACTGGGCTTGGGCCTATGACTACTGGTTATGCAGGGTTTGATTCCCACTTATGCAGTAAAGAAGGTCTTGTTCATCTATACAGGACATTTTCAAATGCACACATTTCTCTTGATAGGTTTTGCTCTTTTCCACCATGGCTATAATGCACTTTTGTAATCATGTGTCTTATTGGAATTGTTAGCACTATCTGTTAACAGCACTACAAATACTTTTCAAATGAACAATTACTGTTCTTTTAATTTGTGCCTTATAATGTTCATACTTCACTAATTGAAAATATTGCCTTGTTTTCCTCTCCATTATTTTGTTCATATTGCCATTGTTCTTTGCACCTTCTTTAAAACCCCCTTATTTTGGGTATTTATTCAACTGTAATACATGTTGTGTTTTCACTAAGTGAGCAACCCATTACCAGTTTACCTTGGCAACTTGTTACACTGCCATTTGCCTTTGCACCATATTACTTCCAAAGTCATCCTTATTTTTGTATTTCTTCTATTGTAATCAATGTTTTTCACAGAGTGACAAACAGATTGCTAGTTTGACTTGATCAGCAAAAAAACACATTATTTTAGCAATATTAACCAATAGGCCTTAAGTTACACATCATCAGCCATAGGTGGAGCCACCGACCATGCAAATATTTCTCATTCACATTAAATCCTTTGTCCCTTGCAGCACAGGGGTCACTACAGTCTTGGATGTATTCACACCAAACTTGAATATTGCACTTTGAATTACATATCAATTCCATAAACTGTTCCAGGAGGAATCCACCATCGCTGCTCACAGCTATATTTCATTTTATATTTACATTTCATCATTTAGCAGACACTTTTATCCAAAGCGACTTACAGCAAGTAAAGGGACAGTCTCCCTGAAGCAAGTAGGGTGAAGTGCCTTGCCCACGGACACAACGTCATGTAGCCACAGCCAGGAATCGAACTCACAACCTTCCGATCATGAGCGCAACGCCTTAACCTGCTGAGCCACCTGACTCCCTTAATAGTAATACTATTAGGGTTATATACAGATTGGGTACATTTGGATTAGAGAAATATCATAACAAAGAGATTATCTTAGTAAGGAAGTGGAGACAGGACAGGCAGAAGGGGAGGGTAGACAGGGAGAGAGGACAGACAGGGAGAGCGGGGATAGACAAGGAGAGAGGACAGACAGGTGGGGGGAAAGGGAAGAGATAGAGAGACAGGAGAGAAAGGAGGAGGGCCAGAGAGAGATAAAATGGGGAGAGACAGACATGAGCAAAACAAATTATTCCTATACCTTTGAAGAAGCAAGGCAGTAATATCTTTCATGCTGTCCCTGTGAATAACTGACTGAATGAACGTGTAGCTGAGATGAACTCATCACCATATTTGGTTTGAAGGCTAACTATGGGCAAGGCTACAAAAGAAAAAGGTTAGCGTAAGAAACAATACCAACTGAATTTAGAATATTTATCATAAAGAAAAGAAAATAATAACATGTCTGACTGAAATTTCCCAACTCACAGTCCTATACAATTGTCAACATTTGAACTGGCTCAATCAAAACCCAGCAGTTAGAGGGTTATTATGACAAGTACAGTCACAAACAAAGTAGACATGGACTTGCCTACTTGAGCTTCTGCTGAGCTGCTGCAGCCTGGCTGGAGAGATCAATAGCTGATAAATGGATAGATTAGTTTGTTTTTTTTACAAAAACTGACTGAAGTGAAATAGCTTTAGCAGATTAACTAGCGAATGCGATGATACTGACACAGTAAATTCAGAAAAGTAAACATTTTCAAAAATAAGTATTGAAGTCATGTCTTGTAATTTACATGTTAGCTTGTTAAAGTCTTTCAGAATTGTAAACAGAGGCTGTGACTGGCGTCCTGTTGTTCTGGTTCCTTACTTCAGACACTTTATACAGGCTCATAGTCTGTATTACATTTACATGTATTCATTAAGCAGACGCTTTTATCCAAAGCGACTTCGAAGAAAGCATCGGTCACTGATCATAAAAATGTGATAGACCCCAAACATTGCAGTAGTCAGATTATGAAACATACATTCTGTGAAACCAAACAAGTGCCAAAGGGAAGAACCACAAGATCATTCAGTTCAACAAGTTACAATTACAGACAGACAGTAAATAAACAGTTTTGTCCTTGTAGCCAATTAGGAATTGAGTATCACCCAGGCCATGGTATAATGCCTGTAAAGGCCAAGACCTTTTATACATAATGGTTTTTACATGTAATTTACATGAGTACAAATACACACTCCAGCCATCTGTTCCTCAGATGGCCCTCCTGTCTTTTAGCACTCTGAACCCACCAGTTCAAAAGTTTGCCCACCCCTGGTCTAATCAAATGAATGGGTCGTTATCTAGCTGAGAAGAAACCTGTTAATTGCTATGTTGCTTAACTGTTCGCGTCCTACAGGTAGACCTTTGGACTCACCTTAAATTTGTAAACTATTCGGTGTATGCTCTTATAGCTCTTCCCTTGGCACTTATTTGTTCTCGCGATACAATCTATAAACCTGCTATGTTTGGGGTCTATCACAATGCTATACTCAGTGGCGGATGCTCTTTTGTAAACCTCTCGCTTGTAAGTCGCTGTGGATAAAAGCGTCTGCTAAATGAATACATGTACAGTTGTGGTCAAAAGTTTACATACACTAGTGAAGATCATGTATGCCATGGCAATATAGGGTTTTCAATAAACTCTACAACTCTTATTTTTCTGTGATGGAATGATAAGGAGCACATATTTCTTTGTCACAAAAAACATTCATGAAAATTTTTTCTTTTATGAATTTATTATGGGAATTTTGAAAATGTGACAAAATCTGCTGGGTCAAAAATATACATACAGCAATGTTAATATTTGGTTAAATGTCCCTTGGCCATTTTCACGTCAATTAGGCGCTTTCGGTAGACATCCACAAGCTTCTGGCAAGCTTCTGGTTGAATCTTTGACCACTCCTCCTGACAGAATCGGTGCAGTTCAACTAAATTTGTTGGTTTTCTGAGTCGGACTTGTCTCTTCAGCACAGTCCACATATTCTCTATGGGGTTTAAGTCAGGACTTTGGGAAGGCCACTCTAAGACCTTAATTCTAGCTTGATTTAGCCATTCCTTTACCACTTTTGATGTATGTTTGGGGTCATTGTCCTGTTGGAACACCCAACTACGTCCAAGACCCAACTTTCTGGCTGATGATTTTAGGTTTTCCTGCAGAATTTGGAGGTAGTCTTCCTTCTTCATTATTCCATTTACTTTCTGTAAAGCACCAATTCCACTGCCAGCAAAACAGGCCCACAGCATAATACTACCACCACCATGTTTGACGGTAGGTATGGTGTTCTTGGGGTGAAAGGCCTCACCTTTTCTCCTCCAAACATATTTCTGGTCATTGTGGCCAAAAAGCTCAATTTTAGTTTCGTCTGACCACAGAACTTTCCTCCAGAAGGCCTTGTCTTTGTCCATGTGATCAGCAGCAAACTTCAGTCGAGCCGTAAGGTGCCGCTTCTGGAGTAATGGCTTCCTTCTTGCACGGCAGCCTCTCAGCCCATGGCGATGTAGAACACGCTTGACTGTGGACACTGACACATGTGTTCCAGCAGCCTCCAACTCATTGCAGACTTGCTTTTTGGTGGTTCTTGGTTGACTCTTGACCAACCTGACCAATTTTCTCTCAGCAGCAAGTGATAGCTTGCGTTTTCTTCCTGATCGTGGCAATGATACAACTGTGCCATGCACTTTATACTTACAAACAATTGTTTGCACAGTTGATCTTGGGACCTGCAACTGCTTTGAAATGGCTCCAAGGGACTTTCCTGACTTGTTCAAGTCAATGATGCGCTTTTTCAGATCCGTGCTGAGCTCCTTAGACTTTCCCATTGTAGTATTTCTGGCTGAGTCTAGTGAATGTGTCAAACAAGCCCTATTTACATGGACTGAAAGAAGTCACCAGCTGGAGTCAATCATAATCACTCGTAAGAAGTTAGGAGGCCATGCCAAAAAGCAAATTGGATTGAAACAACTTTTTCTACATCACCAAATTGGTAATTCAAGGTGCTGTATGTATATTTTTGACCCAGAAGATTTTGACACATTTTCAAAAGACCCATAATAAATTCGTAAAAGGACCATTTTTCATGAATGTTTTCTGTGACAAAGAAATATGTGCTCCTTATCATTCCATCACAGAAAAATAAGAGTTGTAGAGTTTATTGAAAACCCTATATTGCCATGGCATACATGATCTTCACTAGTGTATGTAAACTTTTGACCACAACTGTACATGTATTCATTTGAATCAGGTGTGTTAGATCGGAGGGGTATTGCACAAAAGTAGAATAAAGAAATCCAGGATAACTGAGCAAGCGCGGTTTGACCTAGTCTGGCCGTCGTATCCTGGCTTAATCGGTTGCACGTTTGACAAGCCAGGATGAAAAGGCGAGGCTATGTCAAGCCAGGTGTAGGTAGTCAGGATAAATGCGTGTTCACGGCATTCTTAAATAGACCTCGCGATCGCTCACAGAATCACCGACCAGGGGTCTCATTTATAAAGCTTGCGTACGCACAAAACGGGGCTGAAAATGTGCGTACGCCAGTTTTCACGCAAAGTCAGTGATTTATAAAAAACAAACTTGGCGGTAGAATGTGCGGTCCTCCACGCAAACTATGACCCTCCCGTAAACCTACGCACTTTTTGGAGACAGTGGGAATTGGAGACACATACTGCAAAAAGTAAAAGTCGGAGAAGCTATAACTCGTAATATTTATGCATTTTGTTGTTCTCACACACATTGACTCAATTTATGATTATAATGAAGATTAAATACATCAGTGTTATTTGAGCTTGAACTGCGTGACAATTGTTCCATACACATCTTGTACAATGCAACTCAAATTTGTAATCAATATTCAGCGCTGTCTGTCTCACAATCAGATTGTCCTTTTATCGCAGTGTAGGAGGCTGAAATGCATGTAACTACAGAACACAAAGTATAACTAAATATATTTCTTTAATACTGTGCATATATCATCATATGTCAAAAACTGGAAATACAGTTGTTAAGCTCTCGCGCAATCACTACACTCATTACACTTCAGAATCAGAATTCGTTTAATCGCCATGCAAGATACTTAAACATGGAATTTACTTCTGCAGTTGTTACCGCTTCTTCTCCGGTTCTGCCACTTGGCGCTGTCGCATTAGTGTTGTTTTTTGTTTGCCTTGATTCACCGTGAAAAAGAATCACCTGCCAGGTTCATGCATGACAATGATACTAGATTAGCATTCATGAGGTCCTTTGCATTGACCATTTATGGTTAAAAATGGGCGTGTTCAGGGCGGGGTGCAATGATACTTTACGTACGCACACTTGTGGTTAAGCTGTGATTTATAAAGCGAACATTGCCTACAGGTGTGCGTACGCACGGTTTTATAAATCTGAATTTTTGTGTGCGTACGCCAATTTACGCTTTTGGGCGTACGCACACTTTTAGTAAGAATTCTACGCACTCCTTTATAAATGAGACCCCTGAACATGGACAAGAGTCGCGCAACATATTTCACGGCCGCACGGCCGGTTCCTGATGGAGTTTTATGAGGAGGAGAAGGATATTATTTTAAAAAGGCAATACTCAAGCCATAATCAAAGAAAGAGAATAAGCCTGGCAGACAATAGCGGACCGGCTTAATGCGTTAGTATTAAAAAATTGTACAATCCTCTGATTGTACAATGATTGTATCGTCTGGAGCTGTCATAATTGGGCTACAATTAAGCATGTCCATAAGTTGAACTTTTTCTGCGAATGTTACGTACGTGTACAGTACATATTACAGTAACCGCAACTTTATTGACGCACAGGTAGAGAAGACACGGAGAGACTGACCAATCAGAATGCAGAACACAATGCACAAGGCAAATCCGTGAAGTAGCGAAAAAAAGTGAACCGTGATATCGCGAGGGTTCACTGTACTGCAATAAAACACATCTTTATGAAACCTCTGACGGCAGTTTGACAAGCAGTCTTCATCAGCATATCAATATAACACTTGGCCAGAGTAATAATAATACCACTTAAATCAATATAAAAAGACGTATACAAACAACGTATGTTGTAGATTTAAATGAAATGACAAACGACAATATACTATATATGTATTTTTTTATGCAGTATAATTGAAATGATGCAACGTATTTAAAAAGATCATGGACATGCTGTACAACACATGAATTCCTCACAGGATTGACGGTGGAAATACAGGTGAATCACTAGGATTAATTTTAGCCTGGCTGTTAGCCTGGTCCGGAGCAGGCTAGCGCTAGCTGCAGAGAATAAATCACCATGGTAACTTGACCAGGCTAAGTTTTATCTGCTTTCATGCAACCGACCTGAGGCTAAATTCAGCCAGGATAACAAACATATCCCGGCTTAATCGCTGTATAAATGTGTGCTTCTTGGTTTTGTGCAATACCCCTCGGGGAACATGTAGGACAGTGGGCCATAAAAACGCATCACACAGCGAGCAACAAGAATCACCTCAGATATCTCACATCCTGCCCACCATCTTTTCATACTTATGCCCTCCGGAAGGCGCTACAGGTCTATAATTACAAAATCTGTCAGATTTAAAAATAGCTTCTTTCCAACAGCTATACGGACTTTAAATGAATCACTGTCTTGATGTAACCTGTATAAATGTGTGCTTCTGTTGTTGTTTTTTCTGTTGCTATTGATGGAACTTGACACATGAGAGATGTGAGCTTAACTGCTGTACGGAAAGCAAATTCCACCAACTCTGTTGTGTGGCCTTTAATAAATGATTGATTGATTGATGAGGACAAGGGGTATTGAAAAGCAATGGGCGAAGGCGTACCATGTTAAATGTTCAGTAGGCCCAACAAAGTGTGCTAGAAAGATGCGAGAAATTACGAGTTTTAACGAATCCAGGTTCTTATGACTGACTGTAGTCCACAGTACCTCCAATGCTGTGTGGTTATTGCTATGCGTACTGTTTCAAGAGCAGGCCTGTACAGGCAGTTGAAGATCCTAAAGGTCAATTTCATGAAGACGGAGAAACGTTTTACCACTGATTACGCCATTGAGGCACGTTCTGTTTATGCGACTTAATTGTAGGTTGATTGGTCTTTGTTGCCTTTTCCAAATATTGCCTAATTGCCATTTAAAGAATGTGAACAAACTTGACACTGACCTTTTTGTTATTCGTCAGGGATTTTTTTCTAATATGTGATAGGACAAAGTACAAATGTTTCCTTTATTTTATTTCCTTTGAACGGGGACCAAGGAAGTCGCAACTACATTGTTAGTTTGAAACATTTGCATGCGTAATTATGAACGACACCGGTGTTTCAAATGAAATATTTTGGGGGGGGTAATTTTTTTTATAGATAGTGTGTTCCAACCGTGAGCTGGTTTGACATGGACGAGAATGACCACGTCCAGTTTCCTTCGAAAAGGTATCGCTTCTCGGCCTTTTGGCTAAGATGAAGTGTATCTGTACATTGTCCGAGGAAGGGGCTCCCTTTACATGAAGTGGTCCGGGCGGGCCCGGTCTGACTGCCCTCGGAATGGCGCTGTGGTCGATTCTTCGGCCACCCCGGTTCTGCGGAGCGGAAGGAATCAACCCTGTACATTGACTGTAAGCCCCCCTTCGTGTACAGAAGACTTACAAGCTGGGGCGTAGGAAGGAGTTTAACATTGGGGGGGACGAATATTAAAATCATGTTTGTACTTTTCACTGTTCCCTTCTTATCATGTTAAAACCTTCCTCTCATGATCAACAACCTAACATCACCTCACTTTATACTGTAGCACCTACCTGCAACTCTGCAGTGCTGGCTTTCCCTGCATCTCCCTCACTGTGAATGTCCAGCTGAACTTCATCTGATCTCTAATATGAAAGCAGTGGAGATGAATAAGGCATAGATAAATACTGATGTGAAAGCTAGTGCAATATTAAAATCATGTTTGTAATTTATTTTATTGTTTAAATTCATACTTCAGTCGCTTATTTAGAACAAACAGAATAAAACACCTTTTGGTAGAGCTGTGCACAAATGGGAACAATATAATAAGACATATTGTAACTGAACATATAGGTAAATCATTCTGGCAAATGACTAAATGTTGCGGAGGTTGAACTAATAGTTATGAGAATGTTCAATCTGATCTGAGAAAAGCACCAAAGCAACTGAGACAAACTGTAATAGGAAAATAATGTTCTTTTTACAGTTATCTTAAATCAAATCTCTTTTTGTCTTTTACGTTACTGGAAAGTCCACCAAATTTTCGCCAGCAACCGTTGGCTAGTAACGGTCATAGTAACAACGTTTACCTAGCAAGAAGAGTGTACTAGTTAGATGTTGTCATCTTAACATCAATAAGTCTAACGTTAGACAGAAACTATAATTACCCTCCTGGGCAAAAGTATTACCAACTCACATTTCCTTTCTTTTTTTTCGTGCCCTGGAGAAAGAAATGATTTAAACTGAGCTGCTGCTGTCTTTTCATCTTCACGGCTCTCTGACCTGTCGCTAGTAGGCAGACACCCGCATCTCAAACACTCTGAGCGGTTCAGGGGACGGAGGCGGGCCGGTGTCCGAAATTATTTTATGCCCTTAATTTAGCCTTCTAGGTAGCGATTCGAAGGCACTTCCAACGTGAATGCCTTAACCTCCAACCCTGCGCGCTGCCTTAAAGGCTCCGCGGGGGGCACACAAAACCATTCATGGGGCCGGTGACAAGACGCTGTGTTGCGCTTTCAAAATAAAAGCTAACAAGTAAAACATTTCGAAATCAAATATTTTGCAGTATAATTTTTGAGGGGGACAAATGCGCCTATCTCCAACATTGAGATGGATAAGGAGCTTGCTCCGTCCACTCCACACCTGGTATTGCAGTACAGTACCTCCAGGAACGGTGCATTCCCTGCCATGGGGAAACGACGCTGTTGAAAGAAAAACTTGTATTACCCCTGTGTGCTTTTGAGACTCTGTGCAGTTGCTGCGAAGAAGTTTCCCCCGGGATCAATAAAGTATTCTGAAATTACATTATCTGCTGAATAAAAAAGAAATTGCTGTATGTTATGGTTAACCGAAATGTCAGTTGCAAAATACATTTTCACCCAAGGACCTATTTGTTAGAACAAGTTGTTCAATCCCTAATACAAGTGCCCCCTGCTGGTGAACTTTCGGTCATGTACCCACATACCATCTCGTAGTCATAAGCACGAAACTTGATAGTCGCACCAATACTTTAATGTCTGTGACAAAAACTGCACATACTGCCCCATTCTCTTCACATGCTTGAAAGATCCTTGAGTTTTTCTTGGCAAAACCCTCCATGTTGCTAGAGGGGCAGTACATGGTCTTTATCAGAATGTCACATCTGACAGCTTTGTTCTGCTTAATGTGGAGGATTTAATTACTCAACAAAAAAAACTAATCACACAAAAGCAGTTTATTAGACTGTCCTGAGTAGTTGTACTGACGTGTAAGACAGTATATTTCTGTATCCATAAGATCTGGAAAAGTGAAAAAGGAACTCACATTGTATCACCCAGAAAGTGGAGATTATGCATGAAAGACCACAAACACTTAAGATTTGTATAAAAAAATGGTTTAACAATTCCATTTTTATCAGTATAAAACATTTCTGATTCCCCAGCCAATCAAACAAATCCACCATAACAATTTGACAAATTCTGATTTCCCTGACATACAATCTAAAATAACAAATCTTTTAAGATGTTTTTGGTGCCCCTGTGTAGGACCTTTTTTGTCTAGTTACGGGAAATATTACAACAACACAAAACCTAACATTCGTTTTTGTTAGCTATAATATTAATAACAATAAAAAATAAAATTAACTAAAAAAACAAAAACGGAACCCTCCTGGTCTGTCCAACAAGCCTTCATGGTCCATCTGAACGTGGCAACTATGCAGTCTTCTGCTGCCCCTTCTTCCCGATCAGGGACTTGTGAATGTGTGGGATTACACCTGCAGACGACAGGGAAACAGTTCACACCAGCCAACGGTGTGACGACGCACCAACGCAACATGACCGCAGTTCACGAGAGCGACATTTCAAAAAAGATAAGTGCATGCATGCATCGTTGGGGATAGTGCCTGAACTCACCGCCTCCTGCGATGGTAGCCTTGATGAGAGAGTCCAACTCCTCGTCACCGCGGATGGCAAGTTGCAAGTGCCGGGGTGTGATGCGTTTCACTTTGAGATCTTTTGAGGCATTGCCCGCCAACTCCAACACCTGGCAGGGCAACAGGATCAAAATCTTTGCTTCACAGGACTTTAATGCATTGTGATTATGTACCAACAAAAATGTGTCTAAGAAGCATGGTGCCACCATGGTGCGTGTGAATGCATGAGCCAGAGCTCAGGCCCACCTCAGCAGTGAGGTACTCCAGGATGGCAGCGCTGTACACTGCTGCTGTGGCTCCCACACGGCCGTGGCTGGTGGTCCGGGTCTTTAGGTGCCTGTGGATACGGCCCACTGGGAACTAAAGGGGGAAACACGGGACTGAGTTAGGGATGGTCACCAGGAGTGGGCCGTTTTCAAGTGGAAAAATTAGCTGCCCTTGAATTTCATCCTCACCTGCAGTCCAGCCCTCTGAGAACGAGACACTGCTTTTGCCTTGGCTTTGCCACTGTCTTTACCTGCTTTACCTCCAGCCTGAAAGGTCAGCATGTGTACATTTAGTAAACAGGGACTGGACAAAGTAGTTTATTATTGGACGAACCCACTTAACATTTTAAACGAGTAAAATAATAAAATGCACTCGTGCACATGATTAAAAAAAAACACTGGTTTCCTATATTTTAAAAGCGACGGCCTTTTCTGACAAAAAAAACTAATTTAACATTCAAACGTTTCTGTTCACCTTTCCCGCCAATCTGCCGTCACTGCTGACTGCAGCAGCTGATTTTAACACGCGAACGACGAAAAACAAATAGCAAACATGCGTGATCCAAACTACCATCTTGCCAGTATTATACACTGAAACGCAAAAGCAAAACGTTCTGGCAAAAGGACAATACAATACTATTTGAACACCGTGGCTTAGTGACGCTAATCAAGTACGTTTTTCGGAGTTTTAGATTAGTTTTCGGCGTTGAACTCTGAAAACCTTCCCGGTATACCGAGAATATATGTAAATTAGTTATATTTTAGCAAAACAGTTGCATCTTAATTTTAGTCCGAGTTAGAAGCGCATACATTTTGGGTGTCATGTTGAAATTCGTTTTTCTACACTACATTTAAAATATAGTACCGTACATTGTTGGTTATGTCGGATATTCTAGCGTCGCTGCAGAACTCGTTACTAGACTGGCTACCATCGTTTTACAATCAAATCTGTAGGAAAACCCGCTAGTTAGCCCGCCTTTAAATCACTGTACCAAACAAGCTATTCCATTTACCCGCTAAATTTGAGACACGGTAAAGGTAGCTAGATATCTAGCGTTTCCTGGGCGTAAGACATTTCCTTTCAAACCCACTACGATATTCATCACATTATTAGCCATTTGTCAAACAAGCGAATTACTGTTAAGCAGCATTTATTTTAAATTGTTGGTAGGCCTTATGGCAAAACTTGCTAGTTAGCTCATTGTAGCCAGCCGATTTAGCAAGCTAGGTAGTACCTAGCAAAAAAAAATATGCCAATACCAAGCTGAAAATGTTAGACATTTGCGCATAGAACACAACATTTGAACTGAAACAGCAATTACAAAACATACAAGATTACCATACCATTTCAGCGTCTTGTTACTCGACTGTGGAACTGATGAGATCTCAAATAATTTCGGCTCCCAACGGAGAGTAACAATAAACCCTTTGGAAAATCTTTGCTTATTTGCGACCCCTCGCGAGTGGACATCAGCCAATAGGACGGATTGTTGTTACTTCGAATATTTGGGCTAGCCAATCGTTTGTCCTGTTCTACAATATATGCCCATCCCCCACCTCTAAAACCGACTTGTCCTTTTTGCGCACGAGACCAACAAGTAGGCGGGATTTCTAGATGCAGAGGGTCTAAAACGTGTACTTGTATTTCGAAATGAAATGTGATGCTACGACAAAGCCATGTCATTGTGTCATCTGTGATTTTTTAAAATGTCAGTAAAGGTGAGTTTAATCCAAGCAACCACTCCTCGCCCCTAGGCTTGAGGCAACGGCCCCCGGTGGATTTAGGCGGTATTGCATTTCCAACTAGGCAGTCGGCGTTTCCGGTCGTTATTCTATTAACGCGACCCCCCCCCCCCCCCAAATTATTCTATTCCCAAATTTAGCTCATAGTACTAACTTTTCCCCAGTTGTACCAGATGGCTCAACAGGTTAAGGCATTGGCCTGCTGAGTGGAAAATTGTAAGATCGATTCCTCACTGAGCCTATGTGAAATTGTGTTTGCGTACATCATGAAACTTATTGAAAGTTGCTTTGGGATTAAAGCGTCTGCAAATTGAGGCATTGTTATTTATTCTTTTATTTTTATTTATTTTGTGTCAGAAGATCAAAGTTATTCCAGACCGGAGAAAACTTTCTAGAACCATTCATCAAGACAAAAGTAACAGCAAAAATCCAACTGGCACATCAACAGCAACAGTGTAATTACTGTTTTGCACTTCTGGTTGGATGCTAACCGTATTTCGTTACCCTGTACTTGTACCTGTGTAATGACATTAAAATTGAAACTAATCTCAGAATATACACAGTATGAACAGAATAATCATAATATACAGGGTACAAAATGTGGCATGGCTCATTTTAACTTTTGTAATTTTCTACCTCTGTTGTATACTAAACTAATACGAATAGCTTCTGCACCATCAGTACTTTTATTTTTTGATACTGAGGATGGAATTTTACATTTAGAAGGGCCCTCTGACCTCCAGATGTAAATGTTGATTCCTGTCTGTCAAAAGGTGTGCAGATCACTTTCCAAAGAGTGGTTTGATCACTATGTTCAGGGGTCTCCAATCCTGGTCCTCGAGGGCCGCTGTCCTGGCAGTTTTAGATGTTTCCTTGCTCCAGCACACCTGATTCTAATGAAGCGTTGTTATCAAGCTCAAGGAGGTGTGCTGGAGCAGGTAAACATCTAAAACCGTCAGGACAGCCAGCGGCCCTCGAGGACCAGGATTGGAGACCCCTGACTATGTTAAATGTGCCCCCACCTAATGTCTAGATGGTGATATTAGAGGAGGGCACTGATGGGATCTTTTCTTTTTGGAGCTTGTGTTTTGTATATTACAACTGATCATTTTGCTTGTGTATATATATTTTCAGGAAGAAGAGAAGCAGGCTGAGGTCAGACCTGCCAATGTGGACACATCAGTGGAAGGGGTAAGCTTTTTCACAGTATCTATTGGTCAGATACCGTTGGTGCAGCAGCTATGGTATCATCTTTTTTCTTTTCCAAAGGACTCAATTGAAGTTCGCATTCTTCACAATTAAAGACGTGCAGCAGAGTGGACCTGAGGTGATTGTGGCCGGCTCCTCCCACCCAGGACACCCTTCAGCTTCAGCTGCTCCCGTCTGGCAGGAGGCTGCGGTCCACCAGGACTAAAACCTCTCGCCATAAGAACAGCTTCTACCCTTCGGCCATTGCACTCGGAATGACTTTGCCACAAACTCCAACACCCCCCGATCCAGCATCCCACTGCACATGCCACTTTTGCACACAACACCTCAAAACCCCTTTTGAGACCTGAAAATAACTTGCTGTGTTTGCACCACTGTTTTGCAATGCTGTGTATATACCCCCCTGACATTTTTATGCCATATTTTTATTGTATTATATTATGTTCTGATCATGTTACATACACGTTCTATGTTGCTCTTCCCTGCTAATGTAAATTCTGTGTTTAACTTGCATAGCCATTAAAACAGATTCTGATTATGAGTGGGTTGATTTTAAGAACTGTTCTCTGTCAAAGTGGACCTGCCTGGCATCCTGGGCATGGGGGAAGAAAACAAGGCTAAGGTAGTATGGGAGGGTGTGGAATGACCTAGAAAAGGAAACGATCCTGGAACCCTTCAAGTTCATATTTCACAACACAGAAGATGTTGCAATTCTGTGCAGAAATAATGGACCAAAGAAAATATTTGGCCTATTCTGAATGTCAAACAGATGAATGAGTTTATTGTATGCGAGAACAAAGTCTAATCATGTTGTGACTTGACATGTTTTACATGTTATCACTGATCATTTAATTATTGGCTTGGATTACACTGTAGATATCAGCACAAGAACATAATTGGCATAGATATAGAGCCAAACATGAAAAACAGCAGTGCAATAAGGTTCAATGACAATTTATTATTAATATAATGAAAAGGCAGTGAAGTATTGTATAGTACACAATAAAATGTATAGGCTTATGACGTCTTACGAAATGTAGGCTGATGAATACGAGTCATAACTTGCACTGAGCTATGTTATTCCTAACCTCCATCAGCATTTTGACCTTATCTTTTCACGATACTCAGCTTAGTAGTACGCTACAAATACACTATTGAGCCCCGAGTCATATCACCCACCGTTTGTTTTTCGTAATGACTAAGTTGTAAAATTACATTTAGCAGATGCTTATATCCATAGCGACTTACAGTAAGTACAGGGACATTCTCCCTGAGGAAAGTAGGGTGAAGTGCCTTGCCCAAGGACACAGAGTCATATAGCCACAGCAGGGGCTCGATCTCACAACCTTCCGTTCATGAAGCCAACGCCTTAACCCGTTGAGCCATCTGACTCCCAAATTACGCAGTGCAGTGTATATTAGTCTGGCTTCTTGTCTAAAGTTTACTATATAAATATAATATAACGACTTAAACAATAGACAAGGAATTAATAGATTTAACGTCATTTAATGTGTTTACTAATTAATGCATTTGGGAGGAAAACCGGAAATACGCTTTTATATGCATTTGCGCTTTTATTTGAAATTCCGCGCTTTTATTTTGAAATTCACTTTCTGCCCTGTTGTAGAGCTGCCGCACCGTAGAGGTGCCCCACTGTGGAGGACTGCAGCCAGGTGCCTCTCATTATTTAATAGATCCATCCAGAGCGATACACTTCTCGTATGATGTATGATGTTTTCTTAAAGCGATACACGCACCGACACGGGGTTTCACTCTTGAGCCCTCGACGCAGTGCCGACGCACCAGTGTTGTTCGTCCCATCACTAGTTTATGTTCTAAACATGCTAACCTAATTCCGTATACATTTAGACGCTGTTTCAGTACAGTAGTTACAGAAACGGGTGGAATTTATTGAGAGGCAGACGAGGCATCGAATCCGCAGGGCATGTTTAACTGGAATGGCAACAGAAATACACCAGTAAAAAGACAGATTTTACATCTGCTGTTGTAATTGACATTAGGTGTGGCCTATCAGAGTGCAGAATCCAATGCTCGGAAGCTCCGCGAGCACACGAGTACGCAGTGGAGGGTCACAGATACGCAGGACGGAGAAGCTGGCTGCTGGTGGCGAAGATGGCGGATGGGGACAGTGGGAGTGAGCGCGGTGGCAGCAGCAGTGGTGGTGGTGGAGGGGGTGGAGGTGGTGGCGGTGGATTTCAGCATTACCAACGCGAACAAGAGACGCAGGAGTTGGCATCGAAGCGGCTGGACATTCAGAACAAACGGTTCTATCTGGACGTAAAGCAGAACGCAAAAGGCAGGTTCATCAAGATCGCCGAGGTCGGCGCCGGAGGTTCGAAAAGTCGACTGACGCTGTCCATGTCGGTTGCGGCAGAATTCCGTGACTACCTTGGAGATTTCATAGAGCACTACGCCCAACTTGGGCCTAGTAGCCCGGAGCAGATTGCTCAGTCATCCGGTGGGGATGACAGTGGGCCTAGACGAGCCTTGAAGAGCGAGTTCCTGGTTAGAGAGAACAGAAAATACTACCTCGATCTCAAGGAGAACCAGCGGGGGAGGTTTTTACGGATCCGGCAAACCGTCAACCGTGGGCCTGGTTTTGGAGTTGGGGGCGGTGGCATCCCTGGTGGCATGCAGTCAGGACAAACCATCGCCCTTCCCGCTCAAGGTTTAATAGAGTTCCGCGATGCTTTGGCCAAGTTGATAGATGATTACGGCGGTGATGACGAGGAGCTGGCCAGCGGCGGCGGTGCCGGGGGCTACAGCGAGCTTCCGGAGGGAACATCCATCATGGTGGACTCGAAACGGTTCTTCTTTGACGTCGGATCTAACAAGTACGGAGTTTTCTTGAGGGTGAGCGAAGTTAAACCCAGCTACAGAAACTCTATTACTATTCCCTTAAAAGCGTGGGGCAAGTTTGGGGGCGCCTTCTCCCGCTACGCTGAGGAGATGAAGGAGATTCAAGATAGACACAGGGACAAAATGTGCGAACGCAGAGGAGAGGAGTCGGAGGGAGAAGAGGTGGACGACGATTGATCAATCCGGCCCAAAATCGAGATGAAACCGTGACGCAAAACTGGAAGAGTGGAGCGATTACAGCGTGCATGACGAATCGAATTTACAACGAAACAACACAAAAGCAGCCTAAGTAAAGTAGGGCTATGATCGACTGAGAAATAATGCGTGTAAAAGAGTCGTGATATAAAAAGATTAGGATATTTTAGTGTAACAAGTGAACTGCATTGTTTAGTAGTCAGAAAAGCCTGTCTGAGATTTCCCCATTGGTGAAATATTGTCGATTTCACTCATCTAACTGAGCGAACAATGCTATATATAGATATTCTAAAAACAGCCGTAGACTCCTGGTCCCGTTTATAGAGTTAACTATTTTTAAGTCTTTAGGACACTTGGACCTGACTAATGTATTTGTGTTTGATAAGAAAGTGTGAAAACGTGTGTATAAAAGCTAAGAGATGTGCAGCTCAACATCCCTGATGTTGCTCTGGGTTATTGTACCTGCTAGTGACTCCTATGGTTGCGTTGATGCCCACTGTATCTAGGTTTGTTCTGCAACACAGCATAAATTTCATCCCATCCACCAGGACACGTTATTGGGCAAGGCAGTACCCCTGGGGGCAGCCTCTAAAGAAACCCCACTGCCTGCTCCAGAGCTCAGCCTGGCTCCGGAACTCAGCCTGGCCTCCACCAGCCAGCCTTCACCAGCCTGGCCTCCTGTCTGGTTCTGGGGTCTCCTCAGTCTCTATCACTGCTCCAGTAGTTGTCTGAACTGGAATGACACGTCAGATGCTCTGGTCCCCCCTGGGCTGATCCAGGTCCATCTCTGGGTCCAACAGTAAGACTATGCCTCCCTGTGTAAGCAACGGACACAGGGTCCCCTGTAGAGACACAGGTCACAGACAGGGACCAGTGTCTACCTCGAGAGGATGCTGCCGCAGGCAGGACCTGCACCAGGCTTTAGTTTGGGGATTTGATGACTGAAAAGCTTCACTCTGATACTATGCTTGGATCTAGTCAAAACAAACAAATGTCAAGCTTAAGACATGCCGTTCAGTACTCGGTGACCTCAGACCATCTCAAGACTGAGACTCAGTCAGATTGTAATTTGTTTTTGGTGCTTTTAGAAAACCCCATAAAGCAGGGTGCTGTACTAAATCTACTGGAAGATATATTACATACTAAATATCAAGTATAGATAGATTTATTTTTCACCAAAAAATCTATTCAAATATATTAAGCTATATACATTTATGATATAAATCTGCCTACAAAAACAGACAGGCTTATTTAAACACTAAACTTGGATGCAATCCTTCGGGGGTGATAAATCACCTATTTTTTCCTGTTGTTTTCCTAACATTTATTTCCTTCTTTGCAAGAACAAGTGACCATTTATTTTGATTGTATGTTTAGATCCATTGTCCCTCCGGTCCAGCCACCACCAACATTGTCATGACGCTTTTTCCTTAGCTGTCCGATTCTCGCTTCCACTTTGAGCAGGCTGCTTTTTTCCGTTGCCGTAGAGACGCGAAACCGACTGCGCAGAAACATCTTTTTAATTATTATGAAGTTTGCATGCCTGCTTCTTCTCCATAGCTTCCTTTTGTGGGTTGTTTGATTATTATGCTTATTTGAAAAATGTCCTTCATGATTTGCGACAGAGAAGGAAAATAAATAAATCAGAAGTTTACTTAACCAACATGCAATGAGTCATGGCTTGAAACACTTCCGGAAATGTCCCAGCCTTGCTTAATCCTGCTGTACCACCCTGTAGAACTTCCACCATCTCAGCACATGGGATTATTTGCCATTTACACAATATCACAATATAATATGGGAGCAATAGTTCTTTTCTACTGATATGAATATGCTATACACATACACAAGTTTGAACGACATCCTTGTTCCTGTTCTGTGTTACGTGAAATGGCAGCTGTTTCCGTCATGTTCTGCTGTAATATTCTACCAAGTTCTACCATCTTTCGATGAGAAATAAAACAAATATTTGCTGAAGAAAACTTTTTGTGAGTCTCTATAATGATTTGTTGCAAATTAGTCAGACAATGAGTGTGAAATGTGAAGAGACTGACCTGGGACAGACCTTGAGCACAGATCAAATGTATTTCACAGACGAAGTCTGGACATTGGTGTCAAACTTGTGCCATTGAGGGCCAAGGGGGTGCAGGTTTTTCCTTCAATCACAGCTGATTTCTCCAGCTGAAGTGGAGAAACTTGTTATTAAAATCAGATGGTGTAGTGCTTGGTTGACATGAAAACCTATACCCTCTTGGCCCCTCAGGCACGAGTTTGATACCAATGGACTAGGAACATCTTATAGTCCAGGAATCACCAATCCTGGTTCTTGAGGTCCGCTGTCCTGACAGTTTTTGATGTTTCCCTGCTCCGGCACACCTGATTCTACTGAATGGGTGATTATCAAGCTCTGTGGAAGCCTCATAATGACCCTTTATTTGAATCAGGTGTGCTGGAGCAGGGAAACATTGGAAACCTTCACAACAGCTGACCTCGAGGACCAGGATTGGACCCTGTTATATCACAGTTTTCCAGCCCTGATCCTCAGGGAACACCTGTCTTGCATGTTTTAGATGCATTCGGTTTCCCTGCTCCAACACACACTTACATTTATTCATTTAGCAGACACTTTTGTCCAAAGCGACTTATTTCCCTGAGGCAAGTAGGGTGAAATGCCTTGCCCAAGGACACAATGTCACATAACCACAGCCAGGGCTCGATGTCACAACTGGTGACTGGAGCCTATCTCAGATACTTTCGGGCCTTAGGCGGGGTACACCATGGACAGGGGCCCGCTAGTCGCAGGGCTATCACACTGACATAGACAGACAACATCGGGACAACCATTCACTCTCACAGTCATACACTAGGGGCAATTTTTCAATGTCCAATTAACCTAACACATGCACGTCTTTGGACGGTGGGAGGAAGCCAGATTGCCCGAAGAGAACCCACGCTAACACAGGGAGGACATGAAGACTCGTGGTCGGGCTCGAGATTTGAACTCACAATCTCCTTGTTGGGAGGTGAGAGCACTAACCGCACTGCCACCGTACACCCCAGTTATAGGTCTTTACTATATCTGTTGCAGGCAAATTGTTGTACAGGGTGCAGATCAGCCATGGCAATACTGTGGAAGATGATGGAAGATGCTGGACGAAATACAGGCGTTCGTTTGCAGCTCTCAGCTCATGTTTCCGGGATCCCTCCACGCTACACCCTCTCCATCCGGCCCACCCCCTCCCTCCCTTCCTCACTCACACCCTCCTTTTCCCACACGACAGGCAACCCCAGTGACCTCTCAGTGGTGTGTGAGTGAGGGGGCAGGGGGTGGGGGGGAGAAAGAACAGCTCAAGGGTATCTAATGCCACGCTGGGCATCCTGCTAGCAGCAGAGGGGATTGTTTTGGCTACAAGTCATGCTGGACTGGGGCTGAGATGAGGGTACTGTTGATCAATCCACTTTCACACCAGAACCCCCGCCCAGGGAAGTGGACAGGTTCAGGGCTCAGGGTTGTTTGAGAAGAGAAGCATTAAAATTGGAAAGCGTAGGAGACATGATGCAGGACCAGTAGGACAATCAGGCTTGAGATACTCGATGCACACCCCATAAACCATGATGAGGACCTTCTTCTCCCCGTGAGCTTTGTAAATAAGCTCTGTCACACATTCAACAAACAATCCTCGGTCTCTCATATGCTGGAAATTCCTATTCAGCCCCCTTCAAACTGCCCCTTGCCCCTGGCAACAAGCCTACCAATCAAAACTCTGGATGCTGAAGTTCCCTAACTACTCTCAGAGGGTGCACAGTAAAAGGGAGAAAGAGGAAGAATCAATATTCAGATAATTTATGTAAAGGGGGAGAGGTGTGTGAGAATGAAAGGTGGAGGGACACAGGCTAAGGAGAGAAGTTAGCAGAAAGGAAAGTGCGGAGGAAGAAGAGGAGAGTCAGAGGTAGAGATGAGGGCAAGGTGGAGAGTCAGGTGGCTGAGGGGTTAGGGCATTGGGCTAGTGATCCTCAGCTATATTTGGTCAGTGTTACTATGTGCTGAGGGAGGGCACAGTTGAGTGCATATTATATCGGCATATTATACCCTGATTCTGATGACATATACGCACTGAACGTTTGAGTGCACAGACATTTTAACACAAATAAAGGACATGATCAGATGAATTTCTATTCAATGTCCACATGAACTGCACCTAATTCCCGCCACTTTCTCTTTGGCTCACACCAATTGCATTTAAGATAAATAATATAGATTTTCTGTAGCTGTCACTGAGACAAGGCAAACTGAAAACACGCAGCCTTATTTAACAGTCTATAGTAAAAACATTTCACTGTAGAAACTGAACTGTTTGTTTAATGGAATTTACATTTCACTGTCATGTCTGATAGCTTGCATCTGTTCAAAACAAGTGCATATTCTTAAAAGCTACAGCCATGTGCAACCAACCAAAAAATACACAGTATTCCCAGCCAGAAATTATATTACAATGCCTTTTAACCAAAGGAACATATCATATATGCACTTTTCATTTTAAACATTTTATTTTCAAAAGCTTTATATATGTTTTCAAAATGAACTTAAAATCACATAGCGAGTTTGAATGTTCACAGTAAAAAAAAAAAAACGGTTACCTGCAATACTTCTTTCAGTACAATACCTTTAACATCATGGTACTGCATCTATGTAACTGAATCTTAATCTTAATCATGGTTTGTGCTTGAAAAACTATGTGCAATATCATTATTACTCCAGAACAGGCTAGTTTCTCCTAATTCAAACCAGGGCATCTCAGAACCACCGGACATGGTCTGGCAACAAAGCTGTGTGCGGTGTATAGATGACCTGAATCTGAAGAGCGAGTAGTCCGCTAACTCAGGGCTGCGGACGGTGAGCGCATCATCCTGAATATACAGGAACTTGTTGGGCTGAGCCACGGATTTCAAGATGCCCCACTCCCCTATCTTCTTCCCCCACTGCAGGAGGCATTTGTCCTTGAGAATCGGACCGGGAGTTTTCTTCTTCTTCAACTAGGAGGCAGCACAAGTAGTCGGATCAGAAGACGACACGGTTTCACTAATTTGTCAGTCATGTGGACGATTAGATTAGATTCAATTTAATGTCATTACACAGGTACAAGTACAGGGTAACGAAATAATGGATTAAGAATGCTTTTCATTTTTACTTATAGGGCGCTTTGATAATAATTAAGATTTTATATATATCAAGCATTCAAGACTACAATTTGCATAATAGCGTATAAGAAAATAATGTAGTGGATTATGGTAGGCTACCATCTTTACCTTGACAGTGTTGCCCTCCACAGCAAGAAAATACGTGTCTTCTCTATAATGGAAAGAGAAGGCCATCTGCACAGTTACCCCTCGTTATTTTGCGCACGGTTACTGGAGAACAAATACAGGGGTTGGACAAAATAATGGAAACACCTAATCATAATCTTTGAACATAATTTCAACAATCAAAACGTGGCATATATTATTATTTTTTGTATAATAATTTAGTTATTTGATGTGATGTGGATGGATTTCCCCCCCCCCCACTTTTTCAGATATTGAAAACATTAATCATACCCCAGAATGGCAGACCTCTCAGATAAAAAAGCCAAATTGTTGGTGCTCGTGTTGTAGGTGCTAGTAACAAAAACTGCCCAAATGTGTTTCAAGAGGTACTGTCTTCAACAGTAATGACTGCCTTTGAAAGAGAGGGGAAAACGCCCTCAGCAGGCGGAAAGTTTAAGTTGTCTGAGAGAGACTAAATAGAATTGTTACATCGTAAGACCAAAATTACTACAGAGCTCAATGAACACCTGCAAAACGCAGTTTCCACAAAAACTGTCCGTCGAGAGCTGCACAAGGTTATATTCCGCTGAAGAGTTGCAATTCGAAAACTTCTGCTCTTTAAGGTGTTTCCATTATTTTGTCTAACCCCTGTAGAATGTTTAACAACGGCATTTTGGATTTTCAAGGAACACGTTAAATGAGACAGTTTTCTCATCACCTGTCATGGGTGAGTCGTCCACTTGGACTTTCTGGAAAAGTATATTGCCCTTACTGACTGCAGCATATTTCCCATGTTTGGCCTCGAGGTAGATTTGCTCTGGAAAACCTGCATCCACCGACACATTAGAACTGCAATAAAAAGCACCTCTGCTCTTGTAAAACATACTACTTTTGGATTAATACTACTTTTTGAACTAATACGTTCATTAGACATTTTAAAATGTATAAAATAAGATCAATAGTCTATTTGGGATGAAACAGTAGTATATTTGCCTAAAGAGGTTCAGAGCTCTGCATTAAATGATTAGACTTTACAATAAAGCAGTCTGACTTCGTAATGTAGGACCGACATAATAAATCATATCAATGGATCATAAGAATCAATGAACACATTTGACTGAAAATATGCTATAAAACAGCAGAAATTTAAGAGCAATTATAAAACGCGCTAAATTAACAAGTCTCAGGCACGTAAATCAATTATTTGGTTAAAATCTACAGGGTTTAGAGATAAAAATGTTACCTCAATGCATTGAGTTGATAGATCATGCAGACATTTCCTTTTCTGTATAAACACTAGAAACAAATATGCACCATGCCTGCAATCGCACAAAATAAGTTTAAATTATCTCAACAGTAAAATAAGTAAAGATTTGCCTACTTTCTCCGTTTGTTTCTTACCCCATGGTTCCTCAGCTTGCCAGTTGTCTTCTTCGGGTAGCCTACCTTGAAGTTTTTCAATTGTTTGCTGTTGCAGAACACTTTTATGTCCAGTAGCTCCACCCTTCTTGCCAACCAACCCACAAAACCAAATTAGATTCTCAACTTGCATTCTGCACTGTGGACGGTGTCAGAGCGGTTAGTGTTCTCGCCCCCCAATAAAGAGTTCATGAGTTCGAATCGCGGGCCCGACCATGATCTCTCTGGGTGGTCTGTATGTCCTCCCCGTGTTACCGTGGGTTCTCTCCGGGCACTCCGGCTTCCTCCCACTGTCCAAAGACATGCATGTGGTAGGTTAATTGGACATTCTGTAGGAAAAAAAATTGTCCCTAGTGTATGACTGTGAGTAAATAGTTGTCTGTCAATGTCTGTGTGATAGCCCTGCGACTAGCTGGCCCCAGTCCAGGGCGTACCCTACCTACGGCCCGGAAGTTACTGAGATAGGCTCCAGTCACCCGTGACCCCTAACGGGAATAAGTGGAAGAAAATGAATGAATGAAATTGCATTATTTAGAAGTGCAGCTTACAAAAAAAGAGTACCATTAGAAATGCGGAGAAGTTTGGCGACGTCACTATTAACTTTCCACAGAAACAGGATGCCAACTATATATATATTTTATGACTGATTAACTTGATACGTGTATGATTGGCAAATAAGATGGCTGGCAAACATAATATAAATGTATACATAAATAAACTACTTTATTTGACTCGCTGAATTGCTCCTTCCAAGGTTTCTTCAATTTTTTCTCCCAATAGTGAGTTTTTCCTTGAGGGTTTAGGTTGGTTGAGGGGCAATACTATGGGCATATGTGACATTGCTGGTAAAAAGGGCTATACAAATAAATGTTGATTTGATTTGGGCTTGCACAAATCCCTAACCAAATATAGACATTTTGTTACATTTATGATAAAACAAAAGTAGAATGTCGGTCAAAACAACATTTAATATACATAACAACACAGGCCATATCAAGTTCATTTTTATGACGAAGAAAATCTTACAAATTCATGTTTTTGTCACTAGACCTGATTAGGGTCAGATGGTCTGATTTTCAAATCACAAATCATCACACATCAAGGCGAGGAACCCTTCCAGAACATTGTAACTCTCACCCTGTATCAGTCGTCATAGACTAGCTGCATGTGAACCTGACCTCGGAGCGCATCATTCTCTCTGTAGACATACACAGTTGGGTTCATCTGAGGTGAACAGCCTTCTACTTCTCCCCCCTCCCCATCCCCTCCCATCTCCCCCCGGCCCACAAGCTCTTGGTAGGAGGTCACGCAGAGGTCGTGGTCCTGAAGGGCTGCTGGGTAGCGCCGTGAAGACCTCTCGATCCTCACCGAGCGCCGCACGGGTGTGAAGAAGCGGAGTTCATGGCCGTCGACACGCACTGGCTCCCTCTGTTGGCTGCGGAAGCCGCTGCAGGCGAACCGGAGGAGAATGCCGTCACTCACAGGGCAAACAGCCTTAGTTGTAATGAGGCACTAATCCTTGAACTGCAGTTGGGGGAAAAGGGGGGGCGGGGGGCAACTGGCAAAGAAGGAGTGCGCCCTTCATACCCTGGAGTGGCAGTGATCTTGTACTTCACCACCGAGGAGCATCCTTGGTCTCCGTGGATGAGGGCCCCGACTGGCTTGGGGAGGCTGATGGGCTCCATGGGGCTCTCGGAGGGGCTGAGGCCCTGCCCTGGGGCCCTGGCGTCCTCCACACCCCTCTCAGGGGTGTGATCTGGGATAGATCAAGAGGGGGTGGGGGTGGGGGAGGTGTGGGGGTGGGGGAGGTGGGGGGGGAGGAGGGAGGGACACAAAATCAAGCCGACGTGACGTAAAGCAACCAACTGGTTCTTGATTCTGACTAAGTTTTGTATTTCATGTTTAAACACATACTATTGCAACATGCTTGAGACATTCTTTATTCCAGAATAACCCAGTTACAGTTGGGCCTAGAAATATTTGGACAGTGACACAATCTTCATGATTTGGGCTCTGCATGCCAACACATGCAGACAAAACTACTACAACGGAATTGAAGTACAGACTTTAAGTTGAAATTCAAGGGGTTTAACAAAAATATGATTAAACATGTAGGAATTGTAGCATTGTATTTTTTTTATATATATATATATATATATTTTTTTTTTACAAACGCTCCTCATTTTAGGGGCTCAAAAGTAATTGGACAAATAAACATAACCCTTAGTAAAATGTTACTTTTCTATATTTTGTTGAGAATCCTTTACATGCAATGACTGCTTAAAGTCTGGAAACCATGGACATCACCAAATGCTGGATTTCCTCCTTTGTGATGCTAGGCCATTAAAATATATGACCTAAGCCTAAATTAATTTTATTGTCAAATATTTGCAAAACAACTACTCATAGATGTGTGCATGAGAACCAAGGACAGGTTCACCAAGTATGTCCTTGTTGACTTTTAGTTTTAGGCAAGACAAAAAACATGCGTATGACCGTTGAGAAAGATAAAGATGTGAAATCATATGTGAAGTTAGTCAAATGCCCTGTTTAAACTTTAAAATAAAAGAGCTTTCTGAGTGTGGAGTGTGTTTTGGAGTGTTGTAATGACCTCTCCCAC
Source organism: Neosalanx taihuensis (assembly GCA_030340665.1). NCBI lineage: Eukaryota > Metazoa > Chordata > Actinopteri > Osmeriformes > Salangidae > Neosalanx > Neosalanx taihuensis. Next base: position 3,309,713 of record CM059309.1, on the reverse strand, counting down.
TCCTTGCGTGCAAGTAAAATCTTGTTGTGGTCTCTGTGGTTCATTTACAGCATAGAGAGGTGTTGAGTTGTTTACTAACCAATTAAAATTTGGGGGGGGGGGGGGGGGGGCACGCGTAGTCAATCAAAGATGGAGAAAGGCAAAAGTTGTGCGACCTGGCAAATTGTATGGAGAAAGAATTCCCAGGGTGTATTAAATATCTGAAGAAACGGAAAGATATAATTTCTCCCCAACAACAAATTTAAAGGCAGCTGGGTATACATGATAGACAGAACGGGAAAACCAAAGAACAACCAGGGATTAATTGATGACAGGTTATTATTTTTTGCAGCCTTCTAAGTCAATTGTCCAATTTTGGTCCCTTGAAAAAGATGCGGCTACGTATTAAAAGCTGTAATTCCTAAAATCTTGCTACAATTTCAATGTCAATACTCTCAAATTACTGCTGAGAGTCTGCACTTTAAGCCCATATTGATTATATAATTTTATCCTGAATGTTTTCGTAAACCGCTAAAATAACAAAACTTGTGTCACTGTCCAAATATTTCGGGGCCTAACTGTACATAAATGAACTCCTATGTGAAACCGATATCTAAAACCTATGAGCAACACCTTGACAATGAAGGCATTGCCAGAATTTGACGTATGAATAGATTACTTATTTCGGACTAAAGGGATCATGTTTGGGACTTGCAGCTGTAGGAAGGCCCAAGCGGGCAGCATATTCACCCTGAATGTTGTCCTTCTTCCGCAGGATGTCGAACACCACGGCACGCAGTTCGTCCACGGGCTGGGGAGAAATGGCGCAAAGAGGTCTGATAAACCATTTGTTTATCAGGTGTTTTGTGGTTGAAAGGGAAAAGAGACCCAAAGTGTATTATGACCGCAATCACAACCCCTGCAGGACTCACTGTCCCCTCTGGAGAGCAGCTTCAGCGATAGGCTGATTCACCCTTGGTGTGTGAAGGAGAGATTCTGCAGGTCCTTCCTGCCTGCTGCTGTCAGACTGTTTAATACTCACTAAACACTGCTGTCCATAGCCACTATCATGTGCTACACCATTATCATTATTATAACTATTACCATCACTACCTCACCACCATGCAGTATTACTTCTATTACTTCACTTACGTGCAATACTCTAGTGTTATAATTCATATTCTGTATTAAGTGCAATATTTTTCAAGGGTCTGTTGTTGAATATTCCCCGTGGTGGTCTTGTTGTTCATACATACATTACTGTAATTCTGTAATTCTCCTCAAGTGCAATAACTGTCTATATGTCTACTTAACTTACTTATTTTTTTGCAATACTGCAATTCTTTAATTCTCCTCAAGTGCAATAACTGTCTATATGTCTATATGCCTACTTAACTTACTTATATTTTTGCAATACTGTAATTCTGTTATTCTCCTTATTCTCCTCAAGTGCAATAACTGTCTATATGTCTATAGGTCTACTTAACTTACTTATTTTTTATGCTGGACTTTATCGTGCTCACCTATCGTTATTGTTATTATTGCTATATTTTTTACCCTGCAACTCCGTGTGCTGTATTTTACCTTGCTGCTGTTGTGAACTGCAATTTCCACCCCCTGGAGGACAAATAAAGGTTTATCCAATCTAATCTAAGGTTTATCTAAAACATCTCAGAAAAAGCACAGCAGTTTGGATTCTGAGGAAAAAGGCAAAAGCATGAAGCTGGATGGCAAAGATCAGATAGCTCTTGCCCGGATCGTGTGACAAGAGAAATGCGGTGCCTGTCGGTTCACATAGCTCACAGATGAGAGAGACAGGATGTAGGAGTGGCAGAGTGAGAAGCAGAGGAGGGAGGGTGAGACGTTTACCTCGAGCACCACTCTCACAGCCTCCTCAAACATGGGCAGGACGTCCAGGTTCCCCTCACGCTCCATCAGGCGAGCCTGACAAATCCAGAACTTGGCAAACTTCTGGGCTACTGCTGGAAGCCGGGATAGGACACCTTGGACCTGAGAGACAGGGCAACCCTGGAGAACACACACACACAGGATACACACACACAGGACACACATACACAGAACCCGCACAGGACATACACACACACACACACACATAGGCGACACCCACACACACACATGACACACACACACAGAACATGAACAGGACACACACACAGAACCCGCACAGGACATACACACAGACATAGGAGACACACACACACACAGGACACGCACACACACAGGACACGCACACATAGGACACACAGGACACATACACAAGACACGCATACACAAGACATGCACAAGCACACACACACAGGATGTTGGTAAATGTTTATCCAATGACCAAGAGGCTTTTTAGAAGTGTTCATAAAAATGTACAAGCCTGAAACAGCATGTTAGGACAGGTGTCCATATATCAACTTACCATATATTGGCTGCGAAAAACTAAACAAGAACAAAACCAAGGAATCTGATGTAACTCATGAAACCTAAGGGGTTTAAATTCAGGTTTTCCCAACGTTCATCAGCAAACATGTGACAGTGACATTTGCGGCCTCAAACGTTAGCTGGCAAAATGTGTTTGCTTAATAATCTAGGCGCAGTTTTTACTCAGCCAATCTTTCATTCATTCATCTATATTTATCGTCTTGTTTCTTGATATGGTTGATAAATATGGTTTGCAAAAGATATGTTATTTAAACCGTAGACTAAAAGCTATACATGCCAACCAGCCAAGCGTTCCTGCCCAGAGGGCGATGAACGGAACTGCACCCGACAGCATCAAGTCTCTCCTCCAGCCTTACTCACCCACCCGCCACCTACGGTCTTCTTCTGACAACTGTCTGGTGGTCCCACTACTCAAGAGCGCCCGGTCACAACACAAGCTCTATCCCTGTCTGGTCCCTCAATGGTGGAATCAACTCTCCACCTTCATTGAGACACTGACTGTCTCCCCACCTTCAAGAAAAGGTTCAAGACGCACTTGTTCCGGGAGTACTTAGGAACGACTGCTGGACTTGATGTTAGTTTCCCCCAGGACCATAATGACTCTTATTGAGAGCCTTGTTGCTCTTTTTGCACTGCTCTCACAGTGAGGTACAGTATATTAGTATTACTTGCTTTACTACAAGTACTCTATTGCAGTGGTTCTTAACCCTGGTCCTCAGGGCCCACTGTCCTGCATGTTTTAGATATTTCCCTGCACACCACTCCAACACACCTGATTCAAATGAATGGGTCCTTAGGAAGCTCAGCAGAAGCCTGATAATGACCATTTATTAGAATCAGGTGTGTTACAAGGGGGAAACATCTAAAACATGCAGGACAGTGGGCCCTGAGGACCAGGGTTAAGAACCACTGCTCTATTGCACATCTGAGATGCATGCCATGTTATTGTAACTTGTTTAACTGAATGCTCTAGTGGCTCCTCCCTTTGGCACTTGTTTGGTTTCCCACAATTTATGCTTCATTATATGACAACCCGCAATGTTTAGGGTCGATCTTGTTGTTATGATCAGTGACCGAAGCTCTTTTGTAAAGCTCTCTCTTGGAAGTCGCTTTGGATAAAAGCATCTGCGAAATGAATAAATGTAAACGTAAAACATCTGTCGCGTATCACATCAACACTGGCTTTTTCGGCCAGAATTTGGATGGGACTTTTTGCAAACTCTCACACAACCACATTCCTTTGGATAACATAAAAAAAATTCTGATTCTGAGTGTACCCAGTGCTGCGGATAACGTTCAGTTGTTGTACCGTCTATTCTGTACCTAGGCTATACTGGGGTGGGCTGTGTGCTCTATAAACGTTAGATGAGGTCTGCATCAGGGAACCTGATTAGATACACCAAGGAACATGCCCTAAGAAGGGACAACTAAAATAATAACTAAACACCAGGCTTTGGCCTATACAATCCATAGACTTTGGCACCTGGGCAGAGCGGCCATCCGTACCTCCAGCAGGAGAGCAATGCAGTCATCCAGGGAGCGGTCCACGGCGTGGACCAGGGCCTGGGTCTCCTCCTCCTGCTCTATGGAGGCCCAGTAGGGCTGGGAAGGGCCTGCGGGGCACCTAACGCGGGGCTTCACGGGCATGGGGGGCCGCTTGTAGGAGATGCCTCGGGCCTCTCGCCACTCCTGCAGCTTCCTCCTGGAGGACAACACAGTCAAATTTGTGTTACTATTTGAACAGCAGTTGTTTAACTGCTGTGGTTCTTCCCTTTGGCACTTGTTTGGTTTCCACAATGTATGCTTCATAATCTGGCTACCCGCAATGTTTAGGGCTATCTCATCTTGCTTTCGTAAAGCTCTCTCTTGGAAGTCGCTTTGGATAAAACCAATATATATATATATATATATATATTTTGTATTTATTATGTATTTATTCTATCATTTGTAAAAACATGAAATATATTTACAACCATATTTCCAAGTACAGTGTGTCTATATATAACTAAGCAAAAATTTAAATTTGATCAAAATCAAAGAGAAAAAAACGTGTTCCAACTCACATTCTTTCCTCCTGGGCTGCTGTCATGTACTTCTTGCCCTCTGTCTGGGGCACGGCTGTGCCCTGCCCCACCTGCGTCTTCACGCACCCTGCCCACCGCCCCTGGCTTGCGGGCCTGGCAGCTCGTGGCACCGTCTGGGGAACTGCCAGCTCCCTGGCACCAGCCGCTGTAGTTCTTTTGCATGGAATAAGCTTGGAGCTGATGTTGTCTGAACCCATGTCCTGCCCGTCAGCCAATGGGACGCTGTCTTTCTGTACGCGCTCGGCCACAGCTGCCTGCATCGCCCGGCTCAGAGCCTTCGCCTGCCAACTTGTCCCTGTTGATGCTGGCTGGGCAGGCTTCAGTGCTCCCAGAGGTAGAATCCTCTTTGTCTTCTGAGCAGGACGTATTGGTGGTTTGGAGTAAGTCTCCAGCACCTTCACTCCAGGCCTCCCTGGAGCTGGGTTGGGCTGCACCTTCACTCCAGGCCTCCCTGGAGCTGGGTTGGGCTGCACCTTCACTCCAGGCCTCCCTGGAGCTGGGTTGGGCTGCACCTTCACTCCAGGCTTCCTTGGAGCTGGGTTGGACTGCACCTTCACTCCAGGCCTTCCTGGAGCTGGGTTGGGCTGCACCTTCACTCCAGGCTTCCTTGGAGCTGGGTTGGACTGCACCTTCACTCCAGGCCTTCCTGGAGCTGGGTTGGGCTGCACCTTCACTCCAGGCTTCCTTGGAGCTGGGTTGGACTGCACCTTCACTCCAGGCCTTCCTGGAGCTGGGTTGGGCTGCACTTTCACTCCAGGCCTCCCTGAAGCTGGGTTGGGCTGCACCTTCACTCCAGGCCTCCTTGGAGCTGGGTTGGATCGCACAGTGGTCTGTTGAGCGTTCCTAGAGGCCGTGACTGAGGGTCTCTGCCCCCTTAGTTGAGGGGGTCTAGCTATGAGGGACCTGGACTCTGTCCCCCAGGTAACCTGACTCTGGCTCACAGTCCTGATGGGAAGTGCTTTCCTCAGCCTCAAAGATGCCTCCTGAGAGACAGAGGCAGGTGGAGAACTGTCTGTGTGGCCTCTACTGGGTACCCTGGTACGGGTGGATGCATTTAGAACAGAGACTGAAGATTGTGGAGTTACAGAGGGAATGAGACCTGTTTTGGTTTTAGCCACCGTACCAATGCTCATTCTCACACTCATCGTTGGATGAGTTTTTCTGGATTCTGCCTTTGCCGGGGCTTGGTTATGGCTGGGCTGAGCCAAGACTGCTGCAGATTGATTGAACTGTACTCGGGGCTGGCCAGCTGCTTGTGCAGCTGTGGTAATCTTTTCAGTTAGGGCCTGCTTCTGGTTTGCAAGTCGCCTTGGGCCAGCTGACTGTGCGATGCTTTTGAGGGCATCGATTCGTGCGGTTAAAGTGGCTACGGTGACTGTCTGTGGGCAGAGGGTTTTATCGGGCTCTGGTTTGTTGTTGTTTGTTCTTGTGGTTTTCTGTGCGGTGCCGCGGCGTAGGACGCCGCTGGCTTGAGAAGCAGCCTTGACACTTAAAGGCTGAATCTTCCCTCCTTCTTTCTTCACCTTCACAGCATTAGGACCCTGGTTCTCTTTCCCTGTGTTCATCTGTTGATGCAGAATCAAAACTGGACTGAGCCCTCGCATGGTATTACATTGGCTCCAATACCTTTATCCACTGTTGCAACAATGCATTCTGCTAAATCAGGTTGTCAAGTGGCTGAGTAAAGTTGGCAAGAGGCTAGTAAAGAGAAGGAGCCTGCTTTGAATCCTGACTGGGGGGTATTATGTAAGTATTATGATGTTATACTTACATTTACCGTCACTACTGATGTGGTTGACACGTGGGCAAAGTCACGTAGATAGGGTCTGAGGAAAGGGAAATTAATCTGCATGACAGGAATAGTCTTCCCAAAGACATTATTTTAGATTAGATAAATTAGTTTCTTACTTTGGATTGAGGGGTTTTAGCTTTCCTTTTGCTGCCAAATATTCCATCAACTTCTGCTTGCGTAACTCTGGAAAGGCAGGTTTGAAGGAAGAAAAGTTTCATAACCAATGCCAGCAGGTTTGCGATTTTGCAAACTGAACTCTTCCCACAGCAAACATCGGCTAGAATAGCGTTAAGTTAGCTGGCATGCGAGCTAGAATGGCGAATTTGCTTTAACCCTGTAAGCCCTGAACTATGAAAGAATGGTCAGAAAATTCTAATTTTTTGGATATGAACTATTTATTTGGCCCTTTGACAAAATGTAAAAAGAAATTTGACAAAAAGAAATGCAAAAAAAAAAAAGATTTTTGTATCACATTTGATACTTCAGGTATTAAAAAATATAACTATGACTGGTGATCAGCCAATATGGATAGTCTAAGTGAAATTCTTGAACCCATTTCAATCTATAAATTGTGTATTTAACTCATCCAAACACTGCCTGATGACCTATGGAAGACATAATCCATATAAAACACTGGACAGATATACCCATAACAATTGTTGATTTTTGGCCAAATACCGAAAGTATCAAATTTGATACACCGACTTTCTGCTCGATATAACTACAAACTAACTGTAATTATAAAACTGAGTACTACAACGTTTTAAGGACAAACTAACTGTCCATTTAAAATTATTGCTAAGTATTTTAGAGAAATTCGGACCATAAAACCATGAAATGGCTAAGTTTCTTGATGGTGGGAATCACAGATGTGCGCTCGCTCGATGCGACCCACTTTGAATGACAGAAAAAGCACACATCCAAACATTGGGAAAGCGAAGTATGTCCACTAGGGGCAGCATACATGTAAAAGAGTTCATGCAAAAGGGTTTCATGCAAAGTTTACGTTTGATGGTGATGCAATGAGCTCCAGAAATGTATGTATCAAATATGATACGTACGGGCTCACAGTGTTGTCGTTATCTAGCTAGACAACGGTCAAGACTTCCTTGACAGAGGCAAAGGAGATTCAAATCTCTGCATCTAGCTAGCTCAAGTCTAGTCAACAACTGCACTACGCTAGTACCAGCACCTACTGTAAACGTAATTTCATACCTTTTCTATCGAGTTTGGAAACGGTTTCCCCTTCGTCCATGTCTGAAATCTTACCAAAAATGTATTATAATTTAAATGTAATTTGAGTGCGTTTAGATACGGGCGGTCCAGTAACAACTTCCCATCCGCGATGGTCGTTTTCAAAATACCTGGGGTTTGATAGACTCTTTGGACAAGGCACATTCTCGTATTCCATTGGACCATTTGAATTTTGTAAACGCCCCCCAGAAATATGAACGCTGTTGGATTGGATGGAGGAAGGAAAGAGAGGGCGGGTTCTGAGTTCAATAATAATAAGACATAAATATTCTGAGTTTATAACGTTTAACATTTTAGGCTACGGCATTTGTATTTTTTTATACTGCAATTATAGTTCTTGCTGTCTTAATAATATTCTCAACAATTCAGCGCCCATTTATGTGATGTTGGACGGTATCAAATGCAAGACACTTAAATAAGGATTATCAGAATGGTCTATTTATTTCAGAATAACTTCATTGTCATACAACACAATGGGACTTTAGCGCAAACCACCAATTATTTACAGTTATAAATAGATGTAAATAATACATAAATAAATCAATAAAGAGCATGTATTTTCCAATAGTTTTTCACCATGATTGCAATCAGAAAATATTGCATATGGGTAAATATGGGTATACTCAGAATATACATAGTATGAACAGTATAATATTTATTATATTCTGTTGGATTAACTGTTTTGCACTTCTGGTTGGATGCTAACTGTATTTCGTTACCCTGTACTTGTACCTGTGTAAAGTTGAATCTAATCTAAAATTGTCATCAATACATTACAAGACCGTGATGATCAAAACACACACACTCATAAATAAATAATAATAATAATAATAAATTAAAAGTCGAGTGCTCACCAAACTTCAAATCTCAAATGGCACCATCTTGTGGTGAACTTTGACTCCGAAGTCAATATATTCGTGCAAACCTGCTGTACTTGGTACATACTTGATCCCTACGAACTATATTTATTTCTAACACTGTCTTGACTGTCTTTAGTTAGTTAATGACGGTAAAGTGCGTGCAACGCTGCTTGGGTGGCAACTCGCACATATCCACAGACTGCCGGTCCACACCATCCTCTACTCCGGTGCTGATATACCAACCGGTGTAAAGGGCGGACATGAGCGTGCTGCTGTCCACGCCAGTATCCCGTCGGTAAAACAGGAAGCGCAATTTGTCACTGTCTGGAGCGATGGTCGTCAGGTTGTCATTCACCTCCTAAGGTTAGAGGTCAAGGTAAATCATACCGTCGAATGAGATTCATTTGAACTGTGACAAAGAATGTATATGATGACAATTCTGACCTCACCATTATAAAATGTTGCTTAAAATTAAGGAACTGTGTTCAGTTAAAATGCAGTTTACCTCCAACCCCAGGGTGGGTTTTCCTGAGCTTGTGGAGCAGGACAGGTAGAGTCGAGTGTCCTTGATGGCTAGGGTCACAGGTCTGGCTCCCGCCAGACTAGATGAGGGAGGCCTGTAGGTAGACAGGTTCAAGCGCACTGTGGAGAAAAATAGGATATCTTTTTAGTATCACCCACCAACCAACATACATGTAGCATTGGCCAGCCCATTGAACTGTGATTTGATGCTATGCTTCATGTATGACCTGTGCCTGTCTATATATGGGCCTACTGGATGATAACCCATGTTTACTGCACTTGTCAACCACTGTTGTGTTCTATGACTGATTGATTGAGCAATATAATTGGTCACTTGATTGAGATTCTCACCTTTGCGGTGGTCGTTGCCATTCTGCAGTCTCACGGCTTGAAGCTCCATAGCCATCCGAACCCAGTGCTTCTTGTCACAGTCCACCATGCTGCACTCCACCTCCTGGCCTTTTTTTTCAAAACCACTCGATCTGGCGCTCATTTCATTCTCCATTTTTTCGAAACAGCTTACCCTGCGCCTCAATTCCTCCCCTGTCTTGGCCTCCATCCCACAAACCATTTTTTCTGCAAGAGTCAAGAGATACTATGTTACATTTAGTCATTTAGCAGACGCTCGTATCCAGAGCGACTTACAGCAATTACAGGGACATTCCCCCTGAGGCAAGTAGGGTGAACTGCCTTGCCCAGCAACACAAGCTCATGTTGCCACTGCCAGGGTTCGAATCGGAGATGTTCTGATTACTAGCCCAATGCCCTAACCCACTGTGGCACATGACACCCTGTTGAGCGATCTGCGAGAGCGTTTCTCGTCGCATTTTTGATTCAGTCAAGGTATTGTTTGAGACATTCTTACAACTAAAATACTTGCGGTTCAATATGCTAACAGTATTGTTAGTATGGCTAGCCTAATATGGCTTTTTAAACGCTAGTCTGATGCACTTGAGTTGCCTTACCTTCCATCACGGTCTCCAACATCATGCTGAGCAGGTCCTCATCTCTGAACTCAGTGCTGAGGGTCTTCTGGTGGCCTCCCAGACGCTCTAGAGCAATGATGAGGTGCGCCACCTGCCTCATTGAGAGGGGATGATGGGAAATCTCCAAGTCCACGCCATGGGGCATCTTGGACCTCCAGGTGTGACTGCCAGACGTCTGCGAACAAGGAGAAAAATCTTTTTATTTCATGTTTCAAGTCTTTTGTTAAAATTTGTCTTGTACATCTGTGGCTCGGTGGTTCTGGTTGGCCTGCTATGGTACTTACCATGGTTCGACACTGATTCATCTTAAAGTCCATGTTGTGTTCAAAGTTCAATCTGCAACAGATAAACATTCTGTTTAAAGTAGTTGGTATGCAATATTTAACTCATTTCTGTAACACCATTCACAAAATCTGGATGTAACTCAGTAAGTCAAGATCAACTGTCGAAACCCCTTTCTCCAAAAGGCATACTACAAGAATGTTTCAGTAATCAAAAAATATACAGAAAGGATAATTACCTGTGAGAGCTGATACTGTATAAATGGTAGTAAATAGGGTTTATTTGCTGTGTTCTCTTCTAAGTTGTCCTTGAAGCTGATGGTTGATGACTGCAGGTGCTGGTGTGCAGGTTTAAATACCCACTGCCAGCTTGTCTGGGATTTTCCTACAGAGGAAGTGGGATGGATCTCTCTCACCATCACAGCCATAACAATTCTGCGAAACAAATGATGACACACCGGACAGACAAGTGCGGAAGCTCCACTCCACTTTTTGTTGTAACATGCATGTTGGTTTTTGTGGTTATTACGGAGTTGGCCAATAAGGTAAACCAGTTTAACAATTTTTTACTGTGCCGTATAATCACAGTATTTGGAGCTAACAGTGATGGTGTGATCAGAAAAATATGCTTCTCTTTGTCAACAAAAAATCAAAATGCTTGGAAGTCCAATCTCTTCATCTGAATAGAAAGATGCACACATTATGTAAAGAAACTTGTTTAAACCAAAACTGTGACTTGTGTTTACAAACAGCTTTCATACTATGTACTGTATTAACTGGGAAGTCAGGTGGCTGAGCGATTAGGAACTCAGGCTAGTAATCAGAATGTTGCTGGTTCGATTCCCGGCCGTGAAAAATGAAGTACTGTACTTACTGTAAGTCGCTCTGGATAAGAGCGTCTGCTAAATGTATAGTGTTGTACGTGTTAATACACTTAGAAAATGTACCAATTCAGGCCATCTCAAAATATTGTGGGTTTTCAGATGTGAAACTTTCCATGTGTCCTTGTGTGCACAGAAGTGAAGCAACAAATGCCTCATCCTCCCACACCACATCATATCCTGTCCTCGCTAAATGTCACTGAGGTTTAAAGTCTGAACAGTGACAGTCTTCTGGGTCCAGTGGTGACTGCTACAAACCAGTGGTGACTGCTACAAACCAGTGGTGACTGCTACAAACCAGTGGTGACTGCTACAAACCAGTGGAATGTCGCAAGAAGCTATTTGCTCTACATTAGCGCATATTGACCATTTTTAGGGTGAAATGTTATGATAAAACCCCCACCCACCTGGTTGGACAGTTGTAATGACATGTTTTTAAATGTCACATGATTGTTTGCGAACAGTGCCTACACACTTTTTAAATAGATCAGTCAAATTTAAATGGAAATCAGTCAATATACTGACCACTGTAATATGTTGGCTTCTGTAGTTGAACTGTTCTAGTGGTCTCAGTTGGGTGTTTGTTTATAATCTGTTGCTTTGTCCCTGGTCTTGATTCCATATTGGTATACTGTCTGTCAGCTCAGCAGGATGTGGGCTCCAGAACTCTATGTTTCTAGGATGTTTTTCCCAGCAGACAGGTAAGTTTGCCCCAAGGGCGTAGGTTTGGTCCTGGCCGCCGCTACCGAGAATGAGACGTTTACCGATCGTTGTAATTTTTTTGAACAATGAACAATGATTGCTGGATATTGGTGGGGACACGTCCCCTCCGTCCATGCCAAATCTATGCCCTTGGTTTGCCTAGCCCACATGGAAACCTGGCCACAATCCAGTGTTTCTATTCCATGTTAAGATTTTGCATTTGATTGACTATTTTTTGTTTAATGGTTTTATCCAAAGCCTAAATGTACTTCCAAATGTTTTCCTCATAATTATTTGAGAGAATGCTGCATCCACATGCATAGTTTCCTGACGTTCCTCCGTGTTGATAAGGAAGGGTTGGACTGGTTGGAGAAATTCCCACCTACGTAACAAGAGTTGTTAAAAAGCTGTTTGGTATTACTCAATACCAACTTTGACACACCGCTGCCTTCGTCTGCTTTGACTTTCACTTCCGCGTTAAAGCCTTGGGTCATTCATGTCGTTGCATGTCTGCACCTTTTATTCATTTAACAGACGCTTTTCTCAGAACGCTAACCTGGAAATGCAGAGTATTAGCTTGAAAGAGTTCAGTCCAAACACAAATGAACGAGCCAAAACAGATATGACGGAAACATTTACAGAAATTAGAGGAAAATATCTCCAGTTTATTAAGAACGGTTTTCATCTTCAAAACATATTCGGATAGTAATTATAAAACGGTATGTACACATAATTTCTATTTTAAGTTAATGCATGCCAGAGAATAAACAACTGATTTCTTTTCACCCAGTCAGAATAAACTCATACTCTCATAAAACAAGGTAAATAAAAGCAATACAAATTTTTTCAATAATTGTTCATCACAATTACTGATACAGTGTTCTGCGGTAAAAAAATAAAAATACAGGGCAAGAAATGATAACCAGGTACACTTTGAGGGTGTCAGGACATGGAAACGACCAGGAAACAGAATTCTAGATTCAAAGAATAAACCCACATCTACGAACCAGCAAGAAAGGGGGGTTAGGGTTAGCATTGGAGTGCTGAGTGCTTGTGACCCAGCATGGGTCACAAGGTGTTGCTGACAAGCAGAGTCAGAGGAGTACAGAGTTAACGTTCACACCACAGGTATAACAGCGGACACCAGCAGTCTACCAGACGAGTACCGATTGCTTCTCTGCTACAGTTCGGCTGTGTTGGGTTGAGGCCAAAAGCGCAAAGCCTTCCGTGCTCACGTGAGCAGGAAGTGAAGAAAGTTAGACAACGGTGGCCCTGGCAAAGATGAGTAATGGCAAGAGATGAACACACCCTTTATGTTTTCTCCTTGGGTAAACCCAAAGCAATTAATAATAATATTTAGTCTCACAACAATAAGACTGACGTACCACTCTGCTAATTGGAGAGGCGGGGGGTGGTGGCATCGAGGGTGAGGTGAGCTACACATCTTACAGCAGCTGAAACTCTTAGGCCGAGAAGTACTAGAATAATGACTGTACAATACCTGTGAGACTATATTTGGTTCGGTAGCATAAGACTTCTTTCTAGACTACTTCTGATGACTAAGTAGCACTGGATTCACTGCTAAATCCTTTTTTAAATTAAACACAATAAATACAAAATGTGGAAAAAAACATGATAAATATAATCTTTTGTCTTATTCTAAATCATATTACAATGTCAACCAGTAATGTCCTAGTTAACATATTGAACAGTCATATAATCCATTCTGAATTGGATTTTTTTTTAACAATCCATTACATTGATTTGCCTGCCTGACAGTAAACATTTTCCATAGATTTGTTTCCAGCTAATTTTATTTAGCCTCCCCAACGTACATCCACACAAATTTTCCCCATTCTTTGGTCTTGTACTTTGCCACAATATTACACCATTAAAACCAAATAAGAGTCTTGATAGACTGCTTGTTCATTCTCCAACAAGCAAAAGTCCAGATCCATAACAATCAACAGAGAAAACCCATATCAGGTGGTTTGAATGATGCTCTGTTACCATAGTAGTGATATTAAAAAGGACAGCCTGTCCGATCAACTTGGAGACCCACTTTAACAGCTCCAACAATAGGGTCTACTTCATTTTTTGGTAAAGAACACAAGAAAAGAAGCAGAATATACAAACGATTTAAAATGGGAGAAGAAAAAAAAAGGGGGGGGGGGAGCGAGAGGAATATACACAACTTCACTTATATGCAGAAAAATACAATCAATTGTGTACAAAAGTCGAATCTCTATCTTTTGGTTTGTGTTTCAGAGTTTGGGTATCATCAGAACCCAGATTACCCCCCCCCCCCCCTTGACCCTCAACCTTTCCCCCAACCTCACACCCTCCTCTGAGGTTTACCCTGTCCACCTAAGTCCCGGTTTTCTCTCCTCTTTTCTTCCCCTCTAGGTCAGGTAGGTAGACACATATATACATATAAATAAATAAGACTATATCAATATCTCTCTATATATGAGACTACAGGAACCTAGTCATCTCCTAGTCAGGGTAAACGGGACACCATCCTTGACCGGGTATCTCGCAAGGTATTGCTCTGCATCGTGGTGGTGCTCGTCTGGGGGGGATGAGGAGATGGGGCTGGGGCCCCCACGCCAAGACAGGATGTTAATGTGTGTGGGAGTCTCCCTGAGTTGGGGGCCAAACAAAAAGGAACAATGCAGGAGGCTTACAGCAAAGAGGGTGTAGCACAAACGCACACACAAGTATGGGACAGATTTGTCCCAAGTTATGAGCTGAACCAGACATTGATCTTGGAGGTGTGTGTAGGCATCTGACGAATGTATCAAGGCCCCTTCAATGGAAACATTTGAAAATAAGCGTCACCTAATTATGTAAAACGTAAGCATGCCACCCGCCCACTACTAAGACCATCACACACACCACTAAGACTATCACACACACTCCTTCTCCCTCAGGGAAAGCCTTTTTACAGCTCACAAATGCATACGGTCACGCACAGGCAGGCAGGCACGCACGCACGCGCACACACACACACACACACACACACACACACACACACCTCGATGGATGTAGAGATTCCACAAGTCTGTGTCATGTAAGGATAAATTGTTTGATTTGATTGTTTTGTTAATTGTGACCAATGCCACAATGTGTGTATTTGCGTTCATCTTTGCACATATATACAAACGGAGTATGTGTGGTCTGTTTTGTGTCTTTGGACCCTGCTGCTTGAGCAAGATGTGTGTACTCGTGTTTGTGCGCCTCTGTGTACGCACGCACACACACACACACACACACCCCAACACTCTTTTGTTCCTTTCTCACCGCCTACAGCATTGGTCGGCATATGTCATATGCTGCTTTCTGATTGGCTGTGGTGGTTGATGCGAGTGGGCAGGGGCAGGCAGTTCTGCTCGTTGAGAAGGGAGGTGGTCTCGTCTGTGCCGTTCTCCGGTGTGGGCATGGCCTCCTGGGGCGTGGTGGCGAATGGGGGCGTGACCTCCAAACGGTGGGTGTGACCGCTCTCGGGGGACTGGGGGGTGCTGTCCAGACGGGAAGCCATCAAGCCGTTCTGATACTGGGCCCTCGTTATCTGCGGAGATGTACAGATCGATCGCATGAGAGAGGGGAAAGTTGATCTGAAAGAGCCCGTCTCGGTCTCTGTTCAAAGATTTGAGAAGGAAGACGGTGAAATCTACAGAAAGAAAAGAGGGAAGACGAGAGAGAGAGACCGTAAGAGAGGAAAGAGACCGAGAGAGCAGGGAGACGAAGCTATGCGGAGAGAGTGGATGTGAGAAAGTGCGACGGTCTCCTTCGGCCCCCTCAGCAGGAAGAGGAGTGATGGAGAAGAAGCTATGAGAGACTGAGGGAAGGAGAGAGAGGAAATGGAGAGGAGAGACAAGAAGAGAGGGAGGCCCGACCAGTTCTACCCACCTTGACAAACTGCAGGTCCGTGAGGGCTCGGACGTAGAAGTCGGGGGTGTACTGAGGGGAGGGGGTGCTGTTGTTCAGTTGGCTGCTGCTGCCGCTCACAGACAGCGACTCCTGTCGGTCGGCCCCTCCGAGAGACGACGTCCGGTTCAGACCACTCAGGTGGGACGGGGAGCGGAACTCTAGAACACACACACACACACAAAAACACATGTTGCGTGTTCGCACGAACACACAAACACACACACACACACACAATAAATTAGAAGGCAATACGAGAAAATATATCTAGATGATTTATGTGGATGAAACACACCAAAATTTTGTTGCACACAGCCACACAATGAGTTAAGACATGCTGACATACACACACACACACACACACACACACACACACACATCACATTCCGAAAACTGTTAAGTCATGAACAAAGTTAATGTCCAAGAACATCCGTAAATGATTTCAGATTCTGTGGAAGCAGGTTAGAAACAGGTTAAGTTTGTCTACTTCAAGGTTCTCTGCCCCTGCCGCTGGAGAACTACCTTTCAGTAGGTGTTTGCAACCAACACAAAGAATGGTCCTGGGTTGTGTCTGAAATCACTCACTCATTCCCTACTCCCTACTCTCTACATAGGGAAATACATGTAGTGGACTATAGTACATGAGCTCAACAGAAAAAAAAATGTTCGGGCACTTCTCTTGGCACGGGTAATTATGTCATCGCTGTTGCACAATTAAATGTACCACATTAATGTCTTCTCACTTGTCCAGTTACCACTGCATTTTTTTTTTATTTGAGTATTTTGATTACTGTCCTGTATGTTTCATTTTCGTATTTTGTTTTCTATTTAAGCATATTTTCATTATTTATTCTCTTGGAACTTCTGGCAATGGATGACGGGATATCTTGCTTCGGGTTAGTGACCATCTGACGTTCACTACTTTTCGTGGTAAATTGTGGGATACATGCAGTGCACTATATAGTGGACACTAAATATTCGGACACCACTACAAAATGGCGTGGTCACTATATAGTGCACTGTATTGTGCAGGGATCACCAATCCGAGCCTCGAGGTCCGCTGTCCTGACAGTTTTCGATGTTTCCCTGCTCCAGCACACCTGATTCAGGGTCATTATGAGGCTTCCAGAGAGCTTGATAACGACCCGTTCATTAGAATCAGGTGTGCTGGAGCAGGGAAACATTGGTGATCCCTGATATAGTGGTTAGGGCAGTGGTTCTCAATCCTGGTCCTCAGGGCCCACTGTCCTGCATGTTTTAGATGTTTCCCTGCTCCAACACACCTGATTCAATTGAATGAGTCACTATGAAGCTCAGCAGAAGCCTGATAATTACACTTCATTTGAATCAGGTGTGTTGGAAGGGGGAAACATCTAAAACATGCAGGACAGTGGGCCCTGAAGACCAGGATTGAGAACCACTGGGTTAGGGAGTGATTTCGGACACAGCCCTGGTCTAGTACCTCGTCGACCAGGTTTAATCAGGTCGAATAAGTGCGGTTGCAGTAAGAACCAACCTGCAGGTCTCTCTCCAAGAACAGGGTTTCAGACCCCAGGGCTAATGAAAACAGTCGTACGCGGCCAGCAGAAATTTGATTGGCACACATCTACCAGCAGAGGGCGCCGTTCACACGCCACAGTCATTCAAGCTCCCCCCCCCCCCCCCCCCCCCCGCAGCGAGGTCCATCCTACGCTTCACCCCCCACCATCACAGCCCCCACCGCAGACGTACTAGCACATATTACCGCAGGGGAGGATACGTCCACCAGGGGGCCTCAGTGAGTCATAGGAGACCGTTTTACCTGGACATGTTGGTTAGATTAGTTGTCAGAGTCTAGCAAGCCACTAAACTAGTTAGAAGCAGATTGAGGGAGGGGGCCGGGGGGGGGGTCAAGACCTCAGGCCCCGCTCCGAATTTCTTTCAGTCTTCACAGACCTGCCCTACCCTCCTGCGAGACTAACGTGCAAGACTTCAAACCGTACCTCGCAGAGCACCATGGCTGCGTTAGCCACAGCTGAGGGTCCACACGTGTCGTGACTGTACTACACTGCCACTAGCATAGTTAGCGTGTTAGCATCTCTAACCAGAGAAACACTAGTGGTGCTGATGAAAGGCCTTGTTCCTAATGGAACCCTAGAGAACCCAAGCCTCAAGCACTGCTGAAGTCCAGACAGGAGAGGAACTGAGAACACGGGGGATGCCCACATCGTAGCCAATCAAACGGCCAGGTGGAACAGTTCCCACACCCCCAGTGCCAGACCAGTCTGGACGATGACAGAGCTCTAGGAAGTGGCACTTGGCTAGGTACCAGGGTTGGATTTCGAACTGGGCAATTAGTGAAATGAGTTATGTGAAATGAGTGAAGGTCTAGTTGAAGGTTGCAGAGAGCTTTGAGAGAAAGACTTGTTTCTCATTCTGATCTACTAGCACTGGACTAGGCTACTCACTAGACACTACCACAGATTCCCATCATGACTCTAGAGCAGTGGTCTTCAACCCTGGTCCTCAGGACCCACTGTCCTGCATGCTTTGGATGTTTCCCCCTTCCCACACACCTGATTCTAATGCATGATCGTTTACCAGGATTCTTCAGAGCTAGATAACGACCCATGCATTAGAATCAGGTGTGTTGGAGCAGGGAAACATCTAAAACATGCAGGACAGTGGGTCCTGAGGACCAGGGTTGAAGACCACTGCTCTAGAAGAACCCAGCTACAGAACCCAAATATGACTTGTAGATCCCAGCTACAGAACCCCACTACAACACTAGGAAAACCCATATGAGGAACCCTGATAGCTATAGAATGACACAACCACCCCTGTAGAACCCAGCTATGAAGCTCAACAAGCTACAGAACCTTACTAGCTATAGAACCCTAGCGGCACTCTAGTATAACCCAGCTTAAGAATCCTAATAGATATAGAACCCTAGTAGAACCCCGCTTTAGAAGTAAAGTAGATATAGAACCCTAGTAGAACCCAGCTTTAGAATAGTAGCTATAGAACCCTAGTGGCAGCCTAGTAGAACAAGCTAAACCCGCCTCAGTGTTATGGGCCCAGACATGCCGGAGGTTACCTGGCCACCTAGAGAAGAGAGAGAACCTCTTAAGAGAGAGGTGACGTGGGCGAGACGTCGACACTGAGAGAAGGAGGGAGGGACAAGAGGTTACCAGAGAGAGAGAGAGAGACACACACACACACACACAGAGACATAGAGATGAAGAGAGACACAGAGAAAGAGAGACAGAGAGAGAATTAGAGGGAGACAGAGAGCGAGAGACACAGAGAGAAAGAGACACAGTGAGACACAGAGAGAATCAGAGAGATACAGACTGACAGAGAGAGAGATACAGACCGACACAGAGAGAGATACAGAGTGAAAGACTGAAAGACAGTGCATGCGTGAGGAAAGTGTGTCACTGGTTGTAACATTTGCCTGTGTTCCCTTGGCTGGCTTCAGCCCTGCGTGTGCGTGCGTGTGACAGCAGGGAAAGAGAGAGAGAAGCGACTGTTCTCTCACTGCATGTACCTGAGAGGGGGGGGGGCTGGTCTGCTGAGTTAGTACAGAGAAGGGTTGGTTGGGGGGTCAGGAGGGGAGAAACGGGAGAAAAAGGGGGAGGGACAAACACACAGAACTATGACAAACTAACAAACTGAGCAAATGGAACACAGACTGGTAAGGTGAATGACAAGACAGATTGAAAGGAAGGTAGGACGAAATGGATAGACGAAGGGAGAGAGGATGGGGAGGGGTACAAAATTTAAGACACTGACGCACATCATCCACCTAGCAGACTTGTCCCCTTAGCCTCACATAGCGTGGGAGATGTTCAGTAAGACGCCCGCTGTGCGCTCACTGCTGTCTTCTCTCCACTAGGTGTCAGCAGCGACAACGACATATACAAGGGGAACCTATGCAGTAACTCATGGGACATATTTGCAAGAAATCCTACGAGCCTGACATCACTTAAAATTGATGTATTGCTCCAATCCATTAGATTACATTGTTTTGAAGGGAAATTATTATTTTGTTATTTTTTCTGGGGGGGGGGGGGGATAGGTGGATAAGAGTAGAGCTAGTTGGGTGCGAGGAGGATATGGGGTGAAAGGAGGAGGAGAGATGGGGTGAGGAGGAGAGATAGGGTAAGAAGAAGAGAATGATGGAGTGAGAGGAGAAGGAGAGATGGGGTGAGAGGAGGAGGAGAGATGGGGTGAAAGGAGGAGGAGAGATGGGGTGAGAGGAGGAGGAGAGATGGGGTGAGGAGGAGAGATAGGGTAAGAAGAAGAGAATGATGGAGTGAGAGGAGAAGGAGAGATGGGGTGAGAGGAGGAGGAGAGATAGGGTGAGAGGAGGAGGAGAGATGGGGTGAGAGATGGGGTGAGAGGAGGAGGAGAGATGGGGTGAGAGGAGGAGGAGAGATGGGGTGAGGAGGAGGAGGAGAGATGGGGTGAGAGGAGGAGGAGAGATGGGGTGAGGAGGAGGAGGAGAGATGGGGTGAGAGGAGGAGGAGAGATGGGGTGAGAGGAGGAGGAGAGATGGGGTGAGAGGAGGAGGAGAGATGGGGTGAGGAGGAGGAGGAGAGATGGGGTGAGAGGAGGAGGAGAGATGGGGTGAGAGGAGGAGGAGAGATGGGGTGAGAGGAGGAGGAGAGATGGGGTGAGAGGAGGAGGAGAGATGGGGTGAGAGGAGGAGGAGAGATGGGGTGAGAGATGGGGTGAGAGGAGGAGGAGAGATGGGGTGAGAGGAGGAGGAGAGATGGGGTGAGAGGAGGAGGAGAGATGGGGTGAGAGGAGGAGGAGAGATGGGGTGAGAGGAGGAGGAGAGATGGGGTGAGAGGAGGAGGAGAGATGGGGTGAGAGGAGGAGGAGAGATGGGGTGAGGAGGAGGAGGAGAGATGGGGTGAGGAGGAGGAGGAGAGATGGGGTGAGAGGAGGAGGAGAGATGGGGTGAGAGGAGGAGGAGAGATGGGGTGAGAGATGGGGTGAGAGGAGGAGGAGAGATGGGGTGAGAGGAGGAGGAGAGATGGGGTGAGAGATGGGGTGAGAGGAGGAGGAGAGATGGGGTGAGAGGAGGAGGAGAGATGGGGTGAGAGATGGGGTGAGAGGAGGAGGAGAGATGGGGTGAGAGGAGGAGGAGAGATGGGGTGAGTCCTTGGGGTGAGGCTTACCTAGAGTAGGGGCACTGAGGGCCATGACTCCGTAAAAAGAGAACGGTCCAGTTTCAAATTTCATGTTCTCGTTTCCCGCCTCTACCTCCACCTTCCCCTGAGAGACAAACATGGCACATTGGAGACAACGTCAACAACATTTGCATACATGTATACATTTTTTGGGGGTTTTTACAGAATGTTGGCGTTTCTTAAATTTAAAAATCACATGCAAATCCAATCCCACACTACCTATGTGCAGGTAGTATAGATACATATTCATTTAGATTAGATTAGATTCAACTTTATTGTCATTACACAGGTACAAGTCCATTTATATGAGCGTGTTTATAATACACGGATAAATATGAATAAGTTTCTATTCATGTTTATGTATTAGCTAAGCGAGGGTGTTTCAGACTGGGTGGGTTAGGATTGGATTGCATTTATACTGTCAGAGAGAGGGATGGGGGAGAGAGAGAGAGACAAAAGACAATACTGTACAGAGAGGGGACAGAGTGTCAAAGAATAGAAACACACATGCCACGGAGGACATATGAGATGAAATGGAACGCAACAACGACTACATTAGATCAAAGAAGAGAGAAAGTGGGAGACAGCAAATCAGAGAGAGAGAGAGAGAGAGGGAGGGAGAAAGGGAGGGAGGGTAAGGAGGCATTCAGTGTTGACACAGGGTGCAGACCAGGACCAGGGTGCTGTGGGCGAGGAATGTGTCAACTGCAGCAACAACACAGGACAGTTAATCCATCCATCCATCTCTGCCCATCCCCCCGCAAAATGGGCACCTACCGGCAGGGTAGGGGGGAGGGGGGGAAGGGAGGGGAGGAGAGAAGGGAGAAGGAGGGAGAGAGCAACTTCATTTCATGAACGTGTGGATGGGTGAGTGCTTAGCTCAGTGTCATCCCAAACACAGACACACCACCAGCAGCAGCCCCACCCAAGTGGCCGTGACCCTCAACACTCTGGGAGGGTGTGTGTGTGCGTGTGTGTGTGTGTGGGGGGGGGGGGGGGGGAGGCTGTTGGAGGGAGGGAGGGAGATATGAGTTATTCTAGTCGGACCTGTTGTTCAGGTATCCATCACCTTAGAATGGAGCCTGCTGACAGGACCAAGATCACTGACACACACCAGGACAACACAAAGACTTTTCGATGATGACAATCTACTAACAAAGGCACCTGCACCTGTGCATAAGTCTGAGTATTCTAGACCTAGTACAAGCTACCTGGAGAGGGCCTAGGACAAGCTACCTGGAGAGGGCCTAGGACAAGCTTCCTGGAGAGGGCCTAGGACAAGCTACCTGGAGAGGGCTTAGTAATATATACTAACTGGAGATGGCCAAGCATACGCTGGCTGGAGAGGGCCTAGTAGTACATGCTACCTGGAGAGGGCCTAGTAGTACATGCTACCTGGAGAGGGCCTAGTAGTACATGCTAACTGGAGAGGGCCTAGTAGTACATGCTACCTGGAGAGGGCCTAGTAGTACATGCTAACTGGAGAGGGCCTAGTAGTACATGCTAACTGGAGAGGGCCTAGTAGTACATGCTACCTGGAGAGGGCCTAGTAGTACATGCTACCTGGAGAGGGCCTAGTAGTACATGCTACCTGGAGAGGGCCTAGTAGTACATGCTACCTGGAGAGGGCCTAGTAGTACATGCTACCTGGAGAGGGCCTAGTAGTACATGCTAACTGGAGAGGGCCTAGTAGTACATGCTAACTGGAGAGGGCCTAGTAGTACATGCTACCTGGAGAGGGCCTAGTAGTACATGCTACCTGGAGAGGGCCTAGTAGTACATGCTAACTGGAGAGGGCCTAGTAATACATGCTAACTGGAGAGGGCCTAGTAGTACATGCTACCTGGAGAGGGCCTATTACACACTAACTGTAAAGGGCCTACCATACGCTAACTGGAGAGGGCCTAGCATACGCTAACTGGAGAGGGCCTAGCATACGCTAACTGGAGAGGGCCTAGCATACGCTAACTGGAGAGGGCCTAGCATACGCTAGCTGGAGAGGGCCTAGCATACGCTAACTGGAGAGGGCCTAGCATACGCTAACTGGAGAGGTCAGGCAGTACACACAAGCCGGACAGCACTTACAGAATTATTACAATGGGACATCCAGTTGAAAGATGTTTTAGGTTAATAGTAAACCTAGGTATGACTTGTGTGTGTTTGGGTGTGTGTCTATGCTCTTTCATTTCTTTGCTGGGTGGGTCTTGGTCAAACTCTAAGTTGACTTGAATGAATCATCAATTGGTAAGAGCCTGTGGAGCCCCAATCCAACCGGTTCCATTTCAGTCTGCTGGTGTCTCGGGCCACGTTCCAACACCGCCCCTGCCTCGAAGCCTCTGGTGTGTTTAGTTAGCGCAATGTCGTTTCCTTTACTGAGCAAAGTGACAGCCAGGAGAAAAGGGAGAGAGAGGAGGAGGGGGAGGATGAAGACGAGAGAGAGGTAGGAAGTGGTCAGAGAGAGGTCAGCTATCGCTGCAGCTTTCAACAGCTGACTGACGTGTGGTCAACAAACAGTGTGTGTGTGTGTGTGTGTGTGTGTGTGCGCGCGCGCATGCTAAGCCGCTGGATCTCCTGTCAAGGTCAGATCAATCTCAGTCAGAGGTGGTTTAATAACTTAGAGCTCACACACTGGGGCCCTGCCTGAAAGCCAACACTTAATGCGTGTGCAATGTCTCAATAAAGGCTTCGACAATGTTTAACTGCATGTATAAAGCATTTGTCTTTTTAACCGTTTGTGTAGCTGTGTGTAAGTGTATAATATGCAAGAAACACGGACTATGTTCACGTCCCCGGCAGCCCGCACCATGGATGGCATGCATATGTTTCCAGGGCAAGTTCCGACCCACACTAATTTACATGTATTCATTTAGCAGATGCTTTTATCCAAATCAACTTACAGTAAGTACAGGGACATTCTCCCTGAGGCAAGTAGGGTGAAGTGCCTTGCCCAAGGACACAACATCACACAGCCACAGCCGGGAATCGAACTCACAACCTTTTGATCATGAGGCCGATGCCTTAACCCGCTGAGCCATCTGACTCCCCCGACAGTTTCTTGGTGGACGCTTCATTAAAGCTTGACTACGAACCCAAACCCACACAGTCATGTTTCTATAATAGGAGTGGAATGAGAAGGGTGAAATATGTGAACTATGCAGCGTTTCCCTGTCGAGGGTATGAGAACAAAATGGCATGAGTTCATTACTGGAACTGTTAACACACACACACACCAATTTCCGATAACATAAACAGTCTTTAGAAAGACAGTTTTCTCCCAGTCTGTTCGCTCCTTACATTTACATTTATTCATTCAGCAGACTCTTTCATCCAAAACGACTTACAAGAGAGAGCTTTAATTCGAGAGCCTTTTTTGCTTTCTTTTTATGTTTTACAGAAGGTAACTCAGAAATAATTCTATTTAGATAATACATTCTTTGAATGGCAAGCGTAGGCAACCGTAAACAATATCTCATCTCCTAGTGGTGAGCTTGCATGGAAACTTCCCACACCGTGAGCTATTATGAGCGGCTCAACATGTTTACAATGGAGTCACCGCAACCATGCTCCCCCCCCCCGCCCCCCACACACACGGCTTTGTGGATTACTCCATGTGTGAGGTCTCCTGTGGGTAGATACCATCAAGATGAGTCGGGGGGGGAGGGGGGGTTACTGGAACATCCTGATGACTGTTTGGGGACACTAATGACATAGCTGACTGGCTTATGGCAAAGAAGACTTGTTTGTGTTGATATAATAAGCTATTCTCCATATTGACTGATTTGTTTGTCACTGTGTTATGTGTGTGTCTAAGACAGGGGTGTCCTTGAGGTCCACAACAGGACAGTTTTAGATGTTTCCCTGCTCCATGCTGGTCTTTATCAGGCTTCCACAGAGCTTGATAACAACTGATCAGGTTGTTAGAATCAGGTGTGCCGTAGCAGGGTAACATCTAAAACCTTCAGGACAGTGGCCCTCGAGGACCAGGATTGGACATCCCCTGTTCCAAGTTCTCCCATTCCCTCCCCTTCTCCCCTCCGGGGAGCATACTGACATCCTCTGCCTTCTGTCATCCCTACTGCAGCAACAGCTGGAATAAGACCACCCCTCTGTCACGCACGCACCCCCATGAGCTCCTGCCATCTGTGAACTTGTGTCGTATTATTCATGCGACCTTTGCGCCTAGTGATACCTGGTGTTCAGCACCAACTGAACCAGGAAACAGGTGCGGGGGAGGAGGGGTGGGGGGGGTGGGGGGGACGGACACCATAGAACAGTGGTCTTCAACCCTGGTCCTCAGGACCCACTGTCCTGCATGTTTTAGATGTTTCCCTGCTCCAACACGACTGATTCTAATGCATGGGTCGTTATCTAGCTCTGAAGAATCCTGGTAAACGACCATGCATTAGAATCAGGTGTGTGGGAAGGGGGGAAACATCCAAAACATGCAGGACAGTGGGTCCTGAGGACCAGGGTTGAAGACCACTGCCATAGAAGGTAGAGAGGGTGGCAGGAAGAAAGAGCGATGGAGGACCGACAGAGTGAGACAGACAGACAGAGAGAGATACAGACAGAAGGCAGGAGGGCTGGGCATGGCACCTGCAGTATGAGGATGAAGTAGTCGACAGCCTTGCCCCTCTGGTAGACGTAGTGCTGGGGACAGCGCTTGTCACTGTCGTTGAACTTGATCTCCTGGATCACGTCCGGATGTCTCAGGATCCTCAGCAGGACTTTGTCGGAGATCTGGGATGGGTTGAACAAGTTCACTTCTGTGTGTGTGTGTGTGTGTGTGTGTGTGTGTGTGTGTGTGTGTGAAGGGGAGGGGGAAGAAAGAGAGAGAAGTCTTATTAATGGGAGAGAGAGAGAGTAAGAGGCAGACTCCTAGTAAATGATCCCAACCCCACAAGACGAGCTGAGCATGACATCATGGCAACAACACACTGTCCTGCAAAGTCTTGTCACACAGGGACCTGTTTGTTTCCCGGGAACAACGTCAACACATGATGCGGTTAGCCACACAATGCACAAAGCAGACACGGGGAAACACTGGGTCACGAGACAGATGGACAGACAGAAAGAGAGAGACAGAGAGAGAGAAAAAGAAGAAAGAGACAAAAAACTGCCTCGTCATGCTAACCATAGCTAATGCCAATTTCAAGCCAATTTACAGGGTACAGCTAACACCATAGCTAACGCCAAGGCGCAGGCTAACGCTAAAGCACAGGTTGTTGCCGATGCTAAAGTTAATGCTAAGCAAAGTTAAGGCACAGGGCAATGCTAATGTTCAAATTTGAGCAGGGCCATATGCTCCCTTGGGTGATTCATGACTCTGCCAGCACCTTATACCTCACTGGGAACAGATCCAGCATACTGCAGAGACTATGCACCAAGGAGGACCAGACTGTTTTAGGGACTGTGTGAAGTGAAATACTACCAAAACGCGAACTATTTTCTTAACACATGCAGTTGGTGGTTTAACTATGGAGGGGGAGGGGAGTTTTCTTACCTGTGGCCAGGAAGCGATGAGCAGCCAATAAAAGCTGAGGAGAAATCTTGACTTTTGACTCGCTCTCGTTTTTGAAGGCCGAGAAATCTCGCTTATTCTTGTTGGGAGCCACCTTCTTCCTGTTGCGGTTATCAGCTGAGAGACACAAACGGACATTAAGCAGCGGACTGGTTGTGAGGAAGAAAGGTTGTCTATGAACCCACAGTAAAGTCGCTGTAAAACCCTTAGGTTTTATAAGACCTGAGATGTCATAAAGGTAGCTCCGCAGGTGTCAAGACTTGTAACATTCATGACCTTACACTGGGAGGAATCATGACTTTCATTGAGGCTGTAAACATCTTATAAAGGTTGGTGTAGACCAGGGGGTAGGCAACCTTGATCCTCAAGAGGCATAGTCCTGAAGGTTTTATACGTTTCCCTGCTCTAGTACACCTGATTTTAACGAATGGGTCGTTATCAAGCTCTGTGGAAGCCTCATAATTAGAATCAGGTGTGCTGGAGCAGGGAAACATCTAAAAATGTGAGGGCTGTGGCTCTCGATAACCAGGGTTGGTCTACCCTTGGTGTAGACCCTCATCTTCCATCGTAGAAAATGTTTCACAGTTAGTCATCTGGACACTGTTTCCAAAATCAATACATTTGACACCCATCTGGAAGTCATTCTCAAATAGAAAATGGTCTGAGGACTCTGATGTTATAAAGGGGTTCCACTAGACTCACTGTAGAGGTCAGACTCATCCAGGATCTCTGATTTGATGATCTCCTCGATGACGTCTTCTAAGGTGACCAATCCCAGCACCTCATAGAACGGGTCTCCCTCCCCCTCGTTGTTCACCTTCTGGACGATGGCCAGGTGAGATTTACCTGGAGAGGAGAGTCAGCGTGATCAAGCATCAATCTAATCCATTAAGGGATTGTTCAACACACCATTGCTAGCCAAATGACTAAGCATTCAAGTTCATCTAGGTGCATAACATGACTTTGTATACAGGCTAGGTAGTGTATCTCCTAGATTTACTATTTCAGCCGGACGCTCCAACCAACCCCCCCTGCGCACGCACAAACACACACACACACACACACACACACACACACACACACACACACACACACACACACACACACACACACACACACACACACACACACACACACACACACACACACACACACACACACACACACACACACACACACACACACACACACACACACAGCCTCCCTTAATGATGGTGCCAAGTTTTCCAATGCCCTTTCGGAAAAGATCAACTGCAGACCGACACAGTTGGCAAAGTCGCAGGCAGAGTCTCATCAATTATAGATGATGTTGCCAGGGTGGGGGTCTCTGGCTCTACAGGAACTGGTACCCACCTTCCAGAGGGATAACACAACCATTAAGTTGCATTTATTTACCGAAAAATTAAGAATTTTCTTTCCAAACATGACACAAAGAGACCCTGACAGACATCCCTGCTGCAGCTCTGCAATAGACAGTACTGCAGATAGACAGTACTGCAGATAGACAGTACTGCAGATAGACAGTACTGCAGCGTGACAACACAGACTTGGGAGAGAGCCCTGGTTTGAAATGTGATTACACTGAGCAGTACAGGTGTGTGTGAGTGTACATGAGCCAGTCTATCTCCAGACTCCTCTAACCTCCCT
Source organism: Neosalanx taihuensis (assembly GCA_030340665.1). Lineage (NCBI taxonomy): Eukaryota > Metazoa > Chordata > Actinopteri > Osmeriformes > Salangidae > Neosalanx > Neosalanx taihuensis. The sequence goes on along the minus strand of CM059309.1, from coordinate 3,281,643 downwards.
CTGCTTCTTGTCAATACACTCCCCCCCCCCCCCCCGGGGGACTTACTAACCGACACCACTGGAGGTCATATCAACCCTGCCGCACACCCAGACATACTTTTAGCCTTTTCCTGGCATGCCCACTTTTTTTGGTCCTTTTCACTACCCCCATACAATCTCTCTCTTTCTCTCCCTGTCTCCCCCCCTCCTCCCTCTCTCCCCCAGTCTCTGTGTGGCCATGCCTGCTGTTGTGGATACAGTTCATTTGTTTGTCCTGTCACAACACAGGTGGCGAAATCAGCAACACACACACACACACACACACACACACACACACACACACACACACACACACACACACACACACACACACACACACACACACACACACACACACACACACACACACACACACACACACACACACACACACACACACACACACACACACACACACACACACACACACACACAGCTTATAACACACATCTCCCCAGCTAGCCCCTACAGTCTGGTGAAAATCATGGTGTGTTAATACCATGAACAGACCTCAAAAACTGACAGACCTGTGTAATATAACAATGCATATTTGGCAATATTCTGACACAACTGTAATATAACTATGTACATTCTGCTAAAAACCTGTATATCCTGTTCATCCTGACACAACACTGTATATTCTACAAGACCAATGCTTGTATAATTGTATAGTCTGTACATATAATTGTATAGTCTGTACATAAGCATTTATCCAAGACTCTGCCTGCCCCCCCCCGTCCCGTCAATCAATTAGGTCCGTTTCCAAGGCTACTTAAACGATTACACAAGTCACAATTAGCAGCCAGTTAAGCAGCTCGTTTTGAGTGCCACTAATGCACTGATGTCATTTGATGCAAAACAACACAAAGCTTGGTTAGAAGCAGACAGGCATGCAGACTGGGAGACACAACCTAGAGACACAACACACAGAGACAGGACACACAGAAACAGAACACACAGACAGAACACACAGAGACAACACACAGAGACAACACACAGAGACAGGACACACAGAAACAGAACACACAGACAGAACACACAGACAGAACACAGAGACAACACACAGAGACAGGACACACAGTAACAGAACACACAGACAGAACACACAGACAGAACACAGAGACAGAACACAGAGACAGAACACTGAGACAGAACACAGAGACAGAACACAGAGACAGAACACAGAGACAGAACACACAGACAGAACACAGAGACAGAACACAGAAACAGAACACAGAGACAGAACACAGAGACAGAACACAGAGACAGAACATGAGTGCTTCCTGTTGAGCAGTGCTGACATTGCATTAGCATACGACTATAAGATCATCCATGCCCACACTCAAGGAACAGAGTGGCTCAAAACTGCACTGTCAGTATTTTTGCCTCCAAGACAGGAAGGAAAAGACGGGAAGGAAAAGTGCTGGGGGGGGGGGGGGGGGGGGGGTGGAAAAAGAGGAAGAGACAGAAACAGAACTAATGTGTGAGAGCTGATGGCCCTGGTTCCCCACAGGAAGAACGGGACGCAGTAAGAGGAACGTCGGGCCGAGAGACAGGAAGGTCACCTGACCAGCCTCAGGCGTTGGTGTCAGCCTGAGTCACACCACGCGTGTGAGTGTGTTTGAAAAGGACCTGAGGGCTGGATAGAAAATATATGATATTATATTTATTATACATCTTCAGTAGGCAACTGGCAGAGAGCGATGGGCAAAGACAGAGAGCGAGAGAGAGCGAGAGAGAGAAACACACCCTGGTGTTGCCTAGGCTAACACGTAAAAAACAAAACACACACACACACACAAAAGCATAGGAGAATGAGGTCTGGCGTCGCATGCATGTCTTATCAAACCTTCAAACCAGGCCGGTCATAAAGCTGTGCGTGTAGCTGGGCAGCTGGACTGGCCTGAGCTGACAGGAGAGGTAGGCGAGGTGGGTGGGATGTATGCTTATATCCTCCCTATCATTGTAAGATTGCACATGATTACGAACATAAATGAGCACTAGGTGTGGTTATAAAGAGGGACAATGGGCGGGGCTTCTATAAGGGGCAACAGGCATGGCTTTGTTCAACTGCCAGAATGACAGAATTCTACCGGCAACCTTTCGAGTTCCTTGTCGGGCGCGATGGAAAGTTCTGGAAATCGTTTTTTTTTTTTTTTCTCACCCAACTTGTGTGTGGGGAGGCGGTTCTCAAAAGGTCATAACTCCCATCGGCTTAAAAAAGGACACACACACGCACACCCCTCCTGGTGGGTACATGATTCATACTAGAAGCCACAGAGAAGATAAAGAACTGGATAGCATTCCTGTGAAGTCCCATCGTTGAATCCTCTTCTTACCGTTCACACCTTCACGTCCCCTAAACTGTGGAATAGTTCACTCCTGATCTCCATAGTCATGGGCCCTTTTTCACCTTGGATTGGACCATGGGGGGGAGAAGGGGGGGGGGTCTTACATCAAATTCATGGGTAGACAACAGTGGGTGCCATGGCAACGGGGCACCATGTGGTGGAGACTGGAACTCGCCATGCTTGCGGGGGGCAGGGGTGGTGGGTCAAAACTGGTCAGGCATGTTGCTATGGCACTGACAGTTGTGTGGCACAGACAACACAATCAATAAAACTCAATGAGCTGTGTGTGTTTGTGTCCAGGGACAAAGGCATGTAATCTAATTAAGTGCAAGCGGTGGTGGAGTGTGTAGTTTCTAAAGCACTTAATGCTCTTAACAGAAGTGTGTCTGTGTGTGAGGTGTTAAAAGACCCGTCAACCGCTTGCGGTTGAAACAAGTTGGCTGAGCCGTAACCTGAACCTTGGCAAGTGGCAGAGTTAGTTTCATTCACCATCCTCAGGCAGCACAGCTATCCTTGCCAAGGTCTTCACCACACAGCCAACTCTGCACTATTAAATCAGCTCCTGCACTGTTAGACCAGCTCCTGATCAGAATCTTTCCTTCCCTGTGGGGAACTTACGCCAGGCACCAGGTATCCTGCCCTACCCTACCCCTACCAGGTACCCTGTCCCACCCTACCCCTACTCACCTTGTCCCACCCTACCCCTACCAGGTACCAGACTGAAGGGGGAGGGGGCAGGTCATAAACGCTGCAAGCTCCAAGTATGGTCTTAATCTGGACGAGTGAAAACATGTTGCGATAAGACACACAATAAGGTCTCCTGTCTGTGACCTTGAGACAAGTTGCCTGAAGACTGAAGAAAAACACATCCACGCCAGAGAGAGAGAGAGAGAGAGAGAGAGAGCATGTCTGTGTGTCCTTCGGGAGAAAGAGCTCAACTACAGTGTGTGAGTGCATGTTTGAGAGTGTGCGTGTCTGTGAGTGTGTGTGTGTGTCAGAGAATGTGCGTGCATATCTGAGCGTGTGCGTGTCTGCGAGTGTGTGTCTGAGAGTGTGCAAATGTGTGAGAATGAGGGGCGCACAGAGGGATGATTCCTACCAGGGGAGTAGGGATCCATAGGAAGTCCCAGGCATCTAGATACGCTGCCTGGGACTGTCTCTGCGCCACACACACCTTGTTCTATTTTAGTGGCAGGTATACAGTCATCTCTCTATAGATAAGGCTCATCTGGGCTATGATCAACCTGCTGATAAGACCAAGCTACGTGTTAACGCTTATGTGATACTAGCTCTGTACAACTTCATCTGTGCAGCTACATTTCTGCCGGTGATACTGTGGAAAAACTTGAAAATCAGAGCAACTATTCCCCCTCTAACGACGGGAGTTTGTGTGCAGGCATAAGGAATCCCAGGAGACCAACCCCACCTTTCTTGAACTCCTCCAGCATCGAGTCCAGCTTGGTGTCGTGGAACACAAAGTGGACCGGGTGGTTGTAGAACTTAGTGATGGTCTTCAGCGTCGTGCAGTCGTCCGGGTCCACAAACGCCAGGTCTTTCACGTACAGAACATCCACGATGTTGGAGCGCTCGTCCTCGAACACGGGGATCCTGGTGTAGCCGCTCTCCATGATCTCTGACATGGTGTTGAAGTCTAAAACCGCGTCGCTGTGTATCATAAAACAATTACTCAGCGATGTCATGACGTCCTCCACGGTTTTGGTCCGGAGCTCGAGAGCCCCCTGAATCATATTAAGCTCCTCTTTGACAAGGTCATTATAAGGCTCTGTTACTTTCAGCATCCCCACCAGCTTCTCGCGGTTGTACACTGTGCCGATTTCCTGACCCAAGACGCAGTCGAGCAGCTTGCTTATGGGCCAGGATAAGGGGAAGGTTAAAAGCATGAAGAATTTGGTTACCAGTATGGTGTTGGCTCCTACAGCCAACCCGTGTCGAGAACACAAGGCTTGGGGCACGATTTCACCGAAAATAACGATACCGATGGTGGAGGCTACTACGGCGCCCAGACCGGACCCTATGAGATCGTCCAGGAGGATGGTGAGCGTGGTGTTGACCAGGACGTTTCCAAGAAGCAGGGAGCACAGCAGGTAGTTCCCTTTGCTCCGGATGGGCTCGATCTTGCGGGCGTATTTCTTTTCCTTCTCCGTGCCGCAGTTCTGTACTATGCGGAGCTCCATGGGGTCCAGCGCCATCAGACCCAGGTTGAGCCCGCTGAACATACCTGATAGGACCAGGAGGAAGGCGATGAGAATGATCTGGAACCACATTGGCAGGAGGGATTTCTTCTCCTCCACCACCCGCAGTCTCCCATCATCCTCCCCCAATAGGTACCACTTCCCATCCTGGCTGTCCTTGACGCACAAGCCGTACACCTTCTTTGGCTCGCTCTTGCGGAGCGGCTTGATTTTCAGGCTCAGCACCCCTGAGGTCCCCTGGTTGGTCACGTTCATAACACCTCTAACGACTATGTCTTTAGTGTAGTCGGCACAAGTCCTATTAAAAGCGGCTTTGGCGTTTTCTTCGCCGCTGTCGTGGTGGTCCTGGTCCTGGTCCATGAACTTGATATGTGCCGAGGTGTCAGGGGCAATCTGCTGCCCGTAGAACCTGAGGAGGATGTTGCTCTCTTCAGTTACCTGGATAACTCCGTCGTCGGTGGTTGTGGCGGGCTTGTCGCTTCTCTCCAGCCGCATGCCGAAGATCCGGGTGCTGCTACCGAGCTCTCCGACCCCTGCCTCGGCTCGTCCGCTCGCAATAATCCCAAAAACAACTAATAAAGTTAGCGTGTGCCCCTGCCCATTCCAGTCCGTCGCCATGTTTGTTTCACTCACTGCAAACTGGGAACTGACGTCACCTGCTAATTTTTTGCAAAGGCCGCCCTTCATTAACATATCGATAGAGTTTAGCCAATCCACGGCCGAGACGTAATATAATGAGCTTGATCGAGCCCCTTTCTTTAGCGTTTTTAAGGTAGAATGCTATTTTTTAAGGTGTACATTGCAGACACCCAAATATCCGCTTTTTGCCTTATGCCACCGCAATCGACTAAATAGTTCTTGTTTGATATTTACCACTCTCTCCACTAATCAATGAATATCTATCTCAAGGCCTCCACTGATCTATGTACAAATGCACTATCAAAAATCCTTATCTCTTGCGCAAGCATGACACACAAATGTCACATACAAATACAGAATAAAAAAGTTTTTAGTCGATTGCAAAATGTGTTTTTTTTCTGTGCGCTTGCGTCATCTTGTTGCGTCATCTTGTGGTCAAGATTTGGGGTTAACGAGGTAACTTCAGGTTTAACCTAGGGGTTTTGTATTGGGTTAAACCTCAAATTACCAGATTAACGCCAAATCTTGATTCGTAGTACAGGCCCTGGCTCGATCATAAAAAAACTCGAAACAATTGCCTGACACTAATTAATACAAACTAAAAATAAATGAATGACTCATTTAAATATAATATATTTAACCTACTACACGAATCAATACTTACTTTTCGTTATTATGACATTAACAGCTTTATTATAGCATTCAATGATGTTCCGTTTTGAAAAGGATGTTTGTTTATTTATTCACTGCCGGATAAAGAAAGATGGTGAGTGAGGAGCACCCCAATAGGCTAGAGCCAACGTTTTATCCAATGTTTGCGGGTGGGAAGAAAACATATGTTTTTAGTGATATAACTCAAGTAATCTACTCACACCCGTTTTCATCCTCACATCTCATAATGTTTGAATCATCATGGCCTTTAACAACCTGTTTCTTCCCTTGCCTAGGCCACAGACATCTAAGTAGAGATGTCTAACGGTAGGAGGCTATTGATCTAAAATTATTTATGAATGCCTAGAATGCACGTCCATGTGTTGACATCATGTTTTATATTCCTAATTAATTCCACAGAGAGCCAAGTTTTTGACCCAAATGGAGGGATCTTCACAGACTTCAACGACAGCAGGGTTCTCCAATCCCACTCCCCCAATCCCGCTCAATTGACCGCCCGAAATCTGAAAAACGCTGTGTCTGTTTTCCTGTGAGACCTGCGTGTCTTCTGTACCTTACCTATGTGTTCCTACCTGTGGTTTAAGTGTGTGTTATCCGTAAATTCAACCTCTGCGTGACCTGTTTAACATGTTTTACCGGTGTAAACCCTCATTGGTCCAGGAGTGTTCCATTGTGGAAAAGGTTTCAGAGGTATAGTCACAAAATCAAACTTTTGAGAATGACTTCTGGATGGGTTTCTACACGTCTTGATTTGGAAAACAGTGTCCAGATGATTCCCTTTGAAACCCTTTATACATGATGTTTAGGAAAAGTATAAAGCTGTTTCTCAGTCGGTGCCTCTTCAAATGGGGCCTCCACCCAGCCACTCCCCACACCTCCAGCAGCAACCAATCGACCTGGAGAGGGGCCTCGTCGGTCACACCTGGTTTCCCCCGGAGCGAGCGATTGCTTCGGAACGATTGCGGAACACTACGTCTTTGGGCAGGTAATCGTTTGCGCTATAATCCCAAACGCTGCCTTTTCAGCGCACACCACCAATGCCCTCTGCTGGCCAGTCAGTCCACCAGAGAGCCTCGTTCGAAACAGCTGAATGGAACACACCCTTCCCTCAGATGAGTGATTCTATAATTAGGGATATACATTTCAAGTCCATGGGGTGTATTTGTCAATTTTACCAAATATTATTGGTCATTATTTCAAACAATGACCAATTTGATATTGGATGATATTCCTCTTTCATTTAATACTAAAAGTTAACAGGTTCCATAATTTATTCTGGAAAAAGAATGCTAATTATATATTGGAATTTGCAGTTTTTGTGCTGTCCGAGTTCTTAAATGTCAAGTTTGCTCTTAAAACTTAACAATAAAATACATGTTTTTATATATTATTTCAGCTTTAATAGATCAAAAATAAGTATTAAAACGTGATAAAGCTGTTTTTAAATCTATTTAAAACATTAAAATACATGAAATTATTCACTTTATGTGTGTCCAAGAAATCACTGTCAACTGTGTTACCCATTGATAAAGCCTCTATAAATCAGCAATGGTTTGCTCTAAAGTCACATGACTCACATTGCTGGAAGGTACATCCTTTTTGGTGGGAACCTTGAAGACAATGTGGTAAATTTCAACTCCTCCTTGTCAATAATTCATCAAAATTATTGCCTACACATGGAGTGGATTAATTGTTCGTCAACTGTGTTATCAACATTTTCTTGTGTACTTATTTGAGATTTTTTTAATGACAAAAATGTAATATAGCACACAGAAATATGACTTGATCATGGTCATGTGGTGACATTTTCAACATCTTTAGCTAGCACAAAGGCCAATAACTGAGGAAATGTCAACTGTGTTACATGTCAACTGTGCTACACATCCCTAATGTATCCTGTCAACTGTGTTACTCCTGTCAACTGTTCTGAAATGTACCCCTAATTATAGAATCACTCACATAAGTCATAGCTGGCCTTGCAATGGATATTATAGTGAGCTTAGTATGATGTTTAGTTATCAACATCATAATAATTATGATCGAATTCTAGGCCAGTCAGACTCTTTCCCTGCATCCTGCCAGCTGCTACCCCCCCCCTCCCTGCCGCCAAATCCAGCCTAAGATGGTTCAGCAAGCTCTTCCATGCAGGGCTGGAGAGGAAGGACAATCTGCCCAGAGACACAAACAAACCTGTGAGCCTTGGTTGTTTTTTTTCCACTGAGGAAAAAAAAACAGTCTAGCTCGTCAACTGCCGCTGATGCTGCATTTGGTGAGAAAGTTGAGCCGAAGGTGGTTTGAAACTCAGTCGTGTGTTGAGATTGTCTGGGACAAGTTTCTCCAGAGATGGGTGGACAGGAGATCGCCCTACACAGCAGGATCCCCTTCAGATAGAATCTGTTCAGTTTCCTTCATTTTGCGGTGTTTGCCATCAAACATCAAAGTGTTTCGGGCAGATGGTTTCTCAGTCTGCCATCGGTTCTATTTGCGTGAAACCATGTGCCATCAATTCTCAAATGAGTATTGATGACTTATTTGAGTCATCTGTTTTTTGTTCTTTAAAAAAAAAAGGCATTTAGAAGAGCGTATCCATCTTGGAAAAACTTGTTGGGGAAGAACACCACCACCTCCTTTCCCATTCCAGCCCTTCCTCTCTGCCCCTCAGGTCAGAGCCTAAACGTAAATTTACCTCAGAACTTCACCTTCTCTCTTCCTAACAAAAAGTTCCACCGGTCAGACAAAAAAAACTTTTTGTGTTATGTTGGTGCTGCTATACCCTTGCGTTCCATCATCTAGTGACGTTAAGCGTCCCTGGCCTGGTCGAACCTGGCCTGTGCAAACCTTTGCCCCACATACCTCTTTAAGCCACACCAGACACTCATTTTCAACCTCCTGTTATTTTGAACAGAGCCTCCAACCCACCATATCCTACCATTTTACCATCCACCATATTGCTTTCATCAACTATTTTTTGTTGTTGTTGAGTACTGCTATACTTGTCCACTGTGGGGACAAATAAAGGATTGTTATCTCTTCTCAGTCACAAGCGATCGTAAGGCATCTGTGCTCGAGAGGAACTTGCATGAGTGTCATAAGCAGTCTGACCTGATCCACTCTGTTTTCTCCAGCTCCTTCTGGGTAGCTGCTGTCCCACACTTCCTGTGAGGAGTCAGGCTTTCCTTCTCCTGAAGGTAACCTGGACACAGGGAAATGTTGATGTTCTGATGCTCTATGTGAAGCCTTGTCTTTACTGATGCTCTGATGTCATTCTTGTGACATATGACACCAAAATGTCTCATGCTTGCCCAGAAGACGAGGAAATGGCAATGGTATTTTGGTGCAAACTGTACAAATGAAAGGTTTGAGTACAAATCCATCTTTTCCCACTGGTCAGGCTGAGGGGTGGAGGGTGGAACTGCTATCAGAGGTTTTGTCTTTCTCTCAGTGGCCCTGAGAAGATGAGATTTATGAAGAAAAATAACCCAGCTGCGTCTTGAAGGAAACACAAAACAATCAAATAAATTGGTTGAATAAACTCGTTTAGTGAAACAATATTGATGGATGGAAGTTATCAGTCCTACAAACAATCGGAAGGAATCAGGACAGATATAGATCAGATTGCGTTTCAAGTACAGGTTTTAAATGTAAAAATCGAAGGAATCTCAGTGACGCTTAAGAAGTTTCTTTGTTGACGTATCAACAACCTAAACACCAACTATTACAGGAGTGGTCAAATAAATAGTGTAAGCATACACCAAAATCAGCTTTCAGCAAACAAAATACTAATAATCTTGGTTATCATCACCATCAATTAAATACATCAATATAATATGCATTTATGTTACTCGTTATTATACTATATATCAATTAAGGCTATACATTGTAGACAGCTACATTCCATATAATATTCATTAAAGTGCAAAGTAAGTCATAATGCTGACATTGTGTCATCAGTAGATAACACTGATCTAATTCTGCAATACACTTACATATGGTTGCGTTTAAGGCGAGCATTTACCAGGACAAAGTCTAAAAGTAATGTTGTTCTAAGGAATTTACAGAAAACATGAAACAGACAAAAACATTGCTAGGTTCATTCTGGAAAAAAATCTAAATAAATACTCAATTAAAAATAGAGACTAATATAATTATTATTAGATTATTCAAATTAGAGACACAAATATACATGAAATGGAAATAGAGGAGACAATGACCTTCCTTTTGGGAGTGTTGAGTGATTTTAAATTTAAATGCATTTAAATAGCTCCACCTCATCAGACATACGTGGATACTTGTCTGTAAAATACTGTTTCTTTCAACTGAAAACATTATACAGCGGTGTTCAAGTAAGCCCATATATCCTGTGCATTCAGTCCAGCTATCCTGAGAAAACCTGGGCATGCCCCTATTGTTCCTAGCGCAAGTAGCATTTGGTCCATGGTGTAGCACCTTGGAGATGGCTGGTTGGTACGGTTAATTACGGTCATGGACCAGGTCGAGGTCATGGTTGAGGTCATCTCCATGTGTGCCCGTGGCCTAGGGGCAACTACCCAGCAGAGGGCATGGCCACTCAGTTAAATCCATCACAATTGGCTGCTGGTCCCTTGGTCTGACCCATCCTGGTCCTTGGAAGACTGTGATTGGACAGGCAGCAGGACCTCCACGGTGAAGCTTATGCGCTTCGTCTGGAAGATGCTGTAGGTGTTGTCGAACCTCAACACATCTGCAGCACAAGGAGAGGAAATGGTCAAAGCGCTCCATTTCTTCCCAGAAGTCCCCACAAAACCTTGCTACTCACACACTCCAGGCTGAGCACAGGTGAGGGAGCCATCCTCAGGTACCAGGTGAGCGTTGTACCTCTGGCTGGGCACAACCTCCTGCATCTGGCCTGCCTTCTGCCGATCCCCCTTCTTCGCTTTCATGAAGACCCCAAAGCCAATGTCTGCCCCTTCGCTAGAAAACTGCCACCTGGGGAGGGGGGTTAGCATGAGGTCAGAGTTACGCCCATTTGGTGGCAGTGCAAACTTGATTGACTTAGCTGCGAGATAAAAATAAAAAAAAATCAAGCAATCTACACTCGAATATTGATTCAACAGACGGCTGGAGAACGAGGGGGAACAAGTTCAGCAAGGGAGAGAGAGAGGGAGAAAGGGTACGATAGAGTAAGATAGACAGATAGAGTCAGACCTGAGGACGCAGCCTGGGAACAGGATCTCATACTCCATCTGCTGGGTGGAGCCTCGGCTGACCGTCAGACATTGCTCATAGTCCACCTTCACAGAATCCCGCACGTAGTACGAGGTAGGCACCGTTCCTGCCATATGCAACTGGAACACACGCAGGCAGGCACACCAGGAAGACGCAATTAGCATGGGACAGGGAGGAGCGGCTCTAAAAAGACAAACATGTACTGTACATACTGTTGAAAAGGGGTTTAGGAGAAAGGCAAAAGATGAACTTACTGTAAATATCCAGAGGCAGTAAGAAAATACGTCTAGGGTATAAATGTTTAGTGACGTTTTTTTCCTCATGCACTGGCCCTTGTGTGCATGTTCGTGTGTGTGGGCAAATGGCGTGTACGCATGTCAGACCACCTAGTTTATTGCCGTTAAAAAGAAAAGTCCTGAGCCTAGATCGTCGCTTTTCTATTTATTCGCATAAATCAAGACACATCAGACTATTTGGATCCGGATCATGTCTGAGATTCAGTACACAAACACCAACCCATCCATTAATGGACAGACTGAATCGCTTATACACCACCACCAGTAGGTGGCAGCGTGTTATAGACTGCAAGGTCCTGCAGAGTACAGTTTGTCACTATTACCACAAGGGAGAGCCACCGAGTATGAATATCTGGTTGGTTCGGGGGTTAGTATTGTATGTAGAATCATACGTTTGGAATGACAGCGGGCCCTAAACACGCTCAGCTAAGAACAGATATCTCTCATGTGCACACGCACGCATATTCATATCATGGTTGGGTAATAGTTGCTGATAAAATACAGTGCCGTTGCCTATCGTAAATGAGAATGACCTTTACCATTGTTGCACAATTCACCATGAGGTAACTACTATCATCTCTATCTGTTCAGGAGGACCTAGCTAGCCAGACAGTCTACATATACTTCACTCCCTTTAGTTGCCTTACATCTGAGGAGAGGAAGAGCCATACAAAACCAACTACAGCGTAGTGAGTCAAAGTACAAAAAAAAGCTTAAATCTGTTTTGACATCTAAAAACAGGAAACAAAAACCAAGAAGCATCCATGTTGGAACCATGCTAACTGTGGAATCACTCTGCACAACTCTGAAAGAGGCTTGGGCCTCCCAGTCCATCAAAATCGGTCGTCTTCCAGAAATTCCCTGAGAGAACGAGTTCCTCCCTGCCTCTCTTGTGAGACAGTGCTCCCATCTTCCTCCTCCTCTTGTCATCCAGGCAAGTCTACCTATGTATCTACAGAGACATCACACCTTGGGTCAGAGACAAGACGATGGACCATCTACGTTCCTCTACCCATCTGCTGGTCTACAAAGGCTTTCATCTGCAACAGATGTTTGCTACAGGCCTGACTCCTACTGGCACTACACAGGTGACTGTAGAATGTTCTAGATGACCACGTTTAGAGTGCTGTCTCTATGCCAGAAAGCGCTGCAGTACGGTGGGAAACAGAAGCTGCCAGAACACATTTTCTGCCTTAGAGAATGGTGTTGTACCTGGAGGCTCTGCCAGCTGGAACTTGCAGGAAACACAACCACACTACAATGAGTGACCTCTCACCCAGATTCCAAACAGGTCTCCCTCAAATGACTGATGGAGGAGTGGAAGATATGTGTCCAGGCTTCCTATTGGCTGAACCTCTTGTGTGGGATGTTGGGACGCCTAGCTGCACCTGCATCAAGTCTAACCCCATCACCTGATGAACCTACACAAGTGTGGGGATTATTTTGCAAGGATAGACGCCCCCCCCCCACACACACACACTTTCCAAACATAAAGTCTCCTTTCATGCTGTTTCATATAACACGGACAACCAGGAAGCAGAACCAGGAAGCAGAATTAGGAAGCAGGACCAGCAAGCGGAATAGCCCACCCATGTCTCTATCAGCTGCTGCTGAATTCCAGTGTTCCAAGCTGTAAATAATACCTCTACTAATCTAATACCAACTACCTGCTGTAATTAGCATTAGCTAATTAGTTAGTAGTTGGCATAAGCACCAACTACTTGCATTTGCCTACTGGCAGCATTCCAGGCGACTGCAACCCCTACCTCCCCCACACAGCAAGGTGTATCTTTTGACTTCCTTCCTGTGTGACAGGATGTAACCTCACCAGGGTGCGGCAGCTGGGGTCTCCGTCCGGGTCTGTCAGCTTGCCCCCGTACACGACGGGCAGCTCCTCAGCGTCGATGTGCTTCAACAACACTTCCTGCCAGTTTGCTGAGGATCCAGGGGGATTACGAAAACAAACAACAGTATATATTCACACATATTTTGGAGGTCAAAATTACATTATATAGTATATCATATATATATATATAAATGGACAGCAAACCAACAGCTATACAAAACTTTTATTCTTAGTGATTAAAGTGCCTGCTAAATTGGGGCAGCAAGAATAGGTATTTATGCGTGTTTGGGGTGTGTGTAGAAACAGGAAGCAAGGTGAACTATCCCTCACCCCCTAGAATGACAATCTTGTTCCGGGTGATCTCACTCAGGAAGTGCTTGACCAGATTGTAGGCCACCGGGAACAATTTGGGAGCTGAGGAGAAGAAGAAGAGAGAGAGGAACACAGTCTATGAAAAGGAAAGGGATGAACATGGGTATCTAAACACACAAGTCTAATATATAAGAAGAGCCAGAATGACTCGATGGTTTGTGGTCGGATGCTAAGACGAAGGTATCTGATAATGGAGGGACTTGCCTTTGATGACAAACAGTCGTTTGAGGCCCTCTGGATAGTTGGCCTCGAACATGGACAGAATCTGTACATACAACAGTGTTAAAAAGTTCTGCTATTGCTGGCTTAAACCATTAGCATGGGTGGGACTCCAACAAACAGTTACAGAGCTTAAACTTGGGGAAGAGAAACACCTGCTTGATATCAAACTCGCTGATAGGTGGTTTTGCTGTCATTTGAATAAATCAACTGAGAGCAATGAATGTAAAGTAGTATCTGAGGTTCTAAGAATTTGGTGTGTGTGTTCACCTCTCCATAGGTCTCAATTGCTGGCTTCCACAAGTGTTTCAGTCCGAGACCCTCAACGTCATAGATCATAGTGATGGATTCTATATTCCTCCCCAACTAGACAAAGTGAAAGATAGAGCACCATGAACACATGGTGTTTCCACAAGGTGTTTTCTTTTCGTTTTCATTCAGAGCTGTGGAAAACTACAGTTCCCACAATGCACCGCTCCCCTACCCTTTCAGACTGCAGGTCGCACTCCTTCTGCAGCTTCTCACAATCACGGATCTTAGACTTGATGAAGTCCTGTTTGGAGGCAGACAGGAAGAGCCCTTTGGGGTCCATGGGGCCGATGACATCATACCAGATTGGGCTCCCCTCGCGGTCGTACCCACACATCCCACCGGACAGGTACTTCTCTATCACCTAGGGACAAGCGTCATGACAACCAATGCACATTTAAACTGTTATATTCTGAAGGTGTTGTTTAATTTACGCTAGATGTTAGAGTCTAGGTTGGCAACGAGCTACTGTGACAATACTTTTGTTCTTAATATTAGCTAAAACGGTTGACAGACTAAAACCCGACAATTGACATGACCGTGTCACCATTGTGATTACCGTCTCAAGTTCAGAAAAGTTCAAGTGCAAAGCAAACACGGATAATCAGTCAGACACACCCATGTACTCCTCCCATGGGAGAGGTCCGATCACAAACCTTTGTGATAGAACAGGTTTTGAATGCTAAACATAAGTAACACGTTCTGTGTTATTTAGAGAGGAGCAGAGCTTCGTTCACCTCTGGAGGTTGCCACTCTGTGGTGATGGTGTCAACCGCCATCTGTTTCCTGAACTCCACGTGCTGAGGAGAAACATGGAGAGCCTATCAGGGGACAGCGACGATTGAGGATGACACAGAAATACATACGGTGAGAGGCATGGGCGTCGTTAGCCCTGTTTTAGGGGGGCTGAAGCCCCCCCTAAATGTTCTTCAGCCCCCCTAAATGATTATCGGGATTATTATCGGGCCGCCGAAGAAACACGATAATTAATAACAATATTTTATTTCGAAAAATTACCGGATGCTCTCGGTTAAATGTCGGTCACTTGAGCGTCAAAAATGTAACCCACAAGTTCGAAAAACTAGTGAAAAACGGATGTCTTTGGGAATCGCTGGCTGGCTCACATCGGTCTGCGGTACGACTACCCCCCCCCCCCCCCCCCCTTTCTTTCAATCCTAGAAACGTCCCTGGTGAGAGGTGTGCGTTAAGTGGATCAAGACGGTTTAGGCACATGCTCCCTCAGCATGAATGAGATAAGGAGCAGATGAACTGGAGGAAAGGGCTTCTGAACTAGCAGGAACCATTACTCTGACGAGAAACACACACATGCACTCACACCACAGTCTCACGTATGTGAGCCACACACGAGATTCTAACGCGCTACCGCTAAGTTGTTTCGTTTGAATGTGACCATCTTGCACAACAGTCCAACAAAGGTCAGCGTTGCACAAATGTACCGCTTGCAAAACAGCCCTTAATTCATCCCGTTCATCACACTGGAGTTCTTCTGTATGTGTGTATGCGCCAACGTGTGTGCGTGTAGATTAGCGAGTGCGGAAGTACTCCGCACTCCGCACTCGCTAATCTACACACAGGCACATTCTATAACCTCGGTCACAAAAGCAGTCTCACACAACCCACCATTGACTCACGTGGACACACATACACACTATAGTTCCTCACTCTCACATACGCACACACGCAGGCGCATACACACATACAGAAGAACTCCAGTGTGATGAACGGGATGAATTAAGGGCTGTTTTGCAAGCGGTACATTTGTGCAACGCTGACCTGTGTTGGACTGTTGTGCAAGATGGTCACATTTAAACGAAACAATTTTGCAGTAGCGCGTTAGAATCTCGTGTGTGGCTAGTGCAGACTAGAAAAAGAAACGGCAGAGGTACCTTCCGAAGCATGGCCTCGGCCTTCTGGACGTTGAAGTTCCTGGCTGAGAAAGGAGAGACAAGAGGGAAGACAAAGGAGGAGAGAGAACACATGCATGATGTTTACATGTTACTATGGGGCCACTTGGACATGGTTCCTTCCTTCCGCACGCACACACACACACACACACACACACACACACACACACACACACACACACACACACACACACACACACACACACACACACACACACACACACACACACACACACACACACACACACACACACACACACACACACACACACACACACACACACACACACACACACACACACACACACACCATCTTACTGATGGCTGAAAACAGGAAGTTCATGATTTTACACACTGTATGCAATATCTAGCCACCTTTAGAAATAGAGAGAGAGACAGTCGCTGAGAGAGAGAGAGAGAGAGAGAGAGAGAGAGAGAGAGAGAGAGCAAGAGACATACTGACAGAGAGAGAGAGCGATACTGAGAGACAGAGACTGAGACAGAGAGACATGCAGAGAGACATGCTATGACATCTTTGTGCCACTTTAGCACAAAACACTTTAAACTTTAAACTTAAAAAACTTACAACTGTGATATTTGCACCACTGTGTATACACCACCCCCCCCCCCCCCCCCCCCCCCCAACGTACCATATATATACCCATTCCACTCTGTACCCATGTCTTTTGCAATTCCATGTTACCTGTATCATTTGCACTACTCGCATCATTTGTATTATTTGTAACATTTGCATTCCATGTTACCTGTATCATTGCACTACTCGCATCATTTGTATTATTATTGTATTATTTGTAACATTTGTATTACTTGTCTATATGTATCATATCTGCAGTGTATCTTACATGGTATTCATTTTCATTTTATTAGTAGGCCACATTTATGTTCTATGTTTGCTCATTCCTGCCAAAGTAAATTCTATGTTTGTTTATCTTGCATAGCGAATAAACCCCCATTCTGATTCTGATTCTGATTCTGATTCTGATCTGTCTCAGTTGATTAGAGCGATACTGAGAGATAGAGAGATACTGAGACAGAGAGAGAGAGAGAGAGACATACTGACAGAGAGCCAGAGAGAGAGAGAGCGATACTGAGAGACAGAGACTGAGACAGAGAGACATGCTATGACATCTGTCTCAGTTGATTAGAGCGATACTGAGAGAGAGAGAGAGAGACAGATACTGAGACAGAGAGAGAGAGAGAGAGAGAGAGACATACTGACAGAGGGCCAGAGAGAGAGAGAGCGATACTGAGAGACAGAGACTGAGACAGAGAGACAAGCTATGACATCTGTCTCAGTTGATTAGAGCAATACTGAGAGAGAGAGAGAGAGAGAGAGAGAGAGAGAGAGAGAGAGAGAGAGAGAGAGAGAGAGAGAGAGAGAGAGAGAGAGAGAGAGAGAGAGAGACTGAGACAGAGAGAGAGAGAGAGAGATACTGAGACAGAGAGAGAGAGCGATACTGAGAGACAGAGACTGAGACAGAGAGACAAGCTATGACATCTGTCTCAGTTGATTAGAGCGATACTGAGAGAGAGAGAGAGAGAGAGAGAGAGAGAGACAGAGAGAGAGAGAGAGAGAGAGAGAGAGAGCTGAGACAGAGAGAGAGAGGCAGGTAGGAGGAATTATAAGCCAGGACTGCTTCATCTGAGGGTAGACAGCTGTCTGAGGCTTACAAGCTGAGCCCCAGACAGGCTGATGAGGCACTCTCACAAAGAAGCCCTTTAGAATGTCAGTTTCTGTCGTCCGGGCAGAAGACGAGATAGGTCAGTGACCTGGCCCTTCCTACATAATTATCCCACTATAATAAACCAACAACAAACCCATGCAAAACATGTTGATAATTTGAGCTTCCATGTTTAATGGAAATATACAAAAGACATTTGGACAACCAGCCTAATTTAAATGAAATGTGATTCATTTTTCCACAAAAACGCCTCCTTTCCTCTTATTATTCACAAGAGATGCAAATATACGTGACCTCAATGGCGCATTCGATTGTCTTCAAACACACACAACCACAAACTAGTACAAACACACTGTGAAGTGAACATAACTCACAAGCCTCACGAGCACAGAACCAGCACACAGGGCGTCATTGTCCACGCTTGGATGTTTCTCTCCGAGTCCTGACTGATAGGCAGGCATCACTTCACTACGACACCCAGCATGCAATGGTACAGTCAAGCGATTGTCCAATAAAAACCTTCAGCAGGTTCATCCCCTGATACTGCACTGATACTAATAATTTGATTTAATACAATAGTAAACTTTTTTAGCTAAGGACCGTAACGTATAGCACGCATTTAGCAAACGCTTTAACAAATGCCACGTAGCCAATATCATGGCTGAATTGGAACCTGCATCCTCATAGTTTGTGGTCAAATACTCTAACCATCAAGCTATCCCAGAGCCTCAGTTAACACACTTTAACTGGCATAGCACAGGGCCTCCTGTACAGGCCTGCCACCTGCCTACAGTACAGATACAATAAGCAGCACTGTTGTTCTACATGTAATGAGATTAGCACTAGATTAGAATGACTCAGATGGCAAAAGGAGGGAGAGAGGAGACAGACAGAGAGAGAGAGTGTGTGTGACAGAGCGGGAGAGAGAGAGAAAGGGTGAAATGGTCTTTACATCCTGCAGCCAAGAACAAGCTTTCCTTTATGTAGCAATAAACCCTGCCTCCATCCTCCTCTCTGAGTGGGGGGTCACTGTAGCCTCTCTCTGCAAACCTGACCTGTTCATCCAGCGGAGCTTGGTTTACAACCAGTACACCAGCACCAGAGGGCTGACACAACATGGATGAACATGTTATCTCTCTCTCTCACTTCATCGCATAACCTTGCAAGAACGCACTGTACACATCGTGTGGTAACTTCCCGGCGGTCGTAGCCCAATGAAATGCTAGACTGTAACGTCTCCATTTCAGCACAGCCCTGCCCGAGAAAGAGTCCAATTCTGAAAGGGAGGTGAGAAGCACCTCCATCCAGCACAGGGACACTGTATCCATTACATTTGATTAACAACAGCATCTGAAATTAAGCTCCACAATGAAGGTGCTCACCTCTGAGCCAACGGAGCAGGAAGTGGTCATGCTGGGCAGGAAGTTGTGAAACGATGTCCTGGATCCTCTCACGAAACTGCCCAGGGGTAGGATGCCATGAGACAGAGACGAAAAGGCCACATACAGGGAGGGAAGGAAGGAGGGAGAGAAAAAGCATGGGAGAGAAAGAGAGGAGACGGTTGAGGGGAAGTGGGTAATAGAGATAACTAATACATTGATGGACCCAATGACGGTAGCTATTCATAGTATGTATGAACCACTATGATCTGTAAACTCACACACAGTGGAATAACTAGTGATAACGTATGCACACAAAAAAAAAAACACTTTCAACATTATGGGATGTTGACATATCAGCATTTCCTCATAGTCATGCACTTGTTAAGCAATCTCGGTCTGCAGTAACAAAAAGAGGATTTACTTAAGGAATTAATTTTAGATTCATTTAGAATTTTAAACGGCTAACACACCTTCATTTGGAAATAGATAAGAATAAACAAATCGTCTACGACTACACAGAAAACTAGCATTTAGAAGACTGGAGCACTCAACTTGTTGTCTTGTCTGTCATGGTAATTAAACCGTAAAGACACGAGCCGTGCATTCCTGCCAGATTGCTTACGTCGTTTATCTAAATCACACACGTTCACTGTGTTACATTTATTTAATTTGAACTATCTCTCTTACAGAAATAAATGGGCTAGGTAAAAGAACGCAGTAAAATCCAAATTCAGGTATATCATTCATGATCATTCGTGACAAGCCCCAATGTTCTTGGAGCGTGACATAACTAATCCCACGATGCTGCTACAGAAACAGCATCGACTGTAACAGCAGTCATTTTACAACAACAAGTTTTGTAAATAAATGTACCTGTGCCAAAGCTTCAGCCTGCTTGGGACTGAGATCGCCAACCCTTCCACTCATCCCGGCTGTACAGAAAACAGTTTATATTTGTAAGTTGAACACCTGATCCCGCACCTACTGTCGGCGGACTGTGTGCAGAATCTGTCGGTCTGTGACACTGCTGGCGGGCGCTGTTATAATCCATCCCATAATCAGATGTCAGAAAATCCTAAATGTCAACATCCACAGAAACGCTCGTTTAAAAGGCAGCATAGGTTTTTAATGTTAAAGTATCGAGACCCAATGAAATGAAGCCTGCATTCACGTTTTTAACCACAGTATTTTTCAATGTATTTTTACGTGCAAAAGGGCAATAATATTGCGTAAGAGTGACGACGCAAACATGCAGAGATGCGGAGAAATTGGGAAAAATGAATATTGTTGCGCATTGCATCACTCTGGTTTCCTGTCTACGCCGGAAGTAACGTTCTTGTTTACCTTTTAGGGTCCAAGACAGATGTCTTCCTTGCAAAATTCATGGGTGACAGTTTCTAAATCAATGATGGATATTTATTTTTAGGAATCATAGCTCAAGTACGTGCATTTTATTCGCTATGGCCACGGGTTTCTATGGCTGGTCCTCCTCATATGTGCTGGTTTTGGTGTGTTCTCCTTCGTTCTTCTGTCTGTTCGTCACGGGTGAACAGGTAGCCTCGGTGGAGGTTGTTCTCCGAGAGCGACGAACCGTCAGCACCGTTTTGCAAGGGGAGGTGATCGAAGAGAGCTGGGAGAACATCGTTCCGGATGAACAGAAACAAGCGGAGCATGTTTTAGAGGGAGATCTAAGACTGGTACAGTATCATAGAGATCTGAAATAAAAAAACTGAAGAGCAAAATAATCTTTTTTTGGGTTAAACGTTTTATCTGTTGAATGAAGCGAATCCAGTCAGTTTCATGGCTAAATCGATCAAATAAATAAATAAATACTCATTTAGCAGACGCTTTTATCCAAAGCGACTTTCAGTAAATACAGGGACATTCTCCCAGAGGCAAGTAGGGTGAAGTGCTTTGCACAAGAACACAACATCACATAGCCACAGCCAGGGTTTAACCCACAACATTCCGCTCATGAGGCCATCGCCTTAACCAGCTGAGCCACCTGACTCCTCCTAGGAGTAACTCCTTCTACAATTTGGACAATTCACAATTTGTGATAGTCCTAATAGCAGTATCATATGTGCCTCTACATTTAGTCATTTAGCAGACGCTCTTATCCAGAGCGAATTGCAGCAAGTACAGGGACATTCCCCCCTGAGGAAAGTAGGGTGAAGTGCCTTGCCCAAGGACAACACGTCAAGTTGCCTCAGCCGGGAATCAAACTGGTGACCCTCTGGTCACTAGTCTGATGCCCTAACCTCTCAGCCACCTAATTCCCATCATCACTCCTTCCAGAAATGTACCACATGATAATATTATTCATCTTGAATCTTCAGCTGCAGGATGACCAGCAGAAGGAGAGCCAGGAAGAAGATGAGGACGACCAATCGAAAGAGCAGGAGCCGTGGATAGGTGTGGTACCCATAAAGGTTGAGAAAAGCCAGGCTTCCACAGGCAATCAGGAGTCTTTTGCTGCGGCTGTTGTCAACAAAGTAAGTCAAGAAAAAGTGTGGGATTGTGCTTGTTACACATGCTGGGAAGCCTAGAACTAGAGAGAGAGCCTTGCAGTAGATGTGAGGGAAGGAGGGGAGTGTGGAGGCAGCAGAGCTAACGTCCTGGTCTGTCTCTGCTAGATGAAGAGAGCCTTGGTTCTAGGGGCCTCTGCACTGATCATCCTGGCCCTCAACCAGAACACAGTCAGAGAGGTAAACAAGAAACAGCCCCCCCCCCACTTTCTGTCTCTCTCACATGCACGTACAGCCCCCCCCCCACCAACATACAGCCCCCCCCCCCCCCCCACACACACACACACACACACATACAGCCCCTCCCTCTCCCCATTCTTACACACATGCCCCCCTTCTTTAACAGTGCTACGCTCTGATGAACTCTCTGTGTGTTTGCTGTTCCAGATGGATCTCTCCCAGGTAATCTCCAAACCAATCATTGTCATCCAAACCTCAGAGAATGTCACCAAGCTCATTGGGGCCCTCCTCAGGTAACCCTTCCTCCCTCCCCACACACACACACACACACACACACACATAGACTTGGGATCACTTAGTTCCCTTCTAGTGTCTTTTTCAGCGATGCTCCCATGAAATCACCTTTCTGGACTTGACCACTCCCTTTCTGCCCAGGGGTCTTCAGGCAACAGCCAAAATAACATACAAGACCATTCTACAGGATAATTTGGTAAGAATCCTTGCTTTGGTTGCCTTCATTTCTCTTTTTTTGTGTTGTCAATACTGTCACCCAAATGATGAATGGATATTTCATGATTGAGTGGTTGAGCGAGGGCCACTGTGGGTGAGAGACCGTGTGACCGTGTCTGGTTCCCTCTCCTTGATCCTTTAGGGGGCGACCCTGACCCTGTGGTCCACCTGCGGGCGCTCGAGAGGGGGTATCTACGGGGAGTGGCAGGGGGTCATCTGTACAGGAGAGACCAACTCACAGGTCCAGGTGGGGTGGGGGGGATGTCACTCACTATACACACATCCATACACACACAGTGGTACATACAGTTAAACATCAACACACTCATGACATGAATGTGCTATCCTCAGATTATATAAATCCACATATGTAGACAGACAAGTGTGCTCATCATACACAACACTCGTAACCTCGTTATACAACAAGTGGACTTTATATATACATGCTCTATACATACTTTACATCTTACCTACAGCCTACCTACACTACCTCTTCACCTCTCCCCCACTCCTTCCCCATCTCCCCCATCTCCCCCTACAGAAGTACCTGCAGCAGCTGTGGAACACTGTCGTCCTGGTGGCTCTGCTACTCTGCACAGGGGTCATAGTTCAAGCTCGCTGGCAGTATCACGAGACCCAGCTCAACGATGAGTCGGAGGTAAGGTACTGCTCTCTGCTCTAACGCCACTCGCCCACGGGCGGTCTGGCACGGCAGGGAGGGAGGGAGGGCTGTGGAGACAAGTGAGACTGGCGATGGTGGGATGAGCTGAACAGTTACGACCAGGTCCTGAACTCCGACCTCTGACCTCTCCTGCAGTTGCTTCCAAAGCAGGACATCCTGAAGAGGCTGTCGTCTCTGCAGACCAGGACGTACCGCCAGCCCAAGCTGTGGTGTGAGCCGGGCCAGGCAGCAGAGAACGACCTCTGTGCCGTCTGCCTGGAGCCCTTCAACAACAACCAGGTCAGCACCACCTCCCCCCACACACGCACACACACATTCATAAACACTCATTCTCACACATACTCCCACACACACACAAAGCCAACAACAACCAGGTCAGCATTACCAGCTATGTAAACATAATGTTTAACAGGTAGACCTGGCTGTTACAGGTGTGTTCACCATTCTTGTACTGTGGAAACTTTGTGTGTGTGTGTGTTGCAGTGTCTTCGTGTCCTGCCCTGCCTGCATGAGTTCCACAGAGACTGTGTGGATCCCTGGCTGCTCCTGCAGCACACCTGTCCTCTATGTAAACACAGCATCCTCAGTGAGTCTCTCTTCCTCCCTCTCCCTCCCTCAAACCAGTTCCCGCTCCACGCAGCACATCCTTGGGTTCTGAGCAAACCATCTGTCAAAATTGGACTTCATACAAAGCCCAGTTCTCGAGTTAATCGAGCCACACACACAGACACAGACAGACACAGACACACACACACACATTCCTGCCTTCAGAGATATAAATCTTGCTCAGACAGGCTAATTTGTTTAGTAAAACATCCATGGTAGGCATTACACAAAATAAAACATGACAGAAACCTCCCTAAGACCTTCTCCCTTGTTTCCTGTCACTAGGTAGCCTCCGCAGAGACAGTTAACAACAAGTTTAGGACCGCCCACTCCAACCCAATTACCAATGAGATCACGTCATCTTGTCTTCAGACCTCACTTCCTCCTGCACTGGATTGTGGGAACAGGGAACTCCACACAGCAGCTGGCTACTTGATGGAACCGTGGTCTGGGTTGACCCCTGAGTCACTGGGTTCAGACAATCCAGACACAGCTTCATCAAAAACTGTAAACAATACTTGATATATCATCTCAACAGTACTGTCATAGCACAGTATGACGTCTTCCCAAGGTTTTGTAGCTGTATTCCCCTACAGTGGCTCTGGAAGGTGTGTAGAATAGGTCCAAGTACTACGGATGCCCATGGTTTTAAACGGGTCATTTTAAACCAATGCAACACAAAGGAAATTGACAAGGAAACATATTTGCATGGGTGTCAAATGTTACAGAAATAGGACACGTTCTTATATTCTTAATATGCAAAAATTCAAAACAATAACATTGATCTAAATGAACTGAACATTTTTATGGTGCGTACTTATAATCTTAAATTAATGATTGCATTAAATGTCTTAACAGGCTACTAATACGAGCCTAGACATGATCCAAAGCAAGACCAGAAATGAACTTACACTTAAATCCCTCTAAGCAAGAGATGTCTCTTTAAGATGAGCTGCAGGTCACAACCCCTGAATGGCAACCAGCCAATGATAACGTGTCTGGGAAAGGTGAAAGGTTGCCAGGAACCAATAGAATGACTTGAATGACCGTCACTGCACATCCTCCATTCAGTCGATGAAACAGCACTTTGTGAGGTGAATTATTTGAGAATAGAGCTTAGTAGTGACCTTGAGTGAACCTAGTTCCTGGTAAGGAGCAGTCAGCACCCATCTCTAATGGTGGTCCTACGGGAAGTTGTTAGGAAACCGCTTAGTTACCTCACACTCAAAAACCTGAAAGTATTGTAATTCTCTAGGTCCTTACAAGAATGCCCAAATGAGAAACTGTATCATTGTATTTATTCATTTATTGTGTTGTATATTTTTTAAAGATAACTTCAAAAAGCAATCATAAATGTGTTCTTTGTAAAAAAAAAAAAAAAAAAAAAAAGATTCTCACACAGTGGATTCTGTTTCCTATTTAGAAAGTAGTCAATTGGTGCATGGCAGCTGTAGAACGTTCTGGAAGCTTTTGCTTGTCTCCTCGAGTTGCACGAGGACACACTGGCAGCCAACATCTAGCTTGTGAGGACTGCCCATCTTGCTTTTCATGTCGTTGAGGTTGGATAATCCAACGCACACACCCACCCACCCACCCACACACACACACACCCACACACACACACACCCACACACACCCACACACACACAGAGGCCACCTCTGAACATTGATTCCAGGTCTTAATAAATTGATTTGTTTCATGGCAAAAACACAAAGCTGTTTGTTGTCTTTCTCCACTACCACTTTGGCATATTTTCAAAATAAACTGGGCCAAACAACCGCAACAAAGATACAAAAGATAAAAATACGTGTTCTCTGACGAACACTCGGCAAAAACTGCTCTGTTCTGTTATCGCTCAACTGACCCATTTGAACTAGATGAACTAGTGTTTCATGACCGCAGAACTAAAAAAAAAGCCTTTGAACATGACCTTGGTAATGGGAAGGAGGACTGCAGGAGACCGCTGACCTTAAGAAGTTTGCTAAACCGGGGTCACAACCTTTGACCTCTGCCTTCTGGGATGGCTGAGCCATGAATTTTAGCTCAATCTCCGCCCTCTCTTCCCTTCGTTCGGACCCACTGCCACCACTGTGTCCTTATCTTGTTCGCAGTCTGCTTGGCCGTCCTCCAGGGTGAGTTGTCACGGTGATGGGTCATCAGAAGGGGATCATGCCCTTGGTTCTCTTGCGGTCAGACATGGCCCTGCGGTTGTGGTTGGCCCCGCGGCTCTTGTTAGCCTCCTTCTTGCGGCGGTCCAGGACGGTTTCCTGGGTCTGGCCCTGGCCCTTGGGCCGGCCCCCCACCTGGCTGGGAGGAGGGTCTGGTCTGTACCTGGAGAAGGGGGAGGGGATCTCTAAAAAAGGTCTGTTTGTGACAGTGTGCATAAGAGAGAGCCAATATGTGTGTGTATCTATTCGGATGAGAGTGGATGTGTAGGTGTGAGAAAGTGTAAATGTGTGAACGTGTGTGTGTGTGTGTGTGTGTACCCCCTCCTCTGCTGCATGGTGGCTCTGCGGGCCTCGGCTCTCTCCCTCAGCACAGCTGGGTCCTGAATGAACTGGTCTCTCTTCACTCCGCCAGTCTGTAAGGGGGGGGGGGGGGGTGGGGGGGGGGGGGGAGGGAGGTGGTGAGCAGCTGCCCTGAGCAGACACAGAAACACAGCCCAGACACGTGGACCAAGGCTACCTCCTCTGGCTCCTCGTCCTCCTCCTCTTCCTCCTCCTCCGGAGCTGGCCGGCCACCTGTACGCAGTACCTGAGGCACGGTGAAGGGCCTGGGTGAAGGAGGGAGGGAGGAAAAGGTTGTGAGAGAGAAAGACAAAAAGCCTTTCAATTATGAAAAACCAGCCACTGAGATGATAGCAAGAGGGAGAGAGAGATAAAGGGAGAAGGAAAAAAGGAGTGAGAAAGAAAGGGAGAGAAAGAAAGAAAGCTGCGGTGTGGACCTGCGGTTGAGCAGGTTGCTGTCTCCGTCCAGGTCGTTGGCGCCCACTTGGTTGACGTCGTAGGTGTCGTCGTATTCGTCGTCGTAGTCGTCCAGGGCGAAGGCCGGGTCGCCGGGGGTGACGATGACCTCGTCCACCACCGTCTCGTAGGCGAGGGTAGCGGGCCTTCTGCTCGGCGATGTGCTTCTTGTCGTTCAGCAAGTCGCGAGCGGTCTCTCCTTTCCTGGGGGGCGGAGTCAAGGGTTCAGGAGTTGATGAGTTCACAGCCCCTGTGTGTTCTGTGATTGGGTGTCGTGTCAGAAGGAGAAGGAGAGGGGAAGGAGGGCAAGAAGAGGAGTAAGAGAAAAGGGGAGGGAGAGGAGAAGGGGAGGAGAAGGGGAAGAGGGGAGGAGAGGAAAAGGGGAAGAGAGGAGGGAGAGGAGAAGAGGGCGGGGAGAGGGGAGGGAGAGGAGAAGGGGAAGAGGGGAGGGAGAGGAGGGCAGGAGAGAAGAGAAGGAGGGCAGAGGAGGGGGAGAGGGGAGGAGGGCAGGGAGAGGAGAGGGGGAGGGGGGGTGGGAGAGGAGAAGGGAAGGAGGGCAGGGAGAGGAGAAGGGGAAGAGGGGAGGGAGAGGAGAAGGGAAGAGGGGAGGGAGAGGAGAAGGGGAAGAGAGGATGAGGGGAGGGAGGGATGGGATGTAGAAGACTCACCTCCTGCCCTTCCAGATGCGAGACATGTCCACCTGCTCCCTGCTGAAGGACGTCAAACTCGTCATCGTCAAACACGTTGGACCTGCTGGCCAGTACGGGAGCCGTCTCCTCCTTGGCCTGCCTGGTGGGACAGGAAGACAACACGCTGACACGCTCGTACTCTGGGCGTGTGTGTGTGTGTGTGTGTGTGTGTGTGTGTATGTGTGAATGTCTGTGTGAGACCCCGAGGACATTTGATTTACATTTTTTAAATAGAAGTTGAGAATTACTTCTGGATGGGGGTCGAATCGTCTTGATTTTGAACAGTGTTTAGATGATGACATTTACATTTAAAAGCAGACACTTTTATCCAAAGAGAGAGCTTTACAAAAGAGCATCGGTCACTGAGCATAGCAACGTGATAGACCCCAAACATAGCAGGCTTATAGATTATGAAACAGACATCGTGAGAACCAATAAGTGCCAAGGGAAGAGCTATAAGAGCTTTTAGCCAAACAAATTACAAATTTAAGGTGAGTCTCCGACAGTCACCTGTGGGATGCAAACAATTAAGCAACAACAATAGCGAGTTTCCGCACGGGGATTAACAAGTAATTCTGAACAACAACAGCAGATGATATTTCTAAGTGCCTTAATATTTCTAAGCACCATTAACATCTTTGATTACTTTTTCTACAAAAGAAGACAAATGAGGGTCTACACCGACTCTCCCTCCTTCCCTCCCCTTTGCTTTCCCCTCTCTCCCTCTCTGTCTCCCAGGCAGGAGGCAGGTGGGGCTGTGTACCTGGGCATGGCTCTGTCCAGCTTGAGCAGGTCTGGGGCCAGCCGCTCCTCAAGGATGTTGTTGATGACGAGCTCGGAGCTGTAGCCGTACTGCTGCAGGCAGGCCAGCAGGAAGCCCTCCCCCAGGTCAGGAAGCAGCTCACTAATGTGGCTCAGCAGGGATTCTAGCTCCCCCGCACTCACAGTACAGGACGCCCCCTGAATGTGCACGCGCACACGCACACACACACAGCAACAGCAGTCACACACACACAAACACACACATAGCAACAGCAGTCACACACACACCCACAGCAACAGCAGTCACACAATCACACACACACAGCAACAGCAGTCACACACACACACACACACACACACACACACACACACACACACACACACACAGCAACAGCAGTCACACAATCACACACACACAGCAACAGCAGTCACACACACAGCAACAGCAGTCACACACACACACACACACACACACACACACACACACACACACACACACACAGCAACAGCAGTCACACAATCACACACACACAGCAACAGCAGTCACACACACAGCAACAGCAGTCACACACACACACAGCAACAGCAGTCACACAATCACACACACACAGCAACAGCAGTCACACACACAGCAACAGCAGTCACACACACACACACAGCAACAGCAGTCACACAATCACACACACACAGCAACAGCAGTCACACACACACAGCGACAGCAAGCACACAATCACACACGGCTGTTTAGCAACAAGTAATAACATCATGACTTCAGACTCCACGTCCAGGATGACTCACATTGATTCCTTTCAGGTGCATATCCATCATGGCCTCCGCTCCCCTGGGCCTCTCCCCTCCCTCCCCGGGTTCCCGGGCCCCCAGGGCCCCCTCTCCTCCCCAGGCCCCAGCTTCCCCATCCGCCCTCTGGGCAGCACCCAGCCCGGGAGAGGTCTGGGTCCGGGGCCTCCTCCGGCCCATGCTGTCCCAGGCACTCGCCACACCATGCAGCAGGTAGGAGGTCCGGGTGTCGTCACTGGAATGGGGCGGGGTTAAGGAATGGGCGGGGTTAAGGAACGGGGCGGGGTTAAGGAATGGGCGGGGTTAAGGAACAGGGCGGGGTTACAGAGCCACTGATCCACCTATATCTATCCCCTAACAGGCTGCGTATGACATCTCTACTACTAGAGCACCTCCCTATAACTGTAGAACGGTCCCTTGACTGGAGAACCTTCCTATAAATATAGAACGTTACAGCAGAGTCAGTCTCCCGGTACTCAGGGCCCAGTGTCCTGCATGTTCTAGAATATTCCCTGCTCCAACACACCTGATTGAATTAAGTGGTTGTTAACGAAGCCTCATAATTACTAGTCATTTGAATCAGGTGTGTAGGCTCTCTATTGATCAGCCTTTGCCATAACCGTGTTCCAGTGCAGTTAGAGTTTTTATAATAATAATAATATATATCAGAGTTATATAATAATAATAATAACAATAACAACATATTGCTGATGGTGTATTCAGAATCCATCTTGGAGGATACAGAAGAGGAGAGGCCTGCTCGAGAAGGCTGATGTCATCAGCGACAGGGAACTGCTCATCATAGTCACACAGGAACCTGAGGGAGAGAGGAGAGGGGACGATGGAAAGAGGGAGGAGAGGGAGGGTGGATAGAGGGAGATGGTGCAGGTAGATTAGTGATCCAGTGTGGTCAGCATGCGTGCCAGATGTGACAGCACCAGCTGGGTCACATGTGTTGGGGTTACTACCTCTTCTCTGGTAGGAAAGCTGTGAGGTGCTGTAACAGTTCCTCCACAAATGTCTGAATGTTCTCTCCACTGTGGTGAAAGAAAAACAAAAACCCTGATAAGACTGGACAGTGTGTGTGTGTGTGTGTGTGTGTGTGTAGGTGTGTGTAGTTTTGCAGAGGGGTGTGTGTAGGTATAGGTGTGTGTGTGTTTCACCCCTCCAGGATGGGCTGCAGACAGCTGTGCAGGAGCAGCAGGTGAGCCACCTGCACCATCCTCCTGCGAGAGTGACCCAGCCTCCTCCACAGCTCCTCCTGAACACTGACACACACACACACACAGGCACAAACACACACAGGCACAGGCACAAACACACACAGGCACAAACACACACGTATGAGCAGACACACACACACACAAACACACACGTATGAGCACAGGACACGCACACAAACACACACGCGTATGAGCAGACACACACACACGTATGAGCACAGACACACGTACAAGCACAGACACAACACACGCAAACATGTACAAGCACAGACACACACAAACGTATGAGCACAGACACACACACGCAGGGTCAGATCCACCAACACAGCCCCGCCCACTTTAAAGCCCCTCCCCCCAGACAGACACATGCACGCCCCCGGCAGACACACTAACCTGTTGTTGTCAAAGTTCCTCTTCCTCACAGCCTTCTCCATCTCAGGCACCACAGTCTCATAGAACGAGGCCAGCCTGCTCAAACAGGGGACAAAGACAACTAATGAGGCTCCACACCTGACCCAGCCACACCCCCACACCTGACCAGGCCACACCCGGCCACACCTGACCCAGCCACACCCCCCACACCTGACCCGGCCACACCTCCACACTTGACCCAGCCACACCCCCACACTTGACCCAGCCACCCCCCCACACCTGACCCAGCCACACCTCCACACTTGACCCGGCCACCCCCCCACACCTGACCCAGCCACACCTCAACACTTGACCCAGCCACCCCCCCACACCTGACCCAGCCCACACCTCCACACTTGACCCGGCCACCCCCCCACACCTGACCCAGCCACACCCCCACACCTGACCCGGCCACCCCCCCACACCTGACCCAGCCACACCCCCACCACCTGACCCGGCCACACCTCCCACACCCTGACCAGGCCACACCCCCACACCTGACCAGGCCACACCCCCACAGAATTGGGCTGGAGGGCTCACCTAGAGAGGAAGCCATAGGAGTGGAAGGTGGAGCAGGCAGGGGGGTAGACCGTCTAAGAAGGCGTGGATGGTGGTGCAGGTGTCACACAGGTACAGAAGCAGGTCCACCAGATCCTGGGAGGGGGAGGTGGGTGGGAGAGACTCTGGTGAGACAAAGAGAAAGACAGAGAGAGGGAGAGAAAGACAGAGAGAGAGACAGACAGAGAGAAAGAAAGAGAGAGAGAGAGAGAGAGAGAGAGAGAGAGAGAGAGAGAGACAGAGAAAGAGAGAGAGAAAGAAAGAGAGAGAGAGAGAGAGAGAGAGAGAGAGAGAGAGAGAGAGAGAGAGAGAGAGAGAGAGGGAGGGAGGGAGAGAGGAGAGAGAGAGAGAGAGAGAGAGAGAGAGAGAGAGAGAGAGAGAGGGAGGGAGGGAGAGAGACACTCACCTGCTGAGTCATGGTCATGGCGCTGGGCTGGGCGTGTGCACTGAGTCTCAGCGGCTCTGTGTAGGCTTCCCCCTCACGATGGAGCCCACACTTCAGGAGGACTGTATCAAAGACCTGGGCCAGCGGGACGAGCGAGGCAGGGAGGAACACCAGGGAAAGAGAGAGCGGGATGGAGAGTGCGATTGTGGGAGAGAGCGGCAGAGAGCGAGAGCAAGAGAGGGATGAAAAGAAAAACAGATAAATTAATCCAGTTAAAATTCTTCCTTGTGGAATCTGATTGGGCCGTTTCCCCCCCTGCCTCTCACCTGTAACACCGACGGCACTGCCTCGTTCAGGTCTGCATAGTAACAAGGCTGCTGGGTAAAGATGTTTTCTGGAAGAGAGACGGCAGATGTGATGGCCCTGGGCCAGTGCAGCGCTGCTTTTGGGGGGGGGGGGGGGGGGGGGGGGGGGGGGGGGGGGGGGGGGGGGGGTGGGGGGGGGGGGTGTGGATGGAGGCAGACCACAGACGCTCATCCTCACCGATCATCTTGTGGAGCAGCTGGGAGTTTCCTTTCCCGAACAAAACACAGAGGTCCAGGATCTTGGGAATGTCAAACAGGAAGTTGTTGTAGATGATCTCCCCGAACACAGCCGGAGTGATGAAGTCCTCCTGAGGGGGACAGGGAGGGGGGACAACAAACAGGGAGATGTTTTTTGTTTTATTACTCTGAACATCTCCTTGTTTCACACATTTGGCTGCAGGAGGTCAGCAAGACATGCTGTTCAGTCCTGACTTGAGTCCTGCTGTCCGGACAGAGGTCCTCCTACCTTGGACTCCTTGTGTGTGGCCATCCTGAGGAAGGTCATGAACACGTGTCTGTGAACGCGGAGCTGCACATCAGCCACGGCCGCGCTCCGGGACGCCGCCGTCGATGAGTCCAGGGCACGGGGCGCGTGGCGCAGGTACGAGTCCAGGCACTTCTGAAGCGACTCGTCAAACACCACCTTCACAAACCCCGAAGAGAGCCGGTACTTGGGACTGGCACGACATGGGCACCCTTCAAACACAATCTAGCAAGCTAGCTAACTCACCTGAGAGCAATGTGAGGATTCTTCTGAAACACTTGACGACAAACACCCCCCCGCCGTCCTCCCCCCATTCCATCCCTCCTCCCCTGCCCCCCGCCCCCTCTCCCCAGTGGGATGACAGCGGTTAGGCACTAACCTGACACCAGAACTTGTCGTGGGGCAGTTCCAGCAGCCACTCCAGGTCCTCGGCGATGAACTTGGCATGTTCCAGAAACTCTTCCTCCTGAGCAGGAGAGCCGTCCTCCGGAGGCGGCTTGTACAGCACGAAGCAGCGTTCCTCCTTCCGGTCCGGGTGCTGAGTCACACGCATAGCACACGAAACACACTGACAGATGTATCTCCAGATACCCTGGTTCCGCAACCTCTAAGCGACGACAGAAATTTAAACACTGCCATGTGAAATGTACTGTTCCCCGCCGTACCAGTGCTGGCAGGGTGCGGGTCTTTCCCGTGGGCCCCGCAGACTCCGTCACCTGCAGTTCGTCCAGCGGCACCCTTGCACCGGCCATCTCCTCTCTGTCTCTCTCTCTCTCGTTGACAGTACCCTGAGAAGATCCAATGAAATCAGTGCCAAATAACGGACAAGCAACTATTTAGCCACACAAACGCCACCATTGGGGTTGACTGAACCAGGGGGAAGGATAAACAGAAGAAGAAAAAAAACGTAACTGAAGTTCAAAGCTTTTTGTGTCAGTCCCGTTTGATGCCTTGTCTAACTACTGTCTTTAGTGGCTATAATTAGCTGACAACAGAGTTGACTTTCGCTAACATATAGCTAGCTAGCTAAGCTAGTAATAATAGAAACGCACACGTTCTGTTGCCTTTTAGGTAAAGACAACTGTCAAACCAAAACATTTTCCTAAATTCTAATGTGGCACGTTTTTATCGCAACGTGTACATATTTCAGTGGATGAACATTAGCGGCTGACAGTTTGTTATCTTTCCATATGGCTTGCTTGGCATGTTGCTAATGCTTCTCAATGCTAGTGGTGTTCTATTAGAACCAAGCGCGAGCTCCTACTGACTGTACTGTTAGCCTAGCTTACTAGCTTGTCAGTCAGACACAAACTAGCAAAATTAACTATTTTATGTAATGTAATGTAAATATGATATCAAACGACACCTAGTTAGCGCCTCCTTAAAGCCACTACACTCACCGCTTAACGCAATTCTTTGGGTACTTTTCAAGTCATGACATTAGTTCGTAAATCCAGCTGGTTCGCAGAGTTGTCGCTTCTTCACTTCTGACTGGAAACGCTCGTGGATTGCAGCGCATGCGTAATAGGTGAGCGGTGGCTAAAAGTGACAGCAGCAGATTACTTAGAGACCCTCTGTGCGTCCCACATTTCACAACAATTTCTTTAAAGTTCTTAGAACCACGAACGAGTGGTAACGAGTAACCCAATAATCAGATGAGACGGTTAAACTTGGAAAATAATGTTTATAAAAAGACATGTTCTCACTGCACTGAAGGCTGATCGGTTTACCATACATTAGGTACAATTTGATTCTCTACAGCACTAATCACAGGAGTTGAACTTCTTTACAGCATCAATAAATAATGTCTTCTTCAAAAGTCAGTCGCTGTGATACCACAATGAGATGTTCGAGACAGTAGAAACCGCCATAACGAGAAAGCAGGTTAACGTTTTTCATGTGTACAAAAAATACTGTGCTCAGCTTAGAATTTGTTGTACTAGTATTGCACTGGGATAGATAATTTTAACCGCTTCGACAGTAACACGAATGTATTCCATCTGTACAATAAAACCACCGTAAACAAACCAGCTAACAAAAGTACTGTACATGTAAATACAGAAAAATATCAGCATTGCATTTTTGCCTTCAAACAACTCAATCCAACAGCTTGTCTCCAATCCCCCCAAAGAAACTAAATGTGCACATATATGCATAAAAGGGTGATCTTTTGGAAAACAAAACGCAAATCTCAGATGGCTCAAAAACAAAATGTCAAGTGTTGCAATATTTCATGGAGGTACATACTTAAACGTGATGGCTTGGTTAATCACTATCAACCGCTACTATCAAAGTAGGAACACATCTACATATTAGTGTGTAGTAAACTTCAAACCTAAGGACTAAAATGTCAGTATTTAGTAGAGTACTACTTAAATAAACCTCACAGAATGCATTGACCTTGTAATTACTGGTGCCTTCGTCAGCAATTACTTTGTATCCATCTACTTAAAATATATTAATATTACAGCAGAAACGTACATAGTTGTTATTCACATCTCATGGCTTAAAAGGGACAGAATGCATGTGTAATAGACAGAGAACAGCATCCTTAGCAAGGATCCAATTAGGAATATTTTATAGCTAGCGTTCTATTACATGATATAGGTTAGGACTGAGCACTTAATAAATCAAAGTACTTTGATCTGATTTAACATAACATTTATATGAATATACCTTAACATTAACTATACCTGATGATGGCAGATATTTATCTAATACCTTGCTTTTTAGTTGTTGCTGAATGAATATTACACTGGACTTGTTCTCCTTGGTTGCATTAGAACACAAACACTAACCCAGAGCTTGAAGGTGTATACAGCATATCGTTTTTGATCCTATTCATTTTATCCACTGCTATACAATAAATATAATCTAAGGAAAACCCCACTGAGGATTAAAAAAGCACTGCATTCAATCTGCTCGACAGTACGTATGTAGTAAAGATTGATGATTGGTTAATGAAGGGCACAGGTGGTTAACTATGAGACTGGGTGACCCCTCTGGGTCACCGTAGTCCATCATGGCTGACAGCCTCTATAGATGAACAACTAAATGCTGAGCAAACTGAAGGAGAGACAAGCATCTCAATAAAGCCCTTCTCTGACTACGGCCTGTCCATATTTGGTCTTTAAAATTCAGTCTGTCTTGGTTTTCTTCTGTCTAGTTTCTAGTGTAAAAAACACACCATACCAGTTGGTTTGTCTGGGTTTTTTGGTAAGGAATGAGAGGTTAGGAAAGTCCCAGGACGTTTACGATGCTTCTTTAAGCTGCTGGTTCTGTGGACTATTGACACACAAAATGAGGAGGAAAATTTTTGTGAATTAATGAGCCAATCAGCTGTGCTCAGTAGTCTAGGGGGAAGTGACACAGAATGGGAAAAGGGGTTTGTTTATATGTAAACTGTACTGCAAATCCTATTGGGACCAATACACAGGAGTTCATGACGGGCGTCTGAGAGAGGAGGAAGGGAGGTTTGTGGTCCATGGAAGAGGGCCTGACTTGGGGGGGATGGGGCTAAAGGCAAGGGGAGGGGCCTCGTCAGTCAGGTAATGCATATAGGAGCTATATGTCGTAGAGGGTGCCATCCTGTCGCACGTGACCACCCCTGGGTTACCTGTTTGAGGAAGGTGCGTGTGTGTGTGTGTGTGTGTGGGGGGGGGGGGACTCAGATGGCTCCCTTGAAGAACCAGGTCCCAGTTTCTCAGTTTACTCTCAAATCGTGAACCTGCGGAGGTCCAGGGTCGGGTTCCAGTTGCGTCCGGTCTGAAGAGTTTGGGCCGCAACTGCGTCTGCCTGCCTGCTAGTTCATAGCTATCTGTCCAGAGAAGGTGGTGAGCAGCAGCATGATGGCGAAGCCGGTAAGCAGGCCGGCGTTCTGGATGGCGAAGGTGACGAGGGCACCGGTGCCCCCGGCCTCCTCTTCCTCACGGCTCACCTCGTTCATCTCTGGGAACTGAGCGGGAGAGGTGAAGGGAGAGAAAGGTGGAGGGGGGGGGTGGGATGGAGGGAAAGGTGGAGGTGGAGGGGGGGTGGGAGGGGCGGATGGAGGGAATGTTGAGCAAATGAAGGTCAGGGAGGAGGGAGGGATAAAGAGACTATTACCGGTGAATCACAACACACTCGCCGAAAATCTTTCTCCCTCTACTTTCTCACACTCTCACACACGCGCACAAACCTAATGCGCACAAACCTACCCCCCCCCCCCCCCCCCCCCCCTCACCATGTCAGCCAGGGCAATGTAAAGGAACATGCCACCGGCCAGGGCGAAGATCCAGTTGGGGGAAAAGCTGTTTCCTGCCAGGATGCCAAAGCCCATGCCAAGGTAGCAGCAGCAGGCTGACAGGAAGTTGAAGAACAGGGCCTGCTGGATGCTCATGCCAGCGTTGAGCAGGATTACAAAGTCTCCTGCAGACAGTACAGTCAGGGAGAGGGAGAGGAGGTCCAGGGGTTGGAACCGCATATTATTACTGTTTCTACGGAAGAAAGTTTGAATGAGATCGTAGGGCAAACATCCTAATATCAGATCCACGTGAGATTCTCTAGCCCCCAGGCCCTAGCCTCATGCCCTGGCCTCCAAGCCCTAGCCCCCCCACTTCCCTCCAGGCCCCAGCCCAGCCGCCTTACCCAGCTCATGGGGGAACTCCTCGCACAGGATGGCTATGGAGGTGCTGACTCCCTGGAAAACGGAGGCCGTGAAGGAGGCACCGATGGCCAGGCCGTCGATGAAGTTGTGCAGGCCGTCGCTCAGCGTGATCATCCAGGCCAGCGTGCCGATGTCAGAATACGCTGTCCCCTTCAGCCAATAGCAGCCGCCGCTGCCCGTCCCGCCCCCTCCCATGCTCTGCGTGTCCTGATGAGGGGGAGGTCAGTGAGTGTGGAGGGCAACTACTGTGTGTGGGTAGGTGTGTGTGGGAGAGAGAAGTGTGTGTAAAAACTCATTCCCTACATAGAGAAATAAATGTAGTGGACTATATAGTGAGCTCAACAGAAAACAAGTTCGGACACTCCTCTTGGCACCGGTAATTACGTCATCGCTGTCGCACAATTAAAATGTACCACATTTTATGTGTATAACCTCATTAATGTCATCTCACATAATACTTTTATTAAATTAGAGTATTTTGATTACTGTCCTGTGTGTTTATTTTTCGTATTTTGTTTTATATTTAAGCATTAATTTTTTAAATATTTAATTAATCCAACAAACTATCCTCCGTCTCCACCCCCTGTTGACTCCCTGCTGGAACCAATTGGTTTTCTTTACGTGCCCAGAGAATTTCTGGCAATGCATTATGGGATATTTTGCTTCGGTTAGTGACCATCGGAAGTTCACTACTTTTTGTGATGAATTGTGGGATACATTCAGGGCACTATATAGTGATCACTAACTATATACCACTACATAATGGCGTGATCCCTTTATAGTGCCCTATATAGTGGTTAGGGAGTGATTTCGGACACAGCCTAAATGAATGAACTGCTAAATTAATAAATGTAATGTAAATGTGTGTGTGTGAGAGAGAGAGCCTCACCTGCGGGGTCTGTACGGGGGTGAGCATGCGGTCTCCCTCTCCCCCATCCACCTTGTCCAGAGCTAGCCCCGCCTCCCCGTTCTGCAACTTCTCTGTCACACCCTCCTCCATGTCGCCATTAGCTGTCGTATAGTGCTCTGCTGCTGGGTAGTGGCTGTGGCCATGACTGTGACCTTTGACCTGGAGACACACACACACACACACACACAGATCAACATGGGATCAGAATCCCAGCAACATTATTCTAGGACTAAATGTCTAAAACTCTTTATTTCTAGGCCATACCTATTGTTTACAGGCTTCTACTGTACTGACCTTCTTAAAATAAGACAGTGGGTGGCAGAATCTTTGTGTGTGTGTGTGTGTGTGTGTGTGTGTGTGTGTGTGTGTGAGAGAGAGTGTAGAATCTTTGTGTGTTTCCAGACAGTGTAGGTAAGTAGGTCGACCCGTTCTATAATCGGATAAAAAATCTGCACCAGGTTCCTTCAGTGTAACAACAGGAAAGTTCACTGCTCGAGGTGGCTGTTAAATTAAAGCCTCCCTGCTGCAATATCCTACACAGCCCCTCGAGGGCGCCCTCCCCTTAACACGTCTCACTGGGGACCTGTTCTTCCGTAACCTTGGTTTGAACTGCTGTCACACGCACTAACACACTCACACTATCTACGCAGTGTAGAAATATTTATGGCAGGACCATGAAAGACCATGTTATTTTATGCTGAAACACACTTTTTTGCCACCTTCGACCATGTTTCTGTGACCTGTGAGCAATAAAACGACATCAACGTTAAATCTCAAAACAAGAACAGTGTGGAGAGGTCACAAACTCCAAACCCTCATAAACCATTTCATAGGGTGCTGAAACCACAGCATATTATATTTCTCACACACCTCGTCCAGCGATTAACCTTTCGCACAAGCCCAACCGCTCGTGTTCTGACAGGAACTAAACCCTGCAGAAACCTCGGCTGCGGGAACACGTGACGCACAGCTAGGGGAACACGTGTACACGTTACTGCAATGGCCTCCAGCGCTTTTTTGGAGCACGCCTGTTTTTCTAGAAAAGCACAAAGGGAACTGTACACAGGTCAAAGCCATCATATTGTTACTTCCCAGGTGACAGGTGCTCTTCTGAGAAGCAGGGGCGAAGTGCGTGCGGAGCGGGATGAGTAATAATCCCAACCCCTCCAG
Source organism: Neosalanx taihuensis (assembly GCA_030340665.1). NCBI lineage: Eukaryota > Metazoa > Chordata > Actinopteri > Osmeriformes > Salangidae > Neosalanx > Neosalanx taihuensis. The sequence goes on along the minus strand of CM059309.1, from coordinate 3,242,623 downwards.
CCTAACAGGCCCAACCAGCTCTGGTATACGTTACTGTACCCTCTCCTATCCCTAAACATGACACCAGCCAGATGGTTTTTGTGTATAGGTACACTGTCGATGAAGATCTATAGATAGAGATCACTTTCAAGAAATGGTTCAAGATGCACTTGTTTTGGTAGTAGGCCTACTTAGGAATGACTGCTGGACCTGATGTTAAGTTTCCTCCATGATCATAATGACTCTTTTTGAGGGACTTGTGGCTCTTGTGAGTCAGTCTCAGGGGTTCAGCGTAGGTCAACACACACATCCGACTCATGATTCGTGATGACACCGACCAATTAAGAAGGGTTTGCGCATATGAAACTGGTGGGGTTCAGTACCTCCAACAAGGTTAAGAACCACTGCATTAGAGATTCCTACCAAGAGCAGTACTGAGGCAAGTAGGAATTACATGTGAGTTTAATATACGTATATTATGTTGTGAGAGAGAGAGAGAGAGAGGCGGGCCCACTCACCCCGTCCTTTCGTTTCAGCAGCATCTTCAGAACCTTCTCTGTGAAAAAGAACAGGTAGAACCCTCCGAACACCACGGTGGACTTGGACATGTAGAAGTCCACCATGGGGTCGAAGCCAAACGCCTGCAATGCAGAGGGTTAGCGGGTCAGCTTCCATCCACGAGCGGCTGGCTCCCACACGGATTACCAGCACCTCACACGTTTCCTTTTTACATTCTGGAGCTTTCTAGCACTGATATTTACACAAGGTTTCAAATATCCCCATTTACACAAGTCTTTGATATGTATTTACCAGTGATTCTGACTGCTTCCTAACTCAAGACATTGGGTGTTGGATGCAATTAAATACACTAGTGTTTGTCCAAGTCAGTTACTACAAAAGAGATGCCCTCAGTCAAAACTGTCATACATGATACCAGTTGATCAGTCTCAGATGAAGTGTGTGTGTGTGTGTGTGTGTGTGTGTGTGTGTGTGTGTGTGTGTGTGTGTGTGTGTGTGTGTGTGTGTGTGTGTGTGTGCGCAGGCACTGTATATAGCAGACAATGTAATACATTGCATCCTTACTTGTCAAAGAAAATGGGACATGTAGACATCTTGATAGACTACAAAGTCTACAGTACATCCTTGTTAAGAATGTGAGCCAATGATGAACCAGTATCTTATCTTGGCTTGGCCGTCCGGCAACATCAACTAAAGGACAGGCTTAACAGGCTGAACACCCAAACAACTTGGCAGAAGGTTAGCTATGTTATTTTGCACCATCACTCTGCCAAGATCATTCAATTATTTATCATTGTTTGCTTGGAATTGACTCTATGCCATTTTCTAAATGAAGGTGATCTACATCAAGTGTCTGGTGTTCAGGGACCACTGCTCTGTATGCTGTAAATGTTCAAATAATAACCAGTAATTTCAATCAAATGTGTCGGAGGAGGGAACCATCCAAAACATGCAGGACAGGGGGTCCCTGAGGATCAGGGTTGAAGACCCCCATTCTAGAACACAAAACTTTCTGAAGGTTGACAGTTTGAAGTGTTAGGTATTAGGGGTGACTGTAAGCGCTTCAATGCTTCCCCTGCCAACGCCTCAGGCTGGAGGTCTGCCAGCCAAGTCACAGTGGCTACCCTCCCCCCCCTCAGTTTGAAATGAAATGGCCGCCTCACTTTAATTACAAACCCTCCCCTCCTGAATCTTTCTTTTGCTGTGAGAGACGTTAACAAAGAGACCGATCTTCAAGTCCCCTCTGGTGATTTTTATTTTATTTTAGAGTTACCATTCAAGGAGGACCGTTTGGAAGTTATTCCAGTAATTCGTGAACATCATTTGGGGTCTTTTCCCCAAACCTTCTACTCGGGGGGGGGGGCGGGGGCTGACAGAAAACACTGGTGAACAGCTTCTTCAGAAAGGCCTCGAAAGCTACAGGGAGCAACTCGGGCCTGGGCTGGCGGTGGCCATTTTGACTGAGAGGCAAGTTGAGAGGCAGCGGGAAACACTGAAGCTTTGGGCCCCCCCCCCCCCCCCCCCCCCGAGAACACTACCTCTGGGATGAGCTGAAACAAGGCGTTGGAGTAGAGCGTGCCAATGGCCAGGGCTATGAAGTAGAGAAGCAGGCGCTTGTAAAAGGTTTTCCTCATAAACGGCACCACAGTGGCGCCCGCCAGGGAGCACAACGAGATGAGCGTCACGCACAGGAACCCATAACCCCAAACTGAACACGACCGCAGGGTGGAGAGAGAGAGAGAGGGAGAGAGAGAGAGAGAGAGAGAGAGGGGGGGGGGGGAGGCAGAGAGGAGGGGGGGTTAAGGAGTCAAAAGGTAGAAGAAGGGGGCGGGGGGGGGGGGCGGGGGGAGAACAGAAAAAAAAGAGAACAATTAGTTGAGAATCAATGAGGCGAGAGGTCGGTATGAAGGATATTGCTGTCCCTTTCTCGAAGAAGAACCATTGGAAGACACCGGTTAATCTCACCCCCTAAATTTTTTTCAAAATAAATAAGGGAGAAAGGAGATTAAATCACCAGTATTCACACCGAGAACAAATTTCGGACCACCTTCACCAGAAAGGAAAAAACATGGAGGCAGCGTTAAATCGTCATGTGAGAATCACCAGTGGCACGGTTCCCGTAGAAGGAGCCAATGATCTGGTCTCCCCTCTCGAACAATGGTATTCTCACTTTGATCATGGGGAGAGGAGGTCAGGAAGCTGGGGGGGGTTCTCAGATCAACCGTGAGAGGAAGCGACCACAGGAAGCACAGAGACAATTATGACAGAAGCAGAACACCGAGACATCGGCTGTCACGCTCACACACGCACGCACGCAAACACACGGCTCCTCTCCACCTTCTCCTCCCCCAGCCCCAGGGTTGCTCTCTAAAAACACAATACATACTCTACAATAGTCTATGAAAGGTTTATTGTGTTTCGATGGGGGCCTTCGAAACCATTGTCTTTTAATCATTGCCTAAAGAGACATGTCAATTGAAGGGCTCTCTAAGGTTGCTTAGGTACACCAATCTCAGGTGACCCCAGTGCCAGGTCATAGAGAAACACAGAGAGAGATACAGAGAGGCAAAGAAAGAGAGTTAGACACTGTGGATGTCCTGGAGGCTAACCTGGCCTCGTTTGAAGTTGGGTTTGTTTACGTATGTTTGTTTCGTTCTCCCAGCTGGCTCTCTTCAGGGGGATTCATCGTCACAGTTGGCCTAGATCAGGGGTGCTCAATACATCAATCTACCAGTCGATCGCAAAGGTTCTATTGGTATAACGGCTGTTTTGATTGGTCTATTCCAGCGACTGTTTTGATTGGTCTATTCTAACGGCTATTTTGATTGGTCTATTCTAACCCTAGTTTTGATTGGTCTATTGCAGGGGTAATCAATACGTCGAACACAATCTACCAGTCGATCTCAAAGGTACTATTGGTAGATCGTATGTATATTTTTTTTTTTACTGGTTTCTTTAAAACTAAACAAAAAACGAATCTCATCTAAACTCATGAATGGGGTTGCTGGACCAATTAAGAAGACCAAAACACATCATGTTCATAAGGAATGGGAGGTGGACTTTTTTTTCCACAATGTCAAGTGTGTTTCCGTCATCTGCCACTCTACCATCGCAGTACCAAAGAAGGGAAATGTGGAGCGGCATTTTCGGACTGTTCATGGAAAATACGACACCGACTTAAGTATATGTTTTGCATTTTTGTAGTGTGTAGAGCAGGGGTGTCAAACTCGTGCCATCGCGGGCCAAGAGGGTGCAGGTTTTCGCGTCAACCAAGCCCCGACACCAGCTGATCTCACTAACGAGTTTCTCCACTTAGTGAAATCAAACTCGTTTTTGATATCAGCTGGTGTAGGGGCTTGGTTGACGCGAAAACCTGCACCCTCTTGGCCCGCGATGGCACGAGTTTGACACCCCTGGTGCAGATCATTGTGACTTGGTCCTTTTATAAGTGGCTTGCATGCTGAAAAAGTGTGAGCACCCCTGACCCCTGGCCTAGTTCATACCGCGGCCGGGCACACTCACACACACACACACGCTTCTTAATGAAGAAAGAAGTTCCCTCCCTCCTCCACCACTCACATCAACATGAACGAACGAGCACACATCTGAGAAATGAAGGGTTGTTGTTGATGAGTGAGTTTGCTGGATGCGTCTCCTCTGGGGCTCATCAGGAGAGAGGAGAGGAGGGAGAGGAGGAGGGAGGAAGGAGAAGAGGAGGGGAGAGGAGAAGGGAGGAAGGACAAGAGGAGGGGAGAGGAGAAGGGAGGAAGGACAAGAGGAGGGGAGAGGAGAAGGGAGGAAGGACAAGAGGAGGGGAGAGGAGAAGGGAGGAAGGACAAGAGGAGGGGAGAGGAGAAGGGAGGAAGGACAAGAGGAGGGGAGAGGAGAAGGGAGGAAGGACAAGAGGAGGGGAGAGGAGGAGGGAGGAAGGAGAAGAGGAGGGGAGAGGAGAAGGGAGGAAGGACAAGAGGAGGGGAGAGGAGAAGGGAGGAAGGACAAGAGGAGGGGAGAGGAGAAGGGAGGAAGGACAAGAGGAGGGGAGAGGAGAAGGGAGGAAGGACAAGAGGAGGGGAGAGGAGAAGGGAGGAAGGACAAGAGGAGGGGAGAGGAGAAGGGAGGAAGGACAAGAGGAGGGGAGAGGAGAAGGGAGGAAGGACAAGAGGAGGGGAGAGGAGAAGGGAGGAAGGACAAGAGGAGGGGAGAGGACAGTGGGTGGCAGAACCCAGAGAGGGCTTTGGTCTGTGCTGCGTGAACTGCGTGAATCTCAAACCGCATCCCTGAGTCTCTGTGTGTGTGTGTGTGTGTGTGTGTGTGTGTGTGTGTGAGTGTGTGTGTGTGTGTGTGTGTGTGTGTGTGTGAGGAGCCATTAGGAGGGTCTCGGAGGCCGGGCTACTACACCTCGGGTAGGAGCTGGAAGACAGCGGTGGAGAAGAGCGTTCCGATGGAGAGAGCGATGAAATAGACGAGGGCACGGCGCATGTGGCGCGTCCGCATGAGGGGCACCAGGAGGACGCCGGTCAGGGAGAAGGCACTGACCAGGGTAACACTTAAAACAGAGAAGGCCCACACTGTGGGGGCAGGAGGGCAGGCAGGGGGTGAGAATCAGCACGCGCACACTCTCTCACACACGCACTCTTTGTCTCACACACACACACACACACACACACACACACACACACACACACACACACACACACACACACACACACACACACACACACACACACACACACACACACACACACACACACACACACACACACACACACACACACACACTCTCTCTCTCTCTCTCTGTCTCTATCACTCTCACACACAAACACACACACACACACACACACTCTCTCTCTCTCTCTGTCTCTATCACTCTCACACACAAACACACACACACACACACACACAAACTCTCTGTCTCATGCACACACACGCACGCACACTATCTCTGTCTCATGTACGCACACACACACACGCGCTCTCTCACACACTCTCTCTCTCTGTCTCACACACACACCATCTCTGTCTCTCACACACACGCATTCTCTCTCACACACACCGTCTCTCTCACACAAACACGCACGCGTTCTCTCACACGCACACTATCCCTGTCTCTCGCACACATACACGCACATGATCTCTCTCACAACCACACCCACACACACACACACACCAGGAAAAACAGGGCACAGACACACACACACACACACAGACAGGGATCTACAAAGGTGTGTGAGCTGTAGGAGGAACCAGGTTAGCTTTGGTGGTCAGGGGCCTGCTGAGAAGAAGCAATATTTAAGAGGAATCAAGATCTTTCATTTCAGTTTCATTTCTGGGTCTGTGGTGCCATCAGTGGAAGATCCCATAACCAGCACATGACAAGGCTTCTGTAGAGAGAAACAGCTTCAAGCTTCCCTCCTCCCCAAGGTACGACTCAAACACCCGTCAGTCAGACCACAAAACACAGAAGGATAAAAGACAAACTGGAAAGGGAGAGACATTTAGCAGACGCTCTTATCCAGAGTGACTTACAGTAACTACAGGGACGTTCCCCCTGAGGCAAGTAAGGTGCCCAAGGCCTTGCCCAAGGACACATCATCATCAGGCTTCCACAGAGCTTGATAATGACCCTTTCATTAGAATCAGGTGTGCTGGAGCAGGGACACATTTAAAAACAGTCAGGACAGCGGCCCTCAAGGACCAGGATTGGACATCCCCGGATTAGACTGATAACAGCTCGGCAGAAAGAGAAGGGGAGAGGGTTGGGAGGGGGAGGGGGAGGAGAGGGGTGAGGTGACTGTATGCCTCCTCTCTCTGCGGTTGTCTGCTGACTCCAGGGTAACATGATATAGCTATTCTGGTCTGGAAGAAAAGGGGCAGAGCCAGTGTGTTAGAAGAGAACATGACCCGCGGTGCAAATCCAGTCGTTTGTTTTGCGTTCGTCTTGGAACTTGGAAAAAGGGCATACAAAAAACAACAATAAACAAGCAGGATATCATCCTCATCTCAACAACACGTTACAGCCCCCCTGTGGAAGAACGAACCGCAACCTTCAAACGCCTCACCTTCTAAATCGCTGGGTCTAGGGGGTGGGTCGTTGCTAAGTTCCTCCCCGTGCTCTGCGCCACAATTGCCAGCGTCCAATTGCTGCAGCATGGTGGGGCAGAGTTCCTGTAAGCCCCGCCCATCCAGGCGAGACTGCTCGCTGATGCTGTACACGGCCAGGGTGTCAGCGGCAAGGCACTGGGGAGGGAGACACAGGGTATGAGTTACATTACATTTATTCATTTAGCAGACGCTTTTATCCAAAGCGACTTACAGCAAGTACAGGGACATTCTCCCTGAGGCAAGTAGGGTGAAGTGCCTTGCCCAAGGACACAAGGTCACATAGCCACAGCCGGGGTTCGATCTCACAACCTTCTCATCATGAGGCCAACGCCTTAACCCGTTGAGCCATCTGACCCTTTGTTACACGCAAACACACACACACACACTTGTAGTCACACAACCACACACACCTGTACCCACACAAACATCCACCCACACTTCTGGTCACATGCTCGTGCACCGCACACTCAACAGAGGAAACCTTTACCCGGCCTACTACCGCCAACCTGCTCACTTTGAGGACAAATATTGTTTCTGGAGCTCCCAGTAGATATACAGGCTGATCATGTCTCACTGAACATGCAACACAAAGACTGACGCTGGAAGGACAAGTAACAAACCGTACTCTTTTGATAATCAGACAGATGAACAGACAGACAGTCTCTGACAGACAGAACAGCCTCTGACTGACAGGCAGACCAGTCTCTGACAGACAGACAGACAGAACAGTCTCTGACAGACAGACAAAACAGTCTTTGACAGACAGAACAGTCTCTGACTGACAGACTGGTCTCTGACAGACAGACAGACAGACAGAACAGTCTCTGACAGACAGAATAGTCTCTGAAAGACAAAACAGTCTCTGACAGACAGACAGACAGGACAGTTTCTGACAGACAGACTGATCTCTGACAGCCAGACTGGTCTCTGACAGACAGACAGAACAGACAGACAGAATAGTCTCTGAAAGACAGAACAGTTTCTGACAGACAGACAGACTGATCTTTGACAGAACAACTAGTCTCTGACAGACAGACAGTACAGTCACTGACAAACAGACTGACAAACAGACAAACAGTTTATAACCGACGGACAGACAGGACGATCTCAGATAGACAGACAGATAGGACAGACTGGTCTATGACAGACAGGACAGTCTCTGAAAGACAGACAGGACTGTCTCTGGCAGACAGACAGACAGGACAGCCATTGACAGACAGACACTGACAGACAGACAGACAGACAGACAGACAGACAGACAGACAGGACAGCCTCTGACAGACAGACAGACAGACAGACAGGACAGTGTCTGACAGACAGACAGGACAGCCATTGACAATCTTTTTCCCTTCAGGCAAGCTTTGACCAAACCAGCCAAATCCTCAGAAAGACCTTTAGCAAGTCATCGAGCCCATCACACAAGGTTAAGTGAAGAGCTAAAAGAGCATTCAACCAAACAGTTTACAAATTTAAGGCAAGCACCTCAGACGGGCAATAGTCTGCTTGTAAGACGCAAACAATAAAGCAACACTAGAGTGTCCTCTTGGGGATCAATAAAGTAATTCTGATTCTGAACAACAACACCTGATATTTCTAAGTGCCATTAAACTCTCGGAACAAGTGAGTCTTAAGCCTTTTCTTGAAGGTGAGAAAGTAAAGGTAAGCTCAAAAAATATAGCCGTCTGGCCAATAACACACGAAGTTTAGCTCAGAAATGATATCTGTCTGGCATATCACACACGGCATTAAGCTTGGGAAATATGCAGAATATCTGTGCAATGTGCGTGACTGTAAGCAGAGAGACCTGAAGGTAGATAGACAGCATCATCAAGGTGAAGTAGCATTGGTATGTACACACAAATCCCTCTAACATCCATATTGGCTAACAGGGCATGCTAAACAGGTAAGGCCAGTTTGTGAAGCAGAACCACAGCTGGCAGCGCAGACTAGCCTACACTCACTTTTGAGCTGTTAGTCTTCGGGAGCGCGGCCGGGGGCCCCTCCGTGGTGGGGGTGGTGGCGTTTACTTCCCCCAGCCCGGCGCTGAGGCGGGCCAGCAAGGACCGCAGTTGGGGCACTGAGATGGTAGCGTTGTCCCCGTAGCGCGCTAGCAGGTCCTGCAGCACCTGGGCTGGAGACGAAGCCTCCCCTTCGCCCAGCACCCTCCCCAGGGGGGAGAGCAAGAGGGCCAGGGTGAGGGCCAAGGTCAGCTGGGGGAGGATGCTGGTGCTGGGGGTACGGCGGCCATGATGAGGCTTCTGGGTCATGACTCCTCCACTGGCAGGAAGGGGGGGGGGGTGTCTGTCTGTGGGAGAGAGGTGGGGGTTATAGAAGGCAAACAGGTGCAAAAATCCTAACCCAAGGAATTCTCCAGCACAAAACTACTCCTTGAAGGGCTGGATTTCGTATATTCATCCATTTTAACATCGGCATTACCAGACAACAATCCGACACACACACACATACCCACCCCTACACAAAGAACCGCTGTGACAAACACAGGAGGAAGCTCTCTAACCACCAACGCACCCCACCCCCACATCCACACACACACACCATTCACCTCACAACACATGCTAGGGAAACTTATTCTGACAGTATTTCCATTCATGACCCTTGGTCCAAGACCCCGGCTCCTAAACATGTGTTGCCGGCTCCAAGTCCACCGGCCCCTCCCAGAGTCCTGAGGGCCCTACGCTGAGCTGACTTCCCCCAAAACCTTGAACGCACCTGGGCACTGGGGGAGGGGAGAGAGGGAGACAGTCTTCAGATCTTCGGAGTGCGGTTGCCTGGAGGGGTAGGGACAGAAACAGACTTGAGTTAGGGAGATGCTGCTATTAGGACCGCTGCTGCTGACAAGTCAATGGCGACATCTTTTCATCCTCCCCCAGCTAGGCACTGCATCCTGTGGACAAGTTCCAGCTTGAGGAAGATGAGGAGGAGAGGGGGAGGAGGGGGGAGAGGAACAGAGCGGGAGGGAGAGGAAGAGAGGGAGATGGAGGGAGAGGAGGGAGAGAGGGAGGAGGAGGTGGAGTGAGAGATGGAGGAGGAGATGGCGAGATGGGAGGTGGAAGGGAGAGATAGGAAGAGTACATCTTGGCAGGACACTCCATCCTGGAGCACTCACGCCAAGGTCAGTTAGCCCTCCTCTCACTCTCTCTACCTCTCTTTCTCTCACTGCTTACCCTTCTCACCCTCTCCCCTTCCACTCCCTCCCTCCTACAGGCCAGGCTGGTAAACCAGCTCATCAACGCTACACGCTGAACAGCACCTTTAAGTGTGAAGTGCACCATAGGGGAGGTAGGGAGGGAGAGAGGGAGGGAGGGCACGGCCCATCAGCTCCCAGCTGCTCTCGTCATGCTCCCCTCTGCACGTCCACAACGCAGACGTCAAAAAGTCAACAAAAGGAGGGGGGCTGCGACTGGGTGGAGGGCAAGGCTCAGACACCCAACTCAGCTCTCTCAAGCCCCCTTTTCCACCGCCGGCTCAAAGTGATGAGTTTTGCATCTTTATAGAAATAAATAAACATATGACACCTTTAAGCATCCGTTATGGCTGTTATTCTTCTTCAGTAATGAGGGAATTTTTGGGTAAAGAGGGGTTGCAATACACCCAAGATCACACGGTCCTGTAGTGTACGCACACACGATGAACCGCCTTCTGAAACCGACGGTGCCGTGGCCCTCGCCACAGAACCGGTTTCAATCAGCTCAATTGGACCAGAAATGTGAATAAGCAGGAAAACAGAAAAGGAGCATGCACACTTTAACCCATCACAAGACAGCCGGGGAACTCCTTAGACATTCCCAAAGCGAACTGAACTGAATGCTCTCAGAGAGGATATCGACAAGATATTCTCAGAGAAGTACATCTACTCTTCTATTAGCCCACACACTAGCAGTGTTTCACCTCGGTCCAATAATTGAGATCTGTTTATTTCATCAGCATTTTCACTGGCCGAGTAATTGGTAAAAAGTGCAAACGCTGTTGAGAATGTACGTCCTTATCGTTTTACCTCTATCTCTCAGGTCAGCCTGGGGTCCACGGAGGGTAGTGTTCAGGATACCAGCTAACTCTGGAGAGAGAGAGGACGGAGAGAGACTTACATAACTAAAAAAGACAATATGCGGTTGTTTACCTTACAAATCTCCAGCATGGCTTTTAGCCAAGCTTAAATCCCACCCTATTGGACATGAGTTGATATGAACTCTTCCTTGACTAAAATAAGACATCTTGTGAATTTGTTATGTAAATTATGTAAAGTCAAATGTCATAAAAGATTTGTATGGGAACAGAGGAACTGTGTGTGTAAGATGGCCAGTTTGTTGACTCAACCCTGAACAAATCTCTTTTTGGTCAGACGTACATTTGCAAATACAGATAACTAGATAACAGTCCTGATTCAAGGTTTTTAGTTGACTGAACAGTGAAAATGTCATCTTGATTTCGTTAGAGCTCTCGAACAATTGCACAAACCAGGATACAGCCTAGCCAAGGACTTGTATGACCTGCTCTTAAATCAATACAACTCTGAAAACCACCATACCACCACAACACTCAACACATAAAGAAAGATTGAACTTGCCGTTAGAAGTTATTTCCAGAAAAATGTATCTTTTTCCAAAAAGCAGTGAGTTTAAGTATAGGACGTCTGGATAGTTGGGAGTTTTGGCACAGTGTCAAAGTTTTGGCACAACTTTCCAAACAGACCACTTTATAGAGTGGCTGAACCACCAAAACATAACAATAGCATTCAGTGGGGAACATAATTATAGTGATCAGTACAGAGGTCTCAACTGATACCATCAACTAACCCTTATCATGATGTTGGTGTTGGTCATTCTGAGACCATTATCTCTTTCCAGGGTGTATTTTTCTGTGTTACCCATCTCACTACCTCGGATAAAGTCATCCAGCGAGGGCTTTAGTCACATACACAAGGGTATCATTTTCACACAACTAACATCCATTCATTAAATACATTTTACTAACAGACACTTAAGCACAAACCTTGATCTAGTTTGTGCCATTTGTCAGAATCAGAATCTGTTTTTATTCGCTATGAAAGATATACAAACACAGAATGTTCTATGGCAGGAAAGAGCAAACATTTATAGAACATAATAAGGGTAGATAAAAATAGAATAAAAATTTTATATAAAATACACATAAGATAAAAGTGGGCACTAGCTGTACAGATGGGGGGAATATGGATATATAGTAGGGGGGGGGGTGGTTTATACACGGCAGTGATTGTTAGTTACTTTTAATTAAAGGATCTTATATTCGGATTCGTCGAGAAGGTTCGTCGGAAATTGTGTCTGTTTAAAATCCCCTAATCTCACAACTCCGGATTATTCTGCAGTCAACGGAGAGATCAATGCAAAGTAGCGTCTGATTTCTTCAACGCAAATCCCATTGGAGTTGGTTTAATCAGTTACTCTGCTTTCACAAACTGAGCAGGTCATGTTATCGGAGACAGATACTATTTTCTAGAGATAAACTAACAGTTGCAGCGTCACACGACCATGTCTATCCAATCTGGACTAATGCTCCAGGTAGCTGCTATAGGAGACTCGACCCCCCGTAGATCTCCCCTAACTGAGCTCTGATGAGCGGGTGAGGATGGAGCTAGACTAGCTAGCTGATGCTATTTTACTCTGCGAATCTAAGTAAAAAGGGGGACGCGATCACTAGCTAGCACCCTTATCTGGTAGCACGATCCCCGATACAATCATCAAGAGTGTAAATTATTGGTCTACCAAGACTTTAATGGCTGGGAAATGAACTACAATAATCCAGCAAGCTAGGCTAGGAGGCTAGTCAGACTGCACGCTTACCAGGGATGGAGCCTGATCCGCGCCTCTCTGGCCGGGTTGGTTGCCACAACGAAAACCCTCTGGCAGCAGTAATACCGTAAATCTGAAACGAGCTAGAGATGTCTCATTCTTGTCAATCCTCTGATTAATCCAGGTCTACTGTTTTCATGGCCCATTCACAGCACATCACAGCCAACGTGTGCAGGGGGCGTTCAGTGACGTGCGGTCCTCTGCAGTTTAAAGGGACATTTCACGCATTATTCCTCATGCAGTTATTTAACCCTTGTGTGGTGTTCATATTTCAGTATAAGTGGGTCTGGTGGACTTGTTGCAGTGTGGGGGGTTTAAATTCAACACAATCAAACAATTTTAAGTAAAACAAACTCAACAAATGTTTGCTTAATCCTAAATATAAACAGTATATATTTTTACAAAAATGTTTTGTAGGATCCTTTGTAGGATCCAATTGATGAAATACTATGCCACTCGTTTTTTGTTTTTAATTTTAAAACCCAAGTTATAATATAATGTTTTCGATACTTTCGATAAAATGTCAACACCTCACAAGGGTTAGCAGATTCTATGTCAATTCCAGTGCTATCGTCTACGATCTGGTTGCGCCGTTGACATAACTAAGGTCGTGGCGCCCTCGTACTGTAAATACACAGTACAGCAGATGCGACTTTGCGGCAGCTGCTCCATTGACTTGATTCTTGGCATCTCGCCAGCCCTAAACCTGTGTTACCTGGAAAAACGTCTTCCACGAAAGGCACTGGGGCGCAACAGCATTCTGGTCAAATAATAGGAACCAAATGCAGAACATAAATAAATAATACCATAACATTCGAGGATTTTATTTGAAAAATTGAAAATGTTCTTCTACTTCGTCGCAGCATACTTCTGTAGAAAAACCCAACTGTTTCGATCTCGTCCACTTATTTTCACTCTGCCTTGGCTAACTTATTTAGTAAGAAACATACAGGTGCAGCACTGAAGACACAGTTGTCATTACTTTCTTCTTTACCTGCAATCGGGTATTCCTTTCTCAGTCTTCACAAAGAAATCCTGAAGCTGAAACAAGTTTTTTGTCACGGTTTGATATGAATGTGTCTGTCGACTGTGCATGTACATCAGAATGCAAAAAGCCTGTCCTTTTCCTAACAGGCACGTGCAAAGGGGGATGCGGGGGGGCTTGCCTCAAAGTGCCGTTTTTGTCAAGGGAATTGACAATTTGTGCCATTCACGAAAAAATACATAGGATTATTATTTATAATTAATTATTAGTGTGCTGCCGCCGGCCAGTTGTTGCCGTTAGTGCTTTCAGTATTATGCTTTTTTATTTTTTTTTATTCCGACTGTCTGGTTGATAATGCAATGGGTTATGCAGGTGATATCTCCAACGCCAAGTTAAAAAGTAGGTAAATGTTCAATTAACCTCGCATTTCTTCGCACTCGTTCTTGAAGTTATTACACATCGGTCTCTAATGGAGGGATTTTGTTTCTACTTTCCCTGTCGACAATTTGGATCCAGAAGTGATAGACATCACCATCACTAGAAAAGGTTGTACGAAATTTAAAAAGGCTATATTTCTTTAACAGAAAGCTAAAAAAAAAACAATTTTGCGCTCAATTAAAGATTTTTCTCCATTACGCATTGAAGTGCCTATATAAACACGTCCCTTTTTTACGTTGAGCAACCTGCCGGTTTAGAGGTCACTGCACGCATAGACATGCCTATGACTGCACGGCCGTTTCTGAGTGTTCTTTATGAGGTGCAGTAACAGACTCTGGCCAGTAGAGGTCAGAAGTGATATTTTTATTGGGATAAAATGTGCTTTTCTTTGAGAAGTTATCTTGACAAACGCAATCCTTTCTCTCAGTGGTACAAAAAAAGAGTCGTCGCATTTGGCTATTAAAAAATAATAAACAAATATTGTAAACAAATATTCAATTTATAGGGAACAAATTGACCCAACATTGTCAAAGTGGACAAACAGTGCAAAACTATGTAGACATGTCAGATCAGTTTGTAAATTAGTATATTTCTACTCTACGTAAAGCCAGAGTGTTGTCATGGTGAAGTGTTCATACTTTTAAATCCCAATGTTAAACCTGTCCCCCTCACATACTAACACAGCTACACACATTCACTCAAACTGTCTCCACTAGTCAATCTCGTTGAAGTTTTCTGAGAATCCAGAGTATGGAATTGAGTCAATAGGATCTAGAAAGAAAGATATCACAAATGTTTACGCAACAATCTTTACTGAAATTGATGAACGTTTCTTTTGCAATTCTCAATATACCGGGTTCACAAATACCTTTGCAGGGTCCTTTTTTAAACACAATGTCATCGATGGCAATGTCGCTTCTGATGGACGGCCCCCGTATCGCTTCGAATATAATCTACAAAGAATCAGAATTACAATCAGAATCAATATTATTCGCTATGCAAGATATGCAAACACAGAATTGACTTTGGCAGGAAAGAGCAAACATAGAACATATACAGTATGTAACATAATATTAAGGGTCAAACAGAATAACAAATATCATGTACAATACAAATTAGATTAAAGTAAAAGTGGGCATTAGCTGTACAGATGGGGTGGGGGATATAACTATAGTAAGAGACTGTAAAGAAGAATTGGTATATAAAGTACAGGGAGAGGGGGGTGTATACACAGTAGCGCAAACAGAAAGTGTTTTGAAGGAGTTTACATACTGCAAAGTTAGTGTGTGTGTGTGATGCGCGCCAGCCTGCATGCGAGTATCCTTGCTTACCTGGTGCTTGCCGTTGCAATCATAGTCCACCGTGGCCCTCATCCAAGACACGCTCTGCTCTCCGCGTCGCCGCCACAGCAGGGCGTCCTTCACGTGGCCTGCCCGGCGCAGGAGCACGCTCAGTATGCCCGTCCCCGAGCCGTACATGTGGTAGTGGAACACCAGGCACTGGGGGGCGTGGGAGCCTCGCAGCCAGGAGGAGAGGAGGCGCGCCGTGTGGCCCGGACGCATCAGGGATGCCTCGATGTACAAGAAGTACCCTGAGGGAGTGAGGTGGCTGAGTGGTTAGGGTGTCGGGCTATCAGAAGTTTGCCAGTTCGATTCCCGGCTGAGGCAACCTGACGTTGTGTATTTGGGCGAGGCACTTCACCCTACTTGCCTCAGAGGGGATGTCCCTGTACTTGCTGTAAGTAGCTCTGGATAAGAGCGTCTGCTAAATGGTTAAATGTCAAATGTAAATGTACCCTGCAGACAGATGCAGGCATGTTCAAGGAAAGGTACTGTAGGTTAGATTGACTTTTTGTTTTCTTGTCCCAAATGACTTATTGTAAGCCTTTCATGGTCCTTAGTTAAGCCTTGTGTTTGTGTGGGCGAGGGTCATGAATTCACGTAGAAACGAACGGGGCGCATTAAAAATGAGCTCCACGCGTGTGACTTACCCACCCCTGTGGTGTGGTCCCCCCGGGGCCCGGTGTAGGAGGTGGGGGATTGGCCTCTGATCCGGAGCCAGTCCCCCTTGTCCCCCTCCCGGTCCTGGCTGTAGCCACAGTCACTTGTCTCAAAGTCGCACTGTCCAGGCTGCTCGCTCTTCCGCCCTGCAACACACGACACGATGAACAGGCCAGGCTTCTGGTGTTGCCACTTCACCTGCGGTTTCTAATCAGGTTCGCTTGATTCGCAGCGCGATGCGATCCTGTAACGCTGAGAACATCTTGCGCACTTCGGAGGCCAAAAGGTCCAAAACTATGTTTTTCACACACACACACACGCTGAGACATTTAGTTGTAAATAAATAATAATGAGTACTCATTTAGCAGACACTTTTATCCAAAGCAACTTACAGCAAGTACAGAGACAATCCCCCTGAGGCAAGTAGGGTGAAGTGCCTTGCCCAAGGACACAATATCACATAGCTACACTCGGGGTTCAAACTTATAACCTGCCGCTCTTGTGGCTCTTCCCTTTGGCACTTGTTTGGTTTCGCATGATGTATGCTTCATAATGTCACTACCCGCAACGTGTGGAGACTATCATAATGTTATGATCAGTGAGCGATGCTCTTTAGTAAAGCTCTCTTGGAAGTCACTTCGGATAAAAATGTCTGCTAAATGAATATATGTAGCATGGCTGCACATTTTAGTGCCCAAAAGAGTACAGGGTAAACATTTAAGGAACCTGCTTTATTTCAGGGTTACCTTTTTGGGTGGGAAGGTGGGAAGTTGCAGAATAGGAAGACAGCACAAGGGATAGCAAATAGGTTTGTTTGGTCTGACGAGATTCACGTCTGTTTTTGTCTATGAATGCGTACACTGTCTAGAGTTTAATAAGAGACAGTGGAGACAATGGAACAGACAGCTGGATGTGTGTGGAAAAAGGATGTTTTTCAGTGTTAAAGGAACAAGACTGTTCCTATAAAGCACTTGCTGCTGGTTGACATCATAGCTCTCAGCACCAATCAACCTCAAATCACAGCAAAGACAGCGATTGGTGTTTGGCAACTACTAAAAGAT
Organism: Neosalanx taihuensis; assembly: GCA_030340665.1. Lineage (NCBI taxonomy): Eukaryota > Metazoa > Chordata > Actinopteri > Osmeriformes > Salangidae > Neosalanx > Neosalanx taihuensis. The sequence goes on along the minus strand of CM059309.1, from coordinate 3,225,690 downwards.
GCATTGCGCTGGCCAGACAGAACTGCCCATGTAATTATCGTCCCTCCATGAGGTTGGGCCTGAACGGTTTCCACAGTGGCTGAGCGTTTAAACATTTATAAATAGAAACAGTTTCAAATCCAGGGCCCAGCCCAGTCTTTCAGCTGTTGTCAGCTGCTGAAATAAATAAAGATTGCAATAAAGATGGAAACCAGGGAGAGGGAGTCATGTGGATGAGCGGTTAGGGAGTCAGGCTAGGAATCAAAAGGTACCCTGTTCGAACACTGACAGTGCCAACATGACGTTGTGTACTGGGGCAAGGCACTTCACCCTACTTGCCTCAGGGGGAATGTCCCTGTACTTTCTGTATGTCGCTCTGGATAAGAGCGTCTGCTAAATGACTGAAAATGTAAATGTCACCACAACATCCCAGAATTGTGCTGTAGGGAATAGAAGAAAGAAAGAAATGATCCCTTACTAGTCCCACAGTGGAGAAATTTCACAGACGCACACATATTCAATGCATTGGCCGGGAATAAAACCCAGGCTTTCTGCACATGGTAGGCAAGAATCCTACCACTGAACCACCGATGCTGAATATACCAGATCAGGTATTTATGTATTTTGATCATTGCCCTTCCCTGTGCAGGAAAACACCTACATTCACACACAAGGGTTGTCATGGACACTACAATACATCATATCTTACAAACAATGTTACGTTACAACATCTGACTTGTCTGTCTTACCTTCATTGATTCGACAGTCTCCGATGGTGACTGTGATGTCATCGATGGCGACCAGCCCGCAGTCCCAGAAGTTTTTACATATGATGACAAATACCGCCTGCGGGAAAGAGTGAAGACGGGAAGGAAATGATCATTTGTCCTGTTCCCGTTAATCCATTCCTCCATGTCTACCTCCGCCCCTCCCCCCCTTTCCATCCATCCACCCACCCATCCCAGAGCTGTTGCCCCCGGCGAGCGTTACCTTGGTGGGCATGGGCTTCATGTAGGTGATGTCCACCCGGGTCCACATGTCCCTGGTGCTGTCGGCCAGCGTCCACACTTTCTCCAGGGCCACGTTGTGCTCGTCATACAGGTAGAGCACCAGCGCGTTGTCCACTTTGCGGAAGCCGTGCAGCGCGTAGTAGAAGCGCAGGCAGTACTTGTGGTTGCCTGGCAGCAGCGGTCCGTGCAGGCGGCCCACGTAGCCCGGGCGCGACGTGAAGCGGGTGTTGGCGAGAAGGAAGGAGCCTGGAGCAGAGAGGGGTGGGGGTGGGGGAGAGGGAGGAGGGGGAGGGGCAGAGCGGGTCATGCTAGCAGACCTCAACAAGGAGAGGCGCAGTGAGCAGCCTCGTCCAGCTCCTGGGTCAAGTGGGCGGCTCGCTTTAGTCCGTAATCGGAGCGTAAACGTAGAAGGTATCACCTCCTCTCACATCCTCACCACCAGGTGACGGTATCATTGTGACACACAGCGACGCAGCGTTCAAACGGCGGCGTGAGACTGACCGGTTCCTGTGGTGTGATCTCCCATCCTGTAGGCGTTGGGCTTGACGGACACCAGGGTCCAAACCTTCCCTTCCACTCTCTCCTGGTAATACCGACACAGGCCCTCCTCAAAGTCACAGTCAGCGACGGACGGGTCGAAGGTGGGCTCTGGATTGACACATGAGACGCCGTGGTGAGCGAAGGCAGAGGCCACATGTCTCCATGGCAACCTGTGTTTACGACTCACAGGTCAGGGTTTGGGGTCAGTGTGAGAGAGTAGCCAGATCATATGAACTCGAAGATAAAATTGGGAGTATAGTGGAGGATGGAAATAGCTGGCTTAACATCTGCAGTCTGGCAAGGCTTGTTCCAGAGTCCCGTCCAAAGAATTCTTCTAAACATTTATGTATCTGTCCGATCCTGCCTCCAATAATCTGTTCAACCAATCACCCAGCTGTCTGTCTAACCAATCACCCTGCTGTCTGTATAAACAATCATCCATCCATCTATCCATCCATTCATCCATCCGTTCTCGTCGGTCCCCCTCACCTGTGTCAGTGTGGCAGAACTCTGGGGAGAAGGATATGTCGTCTATGGCCACAAATCCTCCTCTGGCACTGTTGAAGGCCACCTCATACACCACCTGAAACACACACCCACAGCGTTTGTTAGAAGGATAGTCCATCAAGCCGAGGACATCAAACTTCCCAACATCCTACTAGGTTGGCTTGACTAAGTTTCCGCGGCTAGCTCCCCCTAAAGCAGGGGTGTCAAACTCGTGCCATCGCGAGCCAAGAGGGTGCAGGTTTTCGCTTCAACCAAGCCCCTACACCAGCTGATTTCACTAACGAGTTTCTCCACTTAGTGAAATCAAACTCGTTATTGATATCAGCTGGTGTAGGGGCTTGGTTGACGCGAAAACCTGCACCCTCTTGGCCCGCGATGGCACGAGTTTGACACCCCTGCCCTAAAGCGTAAAGTACAAGCCCTCTCAGGGTTTAGACGAGAGCGTGGGCATGGGACCATGTGACCTGTGCGCAGACTGAGAGGAAGGGGGCATGGGGTAAAACGCAGCGACAGCAGCTGTACCAGTTGATATGTAGCCTGCTTACGCTTCATTTAAACACAGTTCAACTTCAGCGCCGGTTGACAGTTCAGTCATTGAAAATACTACGCTATTGTACCTCACACAAAACCTTTGCTTACCTGTGTTTTCCCCTGGAATATTTTTGGAGAAACTCCAGGCATGGCAAATATTCTCTCTGATTTATTTACATTGGCTTCATTCAGGCACACACACAAAAGCACTCACGCACGAACATCCTGATCGTACATTTTCATTCACGTCAAAAGAACGACTCTTCTAAGAGCACACAGTAGATTGTTACACACAAACCCAGCGGAAACTATTTTAACTACAGCGCTCTGCATGGCTCTTCAGGGAAAACAATATAAGACGGACACTTGACCAAAAGAAAGACTTTCCGTCCACATTCCTTATCTCAAAAGACAGATTCAAATCCAGGGAGTTAAAATGGGCCTGAAATGGGATGGAGAGAGCGAGGATATTCTCCAGAATGTTCTCTCTCTGGACTACAGTCTCTGGCCTCGTGGCTCCAGCCATCAATAACCCGCTCTCCTCACGTCAGCCTATTTATATCCTTCTTTTAGAAAGGAGAAGAGATAACAGAAAGGAGTGCGAAAGGGATAGAACAAGAGAAGCAGCAACGGGGGGGGGGGGGGGGGGGGGGGGGGGGGGGGGGGGGGGGAGCATAAGAGATGAACGCTTATCCAGTCGGGGTGAATCCAAGTGCACCGAAGAGGCACCGTAACAGCAACCCCTCCCCCACCCCAGCCCCCAACTGACCTCCATGGGGTGTAAAGCCTTGATGTCCACGGTCACCAGCTTCCAGAAAGGGGTGGCGTACACCTCGGGTTTCCACAGGTCCTCGTAGTGACCCAGCTGGTCCCGGGTGAAAACGGAGAAAATGTTGCCCCTCTCTTGGTCTCTCTGGTAGTAGAAGGACAGGCAGCCCACCATGGGGGTGGTGCTCATGGGGGACGTGAGCTTGGCCACTTCCTGGAATCGCTTGGCGTACACCGAGTCTACATACATATAGTGGCCTGGGGTGTGTGTGTATGTGTGTGAATGTCGGGAGAGGTTAAAAAGTAAAACAACAGACGTACTTTAAAGCGAAACAGCAGGAGTTGAAACATGTGTTGAAACGGTTTCAGAATCCTTCAGCATGTGTGTGTGTGTATGGACCTCTCTTGTTGTTCATGGTGTGGTCGTCAGGGAGACTGGACTGAGGGTCCCGAGCCAGGCTGCCTCCCACGTACCAGTTCACATTGGGGTTCCACTGGTTGCTATAGCCACACAGATGGTGTTCCTCAAAGTTGCACTCTGGAAGGAGCCAGGACAAAAGTCTCAACTGCCATTATTGCATCATTTTGATGAATATAGATACTCGTGGCCCTACATGGGGAGCAAGGTACATGGATAGGTAATTATATATATAATGGGAGTTCTAGAGCAGTGGTGTCAAACTCGTGCCATCGCGGGCCAAAAGCGTGCAGGTTTTCGTGTTAACCAGGCCACTACACCAGCTGATTTCACTAACGAGATTCTCCACTCAGTGAAATCAAACTTGTTATTGAAATCAGCTGGTGTAGTTGCTTGGCTGGCACGAAAGCCTGCACTTTCTTGGCCCCGCGATGGCACGAGTTCCATGGGTGTGTTCTCAGCTTGTGACGTTGGTTCCTCAGACTCGAAGAAGAACACTGACCTAGGCAGTATCCGGGGACGATGTGGATTTCAAAAATGGCCACACTGTTGCCCAGCTCGTCTTCAGGCTGAGCCTCCATCAGGATCTAGCAGGACAGAGGAAAGGAAGCGGGTGAAGGGAGGATGGAAGGAAACGGGGAACAAGGGAAGGTAACGTCAGAAGTCAAATCAAATCCAAATGTATTGGGGTAGCCCTTTTTACAAGCGTCACACGGCACAGAGGGCTTCACATGTGCCCGTGGAACTTCCCCTCAACCAACCGAAACCCTCAAGGAAGACAAGAAGAAACTGCCAGAAAAACTCACTAGAGGAGAAAAAATGTAAGAAGTGAGCAGCAGGTTAGCAGGTAGTCTACCCATCATCAACCCCGCCCACCGAACAGAATACGAAGAAACAACTATTCTGCAGCCCCAGGATTTGGGCCCCCCCCGGCCCGTCTGCGATCCCTGTGGAAACCCTTTTTCACAGGAAATCCCAGGGCATCTGCCCAGAGACAGAGCTCGTTAGTGCCTGCAGGCCGCAGCTTGCAGCACCTCATCCCGCAGATCGCACCCCCAGATAGCTCAGAGCTTTTAAGACACGTTTACGTTGAGGAGGGAGGTCGACTCGCCTCGTTCCTCTGGTGTGGCAGGTTCCTGATGGATGACTCCTAAACTAACCACCGCCAACCTGCACATGGTTACTCTTCGACGTGGCGACAGTAAGTAAGGAAAAGTCAGGCGGGCGATTCATCTTAAAGCTGCTTTCATCTTCCTCGTGATGCCGTCCCTGTGCAGCTCTTGGCGGCAGACCAGATAGTTTGGAGTTAGTTTAGAACGAAGCTCACTCAGAGAAGATCATGCAGTTTTATTCGCGATAAACAATCCATTACTAAGGTCTGTTGATAATTTCGCAATCTTATGCTTTCTATTTCAAACCAACGCCTGTGTTTACCTTTGCTCTTTTACGTCACAAATTGAAACTTTCTCTCTTGCTGGCATTGACTAAAGATGATGTGATTCTCTCACCTCTCCCCCACCTCTACCTCCCTCCCCCTTAAATATCACCCTATCACCCCCTCACACTCACCCCATTCATCTCACTTTATTCCACCCCTTCATCCCTCCCCCACTCTCAACCACCTGCAGTCTCTCCATTTCCTAATCCCCCCCTCTCCCTCTTTAACCCAGGCCAGTCCTCTATAATCCCACCTGGTAGGCCATGGAGGAGTTCCTCAGGTCGATGCTGGCGATGAGCCAGCTGTCGGAGGGCTTGCGGGCGCTCCAGAGGATGTAGTCGAAGTTGTCCCCATCGGGGCGGAGGTGCAGCTGCAGGGAACCGACCCCGGTGATCTGGTACACCAGCCTCAGGCAGCTCCAGTCCAGCTGGTCCAGGACCGGGCTCACCAGAACCGCCTTCCCCTGTCCGCCCAGGGCGGAGCTTTCTGCCGTGATGAAACGCCCTGAGGCCAACAGGAGAGAGGGGGTGGGGGGTTAGAGGAGACAAAGAAGAGGTTTGGGAGGTGAGGGGGAGAAAGAAAAATAATACCAGTGTACGCAATTTCCTCTCAAAGCTGACATAACATAATTTAGAGTCTAGACCACAATATTGCCCAATCAGCACAAAACTTAGAAGCTAAAACCACCAATATTCAGAGAGAGGGAATGAAATAGGGAATGAAAGTAAAAATGACTGAGAGAAAATGTGACAGAAAAAGAGATAATGGAGTAGACTAGAAGCAAGCCAACCACACACTGTACAGACAGAGTTAGAAAAGCAAGGAACCAAGTCAGCCACGTATCCCAAGATGCTCCACAACCCCTGGTGTTGCTGGAGATAACAAGACTACACTGTTACTGCGTTACTGTGTTGCTGGTCACTTTTACAACCCCCAGGAAATGTATTTCGATAGTCTGACAGCGGAAAAGATGCTTCCTTCCAGATGGCTTGACGTCTCATCTCAAACGCTCTTCCTATCCATGACCTATTCCTCATCCATCCGCACCTTTCCTCTCTCCCGCTGCTTCTCTGTCCCTCTTTATCTCTCTTCCTCTCAAGTCTTTTCTCTGGAGTAACTCCTGGTGGGTCCCCTGCTGTAGCTAGCAGCAGCGTTCAGACCCGAGAGTCTCCTGTTGCTCTCATCTGGCACAGCCTCAAGACTCCTCCACTGTAAACATTTCCACAGGTTGGATTTGGGAGCGTAGGGGCAGGCGAGTGCAGTATTTTGGAAGAGAAATCCTTTAAGCAGGTCTGTCGTCAAATAATGAATTGGTAATTGGGCATATTTAGCCTGACAGCAGACTCATGGAATACAGTTTTCATGTTGAGAATTCTGAGTAACTGAGATATTGAAGGAAGGAGGGGGGTAGATAGGTGGCAGTTAGCTCAAGGACTAATGATGCACCAAGAATTCATTTAAATCACAAAACTCTTATCAGTGAGTACTTGAGGTGTCAGTCATACACAAACAGATAACGTATAGCTAAGGTAGCCTTCTTGGAATCATTAAAGAGGTGTTAGTGTTTCTGAGTTTCTCTGGTGAGAACGTAAGCTGTTCATTTCAGACAAGGGGTCTCACGTTGTAACTTTAAACTGACTTTATCTGTCGTAAATATGACATTTAAAAAGCAGTCGGCGCCTGGCTAGCTTCGAAACTAACCAGTGGTGACTGGCGATAATGACAGTTACCCCCGTTTACAGGCTAGGATGAGGAAGAGCCCAACACAAGCTCTTTCCCTGTTTGGCTCCCCAATGGTGGAATCAACTCCCCAACTTCATCAGAAACACAGACTGTCTCCTCACCTTCAAGAAAAAGCTCAAGACTATATCGGCATTTAGAAATATCATCTGTTGTTGTTGTTCAGAATTACTTGTTAACTCGCTGGTGTTGATGCTTTACATTTACATTTAATCATTTAGCAGACGCTTTTATCTAAAGCGACTAACAAGAGAGAGCTTTACAAAAGAGCATTGGTCACTAAGTATAGCAACGTTATAGTTATAGCAGTGGATGGTTACAGCAGTGGATCGCAACATGCCGTCTCAGCATCTGTCTCTGTGTGTGTATCGTGTGCCGAGTCATTTCAGTCAGCGCTCAATCAGCTCCTTTGAATCTCTGTGGTGGCAGACTTGACAATGACCAGAGACTTGTTTGATGAGTCTGTCTTGCTTCTAGACTGTTCTCCCTGCAGCTGTTCCTGACCTGACAGCCAATCTCAGGCTTTGGTCATGGGGGTGAGGATTGCAACGCTCGTCAAATGAATCATCACCTTCTCTTGCCCTGTAACAAATTTCTGTCTGGAAAACGAACATGCCGACTGTTTCCCATTCTCCTCAGTCATTTATTTTCATTGGGAAATCAAGTGAAATAATCTCTTTGGCAAACAAAATCGGCCCACGAATTTCATTGGTTGGCTAGGTGTGCCTTAGGCGTCTTTGAAGGATGAGCTGGCCTCGTTTTTATTTATTCTTTATATGTTACATCTGTTTATTCTACTTGAAAATTTGTCTATCTCAGGCAGTCTTTCCTCTCAGTTGTCCCTCCTTGGCAAGTACAGTAGGCTGCAGCATAACAACCGCTTGGAATTACTTCCATCCATCTCTCAACCACAGAACAACCGCTCCGTCATATGTTTCCGTGGAAACCAAACAGACAACACCAGGCACCGTGGCCCAGTCATGGTTTTTACAACCATAATAATGGCCGAGCTACCTCACCAGCCGCACTGACATCGCCGACGCTTGGCTGGCGGAACCCTGTCCTTGTTCCTGCCCTGGAAGCGCAACTCTCCCTCTGGATTGGTTAACGCTCAGTGTGAACGCTTCTGGTCTTTACTCCAGAGAAGTGGAGGTCTATGTCTAGTCACAGAGAGGGAAGAGAGGAAGGGAGGGAAGGAGACAGGGAGGGAGGGAGGGAGGGAGGGAGGGAGGGAGGGAGGGAGGGAGGGAGGGAGGGAGGGAGGGAGGGAGGGAGGGAGGGAGGGAGGGAGGGAGGGAGGGAGGGAGGGAGGGAGGGAGGGAGGGAGGGAGGGAGGGAGGGAGGGAGGGAGGGAGGGAGGGAGGGAGGGAGGGAGGGAGGGAGGGAGGGATAACTGGTGCCAGCAGTTTACAGTAAGTGGGTCTAAAACTATACAGACAGCTCAGCTTGCCAGCGAGATGGCCAAGACAACGCTACAACATCGCTACTTATTTTTAGCGACCCAATGTAAATACCTGAGAAGGATGACCGCAAACTAGAGCAGGTCCTGGAGGGGGGCTCCCTGTAGGCCCACAGGGACTAGGAGGGTTCTACGTCCATGGAGGTGGAAAAAGGGAATGAAGTGGAGTGTGTGTGAGTGTGCATGCGTGTATTTGTGTGTGTGGGCACTCTGGTAACATACAGCTCTCTTTCTCTCTGGCTCTCTCTGTTTATGTTTCTCTCTCCCCCTTTCTCTGACCCTCTCTCTCTCTCACACTCTCTCTCTCTGTTTCTTTTTATCTAGCTGTGTGTGTTTGTGTGTATGCAGACCAGGGAAGTGTAGTATTTGCAGATGTATGACTTTTTACCGTATAAGATGTTCAGCAGTTCCGACCACGGTAGAACCGCATGCGTGGACATGGGACCTCAAGTGAGTAATGCTTCATTAACATTCCATGCTCTTGTCTCTGTGTTAGTAACACCCCTCCCCTCTCCCTCATTCATACAAAACACACGCACACACACACACACTTTCATTCAGTCTCTCTCTTCCAATCACTGAATCACTATGCCAACCGGTTATGCAAAGAGAGAAGTTGTAGAGGCTGAGAGAGCAGCACATCAGCTTCCCCACCCTGCACACTCCAAACTGGCCATACTGTTTCAAAACAATCCGATGGGCTATGTGCAAGTGAATGCATGGTTCATCATTCATTTTAGCGGTGGCGCTTTTTCCCGTTAGGGGTCACGTGTGACTGGAGCCTACCCCAGTTACTTAGGCGGGGTACACCCTGGACTGGGGCATGCTTAATGCATGGTTCATTTAGATGTAAACTGATTCTGAAAAACATATTACTGTCATGATGCGTAGAATATTGATTTATATTTTCCAACTAACCTTCGTCGTTTCTGGTCCATCTTGCGTAGGCCGGGTCGGACGCGTAGCCGCAGGTGTCCTGCTCGAAGTTACAGGAGCCGGCCAGAAGTTGTTGCTGAGCCCGTACTAACCCACTCAACATAGGAACTAGGAGGAAAACAACAAGACTGAGAAAAGTTTCGAGCGTTTCATTAAAATATTGTTACTCCAAAGTAGAGTAGTGGGTTATGCATTCAACGTCATTCCACGTACGCTGATCTCAGCATCTGACTTAAACCATGGGATAACGGTAGAAAAAAACGGTAAACTAACGGAACTTCAGCTCCAACTGGGACTCAAACTCTGCATGACGCAGAGATCTGTCCTGCGTAAACGGAGCGACACGTTGCGTCGTTCCGTTAAATATGTGCTTCTTCTTTATACGCATTCCATTCTTCCTACTCACCTAAGATAACGGGGAGGTAAACCGTGAGCATCGCGAGGCGGCAGCAGGACGGAGAAGGGAAACGGGGTAGGTCCACTCGCGCGCGGCCAGTTAAAGACGACTCAAAACCCCGAAATAGCAGACGGCTCGTGCATCAATCTGTCGGTGGACCTTGCTCGCGCGCAAGTTCAGTCAGCGCTTCCAGCTGCGACGATAATAAGTATCTCGGTGTCTTCCGTGAACGTTACATGGCATAATCAGATTTGGAGAGACGCGCAGCAGTTGGCACCGAGGAGTACAGAGAGACCTATAGGGAGGAACAGTTGCACGGTAATGCAGTCCAGATTTGAACGGACTTCTGGCCACAGGGACTCCCTGTACCCCGCCCCCCCGCATCCCATCCCTACGTCTGGGAACCTAGAGACATTACTGCCTCCACTGACAGAGTACATCACCCCCCCACACACACACAAACACCCATGGTGCACAGTAGGACATCAAATTGCAAGTGTCCCGGACTATTTTTCTAACCCACCCTTTGTCGTCGCCGCCCCCCCCCCCCCCCCCCCCCCCCCCCCAGACCGAAGAGGCTTGCAGCTGCCAAGGTCATTGCAGACATATTTGGATCTTGGGTTTCAGAGATGTCTGAGGTTTTGCACTGGTTTACGCAGTTGTCTGACACGGAGAAGAACGTCTGATGACCTGCACCGTTGGGATGATGAACATTCGCAGGTGTAAGGTTCAGGTTCGAAGATGAGACGCTCCGCTGCACCTGTTCTGGCAGGGCCATGCTCTGATCCAGATGATGTCACAGATTAGCTCTGAGGGTTCGGTTAAGCAGCAGACCTGAGTGGTAGCAGTTCCTTGGCTGGGAACAAACACAGTGTAGACTTGTCATGGGTTGAGCTGCAAACACTAACCGTACGGGCCTGAACACAGTGACAAAAGTATTTTGATGTCGCTGAACGGGGGCACAGGCTGGCTAGAGACAAATGGAAAAATGTTCATACAGATTGCTGACAGACATGTTAGTATTTACCCAGGAAAATGTTGTTCCACAGCCGTTGGCTGTGTTTTCACTTCCCTGCGCTGTCAGCAGCAATATGTCTGCTCTGTTAGCCTGCAATCCAGCCAGGCTTCGAGAATGGGTCTCCCTTTTTATACAACCAGCTGTGTTTGTCTGTGTGTGTGTGTTTATATCCCTCCCAGTTTGTTTATGCATATTCCTGTTGCGCATGCAGAAATTTGTGTGGGGACGGTATTGTCTTGGCGTGTTTGTGCGTGGAAGTTCCTGTCTCCCAGTGTGTGTCCTTGTGTGTGTGTTTGAGTCACTACTCCATGCGGGAGCTGAGGGCTTGTTCCTCCTGTTGCCACCCCTGTCCCATGTAGGAGTTATGGTGTTTCAGGATGAGGTCATGGAACCGTCTGCAGCTAGCTGCTGTCGGGCCAGCTCAACCCACGTGGCACAGCTGACACACAGGGTGGCAGACACCACACACTGGCCCGAGGAGCCAGAGGAGAGCCGGGTAGCTGAGAGTAGAGTACAATCAAGTAGAGTATGGTATAGTAGACCTAGAGTAGAGCACGGTGAAGTAGAGTAAACTCTGGTCGTCTTAGATCTGGTAGAGTGGAGGAGAGTACGGCAGGTACACCTAATCCTGCTCGCCAGACTCTCTGAGATGGGCATCACTGGCACTGCACTTCAGTGTATATCATCCTACCTGTTGGGAAGATCCTACCAGGTCTCCTGGGGAGGCAAACCGTCTCACCCCTGCCAGCTCTTCACTGGTGTCCCACAGGGCTCCTTGTTGGACCCCCTCCTCTTCTCCCTGTACACCATCTCACTTGGACCAATCATCACCTCCCATGGCTTCTCCTACCACTGTTATGCTGATTACATGCCTGTAGTTCCCCCCCGACTGATCCGGGGATCTCAGCTGGGATCTAGGCCTGCCTCACAGACATCTCCACCTGGATGACCAAGCACCACCTCCAGCTGAACCTCGCCAAAATGGAACTTCTCATAATTTCGGCCAAACCGTCCATTTCCAACGATCTCTCAATCACCCTGTGATCTGCAACGGTGACCCCTCCATCCTCTGCCTGAAACCTGAGTGTTACCATGGATGACAAGCTCTCCCTCACAGCCCACATTGCAGCAGTTCCACCCAGCTGCTAGTCCAAGCACTTGTCCTCTCAAAGTTTAACTACTACAACTCAGTGCTCGCTGGTCTCCCAGCATGCGCAACAATCCCTCACCAGAAGATGCAGAATGCCTGGTCTACAATCTACTGAGTGCTACAGACGCTCCCATATCACCCTGCTCCTCATCTCGCTCCACTGGCTACCCATCACAGCCCAGATTCAACACCCTGGTACTGAACGGAACACCTGACAGAAATGTTAACTAGTCAAGTTTGTCCTCCAGCCTTACACCCCCACCCACCACCTACGGTCTCGTCTGGTGGTCCCACCGCTCAAGAGCGCCTGGTCCCAACACAAGCTCTTCCCCAGCCTGGCCCCCCAATGGTAGAATCAACTCCCTATCTCCTTCAGCGGCACAATGACTGTCTCCCCACCTTCAAGAAAAGGCTCAAGATATTTCGGAATGATTTGCTGGACCTGATGTTAGTTCCACCAACAACAAAATGCCCAATCCCTCTTTCTGAGGTACTTGTTGCTCTCTTGTTGGCCAGTATTAACTGATTTGAAATTATTGTACTTGCTGAGAGGTATATTATTGTTGCTTGTTTTCACACAGGTACACTCTTGCACATTTGAGGTTCATGTTATTTAATTGTAACTTCAGAATCAGCTCTAGTGGTTCTTCCCTTTGGCATGTGTTTGGTTTCCCACAATGTATGCTTCATGTTCCGACCACCTCACTATCTATTGTTATGATCGGTGATCTATGCTCTTTTGTAATGCTCTCTCTTGGAAGTCACTTTGGATAGAATTGTCTGCTAAATGAATACATGTAAATGTAGTAGGGTAAAGTAGAGTTTGGTAGAGCAGATTATAGTAGATTCGGGTATGGTAGAGTATAGTAGATTAGGGTTGAGTATGGTAGAGTAGAATATGGCAGTATAGTAGATTAGGGTTGAGTGTGGCAGAGCATAGTAGATCAGGGTTGAGTGTGACAGTATGACATGGGTATGACATGGGTAGTATGAGTATGGCAGAGTTGGATTGAGTATGGTAGAGTATGGAAGAGTAGGGTTGAGTATGCTAAAATATGTATGAGAGCAGACGAGGCAGTCCACACAGGCTGGAAGGAGTGTAACACACGGTGAAAGAGAAAAGAAAAAGACTGCAGTCACAGAAAGCTGTATTCCACCCAGGCCCAGCAGGAAACCCCTCGCTTCTCCTCCGCACAATATCACCTCTGTTTGGGAGAGATCCTCATTCCTCCTCCTTGCATTAGTACCTCTAAAGAGATCCCCAGCTCACCTCATGTCTGTGGACGTAGGAAAGAGAACCATCTGGATATAGGGATACCTGCGATAAGCAAATAAAAAATTCAATATGTTTTGAATATGAGTAGAAGGAGTGTAAAATGTCTATGTCGAGACAGGACAGAGCTTGGTCTGTGTCAAAACCCTCTCCAACCGAGATAGAGCTTGACCCTTGACCTGCAGAGATGTCAGGGTATGCCTGTTAGTGTCTCAAACTGGTTTGTTTCCCAGGGTTGAGGTGGATGATGGATCCGCAGCTTTGCTCTACCTGCCTCTGAGATGTAAACATGGAGCGGGAGTCCGGCCGGTGCTTGACACAAAGTGGAGGTGTTGTTGACATGGCTTTGAGAGGGACCGAAATCCCTGAAGCACATTTGCACGAAGACGCTCGCATGGATGGCCGCTGGTTTACAACCTCTTTCATGCACGCATGTTCATGGACACACACACACACACCAGGGTGTGGAAAAAGTTGTGTCCGGTTCCCAGGAAGTGAGGTTCTTCAACTGCCTGAGTTGGTAGCTTGAAACATTAGAGTCTGGCCTGGTGTCCTAGTGGATTCATCACCCATAACTAACTAAGGCAGGTAAAATAGATTAGGTAGCCACAGGAGAAACACAAACCCACATAAAGGAATGAGCATTCTTGTATGTCTGCACTGATGCACTCCATTTGTCTGCAGTAGATGAGTGTTTGGGGGTGTTCCTGTGTGTGCATCCTTGAGTGTGTGTGTGTGTGTCAGGCATACACTCGGAGCTCAGTGATTAACTGTCTGAGGAGGACATTTGAATCACTTTACTTTTCCAGGGTTGTCAAGAACGACCCAGACTTTCCACAGCCGAACAGACTGAGATAAACACAGGACTGTCGGACAGCGATGAAATGAAATGACTCCACTTTCATTTACAGTTATATCCTTGTAGATGAACACAAGGGTGAGAAAATGTCCCAATTTAGCCACGTATCCTTTCAAGTCAAGTAAGTACTTTTAGGCACGTTATCGTGGTTGAGTAATAATGAACCGCCTGGTCTTTCTGAGATGACCAAGGTGAAGGCTAACGTCACAAAGTATGTTTTGGTAACCACTCGGAGATGAGAAATGTTAAGCGCCATAGTCACTAGGGGGAAAAGTTAAACGACGAATGGAGGTCATGCATGAGGTGCTCGTGTACGAGGCGCTTGTTTGCAGTGGCGGAGAGGAGAGCTCTGCTGGGCAGCGGATCTGGTTCCCATCAGTCTGCCTGTCCAATGAGCCCCTGTCTTCCTTCTGACTAGCAATGAGTCAGAACTGACACACAAGGGGCACGAGTGCACCGCCCCCCCCCCCATCCCCCAGATCTTGAGATCAATGGAGAGGCGTTTCATGTGAAATTAGACTGCCCTCAGCAAAACACAATAACAATATGAATCGGTAGGTTTAGACCCCTCATTCGTCCAGGAGCGCTCCATTCAGCACAGAATAGCATCAATATTTCAGTTCTCAGACCGTTTTCTCTAATTGAAAATGACACCTCAAAACGTCTTTGATTTTGAAAAAAAGTGTCCAGATAACTACCTCTGAAAACCTTTTCTACTAAACAATATTTATAGGTTTTTCACGTGCTGAAACACAGTGTTAACAAACAGTAAAACACATCTGACAGGAGCTGGAAGGAAGTGATGTGGGTATCTCAAGGTCGACTGGGTGGGAGTGGCTTAGTTCTGGCCGCTGCCTGTGAATGTTTTGCTGTATGCGAGGAGAAAGAAAAATAAAAACACATTTTTGCACACTCTTCACTCCTCTTAAGCTGCTGTTGTTTACCATCACACATCTACCGTAAATCCCCAAGAAATGCTGCAAACGATCTGAGCAATATGGCTTGTCTCCCCGTGTCGACAGAAGGATCCCTTCCAACGCTCGCAGGAAATGGCCAAAACCAAAAAGGATACCACGAAGAATAACGTTCCTCATTTCCTCCTGCTCCTGCTTTATTGCTGCGAGGGAGTGAGTCAGCGTGTGCGTGCACGTGTGCACACGTGTGTGTGGGTTCTCCCTGGCAGAGCTTCAGAGCAGCAGCAGTGTGGAGACCCTGAGGGTGAGCTGTGCCTCGAGGCAGGAGCAGCTGCTCTGCCTTCTCTAGGATCAGCTGGAGGTTCAGGCGCTGGTCAAAACAGCCACACACCCGACCACAGAGAGCTTTTACATTTACATTCAGTCGTTTAGCAGACGCTCTCATCCAGAGCGACTTACGTCAAGCACAGGGACATTCCCCCCCTGAGGCAAGCAGAGTGAAGTGCGTTGCCCCGGACACAACGTCTTGTTGACACAGTCGGGGTTAGAACCAGGGACCTTCTGATGACTAAACTGACATCCTAACAGACTGCGCCACTAACAACCCTTTTACCTCTCCTCTTCGACGTGGGGGTTGGGGAGGGACCCTCTGCAGAGCACCCATAGGAGAAGGTCCTTTTATAGGAAGAGCGTCATAGAGAAACACCACAGAAGAAGATTAGGTAGGTTACGAGTGCTTAGCATTTAGCAGACGCTCTTATCCAGAGCGATTTACAGCAAGTACAGGGACGTTCCCCCTGAGGCAAGTAGGATGAAGTGCCCAAGGACACAAAGTCAATGTAGCCTCAACCTTCCGATCATGAGACCGACGCCTTAACCGCTGAGCCACCTGACTCCCTGATTTGCACGTTATTACTCCACAATGCAGGAAACTGTTCTGACATCTTCTGGATGACAGAAGAGATGCTGTATAGATTGCCAAGTAACTGTCTGGTACGATCAACTAACACCAGATTAAGACGCAGAGACAAATAAATCCTCCTTCCAAATCTGTGAGCTCTCATCTTCATCTAGTGAACAGGTTATCTAGGTTTATCCTCTGTCAAGATGTTCAACAATAGTTGGTGCCGTTGGTTACTTTGATCGACGGGGGTTATGTCACTCTCAGGGATGCACTGGTATGACAGAAAATAAAATAAGATCCTCTTTTATTTGTCCCTCAGTGGGGAAATTGCAGTGTGTGTGTGCGCGTGCAGAAGGGGAGTATAAGTGCATGTGTGCACGTGCAGCAATTCAACAAGGAATGATTCAGTCATGTGTTATAAATACATTTTCAAACTGCATTCCCTCTTTTTCACTCAACACATGGACAAACACACATACACAACACACTAATTAAATGCCCACCCGGAGGGGACACACACACACTATTCTGGTACATAGTTCTAGACTGTTCCACCGGCCTGGTGTATTACACCCTGTGTAGGGTATAAGGACACTTAAGCACACAGGAAATGTAGGAAGACTACCAAAATATGACCGGAGTTACAATGTTATGTTTAGAAATACTGCATAAACCCAAACATGAACAAACACAAGGGTCGCCAGAAGGTTAGCTTAAGTCCAGGTGGACATAAAATAGTGGCCTGCTCTATGTGTACAGTTCCTCAACGAGGAAGAACCTGGATGAAGCGTGACGGAAGACCGAAGCCTGTGGTGGGAACTAACATGCTCTCACCACCCTGGAGGGTCATTTCAACAACAGAAAAGACGGAACGGTCCTTGCGGAAAGACCCGGATAAACAAGGAACCACCGTTCGAGATGGGAAGAGGCAGAATGCACAAGCACATGCTGAGGGTCAAAGGGAGAAGACACGGGGGGGGGGAGACAGAGCGAGGCTGAGGAAGACTGGGAGAGAGAGAAAGAAAACACGTTGAAACACTTCATTGAACACCGCGGAGCGGAACACAAACACGTAGCCTAGCCAGCTAGCTGTGCGTTGACATCCGCTAACTCGGCCTAAATGAAAACAACTGTCCTCCCAAAATAATCTCTGATGAAATGTTCATTTATGCAGAAGAATAACCTCCGAAGGAAGAATAAAAGGGCGGTGGAACTAAGTACAACGATCCATAGAAGTTAGCTGTGGTACGTCAACAGGGAGACAGGGAGCCGGCATTCCGTGGTGCCCCAGGAAGGGAGAGGGGAGTTTAGGGTAAGAAGGGGTTGGTGGGCCTGGTGTGAATGCCGCTCCTGGAGCACCGGGAAAGGTAGACGCCGCTCTGGTCCTGCCAGGTGTTGCGTCCGGCGCGGCGGTAGTCCGCCGTGTCTGTAAACTGAGACTGGCGCCTCCGGAAATCGGGCGTGTCCTCCGCCTGGCACGTCGCGCTCACCTGGAGAACGGAAGAAGCCAGACAGGACACAGGAAGTACAACGTGAATCCCCGTCCCCCCAACGCCACACCCCCCAGAGGTGACGAACGAGACGACAATAACTCCAAAAACATTGCCAGGTCTTTGCGTCCTCGAAACCAAGGTAAAACCAAACCATTCGTCAAAGCTATCTCAACCTTTGCATCTCTTATTTCCTCCTAACTGGAGGAACACAGAATATGGAACAGGCATCTGTTTATAAGATCTGTAATCCGAACAGGTGTGTTGTGATACAGCTGAGATCACATCACAGTTGTTCTCAAAAGCCCTCCAATAAAACCCAGAAGGCCACAGGATTGATTCAGCAAGGCCCTCAGAAAGACCAGTCCTGTGACTCACTAAACATCACATCGGTACCCCATTCAGCTTACACATCTCTCTTTTATTTCCTGTTTCAAACAGGAAATGCGACTTATTCTTTTCGCGAGGGGAAGGGAGAAAGGGAGAAAGAGAGATTGAAACCGTTGGATATGAAGAGTTTGCAGGCCAGAGGGATGATTCCGGGATGAGGACGTCAGCCCTGCCTACTGTGGAGAATTAGCTATCATATTAAAACATCTGTGAGCACTTATGAGAAGAAGGAAGGGGGGTAAATAAAATGAAACTGACGAAAAATATACCAAGCTACAACCCTGCTACTGATTATAGCGCCAGATATTGCTTGTGGGTCCGGAACGTCAAGATGACATAACGAATGACTGGAACGTTAGCCCCCTGAGGGACAAACTTGCCAGAGATTCTGTCAGCTTTCACTCACATAAACCCTTATTCAACATTCATATGTTTGAATAAAAGGAAAATACAATATGGAGATGAGTGGAGGAAGCATAATCCGGTCAGACCAATTCTCACAAATTCAGAAATAATATTTGTAAAAAAATGACATTCAATATGTTATATACAATAAATAATGTAGTATGTTTTTGTTGGTTCCCACTCACCTCCTCCTTAAAGGCGCCATACGGAGGCAGGTAATCCACATTATAAGTGGAGACCAGCTCACTGGGGGGAGGGACGGGAGATTAAAACAAATTCACCCGACATTAAGACTTACTGCCTCAAAAACCAAAGGAGAAGTTCACCTCTGTCCTGGATAAGACCATTCCTATTCAGCTGGTTAACAAGCTCATCATTCAGAGTCAGGTGTGCTTAATGAAGGTTGAATTGTGACAGCTTTCCAGATTAGTCTACACTAGACCATTGGGTTCAAACTAGTGCCATCGAGGGCCCAGAGGGTGCAGGTTTTCACATCAACCAAGCACTACACTATCTGATTTCACTCAGTAGAGTAGCTGGTTAGTGAAATCAGCTGGTGTAGTGCTTGGTGAACACGAAAACCTGCACCCTCTTGGCACCTCGATGCCACTAATTTGACACAACTGGTCTAGACGGTGTGAACGCTCACGTGTACAAACAATCTAGGTCATTCCACACACATTTCCCTTTATATGCATGCAGATAAAATGTGGGCATCTTAAGTGAGTGCAATAAAGAAATAATCTAAACTACATCCTTTAGCATTGAGGCAGTTCAGTAAATGTATGTATTATATAGCGATGTTGCGCCCCCTTCTGGTGGTGACACAGATGGTGACTGACCAATTCAGAGAAAACTCAGTCTACTGCATTAGAAATCCTATGTCATTAGAAATGAAACAGCTGCTTACATTTGATTATGGCCAGGGGGATGACGTGGCAGAATGCCATTGGTCACCAGCCCAGCTGCATCCTTGCTGTGATAAAACCACATAATATACTGTAGTCAGAACTTTTTTTTACAGTTTCAGCCCCCCCCCCCTCCCTCTGTTCCCCGTCCTCTCTTATTGACCACCTTGAAGGTGATCAAGCGCGCTCAGTCACATGTCAAGGCAAACATGAGAGCTTAACCTGCATCCAAGAAATAGACAGAGATAGCAGATCGTTCAGGATGTCTAACCTGGGCAGAGTCCGCCTGTTGAAAAGTGCAGACTGGTGCTCAGCTGTGACCAGGGACCTGGGCCTTCTCCTGGTCTGCTTCTCCTCCTCCAGAGGGCTCCTGGTCGTCTGGGCCCCGGTGCTGGTGGTCCAGTCCTGCAGAGAGGGAGGGGGTTTATGTTTATGGGAGAGATTGCACATGGACTTTCTGCTGTGCTGAGTACTGCACTATGAACACACACACACACACACACACACACACACACACACACACACACACACACACACACTCACCCACTCACGTGCTTAGTTCTACACATTTCCACACACACTCATGTACACACATGTAAATGTGTGCCCTGACACATCACTTTCAATTTCGTTGTACCTTGTGACAATGACAAATAAAGATCTATCTATCAACTATTTTAGACAGACACGTTGTTCATGACGATCCCAGCCTACTCACAGCTTCCATCATGGTTCCAAGGTGTTTGTATGTGGATTTGGTGAGTGTTTTCTTCCCAGCAGGACACTGGGTGAAGTCATAGTCTTTGGGTTCCGCTTCCCTGTCCTTATGCCTGGAAAGGGTTGCAAACCTTTTACGGATTGTTGCCGACAGACAGCGCCCGACTTCGGACAGCTTAAGTCTGAAGAAGTTACTCACCAGTCCGAAATAAGTGTGCGTCTGCTGTAAGACATCTTAAAAGTGAGATGGCAGATCGATGAACTCAAAGAACACCATTTGAAGTGGCGTCTCGCCTTATTAGGCCGTCCTAAATTGTACCGTGAATACGCAAATGTTCCTCTGCACGGACGATATAGCATTAATTGATGCAGTTACATTAACGCTTAATACTAGTACTTCATTATTAAATCAACAAGGCTTTAATCCGACACTGACCATGTTGGCGAAACGGTTACCATGGTGATGATAGCTGGAAACCCTGGTCAGATGGCCCAAACCAGCTAATAAAAGACACTTCAAGAGTAAAACATAAATAAGAGCAAAGTGGCATTGTAGAAAACATGTAATACCAACAGTTAAACCCATGTCTGAAACCTTTGGAAAATATCGCCCCAATAGACATCCCCGTTTCTGTGGGTCAGTGCCCCCCTTAAAGCATGCATGCTACATCACCACAAGGACAACAGGACACAAGCTCAAACGGCTATTTAATAAATGCATTTACATAGTTTAACAACTCTCTCTCTCTTTTCCAACGCACCATATGACATAGCATGATGCATCCTTTGCATATATGATCAGGAAGGTAGACTTCTGAAAGCAATGACTGGCTCACTAACCTCCAGTTCAGTGTGTACTATAGGCAGATCGACAGAAGATCTTTTAGGGCCTTTTTCACGGTAACAGGGATTAAACTAGCCCCAGAGCACAGCATCTGACAGTGTACAGTACAAGACCACTTTGTAGAGAGACCCAGTCAGGAGAGATATGAAGAGTCCCCACAGAGTTCAGTAAGGGTCACAGTTCAGCCCTCTCAGTGGAAGTCTACCGTCTGATCACTTGACCTTGGACTTCATCTGACGAATATCCATTGATCCATCCAGTTGTCGACACTGGGGAAAGGGCTCTTCTGCGGAGGCTGGGGAGTCCGTTTAACTCCTCCCCTTGCCACAAAGAGGAGGAGAAACACACAAACAACAACAACAATTGCCATGTCTGAAGGGCCTTTATTCAGTTACATGATCCTTTTTAAACTCTTTATGAAGAGCTGGACGTTCTAGGTCAGAGTACCCCGCCCCCATGCCAACGCTATAACTCTGTGCACTTAAGGAGTTCTGTTCGGCTGTTTAACCATTTTATTTCCAATGCTTTTGTTTCCCCAAAGTGGGGCAGGTTCTAAGACTGAGCTTGGCATGAAATGCTTTCACTCGCTGGCGTTCTCATTAGCTTTAGTGCGAAACCCTTTCGTGTGCCATTTTTGCTTTCCCGTTCAATTGTTCTGCAATGTGAAAGGCCACAGGGAGAGGTGACAGCTTCCGCCTAGGCCCCGGGTGGTTGTGAGGGGCGAGATAGAGATCATATCTTTGAACAGGGAGTCGGGGGGGGGTCAGGAAACAATTCAGACAAAAGTTGGTTCAAGCGTCACCCTGATACCCTGTACAATGACAAGTTCAAATGTTTGGTCGGAAAATCGGATCAGAAAGATCTATCAGTAAAACTCTGAAATAAACTGTATGTATGGAAAACCTGTGGAGTGCAGTATGTCTAGATGTACTGGTGCTAGCAAGTGAACCAGGCAGAGGGATAGCAGGTGAACCAGGCAGAGCGCTAGCAGGCCAACCAGGCGACTGACAGGTGAACCAGGCAGAGCGCTAGCAGGCGAACTAGACAGAGCGCTAGCAGGGCAAATAGGCAGAGCGCTAGCAGGGCAAATAGGCAGAGCGCTAGCAGGTGAACTAGACAGAGCGCTAGCAGGCCAACCAGACAGAGCGCTAGCAGGTGAACCAGGCAGAGCGCTAGCAGGTGAACCAGGTAGAGCGCTAGCAGGTGAACCAGGCAGAGCGCTAGCAGGCCAACCAGGCAGAGCGCTGGCAGGCGAACCAGGCAGAGCGCTAGCAGGTGAACCAGGCAGAGCGCTAGCAGGTGAACCAGGCAGAGCGCTAGCAGGCCAACCAGGCAGAGCGCTGGCAGGCCA
This sequence comes from Neosalanx taihuensis, assembly GCA_030340665.1. NCBI lineage: Eukaryota > Metazoa > Chordata > Actinopteri > Osmeriformes > Salangidae > Neosalanx > Neosalanx taihuensis. Next base: position 3,203,744 of record CM059309.1, on the reverse strand, counting down.
ACCAGGCAGAGCGCTAGCAGGTGAACCAGGCAGAGCGCTAGCAGGTGAACCATACAGAGCGCTAGCAGGTGAACTAGACAGAGCGCTAGCAGGTGAACTACACAGAGCGCTAGCAGGCCAACCAGACAGAGCGCTACCAGGTGAACTAGACAGAGCGCTAGCAGGCCAACCAGGCAGAGTGCTGGCAGGCGAACCAGGCAGAGCGCTAGCAGGTGAACTAGCCAGAGCGCTAGCAGGCCAACCTGGCAGATCGCTAGCAGGTGTACCAGGTAGATCGCTAGCAGGTTAACCAGTTCAGCAAGCAGGCCTGAAGCCTAGCAGTGATGGAAAGTCAGTCAGAGTCAGAATTTGCAACCCAACATTAGGGAATATAGCAGGAATTCCACCAAGTCTTTCACTAAAATGGGGCCATGTTAACGCTAACATACAATAAGTATGAAGCTCATTAGAGAGGGGCCGAGGGTCGACTGACAGGACAAGGTGGCCTCCTTTTGTCCCCTGGTTCTAAATGCTTTAGGGGGAAGAGAGGGGTCCCAGAGACTAAGGCATCATCAATCAAACACGCACAACCAAACACAATAGCGGCTAACGTACACGCGTTTCATGTGGTAAATCCTAGATGGTTATAGTAGTGAACTTCAGACAAAGTAGCAAAGGTTGAGATCTCGTGGTCACACGAGGGGCTCTGTATATATTTAAGTTATTTTAGAACCACATGAACACTTTTAATTAAGGTGTTGCACTTTTTTGGGGAGGGGGGGGCAAAAGGTTCCAAGGGTAAACTTTCTGTCCACTTTAACGCCGATAAATTATTTAACACTTATTTTTTTTCTTCCCCCTCGTCAGATTGTTCACTAGCTTGAGTTGTGATAACAGGTTTTGGATAAAACATTATCCAGTAATATAACTCAATAAAATGTCAAGTTTCTTTCTCCTATGACTCAAGGGTAGTAGTAGTACTTTAGCATCAATACAATATAACCACTTTATACTCAATACAAAAAGAAGCTTTTTACACAGATTTCCTGTTCAATTGATTACAAGGAGAGGCGAGCAGAGTGGTTTCGCAGCCCGGTCGACCTGACCGACCGCAGCATCTCTAGAACGACCGCAGCGGTCTAATCTGCCTGACCGTGCCTTGCGTGTCTCTGCTGCGTCTCCAGAAGGGAGGAAGGGGAGGAGGAAGCTCTCGTACAATCAGATTAAATCAAACCAGTGTTCCATCTGCTATTTATAGTCTTCTAAATACACAATGCCACTTCATTCAGTCCAAGAGGCCGGATATCAATCTACACGTCGTTAAGGCGATGAGGCAACACAACCAACAGAGTTGAGGATCGAAAAGCAGACATCCGTTCAGTTTGCAAGAACCCATCACACCCTGGATGTCAAGAGGCTCTGGGACTGGGCAGAGTTCCACGGATGGATCTGAGGACAGAGGTGGAGGGGGTTAACCCTCAGAGCCCCCACAGGGGGAGGCAGACGTCTCTGCCGGGGAGGGCCTCTCCAAGACGAGGAGGACAGGTTCGCAAACTGGAGGCTGTCGCATCCCGTCCGACTCTGCCGGCGCTCGTGTTCACCTCACCTCCGACACTGAGATGCCTGAGCCTGGCCTTTGTATTTACATGCGACAAAATAATAATAATAATAATTAAAAACAACCAGAAGGGTCAAGTTCATAGAACTATTTTCTTTTTCCTTTTCTCTCAGGACAGTTTGAGGGAGTGGCATAGCAGAGAGTGCAGAGAGCAGCGATGGGCCAGCCTCCTGAGCGACACAACATCTTACACACTATATTTACACATATACAAGGGGGCGAGGGGGTGTGGGGGTGGGGGGGGGGTGTGGGGGGAAGGGGAGGGGTGGAGGGAGAGAGTCCAGGCCAGCCGACCAGAGGACCAAGACGTTCTTTGAAAACGGCGCGATCTCCTGTTCCGTCACTGGACGAGCAGGTTTTAGTCCCTCGGTCCTGGCGAATCACGTCAGGACTGGACAACATCCTGTCTGGTTGTTTGGGGGAAAACTGGAGTGTCTGAGAGGAGCCAGTTGTACGTGGCTTAGAGGGCGGGAGGGGTCAGCAGGGAGGAAGGGTGAAGAGAGGATGGTGGCTTGTCCTGGGGTGAGGGGGGCGAGAGGGATGGGAGTGGATGGTCCTGGCTGGCTGAGCGACTGGCGCAAACAGTTGGAAAGTCTAGCACCGATGACGATCAGGTCTGGGTCTGACATCACCACTTGGTTGGAGGGGGGTGTGCTGGGGAGGGGGGGCTGCTTCAGGTCTTGCAGAAGCGGTGAAGCCGATGGCAGCTCCAACATCTAGCCTCCAGCCTGTCCTTCTCTCCTTCCTCCTCCTCCTCCTCCTCTTCCTCACACACCGTTTGCAGTCATCTTGCTTTTCGCGGTCATCTCTGCCGCTTTGGCCTGAGGGGAGAGGTCAAAGGTCATTTTGTGAGTTCTAGTGCCTGGTCTCTAGACCGGAATGTACGAGAACCAGGTGTTGTCATGTGCAAAGGGAGTATATTTGCTAACATTTTTCAGGAAAGGTTATGGCTTCGATTTCAGTATTGGAAGTCTTCTTGTTCGTACGTACAACACTGTAATATTCTTTACGTGCAATAACTTGTCTATGTTTCTCACTTCACATTACACACAGGAGCCATTTCACTTAACCTCATACTTGAATGATTTTTTAATTTAATTATAACTTTTTATACTGTACTATATTGTGTCCCCTTTATTGTTATTTATTCTGCAACTCTGTGTGCTGTACTTTATCCTGCTGCAGTTGTGAACTGCAATTTCTTATCTTAAAGGCATCAAAAACATTAAGTGCTGTTGTGGTTATCTGTGCGTGTGAAAGAGAGATCAGAATGTCATGCGAGGGATCACAGGTTGACAGGATTACATCCGTGAGAGACCTAATCCTGGGTGGAACCCTTCAGTGATCACGTGACCGTGGAAGGGTCAAGGGGTCAGGGGTGGAGGGACTGACCTGGATGACCTGCGCTGGGGTCAGAGGCTTGTCGGAGAGCACGGGAGCTTTGTCCTTCACCTCCTCGATCTGAAACACACACGCACCACGGCATGACCCTGGACCTTACACACCTGTCTACCATGCTACGTGAGAGGAGTGTGTGAGACAGGTATGACGCACCGGTCTTTCCTTGATGATGAGAGCAGGGTCGGCTAGTATCTCAGCTGAGACTGAAGGAAGTGCTTCTTCAATGGTCTCCACAGGAGGGGGAGACTTCTGCAACAAACACACACACACACACACAAACACACTAAGAAATCTGATGAAATAATCAAGATAATCCTTAGACAAAGGATGTAGGCTGCATGGCTTACTTTTGTTCTTGGTTTGTTTTTTTTGGAAGTGAGCGAGTTTGTGAGAGCGCATGCATGAGTGCCTTTGCGAATGTGTGAGAGTATGTGCGTGTGTGAGTGTATGTGTGTATTTGCGGGTGATTCTTTATTATTATGTCAGATATTTGTTCTGTGTTTGCTCTTTTCTGCCACAGTGAATTGTATGGTTGTAAACCTTGCATAGCGATTAAACCGAATTCTGATTCTGATTGCGAGTGTATTTTCAGGTGTATGAAAGTGTAGGTGTGTGTGTGTGTGTATTTGCAGGTGTTTGAGAGTGTTTTTGTGTGGCGTTATAAGAGTGTAGGTGTGTGTGTGTATTTTCAGGTGTTTGTCAGTGTATTTCCAGGTGTATGAGTGTAGGTGTGTGTGTGTATTTGTGGGTGTGAGAGAGCACAGGGGACTCAGCCAGCGCGTTACCTCTAGTTTGGCGACAGGGGGGATGATGGGGGGTTTGGGTTTGAGGTCGGTCAGGTACATGGCTCTGGAGAGCAGGAGCAGAGAGGGGGGAACGTTCTCCTTCAGGTGCAGGTCCAGCCACTACACACACACACACCCACCCACACCCACACACCCACCCCCACCCCCACCCCCACCCCCACACCCACACCCACACCCACACCCACACCCACACCCACACCCACACACACACACACACACACACACACACACACACACACACACACACACACACACACACACACACACACACACACACACACACACGGGAGAAAATGAGTGAGACAGAGAAGAAGCATGTGTGTGTTCACAAGAGACACAGAGGTGTGTGTGCGTACCTGTTGCAGCTGCTGGCGTAGCTGGTCGCTGGTGAGACCCAGGGACCTCATGCCCCTGCTACGGCAGGCTGCCTGCAGCTCTGACACACTCATGGCCGCTACGCCCTCCCCAGCTATCATCTGGAGGAGGGAGGATAACAACAAGACCGGTGAGCAAACCAGACGATGAACCACCACTATCCTCTACCCCTCCACATCCCCGCAGTCTCTCCCCCAACTTACTTCCCAGTCTCCCACACCCATCCTCGCCCCCTCAGTCTCTCCCCCAACCCACAACCCTCCTCGTGCCCCAGTCTCCCCCTCTCCCCCACCCCTCCCAGTCTCCTCCACGCACCCACCCAGTCTCCCTAACCTCTGCCCAAACAGCCCCTGCATCTCCCCCACCCCTCCTCATCCCCCCCAGTCTGCCACTCCGCCCTACAGCCCTCCTCACCCCCCCCCACCCTCCTCACCACCCCCCAGTCCCCCCCCCCATCACCTCGTCGTCGGTCTTGATGGTGCGGAGCTGCATCATCAGCTGGAACCTCAGCAGATTGTTGGTGCCGATGGGCTGCAGCTCCAGCAGCTTGCACAGCGCCACCAGCTGAGGCCGCTCCAGGTGCTCCAGGGTCAGCTCGTCCTCGAACAGCTTGGAGAACTTCACGATGTCCTTGGTGGTGGGCTGCTCGCCCGTGTGGCGCACCTGGAAATGGGGGGGGGGGGGGGGGGGGGGGGGGGTGCAGGGTTAGACCCAGCTGTGTGGCTTAAAGGGGAGGGCACTCTAGTTCTAGACTTCCATCTGTTTTTGGTTTCTTTCACGCGGAAATAACGTGTCAAAATCCATTCACATTTACATTTAGCAGACGCTCTTATCCGGAGCGACTTACAGCAAGTACAGGGACATTCCCCCCCCGAGGCAAGTAGGGTGAAGTGCCTTGCCCAAGGACACAAAGTCAGGTAGCCACAGCCGGGAATCGAACTCGAAACTTTCCGATCACTAGCCCAATGCCTTAACGGCTGAGCCACGTGACTCCCTAAAAATGAGCCTCCTTCTGTCAGTTCTTCTGCTGACAGTAACCATGCTGGGCTAGGTTCCTGCTCTCTTGTACTTCGGGGCTCAGACATAAACCCGTGATCTGGGCCTCACCAGCGTGGGTCTATACTCTGTCTCTGACTGAACTAGCGTCGCTACACAAACCTGGAGGGGATTGGAAGACTAGAACATGGTTCTCTGTTTCAAATGACTCCTCTGTTTGACTCCTGTGTTTAACTCCCCTGTTCTGACTTCTGGACCCAGAGGTTAGACTCCTGTCTGTGCACTCCTATCAAGGTGTGTGTGAGTGTGTATGAGAGAGTGAGAAACCTTTGAATGTTTTCTGGGTAGAGGTTCGTGTCTGATTGACACGTGAGAGATAAGCATTTTAAGATTGCACTGGGCTCGTTTTGTTGATGAGGTCATAGCAGCAGGCCTCCTTTCACACAATCACACTATCACACAATCACACGCACAAACACACACGCAAAAGACCCTTAAAAACCCAGGAGTGGCAAAAGGGCATAGAAAGAAACTTCAGAGCCGACCTTTGACCCTGTTTGTGTTTACTTTGCTGACTCACTAACCGATTTCAGGACCGGCTGTCAATCGACTGGGAAATAAGATATGGCTTTCTGTAGACACCACAACACCCCACCCCCACGCCCACCCCGGTGTTGTGTTTACCTTCTGCACGTATGTGGAGAAGCGCTGGGTCTCATCCTCCGTCTGCGCCTTGGCCTTGTTCCGGAGAGCCAGCTCTGCTATCGTCTCCTGGAGGAACTTGGCCAGCTCCAGCTTGGCAGCCAAGCCCTTCTTCTGTTTCTCCTCCTGGGAGGGGGGAAGAGGAGGAGGATGGGAAGACATGGTGTTAGACATCTGACGAGTCACTCCTTCCCCCACCCCCCTCTCCTGTCTGTGACGCACCAGAAAACCATCATGCTGATCGACGGGGGGGGGGGGGGGGGGGGGGACGCTGCTACCTTTTTTTGCCCCCTCCTTTGACAGGAGTGTGTGTGTGTGTGTGTGAGCAAGCACGAGGGCATATCTAGGAGCCAGCCAGCCGTGGTCCTTACAGATGAGAACATCGGGGGCCCCGACACTCTCTCTGCCACTTAAATTAACCCTCAAAATCCTTGATCCTCTTAACCAAGGCATGATGTTACATCACATGACCTCCAGCAGGGAAGGAAGCCTTTCCCAGTTAATCCGGACCTGTACTGTACCGTGTGGTGCTGTACACCGACTCTACAGGCATATTAAAACACAGCTGCTATGCTAATATAATAAATAAATTAATAAATAATCATTTAGCAGACACTTTTATCCGGAGTGACTAACAGTAAGTACAGGGACATTCTCCCTGAGGCAAGTAGGGTGAAGTGCCTTGCCCAAGGACACAACATCCCATAGCCACAGCTGGGATTCGAACTCACAACCTTCCACTCATGAGGCCAACGCCTTAACCCGCTGAGCCATCTGACTCCTAATTTGCAGGGCAGAACATGACGTGGAGGAGGAGGGGTGGGGGTTGAAGGTGAGGTGGAGGGAGGGTTGGGCGGAGGAGGCACCTTCTTGTCCTCTGTCTCGAAGGTGGAGGGCAGCATTTCCGGGAAGAGCTTGAGGAAGACTGGAAGCAGGAACTCCATGAAGGGAACGATGATGAAGACGATGAAGGGGACCAAGCGGAACAGGTCAGCGCAGGTCCTCATCAACTGGAGGGAGGGAGGGGGAGAGAGAGAGGGAAGGAGAGAAATAGGGAAAGAGAGACAGAAAGAGAGGGAGCGAGAGAGGGAGGGAAAGAGAGAGAAAGACAGAAAGAGAAAAAGAGAGAGAGGGAGGGTGTGGGAGAGAGAGGGGGTGGGGTGAGAGAGAGAGAGAGAGAGAGAGAGAGAGAGAGAGAGAGAGAGAGGGAGGGAGGGAGAGGGAGACAGAGACCGAGAGTTAAAGGAGAACAGTTAGCGGACCAGCCCTCAGTCTTGTGTTCACCATGGGTGTAGTAGAACAACGCTGGTGTCCAGGCTGTCCCAGGGCTGCAAGCCCAGCCTGCCATCAGAGTCACCCCAGGGTGACGCCCCCACCCACCCGCCCCACTGGAAACTCCAGGGATTCAGCCACTGTCTCTGCCACACGTGTGTGAGGACTTCCAGTCCTTTCTTTAAATAGCCCTGCAGCTCTGTATAGCTCTGCCATAGTATTCACACTGGGCAGATCATTTTTTGTGTGGGTGTGTGTGAGAGTGTGTGTCTACATGTCTGTCTGTGCGTGTGCATGTGTGTCGCTCAAATAAATAAATAAATACTCATTTAACAGACGCTTTTATCCAAAGCGACTTACAGCAAGTACAGGGACATTCTCCCTGAGGCAAGTAGGGTGAAGTGCCTTGCCCAAAGACACAACATTACACAGCTGGGATTCAAATCAATTGACTATCTGCATGTACGTCGCTCTATCTGCATGCGTGTCTATCTGCCTTCGTCTGCCTGATGAAAAAAAACCTAGCTAAAGGGATCGTTCCTCCCAAAGAATCAAATCAACCAATCAGCCTAATTTAGGAGGCGGCCACTCATGGTCTTCCTGTCCCCATAAACCAGGAGGTCAGGGTGGCGACCGGCCAATCACAGCAGGTCTGGTTCCAGCAGATGACAGAATCTCCAACACCTGCTGAGGCCTCCATGGCAACCATCCCCGGACATCCACACAAAGGTGGATGTAGGCCTGTATGCTGGAGGAAGGAGTGTGGTCTGGGGGGGTGAGGTGGCTCCGAGGCTGGAACCCCACGAGCTCTGACTCTCACAGTCCTCCTAACAGGAAAGACAGTGAACCCTTTCTACCGTCTTACAGGGAGATCAAAGGTTTAACGACAGGAACACTCAAACCAAATAAAGACCTCGTCCATACCAGGCCACTTTATTGGGTCACTAAGTAAATCCTCTACAGTTGAAAGGGGGCGAAAAAAGTCTCCTTCACTTCCTCCCCCGGTCTGAACATGTACCAAACCCAACGCTTAGAGAGGCATTCTTCCACTAATTTGCAGGTGCCTGGTAGCACACTCCCTGTACCATTTTTTGTATAGTCTTGCACTCAGATAATCTCACAACAATGTGTTACGCAACGCTGCCAGGCCATGTGCGTGAGGAGGGCACAGCCCAAACGCCACCAGCGGATCAGCGCAGAGCAGACCCAGCTCTAGAAGCACAGAGCCCCGGGCTGAGAACATTCCACCTTGGAAATTCCATCTGAATGTTAGCCTCGGCTGGCTAAGTGTTTAAAGACTTCCCAATAAAATGCATGCTCTTTAAGAGTTAGGCCAGGGGTGGGCAGTTCTGGTCCCAGAGGCCCACTGTCCTGAATATTAAATATATCCCAGCTTAAGCACACCTGATTCTATTGAATGGGTCGTTATGAGGCTTCCACTGAGCTTGATAACAACCCATTCATCAGAATCAGGTGTACTGGAGCAGGGAAACATCTATAACCTTCAGGACAGTGGCCCCCCGAGGACCCCAATTGCCCACCCTTGGGTTAGGCTCTTTCAAAGCCCCGCATTAAATCAAATCAGAACAGGTAGAAGAGTCTATAAAGTCTATATCAATTTCCTGCTATGCTATGCTAATGTTATGCTAACCTTGTGTCCCTGCTTGAGGTAGAAAAGGACTTAAGTCTATGTCCAAGTCTCAAGTCTACACCCATTTCCTCCAATGCAATGCTAATGTTATGCTAACCTGGTGTGCGTGTTTTAGGTAGAAGATGACTTAACAACAGGAAGTCTCAAGTCTATGCCCCCATGTCTCTCAAGTCTCAAGTCTATGCCCATGTCCTACAATGCAATGCAAATGCTATCCTAATGCTATGCTAACCTGGTGTCCCTGCTTGTAACCCTACTCCTCTGACCTGGATTCCCCAGCCTGTCACTGTCACGCCATGTCAGCGTGCAGCACAACCATGGGAGTCATAGAAACGTGACCAAGTCTGGGACTCCCCCTTCCAAAGAGGACAGAGTAGGTCTGCACCGTGCAGGGCAGGACAGGGGAGGACAGGACAAGGACAAACTAGGGCAAGGATGTTACATGTAGTCATTCAGCAGACGCTCTTATCCAAAGCGACTAACAGTAAGTACAGAGACATTCCCCTTGAGGCAAGTAGGGTGAAGTGCCTTGCCCAAGGACACAAAGTCATGTAATAATACCTCATTTAATAATAATACCTCATTTAGCAGACGCTTTTATCCAAAGTGACTTACATTACGTACAGGGACCTTCTCCCTGCCCAAGAACACAACATCACATTGCCAAAGCCAGGGTTTGAACTCACAACCTTCCGATCATGAGGCCAACTCCTTAACCAGCTGAGCCATCTGACTCCCTGTAGCCACAGCCGGGAATCAAACTCACAACCTTCTGATCACAAGGTCAACGCCTTAACCCGCTGACCCACACGACTCCCCCAGGATGTCCTGTAGAACCAGCCCAGGTCCCAGCACAAACCCTTCCCTCACTTCGGGTGACGCCCTGGGCAAGGTGGAGTTTACCTGCCAAACCCGCCTCACAATCTCTTGATTCATGTTTACATGCATGACAGGGGGCGGAACCCTCCAGCGAGGTGTGATTGCTGGAGAGCAGTGGGTCCACCCTTCTCCTGGCTGCCTGTCACACTTTCTTATCGGCAAGCTGAACCCAAACACAGCTGACTGCTACTGGAATCCCGTCAAAGCTGACCACCCACCACCCCCCCCCCCAGCTTGGCACGCTTCCCTGGCCGCTTACCCTCCTCCTCTCCCTGCGCGAGAGCAACTGCCCGTGCAACAGTCTCCACACCATCCTCCCTGCGATCTTGGTGTCAATTCCCAGGAGACGGAAGCCGTTGTAGTAGTGTTTCATCTCATCCACTATCCTCTGGCCAATAGACTTCCTCACTGCCGCCCTCTCCTGGGCAGGAGGTAGCGATGCGGCTGCGGTGGCAGCTGGTGTCGGGGTGGATGGAGGTGGGGGGGCAGCAGCATCTTTCTTAATCCCAGGGGGATCATCCTGGGCTGGGGTGGCCCCGGGAAGGGGCTGAGAGTCCTGTTTGGTGTCCTGGAGCCAGACACAGCTGCTGTGTAGCGATCTGGCCAGCAGGGAGACGCTGTGGGGGTGGGTGGGTCCGTGGGTCTGCAAGCAGTGGGGGTATCCAGCTCGGGAGTGTCTGAGAGGGGGTGGGGTGGACAGGCGTGCTTGGGAGTCCAGGTGGAGCTGGAGGTAGGCGGTGGAGGGGAGGGGACAGCGGCTGTGCCTTTTAGATAGCAGGTAAGACCCCCTGCAAGAAATGAACCAAACATTGCTCAGACAACCTCCTATCTGTGATTTCTTATGTATATTTTTGTGTGTATAAAAAGTCCCACATACTCAAAAGGTGCAAATAGTTTGTCAATAGCTTCTGTCTATATATTCAATTACTTTCTTAAGTCCTTGTATGATTCATTCACCAATACTGTTGACGTCTCATGTGATGCTAGCTGTGCTTTCCAAAGTTACTAGTAAAGTTATCTCTTTTGTAGTTACATGGTGTAAACAGTGGCATGAGTTGGTCTGTTTACTGACCAGCCTACAGTACACTTACGCAACTAACTTTATCAGGGAACTTGGTTAGGATGTGATTGGTCTAACTGGCCATGGGACAAAATTACTTTCCAGAGAATCCGCTGCAGTGGTTATGGCTTATGGGCTGCACGTGATCCGTTCACTGGCATTCTTACCTTGATCTTGTTACAGCCATAAGCACCTGTGGACTGAAGACTGCCATCATAACGGCAGATCGACACTTCCTGAAAGACAGAGGAGATATTTGATAAAACGTATAGCTCTAAACTACACAGTAGAGGTCGCGCCCTTGCCTTAGTTCTGATTTTAGGAGTCTTGATTCCATGTTGGAAATCAATCAAGTACGGCAGACGTAGTTACATAATAGCAGATACGCACGCCAAAGTTGCGATAGCACAGTGTGTACATTTTCTGTTTTGATCGAGCTTAAAGTCTGTAGACTTCATTTAACTTCACTTGTTTTACATGCAAACATCCAAGTTACGCGTAAGTTACAAATGGGATACACACAGTCTAGCAGTTTTGTTAAATTATATTTGTGCCCAAAACCAATGTCCACCGGCATCGTAAGTGTCAGTCGGCAGACAGAAAACTCTACACACCGTGTGTGTTGACAACACAGTCGAAATGACAGCGCCATTAAGATCGTTTCGTCCATCTGGCCATCAAAACACAATGTTGACATTTGATTCTTACAGGGGATTAATACAAGCTAGCGGCGCTAGCACCCTGGAACTCGCTCTAATGACATGTCTGACTTTAGCACAGCTGGAATGCTATTAGCCTATAGCCTATGCTATAGCCAACTAACAACTGGAACGAAAACAACTAATCTAGCTAACAAGTGATACACGACGGCGACCATCTCACTAAACTAACAGCGCAAGACTTTCGCTCAATTCGTGCGTGATGTAGCAACAAAGTCCGTCCATTTGCTAGAATAACTTAGCTTCGTTGTCAAACTAGCCCGCTGGTCACTGGGCCTTGACAGCCTGTTAGCTTAGCTTAGTTTAGATTAGCTTCAATGCTAGCAACGCTAGGCTGAAAATGGAGTGTGATGACGCTGCCGTGCAGCGAGCCTGCCTACCTCGAACGTCAAATGTCCTGCTGGCGTTAATGACTGGTCGTCGTAAGGCAGTTAGGCGAGCAAAAAACGATACAGTCCATTCACCGGAGTCGGTTAATTGAAGAAGCGAGACGAAGACCAACGACTGTTGTGATGATAAACCCATTTACGAAGGGTTTATTACTTGTGTTAGTTTCGGAATCGTCGTGTTTTCCAGCGCCTCACAGTACCCACCCAGTCGGCACAGCGTTCAGTGCTGCACTGAAAAGGTCACGCAAGCGTGGCTGATGTTGACGTCAAGGATCAGGCGAGGATGGGCGCTTTTTGAGTGACAGGTCGAGCTACCAATGGCTGGAGTCTATTTCTGCCCGTAAAAGCCAATCAGTGCACGGAACATGAAGGCAACCTGAACCCCCTTGAAGGGGTACTGCATCACACCTTACTGCGTCAACCCCCTTACTGCGTCATCACCGCGGTTGACATCTTTCTAATGTCTATGCTTTTTCACGTCATTTAGCTTGTTGCTATGTTACAGACTCAAAACCAAAAATACATAAAAATTGACACGAAAAAAAGGCCTAGGCCTTGGATGGTGTGCAGCCATACCATGATAATATGCTAAATAAATCCCAATTAGAGGTACGACTGAAACTGATCCTACAAATACACAGATGTAATTATTATTGCATATTTGCATTGTCGTTGTTCACATATAACCTACAAATAAAATTTTCGCTATCAAAGATTCAACATCATCAAGATAAGTAGCCATAACCTCGTTTAGCCTAAATAAAAAGCTGTTTCCAATCCTGAATAAATTGTATTTATATTTTAGTACACGAATTGACGAGACTTATTGGACACTTGACGTGTAATTAATTAATTTCCTCTAGGCTCCATGCCCCCCAAAATTGAACTACACATCCCGATGTACGTTTGACTCTGTGACCCTCACCAATCGAGGGCTTGTGATTTGGCGCTGAGCGTAGACCGACAAGGCCCAAAGCAGGGTGCTTTTGTTAGACTACAGCAAAGGGAAGCCAGTTCAATCGTAATACATAGGGGGCGAGATTTAGACATAACATCCAACCAGATTCCGTGAACATTCCAGGCCCCTCTAGATTTTACTGGGAAGAAAGACACGTCTTGGGGGAGGGAGTCGGTGGAAAAAGGGAACTACCCTATTGAAAAGCGCTATAACGGAGAGGCCTGCTCCAATATCGTCCCGAGATTTTTGTGATTTCATCTTTTTTAATAGATTGCAGAAAGAAGGCCAGCAATCCGGTGTAGGTGTTTAGAATGGGATACGCTGAAGGTATTGATATGATATTTTACACGCCTCGCGCAGCTCTCACTGTGCGCATCGCTCCGTTCTGTCTCGCGCTTGATTCGCGTGCTGTCAATATTATTTCGATGAATTTACACGCGCGGCTTCGTCATCTAGTATTTGCTTAATATCTCATCCTTTCTCCAAATTAAGGTTTAATCACGCCAGACAATTTGATTTAAATGGGGGCAAAAAGGCAGCCATATTGGCAACAATGTATAGCCTAGCTTCCTTTCCCATTTTGGGACCCGTCTTTCGCATCCCTATTTAAACGATCTCTCTTCAAAACGTGTGCCCACCTTACGCATGTCATCGTGTACGAACGACATCGCAGTCTTTGCTCATTTGTTTTTCACGTTAACACACTTTGTCTGTTTTTGCAACACGTTGTAGTTTTTTTGGGCAACGACTGCCTGCCCCGAAGGCTAGCTAGCTAACTAGCCCCATCGCAGCAAAGCGATGCAACACGGATGCAGCTGTATTGGGATTAGGTGCTAGATCGTTTTCACTCTTCTTACATGTCCAATTTCATTTAAAGGCAAATTAGATACATTTAGCTCCAACCAGGCGGTTAGAGGGGGCATCAGTCTGTCTGCTACACTATATTTACCGGAACACACATCCACAATGGCCATCAGGAGAACTGATGGTCATTACACAGTCCTATAGTGGCCTGTAACACCTGGCAATAGGTGCATGCATCGTAATCGGACTTAATGATTCCTAATTATTTGACTTCTGTAAACAGCAATTCAATAAAAAAAAGACTTGGAACGAAAGTATAGTTTAACCCCTGACCTCTTATTGACCTTTGGTTGGGACACAGATGATCTAAACTCTATCTGTCCGAGTGGACATTGAGATGAGGACTATACATTGCCTGCCTGACAGATTAGATAGGTGTTTTATATCTAAATGTGTGAGGAATCAACAACAAATGGTACTTTAGCCCTGTTCCGCAGGTCCCTGTTCCGGTACATTCCTTTGAATGAAGTGTGTTTGAGCAGGGAGACATCTAAAGCATACAGGATCGTGAACCATGAGGACCAGGGTTGAAGACCACTGCTGTAGACTAACAGTACACAAAGATAAACGTTTGACTGTCCTGAATATCCTGAATACCGTGTCCTGATTAAAACGTAAAGGAATGCATTTTGTTCCGCTATTGCCAACGCTCATGGTTATATATGGTATAATTTAAAGGATGGAAATAGTATTTTCCTTCTGTGTACACAGTGCAATGCCCATTTGATCATTTCACCTCAGATGTACAATTGAAGAAACCAAACTGTGTGTCCCCCTTTTTTCCCTTTGACACAATACTCTTATCCGTCCGCCTGTCTCTCACTCGCTCTTAACCGGTTCTCCTTTTTCCTAGGTCCAGACAGAGAAAAGGACAGTTAAGGATGCAGGAGCACAACAATGGATTTCTCCTTCTCTTTCATGCAAGGGATCATGGGAAATACAATTCAGCAACCCCCTCAGCTCATTGATTCGGCCAACATCCGTCAGGACGGCGCCTACGACACCGGGAGCGATGCGGGCGAGGACGGAGGCCCCCCCTACGACGCCGCGCTGGACGCCGACTTTTCCTACCCCCCCCCGGCCTCTGAGGACATGCCCCCGGTCTCAAACGGATACGCCCCGGGGCTGGGCTTGGGCCTGGGTCTGTACGAGCCCCAGTCCAAGTTCTCCGTGTACCCCCAGTTCCCCAACGGCTCAGCCAATGGCTACGGGGCCATGAGGGGGTACGGAGACCACTGTCTCCTCCCGGGGGAGGGAGCCGTGTTGAGGGCCTCCGTCCTCCAGGAGAAGCCCCCCTCTCCGCCACCTCCGCCCCCATCCCATCACCCTCACCTCCACCCCGTGCCCCATCACCACCTCCCCCACCACTACCTCCAGAGCCACCCCCACGCGCAGCCCCACCCGCACAGCCCCCCGCCCCTTTCCTCCCAACACCACCTCCCCCCTCCCCCCCACCTCATGAGCCACGTGCTCCACCCTCCACCCCCTTTGCTCCTGCCCTCCTCTAGCCCACCCCCCTCTCTGCTGGACAGCGCGCCCTCCTCGCACCCCTCGCGTACCCCCTTGAATCACCCTGACGCGCCCGCTGGGGTGCTGAAGAAGACCAGCTCTCCGGAGATCAAGCTCAAGATCATCAAGACCTACCAGAATGGCCGGGAGCTGTTTGAGTCGGCCCTGTGCGGGGATCTGCTCCAGGAGCTCCAGGTACAGCACCTGGGCCTCACTGGGCCTCCACCTTCTCCAGTTTGACTCATAAATCCTGGCGGAAATGGAAAATAAATAGTAAAAGTTCTACAAGGTTACATATCGAAGACTGAATCAAACTCAGGGATGCGTTGAACCACAACAAACTTTCAAGTGTCGGAGATAGTATTGTGTTTGTATTCAGGACTATGTCATTGTCCAAGATCTGATGAAGGGTTGAGGATATTAGATTAGATTAGATTCAACTTTATTGTCATTACACAGGTACAAGTACAGGGTAATGAAATGCAGTTAGCATCCAACCAGAAGTGCAAAACAGTTAGTATAAGCAGAATATATCAGTTAGTTTAAGCAGAATATACAGAATATGTACAGGGTATTAAAGTGATTTGGTAGCAACACATATACAGGTGTATTATACAAAATATTACAGTGATTGTATGCAGTATTTTTATATGGACGGTGTCATATAGTAGACATAGACAGAAGATGAAACATGTCCACCATTGTCAGTGTGTCTAATCACCTCTGCTTCTCTCCAGGAGTCGGACACCAGCGACGGTTCCCAGGTCCGCCGCAGACACGAGAGGAAGAAGGAGAGGAGGAAAAAGAATGCCAGGCTGCAGGAGCAGGCCTCAGACCCTGAGCAGCCCACAGGGGAGGCTCCGGGCCAGGCTGGGAACCCCCAGATCCAGGTCCTGCCTGGAGAGCCGATCCTGGGCCTCGGACAGGCTGAGGGAGCCCTACAGACCTCCATTAACGCAGAGCTTACGACTCCAAAGGCTAGTGTAGGTCTAACTAGATTCGTTGAATCTAATCTAACTGTGTGAGATTACTCGGGTATTGCCATGTCCTTAAAACGTGGGAGTGTGTCCTTGTGTTTTCTGATATTTTGATGTGTGTGTTTGCGCATGTATGTGTGTGTGTGTGTGTGTGTGTAGGTTCCAAGGCAGCAGCAGCAGCATGCGTCTGTGATCCAGGCCACAGGGTTCTGTAAGGAGTTTGTGGTGGGGGACCTGGTGTGGTCAAAGGTGGGCACCTACCCCTGGTGGCCCTGCATGGTGTCCTGCGACCCCCAGATGAAGGTGCACACACGCATCAACACCAGAGGTAAGAGGGCCCCCCCCCCCACACACACACACACACACACACAGGCGGGCGCATAGAGACATGATTCCAACCGCACTCACGCACATCCTCAGACCACACACACACACACCTCAGACCAAACACATCTTCACACACCTGCTCAAACCACACACACACCTCCTCAAACCACACACACACACCTCCTCAAACCACACACACACACCTCCTCAAACCACACACACACACCTCCTCAAACCACACACACACACACACCTCCTCAGACCCCAAAACACATCTTCACACACCTGCTCAAACCACACACACACCTCCTCAAACCACACACACACACCTCCTCAAACCACACACACACACCTCCTCAAACCACACACACACACCTCCTCAAACCACACACACACACACACCTCCTCAGACCACACACCTCCTCAGACCACACACACACCATCTCCCACCCTTCTGACCCCCCCCCCCCCCCTTTTTTTCCTCCAGGTCACAGAGAGTATCATGTGCAGTTCTTCGGCAGCGTGGCGGAGCGGGCCTGGATCCATGAGAAGAGGGTAGTGATCTACCAGGGGGAGCACCAGTTTGACGAACTGCAGGCCGAGACCCTACGCAAGACTAGCAACCCTGCAGAGAGACACAAGGTGACGCCTGCTGCCGTCACACCTGCGCCATTCAGAATTCATTCAGATTCAGAATACTTTATTAATCCCTGAGGGGAAACTCTTTAGCAACAACAGTACACAGTCTCGTAAAAGCACACAGGAGTAAGGGTGTGAGGTAAAAGATTAGAATAGTGCACACTATTCACATAAAATAGGTGAGTAAATGCACACAAGGGGTAAAGGCTGGGATCAAAATTTTGCTGGGATACAATATACCGTATTTTCCGCACTATAAGGCGCACTTAAAAGCCTTGAATTTTCTCAAAAAACAACCTTATAATACGGAGCGCCTTATGTATGGATCGATTGGTTACCGTATTGTCCAGACTATAAGCCGCTACTTTTTCCACACGTTTTGAACCATGTGGCTAAATACAGAGATGCGGCTTTTCTATAAATTTTTCTTTAGTCCTCAGGACTGAGCGCAAGGGAGAATGAACCGACTTTAACAGTTGCGCATTATATTTACATTTATTCATTTAGCAGACGCTTGTATCCAAAGTGCCTTACAAGAGAGAGCATTACAAAAGAGCATCGGTCACTGATCATAGCAGGGTTACAGTCCCCAAGCATAGTGGGTTTACTGATTATGAAACATGTATCGTGAGAAACCAATAAGAGAACGAAAAAGTGACAGTGGTTTTGTGTTCAGTGGTTTCAGTACGCAGAAGGAAGGAAAATAAAGCAACTTGGCTTTAGTGCACAGAAGGAAGATGAATAAAACCATCGAAAAACTTTTCTGTTTTGTTCGATCAGCACTTATACTGCTGCGTTAAAGGCACTGTTCAGAAACAATCATTTCAGGTATATGAATAAACACTTATAGTACAAAATATCTATCAAAATATATTTGTAAATATCTTATTTCTCAACCTGGATATCGGCGGCTTATAGTCCAGTGACAAATGTGACAAAATATATATTTATTTTCAATTTTAGGTGGGTGCGGCTTATATTTAGGTGCGCTCTATAGTCCGGAAATCACGGTATACGGCTCTTGAGATGAAAAATAGTCAGGAGCTAAATAGTACTACTAGGGGTTGTAATGTGTAATAATTACATCGTATGTCATATTTTTTTAGACCTGTGAAATTGTGGTTTGTCAATATCAAACAAACTGGTTCCCCTTTTGCTGTGGTTTGTGAACGATTTCTCCCAAGTTAATCGTTTAGTAAACGTAGAAAAGACGGGATTTGCGCCCCCTTTTCAAGCCGATCGGATCATTTTGTGTGAGGTCACAGTGTCGTGTCTCCGCCCCCTTCACCCCAGCTTCAGAAGCCCATTCCGCAGAGGGAGCGCGCCCAGTGGGAGGTGGGCGTCGGCCACGCCGAAGATGCCTTCCTGATGACGCGGCAGGAGCGTATCGACAACTACACCTTCATCTACGTTGACCCCGACCCCAACGCGCCCCCGCCTGCCAAGAAGCCAGCGGCCCGCGCCGAGAGACGAACCCAGCGCACTCCCAGCTCCACCAGCTCCACCTGCAAGAAGGAGGAGAGTGGAGTGACATCACCGGACCAGGACCAGACCGCCTCCACGGCCCGCCGACAGCAGCCTCGCCGGCAGTGCAGCGTCCCCAACGAGGAGCCAACCCAGGCATCGGAGGGGGTGGAGGACCAGAGAGGGGAACCCGGCCAAGCCGGTCCCCCAGGAACGGAGGCCCCGTCGGAGGCCGGGGCGGCGCAGGAGTCCCCTCCCCCGGTCAGGGCCTGGAAGACGGCGGCCGCCAGGAAACTGCTGCCCCTGTCCATCACCATGAAGAAGCTGAACGTGGAGATCACTAAGTGCGACTGGCCTCTGCTGCAGAAGAAGACGTCTCTCTCCTCCCCACCAGAGAGGGAGAGGGAAAGGGAGGAGGGCGAGGGGAGACACACAGACCTGGGCTACTGTTCACCAGAGGTTAGTGTGCCGGATACACACTGGGAAAAAACAATGGACCTGTCTCACCTGTTCTCCTGTCTCACCTGTTCTCCTGTCTGAACTGTTCTCTTGTATCACCTGTTCTCCTGTTCTCACCTGTCTCTCCTATTTCACCTGTTCTCCCGTCTCCCCTGTTCTCCCGTCTCCCCTGTTCTCCCGTCTCCCCTGTTCTCCCGTCTCCCCTGTTCTCCCGTCTCCCCTGTTCTCCCGTCTCCCCTGTTCTCCCGTCTCCCCTGTTCTCCCGTCTCCCCTGTTCTCCCGTCTCACCTGTTCTCCCGTCTCACCTGTTCTCCCGTCTCACCTGTTCTCCCGTCTCCCCTGTTCTCCCGTCTCCCCTGTTCTCCCGTCTCACCTGTTCTCCCGTCTCCCCTGTTCTCCCGTCTCACCTGTTCTCCCGTCTCCCCTGTTCTCCCGTCTCCCCTGTTCTCCCGTCTCCCCTGTTCTCCCGTCTCCCCTGTTCTCCCGTCTCCCCTGTTCTCCCGTCTCACCTGTTCTCCCGTCTCCCCTGTTCTCCCGTCTCCCCTGTTCTCCCGTCTCCCCTGTTCTCCCGTCTCCCCTGTTCTCCCGTCTCCCCTGTTCTCCCGTCTCACCTGTTCTCCCGTCTCCCCTGTTCTCCCGTCTCCCCTGTTCTCCCGTCTCCCCTGTTCTCCCGTCTCACCTGTTCTCCCGTCTCACCTGTTCTCCCGTCTCCCCTGTTCTCCCGTCTCACCTGTTCTCCCGTCTCCCCTGTTCTCCCGTCTCCCCCCAGCAGGGCTGCGGTGTAAAACCCGAGCCTGTCAGCCCGGAGGAGGAAGGGGAGGGGGAGGAGGACGGCGACGAAGAAGAGGACGAGGGGGAGGAGAGGCGGGGATCTCCGGCCAGCCGGAGGAGTGAGGAAGGAGGGACGCAGGCCAGCGAGCACACCTCCTCCCCCGGCTCCCCCTGCAGCAGCCCTCCAGGTACGCTGGGGATCAGAGAGAAAGAGGGGGAGGGTCACACCATGCTGCATAGAAGTAAAACCGTGTGTGTGTGCGTGCGTGTGTGTGTGTGTGTGCGCTCACGCAGGTTCTCAGGAGCGTAAGCACCAACGGAGGTCTGTAAGGAGCAGGTCGGAGTCAGAGAGGGGTGGGGAAGTGGTCCCCAAGAAGAAGACCAAAAAAGAACAGGTGCTTCTCACGAGCACACTGACAACCGAGCAACATCAGAGTTACAGAGCCATGGAGAAGTCTGGAATCAAAGCATCATTTCTCCTCCAACTCACCTTTGCCGTCTCTCTCTCGCTCTCTTCCTTTTATTTTTTTTTATCCTTCTTATCTATCTCCTCCGTTAGGCTGAGATGGCTCCTGAAACTATGCTGAGGACAGGATCGCAGAAAGGTACATCAATTCCTCTAAAACAGTGGTCTTCAACCCTGGTCCTCAGGACCCACTGTCCTGCATGTTTTAGATGTTTCCCTGCTCCAACACACCTGATTCTAATGCATGGGTCGTTATCTAGCTCTGAAGAATCCTGGTAAACGATCATGCATTAGAATCAGGTGTGTGGGAAGGGGGAAACATCCAAAACATGCAGGACAGTGGGTCCTGAGGACCAGGGTTGAAGACCACTGCTCTAAAACATTGGTGTCAGACCCCAAGAGGGCGCAGGGTTTCACATCAAATCATTCCTCCAGCTGATATCATTAGAGTAACTCGTGTAGTTGCTTGGTTGACACGAACACCAGCACCCTCTTGGCTCTCGATGGCGTGAGTTTGACACCAATGTTCTAAAAAAAGAATCCACATTTTTGATTCACCAGTGCTCATTCTAACGGGTGGCTTTTCTGTGTGTTTGTGGGTGTGGGTGGGCGTGTGTGTGTGTGTGTGTGTTTGGCACCGCAGGAGCCAGCGAGATCTCGGACGCCTGCAAGCCCCTGAAGAAGAGGAGTCGTGCGTCCACAGATGTGGAGATGGCCTCGTCCCAGTACAGAGACACGTCAGACTCGGACTCCAGAGGACTCAATGACTCGCAGGTAGGACACACACACACACATACTGCAGACACACACATACTGTACATACACACACATAATGCAGACATTCACATACTGTACACACATACTGCAGACACACACACGTACTGTATACACACACACACTTACTGCAGAAACACACACATACTGTACACACATACTGCAGACACACACATACTGTACACACACACACATACTGCAGACACACACATACTGTACACACATACTGCAGACACACACACGTACTGTATACACACACACACTTACTGCAGAAACACACACATACTGTACACACACACACACGTACTGCAGACACACACACGTACTGTATACACACACACACTTACTGCAGAAACACACACATACCGAACACACACACGTACTGTACACACACACACACACACACACGTACCGTATTTTTCGGACTATAGGGCGCACTTAAAAGCCTTTAATTTTCTCAAAAAACGACAGTGCGCCTTATAATCCGAAGCCCCTTATATATGGATTCATTCTGGTTTTACATTTTACATTTCATTTAGCAGACGCTTTTATCCAAAGCGACTTGGTTTTGCTTACTGACCCCAGCATTACGGCTACCGTAGCCAGGTGCGTCGCGGAGTAATACATACTGTGCTTCACCATAATATTACATTGTGTGTATAAGGATCTGGCACCTGTCAAAAGAAGCAAACGACGCTGATTTATCTGTTTCTTTTCCCGCTTAATGCACCTTATAGTCCGGTGCGTTTTATATATGAAAGAAAAATCGAAAATAGACCATTCATTGACAGTGCGCCTTATAATCCAGTGCGCCCTATAGTGCAAAAAATACGGTACTGCAGACACACACATACTGTACACACACACACACATACTGCAGACACACACATACTGTACACACACACACACGTACTGTACACACACACATGTGCGTACTACACATGCATACTGTACTCACACACATGAACTGCTCACACTTACACGTGTATTACACAAGTCTAATACCCACACATATCCTCTACACAATCTCAACACACACACAGACATATTCTACACATACACAAGTCTAGTACATACACCAATTCACACACACCTGTGAGCAGATCCAGACCTGCTGTGTGTGTTCCAGAGCCAGTTTGGGAAGGGTCTGGACAGCCCTGCTGCTGCAGATGCAGACGCCTCCGACACCCAGTCAGTGGACTCCAGCCTGTCCAACCAGGGCAGCTGCTCTGCCCGGAGAGACACTGTCTGCCAGGTGGGCCTCACGCTGCCCTCTCCCCTCCTTCCCTTCTCCCCTCTCCTTCTTCTTCTCTTCAACTTACCAGACACGATATCAGCTGACCGTGTGTGTGTGTGTGCGTGTGTTTGAAGATCTGTGAGCTGTGTGACGAGGGGCTGGTAGCGTGTGACGGGGACTGCTGTGGTGTGTTCCACCTGGAGTGTCTGGGCCTCAGCTCGCTCCCTGAGGGCAAGTTTACCTGCCCCGACTGTCACAACGGTGAGGCCCCTACCATGCAGCATCCTATAGACCCTTACACCATCATACAGACCCCTGCAGAACCCTATAGGCTCCTACGGTACCATAAGACCCCTACATAATCCCATAGGCTCCTACGACATCCTATATGCCCCTACAGCATCCTATAGACCCCTATAGCATCCTATAGACCCTTACAGCGTCGTATAGGCCCCTACAGCATCCTATAGACCCTTACAGCATCAGATAGGCCCCTACAGCATTCTATATGCCCCTACAGCATCCTATAGACCCCTATAGCATCCTATAGACCCTTACAGCATCATATAGACCCCTACAGCATCCTATAGACCCTTACTGCATCATGGCCCCTACAGCATTCTATATGCCCCTACAGCATCCTATAGACCCCTACAGCATCCTATAGACCCTTACAGCATCATATAGGCCCCTACAGCATTCTATAGGCTCTTACAGCATCATATAGACCCCTACATAATCCCATAGGCTCCTACATCCTATATGCCCCTACAGCATTCTATAGACCCCTACAACATCATATATACCCCTACAGCATCCTATAGGTTCTGCAGCATCCTATAGGCCCTTACAGTATCCTATAGACCAGTGATATTCAACCGGGGGTCCCCGACCCCTAGGGGATCCGTGGAGGTACTGCAGAGGGTCCCCCAAATGAAAAAGAACTTATTTGAATTTTTACCAAAAGTTTTACCCAAATAATTTGTGAGTAAAACAAAAATACAATATATTTATAATATGATTGAGAAAACTTAATTAACAGGCGATAATAATAATGCTGAAAAATGTGTAGTTAATAGACAAAAACGTGGCTAACGTCAACTTCTGACCAGAAAAACAAGCTAATTAGCTACCATAGTTGTTGTTGGCTAGAGACACAAAAAGTTTTTTTTTAAAGACCTGATGGATAAATTCCTGACTAAAACTATTACTACTACTTTTACTACTACTAATATTTATAATAAAAAAACTAAGAATTACAAGTGGGGGTCCCTGCTCTGTTTTTCTCACACCCAAGGGGTCCCTGGGCTAAAAAAGGTTGAAGACCCCTGCTATAGACTCCTAGAACATCATATAAACCCCTATAGTATCCTATAGACCCATACAGCATCATATAGGCTTCTTCTGGATCCTATAAACTCCTACATCATTGTAAAGACCCCTACATTCTCCTAAAGCCCCTACAGCATCATAGAGACCCTGACAGCAATGAACAGGCTCCTAAAGCATCCTATGGGCCCCTTCTGCATCCTATAGGCCCCGTCTGCATCTTACAAGTCTTACTATAGGCTCCTACTGCATGATATAGGCCCCTACAGCATCCTGAAGGACCTTACAGCATCCTATAGACTCCTACAGCATATACCAAAAATGATTTGGTTGTTTGTCTTAATTCTCCTAATTCTTTCTGCCTCCTCCCCTGCCCTCTCTCTCTCTCTCTCTCTCTCTCTCTCTCTCTTTCTTTCTCCCTCTCTCTCTTTCTCCCTCCCTCCCTCCCTCCCTCCCTCCCTCCCTCCCTCCCTCCCTCCCTCCCTCCCTCCCTCCCTCCCTCCCTCCCTCCCTCTCCTCAAAGGTTCCCACCCCTGTTTCAGCTGCAAAGTGGTGGGCGAGGTGACGCGCTGTTCCGTGGTTGGCTGCGGCCGGTATTACCATTACGACTGCGTGCTCAAGCTCCCGGGTGCCACGGGCGGGGCGGGTGGAGGCTTCCGCTGCCCGCAGCACACCTGCGCCACCTGCTGTCTGGAGAGAGACCTGCAGCGTGCCAGCAAAGGTGGCTACACCTGTCTCTCTCTCTCTGTCTCTCGCGCTCTCTCTCTTTCACACTCGCTCTCCATCTCTCTCTCTTTCTCTCTCTCTCTCTCTCTGTCTCTCTCTCCATCTCTCTTTCGCTGCCTGTCCTTACTCATCAATGCATTCGAATAATTGAAACCTCTACTGATCTCTTATCTATTTATCTCTCCCCTCCCTGATAGGGGATAGAGGGGTCCTGACGGCATAGAGCTTCTTTCTCCTGCTGTTTCTCCTCTCCCCTCTCTCTCTCTCTCTCTCTCTCTCTCTCTCTCTCTCTCTGTGTCTCTCTGTGTCTCTCTCTCTCCATCTCTCTCTCACTACCTGTCCTTCCTCTGAAGAACTGAAACCTTTCTCTCCCCCTACTTATCTCCTATCTATTTCTCTCTTCCTCTCCCCTCCCTCCCTCCAGGCCGGATGATCCGCTGCGTGCGCTGTCCCCTCGCCTACCACACGGGGGACAGCTGCGTTGCAGCGGGCAGCCTTCTCCTCTCTCAGCACCTGATGATCTGCAGTAACCACGGCGGTGCCAAGAGGAATGGCCTGCTCTCCTCGCCCGTCAGCGTCGGATGGTGCTTCCTCTGCGCCCGAGGTAGGCTCCCTCCACGCCCCCCCCCTCCCCCATGGCCATGGTCACCCAGCCAGCCAGCCAGCCCCCGCCCCCTCCCCTCCACAGGGCGGGTCCAGGGCTTCGACATCACCAGCAGAGGAAGACGAGGGGCAGGACGGGGTGGGCTGAAATCATCTCTCCCCGAACACTCTGGAGATGGCCTTTCCTCCCTCTTTCCCTCCCCTCCCTCCCTCTCGCCCCTTTGGTCTGGCGCCCCCGCCCTCCCTCCCCATGTTCCGCTCACGGACCCCCTCAGTGCTCCTTTTGAACCGTGTCTGTGTAACCTTCCCCCCCCATCCCCCCCCAAAGCAGCTCCGCTGCACATGGATCTAATAACCTGTGACATTCACAGCGCACTCAACTCACATCGGCCACCCCCCCCCCCCCCCCCCCCCGCTGGCGGGGGGGGACTAACAACATCTCGCGAAATGCGCCAAGGACCTTTCGCCATCTCCTTGTCAGTACTGACGCGTGGAGGAAGTCTATTCCCTCCCCCCCCCCCCCCCCCCGCGCACACAAGCACACACCATTTTATTTCGATACCTCTGTTGTCAGTGGAGTGCGCTGTGCGTCTGTTTGGAATGGCCGTTGCTGTGTGTTCTAACAGCGTGTGTTCTTTCTCTCTCTCTCTCTCTCCCTCTCCCTCTCTCTCTCTCTCTCGCTCTCTTGTGGAATTGTGGGCATTGTAGTTTGATTGCGGCTCACCCCCATCTCTTCCTGTGTGTGTCCTGTGTAGGGCTCTTAGTGCAGCAGCTAAATGACACCATATTAAGTTCATATGCCTATAAGTCCCACTACCTTCTGACTGAGTCAAATCGCGCTGAGTTGAAATTACCTATGATTCCCTCCTCTTCGTCAGCTACCAAAAAGACTGTTGGGAAAGGTAACGGAACAGTTTTGTCTCTCTCCTCCCCCCCCCCCTCTCTCCCCCTCACCCCCCCTCCCCACCAGTGACGTGTGTGCGTGTTTGTGCTTGTGCCTGAGTCCCCCCCCCCCCCCCACCCCCCTTGTCTACATGTCCCAGGCTGATGGCTTGCAAGCTCTCTTAATTCCGTGTTCTGCCTCTTAACATGAGGGGTGGGGGGGGGGGGGGGCCCTACCAGCCTGTCAGACAGCAGACCCCCTGCATACCCCCCCCCCCTCCCCCCCTTCCAGACCACACCCAGAGACGAGCCCCCCCCCCCCCCCCCCCCCTTCGCCTGCCGTCTCTCAACCCGAACATCTCCACACCCCCCTCTCTGTTGGCAAACTTGAGTGGGGATTAACTTTATATTCAGTTTCTTTTGGTTATTATTCTGGAGGATTGGTATTTATTGGTGTAGGGATTACCGCTGCTAAGGGGACTTGTGTGATTCTATTTCCTGTGTTGGTGCCAGGGCAACTGGGGGGGGGGGGGGGGGGGGGTTCCGACATCCTGTAGTGATACTGGGCTGGACCATTTTGTTCTACTTCAGCACCCCGCCCGAGTACATCTTTGTGTCGATTGGCTGCCTTATGTGTCTGTCTGCCACTGACCACCCCCCCCCCCCCCCCCCCACCCCCCCTCCTAAGTTCTGCTATTGGCTGGAACGTCCCGATCAGTCGAATAATTGGCTCTCGTGTGGCGTGTGACCTTTCGCCTGCGCGACCCTCTGCCTTGGATGGAACCCTCAGATATTTCCAGAGAGCTCGAACACCATCCAGATCGACTGTCTGGTCCACTACAATCACAAGCGTTCGGCATATAGATTGCTACTGGAAATTAGATTCTCCACCCAGGGCTGTGTGTGTGTATCTGTGTGTGTATGTGTGTGTGTGTGTGTACAGGTCAGGCCAGGGTGGCGGAGGGGAAAGGTCACACTCCTGACAGCAGATGCCATCTCAGCTTTGCTTGTGTGCCATTTTGGTGGTCTTGATAACTACATTGTGGTGTGTGTGTGTGTGTGTGTGCCTGTCCCCTGGGGCTGGCCTTGTGAACCTTGCTTTCAGACCTGCTCTCAATTCATCAATGCATTTTCAAATGTATGTCAGCCTTAAGCAGGGGTGTCCAGTCCTGGTCCCCGAGAGCCACTATCCTGACCATTTTAGATGTTTCCCTGCTCCAGCACACCTGATTCTAATGAATGGACATTATGAGGCTTCCACAGAGCTTGATAACGACCCATTCATTACAATCGGGTGTGCTGGAGCAGGGAAACATTTAAAACTGTAAAACAGTGGCCCTCGAGGACCAGGACTAGACATTCCCAACAGATTTACGCTAATCAGACCACCTTAAGTGGAGCAGAGGGATGATCAGACCACCTTAAGTGGAGCAGAGGGATGATCAGACCACCTTA
The DNA here is from genome assembly GCA_030340665.1 of Neosalanx taihuensis. Taxonomy (NCBI): domain Eukaryota; kingdom Metazoa; phylum Chordata; class Actinopteri; order Osmeriformes; family Salangidae; genus Neosalanx; species Neosalanx taihuensis. Next base: position 3,176,457 of record CM059309.1, on the reverse strand, counting down.
ATTTGAGCAGAGGGATGATCAGACCACCTTAAGTGGAGCAGAGGGATGATCAGACCACCTTAATTTGAGCAGAGGGATGATCAGACCACCTTAAGTGGAGCAGAGGGATGATCAGACCACCTTAAGTGGAGCAGAGGGATGATCAGACCACCTTAAGTGGAGCAGAGGGATGATCAGACCACCTTAAGTGGAGCAGAGGGATGATCAGACCACCTTAAGTGGAGCAGAGGGATGATCAGACCACCTTAAGTGGAGCAGAGGGATGATCAGACCACCTTAAGTGGAGCAGAGGCTGCAGGCAGGGTTCTGAGTTAAGCTAGATGTTTAGGTGTATCTAACCCAGGGCTGTTTCTTTCTCTGCACACACACAACTCCCTCAACGCCATCTCTCCTCCTCACACACCCTCTCTCTCTCTCTCAACACCTCCTCTCACGCAAACACGCACCCCCTCTCTCTTTCACCTCTCTGACTTTCCCCACATACACACACCCACACACGTGCACGCACCGGCGTCCGTGCAGGAGGGAAGCTGCTGTGCTGTGACTCGTGCCCTGCGTCGGTCCACCCCGAGTGTCTGGAGGCGGAGCTGGCGGAGGGGGCGTGGTCTTGCGCCGACTGCAGCGCGGGGAGGAAGCCCCACTACAAGCAGATCGTCTGGGTCAAGCTGGGCAACTACAGGTGACCCTTCCCCCCCCACTCTCCCCTTCCCCTCTCTGCTCGCTCTCCTGTCTCTCCTACACCCCCCCCCCCCCGAATGAATGACACAGCCAGGATTCGAACCAGGGACCTTATGATTCCCCTCTCTCCCCCTCCCCCCCAGGTGGTGGCCCTCAGAGATCTGTAACCCCCTCCTCTCTCTCCCCCCCCCCCCCCCCCTCCAGGTGGTGGCCCTCAGAGATCTGTAACCCCCTCCTCTCTCCCCCCCCCCCCCCCCCCCCCCCCCTCCAGGTGGTGGCCCTCAGAGATCTGTAACCCCCTCCTCTCTCTCCCCCCCCCCCCTCCAGGTGGTGGCCCTCAGAGATCTGTAACCCCCGCCTGGTCCCCTCCAACATCCAGGCCCTCCGCCACGACATTGGCGACTTCCCCGTCTTCTTCTTCGGCTCCCACGACTACTACTGGATCCACCAGGGCCGCGTGTTCCCCTACGTGGAGAATGACAAGAACTTCGTGACGGGCCAGATCAACGTCAACAAGACCTTCAAGAAAGGTGAGCGCCCGCTGGCACTGCGAGCGGGGTTGGGGGCAGTGGGGGCAGGGGGCAGTGGGGGCAGGGGGCAGTGGGGGCAGGGGGCAGTGGGGGCAGGGGGCAGTGGTGGGGGCCGGCGTTCTCGAGACAGACCCCTCTGAACACGGGTGTGGGAGGAGTTTGGGGCGGAGTTTGGCCTTCTGTCTTCAGGGTAGTGGCTGTTGGTGACGTGCGTGTGCGTGTGTGTGCGTGATGCAGCTCTGGAGGAAGCAGCTCGCAGGTTCCAGGAGCTCAAGGCCCAGAGGGAGAGCAGGGAGGCTCTGGAGCAGGAACGCAATTCACGCAAACCTCCACCTTACAAGTTCATCAAGGTAACTGCATTCTCTCTCTCTCTCACTCACTCACTCACTCACACTCTCTCTCTCTCTCTCTCTCTCTCTCTCTCTCTCTCTTTCACTCTCTCTCTCTCTCACTCTCTCTCTCACTCACTCTCTCTCTCTCACTCTCTCTTTCACTCTCTCTCTCTCTCACTCTTTCACTCTCTCTCTCCCTCTCTCACTCTCTCTCTTTCTCTCTTTCACTCTCTCTCTCTCTCACTCTCTCTCTCTCTCTCTCACTCTCTCTCTCACTCTCTCACTCTCTCTCTCTCTCTCTCTCTCTCTCACTCTCTCTTTCACTCTCTCTCTCTCTCTCTCTCTCTCTCTCTCTCTCTCTCTCTCACACACACCTTCTCTCTGGTCCAGTCACCACTATTGATGTGTGTGTTTTTCAGTCAAACAAGCCAGTGGGGAGGGTGCAGGTGCACGTGGCGGACCTGTCAGAAATCCCACGATGCAACTGCAAGCCCACGGACGAGCGTCCCTGCAGTCAAGACTCCCAGTGTCTGAACCGCATGCTGCAGTACGAGTGCCATCCACAGGTGTGTGTGTGTGTGTTTGTGTCTCTGTGTTTGTGTGTATGTTTGCGCCGCTCTACATCTCTGTGTCTGTCTGCACGCGAACCAAATTGGACGCTCCATTCACTGTGTCATAGGTGAGAGCTTGTCATTTCTGTCATCCTTGCCCCGTGTGTTTACGTGTGTGTCTTCCTGTGTGTTTGTGTGTCTGCCTGTGTGTGTTTGTGTCTCTGTCTGTATATACAGGTGTGTCCGGCAGGAGACAACTGTGAGAACCAGTGCTTCTCCAAGCGCCTCTATGCTGAGACAGAGGTCATTAAGACAGAAGGGCGTGGCTGGGGCCTAAGGACCAATCAGGCCCTCCGTAAGGTAAGGACCAATCAGGCACTCCGTTACATTCCACTTCCGGGAACCCAAGATCTAATTTAGTCGTTTAGCGGACGCTTTTATCCAGAGCGACTTGCAGCACGTACAGGGGCATTCCCCCCCCTGAGGCAAGTAGGGTGAACTTTTCTCAAGGATGTTGCCATGTTGCCTCAACCGGGAATCGAACTGACAACCTTCCGATCACTAGTCCAATGACCACTCAGCCACCTGACTCCCAACTTGCTCTTTCTGTGGGGTAGTTTTGTCACATTTGTTTTTGTCACATTTGTCCCAGATTTCAGCATGATCCAAAGCATCCAGGGTGTGTTTGTAACGTCCTCCCTTACCTCCCCCCCAGGGAGACTTTGTGACCGAGTATGTCGGGGAAGTGATCGATTCAGAGGAGTGCCAACAGCGAATCAAACTCGCCCACGAGAACCACGTGACTAACTTCTACATGCTCACCCTCACCAAGGTAGCGCGGGAACACGACAAACCCTTCTGCGCTCAATCGGCTTATCCCCAAACCTTCCACCCTTCCCTTCCTGTCCCCCTTGATAAATGTAGCGTACCCTGTGTGTGTTCTCCAGGACCGGGTGATCGATGCGGGGCCCAAGGGGAACTCGTCTCGCTTCATCAACCACTGCTGCAGCCCGAACTGTGAGACCCAGAAGTGGACGGTGAACGGAGACTTCCGGATCGGACTCTTCACCCTCTGTGACATCGAGGCTGGTAAGTATGCACACACACACACACACACACACACACAGCTCTTGACAAACAGACAATTTCATTGGAGGGCAAAGGAGGAGGAACCCTGGGTTCTTCAGATTCAGAATACTTTATTGATCCCGGTGGAAACTCCTTTGCAGCAAGCACACACAAAGGTCTCGCAAAAGATTCGATTAAAAGCACACAGTGGTAAGGGTGTGAGGTAAAAGATTAGAAAAGTGTACACAGGGATAGAGGGGTGGGAGCAAAAAAACGGTAGGTGAATGGGTAGGGGGGGGGGGGGGGGGGGGGGGGGTTGGATGAATGATTATGTACAGACTATACAATTACAATTACACAAGTATTGGTCCTGTAGAATATACAGTGTTGTGTCAGGATATACAGGGCTTGAGCAGAATATACATAGTTATGTTACAGTTGTCAGAATATTGCCAAATATGCATTGTTATATTACAGGATGTTATGTCAGACTATTGCCTAATACATTGTTTGTATCAATGGGTCGGGGGTCTTCTTAGGAGGCTGAGGGGAGCGGGAGTGGGGATCGAGTTGTGTAAGACGACAGTTGGTCATGTGACCGTCTTTCTGTCTGCAGGCTCTGAGCTGACCTTCAACTACAACCTGGACTGCGTGGGGAACAGGAGGACTTCCTGCCACTGTGGAGCCGACAACTGCTCCGGCTTCCTGGGGGTTCGGCCTACGGTGAGGAGGCCACAGGCACCGCCACTGCTGTGTGACATTACTGTGGTATCACTGTTACACTGCTGTGACATCGCTGTGACATCACTGTGTGACATCACTGTGTGACATTACTGTGGCATCTGCTGTGACATCGCTGTGACATCACTGTGTGACATTACTGTGGTATCACTGTTACACTGCTGTGACATCGCTGTGACATCACTGTGTGACATTACTGTGGTATCACTGTTACACGGCTGTGACATCACTGTGTGACATTACTGTGGTATCACTGTTACACTGCTGTGACATCGCTGTGACATCACTGTGTGACATTACTGTGGCATCTGCTGTGACATCGCTGTGACATCACTGTGTGACATTACTGTGGCATCACTGTTACACTGCTGTGACATCACTGTGTGACATCACTGTGTGACATTACTGTGGCATCACTGTTACACTGCTGTGACATCACTGCTGTGACATCACTGTGTGACATTACTGTGGCATCACTGTTACACTGCTGTGACATCACTGCTGTGACATCACTGTGTGACATTACTGTTACACTGCTGTGACATCACTGTGTGACATCACTGTGTGACATCACTGTGGCATCACTGTTACACTGCTGTGTGACATTACTGTGGCATCACTGTTACACTGCTGTGACATCACTGTGACATCACTGTGTGACATTACTGTGTGACATTACTGTGGCATCTCTGTTACACTGCTGTGACATCACTGCTGTGACATCACTGTGTGACATTACTGTGGCATCACTGTTACACTGCTGTGACATCACTGTGACATCACTGTGTGACATTACTGTGGTATCACTGTTACACTGCTGTGACATCGCTGTGACATCACTGTGTGACATTACTGTGTGACATTACTGTGAAACCACTGTGACACCAGTGTGACATTACTATAACACCACTGTGTGACATCACTGTGTGACATTACTGTGATGCCACTGTGTGACATCACTGTGTGACATCGCTATGACATCACTGTGTGACATCACTGTGATACCACTGTGACATCACTGTGTGACATTACTGTGATACCACTGTTGTGACATCACTGTGACATCACTGTGTGACATCACTGTGACATCACTGTGACACCACGCTGTGAAACCAGTGTGACATCAATATGATACCACTGTGTGACACCACTGGGACTATTTGATGGCATTTGACGCGCTTGTGATGGCACTGACTGGTGACAATGTTGTGACATCGCGACTGTTGGATGTTTGTGACACCGTCAGGGCCAATGCGAGACCAGCATGATGTCATGACTACTTTAAGAAGGCATTGCATCACAACCGACAGCTTTCTTTACTCCAATTCTCAAAACCACTCCCTTATGACATCATTATCTGACACCAGATCTGTTTATATGTGTCAGAGCGCTGTGGTGATGGAAAAGGAGGAGAAGGCCAGGAATGCCAAACTGAAGCCCAAGAAGAGGAAGTTGCGTCCGGAGGGCAAACACACACATGAGTACTGCTGCTTCCTGTGCGGGGAGGGCGGGGAGCTGGTCATGTGCGACAGGAAGGACTGTCCGAAGGCCTACCATCTGCTCTGCCTCAACCTCACCAAGCCCCCATATGGTACGACACGCAGAGTGTGTGTTGGTTTGACTGTTCTCTCTGAGCAGCCCTCATAGTCCACCTGGACAGCTAGTGCCCTCTTTTCATTATTTTATTGTATTTTATCTTTGTTTTGTTTTTTATTCCACTTTTCTTACTCTCGTATATGTTCTATGTTTGCTCTTTCCTGCCACAGTAAATTTAGTGTTTGTGTATCTTGCATGGCGATTAAGTCTGATTCCGCCTTTCTTTCTCTTCTTCTTTCTTTTTCTTCTTTCTTCTCCTCTTCCCTCCCTCTCTGCCTCCCCCCCTCTCTCTGTCCCCCCCCCCCTCCCCCCCTCTCCCTCCAGGTCGTTGGGAGTGTCCGTGGCATGACTGCAGCGTGTGTAGCCTCCCGGCCTCGTCTCTCTGCGAGTTCTGCCCGCGCTCCTTCTGTCGCGACCACGAGGGCGGTGCCCTCGCCCCCTCCTCCCTGGATGGGCGCCTCTGCTGCTCCAATCACAGCCCTCTCAGTCCCCCGGGCTCCGCCCCCCACCACAGTCAAGCTCCCCAGCACCCAGCCCCGAGTCCCCCCAGCCCCCCAAGCCCCGTCAGGGTGAAAGAGGAGCCAGTGGACCTGGAGGAGGACCCCCCCCCTACTGACCAGAGAGTGACATTGCACCCCCAGTAAACCCCCCCACCCCAACCCCCCTCTCCCAGGAAGTACACTGTTCTTACTGGCATATGATTGGTCCTCGGAAGGTTGTGACCAACACACATAGACCATTGCTGCCGTTTGATTGGTTTGTTTTTAAACTCTGGAAAAAAAACTACAGCCAGCACTCCACACTGGGACTGCCCGTGGCTGGAAGCACGGACAGATACAGACACCTGTGTGTGGACGGAGGCAGAATTGCCATTTTACACACACAGTTATCCTGAGTTTGGGTTTGAGAGGAGAACATAGAGAGAGAGAAGGTGTGTCCCTGCCTGCAGGCCCCGCCCCCAGCCCCCTGTCAAGCTCCTCCCAGTTCCACAAGGAGCTGAGCAAAAACTCACCTGAATGCTGCTTTTTCGTTTGTTTACTTCCTGTGAGCTGGGGCACGCACGCGCACACACACACACACACACACACACACTGCCTGTACGCAGTTTGGAAACTGTGACCCAGAACGGAAGACCTTACACTCCAGAAATCACCACTCCAGATTACAGTTCCATCTCTTCCTTCTGGGGCGGCAGGGGTGGGGGGCGTGGTGGAGGGGCGGGCATTGGGGGCGTTGGGGGAGGGGGCTGGGCGTGGAAAACAGTTGTGCAATCATTCCAGGACCACACACTACTATTTCTGACCAACTCGGGCAGTCCTTCCGAGTATCGAGGGACGTCGATATCTGCGTGTTTGGATCGTTTACGGACGGGGTCCTCTCGCGGCGCAGCGAGCGATCAAGGTTTGCGCTGCTCTTCCTCTTCCCTCGTTCCTCAGTGGGAACCCGTCCTGCCCCCAAATCGAGCGGTTCGCCGACGCGCTCCTGCGTCTTTTCCATTTGACAAGTCCCACTATACCCCTCCTCCCCGTGTGTACAGATGTGGCTTATCGCAAACTACAAAAGTGTGTGTGTGTGTGTGGAGGGGGGGGGGGGGGGGACTCGCGCCCCCCCCCCCCCCCCCCCCCCCCCCTCGAACTCAGCTCAGAAGTATTCTAAAGATGTTGACGTGGGGAGGAGAAGTGGTTCCTGTTACATTCCGTAGGACGGGTCGTTCCGCGCTTTCACCGTGGCTTCGGGTCCTCGTCCTAGATACGCGGTCGTGCCTGAAGGTCCGATATCTCCTCCCCCCCCCCCCCGGTCCCCCCTTGGCCCCCACAATGCAGTTCCTGTCAGTGATTATGCGTTGCCTAGGCTACTGTGCACCACGCGTGTCGTTGGCGTACCGTTTGCGCTGACTCTGAAGCACTTTCACAGCTCTTGGTTTAAAAAAGAAGAAAAAAAAGCTGAGTTCGGCTCCACATACCGTGTTGTGTGTGTACATACATGAACATGAATATGACCCGTGTACATGTTTGAAATGAATACCTCCTCTCTGTAGTGACGTTGGCAGAAATTTTAACCGTGTTGTAACTTCTCTGCTCTTTTCATGGAACAACGTCGTCCAAATATCTTTTTCGAAGGGTGACTCTGGAGAACCTTCCGGACGTTTCCGGTGCACAGTTCATCCCAGGTATCCAAACGCGTCACCCGTTAACACGACAGACCGGACTCACTCCTCTTAGTTCTGCTCACGGTACCTCTCTTGGATTTTTCTATCTACAACTGCAGTACATAGTGTTAACCCAGAACTTCTGTGTAATGTACAAATATGCTACAGAACTTCAGTGTCTGATGTACAGTGTTTTTAAGCTTTCATCTTAAAAGATCTGATTTTGTAATTATGATCACATCATATTTTATACTAGGTCTTTTATGTTTTCAAACACAGCTGTAGGAAAGTTACCCTCCCTTCCTAAAGTATTACGTGAAATAGAATATATCAACAACAGACAAATAATAGGGAGCTTTACACTTTGTTAATCTCTATGTAGTCGTTGTATACATGTCATATTTCTTTTCTATTGGTGTAATGATTCCTCGGGCTGCTCCTCATTGGTCAGAAGGACTTTGTTGTGACTTCCTGTATGTTGAGCCTGTGTAACTTAGGTCAGAGGTTCTGCCTTGTCAGCCTGAACTCGCTTCGAAGCGTTTGTTTTGCTATCTTGTTTGAACTCTCTCTGGTACATTTGGCTGTTTAGTGTTATGTAAGTGTGCCCTTAAAAAAAAGCCTTTTGTTTTAGTCCAGTCTCAGCTGAGAAGACTACCGATTACATCCAAATTGTAAACACTTTATAAAACGATAGTCAGATGGTGCCAATCAAGTAGGAGCCAGACAGTACTGTAATGTACTGACGGTACGTGCAACAGACTGCCCCTGTGACTGACTTCAATAGAAATCATGTCCTTTTTGAAACATCTTTACTCTGGACCCAAGCCTGCCAAATTCTCGGGTCAGGGGATAATCTGGAACCATGTGGTTAGAGCAGATTAAAACTACTTCAGTTACCACAAATCCAAATGATTTGAGGTGAATTTGGGTCACCTTGTCTTCTATGTATTATCTGCATGTTAACCTTTTTAAACTTGAATGATTTTTCCTCCTTTTATTTTTATAATCTCATTTTTAATTTTATTTATTGGTGTATTTTTTATACTACATGAATGATTATTACAACACCGTATTTGGAGGTGGTTGTTAAGATATCTGATGCTCTGGTAAAGGCTAGTGGTGGCTTGATCTCAACACACACAAAGTGACCATTCCAGACCTAAACACAATCCTTTCGCTCATTCAGACAAAAACTGTGTGAAAAATCCCATTGACATTGAACTGCAATGAATTATTTGATCAATATAGTGTTATATCGACGGTATATCCATACGTTTGTGTTAAGAAAAAAAAAACAGTTACACGTTGGTATTATAACTTTTGTGGAAATTCAATCTTTCGTCATGTCACTTCTTTCCTCCGCTCCTTCCACGTGAAGAGGTCGGGGAATGTGACGTGACGTCACGACGTTGCGTTACAGTTCCAGTATTTTACCTGCATTGTTCCCAGTGTATTGTGCAGTGGCCACGGACAGACAGAAGTGTTTCTCAACTACAGGGACTGAAGCAGTAAATCATAGTTGTAAGTCATAGGAGTCTCCTTGTTTTTTGTGTGTGCAAATAAACGTTATTGTTACTGCCGACCCCCTTATTTTTTGTTTTTTTTTGACGGCAAGTGGATCGGTCTTTGAAACAGTTTGAGGAAATTATGAAAAGGAACTCTTTGCCATAGTTATATATATCCCCCCCCCTCTCTTTCTTGTGGTGAGTCGGTCCTGATGCGTCTCTGCCTGCCGTCCTTTCAATATCTCGATGTTGCTTCCATTCCAGTGGATGAACACGAAGCACCAGTTATAACTGTGTTATAATGACATAAGACTTTGTACATAGATTGCATTGAACTTGCATAGGATCTCATGTTAATTGTGGTGTAATGTTTGCTTGTACATTGAGCTTGTAAATGTGTGTGACTGTTGGGACAACACTCTTTTTGTACATGACTTGTCTTTTTATTTTGAAAATGATTATTGATTCTGTCTTTTTTCATTCTGAAAGAGGTGGCGTTGCAGGAGTCTAAACATGCCTGAAATTTTACTTAATAAAACTGTACTCCGTCTCAGTGACTAATGTCTCCGTTTCTGCTTGTTCGGCCCTAAATTGGACTCCTTTCAAATTTCAATTTTGTCGTTCAATTTCAGATTCAGATGACTTTATTAATCCCCGAGGGGTAACTCTTTAGGAACAACGGCACACAGTCTTGTCAAAGCAAGAGTAGCAGAGTGCACACAGGGATAAAGGAATAGGGGTAAAATAAGTAAGTAAATGCACAAAAGGGGTAAAGGCTGGGAGCAAAATAAGAGTGTTGGGATACAATAGGATCTTGAGATACAATTTCCTTCCTGGAATAAAACCTGTGGAAGTAATATAATACACGTGATACTCAGTTTTACCTGGAATATATTTTAAATCATAAGGAAGATCAGATGCACCGATCCCCCAGTATCGAGCAGTACTCACACGACCCACCAGGCGGCGCCATCACTGACGTGACGTGGCCACTTTCCACCCTTTCACTCAGAGGCTCCGGGCATCCCTGTCTACGGTGGGGGTGTAACATCAGTGCTTCTCATCGGTTTTAAAAGCGAATGCAACTTCCAAGGGCCGATCCACGTTAAGTCTACACTCCGTACCTGCGATCCTATGTGGAAACAGACGTTGCTGGGAGTTTGAGGTCGGTGCTGCAAGTAAGTATACGGCGCTGTCAGTATACCGAGTGATCCCCTTGCGGAAATAGACAGATGTGGAGCTAACTAGCTAATAGCTTGTAGTGGTAGCTAGAACCTCCTTAGCCTACTTCCGAGCTTTCCGGGTTGTGCATGCTACGTACTGTACAACAGCAATGGCAGGGGCTCCTGGACGGTTGGTGGCATCGGCATTGTCCGATCAATCAGTGGATTAGGCAGTACATTGGTTCATCAAGTGAGATCGACTACGGTAGATCGCTCAGGGGTGTAGCCCACCTGCATTTTCATCCACACCCTCAGTCCTGATACTGTGAGTATCAGTGGATTTCTGTGTCTAGTTCAGCGGTTCTTAACCTGGGGTCGATCGATCCAACTCATGATTCGTGATGACACGACCAATTAAGAAGGGTCGGGTGAATGCGCATATGGAACTGGTGGGGTTCAGTACCTCCAACAACGTTAAGAACCACTGGTCTAGTTCATCCGCGCCCATTGAAGAACAGCGTTCTTCTGTCTCCAAGCTTAGGAGGAGATGCCGGTGGTCTAAACCGGCGAAGTGGCGAGTAGAGCCCGGTCAAGTGCCCCCCTCTGTGGACCCCACGCTGATCGGCGACATGAAGAAGAATATCCTGCTGTCGGAGTTGTCTGTCCGACTTGGTCTTCTGCTGATCATCCTGTGAGTAAAATATGACTGCTGGCTGCCTGCATCACTTGGTTTTCCGCGAAAGTTTTGGTGAACTAATCAAAGTACCTGTCGGCGTGTGCGTGTGTGTGTGCGCGCGCGCGCGTGTGTGTTTTAGAGTGACAGAGCAGCTTCCCCCCTTCCACCGTCAGATTCAACCAGAAGAAATGTGGTTGTACAAGTTTCGACCCGTGACGACAGATCATGTTCCAACCAATCTCATGTTTGTGAGTATTCCCTGTGTCTGTACTGTGCGTGTCTATATTGTGTCTGCGAGTTTTACATTTGTGTGTGTGTGTGTAGTAGGACTACGAGCATGTCATGTCTAGTTCTAACTCCTGCACCAGTTATGTAACAAACACTAACAGTTTCCTGACTCACTATCAATCTAGGCTACACCCCTCATTGTCCACTTAACCTCCTGACTACCAGCAGTTCAAATTTGTCCTTTCTGGAGGACCTTTGTGAACCTGAATATCTTCCACCCCCTGCATGCTACTGAACGACTACTTAAAGAGGACATTCAGGGCTTTCCAATGATACTTCATTTGTAGGGGTGGGACTTTGGGAACTTCCTGTTTCTTTCTGTGCAAATTGTTGATGGAAACTCAGATATTGAGTTGTCTGACGAAGAAGACCAAGATCCAGTGTTAGAGACTCGAAGCAGAAGCAGAGGGTTCAGAGAGCTCTGATGATGAAATTCAGGCAGGGCAAGCAGAGGCTGAGGCAGAGGAGTTAGGAGAGCCAGTGGCCATGGCATCATCTGCCTATGGACCTTCATCTGCCTATGAGCCTGAAGACACATGCCGAAGGTGGTCCAAGAAAGACAAAAGGTTTATCCAGGTGTCAAGACCACAGGCAATCGCTGAGTACAATACCAACATGGTTGGCGTGGACTTGATTGACAGCAGGGGCGTCGTTAGCCCTGTTTTAGGGGGGCTGAAGCCCCCCTAAAATGTTCTTCAGTCCCCCTGAATAATTATTGGGATTATTATCGGGCCGCCGAAGAAATACGATAATTAATAACAATATTTTATTTTGAAAGATTATGCTCTCGGTTAAATGTCGGTCACTTGAGCGTCAAAAATGTAACCCACAAGTTCGGAAAAACGAGTAAAAAACGGACGTCTTTGGGAATCGCTGGCTAGCTCGCTCGCCCCCCCCCCCTCCCCCCCGTCGACAGAAAATGCCAGGGGCTAAGCCCCCCCCTTTCTTTCAATCCTAGAAACGTCCCTGATTGACAGGATGCTATGTTTCTACATGATGGCCGCTCGCACTCGTAAATGGACAGTACGTGCCATTTTCCACTTCTTTGACCTGGCAATCACCAATGCCTGGCTTCAGTACAAGGCTGACTGCCAGCTTCTTGGAAAGAAACAACTCAAGTTGCTTGAATTCAAAGTGCTACTTGGTGAGCAGTTCATTACTCAGGCCCAAGCAGGAAACGTGAGTGATGTTGACGATGACTACACTCCCCCACGTCAAAAGTGGAAGCCGCAGCCGAACGTGGCTCTGAGGCAATATGGGGCCATCCATCTCCCAGAGATGCAGGACCATGGGCGTCGTTAGCCCTGTTTTAGGGGGGCTGAAGCCCCCCCTAAATGTTCTTCAGCCCCCCTAAATAATTATCTGGATTATTATCGGGCCGCCGAAGAAACACGATAATTAATAACAATATTTTATTTCGAAAAATTACCGGATGCTCTCGGTTAAATGTCGGTCACTTGAGCGTCAAAAATGTAACCCACAAGTTCGAAAAACGAGTGAAAAACGGGTGTCTTTGGGAATCGCTGGCTGGCTCACATCGGACTGCTACCCCCCCCCCCCCCCCCCCCCCCCGTCGATAGAAAATGCCAGGGGCTAAGCCCCCCCTTTCTTTCAATCCTAGAAACGTCCCTGTGCAGGACGAACCACATGCATCAAGGTGTCGAAGATCTGGGTGCAACAGCAAGACCTATGTGATGTGCACCAAGTGCAAGGTGTTCCTTTGCGTCTCAAAGAAGGGAAATTGCTTTCTTAAATATCACAGATAATAAACACAAATAATAACATAGTTCCAGCAGGAATTATGTTCAGAGGTCATGGTGCTTTTTTATGTTTTCATACACTGCAACATAGGGATACACTGAAGTTTGACACATTTTTATGTTGAATTCATGGTTTTAGAATATAGTTTCATTTGTACGACATTCTGATGTACACCCTAATGGACATATTTTATTGCCCGTTATCTGTAAAATAAAAATATTTTTTTAACAAAAAACTGTTTGCTGTATTCTCATTACATCTCAAACAATATGGGAAGTAAAAAAAAATAATAATTTGAAAGTCTTCATGCATATCATACGGGACGCAACATAACACGCTCCCGCCTCCAACCAATCAGTTCCGCTGACAACGGCTGCGACCTTTGTTCTCTTGTCCCATTCAGGCCGTGGCGTGCTTCACCCCGATCTTGGTGATCCTGCTGTTTGTGGTCCTGGGGAAGGCGGAACGAGGCGATGTGAGGGAGGGGTGTCTGGGTAAGGGCCTGTTGAGACCTCACAGTGCATGTGATGTACAATGCTGCTCCACCCTTGTGCTGTCTTCATGTGCCACTCCCCTTGTCCTAAGCGTAAAAAAGGCCCCTCCTTCAACCTTGAAATAAAGCAGGTTCATTAAATGTTTACCCTGTACCCTGTTGGGCACAGAAATGTGCAGCCATGCTGCACATGAATCAGAAAGATTTAATTTTGTCCGAGTTCAATCTTTTTTTTTAATTTTGTCCATTATGGATGTGCATTAAACGTAGTTTGGGGTAATTCTGGCCCCTGAAGAGAAGCACAAGGGTTAATGATGGAGTCCTCAAGCACTTGATCTGCAGTTGCACCTATGAGCCATCCTGTTAATCTGGTTAAGGACTGACTATTCACTGTTCACAAGGATAAATGGTAGAGTTAGGACATGCAGAGAACTGTAAAAGGAAATACAGGAAGTGGGGAGATTAGAAGCCTTCTTCCTGTGTTTTTGCAGCGGTGAGTCTGACCCTGGTGTTGAATGGCGTGGTAACCAACGCCATCAAGCTGACTGTGGGCAGGTGAGTTACCTTGGAAACGTGTGGGAACTGTTCATGTACAGTATGTCTTTAGTTTCAATACTGAATGTAAAGTGTTCGTGTGTGTGTTCCCGCTCTAGGCCGAGACCAGACTTCTTCTATCGTTGTTTCCCAGATGGACAGATGAACCAGGAACTGCACTGCAGCGGTGACCCGGAAGTGGTCATCGAAGGCAGGAAGAGCTTCCCCAGCGGACACTCCTCCTGTAAGACACACTTAATGGCACTTAGGAATAGTATGGTCCTTAATATAATCTAATGTTGCTCAGAACTACTTGTTGGTCCCCATGTGGTGACTCGCCAGTGTTGTTGTTTTCTTGCTTTATTGCTCGCAATCATTGTGTTATACTTTTATAGCTCTTTCCTTGGCACTTATTGGTTCTCACAATGTATGTTTCACAATATTAAAGCCCACTATGTTTTGGGGTTTATCACATTGCTATGCTCAGTGACCGATGCTCTTTGTAAAAGCTCTCTCTTGTAAGTCACTTTGGATAAAAGCTAAATTAATACATGTAAATGTAAATGTAAGACACTCTCGGATTGGCTGTTGGTAGAATCTCTGGGGTCTCCTATAATCCCCGTTTATATAATCTGATATTTACAGTGAACACCAAGGCTGGCTGGTAGCTGCGTAGCGTTTTAGCTGCAGGCTTGTTGTATTATGTGTGCGTTGCTGACGCTCTCTCTCCTTGGCTGTGTCTCTCTGTCTCTCTCTCTCTCCCCTCTCGCTCTCTTTATTCTCACACTTCACTTCCCATTCTAAATAACCTTTGTATCCGCCCTCACTGCCTTCTCTCTCTCTCTCTCTCCTGTCTCCCTCCTCCCCCCTCATCGCCCTCCAACCTCTCACTTATCACTTCCCCCACTCTTCCCTCTGCCTCCCCCTGTCCCCCATCCCTCCAGTTGCGTTTGCAGGCCTGGGCTTCACTGCTCTGTACGTGGGCGGTAAACTTTGCTGCTTCAGCCCAGCGGGGCGTGGCCAGGCCTGGCGCCTGTGTGCCTTCCTCAGCCCCCTGCTGCTGGCGGCCCTGATCGCCCTCTCCCGGACCTGCGACTACAAACACCACTGGCAAGGTGAGGACAAGGATGGGCGGGCTGGTCCGCTGCTCAGATTGGATTGGCCACCGCGCTTTGGCAGCGTGGGCGCGTGGGCGCATGGCAGCGTGTGCTCTCTCTCACCTTCCTCCCTCCTCCTCTGTGCAGATGTGCTGGTGGGCTCAGCCCTGGGCATGCTGTTATCCTGGCTGTGCTACAGACAGCACTACCCCTCCCTGCAGGATCCAGACTGCCGCCGGCCCCTGCGCCACCGAGATGCCGTGCCCTCCAAGCAGGAGCGCAAGCTGGCCAACTCCAACTACATACTTCCTCTGTAGCGCTGATCCCCCTGGTCCACACCTTCTCCACACCTGCTCCACACCTGCTCCACACCTGCTCCACACCTGCTCCACACCTGCTCCCCTGGTCCACACCTGCTCCCCTGCTCCACACCTGCTCCACACCTGCTCCCCTGGTCCACACCTGCTCCACACCTGGTCCACACCTGCTCCACACCTGGTCCACACCTGCTCCCCTGGTCCACACCTGCTCCCCTAGTCCACACCTGCTCCCCTGGTCCACACCTGCTGCCGTGGTCCACACCTGCTCCCCTGGTCCAGAACTCCCCTATCCCCTGCATACAAGCATATCTTCATTTTCCACCACTCCATCTGATCCACAGTACTCAAGCCGAGCATCTTTCACCATGCTCTGCCACTGACCAACTTCGTACTGGATCTGAGTTGCACTCCACTGGCTGGGAGTGGGTCTCCTCTCCTCTGCCTCCTCTGAAGGTGCTTCCTGCTGCTGGTGTCCAACTTCCAACAGCTCCCAGAATCCTCCTGTTCCTCCCCGGGGAAACAATTCCACCCGGACGGAAGCGCTTCTGGTCGCCTGCCTTTTTCTGGTTCGCTCGGCCTGATGAGAGTGACAATGTTGACCACACTGCCCAGACCATGATCAGTGATAGATGACACTGACCTAACAAGCTTTCACCTGCACAGTTTATCAGCACTGCTAAACTCACCAGTCTGGTGTTGCCAGAACAGTGATGGCTGCAGTGGTGTTGGTATATGGGGTTAATACTCCCACCGCTGGCTTGAGGCCCTGTTGGCGTACAGGTTACTTAACTGTTAAATCTGGATTTCTCACCTCCAGTATCGTATTTCTAAGCAAGTTCTTCCTATTTTGAGTGGACTCGTGTTCAAGTTTATTCATTTTTTCCCCTCCAACTGTTAGTGGTTCTGGAAGCAGTGGTACATGTAGTATCACAAGGCGATGGCGGCTTTATTCGGCTCAGAGTTTGGCGTGAATCAAGCCTTACCCAGGGAACGGTCCTCGGCCGAGGTCTGATCCCGTCGAATCAGAACGTTCAGCTGGAGCTGCTCCTCTGACGCCACCCTCCTCTGACACCACCCTCCTCTGACGCCACCCTCCTCTGACGCCACCCTCCTCTGACGCCACCCTCCTCTGACGCCACCCTCCTCTGACGTCACCCTACTTTGATGCCACCCTCGTCCTATTTGGACATGACTTAAAAGACTGCATGAAAGCTATACACACAGATACTACATGTTTCAACCTACCTTCACTCCTGTGGTACACAGACCACCTTGGTCAAAGGATCAGCTTTGGAACTTCTGATCATGATAACTCTCCTAAATCATTCTGATCACCCTGTATGTTTAACAATTTACACAGTTTGTTGTGATTTAGTTTTTTTGTATATATATATATATATATATCAGTGTGATATATATATATATATCAGTATATATATATATATGCTTATTATGTGGTTTCATGTCATGCCTTTTTTTATTGAGGAGTTGCCTGGTAACAAGTGTGTCAGGTGGGATCATATCTGTGGCCAAGCAGATTGCATGAAACAGAATTATTTAAACTGTGAAATGGAATCTGTCTGTCTGGAATGAGAGGGTGAAGGGGGAGATAAATTATCTTTTTACAGATTAATCGGATTTAGTTTATCCTATAAGTTATATTCATGAGATAATTTCGGGACATCTGTATGATAAATGATTTAGGATTATGGGGCGTGTGGAAGAGCAGGGGATAATGTACTTGAAGAAACAAATCTGTTATTTTTCTTTCACAAAGAAGAGTCGGATGTGTTAGTAGTCTTTAAGGATTTATGAGTTTCTAGATACAATGTCTGTTCACTCACTGCCTCTGATAATAAAATATTGGCCTCTGATAATAAAACCTGGTCCAGCTTTAGACACGAGCAGAACTAGCCTTGCTTGGCTTTTTCTGTTCTCTGCTGTGAGTGTTATACTGTGGAAATCATTCTTATGGACATCCTTCTTCTCTTTTGTACGTTGGCTAGCAGAAGACACACATCTGCTTCTGTAGACACTGTTCTAAATGTGTGTGTTCTTCAGGATTTCTTGGTGACACTGATATTTCTTAATAAAAACAAGATTCTCCACTGCACGTTTACCTTCTTGTTAATATCACAATTGGTTTTATTCAACAAGTAAGTTGCACAAACATGGAATTTACTGCAGCAAGATGGACCAAACCATGAACATGAAGAAAAACATTAAATATTATTTATAATACAAATTAATAGGCAAGTAAGTTAAACTAACAATTTTAAGAATAAACAGTCTGAGATATGCATCAGGTGTCCGTAATTTCAACGTTTGTCTCGGTAAACACCGGTATTTATGTCATATGTATTGTTGGAAAAAAGATAGCCTTGTATCTACTATCATCTGAGTTGTCAAAATATAAGTATGTGTAAGGCTTTTTCCCTGCGTGTTCTTTTAAAAGAGATACGGAGTCACGTACTTCAAGTTTAATATGGTTTAATGAAAATAGTTGAAAAAGGTTTACAGCGCTCCGGGTCGAAAATAGTGTCCCTAACCGCAACAGAGTTGAGGTTGGTTCACGAAGTCCAACTGGCTGTCTCTCCTTGACCCGGCATATTTATTACACAGTTTCATATTAGGGAGGTCTTTGAAGATAGCTTTCGTGCGATAAGCGGAGAACTCCAGACAGACTCCTCTGTTCTTCACTTCAGCAGCTCGTTAGCCATCTTCCTGTTTCACACGAAATAGGGAGAGAACAGTACACCTGCCAAACAGTTCTACTTTGCCAAGTTCTGATTACTGTATCTAGTAACGCAATATATCATAAGAAATAAACATGGTAATGCATGGTAATGCAGCTTGTAGCATGCTTTTTCCCACAGTATTTATTTTCTTTTATTTGTTCAATTATTTACATAGTAATACATTTAAGAGTAAATTTCAGTCGCTAACAAGCATTTTTCTAAACAGTTGTCACATTTCAAAACTCTAAACACAATTAGCACAGCATCAGTCTTTTTTGGCCATACAGTTCACGTTTCATGTCTTTTTCACGCAATATGCAATCAGTGAACACATCTCCACAACGCTGACATTTTCAGCAGACAAGGCAAGCTATACGAGAGAATACAGCACTTATGTTGGGCTTAACCTAACATATCTTGCATGGCTAAAACTTGTGGGCGATTCTCAGACTACGGGCACTTTCATGTCCTTTGATCATTTTATAATAAAAAAAAATGAAAAAATTGAAATTTCACACTTTCACAGTTACAATCTTCTCAATCTTCTTTACAATGAAAGTGTTTTAGGATTTTTTTACTGGTAGTGTACGCCAGAGACTGTTATTAATTATAGATTAAGGGTGCAGCGCCCCTTCAGCGCCTCTGCAGCGCCCCTCCAGCCGATGGCGCTCTTAGGCGACCGCCTATGTCGCCTATGCCTAGAGCCGGCCCTGGTCCTCTGACCTACATAGCGTTCACACGATATGACATCATGATCGCAGCAAGTTATGGATTGGGAAAATAAAATACATTTAAACATTTATAAAGAGACATTTGAGGAAGGCACAAGAAACCACGTCAACATAGTGAATCAATTATGGCTGAAGGCGGCCAGAAATACTGGATAGGTGAAAATTATGAGCTTGAGCTCTCCAAGTACATTGACGTTTACATTTATTCATTTAGCAGACGCTTTTATCCAAAGCGACTTACAATGCTGATCGATGACCTGGAAGACATCTGTCAAGTTTCTGTACCGATGGACGTCCCCACCTGCACCTGCACCGAGAGGAACAATCTCAGAGAGCTGGTGAGTGTGTAGAAAGTTCAGGAGCACACGAGATGTGCTTTTGCACAGCACTGGTATGCAGGCCCTACAGGTATCTCATCATCAACTTTTCGCACACACACATACACGCACAAACACACACACACATTTTAAATATACATATCTTTTTTATTATTTAAAAATGAAAATTATGAATGATTGGTGTTTGACTCTCAGAAACTGGAGTTGAAACACCGACTCTCCCTTCAAAAGATCGGTCAGGACTTGCATGAGGTAGGATCTTTCTCCATATGTAATATCAGACAGAGTTTCTGGAAGAACTTTCCTGGTCGGGCATAGTCCTGCTTGTGGTTTTCTACTCTGCGTTATTACAAAAAAGGGTTTGATGTCTGTTTCTGTAGAAAGTGACGACCATCGAACTTTTGGAAAGTTCGACCGAAGAGCACCTCACCACTATAGAGGTATAGCAGAATGCCTTATTTTATTCCTTTTCTTTCTCATTGATATTATGACAACAGTGTTGGCGCTTTCATTCTTGACCTTAAGTGTGTGTTCAGGAGCTGAAGACCGAGAACAAACGTCTGGAGGTCCAGCTATGGAAGGCTATGGTGTAAGTGTGCACAACACCACATCTGACTCACATCACCTGCCCACTTTCCTACACATCTCCATGCCGCTACTAAATGAATCTGAATCTGATGGACAGGTTTGGTGGACCCCATGTGGACCAACCCATGGCTGAGGCAGCAGATCTGAGACAGCTGCCTCACTCAAATGTAAGTGAAACCCTCTGTGATGGTCTTCTGCCTCTGTCCACCTTCCTGTGGCAGTGAACAGTACTGCAAAGAGCTTTTTGTTTAGCCAATAGATCACATGTCCTTGCCCTCATGCCATCATGGTGTGCAAACCCTGAAAGTATTCCCTACCTTAAAGATTCGATTAGTGTCTTCCTTATCTCTGCATCTGTTGGTCCGGAAAACTTTTCTGAGAAGTCTGGTTATCCTGTAGGTTGAGGTTTCTGATGAGGTTTCTGATGAGGTTTCTGATAACATGACCTCTCTACCATTTTGGGATCTGCAACAGTGACCCCTTCATCTTCTGCCAGAAACCTGGGGCTTACCTTGGATGACGAGCTCTCCCTCACGGCACACAGTCTCCACAGTCTCTCAGTCATGTAGATTCAGCCTCTACGACATCCTGAAAATCAGAAGATACCTGTCTGAACATTCCACCCAGCTGCTAGTCCAAGACCTGCAACTCGTTACTATCCGGCCTTCCTGCAAGTGCAATCCGTCCCCTTCAGAGGATCCAAAATGCAACAGCTCGTTTGGTTTTCAACCTACCCAGACGCTGCCATGTCACCTGGCTCCTCATCGCCCTCCACTGGCTTCCCATCATGACCCATATCAGATTCAAGACCCTGGTGCTGACCTACCGAGCAGTGAACGGGACTGCCCCGAGCTATATCAACTCTTTGTTTTCGGCCTTACACCCCTGCCTGCCACCTACGGTCCTCATCTGACAACCGCTTAGTGGTCCCCCCTCTCAAGAGCGCCAGAGCCCAGCACAAACTCTTCCACTGTCTGGCTCCCCAAAGGTGTCCTCACCTTCAAGAAAAGGCTCAAACCCACTTACTCCGAGAACTGAATGGCACTTAGTAACATTAGAAATAGTATGGCTCTCAGAAATATCACTTGTTGCTGTTGTTCAGAAACTCGCTATTGTTGTGTTGCTGTTGCTTTACTACTCGCGCCACAGGTAGACTACTGTCCGGCGGAGGCTCACCTTAAAAATTGTGAAATGATCAGCTGAATGCTCTTATAGTACTTCCCTTGGCACTTATTGGTTCTCATGATGTTTTGTAATGTAGATGCCCGCTATTTTTGGGGTCTATCACGTTGCTATGCTCAGTGACCAAAGCTCTTTTGTAAAGCTCTCTCCTGTAATCTGGATGCCCGATATTTTTGGGGTCTATCACGTTGCTATGCTCAGTGACCGAAGCTCTTTTGTAAAGCTCTCTTCTGTAAGTCGCCTTGGATAAAAGCAAGTGTAAGGTAAACTGATCTGAGCAACATTCAAATACACACAATTGCATTTATTTTCACATAAACAACATTGTACCTGACTTCAAATCAGGTTCAAAATGACTTTGTTGATGTCAAAGTATGTTTGGAGTTCAGGGGTGGGACACCTTCCCAAGTCCAGAGGACAGCCCAGGACTGAGCTGGACTTCTTGATGACCTTGTCCAGCTTCCTCCTTTCCCTCTCAGTGATGCTGCTGCTCCAGCAGATCACACCATACAGGATGGCTGAAGCCACCACTGAGTCATAGAAAGTCCTTAGGGGTGCCCCCCTGCACTCCAAAAGACCTTAGTGCTCTATAATTATTTATACATGTATTTTACATGTAAAATGTTATCTTTTAGGGATCAAATGGCTTTGCGACTTCAGTTACCTTTTTCGTTCGTGGGAGAGGGGCTAAAATGGCTCTTTTGATAGAGAAGGTTGCCGACCCCTGGGGCCCGTTTCAGAAAGCGGGTTAAGTGAAAACTCTGAGTAAGTTAACTCTGAAATGAGGGAAACTCTGGGTTTTCGGTTTCAGAAAGGGGGGTAAGTTAAACCCGGGAAAATAGGCTAAGTTAAGCCCGTTTCTGAAAGAGAGGTAACTTATACTCAGTTACCATAGTAACTTACTCTATGAACCTAACCTGGTCGGGAGCAGGTTTTCTTCGGTAAACTAGGCTGTGTCCGAAACCACTCCCTAACCCCTATATAGGGCACTATATAGGGATCACGCCATTTTGTAGTGGTGTCCGAAACGTTAGGGATCACCAGGTGATCACTATATAGTGCCCTGAATGTAGCCCACAATTCACCCCGAAAAGTAGTGAACATCTGATGGTCACTACATGAAGCAAGATAACCCATCATGCATTGCCAGAAGTTCTCCGGGCACAGAAAGAAAACCAATTGGCTCCAACTGGGAGTCATCAGGTGGTGTAGTTTACATCCATGAGTTTGACGGAGGATAGTTTGTTGAATTCATTAAATATATATATATTTTAATGCTTAAATAGAAAACAAAATACGAAAACTAAACGTACAGGACAGTAATCAAAATACTCGAATTTAATAAAAAAGCAGTAGTAAATGGACAAGTATAACGTGGGACGTCATTAATGTGGTACATTTGAATTGTGCGACAGCGATGACGTAATTACGGGCGCCAAGAGAAGTGTCCGAACGTTTTTAATGTTGAGCTCACTATATAGTCCACTACATTTATTTCCCTATATAGGGATTAGGGAGTAGGGATTGAGTGAGTGATTTCGGACACAGCGTTAGAGTTTATTTCAGTCTCCTCCCCTTTTTGGACGAGGCGACGTTTAAACACCTCATTCATTGAGCACGTTTTACGAGGAGAGCAGCAAAGGGAATTAAATGTTCTATTATTGACAATCCTATAGATGAAGAGGCTGTATTAATTCGTCGAGATTTACATTTATTGTAAACATTACATTATATGTGTATATGTACATTTGAATAAAAGCGTCTGCTAAATGAATAAATGTAAATGTAAATTTATATTGGGAGAGATTTTTGAAGCCCAGAATTAATGTTTTGACACTCCCATCTCCATTTTTATCTGAGCGGTACCGTTTTTCTTTGGAGTCAATTTGTATTCGACACTAACTCACATAATCTGTGATTGTTTAAAATATGTCAAAGTGAGTTATATTTGTAGAAAACAGTTATGGGTAGTATGTATCAAAGTTTGAGAGACCCAGCACAAACAACCACTTAGTTACAGACGCTCAAACAAAATGTGTCCTTCGTATCAACGGCACACAGTCTCGCAAAAGCACTTTCATCCCCGGTCTCCCCTATCTTTCAACAAACCAACAGGTGAGTATCGCATTTTACATGGATTGTTTCTATTCTTAATGTCAATAAGGTCATACAGTAATGTATATGTTGAGTTTATTTTGTCCCTCTAAAAAGAATGCAACGTCTTAGCGTTGCGATTAAAAAAACTGCAATAATGATATAAATGGGTGCTGGCTTCTAAAGGGTTATACATGTCACTGGTTCCTTGACGTTCATTGGTCAAAAATCCTGACAGCTCCATTGGTTGTCCTAAAGGCTGAATTTGGCGCGGTATTTCTAATCAGGAAATGAACGCAACAAAAAGGTCGGACAGCAAACGAAGTCGTTAGCCAGCTTGCCTAAAGTATAGCATAGAAAGTGTTATTTTTATTTTATTTCTGCTCAACAGTCCTGAAAATGTTCGTGACGGACATTAAAAAGGAGTTTTACGACGTTGTTGTCACCCAGGTCAGCGCACTTTCTGTCCGACTAGGACGAGTGTCGAGATAATGTGTGCGGCAGAGCAGCAGCACTGTCAATGCTTCGTTACCCCGCGCTTGTCTATGAATTAACTAATTTCTTATCTTATCTATTCTTCCAGAGAGTCGCACTGTTGGTCGCGTCCGACATCGATGCCCTGTGCGCCTGTAAAATACTCCAGGTAAGGTCCTCTGGTCTCCCCTCTCAAGAGCCCAACACAAACTCTTCCCCTGTCCGGCTCCCCAATGGTGGAATCAACTCCCCACCTCCATCAGAAACACAGACTGTCTCCTCACCTTCAAGAAAAGACTAAGACGAATTTAATGGCACTTTAGAATTATTTAGGCACTTACAAATATCATCTGTTGTTGTTGATGTCTTGATAATATACCTCAAAGTGAGTACAATGATTTATAGGATTAATAGTGGACTTTAAGTAACAAGTCATCAATGCACTGCCAAACACGCCAAATAGCTTGAGAGTAAGACTAAATGCGTAGTTCTGTAGCTGTATAAATATGAGGCAAATATTCTAGTATTCCCACAATAACCTACTACTCGGTCAACACCGCTTTTTGGCCTTGGACGTTAAGGCTGGCATTTCTGAGAGCTGGAAAACAGTTAATGACGGTAGCTTCCTCCGTGTTTTCCCACAGGCGCTGTTTCAGTGCGACCAGGTGCAGT
Organism: Neosalanx taihuensis; assembly: GCA_030340665.1. Lineage (NCBI taxonomy): Eukaryota > Metazoa > Chordata > Actinopteri > Osmeriformes > Salangidae > Neosalanx > Neosalanx taihuensis. The sequence continues at coordinate 3,152,158 of CM059309.1, read as the reverse complement.
ACACCTTGGTGCCGGTTGCTGGTTGGCAGGACTTGTGCACAGCCTTCATGGAGCACAAGGAGCAGGTGAGACAATCTCTATGCATCTGGACTGAAGATGTTAAATATTCCTCCTTTTTTCCGATTCCAGTCCCACGTTTTTGATGTTGCGTTCGGCTTGCCATCGCTCCACATGTCGGAGATGTTTTTGTCTTTGAACGGGTCGCTGGATACCCGTGGCACACGCAGAGGAGGAAATGGTTGGGTTTGTGACGAGCTGTCACGAGGGTTGCGCCTATCAGGGGTGGGCAATTCCGGTCCTCGAGGTCCACTGCCCTGAAGGTTTTAGACCTTTCCCTGGTCTAGCACCCGTGATTCAAATAAACGGTGTTGTTACTAAGTTCTGTGGAAGCCTCATAATGACCCTTCATTAGAATCAGGTGTGCTGGAGCAGGAAAACATCTAAAACCTTCAGGACAGCGGCCCTCGAGGACCGGAATTGCCCACCCCTGGCCGTCAACGTTGAGGCGCTTGCCGGGGTCACTAAAGCCGTCCCCTCTCCCTCTCCTCAGTTCCGCTATTTCGTCCTGATCAACTGCGGTGCCAACGTGGACCTGCTCGAGACCCTCCAGCCCGACGAAGACTCGCTCTTCTTCATCTGCGACACGCACCGACCCGTGGACGTGGTCAACGTTTACAACGACGGCCAGGTCAGTGGGGGGTCACGGCTGCTGGGTTATGGTGAGGAGCGCCTGTCGTCACGCTCCTAAAACACCCCCGCTGTCCCCCCTTCTCCGCAGGTGAAGCTGCTGATCAAGCAGGACGACGACCTGGACGTGCCGTCGTACGACGACATCTTCCGTGAGGACGAGGAAGAGGAGGAGGGCGGTGAGGATTCTGGGAACGAGAGTGAAGCCGGCTCCGAGCCCTCTGGGAAACGGAGGCGGTTCGATGAGGTAGGTCGGAAGGTTGCGGGAGCACGCTTGCAACTCGTGGGAAGCTTGATTGGTCGTGGGGCCTGTCAATCAAATCCTGGTGGGTGGGGTTTGGAGGATGGGACTTCCTGTGATTTGCCAGTGCGTGTTTCGTTGTGGTCTCCCTGTTCTGGTCATCATCATTACCTGCGTCTTCCAGGGGGCTGTGGAGAGGAGGATTGAGCGACAGAGGGCGAAGAGGGAGTGGGAGGCTCGCAGGTGAGAGGGAGTCAGCCAAATGTCTCGTGTGGCGTCCATTTTGGATTCGGACCGAGATCAGCCTGTACTCTTGTGCAGTCCTGTCTTCGTTGTTGTTGATGATCTTTGTTTGGCGTTGTCCTTCCATGCTCCCCGTCCTCCCAGACGAGAGATCCTGTTCGACTACGAGCAGTACGAATACCACGGCACCTCAGTGAGTAGGCTCCATATTTAACCTTTGACCTCCCGGGGTCTGCTTTCTCTCCGCCGCGCCAGTCAGGTCCACCAGACACAGGCTCACCCTGGAGAGGGGCCCAGTTCCCCCTAAGGCAGTGGTGTCACACTCGTGCCACCGTGGGTCAAGAGGGTGCAGATTTTCGTGTTAACCAAGCCACTACACCATCTGATTTCACTAATGAGTTTCTCCACTTAGTGAAATCAAACTCGTTATTGAAATCAACTGGAGTAGTGGCTTGGTTGGCAGGAAAACCTGCACCCTCTCGGCCCGTAGTGGCACGAGTTTGACACCACTGCCCTAAGGGAATGAATTGGACCAACCTCAGCCTGGCTTATTTGGCAAACTCGCTTCAGGGGGTCGTTAGACTGGCGGCGTATCTCCACCAGGGTGCTGCTAATCTTCTGTTGTCCCCCTGGGAGTCGTGTGGCGCAGTCGGGCTAGTAATCATAAAGTACCCGGTTCAATCTCTGGCTGTGTCATCATGACGTGGTGTCCTTGGGCAAGGCACTTCACCCTACTTGCCTCAGTGGGGAATGTCCCTGTACTTACTGTAAGTCGCTCTGGATAAGAACGTTGAATGACTCAATGTAAATGTCTCCCAGGCTGCCATGGTGGTTTTCGAACTGGCCTGGGTGCTAACCAAAGACACCAAGGACATGCTGTGGTAAGTACTGAGCACCAGGAGGGTTTAGGAAGTGGCTCTTAAACTGGGGGAGGGGGAGGGGGGGGTGAGGGATGAACCTGGCTTAGGGGTTTTAGGAGTGAAGAGTATAGCTGTAGACAAAGATGCAGGGGGGTGTGTTTGAGGGTGTCCTGAGAGCCACTGGTCTAGAGAACACAGGTTGTGTGTGCGCTGGTTACAATTCTGTCTGTCTGTCCTCTGTAGGTGGGCCATCATTGGACTGACAGACCAGTGGGTTCACGATAAAATCACTCAGTAAGAGCCTCTAACTGTACTGCACTGGAACACATAACGTCCTTTCACACACACACACGGCCCTGACACGTGTCCCTGTGTGTCCAGTATGAAGTATGTGACGGACATCGCCACCTTGCAGCGCCACGTGTCTCGTCACAACCACCGCAACGAGGACGAGGAGAACACCCTCTCCATCGACTGCATGAGGATCTCCTTCGAGTACGAGTATCCTTCACACCGAGCTCTCCAACCTCCTGCTCTCTCTGACTCCACTGCCTCTACTCTGTGGCTCTACTCTCTCTGACTCCACTGCCTTTAAACTCTTTCTTAACTGCCTCAGCTCTGTGGCTCTACTCTCTCTGACTCCACTGCCTCTACTCTGTGGCTCTACTCTCTCTGACTACACTGCCTCTACTCTGTGGCTCTACTCTCTCTGACTACACTGCCTCTACTCTGTGGCTCTACTCTCTCTGACTCCACTGCCTTTAAACTCTTTCTTAACTGCCTCAGCTCTGTGGCTCTACTCTCTCTGACTCCACTGCCTTTAAACTCTTTCTTAACTGCCTCAGCTCTGTGGCTCTACTCTCTCTGACTCCACTGCCTCTACTCTGTGGCTCTACTCTCTCTGACTACACTGCCTCTACTCTGTGGCTCTACTCTCTCTGACTACACTGCCTCTAACCTCTTTTTCTTAACTGCATCTGCTCTGTGGCTCTACTCTCTCTGACTCCACTGCCTCTACTCTGTGGCTCTACTGCCTCTACTCTGTGGCTCTACTCCAGGGAATGACCAGCTCGTTATCAAGCTCTGTGGAAGCATCATAATTAGAATCAGGTGTGCTGGAGCAGGGAAACATCTAAAACCTTCAGGACTGTGGCGCCCGAGGACCAGGATTGGCCACACCTGCTCTACTCTCTCTAACTCCACTGCATCTAGTCTGTGGCTCTACTTTCTCTGACTACACTGCATCTACTCTGTGGCTCTACTTTCTCTGACTACACTGCATCTACTCTGTGGCTCTACTCTCTCTGACTACTCTGCATTTACTCTGGCTCTACTTTCTCTGCCTCTACTCTGGCTCTACACTCTAACTCCACTGCCTCTATTCTATGGCTGAACTCTGACTCCTTTGACTCTACTCTCTGGCTCTACTCTCACTGCCTGTGTGCGTCTGTATCTCGACTTCCCCACCTTTGAACCCCTTGACCTCTGCTCCCAGCCTGCGCCTGACGCTCTACCAGCACTGGTCGCTCTACGAGAGCATCTGTAACTCCTGCTACACCTCGTGCAGCTTCAAGCTGTGGTCCATGCACGGTCAGAAGAAGCTGCAGGAGTTCCTGGCTGACATGGGGTAGGACGAGGGAGGGGTTGGGGGGCGTGACCCCCCTGGGGTAGGATGGGAGAGTTGAGGGGTGGGATGTGGTGGGATCCCTGGAACCGCTTTTGGGGTTCAGGCTACATGGGGTGGGCTAGTGGGGGTGGGGTGGACTGAGGGAGAGTTTGTCCTTATGTCGCTGACCAGTGGGTCAATAGTTTGGGGGCGAGAGGTAACGTGTCTTCCTTCCCCCTCCGCCTTCCACCTCCCCCTCCCTACTTTCAGGCTCCCTCTAAAGCAGGTGCGTCAGAAATTCCACTCCATGGACATGTCCATCAAGGAGAACCTGCGAGAGGTCATAGAAGAGTCCTCCAACAAATACGGGTAGGAATCTTCATTAGAGCACGGTAGAGACAAAACAGTCTGGATGTTGTCTGTGTGTAGCTTTATCTCCCTCCTCCTCCCTCTCTCCGTCTCCCCCTCCCCTCCTCTCTTCCCCTGTCATTCCTCCTCCTCCATCTCCCCCCAGCATGAAGGACATCCGGATCCAGACGTTCGGCATCCATTTTGGTTTTAAGAACCGCTTCCTGGCCAGCGACATGGTACACGCTGCCTCCGCCCTGCTAGAGGGCCCAGAGCCTGAACTGGGGGCCGGGGACAACTTCATCAAAGCCCTGGACTGCCTCTCTCGGTACACACATCACACACACACACAATGCAACACACACATCACACATTGCTCAAGATTGTCCACGCTTCCGAATGGAACCTAACATGTGTAAGGAGAGAGTGGTATTATACAGCACCATGTTACCGTGATTTAAAGAACAGATTCTGTGGCTCTACCTCTCTCTTTCTGTCTGTCTCTCTTCCCTGCCTCTCCCCCCTGCAGGAGCCACCTGGAGGGGCTCCATCTGGGGATCGAGCAGGCTAAGAGGAAGGTGATGGCCATCCAGCAGACGGTAGCCAGCTGCATCTGCACCAACCTCATACTGTCCCAGGGCCCCTTCCTCTACTGCTACCTCATGGAGGTGTGTGTGACTGTGTGTGACTGTGTGAGAACGAGAAAGATATGTGTTTTTGCGTAATAATGTGTCTGCCCGACTGTGTGAGACACAAACAACATTTTGTGTGTGTGTGTGTGTGAAAGTAGCAGATCTTGTAATCACGTGGTTTTTGCTTGTGTGTGCGTGCAGGGGACACCTGACGTTAAACTGTTCTCCAAGCCCATGGCCCTGACGCTGCTTTGCAAGTACCTGCTCAAAGCCTTCGTCCGTTCTGTGAGTCATACTTCTCTCATTCACACACACACATTCTCACTCGCACACCTGCTACACATCCACCCCTCCACTCCAGCCTCATCATTCCGGCCATCCTTGTCACACCCTAAACTGCTGTGTGTTAGACAGCTCGCCGATAGATGTACCACCAGAACAAGACGTTCTGTTTCCCTGTCTTGCATCTGTCACTAACACCTCTGCCTGGTGCCCCACCCCCCCCCCCCCCCCAACCACCCCCCTCTCCCCAGACCAGGAACAAACGCTGTAAGCTGCTGCCCCTCATCATAGCGGCCCCCATGAAGGTCGAGCAGGGCACCGTCATCGTCCTGGGCATCCCTCCGGAGTCGGAGACCTCCGACAAGAAGAAGTGAGGAGACCCCGCCACCCCCCCCCATGTCCGCTGAGGAAACGTTTTCGCTAGCCGTCAGGTGCTAGCCGTTTTAGGTCCTCTCATTAACCTCTCTCGCTCTCTCTCTCTCTCTCTCTCTCTCTGACTCTCTCTCTGGCTCTCTCTCTGGCTCTCTCTCTCTCTCTTTCTGACTCTCTCTCTGACTCTCTCTCTCTCTCTGGCTCTCTCTCTCTCTCTCTCTGACTCTCTCTCTGGCTCTCTCTGGCTCTCTCTCTCTGACTCTCTCTCTGGCTCTCTCTCTGACTCTCTCTCTGGCTCTCTCTCTGACTCTCTCTCTCTGACTCTCTCTCTCTCTCTGACTCTCTCTCTCTGGCTCTCTCTCTGACTCTCTCTGGCTCTCTCTCTGGCTGTCTCTCTCTCTCTCTCTGACTCTCTCTCTGACTCTCTCTCTGACTCTCTCTGGCTCTCTCTCTCTCTCTCTCTCTGGCTCTCTCTCTGACTCTCTCTCTGACTCTCTCTCTCTGACTCTCTCTCTGACTCTCTCTCTCTCTCTCTCTCTGACTCTCTCTGGCTCTCTCTCTCTCTCTGACTCTCTCTGACTCTTTCTGGCTCTCTCTCTCTCTCTCTCTCTCTGACTCTCTCTCTGGCTCTCTCTCTGGCTGTCTCTCTCTCTCTCTGACTCTCTCTGACTCTCTCTGGCTCTCTCTCTCTCTCTCTCTCTCTGACTCTCTCTCTGGCTCTCTCTCTGGCTGTCTCTCTCTCTCTCTCTCTCTCTGACTCTCTCTGGCTCGCTCTCTCTCTCTCTCTCTCTCTCTGGCTCTCTCTCTCTGGCTGTCTTGCTCTCTCTCTTTTTCTCTCTCCTGCAGTTTCTTTGGCAGGGCGTTCGAGAAGGCGGCAGAGAGCACGGGTTCCAGAACGTTACACGACCACTTTGACACGTCCAGTAAGTCTGGGGGGGGGGGTGGCAAGGATGCCACACTGACCCGGCAACTCTTCACTGCCTATTCTGACTTTGAGCACTAGGGGGCAGGCTTGACGCGTCCGGCCGTTAAGCAGCCGGATAAACAGGAACTCTCTTGACCTCTCCGAGTTTACGAGTTCGTGTTTTTCGAGCTGATTTGCGTTTCGTACAATTATCGTCACTTTTCTTTTTATGTTTCGAGAGGTTGGGGTGTTTTGGAAATGTTTAAAGTTAAGCGTGTGTGTGGTGACCTCTCTTTCTGCGCCTTCAGTCATCGAGCTGAAGATGGAGGACAGGAGCAAGTTCCTGGACGCGCTCGTCACCCTGCTGTCGTGAACCTGGCAGGGAACCTTCCGGGCAACGTGCTCCACCCTGAGCGGACGGGGACGCGGGAACGACGGGGCCGACCCACGCTGTGTGCATATTGTACAGCTGTTTTGTGAATGTGTCCATTTTTTTTAACGTTTTAGCCCAGTGTAAATAGTGCTTTTGTCTTTGTATGAGTGTTGGTGTCCATATATCTATAATAAATGATATTGTATTGACCTGCCTCTGTTGTCTGGGTTCTGTTCCTCCATGGGGGGTAGAGAGGGGTGTTGTACTTTGCAGTTGTTATGGTTGAGTGGAATCCAAGGAACAGTTGTCCAGAAATGTACATACTGTGCGTGTGCGTCATGATTTAGGTTTACATATAGCAGATGCTTTTATCCAAAGCGACTTCCAGTAAGTACAGGGACATTCCCCTCTGAGTTAAGTAGGGTGAAATGCTTTGCTCAAGGACACAACGTCACATAGCCACAACCAGGAATTGAACTCACAACTTTCCACTCATGAGCCTTAACGCCTTAACCGCTAAGCCAAGTAAGGTTGATTTATAACAATGACTCAACGTTCAAAGACACATATGAACTGGAACTTGCTGACCGTTTCGTGGATTGGAAAGGTATACAAAGTTCAGCTGAAGGGGTCGGTATTCAAGATGCAACAATAGCGAGATCCTTCCTGGATGCTGTCTTGTCATTTCTGGGCCAAAGGTGAGGCACAGCTCCTGAACTTGACCACACAGCAGAACACATGAGCAGACCTTCCTCCCCGCCACCCTCCCATCTCTGGACTATCCAGCCAGCCAGGGGGGTTGGGAGGCAGGTGTTGGTGAGGTGGGGGTGGCCCTCCTGCTGAACGATTGAGGCTCTGATCAAGCTCTGAATCAGAACCAGATCGCGACCCGTCATGTGGACAGGGTGTTAGGTGGGTGTTAGGGTGTTAGGTGGGTGTTTGGTGGGTGTTAGAGTGTTAGGTGCGTGTTAGGTGGGTGTTAGGTGCGTGTTAGGTGGGTGTTAGGGTGTTAGGTGGGTGTTTGGTGGGTGTTAGGGTGTTAGGTGCGTGTTAGGTGGGTGTTAGGTGGGTGTTAGGTGCGTGTTAGGTGGGTGTTAGGGTGTTAGGTGGGTGTTTGGTGGGTGTTAGGTGGGTGTTTGGTGGGTGTTAGAGTGTTAGGTGCGTGTTAGGTGGGTGTTAGGTGGGTGTTAGGTGCGTGTTAGGTGGGTGTTAGGGTGTTAGGTGGGTGTTTGGTGGGTGTTAGGGTGTTAGGTGGGTGTTAGGTGGGTGTTAGGTGGGTGTTAGGGTGTTAGGTGGGTGTTAGGTGGGTGTTAGGTGGGTGTTAGGGTGTTAGGTGGGTGTTAGGTGGGTGTTAGGTGGGTGTTAGGTGGGTGTTAGGGTGTTAGGTGGGTGTTAGGTGGGTGTTAGGTGGGTGTTAGGTGGGTGTTAGGGTGTTAGGCAGGTGTTGGTTCACAGGATAGCCTAATTATCAAAATGTGGAAGGCGCCATGTCGCCCTGAATTTAAGGGGAGTACAGTAGGTGAATTCACAGATGGTGTGTGTGTAAATGCATGCATTGGTAACACATTTGTAGGGTCAGGTGGGTGTATTTGGTTGTGTGTGTGGCTGTGCACGTTCGTGTGTTTGCGTCATACTTCGTTTTTATTGCTCTGTGTTCTAATTACAATGTCTATCCTGTTTCCTGTGGCTGGAATGTCCAGCAGAACAGAGTTTGTTTACCAACACACTGCTGCTAATGACCCTGACACAGAACCAGACCCCTGCCCCCTCAGACTGACCCAGAACCAGACCCCTGCCTCTTCAGACTGACCCAGAACCAGACCCCTGCCCCTTCAAACTGACCCAGAACCAGACCCCTGCCCCCTCAGACTGACCCAGAACCAGACCCCTGCCTCTTCAGACTGACCCAGAACCAGACCCCTGCCCCCTCAGACTGACCCAGAACCAGACCCCTGCCCCTTCAAACTGACCCAGAACCAGACCCCTGCCTCTTCAGACTGACCCAGAACCAGACCCCTGCCCCTTCAGACTGACCCAGAACCAGACCCCTGCCCCTTCAAACTGACCCAGAACCAGACCCCTGCCTCTTCAGACTGACCCAGAACCAGACCCCTGCCTCTTCAGACTGACCCAGAACCAGACCCCTGCCCCTTCAAACTGACCCAGACCCAGACCCCTCCCCCTTCAGACTGACCAAGGACCAGACCCCTCCCCCTTCAGACAGACCCAAGACCAGACCCGTCCCTCCTCAGACAGACCCAGAACTAGACCTCTCAACATCAGACTGACCCAGGACCAGACCCTCCCCCCTTAGACTGACCCAGGACCAGACCCCTGCCCCCTTCAGACAGACCAAGAAACAGACCCCTGCCCTCTCAGATTGACCCAGTGTTTTAGGATGGCAATGAGGCTGCATTGGACTCATTTTGTATATTTTCATTAGAACGTACTGAGACAGCTTAGGAACCCACTATTCCCTGATGAGAGCCAAGCAGAGTCAACTACAAGATGAACTCACACTGACAACTGCTGTACATGTCTATATTTACCCTTCTAGATGCTTCTACATCCTCTGCTCAAACAACAATTCAGACACCCACATGTATACACAAATACACACGCTACACACAACGTACACAAACACATTCACACAAACACATGCATGCAATTACAGGGTGGGGCTGGCTTATTACCTACAGACAACAGGTGGACCGAGTCTAAGTGAATGTGTAGCAACAGAGTGGGTTTTTCCTTCTTTCTGTCTCTTCTTTCATTTCTCTTTCTCTTCATCTCTGTTTCCCTCTCTCGTTCTCTCTCTCTCTCTCTCTCTCTCTCTCTCTCTCTCTCTCTCTCTCTCTCTCTCTCTCTTTCTGTCACTCTCTCTCTATCTCTCCCTCCATTACTTGTTACTCTTCATCCTCTCATTTGGTTTCTTCAGCCGCATCCCCCCACATCCCTTCACCCACTGCACTGTTCCTCCCTTCCTCCCCTCCATCCCTCCATCCCCCTCCTCCCACCTCCAGTGGTGTGGGGCCGCTAGCCTTTACGCTGCTTTACCCTGAAGGAATGCCGCGCGCACACACACACACTACAATACACATGCAAGCAACCACACACACACCAACGATACATGCACAAATATATACACTGTCACACAGACCAACATACCCAAGCACACTCAAACACTCATGCTACACACACACATGTACGAGCTGGAGGGAGAGTCACATGTGTTTGTCTGTTTGTGCCTGTGTGTGTGTGCCTGTGTGTGTGTGTGTGTGTGTGTGTGTGTGTGTGTGTGAGAGAGTGTGTGTTAGACATAAGGGCCTCCCACTCTCATGTTGGCTTTTCTTCACTGGCCTTCTAATAAGCTGCTTAGATCCTGAAAAAAACAATGTGTGTGTGTGTCACTGTCTGTACTTCATTTTAATTCACACTCTTTCAAACAATTGACCGGACAGTGTCTAGTGTTTGGGCTCACTAAGGGCTCATTGCTGGGTAACTGGCTTCAGAAACGTCCGTTTGGTTAAATACATTTAATTTCATTTAGCATACGCTCTTATCCAGAGCGACTTACAGCAAGGACAGGGACATTCCCCCCTGAGGAAAGTAGAGTGAAGTGCCTTGCCTAAGGACACAATGTCATGTAGCCACAGCCAGGAATCAAACTCACAACCTTCCAATCATGAGCCCAACACCTTAACCACCGAGCCACCCAACTTCCTCTGTTTGGTTGATGGTTACCTAGTAGCACCTCCATCTTCCACTGTTTGGAAGATGCCGGAAAGTGACCAGAAAAGAATCAGGAAGTGAACAAGAAGTGAGCAGAAGAGAATCAGAGAGTGCACAGGAAGTGTCCAGGACGTGACCGGTGTTCTCCGCGGCGTGCGGTCATGTGGTCATGGATGCAGTCATCCCACCTCAAACTCCTTATCCCCCCCCCCAAAGCCCCCTCCGAACCCCCCCAAGCCCCCCTCCAAGCCCCCCCCCAAGCCCCTCCCCCGCAGCCCCCCCAAGCCCCCCCCCCCCCCCAACCCGCGTTCTTCCTTCTCTCTTCCTCTCACTCTCGTCATCAAAGTGCCCTCGCTCCCTTTAACCCTACATGTCCGGCTATTTTCGTTCTCTTTCCTCATCCTGGCTTCTTCCGTTTTCTCCTCTGGCCCTTCATCCCTTCCTCCCTTCATCCCTTCCTCCCTTCGTTCCACCTCTCTCCATCTTTCCTTTTAAAGTCATGTCCGTGGAGCCCTCTCCCTCTGTCTCCAGCAGCCCCCGGATTCCAGATGGGATTAGCCATAGTGGACGCCCAGAGACAAAGGCTCACAGCTGACTGTGCTCTCCGCTTGTCGCCGTGTCACAGTCGAGGCGCGCTCTCGCTCGCACGCACGCCCGCATTTCGAACGCATGTTCGACACTCACCGTTTCTCTCTCTCTCGCACATTCCGCACCCAAACACATTGTCATGTGGAGTCATGCGGTGCGGTCAGTGATGGAGTTGGGCTGGTAATCAGAAGGTACTTAGTTCGAACCTTGGCACTGCCAACATGTTGTTGGCGTCCTTGGGCAAGGCACTTCACCCTACTTGCCTCAGGGGGAATGTCCCTGTACTTGCTGTAAAACGTTGTGGACAAGAGCGTCTGCTAAATAACAAAAATGTAACTGTAAGGTAAATGCTGAATCTCTCACAAATACAGGCTAAACTCCCTTCCCACAGTATTCCCAGTACATCCACAGTTGTTCTTTCCCGAGGGGGGCACCACAGGAACTGCCCTACCTCATCCCTGGCCCTCTACAAACGGCCCCCGCCAGCCTCAGGGGCCCGCCAGGACCCCGTCTTGCCGCGACCTCTGGACTCCTGCGAAAGCCTTTCTTTTGTGGAGTCTCTCTCTTTGGTTTGCACCTCTGACCTCTGTTCAGAATAAATTCAAGCAGAGGGCTGACCTGGGGGGTGGGTGTCGGGGGGGGGGGGGGGGGGGGGGGGGGTGGGGGAGGCGATGGTTTAGGTGTGACATGATGGGAACATTGATCAGCGTTACCGAGTCCGGCTTCGCAGGAGGCCACAGCGGAGTCGCTCTCCTGCTCTGAGGCGGCAGGAAAGACCCACTGCCGTGTATGCAAACGCTGACCCTGCTCCTACTGGAGCCGTGCCTGTGTTCTGGCTGTGCTCTCATGTGTCAACATGACGTTGTGTCCTTGGGCAAGGCACTTCACCCTCCTTACCTCAGGGGGGAATGTCCCTGTACTTGCTGTAAGTTGCTCTGGATAAGAGCGTCTGCTAAATGACGTCTCTCGTCAGAGCTGCTCTCTGTACATGCAGAAGCTCACAATAGCACCACAGAATTTCCTGCAAGACACAATTAGTGTCAAAACAATGCACTAATTGAACCTCCGGATCCTGTGTGTGTGCACCCATGCTAAGAGTGTGTATGCGTGTATGGGCGTAGGTATGTAAGGGTTTAAACGCCTGTGTGATTGTGTAGGTAAGTGCTTGTGTTCATATTGTTTGTTTGTGTGCGGCTGATTACTGTTTCCTTTCTAAAAAATGTCTCCACAGCTGCTGTTTATAGCAGACATATACAGCTTGGGAACGCCAAGGTCCTCTGAGAACAAACCCTGCACCTAACTCTGTCACAAACTCTGCACCTAACTCTGTCACTAACTCTGCACCTAACTCTGTCACTAACTCTGCACCTAACTCTGTCACTAACCCTGCACCTAACTCTGTCACTAACTCTGCACCTAACTCTGTCACTAACTCTGCACCTAACTCTGTCACAAACTCTGCACCTAACTCTGTCACTAACTCTGCACCTAACTCTGTCACTAACTCTGCACCTAACTCTGTCACTAACTCTGCACCTAACTCTGTCACAAACTCTGCACCTAACTCTGTCACTAACTCTGCACCTAACTCTGTCACTAACTCTGCACCTAACTCTCACTAACTCTGCACCTAACTCTGTCACTTACTATATACCTAACTCTGTCACTAACTCTGTACCTAACTCTGTCACTAACCACTGATTCTTGGGGATTTGGATAAAACAGTTTTTAATTTTGAAAATAAAAAGTTAGTTAAATTACAAAATGTGAAGGTATATCATTATAGACCAAGGTATTGGCTGTTCAGCAATGTACCAGTGCAACCTCCAAATTTTGTATTTTTTTCATAAAATAGGCATTTTCCCAGTCATTACTTTGTTTTTTTCAACACCGTCAGACACAATAAAAAGCAAATTATTATTTTTTTATTTGGTCTAATATGTATTTAAAGTCTTTTAAACCATTATCTGGCATTCTTAATACACATATATGCTGTTAAATGTTAATTATTCACTATTGTTCATTTTTTATACTGTTTCACGTGTACTCCTTTAAAGGATCTAACATCATACAACGTATACTTTAAGCTTAAATAGAAAAAGTAAGTTTTTTTTATTTAACAAACATTTTTGGATTAAAAGAGACTATTACTTTAATAAGTCAACAGCACTGAAGAAACATATTTTAAGCATATTCATTTAAAACAAATAAAACTCCCTCTGACGGTGGTGACTTAAGAACTGACGGGGGTGACACTAATCTGACGGTGGTGACAGTGGCCTCATTACAACATACAATTCCGAAATGTATACCACTCAAGTCAATCACTTCTTGTTTAACAACCTTATCTAACTATTTGGTCCAAGAAATAACAATCATGAGCACTGTGATAAAATTTTTCAAGGAATATAAGGTAAAATTAAGCAATATCATTATTAAAAGTACCCCATTCCCATTCCCCGGCCGAAACCACAGCTGTGAGGATATCCACAAACATCCTCTCACTCGTGCTATATTGCTTAAGTGTAAGCCTGTATGGAAGAAATATAGGGGGAAGTACATATATAAAAATATAAAAGAGGTTAATGAAACATCACAGGTCATATTGGTATTTATTGTGATCAACAATTATATTCCAGCCTCCGTTGAGGACCATCTGGAGATTTTTGTCACCCCCGTCAGACTGTCCGTCACCACCGTCAGACAGAAAACCTGACGGTGGTGACGTCTGACGGTGGTGACAAAAAAATACTCTTTCACATGATGTGCATGAGTTGTTCATTTTAGCCATCTTGTTTCCCCTCTGTTGCTAGCTACTTCAGACCTCTTCTTCAAAAGTATACATTTATGTCATAATCTAATCTAGTGTTTTTTATACGAAAGACACGGTGTTGACATGTTATGGTTGTGACAGTAGCAGTGTCCAAAAATATGAACAAGTTTAAGAGAATATAGCAAACTTACAGGAGCTTGAGTGATCTTGAAGCATGCAGTAGAGCTGAAGGTTTGAAAATGGGGTCCCCAGGAATGTAGTTGACCTTGTAGTTGCCAGATTTTATTGATTTTTATAAATATCTGACGGTGGTGACGAATATGTGGGACACATTTTGAGCAATCCACAAAATAATAGTAAACATTGTTCAAAACTCACTGTTTGTACTTTTTAATACATATTACAATTTTTATAAATATCTGACGGTGGTGACGAATATGTGGGACACATTTTGAGCAATCCACAAAATAATAGTAAACATTGTTCAAAACTCACTGTTTGTACTTTTTAATACATATTACAATGTACTCTTTCACGTGGTTAAGATATTATTCAATTCAATTATTACTTTTTGTTTTTTTAATTAAGATAAACAGATTATCTCCTAACCGAGGACAACTGATTCTGTAGACAATGGGCCAGTATATGATCATTAAATTAATACAAATTAAAAATAAACCTATAAAATAACCTTACTTATGTGCAAAGGACCCCCTGATTATAACCTTGATTCTTTTTATTCATGAAAGTTGTATTAATTTCCAACAAAATTAGCACTTTTCTTAGTGGGACATGTTTTTGCCAAAGTTTCAAGAATCAGTGTAACTCTGCACCTAACTCTGTCACTAACTCTGCACCTAACTCTGTCACTAACTCTGCACCTAACTCTGTCACAAACTCTGCACCTAACTCTGTCACTAACTCTGCACCTAACTCTGTCACTAACTCTGCACCTAACTCTGTCACTAACTCTGCACCTAACTCTGTCACTTACTATATACCTAACTCTGTCACTAACTCTATACCAAACTCTGTCACTAACTCTCTAGCTATCTCTATTACTGATTCTGTCACTAACTCTCTACTTAACTCTGTCACCAATTTTGTACCTAACTCTGTCACTAAGTCTGCACATTACTCTGTAACTTACCCTGTAACTAACTCAGTAAATAACTCTGTAAGTAACTCTGTAAGTATGTCTGTAACTAACCCTGTAACTAACTCTGTAACAACACAGAGACACAGACACACAGAGAAAGGCAGGGAAGGAGTGAATAAGAGGGAGAGAGAGTTAGAGAGAGAGTTAGAGAGAGAGAGAGAGACAGACAGAGAGAGAGACAGAGAGACAGAGAGACAGAGAGACAGAGAGAGAGAGGGAGAGAGAGTTAGAGAGAGAGTTAGAGAGAGAGAGAGAGAGAGAGAGAGAGAGAGAGAGAGAGAGAGACAGAGAGACAGAGAGACAGAGAGACAGAGAGAGAGAGGGAGAGTTAGAGAGAGAGTTAGAGAGAGAGAGAGAGAGAGAGAGAGAGAGAGAGACAGACAGACAGAGAGACAGAGAGACAGACAGAGAGACAGAGAGACAGAGAGAGAGAGAGAGAGAGAGAGAGAGACAGACAGACAGAGAGAGAGACAGACAGAGAGACAGAGAGACAGAGAGAGAGAGAGAGAGAGAGAGAGAGAGAGAAAGAGAGAGAGACAGACAGACAGAGAGAGAGACAGACAGAGAGACAGAGAGACAGAGAGAGAGAGAGAGAGAGAGAGAGAGAGAGAGAGAGAGAGGGAAACAGAGAAACAGTGATACCTCATAAGCTGTGAAATCCATGTTAAATCAGCAATGTGCTCTGATCTCTCTGGACATTCCTCCAACTCTAGGTTTTCCTCCTCATCTCAGCAGAGAGCTGCCAGTCAGGCCTCTGTCTTTACTGAGCGTGTGTGTGTGTGTGCGTGTGTGGGGTGGAGGAGGACGAGAGCGCGCGAGTGGTAGATTGTTCTCCACCCTGAGCCCATTGAAGTCGGTGTAGTATTGAAGTATTCATTTAGCAGACGCTTTTATCCAAAGCGACTTCCAAGCGAGAGGTTTACAAAAGAGCATCGGTCACTGATGATAATGACAAGATGGCCCCAAACATTTCGGGTTGTCAGATTATGAAACATACATTAAGATAAATCAAACCAGTGCCCAAGGGAAAAGCACACAAAAGTTAAACAAGTTACAATTAATTTGACATGCATTTCAAACCTGCAATAGTGTACCTGGCAAGTAATAATAATAATATATTACAGTACAAGAATTTAAAATCGATTAGAACTGGGCAAAAAGAGCAACAAGGCCTTCAATAAGAGTCATTATAGTCCTGGGGGAAACTAACATCAGGTTCAGCAGCCATTCCTAAGTGCATCCGGGAGTAAAACGGTACTGAGGAATGAAGGTGATGAGTGAAATGTGAAGTCTTGTGCAAGGCTTATTTAATGGCTCCTTCGTGTAGCACTCTCTGTGATTCGTTGGAAGAGAAACATAAACATCATCCTTAATTTGAATGGAAACACTCGCACCCCCCTCCCCCCCCCCCCCCCATTCCCCGCCTCACCTCCTAGCAGACACCTGCCAGCAGCTGCTTCCAATGAGAGAGACAGAGAGAGGGATTGATAAGCGTGACAGCATCCTAGCTGTTATGAGGGTCCATGCACTGGGTTTCACACTTAAATAAATACTCATTTTGAAGACACTTTTATCCAGTAAAGTAGTAAGTACAGGGGCATTCTTCCTGAGATAAGTAGGGTCAAATGCCTTGCCCAAGGACACAACATTACATAGACACAGCCAGGGTTCGAACTCACAACCTTCCACTCATGCAGCGCCTTAACACCTTAACCCGCTGAGCCATCTGACTTCGTTGACCCATGACGTCCTTATGTGCCTAGGAATGACTTCCGAATTTACGGAACTCAGACCAGGGTCAAGGTTCAAAGGTCAAGCCATGAGAGCCGATGACCTAACCGAAACCCCCAACCTGACCTGACCCAAACACACACGCACACACACAACTATCGCAATGATGTAATAGACACCTCCTGACGGTTCAAAGCAGGCTAAGTAATAATAATAAACCGCCCAAGTGAATGTTGAAAACTTTTTCATCTCTTTATCGAACCTGTCTTTAGAACTGATGATGTTGGTTTTCATCCTGGCAACATTTGGAGGGTACATCATTGCAACACATTGAAATATGTGTTTTCCACTAAAGTACACTTCACTGCTGACAACTGCTGAATCAGACCAGTAAATCCCCTCTTCACACTACAGAGTGTGTGTGTGCGTGTGTGTGTATGTGTGTTGGAATGTCTGTTGGCTGGGGGCCTTTATTAGCCTCATCCATACCGCCACATTATAGGGCCCTGTCACTGGGGCAACCACAGGTTTTGACTGGTTGCCATGGTAAGAGTCTATTGAGTGACGTTGTCAGCCCTGTTTGCCTCTTTTCTTTCTAGAATGAGGGTCTTTTTTTAAAGGTGCATCCCCCACCCCCAACCCCACTCTCACACATTCTTAACCACACACTCTCAAGACCCCCACCCCCAAGTTTTGTCAAACTGAGTGCAGTTACAAGAGTGTGAAACTACCAATCCAGAGAAACAGCACCAGAGTCGGCTCTCCCTCCACCCAGAGTCAGCCCTCCCTCCACCCAGAGCCGGCTTTCCCTCCACCCAGAGTCAGCCCTCCCTCCACCCAGAGCCGGCTTTCCCTCCACCCAGAGTCAGCCCTCCCTCCACCCAGAGCCGGCTTTCCCTCCACCCAGAGTCAGCCCTCCCTCCACCCAGAGCCGGCTTTCCCTCCACCCAGAGTCAGCCCTCCCTCCACCCAGAGTCAGCCCTCCCTCCACCCAGAGTCAGCCCTCCCTCCACCCAGAGTCAGACCTCCCTCCACCCAGAGCCGGCTTTCCCTCCACCCAGAGTCAGCCCTCCCTCCACCCAGAGTCAGCCCTCCCTCCACCCAGAGTCAGCCCTCCCTCCACTTAGAGTCAGCCCTCCCTCCACTCAGAGTCAGCCCTCTCTACAGCCTTCCCTCCACTCAGACCAGACACATCCCTGACTCCACCCAAAGCAACTTTCCCTTCACCCAGACCCCAGAGTCAGCCTCACCCTTGGGATAGGCTTCAGATCCCACCGAACCAGTGCCAGCCTTACCCCCCAGACCAGCCCATCCGAGCTCCCATATCCCAGTCCTGCCCTGCCTAGTCCAGTCCAGCCCTGCTCAGACCTGTCCAGTCTTCTCCAGACCCTTGTCTGGTCCTGAGGAACACAATGTACTGGAGCACATAGAATATCCATCCAAGCCGTTCATGAATACAACACAACAAACACCAATATCTTCATAGACACACTCCCACTCATATAACCTGCTGTAAGAATGTATCTTCCAACTGCAGTTCAGAGCTGCTGAGCCCATGGTGACTAGTCAGTAGAATTCATATTTGTAAGTTGGGCATATGACCCACTAAGAGTCTTTTTTTTTTTTAGAAGTGAAAGTATGTAAGCTTTGGAAATCCAAGCTAATCTTTGAACAGTTGTGATGAATTATGCCATCTGAAATGGCTGGGTAAACGTTTAACAAATAGTTTAATGTATGATGTACCCCACACCGCCCCACTCCCCTACACACACACACACACCAAATTTACAGGCAGCTTTTATTTTCCAACAAACAACCATTTTCATTCAATGCAAAGGCGGGAAGGGGAGATAAAGGAATGACTTGCGGGAAGAAGTTTCCCGAAATTCTCCCTTGCTCCCCGAATTGAACGACTACATCGCATCGCGACTGAGGCAGAGTGGCTTTGAAAGGGGGATGGGGTGGGGTGGGGGTGGGGTGGTATTGTGTGCTGAACAGCGGAGCCCCACTGCCACTGAATGGGCATTGTCATCTGGATTTCTATGGTTCGTCAAAATACTTTCTCCCTCCGTGGGGGGGATAGAGCATCTGCGCTGGGAACAGGGTGCTTCTGGCAGCGCAGACTATTTGCGCATGTCTGGAATATTATCCAAACACCATGCACTTGGTTGTTCTGTGACTTTTTGTTGTGAAAGTCTATCCTATAACATGATAAAAAAACACTAGACTTGATCAGGTTTGAGACCATAGAGTCAGTTTAATCTCAATGTAACAAATTGACTTAAAAATAAAGAATATTGCATCAAATACAAATATGAATCATAACATCAAACATTCACAAAAAACAACAACATTTTAACAGCAGTTTACTCCTACACATCAAACTTATAGAAAAAAAACATACGGCACTGTCTATAGATCCCAAAATTAAAGTACGCAGGCGCTCAAATAATATTTGGAAAACTGAAGAAAAGCTTAGTTGAGCCTGGCTTAGTTGAGCCTGGGTCTGTCGAACAGGTGTAAACCCTCTCAACTAACTGGCGTTTAGGATGCTGCCAATATTAGACTGCACACTGTTGCATTTTTGCACGTATTTTGGGGTCTATTAATGCGATTTTTAGGAATTATATTTCTTCCCAACCCGGAGCTCGTGTAAGATTCCACCAACTCGTGAAACAGACAAACTCAGCAGTTTAACTGAGTTATTATCGATGTCTTTAACAATCCCCCCTACATGCTGCATTTTCGCTTCATCTGGATTGCACCTAACCAATTACTTTTTGCTTACAAACTTCTGACGATTCTAGACATTTCGGAATCCAAATAACTTCGATTTATTTCTAATAATAAAAAAAACGTACAACCACAGATAAGCTCCAACACACACGCAGCTTTCTTGTAACGGTGATCACAGACAGTTTGGTCTCCATACCCCGTTAGTCCTGCCGAGACCGAACAGATGAGTAGGTTGTTCAACACTGTTTACAAAGACCAGCGTGGCGCAGGCAATGTACTTCAACTGATTTCAAAGTTCAGAGTCAAAAAAAGACAGTGCAAATAAAACAAAACAAAACTTTTCTTGGAAAAAAACAGAGTTCTTTTAATAAGACTACAAACCACAGTTACGCCCAGTCTGTAGTCGCCCTGGAAGGGATCCGGTTACAGCTACACATAATTCCGTTTGTCGTAGTCTCCGTTCGGTGTGGCCCGTTTTGTCGGTGGGGCGTATTTGACCGAGTAGCCCGTGTTCCCGCTGGAAGGACAGGAGCAGCAAAGAAGCGAGCCCCCGATCAGTAACAGCGCCGTGGCCGCCCAGCCGATGTAGAGCGCGGCTCCGATCTCCCTTTTCTGGGACGAGAGCAACTGGGGGTTGTAAAAGTCGGAGATGATGTTGTTGGCCATCCAGCAGAGAGGCACTAGAACAAACAGTCCGCTGAAGATGTAGACGACCCCTCCGGCGTTAACCACCCGCGCCTTGACGTTCTCGTCGCGGATGCAGTTGGTGCACTGTGCCCCGGCGATCACAACCATGAGCCCCAACACACCCAGCACCGAGGAGATGACGGTGAGCGCCCGAGCCGCCTGCAGGTCGTGAGTGAGGGCGAGGATGGAGTCGTGCACCTTGCACTGCATCTGGCCCGTGCTCTGCACCACGCAGGACATCCACAGGCCGTCCCAGATGGTCTGCGACACCACGATGTTGGCCTCGATGAACGCAGTCACCTTCCACATGGGCAGGCCGCACGCCACCATCACCAGAAGCGACCCACAGACGCACAGCGCCAGCCCCAAGATCTCCAGTCCGGCCGAAACCATCTTCGCTTCTTCTTGAAATAAATGTAGTTTACAAACTTGGGCCAAAATAAAAGTTCCCTCCTGTGTGTAAAGCAAACCTCTAGCAAAACCTCGTTTCTCCTCTAGACCTGCAGCTGTACAGAAACGTGGTAGTTTGTTATTCGCTCATCACTGTCGCTAGCGAACAAGTGGATACGGCTTCGTTAACCGACTGACGGATTGTACAAACAACTGGAAGAATAGTGCTGCTGCATGGATATCAATGGGACAGGGGTGCTGGGACGGAGGGAGGGAGGACGGGGGGGGGGGGGGGGGGGGAGGTCGGGGGGGGGCTCTACAAGTGGTAAAGCTGGAGGAAAAACTTTCATCCAATCCGTTGCCATCGCATCTTCAAAGCACCAATGAGAGGGCAGGGAATTTGGACGAGTACGCATTGTGTGTGTGAACAGTTATGTGGCGTGAGGAAGGCTGGACGGGGAGCCGGGAAGGGTAGAGGGGCTGGCGATAGACTTGTTTTTCAGTAAGAAAATGTCAAAGTCAATTACATACAAAGTCAGAGTTTAATGAACTCAATTATACTACCACCCCCTACGCCATATTGGGTCAAGATTGTCAGTCTCGGTGAAAACACATGCGACGTGTTTACAACTATGGAAGCAATAAATTGTAAATAGTTACACATAGTTTCCATGTGTCATGTTTCATTTGTTCTGTCGTTTTATTTTACTTTGAAACTTTTACTAAAACATCTTTGCGCCATTTGTGTTAAAGCCTTACTATGTTCAATGTTTCTCACAGCGTGTAATTATGTCTAATCCCGCCCTGCTTGTCTGGACGTTTAAGAAATAGCAACAATGTTTCCTTTGGGAGAAACTGTAACACACCAGCGGCCATATTGGATCAAACGGCTGATGCAAATGGTCGGTTGACGTCCACATCGTTTGAGCCGTAATGGCAACAGTGACGCTACGCCCCGCCTGCGGCAACGAACGAGCGTCAAGGATGAAGGTGGAGTTCTACTTTGTTTCCGGGACTTCCTTCCTTGGTCTTGGATAGGCAGACGAGGGGGAAACAAATCCATTCTTTTTTTTGACATAAAAGTGATATTCAGGTAAGAATTTAAATGGTCGTTAACAACCGCTGTTATCAATGGCAGTCAGTTTATGTTGACTCTTTTAGGAGGTTCGCGTAAACATATTTCAAACCTCCTTGGAAGACCAACTGTTGCATGCCAGAAGTTTGACATGGAACAAATAGTGTCAATGTAGGCCTGCGATAACGCGAAAAAATAGATAAATCCCTCTTTCGTGTGATGCTAGATATAACAAAACACACTATATTATTTCAAATATTATGAAAATGACCACAGTTCATAGCTTGTCCGTCTTATTTGGTTCTGGGTTTGAACCCCGGGGTATGGAACATTTTTATTCTCAGACGGGGTGTGGACCTATGTTCCACTGTCGCTGACACCCCAAGCTGTATATACATTCCAGAAATAAACATGAGGCTTCTGAGAGAAAACAAATAAACTTTCTAAACACTCCTTCAAGTACCTCCAATGCTTATTGTAAATAAATAAATACATACATAAATATTCATTTAGCAGACAGTTTTCTCCAAAGCAACTTACAGTACATACAGGGATATTTCCTCTGAGGCAAGTAGGGTGAAGTGCCTTGCCCATGGACACAAAATCACATAGCCTCGGCCAGGAATCGATCTCACAACCTTCTGATCATGAGGCAAACACCTTAAGCCACTGAGCCACCTGACTCCCTTCATACTTATTGTAGTCCTGCATCATCCAACATGTAAGTTACCTAAACTCAAATAAATTACTGCTTTGGAGCAAACACAGAACGTGTGCTTATGAATGCTCTGGGCAAGCATCTGATCTGATGGGTTCTTGAACCCGGAGTGTCACATCCTCCAGATCAATCATTTTGCCAAATGTTTTTGGGCAACTTCACAGGAGTTATGTAATATGTCTCAGCATCCCCCTACCTGCGACCAGGGGGCTGAAGAGGGTGTTTGTTATGAAGAGCGCCGCTGGTTTTCAATTGAAAGGCTCTCTCGTTCCAGCGGGGGGGCGGGGGCTTCTCTGTTTTCACAACCGGAACATAAACGTACAGTCCTCAGCTATGGCCATGTTGACCCCCTCCCCAGTCTAGTCTATTGGAAGTAGGAACAAGTTAATTACCCCAACCCCCCCCCCCCACCCCTTCATGGCTTTAATCCAACTCATAAATCAAGTACTAACGCCTCACATGCTGGGACTTTGGCTTAGCTAAGGTGGCATTTTTCCACTCGAGGCTCAAACCATTTTTAATCTCCTCCAGGTCAAATACGATAGCCATGTTTTAGTCTACGTGTTGCTTGTTAATTAGAGTTGGTGTGGGAAGGCAACATCGAGTTCTGCAAGTGTGTGTGTGTGTGTGTGTGTATTAACCAACCCCAGAAGGCAGGTAGATTAAGTCTCTATTATTACGCGGCTATTATGCCGCCTGCTTCCAGTCGTGTTGTTTTTGTGTTTTTACCACCGCGCTAATGGTCCCCCTCTCTTCTTTGCTAATGCTGGTTCCCACACTGGGAACACCAGTGGGGGGGGGGGGGGGGGGGGGGGGGGGGTATAGAGAGGGAGAGAACGAGCGACAGAGGGATTGTCAGACGAATACAGGGCCATTTACCATGACATTTAGTCATTTAGCAGACGCTCCTATCCAGACCGACAGCATATACAAGGACATTCCCTGAAGTAGGTTGAAGTGCCTTACCCAAGGACACAATGTCATGTTGCCTCAGCCGGGAATCGAACCGGCAACCTTCTGGTCACTAGCTCGACGCCCTAACCACTCAGCCACCCTAACCTCCTTTGATCAATACATGCAGGATTGTTGAAGACCCACCTGTTGAAATATGCGGGTGCGGGAGTGTGTGAATGTGGACTTCCTTGAGGTGGTTCTGGTTTCTGTCTTCAGATTGCGTAACAGTGGAGCGGTTCTCCCCTCTCTGACCCGGTCAGTGTGGCCCACTTGCCTCCGCTCATGCTTATCGCTCCGTTTGTGTGACGGCAGCAGCCCTGATAACACTGCTGCGGGGGCCTTTTAGACTGGGACCACATGCACACGCACATCCTCACACCCTCTCAGATCGACACACACACGCGTCTTGTTACTCTGCTCTACGCGTCTCTCTTACTCTGCTCACTCACGTGTACACATGCACACACTCTTAATCTCTCACTATGATGAGGGAATGACAGATGGAGGGAAAAGAAGAGGCAGAGGGAGAGCGAAGGAGAGACAGAAGGAGAGAGAGACTGAGAGACAAAGGGAGAGAGAGACTGAGAGACAAAGGGAGAGAGAGACTGAGAGACAAAGGGAGAGAGAGACTGAGAGACAAAGGGAGAGAGAGAATGAGAGACACAGTGAGAGCAAGAATGAGAGACAGAGAGAGCGAGAATGAGA
Source organism: Neosalanx taihuensis (assembly GCA_030340665.1). Taxonomy (NCBI): domain Eukaryota; kingdom Metazoa; phylum Chordata; class Actinopteri; order Osmeriformes; family Salangidae; genus Neosalanx; species Neosalanx taihuensis. The sequence goes on along the minus strand of CM059309.1, from coordinate 3,128,362 downwards.
GACAGAGGGAGAGAATGAGAGACAGAGGGAGAGAATGAGAGACAGAGGGAGAGAGAGTGTTCCCAGTGGCATTTGTGTTCTGATGCATCATATGTCTTGTTTCTAACAGCGGGTCCCGGATCAGTCATCATGTCTCAGCCTGGAGAGAAAGGGAAGGTGAGCGAATCACATTCCGACCCCAAATCAGCCCCTGTACATGATGTGAGGGTCCTGATGGCATAGAGCTTCTTTCTCCTGCTGTTTCTCTTCTCTCTATCTCTCTCTAACTCTCTCTTTCACACACACACACACACACACACACACACACACACACACACACACACACACACACACACACACACACACACACCATGCTAGCCTAGCCCATGCACTTAGAGGGAGGATATCCTGTATAAACGGCACTATTACATCAACAGGCTTATGGCTTTTGGCATTTTATCCACATCTTGATCTAAATGAACCCATTTATAAAACACACACACAGACCCCCATACACACTCTACACACACTCACACTCACGCAGTATATAGACACGTTGGTGCACACGGTGGTTCGCCGACCCACCCTTACACTCTTACATACATACAATAGAGAATGCTAGCTTGTATGATGGCTGCAGGCTGGAGAGGGAAATGACTCATGTCAGTCTCTCTGACTCTCACTGTGTGTGCAGGACATGATTCTGTGTTTCTGTGTGTGTGTGTGTTTCTGTGTGTGTTTCTGTTTCTTTGCACATGTGCGTGTCTCTGTGTATGTGCCTGTTTTTATTTGTTGGTATGTGCATTTGCGTGTGTTTCCGGAGTCTGTGTGTGCCTTGGAATCTGTGTGTGTTTCGGAGTCTGTGTGTGTTTCGGAATCTGTGTGTGTTTCTGAGTCTGTGTGTGTGTTTTCGGAATCTGTGTGTTTCGGGAATCTGTGTGTGTCTTGGAATCTGTGTGTTTCGGGAATCTGTGTGTGTTTTGAAATCTGTGAGTGTCTTGGAATCTGTGTGTGTTTTGGAATCTGTGTGTGTTTCGGAATCTGTGTGGGTTTTGGGGATCTGTGTGTGTCTTGGAATCTGTGTGTGTTTTGGAATCTGTGTGTGTTTTGAAATCTGTGTGTTTTTTGGAATCTTTGTGTGTTTTGGAATCTGTGAGTGTCTTGGAATCTGTGTGGGTTTTGGGGATCTGTGTGTGTTTTGGAATCTGTGTGTGTTTTTTAACCTGTGTATATGGGGCCCCCTCAGTTCCCAGAGGCCGCAGGCTACGTTGGCTTTGCGAACCTCCCCAACCAGGTCCACAGGAAGTCTGTGAAGAAGGGCTTTGAATTCACCCTCATGGTTGTCGGTGAGTCAAGTCATCAGAAGACGCCCAGATAAGATCTGATGACCTTTCGTCATCCATGCCTCACTGCTGTCTGTCTGTCTGCCTGTCTGTCTGTCCGTCCGTCCGTCCGTCTGTCTGTCTGTCTGTTTGCAGGGGAGTCTGGACTGGGCAAATCTACTCTGATCAACAGCCTCTTTCTGACGGACCTTTACCCAGAGAGATACATACCTGGAGCTGCAGGTACACAATTGCATACACATTATTTCACACACACACACACACACACACACACACACACACACACACACACACACACACACACACACACACACACACACACACACACACACACACACACACACACACAAACACTATACACACACACACACACACACATTGTAATAAAGGAGGCCCGTCTGGTTCCATGTCCCCTGCGTAGCGTGAAGCATCTAGAATGCTGAGAATGTGTGTTTCTGTTTACAAGACACAGGGAGGGCACCTACTGGGATCCTGGGTAGGTAGGGAGGGTCTGCCTGGGCCAGGGGCATGTAGGGGTATGTAGGGGGTATGTAGGGGGTATGTAGGAGGTATTTAGGCAGTATGTAAGGGTAGGTAGGGGGTATAGAGTAAGTAAAGTTAGTAGTAGTAGCTTAATTCTGTTGTAATAACTGTTTTGCACTTCTGGTTGGATGCTAACTGTATTTCATTACCCTGTACTTGTACCTGTGTAATGACAATAAAGTTGAATCTAATCTAATCCTAATATAGATAGGCTGGGGAAATTGGGTGTTCAGGATGTATGGGGAAGGGTAAAGGGAGGTTAGGGAGGGTAGAGTATCCAATTGGGTGGGGGGGGGGCTCTCTAGGTAGGGACAAACAATGGTTATTGTGGCCTAAAGCAAGGTTTAACTCTCTAAGCTGCTCCTGAGTCAGTCACTGTAAAGATGTTTTGATGTTGAAGTTATGAAACTTCTCTGACCACGTCTCTCCACATCGCTCTCTTAATAGAGGAGTTAAGCTTGTTTTCAGTACCAGGGCTCTTTGTGGCTCATCGCTTCACAAAGTCAAGAAACGTTGCCTTCCCTCCCTCCCACCTCTCTTCCTCTCTCATCTCTTTTTCTCTGCCTCCTTTCTGTCCTCCTCCCCCTCTCCCTCCCTCCCTCCTCAGAAAAGATAGAGAGGACAGTCCAGATTGAGGCGTCCACGGTGGAGATTGAGGAGCGAGGAGTGAAACTTCGCCTCACCGTGGTCGACACCCCTGGATACGGAGACGCCATCAACAGCCAGGACTGGTGTGTGTGTGTGCTTGGCCAATACAATGTAGACATTCAACTTTAAGTTGTTTTCTTTTCCAATATTGAGTGCTCCTTACACTCTCCTTCCTTCCATCCTTCTGTTTTTCCTTCCTTCCTTCCTTCCTTCCTTCCTCCCTCCCTCCCTCCCTCCCTCCCTCCCTCCCTCCCTCCCTCCCTCCCTCCCTCCCTCCCTCCTTTCTTCCTTCCCTGCCTCTCAACCTTTTCTACTCCTGCACTCTAGTCTCCTCCCCCTCGTCCTCCCTTTCACTCTCCTCCCCCCTTCCTCCTCTCCTCCACCCTTCCCCTCCCTTCCCCCTCCTCTGTTGTGCGAGGGTGGGAGGCGTTTTGCTCGATTAAAAGCCTTGAGCATCTTCCCTCCTCCGTCTCCTCCTCTCTTCTCCGTCTCCATTTCCTGTTGCTCGTCAGACATGCCTGCATTCCCCCCCTCCCCCCCTTCTGGGTCTCCTGTCTTTTTTTTCTCTCCTTCTCTACCTGCCTCTTTCTAACTCTTAATATCTGTCTCTCTTTCTCTCTAACTGTGCTTTAGAGGCCAGTCATATTATGGTATGGGGTTGAAGTAAATGTAAGGTGTGTCGGTGTGTAGTGTGTGTTGTTGGGGTAAATGTGGTTGTCCACAGCCTCCTGTCTTAGCCTCATCAGTGTGTGTGTGTGTGTGTGTGCACTTGCAGCTTCAGAACCATCATCCAGTATATAGACCAGCAGTTTGAGCGCTACCTGCATGATGAGAGTGGACTGAACCGTAGACACATAGTGGACAACCGCGTTCATTGCTGTTTCTACTTCATATCCCCCTTCGGACACGGGTGAGAAAGCCGTCACACACACACACACACTCACAGACATGCAGACACACACACACACAGATCCACCTTTACCCTCTCTGTCTCCCTGGCCTCCAGTCTAAAGCCTCTGGATGTAGAGTTCATGAAGGCCATCCACAGCAAGGTGAACATCGTCCCAGTGATCGCCAAGGCAGACACGCTGACTCTGAAAGAGAGGGACCGTCTCAAGAGGAGGGTAAGACGCACCCTCCCCCCTTCCCCCCTACACCAGCACCCTCACGCACCCACGCTGGACACAAAGACGCTAAAACACCCCCACCCACCCACACACACACGGACACACCGTATAAAGTTCCCCTTCGGTGTGTCAGGGCATGTTGTCAGGGTAACAGGGTACACCACAACCTGTTCTGATGTCGTCGTCGTCCCCTCCCCACCCAGATGGGGGTCCTCATTAGAAAGTGTAACAGAACAATAGAATCACACAGGCCATCGTCAAGCTACCAAGCGGGCACAGAAAAAGTCAGACATCCGTGACGGTGTGGGAGTCCTCGCGCTGGAGGTGTGTGTGTGTGTGGGAGCGGGCTGATGTATAATAGGTGCATGTTTTTAGTGATGCAGCAAGAATACAGACAAAAAGAAAGCAGGAGAGAGAGAGAGACATCGAGCGAGAGATGGGCAGAGAGAGAGAGAAAGAGAGTGTCCTCTCCTTCCTGATGCTTCCTACTGGATCCAATCCAGCTGTCTGTTTCCCCCTTCCAACACACACACACACACACACGCACACACACACACTTGTCTTGTAACTGTCGCCAGGTTACTCAGGCTGGCCTCCCTTTCATCTCTCCAAAGCAGCAGGTCTACACACACACGCGCACACACACACACACACACACACACACACACACACACACACACACAGAAATACACATACAATACACACGTACACACAAAGACACCCCCCAGGAGAGATGTGTTAAGCTGATAACTCCTGCTGGGCAGAAAGGAGAATGAGGCTGTGCAGATAGGATTTCCTGCTTCTGTGACACAACTTGTTCTCTCCTCCTCTCCTTTCTTCTCCTCCTCCTCTCTGGTTATCTCCTCCCTCGCTTTTCCAGCCTCTCTCAGCCACATCCCCTCAACCCTCCGCCCCCCATCCCTCAGCGGTCTGTGTGTTCTCCTCCAGACCCCCCACCTGTCCTCCATTCAGACCTCAGAGCTGCTGGCCTGTTCCCCTCCCCTCAGAGGGGAGTCCTGTCTTGGGACTCTGGAAGGCCTGAGTGGGCATGGAGCTCTGGAGGTCCAGCCTGCGTGCTTAGCCTGGGTCTAGTAGCTCTGCTTTATCTCCTGGTACACACACCACGCACCAACACACACATTCAGATATACATACCACGCATCAACACACACATTCACACACAGTCTGTGTACAGTGCTGATATAGCACCTCTGAAACAGTCGGGGAGCTTTAGTAACCAGATCCACACCATAAATTTACATTTTACATGTATTCATTTAGGAGACGCTTTTATCCAAAGCGACTTACAAGAGAGAGCTTTACAAAAGAGCAGTGGTCACTAATAGGGGCCTCCTTCCAGAACGTGTCCTGCAGAGAGACGCAGCCACCGTAACCACTTCCCGGGTACCACAGCCCTGCCAAAGCACTGCATTGGTGGTACTGTGCGGTACCAGGGGTGGACTGGTTCCCTGTTCCGAACCTGATTATTGTTCCACTGGTCCTTGAGATGAACAAAGCAACATTTCCTGCCATAGTCTTCAGCCGTAGCCTGGCGTGGTACACAGCAGTTTTCCCACTGGTAACCTCGCCCCTTGAGGTGTTCGTCTGTGTTATCGTGGGGGTTGATGTTGGGGCATGGGGTGGGGACGAGCGAGGCACGCTGGGGTGAGAGAGGGAACAAGAGGAATGCCGAGATAGCATCATTGCCCCCTCTTTCCTGCTCTGCCTTTCTCTATTCTGCACACTTTGGACAACTGGTTCCCATGGTTTCCCCCCCAAGCCCCACAAACACACGTAGCACATACACAAACGCCACCATGCAGAAACGCACACCCTCAGATAAAGCATGGATGGCCTAATTGGGGTTAATGGTATCTGGTTCCTGGAGAAGTCATTATTGACAGGAAGTAGAAGTAATAACAGCCAATCACAGATGTGGCATGGGGGGGGTTTAAAACGGCCGCATTCGAGGAATATTGTCCGTTGGGACAACTGGTAGGATTTTGTTACAGACCAGGTGAGCTACAACCTAGACTAGCTACCACATGGACTAGCTACTGACCAAGCTTGACACAGACCAGAACTAGCTACAGACCAGGATTGGCTACAACCTGGACTAGTTACAGACCAAGCAAGCCACAGTCTAGGACTAACTACAACCAGGACTAACTACAACCTAGACTAGCTACAGACCAGGTCTAGTTACAACCAGGACTAGCTACAACCTGGACTAGCTACATACCCAGCAAGCCAAAGACTAGGACTAGCTACAACCAGGACTAACTACAACCTGGACTAGCTACTAGTGTACCAAGATAGCCACAGAGTAGGACTAGCTATACCCAGACAAACACACGCACACATTCAGATACACCATGGACGGCCTAATTGAAGTAAATGAGTTGGTCATTATCGACAGGATGTCCAAGTAATAACAGTCAAACACAGCCCCATATTTAGATGTGGTGTGGCAGTGTTTACCTAAAAGGCCCGCATTCTAGGAACATGGTCCTGTAGGCAGTACTAGGAAGTTCTTCTCTGTGTTTGTGATCTTCCCAACCCAATTAGAGTAGTGTTGACCCCGCCTCACAGTGGTGTACTGAGGCCCAGTTAGCCAAGAACAGCCTATGCATTCTGATTGGTTGTTATGGTGTACGTGCTAACAGCTTTTGCCGCATTTCAGCCTCATCTAGAAGCTACAGACCAAACTAGCTACAATTTAGAATGACCAAAGTGTAGACTAGCTACAGATCAGAACTAGCAGTAGACCTTGACTTGCTACATACCAGGAGAAACTACAGACCGTGATTAGCTAGCTACAGACCAGGACTAGCCTAGCTATAGTGCTATGTGCTTTGCGAGACTGTGTGCCGTTGATATGAAGGAGTTTCCCTCGGGATCAATAAAGTAATCTGAATCTGAATCTGAATACACCAGGACAAGCTAGCTACACACCAGGACTAACTAGCTACAGGCCAAGACTAGCCTAGCTACACACCAAGACTAGCCTAGCTACACACCAGGACTAACTAACTACACACCAGGACTAAGTAGCTACACACCAGGACTAACTACCTACACACCACGGGGGTATTGCACGAAAGTAGAATAAAGAAAGCCAGAATAACTGAGCAAGCGCGGCTTGACCTAGTCTGGCCGTCGTATCCTGGCTTAATTGGTTGCACGTTTGCCAAACCAGGATGAAAAGGCGCGGCTATGTCAAGCCAGATGTAGGTAGTCAGGATTAATGCGTGTTCACGGCATTCTTAAATAGACCTCGCGATCGCTCACAGAATCACCGATCAGAACATGGACAAGAGTCGCGCAACATATTTCACGGCCGCAGAACAACAGCTCCTGATGGAGTTTTATGAGGAGGATAAGGATATTAATTAAAAAAGGACAATACTCAAGCCATAATAAAAGAAAGAGAATAAGCCTGGCAGACAATAGCGGACCGGATTAATGCGTTAGTATTCAAAAAGTGTACAATCCTCTGGAGCTGTCATAATTGGGCTACAATTAAGCATGTCCATAAGTTTAACTTTTTCTGCGAATGTTACGTAGGTGTACAGACACAGTAAATATTACAGTAAACCGCAACTTTATTGATGCACAGGTAGAGAAGACGCGGAGAGACTGTTTATCCAATCAGAATGCAGAACACAATGCACGTGGCAAATCCGTGAAGTGAACCGTGAAATCGCGAGGATTCACTGTACTGAACCATGATATCGCGAGGGTTCACAGTACTGAACCGTGATATAGCGATGGTTCACTGTAATGCAATAAAACATATTTATGAAACCTCGACGGCAGTTTGACAAGCAGTCTTCATCAGCATATCAATATAACACTTGGCCAGAGTAATAATAATACCACTTAAATCAATATTAAAAGACTGTTGTAGATTTAATTGAAATGAGAAATGACAATATACTAAATATGTGTAAATGTTAAATGCATTATAATTAAAATGATGCAACATATTTAAAAAGATCATGGACATGCTGTAAAACACGTGAATTTCTCACAGGATTGACTGTGGAAATGCAGGTGAATCACTAGGATTAATCTTAGCCTGGCTGTTAGCCTGGTCCGGAGCAGGCTAGCTGCGGAGAATAAATCACCATGGTAACTTGGCCAGGCTAAGTTTTATCGGCTTTCGTGCAACCGACTTGAGGCTAAATTCAGCCAGGATAACCAACATAGCCCGGCTTAATCCCTTATCCTAGTTTTGTGCAATACCCCCCAGGACTAGCCTAGCTATACACCAGGGCTAGCTAGCTACAGACCAAGACTAGCCAGCTACACATCAGGACTAGCTAGCTACAAACCAGGATTATCTAGCTATACATAAGGACTAGCTAGCTACAGACCAGGATTAGCTATCTACACACCAGGACTAGCTAGCTACAGACCAGGACTAGCAAGCTACACACCAGGACTAGCTAGCTACACACCAGGGCTAGCTAGCTACAAACCAGAACTAGCTAGCTACAAACCAGGACTAGCTAGCTACGTACCAGGACTAACTAGCTACACACCAGGACTAGCTAGCTACAGACCAGGACTAGCTAGCTATAGACCAGGACTAGCTAGCTACACACCAGGACTAGCTAGCTATAGACCAGGACTAGCTAGCTACAGAGCAGCCTCTCCTCTCAGCTTGTTCAAAGCTTCCAGAGAACTGCCAGACTGCCTGCCACTACGGAATGATTAATGACCTTCATTGTTGTTCAACTCCGATATTTATTAGTTTATTTGTTTTTTCACTTGGCACTTTCTCACTGGTCTAGGATCGTTTGTTTCTCACCACATTCCCTCGCCCCCCCTGGCTCCTCATGGCCCTTGTGGTATTATTAGGGGGAAACAGCTTGTCCAGAACAATATAGGCTTCCTGTAATGTGTGGGGGCTACTCCAGTGACGAATCGCAGTCTTCAGAACCTGCATACTTCTGCCTTATCGGCTACAGAACGAGCTTCTGGTGCTACTGGTCTCCGCCCCCACCCCCCCCTCTCCCTCTTTCTCTCTCTCTCTCTCTCTCTCTCTTTCTCTCTCTCGTCTTTGCTCGCTCACTCTCTCTTCCTTGACTTGTCCCACACACTTTCCCTTGTCCCCCCCCCCCCCATATCTAGGTCTCGGCAACTTACTTATCTCTTCACCGCATTCCCCCCACCCCCCATCTCCACCTGTGTCTCCCTCCTCTTTTAATTGTTTCTCTGAAGTCAAGGGTCCCATGCTGAGAGGCCAGGGTTCTGGAGCTCATAAGTTGTCCTGAGCAGGGTGGATTGTACAGCTGATCCCCTGTGTCTGGACCCCGCAGTCATATCCTGTACGGGGCTTACTCTTAAAGCACCTCCGCCCTGCTTCACTCGTTATCTGAGGCTACCCAGCACGGGCACACACACACACACACACACACACACACACACACACACACACTGACTCGAAACTGGTTTTGACTGGAATTCTGTCAGACAGTGAGACTAATAAAGTGAAACCGTGCTAGGTAATAGACTCCTGTGTATGGTCACCCTCCTCAGGTTCTGACTCGTGTAGCACCACCATGAAGGAAAAGGGGAACATTGACAAAGCCTTGCAGGATATGACTGCAGGGTTCCAGACACAGGGGGTTTGGCTGCACAATATGTCCTGCTCATAAAGCAGTCACAGGGGAGAGGTTACGAAGATGACGTCATCAACTAGCGGTCCTGACGGGGTTTTCTGAAGGGGGCACTCACTGAGAAGGAGGGTACATTTGAAGACAAATTTCGGTGGGATTATTGTGTGTGTGTGTGTGTGTATGTGTGTGTGTTTGTGCGTAGGGGGATTTGTGGCCTCCTGCTGCAGGTCCCCTCCTATAGGTCGGAGGTCAGCAGGGCCAGGGGGACCCCGGTCCAGTTGTGTTCTCGCATCGCTGAGGAGAAGAACAATTGATCAGCTCTCTCCTTTCTCTTTCTCCTTCCCCCCTCCCCATGCCCCCCCCCCTCTCCCCCCTCCTCTCTTTCCTCTTTCCCCCTTCTGTACGAGTCATTTGCATGCCATCTCTCTTCATCCTCCACTTTGTTCACAAGTGGATAAACACAAGCTCCACCATCGCTCAGCTAGCTGATGGCTAACAGAGAGAGGAAAACAATAGGAATCAGAATCAGAATCTATTTTAATCGCTATGCAAGATATACAAACACAGAATTCACTATGGCAGAAAGGAGCAAACATTGAACATATATGCGGCATAATAATAAAACAGGATACAAAAAATATAATGTAAAATACAATACAAATGAGATACAATAACATAAAATTACAAATAACATGAAGTACAAAGTGGGCACTAGCTGTACAGATGGTCGAGGGTCGAGTTGATTATAAGTTTGAACAGTTAGCATCCACTACACTCATGCTGGCTCAGGCTGCCGCTTGGTAACGGTCTTGGTAAAAATCCAACGACTACAACCTCATCCTCTTTAATAAACCCAGTGTGTGTGTGTGTTTTTGTGTGTTCAAGTATGTGTCTGTCCCAAAGCACATGTGTGCGTGCAGGTAAGCACGCTTGTGTGTGTCCAAGGGGTTGCGTGCCCGTACAGCACGCGCACGTGTGTGTATCCGGACATGCTTACGGTACGCATTCTCTTTCCTGACAGTGTCTCAAACACGCAGGCTTCTGCAGGGTTATTTATTTATCTGCCTCCTGCCCGATGATTGTGCCAAGTCTTACCCTACGCTTCTGAACAGATTAGAACAATAAATACTCGTTTCCCTCTGGAGAAAATGAGTGTTACACACACACAGATGGAAAGGAGAGTGGTGGTCTCCTGGTCTGACTTAAACAGGGGCCTCTCTCAGGCTCTGGAGGGAGAAAACCATGCAGCTAGAAATTTCTACCATCCCAGCTTGGCTTCTCGCTACCTCTGCTACTGTATGCTAGGTCCAGCTCCAAGTGCCTCATGCGAGGTCCTTTGGAGTAGCCGTGGTGGTAAGGAATCACTGTTCTGCCCCCTGTGGGATCATGGACACTGTAACACTGTTTGACCTAGAGGGCCCTATTTACACTATCAGAAACGCAAGTGTCAAGCTCAAAGCGCCAAGTATCTTTGAAGACCAGGACTCGGGCGCTATTGCTGTTATACAGGCGGGATAAATTAGTCTTGCACCCGGCGCAAAGCAAAAATGTGTTGGTCTGAAGTGGCTAAATTAGTCACAGGTGTGGTTCGGGCGTAAGGGGCAATAAATTCAGTATAAATATCAGTAAATATCAGTAAATATCAGTGTCAGCTCACATTCTCTCAGAAGCAGAAGCGCTTGTTCCATGGCGGGTTGCGATTATGGTGAATTTGTCAGGCGCACATCAAGAACCAGGCATGTGCCGTTCAGTGCTTTCAATCTTAAGCTTTTTAAATGATTCCTCTTGTCTGGTTGATGATGGGCTGAGGCAGGTTAGAGCTCCGCATCCACGTTTACCGGTAAAAGTTCAATTAACCTTGCATTTCTTCCCTTTCTCTAAGTTATAAATAAATAATAATACATTTTATTTGGATGGAGCCTTTCTAGACACTCAAGGACACCGTACAAAATGAGGCAAAAGAACACATCAACAACGAACACCAATATCAACATACAAGAATAGAGATAAATAAAAACACACAAAATAAACACAATTAAAATTGGATAATTTGCAATATTGCAATATTGCATATCGGTCTGCAGTGGAGGGCTTTTGTTTCTGCTTTTCTAGTCAACAATTCGCAGCCATACATAATAAAGACCTCAGCTACACTAGAAAAGGTTTAACATTCATTTTACATAAAGCTCAAAACACTATTTTACGCTCAAAGGCTGAAGAAGAATTGAGAATTATAACACAAAAGAGAATTATTACATATTCAAGTCCCTATATAATGTCTACCACTGAATATGTCTAAGTTTGGAGCCCCAACTGTGGACAGCCTCTGCCTTTGAGCCAGGTTAACACTGTCTCAAAAATGGTGACAATATAAAAAAATAATACAAATGCTTTCTGTACAATGTTCTCAGTCATTTAGGACATGATCCATGGTCCTGATGAAGAAAAGATTGAAACCAAGACATCTGTTTCACCTTGAAACTATACGTCCAGATCCATTTGTTTCAACCTTTTCAACGCCCCTTTTTGACGTTGAGCACCTGCTGCTTTAGAGGTCTCTGCACGGCCCTGTCAAGAACACTCCACAGCCAAGGAGACCGACGTCCTCGTTAGAGCCGTAGAGATGTCACACTGTACGAGGAAGGGAGAAATCCATCCAGGTTATCTTCGGTTAAACAGGCGTGGGACGAACTTGCCATAGTTGTTTCCACTATTGGCAACCCTATTGCTACTAGCCTGAGGAATCATTGAAACATTTGGGAAATAATTGCGACATTTGAAACCTTAGCTAAAATTGGAGTAAATGTGTGCACTAAATTTATGCATCGTGAAGTTGTAAAAAATAGGTACGTTTTCAGATATCACAATGATTTCCCACGTTTGGTAATATTTTTCCTTGTAATCATGTTTGCAGGAAAGGGAACTGCTGCGTCTGTTTAGATGAGAGGGGCAAAGAGCATGCACGTTGTACAGTATTGCCACGTCTGGCTAAATCACTTTTGAATAACGCACCACTGTCTTTTAGCCACTCTTTTCTTGGTCAGTGGCAGAATGGTCTTCTTGAAACTGCAAAATAGCACCAGTGAACGTTTTGTGTCGAACCGGCCCTGGGAGAGAGAGTTCATTCCATAATTTACCGACGTGCATCTGTGGATGGAAAAATCAGCTGTGCGTCGAGTGCACGATAGCAATGATACATGCGTCGGTGCAAGTCAATTGCGCCAGGTGCAAGACAGGGCTCAGAGTGTGGGTTGGAAGCCCTTGCTTGTCTCATCTGCTACAATTGGGCTTGCATGAGTAGACAGCAATCTCCCCTGTTTATACCATCTCTTAGTGGTCAGGGCCCTGCGATCTCCACCTTTACGACACGCCTTACTTACTTCCCGGCTCTCTCCGATTCATCTTAGGGTGCGTCCGCTACATGAGGCTGGCGGCGAGTGCCAGAATGCACCAGATCAGACCTGCGCGCTACAGCATCACTCCGGAATCTCGGCCAACACGGGTCCCTTGTGACACTTTTGTGTGTGTGTGTGTGTGTGACGCTAGCTTATGTACCTTATTACCAAGCTGTGATCAGAGGAGCTGGGTGGTCTGAACTGTACCATCGCTTAATCCTGTGTGTGTGTGTGTGTGTGTGTGTGTGTGAGTGTGTGTGAGTGTGTGGGTGTGAGGTCCTATGGTTAACTGGTCTAGTTCAAATTGTCATTCTGTCTGCTGAGTGAACTGCTGTGGAATGCTGACTGGAAGGAAGACAGAGACTAGCTTAGGACGGAAAGAGAAGTGCAAGACACTGAAACCAAATGTGATTCAACCTATACACATTGACTAACACACACACACACACACACACACACACACACTTTCTCATCTATCTCCTGCTGTCTTTCTGAGGCCAGCTTACGCCCGTTAGACGCTGAGGTACGTGTGTGTCTTTTCTTTGTGTGTGTGTGTGTGTGTCTGTGTCTCTGGGCTTGTGTGTGTGTGTATGTGGTGCTCGGTATGGGGGTATAATTCCCTCATCCTGGCCCCCTCCGGGTGGGTATTATCCGTGCTCTGTGGCCCCAGAGACCCCTGCAGGGTGAGGAGGGGGGTAAATATATTTCCTGTAAAGACACTCTCATTTGGCCCTCTGGGTCTTTAGGGGAACACATATAGTCTTCAGTGTGTTTTGTTGTGGGGACCAGTTAAAGGACTGGAACAAGGAGCATATTCTCTGTAGTCTTTACGTTACTGTATGGTCTATGTAAACTACTGTAGTTTGTAGGGGTAGTCTACAGTGTGTGCACAATTATTAGGCAAGTTGTATTTTTGAGGATTTGTTTTATTACTACAGTGCTTTCGGGCCAATTCAAAATGTCACTAAACCTCAAACCTGAATTTTTTACAAGCTTTTTTACAAGAATATCTATGTACGCACAATTATTGAGCAATTATTTGTGTGAACAATTATTATGCAAAATGAAATAAAAAAACTTTCCAACTCACATCTTTATTTCCATCTGCTAAAGTGGGAATAATAAACAAACTAAATATTTACAAATAAACATTTCTGACATCAAAACTTTTTTTGGTGACAAATATAGCCCTTATTAGCCCCGCTACTGAACTTTATTTTCAATAACAGTAATAAGCCTTTCATTCATGGAGTCTGTCCATTTCTTGATCTGTTGACAATTTTGTGCAGCAGCACCCACAGCCTACTGTTTTTCCTCACCTTAAATCTCCCACTTAAGAAGGCTCAATAGGGTTTAGGTCATGTAATAAAGGGGGTCATGTCATTATTCTTTAGTCTTTAAGGCCTGGCTAGCCACACAGTGGAGTACTTTGATGCATGTGATGGAGCATTGGAGCATTGTCCTGCATTAAAACAAATCATGGTCTTCTTGAAAGATGTAGATCTTTTCCTGTACTACTGTCTTCTAAAAACTGCCAGTATGTTTGGGAATTGAGTTTGAGTCCATGTTCAACCTGAAAAGATCCAACTAGTTCATCTTTAATAATAACAGACCATACCAGTATCCCTCCTTCCCCTTGCTGGCGTCTGTGGAGCTCTGTGGCCGTTACTGATCCAGCCACGAGCCCATTTATCTGGTTCGTCAAGAGTCATTCTCATCTCATTGGTCCATTAAACCTTTGAAAAATCTGTCTTCAGAGAGTTCTTTGCCCAGTCATGGCGTTTCCATTTATGTGTCTTGTTCAGTGGTGGTCAGGTTTCAGACTTCCTTACTTTGACCATGTCTCTGAGCACTGAACACCTTGTACTTCTGGGTACTCCTGGTAGGTTGCAATTCTGGAATATGACCCCACTGGAGTATAATGGTAGCTTATGGTAGCTTCACGTTTGATTGTTCTCAAAAAGGCGTCTGCTAAATGAATAAATCTAAATTTAAATCCTTTACAGTTAAGATGCATATTTTTTTCTCAACACCTTTCTTGAGACCCTGTTGACTATTTGCAACAAAACATTTGATGGTGTTGTGGTCACGCCCCAATAGCTTAGCAATTTCAAGAGTACTGCCTCCCTCTGAAAGACTTGACATTTCAGTGTCAGTTAAAACTTTTTTGACCAACTTTGCCTGACAAGTCAAGCAACCTAATAATCAGGCACACCTTGGTATAGAGCAGGGGTGGGCAATCCTGGTCCTCGAGGGCCGCTCTCCTGAAGGTTTTAGATGTTTCCCTGCTCCAGCACACCTCCACAGAGCTTGACAACGACCCTTCATTAGAATCAGGTGTGCTGGAACCTTCAGGACAGCGGCCCTCAAGGACCAGGGTTGCCCACCCCTGGATAGGGTGTTGATCCTCTTAGGCCACACCCTCTCTAATTACACAAATGCACCCTCCCTAATTACACATAAAAAAGTTTATGTAAGTAAATGTAAGTATGTATATAAGTTTATATAAGTTTAAATCCATTAAGAATTCAAGTTTTTAAAGCTTGGAGTTGGAAAATATGCATTCAATGTTCAAAATAATGATATGCATGATCAAAATGATGATGTGATATGATCAAAATACTCACTTGCCTAATAATTGTGCACACAGTGTATGCCAGTCTATGTAGCCTGGTTTTTAGGTATAGTCTATATAGCCTGGTTTGTAGGGCCAGTCTAGGTAGCCTGGTTTGTAGGGCTAGTCTTGGTAGCCTTATTTGTGGTTTGTAGCTACTAGTCTAGGTAGCCTGGTTTGTAGGGTAAGTCTATGTAGCCTGGTTGCCTACATGTTTTCCCAGCATCAGCTCCATGCTCCTCCTACCTCGACCCTCCTTCGGTGCTCGACACTGTCAAGATGTCTCATCATTGTTTCTGCAGTGGTGAGGTCTTTGGGCTGCGCATTGTTGCTTCTGGGCCATTTTTACTTCCAAGTATTGTTCCCTGGTGGAATTGTAGCTTTGTACAGACTCATACAATGTCAGGTCAAATAAACAAACTTGGCTGTACAGATGGTCTGGCAACAGGTGGGAAATGCAGAGAAACTGGATGTATGCGTTTGTGAGTATGTGTGACTAGACCCAAAGTGGCTGGTCAGAATCAGAATCAGAATCAGAATGGGGGTTTATTCGCTATGCAAGATAAACAAACATAGAATTTACTTTGGCAGGAATGAGCAAACATAGAACATAAATGTGGCCTACTAATAAAATGAAAATGAATACCATGTAAGATACACTGCAGATATGATACATATAGACAAGGAATACAAATGTTACAAATAATACAATAATAATACAAATGATGCGAGTAGTGCAATGATACAGGTAACATGGAATGCAAATGTTACAGATAATACAAATGATGCGAGTGGTGCAATGATACAGGTAACATGGAATGCAAATGTTACAAATAATACAAATGATGCGAGTAGTGCAAATGATACAGGTAACATGGGATTGCAAAAGACATGGGTACAGAGTGGAATGGATATATATATATGGTACGTTGGGGGGGGGGGGGGGGGGGGGGTATATACACAGTGGTGCAAATATCACAGTTGTAAGTTTTTTAAGTTTAAAGTTTAAAGTGTTTTGTGCTAAAGTGGCAGAGTGCAATGGGATTCTGGAGGGGGGGGGGGGTGTCTCAAACTGAGTCCTTGGCCCTGTTGAAGAGGGCAATAGCAGAGGGGTAGAAGCTATTCTTGTGGCGAGAGGTTTTAGTCCTGATGGACCGCAGCCTCCTGCCAGAAGGGAGCAGCTGAAGCACTGAGTGTCCAGGGTGGGAGGAGTCGGCCGCAATCTTCCTCGCCCGTTTTAGAGACCTTGCCGTGTGCAGGTCCTCAAGGGATGGCAGGTTGCAGCCTATCACCTTCTCAGCGGCACGTATGATACGCTGCAGTCTGCTCTATACGCTGCAGTCTGCTCTGTCCTGATTGGACCTGGTCTGGCTTTGGTGTTACTGGACCTGATGTTAGCGGGTCGGGGTGGGGGCGGTCGTGGCTCCCTGGTCCAGCGTCTTAGGTGGAGTGGTGAGGTTACACCAACGCCATTCTACCAACGACTGCTGTTACAGAGGCTGCCCATCTGACAGCTGTGCTATATCTGGAAGGCCTGGAACAACATCATGTCTTCCTTAACCACAAAATTAGTTTGCTGATGTTGAAACTACTTGTTTTCCACGCTCAGTGATGTAATTCCCTTAATCTGTGTTTGTGTTTTGCTTTCTAAACCGTCGCTCTCCTTGACTGACCCCCTCTCGGACTCCTCCTCCCTCCTCCTCTCTCCGCACCCCACTCCTCTCCACTCTTACCCCCCCCCACCCCCCTCCCCCCCCCCCCACTCCCCTCCGCTCCGCAAACATGCCATCACCTCAGCTGGGGGCCTCAGCACATCCCTGCCCTGCATCTCTGCCTTCCACTTCCTGTCCTGATTAGCGCCGAGACACGGAGCGGCAGCCTTTGTTACCTCCTGATAGGTCGGGCACAACGCTCATCGCCAACCATAACATTACACGGAGAGAGGGAGGGATGGAGAGAGGGAGGGATGGAGAGAGGGAGGGATGGAGGGAGGGAGGGCGATGGGAGAGGACGAACGAGGTGAAATGTTGAGATGGAAGGAGGGAGTCTGGTTCTGGAAACTCCAAGCGGAACAGGATAGTCATTAAATCAAAATGGCCTCCCTGTGCCAACGCGTGTGTGCCAACATAAACAGCTTTCTGGAAGGAGGAGAGGAAGAGGCCTGTGCAGGAGGGGTGGGGTGACCGGTGGCGAATTGTTTCTTCTCAGACACTCTGGAGAGCCATCTCCGATTTGGTGCCATTTCTTCATCTAATGGTTCCATCACTCTACCTGTGGTCAAAGCAGAAGGGAGGAGACATTGAGGGAAGGAGAGATGGAGGGATAAGAGGAGATTTTGAAGGTGAAAAGAAAACATCAGATTCAGATTACTTTATTTTTCCCGGGGGAAACTCCTTCGCAGCAACGGCGCACAGTCTCGCAAAAGCACACAAGGGTAAGGGTGTGAGGTAAAAGATTAGAAAAGGTAGGTGAATCCATATACAGTTAGAGAGATCTGGTGTGCTGGGTTGCTTTTACTGGGAGTCATGTGGCAAAGTCTCTTTAGGAGTTGGGCCAGTAATCAGAAGGTACCTGGATCGAACCCCTGGCTGTGTCAACATGACGTTGTGTCCTTGGGCAAGGCACTTCACCCTACTTGCCTCAGGGGGGAATGTCCCTGTAATTGCTGTAAGTCACTCTGTGTATAAGAGCGTCTGCTAAAAATGATGACCCAGTAAATACAAATGTTTTAGACTTCAACAACATCAGCAGGATGAACTGGATTTGTGGTGTCTCCAAATATCTTCCAGTGGCCCCTTAAGTAGGCGAGGGTTTACAGTGTGTGGTTAGCAATGCTTCAGATACCTAGGTGGCTGTTATTATTACACCTGCGGTTAGCAAGGTAATGGATGTTATGCTCCTAAGTAGACCCAGGTAAATAACAATTATCAGGTTTGGACTGGGCAAGCAAGTAAATAGAGAGGTGTGTGTCATTATGTCTCATTGATGCTTTGAGCAAACTCCCAAGAGTCCAGTTTTAGAAGGTGGTTCAAATTTGAAGTGGAAACATTGTGTATGTTTCGTATGAGTGCAAGTTTCTCCTTCTGAATATACTGAACTGAATCTTAGGTGTCTGCTGCAGTGTACACTGGAATGTACTGAACTGAATCTTAGGTGTCTGCTGCAGTGTACACTGGAATGTACTGAACTGAATCTTAGGTGTCTGCTGCAGTGTACACTGGAATGTACTGAACTGAATCGTAGGTGTCTGCTGCAGTGTACACTGGAATGTACTGAACTGAATCTTAGGTGTCTGCTGCAGTGTACACTGGAATATACTGAACTGAATCTTAGGTGTCTGCTGCAGTGTACACTGGAATATACTGAACTGAATCTTAGGTGTCGGCTGCAGTGTACACTGGAATATACTGAACTGAATCTTAGGTGTCTGCTGCAGTGTACACTGGAATATACTGAACTGAATCTTAGGTGTCGGCTGCAGTGTACACTGGAATATACTGAACTGAATCTTAGGTGTCTGCTGCAGTGTACACTGGAATATACTGAACTGAATCTTAGGTGTCTGCTGCAGTGTACACTGGCCGGTTCAGTAATTTGTCACGTTTTCTTTTCTTTCTCCTCACAGACATTTCTCACGTTCTGTCAGTATTTTTTCATTTTTCTCTGTTTTCATTTTTTTCTTCTTTCGCCTTCATGTAGCAGTTGAGTTATTTGCGTGTTTGTTCCTGCCATTGTGTAAGATATCTGTTTATTTTCCTCTCCCTGTAAGGTTTCCCCAAAACCCTCTGGTCTGCAAGCTGATGCTTATCCGGCCTTATGTTAGTGGACTGTGTGTGTGTGAGAGTCTCTGTGTAAAGTGCGTGAGTGCGTGAGTGTGTGTGTGATAGCCCAAGTCTCTGTGTAAAGTTCATGAGTGTGTGTGTGTGTTAGCCCGAGTCTCTGTGTAAAGTTCATGAGTGTGTGTGTGTGATAGCCCAAGTCTGTGTAAAGTGCATGTGTGTGATAGCCCGAGTCTCTGTGTAAAGTTCATGAGTGTGTGTGTGTGATAGCCCAAGTCTGTGTAAAGTGCATGTGTGTGATAGCCCGAGTCTCTGTGTAAAGTTCATGAGTGTGTGTGTGTGTGTGATAGCCCGAGTCTCTGTGTAAAGTTCATGAGTGTGTGTGTGTGTGATAGCCCGAGTCTCTGTGTAAAGTTCATGAGTGTGTGTGTGTGTGATAGCCCAAATCTGTGTAAAGTGCATGTGTGTGATAGCCCGAGTCTCTGTGTAAGTGCGCGCGCGTGCGTGTTGTCCTGAAGCGAGGACCCTGGCCTTATGTCACGCTCTCCTCTCCGTCCGCTAAGGGTCTGTTTGTTTTGAGACGTGGTCCCTAACAATGCCCTCTCCTCCGCACACACACCCCCATCGCATACACCCCTGTGAGCCGAGCTGGCTGAGAAAACAAGGGGCAGCCATAACAGGGAGCCAAAACAGCAGGCCTGCTCTGGAGGGAAACCTGCAGTCACCTCTCAGGCTCTCGGCTGACTCACACCCCGATGTCCTTTGTCGACGTGACATGAAAGTCGCTCCGAAATCGAGGAAAAACAAGCTCTCGACATTTTCGGAAAAGGGGCCTGGCTCGCGTAAAGTCGACATTGTGATGCCAGTTTGTCGCATTGACTTTGATGTCTAGTGATAATAAATACAGTCCTTTTTAGATTCTGCTGCGGAAAGAAAGGCCTTTGTAGGCCTGGTTCTGTCCCGGGGGGGCTTAGAACAAAGGCAGGGGGTGGGGGGATGGTTAAACTCACGTACACACACACGCACAGTCCCGTGCTCAAACTTTTTTGTGGACCCATCCTCCTTACCCCCTGCTTCCAGCTCTCAACCCCCCCCCCCCTCACCCTCACCCCCACAGCTACTTTAATTAAACCTCAGAGCCCCCGTAGCAGCCCAACCGCACCAGGTATTCGCAGACGACCGTCTTGTGGGGCGTTTTCCCCCTCCCAGCCTGTTTAGATTTGAAAGTAATTTGGCCGGTCAGAGCCACTGGGGCCCTAGGGGAACGCAAGATGGCCGCCTATCTCCACTGGCTTCCCGTCATGGCCCGCATCAGATTCAAGACCCTGGTGCTGACCTTCCGGGCTGTAAACGGGACTGCCCCGACCTATATCAACTCTCTCCTCCAGCCCTACACCCCCACCCGTCACCTACGGTCATCTGCTGACAACCGTGTAGTGGTACCCCCCCCTCAAGAGCGCCCGAGCGCAACACAAACTCTTCCACTGCCTGGCTCCCCAATGGTGGAATCAACTCCCCACCTCCATCAGAAGCACAGACTGCCTTCTCACCTTCAAAAGAAGGCTTAAAACTCACCTATTTAGAGAATTTAATGACACTTAGGAATAGTTTGGCACTTCACATAATCTAATGTGCTTTAGAACAATCTGTTGGTCCCCATATGGTGACTTGCCAGTGT
Source organism: Neosalanx taihuensis (assembly GCA_030340665.1). NCBI lineage: Eukaryota > Metazoa > Chordata > Actinopteri > Osmeriformes > Salangidae > Neosalanx > Neosalanx taihuensis. Next base: position 3,107,629 of record CM059309.1, on the reverse strand, counting down.
TGTTGTTGTATCTCTTGCTTTATGTTCACAATCGTTGTATCTCTTGCTTTATGTTGTTGCTTTATGTTCACAATTGTTGTGTTATGCATTTATAGTTCTTCCCTTGGCACTTATTGGTTCTCATGATGTATGATTCACGATCTAAAAAACCGACTGTGTTCGGGGTCTATCACGTGGCTATGCTCAATGACTGATGCTCTTTGTAAAAGCTCTCTCTTGTAAGTCGCTTTGGACAAAAGCGTCTGCTAAATGAATAAATGTAAATGTCTAACTCGCGAAGCGTCGCACAAAATGGTTGGGAGGGGGATTAGCCGGGTTTGGAGGACAGCATGTGCTTTGAGGTTGGACTCCACCACAGTGACCCCGCACCAACATCCACCTGCTAGCGCATCCCCTCTCTCCCGCGGGGGACGGGGTCGGAGGTCAACGCTGCAACCGAAAAAAATGGAGTCTGTTGTTTGCGTGTTGCAGATCCTGGATGAGATCGGAGAGCATGGGATCAGGATCTACCAGCTGCCTGACGCCGACTCTGATGAAGATGAGGAGTTCAAAGAGCAGACCAGGGTCCTGAAGGTGAGGCTCCGCCCCGTCCAGGAGCGCGGGGGAGGGGCGAACATCGGCCTGTGCTGCCAAACGACTTCCTCTGCAACCGCTGTGGTCCTGAGCAGGGAACGACCAAAGTCATCTTGTCCTCTCTCTGCCTCCTCTCCTCCCACACCCCTCCCTTCCTTCCTCACTCTTATCTTACTCCCCCTCCCTCCCTCCCTCCCTCCCTCCCTCCCTCCCTCCCTCCCTCCCTCCCTCCCTCCCTCCCTCCCTCCTTCCAGGCTAGCATTCCGTTTGCTGTGATTGGCTCCAACCAGCTGATCGAAGTCAAAGGGAAGAAGATTCGTGGTCGCCTGTATCCGTGGGGCGTGGTCGAGGTGGAGAACCCCGAACACAATGACTTCCTCAAGCTGCGCACCATGCTTGTGTGAGTCACCACAGCAACATGGGAGGGGAATTGTGGGTAGTGTCGTTTGTGGCTTTGAGTCATAATGTTATACGGTAAGGGTCTTTAGTACTCCAGAGCACCAGAGGACTCTAGTCTAGTAGTTCTATTCTATTTCTTCTACTTAACTAAAGCGGAGTATGAACAATATAAAGATTAAAGTCTACGCAAGACTATACATAATTCTTTAACAATGGAGGACTGTAGAAGGATATCACGGGAATTAATTAAGGCATTGTTTGGACAGTATGAAATGAGTATGAAAGTAATGAAAACAAAGTCACCATTCTGCGTAGATGGTCTTAGTAGAATCCTAGCTGACATTTGCTACCACCTGGTGCTTGAGCAGAGAACTGCATGTGTCTTGCAGCACTCACATGCAGGACCTCCAGGAAGTGACCCAGGACCTCCACTATGAGAACTTCCGCTCCGAGAGACTGAAGAGAGCTGGCAGGTGAGATACTGTCCACACACAGAAACACCAGCAAAGATCCACACGTCTCTCAAACGTCGTAGCGCTAAACCTTCTCTCTCGCCTTCACTCCTTTCTTCTCCCTCTCCCCTCCTCTCTTCTCCCTCCCCCCTCCTCTCTTCTCTCTCCCCTTTCCTCTCTTCTCCCCCGTCTCCTTTCCCCTCCTGTCATCTCCTCTCCTGCAGGGATGTTGAGGAAGATGTGGTGGACAAGGACCAGATCCTCCTGCAGAAGGAGATGGAGGTGAGAATGCCTGTACCTGTCTCCCGGCTGTGATACCTGTCTCAATGCCACTTACAGGGCCACCTGTCTCCCTGCTATGATACCTGTCTCACAGCCACTTACAGGGTCACCTGTCTCCCTGCTGTGATACCTGTCTCACAGCCACTTACAGGGTCACCTGTCTCCCTGCTGTGATACCTGTCTCCCTGCTGTGATACCTGTCTCAATGCCACTTACAGGGTCACCTGTCTCCCTGCTGTGATACCTGTCTTCCTGCTGTGATACCTGTCTAAATGCCACTTACAGGGTCACCTGTCTCCCTGCTGTGATACCTGTCTCACAGCCACTTACAGGGTCACCTGTCTCCCTGCTGTGATACCTGTCTCCCTGCTGTGATACCTGTCTCACAGCCACTTACAGGGTCACTTGTCTGCCTGCTGTGATACCTGTCTCACAGCCACTTACAGGGTCACCTGTCTCCCTGCTGTGATACCTGTCTCTCTGCTGTGATACCTGTCTCACAGCCACTTACAGGGTCACCTGTCTCCCTGCTGTGATACCTGTCTCCCTGCTGTGATACCTGTCTCACAGCCACTTACAGGGTCACCTGTCTCCCTGCTGTGATACCTGTCTCACAGCCACTTACAGGGTCACCTGTCTCCCTGCTGTGATACCTGTCTCCCTGCTGTGATACCTGTCTCCCTGCTGTGATACCTGTCTCACAGCCACTTACAGGGTCACCTGTCTCCCTGCTGTGATACCTGTCTCCCTGCTGTGATACCTGTCTCAATGCCACTTACAGGGTCACCTGTCTCCCTGCTGTGATACCTGTCTCACAGCCACTTACAGGGTCACCTGTCTCCCTGCTGTGATACCTGTCTCCCTGCTGTGATACCTGTCTCACAGCCACTTACAGGGTCACCTGACTCTCTGCTGTGATACCTGTCTCCCTGCTGTGATACCTGTCTCACAGCCACTTACAGGGTCACCTGTCTGTCTGCTGTGATACCTATCTTTTACCTGTCTAACTACTGAGCAAATAAGCTGTCGTATGGACACTTCACAGTAAACACGTCACCCTCTCTCAGCTTAACAGCATCTGGTAACTCAATCGTTGACTTCTTCTCTGGTTGTTCCCCTGCTGGAGGAGGGACCGGCCTGTGTGGCGTCTGAGACAGGAAGGGGAGGGTCCCATTCAGGAAGCTTCAGCTCACACAGGCAGCGTCGCTCCCCGCCGGAGCGCTCAATCCCCCCGGAGGCTCTCCATAAATACTGACACACCGTTAGGAGAGGCACAGCTCCCAGCCCCCTTCCCGTCCGCCATCTTTCTTTACATTGTTTACCATGGGAACCAGCCGTCGCCACCAGGACCTGTCGCAGGACGGCTCCGCACTTCCCGACGGCTTTGGATTGGCTCTGCTTTGCGTTGCCAGGGGCGATGTACAGGGTCGATGTACAGGGGTGCAGTGCAGTCAGGACTGTTGGTCAACATGCAGGTCTTGGCACAGGATGTGACATCAGCATAATTTCCTGTCTGGCTTAGTTATCTGGTGGAAAAGGTCTGGTGGGAGGGATTTATAGGATGTCGTCCAGGGCTGGCTGGCTGACTGACTGGCTGACTGACTGTTTTTGTCCTCAGGAAAGGTCAGTCACAAGAAAGTTCCAGATCATAGATGAACTTTTACACTGGACACACTAAGCTGTTTTGAAGCAGAAATGGATTAGGTTCACTTCACTGTGTTCAGATTGCGTGTGGTCCATTCCCTATTTCCCCTCTCCACCTCCATTCCTCTCTCCCACCAGCCCTCTCTGTTTCACCCCCTCTTCCTCTCTTTCTCTCCCACCCCCCTCTTTTCCCCTCTCCCCTACTCCTCGTCACCTGACCTGCGTGTTACCGTGAGCATTTCTGCATTCCCAACACTTAAGCAGCTTGGTTAAACCAGCAGCCAGGCTGTGTGGACATGACCACGTCCCACCGCATGACCGCAGCCAGTCTGGAGTGGACCAACCAATGTCGGTTTGAGAGCGGCCAAAGCCCCCCCCCACCAGAAGTGCAAAAGAGGAATCAGTGGTCTGTTGGATGTAGCTGGTTTAGACAGTGTTTGTAATGTTGTCGTAGTGTGTGAGTCAGAAGGCATGAGGTCCGAATCCCGGTTTGGGCAAAATCATGCGGAAGCGACAAGGGACACGCTGCTGAGCTGTAACGCATGTGTCCTGCTTGACCAATAGAGGGTGGTACTGCCCCAAAGGTTTAGGTGCTGATGTTCAAAGTAACTATTCTCATGACCTGAAACGGCATATAACCAACTTTTTTCTCTCTTTCTCTCTCTCTCTCTCTCTTTCTCTCTCTTTCTCTCTCTCTCTCTCTCTCTCTCTCTCTCTCTCTCTTCTCTCTCTCTCTCTCTCTCTCTCTCTCTCTTTCTCTCTCTTTCTCTCTCTCTCTCTCTCTCTCTCTCTCTCTCTTTCTCTCGCTCTCTCACTGTCTCTCACTGTCTCTCTCTCTCTCTGTCTCTCTCTCTCTCTCTATCTCTTTATTTGTTTCTCTTTTGTCTCTCTGTGTCTCTCTTTTGCTCTGGCTGTCTCTCTCCCACTCTCTGCCTCTCCTCTTTGTCTCTCTGCAGTTGAGGCGCATGCAGGAGATGATAACCAAGATGCAGGCGCAGATGAACATGAAGGGGGATGAGTGAAGGATGAGGGTATCATCGACCCGTCGCCTCTCCCCTACGTCGTCCCCTCCAACAGTCCCCCTCACACCACCCATCCCCTTGTTCTCCTCTCTCTTCCTCTCCACCATACTCCTCCATATTCTCTCTCCACTCCACCCACCTCTGACGTGTACTCTTCTTCTACATCTCTTCTCTCCTCCTCCTCTTTATCTGCCCTCTCCTCTCCTCCACCCATAATCCCTTCTTCCTAAATCCATAGCGACCAACCAATCGGCAAACCAACCTCCTCAAGGACTTCATCATCTAACAAATACATTTGTTTATTCTATAACTTTTTATTTAGACTGAAAGGGCTGCTGGTTTGTGGTTAACAAACTGTTCTTTGAAAGTGTCCTTTACTTAAGATGGATCATTGTCTTTATGTGGGTTATCTGCAGTTTTCACTTTGTAACGGTACTTTGGTTAAAGTTCGGCCCATTCTGGCAATTCAGTGTTTAAATGAACGTCTGGATCATGTTGTTCGTTGCAGATTTGCTGCAGTTTAGAAGCGTCCTATCGATGGCGCTGTTTATTACCATCACCTGAAGAACACTAAGGCTACAACGAAAGCGGCAACATCTGTTTTTACAAGTTGTCCATGCTGTGCGAAAACATCGTCACTCGTTTTCTCATTTGCATCTCATGTTCTACTCGTCCGCTCGTGTGTCTTATTGCTTAAAACGCTTTAGTCAAACCGCCTTTTCTTCAGGTTCAGTTCAGCTGTAGATGAGCTGCTAGATTTGACGTCCAAAAAATAAGCCTAGAACCTTTTTTATACCTGCTCTCCTTTGACAAAAGGGCCTTCGAACCAATCCAATCTAATCATGTTTACTAACATAAGGAAATGTGTCATGGTGTTTTCAATGAATAAAGAATTTAAACATATATTGTCTTGTGTTTTCACAAGGTGGGACACATGTTACTGTTATTTTCAAATATTTGGTAATTTAACCTTTATTCATTTAGCAGACGCTTTTATCCAAAGCGACTTACAGTAAGTACAGGGACATTCTCCCTGAGGCAAGTAGGGTGAAGTGTCTTGCCCAAGGACACAAAGTCATATAGCCACAGCTGGGGCTCGATCTCACAACCTTCCGTTCATGAAGCCAACACCTTAACCCGTTGAGCCATCTGACTCCCTATTTACAGCATCAGGTTGTAGATGAGAGGCAGGAAAAGGCTGTCAGTCACAGCACCAGAGAGGATGTAGAACACAGACAGGATATGACATCATGCGAACACATCCCCCTTCTCTGGGGATAATTCTAAACTCATCATGACTGGTCACAGACAGTATTTTACGTAATAAAATTTCACAAAAACGATACATGTGTAGAACTAATTTATTCAGATGAATGTTTCTAATTACAGTGAACATTATGCTCCATATGATCAAATTCTGTATAACTGCAAATGGGGAGAATGACTTGTAATAATGCAGGTACAGGATATTATTATATCTATTCATCACATCCAGTATACCATTCATTTACATGTAGTCATTTAGCAAACACGCTTATCCAGAGGGACTTACAGCAAGTACAGGGACTTTCCCCTAGAGACAAATAGGGTGAAGTGCCTTGCCCAAGGACGCAAAGTCATGTTGGCATGGCCGGGATTCAAAATCGCAACCTTCTGATTACCAGCCCCATTCACTGACCCCCACTTGACTCCCATTCCCACTCCATTCATTTTACACAAAATTTGAAACACTAACATGACAACAGATAAGATAGTGATCTTTACCCCTCATTCAGAAAATTGATGATATGTGAATAATAATATTTTAACTACACTGTATTTGTAGTTATATGCACTATACTACTGTTTTAGTACCTCAGGTATACCTCAGGTATCTTGATAGTCTCCCTCACACACACATACAGTATATAATAATAATAATACCTGATTTAGCAGACTGTTTTATCCAAAGTGACTTACAGTAAGTACAGGGACGTTCTCCCAGAAGCATATAGGGTGAAGTGCCTTTCCCAAAGACACATCATCACATAGCCACAGCCGGGGTTTGAACTCACAACCTTCCAATCATGAGACCAACGCCGCTGAGCCATCTGTCTGCCTGACACCAGCTGTGGATCCGGCAGTGTGACCTGGGCTCTGGAAAACATTGTCATGATCAGTTTTACTGAGGGTAAAGATTCAAAGTTAAACAAAGGAATATGAATGATAAATTCACGTACTTCTCTGTGATTCTGAAGTGCTGAAAGAACAGAAAATAGCAATGTTAAGCATGGTCATCAAAACCATGTTATCAGATTAGCATGAACTGTCAATTGAAACATAACTTTACCTGCAGGAATGACACATCATCTGCATTTAGCTTCTGCTTTATGGCTTCAGTTGTGTCTGAAATCTCTTTATTTAGTCCTTCAATCTTGTCTTTCATTTTGTCACTCTTCTCTTTTCCCTCTGTTCTCAGAGCTGCAGTCCTGGCCTGTTCCTCCTCATGTAGAAACCGGTGAAGCTTGTTGAACGCTTCCTTCATCTGCTTCTCTAAGTTGACTGTCTGGGCCTGTTAATCACCAAAAGCCTTCCATTAGCATTTTATTATTAATTTTTAAATAATAAACAAATATTTACTGATTGATTCAATGCCTGTTGGCCACAGCACAAGCTAACACGTACTGTACCTCAATATGTTCTGCAATCTTTTCACAGGTTAGTTTAATTTCATTACATTCCACAAGTTTCTTTTCTAAGGGCTTCAGGGCAGCCTGAATTATTTCCTGAAATGAAACACAACATACACTTACAATGTTAATCTATGAACCAAAAAAAGATAGATTGTAAATTATTGTACAGTGGCAACAGAAATTATAAACAGTTTACACCATTAAAGGCAACTTTAACCACTTCAATAGTGTCCTTGTATTTGATCTTGTGTTCACCTGACAATCTTTTTTATTTATTTATTTGAAACATGTGCCATTATTGACTTCATTCAATTATATTCAGATGAATCCGCATGCTTTTTAGCAACGACATACATACAATAGATGAAACAAAAGTGCCACATTAGTGGAGTAGGAAAAAGCACCATTTTATTCAGCCCTACCCAACATTTACTTATCACATGAGTATGGTTAACAGTCTCTCAAGTCAAAAGGTATACTTACCAAACAACCAAAAAGAAAAACAATAAAAAGACAATCAAATAAAAAAAATCTATTCAAAATAACAACAGCAACAAAAAACTTGCTTAGATGCCTGGGCAAATCACTCTTCTTCTTTATTTTATACCTCAAAACAAGATTCTTTACATGCTTTTTCAACTGCTGAATAAGATTACCGGCACATTGCTTAATATTCTCAGGTAAACTATTCCATAACTTAACACTATTGATTGACACATTGAAGCTTAAATTTTCTTCTGAGGTTATATTTTCCCTCCCTGTCTAGGAACCATTTTTTATAATGATAAGGAGTCTATTTATTTCTGGCTTTATACAGTACTTGGGCTGGTTTAAAATGAATCAAATCCACAATTTTTAGTACTCTCATCTGTAGAAATACAACATTTGTATGTTCTCTCTGTTACCTTAGTTATTTACTAGTTTCTGATGGAATGGTTATAGGCTGGATATTATCCTCTCACCTTGTGATCCAGGGCAGCTTCCTGTACTGGGACACAGGTGTGAGATCTGTGTTTCCTGGAGGTCTGACACACCAAGCAGACGAGTTCCTCATCCTCCTGACAGAACAGTCGGAGCTTCTCACCGTGCAGACTGCAGAGCACCTCAGATTCTATGATGACACCAGCCACTGTCTTCAGCATCTCTGAGTGTTTGCTACACGCCACCTTCACCCCCTCCTCTCCTCTCCTCTCTTCAGACAATCCAGATTTCTGTCTCTCAGCAAATGAGTCAGCAAAATCTTTTAGTGTAAAATTGATACCTGGCATATCTTTAGATGATTTTCTCTTAAAGACGGGACAGTTCTTGTTGTTAGCTTGATCCCAGAACTCAGTCAGACATGTGGAGCAGAAACTGTGGTGGCAGCCCAGAGACACAGGATCTCTGAAAGTGTCTGAGCAGATGTTACAGGTCAGGAAACTTTCCAATTTATCCTCCATTTTGTCTTCAGTGGCTCTGCTGTATTCAGGAATCCCAGTTGAGTCGACCCTTCAGCTTCACTTCTGATCAGGACAGATGGGTCTCGATGTGTTATTCCTTTGTTGCTTTTGGTTAGTTGTTGTGCCAATCTTGCTTCCTTCAACGCTGTATCTTCTCCTCCAGAAAGTGAAAGTACTCTTCTACTCAAGTTGGTCATACTAGAAAGTCTGGTTTTACTGCAACTCTCGGAAGACTGCAGGTCTTCTATCTAAGAAGATGGGGTTTGCTTACATTTACATTTATTCATTTGGCAGACACTTTTATCCAAAGCGACTTACAGCAAGTACAGGGACATTATCCCTGAGGCAAGTAGGATGAAGTGCCTTGCCCAAGGACACAATGTCACATAGCTAAAGCCAGGGCTCAATCTCACAACCTTCCGATCACGAGGCCAACGCCTTAACCCGTTGAGCCATCTGACTCCCCCTTACTAGACAATGGATGTGTCTGTACAAAGACCAGACAGAGAATGGAGATGGGTTCATTTGAACATCTTTTAATTAGACCAAAACAAAAGTTCTCTCTAGAACTTTTCTGCATCTGTCCTAAGAGCAGCATGCCTGGTCACCTGCAGTTCCAGCAGAGATCCACTAGGGAGCGGACCACTCACACCTGAAGCACAAACAAGGAGGGAGCAGATTTGCACACCACTGCTAAATGATGTGATGGCTAACTGTAAAAAAATATATGGACTGTGAAGTTTATATAGGTCATCAGACCTTAGAAACATGTCATAAAAGCGCTACTATACTATTCATTTCACATATATCTATATTCTCAACATAGACCTACTAACACCTGGGTTGAAACTGCTCATTGTAGAGTCAAGTTACCGCATCTTGATGACTGAATAAAAAGGAGTATTTAAGTAACAAAAATGTAACCATGTTTTCAGGACCTTCAGAGATTTGTCCAACTCAAAATACATAGCATCAGGTTGTAGATGAGAAGCAGGGAACACAAACATTGCAGTCAGTTAACAATTTATTTGACCACAGAAATCAAATAACAGATAGAGATACATTCGAGATACAGCAAAGAAACAACAGAGATACAACAGTGATACAGCAGATTGAACAGAGATAAAACAGACCCAGTATGAGGCCGGCCTAGGCCTAGGCCCAAGTCCAACACCTTCATACTGTATGTGACTAAGGTACATGTAGGATCATATTTTACCTGAATTGGACAGCTTGACAAGTTTATCCAAATAATATATTGGGAAACATCTAAAACATGCAGGGCAGTGGGCCCTGAGGACCATGTTTGGGGATCACTGCCCTAACCGAGTGCTCCACATGACTTCCCCGATTGATGCAAGACGCTTTGGATAAAAGCGTCTGCTAAATAAATCAATGTAAATATGGTCACACACAGACCCATCAAAATCGGCATGTTTTGAACCACAGCTGGGTACCACACCGAGAGGGGCGGGGCTTTGGGCGGTGTCTCAACCCCTCCCTCTACAGACGGATCGGTGGATGACGCGAAGAGGGTGCCTTCACGAGCCGTCCTTTCGCAAGAGCAAGGGAGGAGAGTGGTGAAGATGACGACCAATATTCGCTACAAGAGCCGGATCCCGATCAAATCGGGTAAGATCCATCGCTGTGAGATTTGACATATTTGTATTGATGCGGTTGTGGGAAAAGGGTGATTGGTTTCATGCTGCTCTCTGTCGCTCTCTCCTCATGCATCTGGGCGTCGCTGTGTGCGTCCACCTGCGCTTCATCCGACTCAACAATGACCACCAGATGAGAGCACCGAGGTAAGAAACAGGGGTAGCTGTTTTCAATGGAAGAAACTATGCAAATGGAAGCATCCTAATGCAAGTGCACGTGGGGCATGCACGCGGCAACAGCAACGTTTACCTTTCCAAACCGGGCTATCAAATGTCACACAGACATGCTTGATTTCAACATAGTCGTTCATCGATGCTCGTTTTTACATATGAGCTGTTTTGGAATCGTCATCACCAAGATGCCCTGGTAGACCCGGTTACCATGCCATCACATCACTAGCGTCGATGAGCATGGAAATAACCCCCGGGATTATATTCATAACCATATTCGGGCGCTTGTTGGAACTTGGACAGCACAGAGGATGCGCACGCATCCGAATGGTACCCAAAGGCTCGCTCTCATCCCCCATCCTCTGGCGCGTGCCCTCATCCTCTTATAGCCCTGGACCGACCTGCTTCCGTTCGAAAGAACGATGTCTCTTGGACGGTTTGCACGAAAGACAGGGCGGTTTACGTCATTCGGTAAAAAGCATCAAGCTTCCTGGTGTCGGTCTAGGAACCTTTAATTAAACTGCGGATGGGCGGTGTAGTGTGTTTGATACAAAGACATGACCAGTAGAATATCGCATATGCCCGGTAAAATGTCAAATGAGCTGTGATCCATAGACACTGCAGGGTCATGCATTTAAAGGCCAGTTGCTAGAAACATTATCCTTCATGGGAGGGCTGGAGGACCCGGTTTGCATTTGGCTCTCTGTCAAAGAGACAATGACAAGACGAGGGTATGTGTGTGCGTACGTGTGTACTGTGTGTTGGTGTGTGTGTATGTATGTGTGTACTGTGTGTGTGGGTGCGTATGTAATGTGTGTGTGTTTGTGCGCATAGGCCTCTGGTAGGGTCTCCAGTTCTCCTGGGGTGGTGCGTTTGCGTGCGTAGACACATGTATCTATTGCGCGTGTGTGGTTTTTGTGCGTGTTTGCACATGGATGTGTGTGCGCAGGCCTGTAGTGCAGTGTGGTGACCTGAGAGTCACATTCCTCTGAGGATCTCCTGTCTTGGAGAGTCCAAGCAAACCCAATCTTAATCTGGGATTTTCCGCTCTGGATTATTATTGCTGCTGTGTTGTTGGTGCTTGTGTGTGTGTTTAGTACTGTATGCTGATGATGTCACAGCTACAGTTATGAATCTGTAGCAGGCGCTGAACCGTTACCATTCGCTCAAACACCCACGCTCTCGCACATTTTCGCAGTACACCCTGCATCCTTTTTGAGTCACACTCTCTCACATACACGCTTTCGCGCTTTGACACACACACACACACACATACACACACATTCACTATCTGACTGTATGGTGTCAAGGGAGAGAAGTGGTTGTGGAAGGGTAAGAGCGGGGGAGGAAGAGAGGGATGTAAAATAGAGTAAAGTAGCTACCAGGTTAGGCTACATCACCAAACTGGTTAGCCACACCAGGGCTAGACAGTTGCGCTGACTGGTTGCCTAGCAACAACGTCCCCTGCGTTCTGATCTCTCGTCTGAGAAACATCACATTACATCATACCCAGCATCCTTTGCGGCGGTGACAGGCCACGCGTAGGCAGGGGGCTGGCGGGGGCGGGTGGGTCACTCACACACCCTGGTTTCTATGGTTACTGTTTGAACGTGAGTGCTGATTTTAAGTCTCTCCCACTACCAGCTAAGTGACCAGTTAGACCAGCGATGTCAGTTTGAGGTCCCATCCATCCAACTAGACCTCCTCAACCCAGTCGACCAATGAAAAGCGACCAGCTGACCAAGTCCGAGAAAATACATTCTAGTTCTGAAAGCGCTGCACCTTTTTATATCCTAGTGGTTGTGTAACACTTCATCAATGTTTGGTGGTGGATCTTTCTTCCACCCAGACAAACAGATGTCTTGTAGGTACATCTGCCCCTCAACTCTGAGCAGTCGTCCACTACCCCACCCTCCACACACACACTCACACACCCCCCCCTCCCACACACACGCATAGACTCTGACACACACAGACTCACACCCCCCCCCACACACCCCCACTCGCAGCCACACTTGGCCCCCTGACCCCCTCCTGTGGGGGAGCAGCTGTGGGGCCAGAATGGGCACCCCCGCCCCCCCCAGGGCGAGCTGGTGTCTGCAGGGGGGTGGCCAACCCAAGAGAAAGAGTGACTGCAGTCATCATTAGATTTAGCTTAGCTACAAACACCAGGATAGCTGTGCTGCGAGCGATGGCGTCTGCTCTTATCGGAGGCCTCCAGGTGTTCCGGCCGTGCAGCTTGTTCTCGGGTACGCGTCGCAATGTCATACTCTAAGCATGCTCACAATGCCAGTCATCCAGTAGAGCAGTGGTTCTCAATTCCGGTCCTCAGGGCCCACTGTCCTGCATGTTTTCGATGTTTCCCTGCTCCAACACACCTGATTCAATTGAATGAGTCACTATGAAGCTCAGCAGAAGCCTGATAATTACACTTCATTTGAATCAGGTGTGTTGGAAGGGGGAAACATCTAAAACATGCAGGACAGTGGGCCCTGAGGACCAGGATTGAGAACCACTGCAGTAGAGCATGTGTGTGTGTGAAAGAGAGTTTGTTTCTACGTTTGGGTGTTTGTGTATAACTTCACGTTAGAGCAGGTTGATCTCTCCTCTCCTGCCCCAGGTCTTCCACTCCTGTTCTCCTGTATAGAATGTTCTGCCCCCTCCTTCCTACCCCCCATCCCTCACACACACTGTGGTATTATGTTATCTTAGAAAGGGATGCTTTTATTCCGGACCTTTATTAGAGTAACTTGACACACACGTCGGCCTCTTGTGCTTCTGCAACCCACGCAGCTCTCCCTGGTTCAGAAATAACCCAGGCCTGACCCATATTCCTCTCCTCCAAGCCTACTTCTTAAACAGTTTGGGGGCGACCTTGATGAATTTAGGATTATACGTTGTTTCAAGGGGAGTTTTACAGCACAGATCCAGTGAACTGGATGACACCGAGTGCTTTACTTCCTCCACCAACATGTCACGTCAACATGGACGGATCTCCGAACTAGACTGTGTAATCCGAGGTTTTTCCATTTTTATGACGTTTCAGAAGTCATTTAGGAAACCATTTTGGTTCCTGTCAGGTGGAACCAGTTTACTGGTAGAATGTTGTAGTTCTAATGTTCTAACCTGTAGTGTTTTAACATGTCCGTGTAGACCCTCATTCGTCCAGGAATATTTCATTGTAGAAAAGGTTTCAGAGAAAGTCATCTGGGCAATGTTTTCGCAAAGATGATGGTTCACTCCCATGCGGAAGTCATTCGGAAGTCAGAATGACTTCCAGATGGGTTTCAGCATGTTTGATTTTGAAAACGGTGTCCAGATGACTACCTTTGAAACCTTTCCCACAGTGTTTTAACATGTAAATTACGTCAGGTTGAGTTCCCCCTCCACGCCTCAGTGCTGTGATGACATGCACGGTTTGGCGTGTCCCTTGTGTCGCCGCTGCTGGAGTATCTCTCAGCCCGTGTGACACCAGGACCTCAGTACCCTCCACGGGGTGTCTCTCAGATGCTAAATGCTAACGCTACACCAGCCCACTCCCCCCCCCACCCCCCTCCAACCCTATGTGAGAACCCATTGTGAAGGAGTGGGCAGACGTTTACGCTAAGCTACGCTAGCCAAGAGCCCTTCCCTGCAGCGGCCTATTGTTGCCAGAGCAATTACACGCTGTTGCATTAGCATGCTAAAGAATGCGTCTCTCACATCCTTCAAAAGAGCAAGCTGTAAGGGGACAGGGGTGGGGGAGATGAGGGTTAAAGGTCCGCATCTCTTTCAGTCCCTCTTCTCAACGCCAGTGTTTCTTTTCTGTCACACCTCCTCCCTTCTCTCTGTCTCACCCCCCTCCCCCCATCTCGAAATCCATCTTCTCGCCTACTCACCCTCTCTCCACCATCTCTTCCGTCCTTCCGGTCTGGTTTCTCTTCACCGTGTCAGCGCCCAGACGCCCATCAGTCAGCCATTGGAGGTTAATGATGTGGATACTGCTGCTGTGTGGCTCTGCCATGGTCTGGCTGCTCGGAGAAGGTCACTCCTCTCCACTCTGTCTCCCAGAGGACAGCCAGGCTCTTTGGCTCCTTGGCCTTGCCAGCTCTCTGGTGTGTGTGGTGCGTGGGTGTGCAAGTCGGCTGGTATGAGCGTATTCATCCCTCGTGATTTGTTTGTGCGAGTGTGGGTGTGTGTGTTCATGTCTTGCTCTTAGTAATAGGCATGGAGTTTACTGCTGTGGCCTTTTCAGAAGCTCTTCCTGAAAGGCCACAGCAGTGACATATGACTGGAGCAACATCCCAGCAGGACATGGGGCTGGCTGAACAGGGTCTGGGTCTAGCTAACTGGGCTATGAACAGCCTCTGACAGGCCCTCTCTCCACTGCCAACTCAATTCTGGTTCTGGGCTGTTTCTGGTGTTGGTTGGCACTTGGATCAGCTTGCGAACCTTCTAAGAAACTCTCTTATGTTAGTTATTTCGCAGACGCTCTTATCCAGAGCAACTTACAGCAAGTACAGGGACATTCCCCCTGAGGCTAGTGCAGGGGTGTCAAACTCGTGCCATCGCGGGCCAAGAGGGTGCAGGTTTTCGCGTCAACCAACCCCCTACACCAACTGATTTCACCAACGCGTTTCTCCACTTAGTGAAATCAAACTCGTTATTGATATCAGCTGGTGTAGGGGCTTGGTTGACGCGAAAACCTGCACCCTCTTGGCCCGCGATGGCACGAGTTTGACACCCCTGGGCTAGTGCCTTACCCAAGGACACAACGTCATGTTGGCCCAGCCAGGGTTCGAACCATGGAACTTCTGATTACAAGCCCAGCACCCTCACCGCTCAGCCACCTGACTCTTTTGCCAACGTCATTTTGTCAGTGTACAAGTTTGTAAATGTCTCAGCTTTCCAATGCTATTGCATTGCTATTGCAATGCTATTGTGTCTAATCGCAGTGTTTGTTGAAAGTCTCGCTCCTGGCATTTGCAGGCCTACAGGCCTCACAATCTCCTACAAGGAGACAGCTCATCTCCTTCATGGACCACAGTTTAGATTTCACATCCATGCTGGTGCTGTAGCCAAAGCCAATCCATGGACGCTCTTCCCTGAAGCTCTGCTGTTTTTTTAATTGGCCGTCACAAATTCAGTTGGTCTAGAGTTGGTTATGATACCACCTCAGAATCCTGACGTAAGAAGAGCGGTTTTAGGCGAGTTCCAAGGTGATGATGCTCTGGAACCAGTTATCCTGGCCTCAAACTGGTTTCTTCGCTATCGAAACCCGAATCATTGGTTGGAGATTGGGCACTGGCTGTGAACCAGAGCTTCCATCGCACCAAAAGGGTGCGAGACTCACACACATTATTACACACACACACACACACACACACTCACTAATACATGCACATACACACTCACACACACAGATTTATTCACCGTATGAGAGAATCGTTTGGCTGTTATTCCAGAATAGAGATGATTGCAACCGATAGACCGACAGGAGATAGCTAATACACTGTGTTTGTTTGATGGGTGATGCGATCTCTAAGCCACGGCTTATCTGCATCTAGAACATTCTCTGTTGGATATTGGACAGACTTGAAATATAGTTGTGATTGTGTCAGTGTGTGTGAATGTGTTTCTGCGAGATATGCAGGTGACACCACCAATGAGATGGGAGGACAGCTGGCTAATGAGAGACGTGGGAGGACCCTGAAGGGGTCTTTTGTGATGTCACTCCAGGACATCTGCTCTATTATTTAAACACTCTTTTCTCACACACATATGCGCACACGCACACACACACACACACACACACTGTGCTCCATCTTTCTCCATTGATCCATCCGTTGGTCCCTCACCCTCACTCTACCCCACCCTTCTCCCCCTCCTCCCTGGGTTGTCCTCTTGTCCCTGTAACCCTCTGTCACCCTCCTGTGGCCGAGATTGGAACTAGATCAGACCATCAGACCAGAGCTGGTGTGGAAACCCCGTGACTGTATCCACGTAGCCTGGTCTTTAAACCAATATGACCCCCGTCTTTCTTTCTCTCTCTCCCCGATCCTCTTTCTTGTGTTAACCCTCCCTCCCTCTCCTCCCTCCCTCTCTCTCGCTCACTGACAAACCCCGCATCTGGTGGTAATTGTGTGCCTGCTTAAGTGCTCTCATGGTCTTCTCTTCGTGCATTTCCACTGCAACGTCTTTACAGCTGGGCCTCTCACAAGCCAGCAAGCTGTTTGTTCTTTAATATGCCGTCTAGACATGGGCAAGCCTTGTATTCGCTGTGAAAATACACAACACACATGGTCAAACCTTGTACTCACTGTAAAAATACACAAACACACACACATGGGCAAGCCTGGTATTCACTGTGAAAATACACAAACACACACACACACATACACACACACACGGGCAAGCCTTGTATTTACTGTGAAAATACAAAAACACACATATGGGCAAGCCTTCTATTCACACCAACAATACAAAAACGTACCCTCGTCCAAACACACACACACACACACACTCACACACACTGAGCTAAAAGGCTACTTAAGTGACAGAGTCTTCCTGCTTTGTTAAGTTCTCTGTCGAATGGGAGTTAAGGTGACAGGTCCACACAGGAACCCAAGATTCTTCCAGGGTTAGATTCAGGGTCGCCCGTGTCCAATCCTTTGGCCTCTTTTTCATATTGGGAAATGTGAATGTTTTTTTGTTTATGTGTGTCTTTTACGTTCTTTAACGTGTAACGTGTGTGTGCACACTTGTGTGTGTGTGTGTGCGTGCGTCTGACTGGTGGCTGACTACTAAAAGCTTTATTTTTCTAGCTGGGAAGAGAGGGGGAGGAACTGCCGGATGAATGAATGAGAGTATTTCATTCCTCCGCCCGTCTTCTCTTTCCTTCCTCGCTTCCTCCCCTAAATTACTACCTCTCTCTACCTCACTCACCACTTTCCATCGCTCGCTAGCTCGCTCTCTCTGTCTCTCTGGCTCTGTATTTAGTTATCTCTCTACCTCTGTTTTTCTATCCGTCGCTCTATTTTGCCTGTACCTGTCTGTACAAGTAGTAGTGTTCCACCGCAGGGCTGAAAGCAAAGCAAAGAGACATAGAGACACACAGAGAGAGAGAGAGAGAGAGGGAGACAGGCAGAGAAAGAGAGACAGGTATACGGCAAGAGAGACAGAGAGAGCTAGCAAGAGAGAGAGAGAGAGAAGGAACATAGACGTAGTGAGGAAGAAAACAGGAAAGAGGAGTGTGTGTGTGCGTGTGCGTTCAGGGCTGGTGTGGCAGGGAGGAGCAGGAGTCTTAAGAGGCGTCGTCACGGCCACAGCTGAACGGCAGAGTCTTTCTGACAGCTGGAGGAGGTGGTCCTGTCACAGTCCACTGGACTGTCTTCTACCGCTCTGGTCCTCCTGCACTCCACTGATCTTGTACCTGGATTCCTTAGTCCTGTCCTGGTCCTGGGTCTGGTCCTGGTCCTGGGTCTTGTCTCGGTTCTAGTCTGGTCTGGTCTGGTATGGATGCCATCATGCTCCAGGAGAAGTTGGTGGAGCGTCTTTTGTGCCCCAGAGTGAGGACAGCCCGACAGAAGGTAAAGAGGGATGGGGGAGAGAGGGATGGGGGAGAGAGGGATGGGGGAGAGGGTGAGAGGGATGGGGGAGAGAGGGATGGGGGAGAGGGTGAGAGGGATGGGGAAGAGGAGAGAGGGGTTGCAGAGATGGATGGGGGAGAGGGAGAGAGGGGTGGAGGAGAGGGAGAGAGGGGTGGGGGAGAGGGAGAGAGGAGAGGGAGAGATGGATGGGGAGAGGGAAAGAGGGATGGGGCAGGGGAAAGGGGTGGGGGAGAGGGAAAGAGTGGTAGGGGAGAGAGGGATGGGGGAGAGGGAAAGAGTGGTAGGGGAGAGAGGGATGGGGGAGAGGGAAAGAGTGGTAGGGGAGAGAGGGATGGGGGAGAGGGAAAGAGTGGTAGGGGAGAGAGGGATGGGGGAGAGGGAAAGAGTGGTAGGGGAGAGAGGGATGGGGGAGAGGGAAAGAGTGGTAGGGGAGAGAGGGATGGGGAGAGGGAAAGAAGGGTGGGGAGAGAGGGATGGGGGAGAGGGAAAGAGTGGTAGGGGAGAGAGGGATGGGGGAGAGGGAAAGAGTGGTAGGGGAGAGAGGGATGGGGGAGAGGGAAAGAGTGGTAGGGGAGAGAGGGATGGGGAGAGAGAAAGAAGGGTGGGGAGAGAGGGATGGGGGAGAGGGAAAGAGTGGTAGGGGAGAGAGGGATGGGGGAGAGGGAAAGAGTGGTAGGGGAGAGAGGGATGGGGGAGAGGGAAAGAGTGGTAGGGGAGAGAGGGATGGGGGAGAGGGAAAGAGTGGTAGGGGAGAGAGGGATGGGGGAGAGGGAAAGAGTGGTAGGGGAGAGAGGGATGGGGGAGAGGGAAAGAAGGGTGGGGAGAGAGGGATGGGGGAGAGGGAAAGAGTGGTAGGGGAGAGAGGGATGGGGGAGAGGGAAAGAGTGGTAGGGGAGAGAGGGATGGGGAGAGAGAAAGAAGGGTGGGGAGAGAGGGATGGGGGAGAGGGAAAGAGTGGTAGGGGAGAGAGGGATGGGGAGAGGGAAAGAAGGGTGGGGAGAGAGGGATGGGGGAGAGGGAAAGAGTGGTAGGGGAGAGAGGGATGGGGGAGAGGGAAAGAGTGGTAGGGGAGAGAGGGATGGGGGAGAGGGAAAGAGTGGTAGGGGAGAGATGGATGGGGAGAGAGAAAGAAGGGTGGGGAGAGAGGGATGGGGGAGAGGGAAAGAGTGGTAGGGGAGAGAGGGATGGGGGAGAGGGAAAGAGTGGTAGGGGAGAGAGGGATGGGGAGAGAGAAAGAAGGGTGGGGAGAGGGATGGAGGTTCAAGTGGCCAGACAGTGATTTGGATTCATAGAGGAGTCGTTTACCATACATGGGGGTAAATGGCAAGCTGTGATAGAAACTCACAGGTTCTCATGAACTGTGTCGTCAGATTTCATGAATCCTGTGTTCTGCCTGCTGGTGTGTGTGTGTGAGAGAGAGCGTGTGAAAGAAAGCGTGTGACAGAGCTTGCACACCCTAGTGTGTTCGAATGCTTGTGTGAAAGCTCATTGATCGGCAGGTTTCTCCATTTTCTGCCTGCAGGCCTTGCCTCGCCTGGCTCTGGCTCCCACTGGAATAACATGGGTGTGTGTGCCTCTGAGTGTGTGTTTGTGTGATACTTAGTTGGCATGCGTTTGTGGTTTGTCTCTCTCTGCCCCAGGGGCTGTCGGATATGTGGATGACAAGTTATGACAGCGTCTCAGGACCCTGGCTGTGTGAGAGAGCTCAGAGTGTGTTTAGAGAGTGAATGAGCCTTTCAGGACTGGTCAATAAGGCACTGTCACTACTCTGCTGCTAGCCTGCCAGTGGTCGACTGAGCTGGTGTGGGTGTGTGTGTGTGTGTGTGTGTGTGTGTGTGTGTAAGGTTGCACCCAGCAGCATTGCAGTATTACAGTAAGAGATTGGTCCCTCACTGAATTGCTCCTTCCAAGGTTTCTTCCATTTTTTTGTTCCTAGTGAGTTTTTCTGGGAGTTTTTCCTTGTCTTCCTTGAGGGTTTAGGTTGGTTGAGGGGCAGTTCTATGGGCATATGTGAAGCCCTCTGTGACATTGCTTGTAAAAAGGGCCATACAAATAAATGTTGATTTGATTTGATTTGATTGGTCTCAAATGGTACTGTGTGTGCGCTCGTGCGTGTGTGTACGGTACATAGCATCTGTCCAGTAGGAGAATCCCAATTGGCCTTCTCAGCAATCCTGTGACATGCTATGAATGCACTTTCTGCGGTTCTATCAATAGTATTAACCTGACAAACAATGCAGAGTGTCAGAATCAGAATCTATTTTATTCACTCTGCAGGATATACAAACACAGAATTTACTTTGGCAGGAAAGAGCAAACATAGAACAGAAATGTAACATAATAATAAGGGTAAAGCAGAATAGAAAATATAATGTAAAATACAAATTAGATACAAATAAGATCAAAGTAAAAGTGGGCACTAGCTGTACAGATGGGGGGGGATATAACTATAGTAAGTGAGTGTAGAGAAGAATGGGTATATATAGTACGGGGGGTACCAAGGTTCTTGAGTGTTGTAATGGTGGAACCGAATCCAGGGTTATCAAGTCAAATCACATCCATTTTATACAGAGCGTTGCGGGTGATGGATCGATTCATCACAAAAGCATGACAAGATTGTAGCTTTTGTCCTTTCCTGCTTACACTTACCTGCTTGTTTTTGACATTGCTTTCTCCTCTCCTTCTCTGCTCTGCCTATTTCCCTCTCCCCCCCCCCCCGTACTCCACCCCTCCCTCTCTATCTCTCTCTCTCTCTCTCTCTCTCTCCACAGGAGAAGCAGTATGTAGGCTTTGCCACGCTGCCTAACCAGGTCCACAGGAAATCTGTCAAGAAGGGATTTGACTTCACTCTCATGGTTGCAGGTCAGTGTTTGTGTACGTGTATGTGTGTGTTCAAAGGAAAGCAACATTACGAAATACTACTGTGTGTGTTCAATACGAAAGGAATACACGACTGAAACAAACACACCAATAGTCAAGTGTGTGTGTGTGTGTGTCACAGGGGAGTCTGGTATGGGTAAATCCACCTTGGTGAACAGCCTGTTCCTGACAGACCTGTACAAGGACAGGAAGCTGCTCAATGCTGAAGGTGAGTGACAGCTGTGGGAAGACCCAGGGTCAATACAGTCATGTCCCACCCCTCCTCCCTCAGCACTTTGGGGTCATGCTTAACCCTCTTCCTCTTGTTCCATGCTCCTCTCCTCTTTCCCATTCCTTTCTTCACTTGTTTTTCTTCGTCCTTCTTCTCCTTTTCCCCGCCTCCTCCCCTCTCCTCCTCCTCTCCCCTCCGGAACAGAGCGGATTAACCAGACGGTGGAGATCATTAAACACACTGTTGACATCGAGGAGAAAGGAGTGAAGCTCAAACTCACCATTGTGGACACTCCTGGGTTTGGAGATGCTGTCAACAACAATGAGTGGTGAGCTGATTGTCCTGGTCCTGGTTCTGGTCCTAGATCTGGTCATGGTCCTGGTTCTGGTCCTAGATCAGGTTCTGGTCCTAGATCTGGTCCTAGATCTGCTCCTGGTTGTGGTCCTAGATCTGGTTCTGGTCCTAGATCAGGTTCTGGTCCTAGATCTGGTCCTAGATCTGGTCCTGGATCTGGTCCTGGTTCTGGTCCTAGATCTGGTCATGGTCCTGGTTCTGGTCCTAGATCAGGTTCTGGTCCTAGATCTGGTCCTAGATCTGGTCCTGGTTCTGGTCCTAGATCTGGTCATGGTCCTGGTTCTGGTCCTAGATCAGATTCTGGTCCTAGATCTGGTCCTGGTTCTGGTCCAAATATCTGGTTCTGGTCCTGGTTCTGTCCTAGATATGGTTCTGGTCCAGGTTCTATATCCGGTCATGGTTCTGGTCCTAGATCTGGTTCCCGTCTTGGTCCTAGATCTGGTCCTGGTTCTGTTTCTAGATTTGGTTCTAGTCCTGGTTCTAGATGTGATCCCGGTTCTGGTCCTATATCTGGTTCTGGTCTTGGTCCAAGATTTGGTCCTGGTTCTGGTCCTGGATCTAGTCCTGGTTCTGGTTCCATACTGTTCATAGCTCGTGGTTCTTGTTTAATAGCAAGGTTTGCCTCATGTGTGTGTGTGTGTCCCCCAGCTGGAAGCCCATAACAGACTACATAGACCAGCAGTTTGAGCAGTACTTCAGAGATGAGAGCGGCCTGAACAGGAAGAACATCCAGGACAACCGCGTTCACTGCTGCCTGTACTTTATACCTCCCTTCGGACACGGGTGAGAAGGCGTCATTTCGTCAGCGCCTGTTTGTGGCGGTTGCCGTACCCCTCCCCCCCCCTCCACCTCCCCCCCGCTCCCCCCCCCGCATGCAAGGGTGCGTCGCATCCCCCCCGACCGAACAAACGTTTCCTCTTCCGCACACTTGCACGTAATTGCGTGCCCTGACCTACATGCGGAAGAATGTGCTGCCGGAAGGTGATTTTCCGGAGGTGTGAAGCTTAGAGGGGTGTTAACACTGTAAACACTGTTATTAACCCCCCCCCCCCCCCTCCCCCAAACCTACCACCACTCACCACCGCCCACCACCTCTCACCCCCCACACCACCACACCTTACCCCGTCCCATCCACCACCCCTCCCCCCACCGACCACCTCTCACCCCCCCATACCACCACAGCTTACCCCCTCCCAACCATCACCACCCCCACCGACCACCTCTCACCCCCCATACCACCACAGCTTACGCCCTCCCAACCATCACCACCCCCACCGACCACCTCCCACCCCCCACCACCAACCGCCTACCCCCTCCCAGGGTGAGAGTCCAAAAGCCAGCTAAAGAGATCATCTTTTATACCAGGGATCGGTACAAACAAAACATCCATAAACATGAGTAACTGTTGCAAAACTCCACGCCACAAGCGGGCAAAACCATATGCCCTTCCGGAGTCAACACTTCCCACTACCCATCTCCCCCTGGCTCTTATAGCTGAGCCAAACAGCGCCACCCAGTGTCCAGCCTTAACCAATACAATTACATTTCAATTTAGTTATTTGGCAGATGCTCTTATCCAGCGTGACTTAATGCAAGTACAGGGACATTTCCCCATGAGGCAAGTAGGGTGAAGTTCCTTGCCCAAGGACACAACGTCATGTTTGTGGATTGAAACCGGGAACCTTCTGACTCCCTTACCTCTTTGCCACCTGACTCTACATATTTGTCTCATACAATGTGTGTGAGTGTGTGTTTGTATAAATGTGCGTCTGTAAAATATGTGTGTGTGTCTGTATAATATGTGTGCCTGTATAATATGTGTGTGTGTCTGTATAATATGTGTGCCTGTATAAAATGTGTGTGTGTTTGTATAAATGTGCGTCTGTAACATATGTGTGTGTGTATAATATGTGTGTGTGTCTGTATAATATGTGTGTCTGTATAAAATTTGTGTGTGTGTATAATATGTGTATGTGTGTGTCTGTATAATATGTGTCTGTATAAAATGTGTGTGTGTGTGTATAATATGTGTATGTGTGTGTCTGTATAATATGTGTGTCTGTATAAAATGTGTGTGTGTGTGCATAATATGTGTGTGTGTGTGTCTTCAGGCTGCGGCCGGTCGACGTGGAGTTCATGAAGGCTCTTCATGAGAAGGTCAACGTGGTCCCTCTTATCGCCAAGGCGGACTGTCTCACTCCCAACGAGATCAAGAGGCTGAAAGACAGAGTGAGTTCTCCCTGACCCCCGACCCTGACCTCACTCCTGCTGTGACCCCCGACCCTGACCTCACTCCTGCTGTGACCCTCGACCCTGACCTCACTCCTGCTGTGACCCCCGACCCTGACCTCACTCCTGCTGTGACCCCCGACCCTGACCTCACTCCTGCTGTGACCCCTGACCCTGACCTCACTCCTGCTGTGACCCCCGACCCTGACCTCACTCCTGCTGTGACCCCCGACCCTGACCTCACTCCTGCTGTGACCCCCGACCCTGACCTCACTCCTGCTGTGACCCCCGACCCTGACCTCACTCCTGCTGTGACCCCCGACCCTGACCTCACTCCTGCTGTGACCCCCGACCCTGACCTCACTCCTGCTGTGACCCCTGACCCTGACCTCACTCCTGCTGTGACCCCCGGCCCTGACCTCACTCCTGCTGTGACCCTCGACCCTGACCTCACTCCTGCTGTGACCCCTGACCCTGACCTCACTCCTTCTGTGACCCTCGACCCTGACCTCACTCCTGCTGTGACCCTCGACCCTGACCTCACTCCTGCTGTGACCCCTGACCCTGACCTCACTCCTGCTGTGACCCTCGACCCTGACCTCACTCCTGCTGTGACCCCTGACCCTGACCTCACTCCTTCTGTGACTCCTGACCCTGACCTCACTCCTGCTGTGACCCCCGACCCCAACCTAATCCCTGCTGTGACCCCTGACCCATGTCCCCCAAATCCTCCCCTGATCCAGATGTATGAGAACGGGATGTGCTTGAACCCACAGCGTGGGCCAAGGTACAGCGATGGAACTTAAGTGCTAACATGCAGTTAACATGAGTGTGTGTGTGTGTGTGTGTGTAGGTTCGTGAGGAGATTGAGAAGTTTGGCATCAAGGTGTACCAGTTCCCAGAATGTGACTCTGATGAGGATGAAGAGTTTAAACAGCTGGACAAGGAGCTAAAGGTGAGACATAGGGTTTACCTGTGTGTGTGTGTGTGTGCGTGTGTGTATTCAACAATAAAACAAAGATTCTAATTTTGTGTTCCCTGCCGTGTGCATGTCGTGTGTGTGTCATGTGTGTTTGTGTGCCTGTTTGTGTGTGTGTGTGTGTGTGTGTGGCTGTGCCTGTGTGTGTGTGTGCTTGTGTGTGTGTGCCTGTACCTATGTGTGTGTGCCTGTGTGTGTATGCAGGAATGCGCTCCGTTTGCTGTGATCGGCAGCAACACGGTGGTGGAGGCTCGAGGTCAGCGTGTCCGAGGACGTCTTTACCCCTGGGGCATTGTAGAGGGTGAGGAACACACCCCTCCATCTCTACTGCAGCACACACACACACACACACATCCACCTCTACTGTATCACACACACACATCCACCTCTACTGTAGCGCACACATACCCCCATCACCTCTACTAGCACACACACACATCTCCAACTCTACTGTAGGACACACACACACATCCACCTCTAATGTAACACACACACACACACACCACCCCACCATCTGTACTGTAGCACACACACCACCACCACCTTTACTGTAGCACACACACACACACACCACCCCACCATCTGTACTGTAGCACACACACCACCACCACCTTTACTGTATCACACACACACATCCACCTCTACTGTAGCGCACACATACCCCTATCACCTCTACTAGCACACACACACATCTCCAACTCTACTGTAGGACACACACACACATCCACCTCTAATGTAACACACACACACCACCCCACCATCTGTACTGTAGCACACACACCACCACCACCTTTACTGTAGCACACACACACTTCCACCTCCATGACATTAAAGTGATGATGATGATGATGATGATGATGATGATGATGATGATGATGATGATGATGATGATGATGATGTTCTCTGTCCTCCCCAGTGGAGAACCAGTCCCACTGTGACTTTGTGAAGCTGCGGAACATGTTGATCCGGTCCCACATGCACGACCTGAAAGATGTGACCTGTGATGTGCACTACGAGAACTACAGGGCCCAGTGCATCCAGGAAATGACTAGGTGTGTGTGTGTGTGTGACATAGAAAAAGCTGGGAAAGAACATGGAGAATTAATTTTCAAGACGAAGCATCGAGAATCTAGTGGTGTTATTCCCGCTTATTCCCGTTAGGGGTCACAGGTGACTGGAGCCTTTCCCAGTTACTTTCGGGCCTTAGGCGGGGTACACCCTGGACTGGGGCCAGCTAGTCACAGGGCTGTCGACAGTTACAGACAACATAGAGCAACCATTCACTCTCACAGTCATTCACCAGGGGCAATTTCCACAGAGTCCAATTAACCTACCACATGCATGACTTATGCATGAATATTATATGTCCTAACTTGACCTTCCTTTCACCTTCTTTTCCTCCTTTTCCCTCCTCCTCTCTTTCGTTCCTCCCTCCTCCCCTCCTCGCTTCCTCGACCCACAGTAAACTGACACAGGACAACCGTGTGGACAGCCCCACCCCCTTCCTGCCCCTGTCCACTCCCGACGTGGAGACGGAGAGGCTCATCAAGATGAAAGATGAGGAGGTGAACATTCAGGAGCCCTCCCGACCAACACGCGCGCGCACACACTCACTCACGTGCACGCGCATTCCCGTGCACACGCTCACTCACGTGCACACGCTCACTCACGTGCACACACTCGCTCACGTGCACACGATCACTCGCGCGCGCTCCCATGTACCCATGTACACACTCTCACACACAGACACACCCTCACACACTCACATACACACCCTCAACCACACAATCCTTCACCCAGACGCACACTCACTCGCACCCCCCGCACTCGCTTATGCACTCAGTCACTCCCGCATACGCGCAAGTACACACTCTCACACAAACTCACACACTCTCACATACACCCTCACACACACTCAGTCACTCACGCCTATCCTAAACTCACACGCAATCACGCACACATTCGCACACTCAGGACGGACAGGAGTACGTTTGTGAATGTGCTTCAGGTGGCCTTGCGATGTCTACCAGCGCTGAGAAGTGTACTAACTCTCCCCCTGCTCCTCTCTCCCTCCAGCTGAAGAGGATGCAGGAAATGCTGAACAAGATGCAGCAGCAGATTCACGACAAAGAGTGATTCCACCCTGACGATTCCCAGAGCAGGTTCAGGCTGCAGTGACACCTGCTGGCCAGCCCCTGAACTACACCCAGACTGTCTGACGTTGAATGCAACGAACACATCACAGTCAAATGTACCAACATGTTACTGATATACTCTGTGTAGGGACACACTCATGGCTGTGAATTCATCTGTCTGATGCTTTGTATATTTTGTCGCCTCAATACTAGTATGTTTTTTGTTTGTTTTTTACAACTTTTGTGTGTCCGTTTGAGAGCCCTTTTCTTATTGGTAACAATCCTAATATGATGTTATTATGAACCATTGTAACCTTGTAATTTAACTGACAGCTTAATCGTATCTAATTTATGAATATGATGATGAATCTTTTAGGGTATTGTGCCAGGGTATACGCAAAGCAATTGTTTTTGCAGCTTGATATCTGTGGGTAGATATTCCTTTTTATTCATGTTGAACGTGCATATCTGTTTGTGTTTAGTGTTTTCCTCTGATTGATGTTCAAAAAGACTGTTTCTGTCCTTGAGGGCACGTTGTTATGTATTTTTGCTGAACTGTAAATATATACATGAACTCTTTTAAAGATTTTGCGATGTTTGGGCATGAGCTAAAAATTGGACTCTTTTTCAGAACATATTCTGCATTCGCTGGCAACGTTGGAAATGCACTTAATGCCAGTTGCTGGCTGCTGAATTCAGGTTCTTTGCTATAATGAGAGGGTAGCTATGTGCGCTGGGTCTCTGTACTGTGAGTGTTGCATGTAGGAGCATGCTAGGGTTCCTTATAACTGCAGCTAGAGATGTCTGTCTCTGTCGTAGAGATCTCTGTCTGCTGTCAACACTCTGGCCTCTGGCTTGCTGGCCTCTGCTTGGCTGGCTTCTACTGGCCTCTGGCTGGCTGGCTGGCCTCTACTGGCCTCTGGCTGGCTGGCTTCTACTGGCCTCTGGCTGGCTGGGTGGCCCCTACTGGCCTCTGGCTGGCCTCTACTGGCCTCTGGCTGGCTGGTTGGCTGGCCTCTGGCTGGCTGGTTGGCTGGCCTCTGGCTGGTCTCTGCTGGCCTATGCTGGCCTCTGGCTGGCTGGCTGGCTGGCTGGTTGGCTGGCCTCTGGCTGGCCTCTGGTTGGCCTATGCTGGCCTCTGGCTGGCTGGTTGGCTGGCCTCTGGCTGGCTGATTGGCTGGCCTCTGGATGGCTGGTTGGCCTCTGGCTGGCCTCTGGCTGGCTGGCTTCTGCTGACCTCCACTGGCCTCTGGCTGGCTGGTTGGCCTCTGGCTGGCCACTGGCTGGCTGAATGGCTTCTGCTGACCTCCACTGGCCTCTGGCTGGCTACTGCTGACCTCCACTGGCCTCTGGCTTGCTCGCTGGCCTCTGGCCGGCCTCTGCTTCAGACGCTCTGCCAGACGGCTCTTGGCTGGTATCAAAGCTTGGGCTCAAAAGGGCAAATGATGGCAATTAAAAATCCTAAGCATGAGCTGTTTACAGTAGGGGGAGGTCCTGTATGTGTGTGTATGTATGTGTGTGTGATAGAGAGAGACAGAGAGAAAGAAAGGAAGAATGATAGACTTGTGAGTGTGTGTAGATCTGTGTGTGTGCGTGTGTGCTAACAAATGTGCCTGACCTACGTTTTTCTGACTTTGGGGCGTGTGTTTGTGTCTCTGTGACGTTTGCACCTGGGTCTCCCAGCTCTGCCGACAGTCTCCTGGTCATGTTGTTGCTTTCTACTGCGCTGTGACTGAAACCTAAACCCAGGTCATAATAAGGACAAATAAACAGACTTGGTTCATCTTCAAACCTCCAATGTGTCCAAAGTATTCCTTCTCCTTCGAAAACAGAAAATACAGTAGAACGTGCTGACAGGATACAGTAGAACTTTCTGACAGGATACAGTAGAACGTGCTGGCAGGATACAGTAGAACCTCCTGACAGGATATAGTAGAACGTGCTGACAGGATACAGTAGAACGTGCTGACAGTAGAATATGCTGAGTCATAACTTATCTCCGCAGTCTCTCTCCGTCAGCACCAACATCACGATATACAAACACTTATTAGTTATTTTAGCACTAGGTTTTTACTTTATGTTGCACTGACTATAAGCACCTTCAATTTCGTTGTACCTGTGACAATGACAATAAAGATCTATATCTACATATGCACCTGGTACAAACACTACAATGTACAAAATACAACAATCTACTGCTGTTTATCCCTCGGAGTAATGGATTCCAACAATATGTATAGTAAACATTTATACTCCTTGGTACTACAATACGAATATTTCTAAACTTAATCATCTATGCCAGGGGTGGCCGACACTGGTCCTCAAGAGCCACAGTTCTGAAGGTTTTAGATGTTTCCCTGCTCCAGCACACCTGATTCTAACGACTGGGTCAATATCAAGCTCTATGGAAGCCTCATAATTAGAATGATGTGTGTTGGGGCAGGGAAACATCTAAAACCTTCAGGACTGTGGCTCTCAAGGGCCAGGGTTGGCCACCCCTGATCTATGCACTGCAATATGTACATGTGTAAAATATGAAGTCTTGTATTGGCATCTGTGTGCTGTGTGTTTGTTCTCTCAGTTTGTACTGAGAAGAAAGATGTCGCTCCTCTTCCTGTGTACTGCCTCTTAAAGACAGCTTTGTGTCAGTGTGTGTGTACATGTCTGTGTGTGTGTTTTTTATCAGTGCATACCAGCTGGGACAGTCTGATCATATGCCTCTCCTAAAACCAGAATAGCAGTCACCCTCCGTGCGCCCAGGAACACGGTCCCCTTCCGTCGGACCGTAAGAAACTTCCCTTCAGGATCTTCAGACACCAGTGAAGAAGAGAAGGTAAGAGACGGCTGTCTTCAGATCACAGTGAGACTTCAGGGATTAACAGTAGAAAGACTCAATTTGATAAAGAAGGCAAATTCTTTAGCAATTTGCCTGCAAGATGTTGTAGGATCACAATGCCTTTTGTAAATGTATTTTGTCCATGATCAAACAGGAACCTGATTGAAACTG
Source organism: Neosalanx taihuensis (assembly GCA_030340665.1). Lineage (NCBI taxonomy): Eukaryota > Metazoa > Chordata > Actinopteri > Osmeriformes > Salangidae > Neosalanx > Neosalanx taihuensis. The sequence continues at coordinate 3,077,933 of CM059309.1, read as the reverse complement.
TTAAATTATTAACTAATAAATTCATTAACCTACTGTGCTAACTGTAATATGCTAACAGCTAAACTGTTTAAATAGTTTTTAATAGACATTTGACTGGTATTCCGCAATAAAACCTTGGATGATGATGATACCCTAAAATTACATGAATCAAACTGATATTCACTCTAGCGTCATGTGGCACAGTTGGTTAGGGTGTCGGGCTAGTAATCAGAAGGTCCCTGGTTCGAACCACAGCTGTGTTAACATGACGTTGTGTCCTTGGGCAAGGCACTTCACTCTACTTGCCTCAGGCGGAATTTCCCTGTACTTGCTGTAAGTCTGGATAAGAGTATCTGGTAAATGGCCAAATTACCTGGTAAGCTGACTACTACCAGTTTACAACAAAAATGATTTATTTTTCATAATTGACCAATGCTGTAATAATTACACAGCCAGTCTAGAACTAGAAACTCAATTGCTCTTCTGTCATGTCAGTCCAGTGCTTTTTCACTTCCTGTTCTGGGGAATTCTGTCCTGGTTGGGTTATCTCTCTCTGCCACACTCAGACCTCAGGCTCAGTCCCACCCAAAGAAGAGGCAGTATTAAGCAGATCTGTCAGTGAGACTTGCTATCTGCATCCCTCACGCGTCACCAGCCAGAGACGAGGAAAGCCTCGCTGCTTCCCCCCCTCCGTCCATCCTCATCCGGGCCTCCTTGTCTCCTTCCCCCTGGCCTTGCCTTCTCCCCCACCCCCCTCACTCCCGCCTCTCCTCCCTCCTGGCCTCCTGTCCACCGGAGGGCGCCTAGAGATTCTCTCTCTCTCTGTGGGTTCATCGCTAAAGGAGGATGACATCGAAGGCAAAGTTCCACACCGTGCAGATGTACGATCAAGATTCTACCTTGTGTGCTGATTTTTTTTATATACATTTACCGCTAGTCATTTTAGCAGTCACTCTTATCCTGAGGGACTTACAGCAAGTACAGGGACATTCCACTCTGAGGCAAGTAGGGTGAAGTGCCTTGCCCAAAGACATAACATCATGTTGACACAGCCAGGGTTCGAACCAGGGACCTTCTGATTACCAGCCCAACACCCTAACCGACTGCACCACATGACTCCCATATTGTTTCTAAAAGGGGTAGTTTTAGCCTGTTGTAGTGTGAGGGTTTAGAGCAGGGGTGTCCAATCCTGGTCCTCGAGGGCCATTGTCCTGATGGTTTTAGATGTTTCCCTGCTCTAGCACACCTCCACAGAGCTTGATAACGACCCTTCATTAGAATCAGGTGTGCCGGAGCAGGGAAACATCTCAAATATTCAGGACAGTGGCAACTTTCAGGACCAGGATAGGACACACCTGGTTTAGAGGCTCAGATGATGATGATGATGATGTTCTGTTTTTACAGAGAGACCAGTGAAGTTCATGATGGGGCCTCCTCTCTTGTGTCTGCTCTTCCTGTTTGGGGTCGAAGTTCAGGGGTCATTAGTGTGCCCCTCCCCTTGCTCCTGCCAGGAGGGTCAGGTAGACTGCAGCCATCGTTCTTTAACCACCTCCTCCTTGCCCCCCCACTTCCCATCCAACACCATCCACCTCCGTCTCCACGACAACCTGCTCACCTCCCTCCCCAACGGCCTCCTGGACTCCCTGCCCTTCCTGCGCTCCGTCTCTCTCCATGGCAACCCGTGGGTGTGCGACTGCGGCGTGCTCTACCTGCGCGCCTGGCTCCTACGCCAGCCGCAGAACAGAGAACACAGGGCTCTGAACGGCCACGGCCTGGATCACGCCAGCCTCACCACTGCCGAACACCTCCACGTCAACTGCAGTTACCCTCCCGACCTGAGGGGGCGCCTGGTGGTGTACCTGACTGAAGAGGAGGTGCTGGACACCTGTCACTACTGGTACTGTGACCTGGCGCTGGCTTCACAGGTGTGCCTGTGCGTGTTTGTGCTGCTTCAGGTGGCGCTGCTGGCGGCCGTGGTGGTGTTCCTGCGCAGGTTCGAGAGGCTGACGCGGGAGGCGCGCCGAACCGCCGACGAGAGCTTCACGGGCGGGGAAGGCTACCTGGGGAGCGAGCGCGAACCTTTGAAGGATAGCAAATTCTGAGAAATTGATATTTTTCTGATTATTTTATCCAAACTGTAAGTTCAGATCGAACGGGAAAATGTCTAGATTTTTTTAAGCACGTGACCTTTCTTATTTTTATACAATAATCAATCGTGCTGTTTAGTTTTTTTCTATTTACTTTTTCATATTTTGTATGCTTTGTTTTACTGTGTGGGTATTTCAATCAAATTAAAGAGCTCTATGCGGTGTCTGGTCCTTCCCTGTTTTCACATCAAGTTTTATCTGTGACACTAAGTAAATTATTAATTGCCATTACATAGTCAAGACAATAGCGTATTTCACGGGGAATTATTCACAGGTAATTTCCAGCAAATGTAACTTTGATGCAAACCTGCACACAGTGCCACAGTCATTTACTGCTTTCGTTGACGAGGTGAAGTTTCTAAGCGGAACCCTTTGTACGTAGCCAAGGAAATGAGACGGACCATTTCTCGCGCTGGACCTTCACCCCTTGTTGTTTACACGTGAGATATTGGATGCAAGTGGAAATAACCTTTCCTCTGGTTGACAAGATCTGTATTGAAGTTTTGACGTTTGTTGTTAACTTTATTGCGTTCGGTGTCTAACCTTTGCTGTTTGCTCGCGTTTTAACGGCCTAGCTATTTCTCATCTCTTTTTTAAATGAATGAATGCGACAAAAGTTGCAACGACAGCGAGTAGTCACCGCGATCAGGTCGCTTTCCATCTCGATAAGACGCTCGGTATTTACATCCAGAGCTCCTGACTGTGTTCTTGTAACCGCAATCTCTAAGCGAGATGGGGAGGCTGAGAAAGAAACATAACTGGAAGGGGAGGCAGCAAGATAGCGAGACCCGACCGGCCCCGGAGGCAGGGAAGCCCGCGACAGACGTAGTCGTGGAGTTGAAAGGTGAGAACCAAAATCATTCACGTGTGTGTGTGTAAATGACAATATGTAAAAACGTGAAAATGAGAAAAAGACGTATGGAGGTATATGGGCGTGAAAGAAAGCGATCAATTCTATTTACAATAGAACACATCATATTTATATAAATATCTAGATAAGGAAATTCTACCTCTAACCCTAACCTATACTTCGCTCCCTTCTCTCTTCCCAGATAGGGATCATCTGAAGGGGGTGGACGAGAGCAACGTGCTGGTTCTCCCAGCCTCCAAACCCAAGGAGAAGAAAACCCTGCGGAAGCCAGTTCGTAAGAAGCCGCCTCTCACTAAGAAACAGAGGAAGAACCTGCAGAAAGTTCTGGAGCTCAAAAACAAGAAAGCGAACGTAAGAGTCCTCGCTTGCCAACACGACAAACCCCTCTTTTAAAGTAATGTGGCGCAGTCCGTTTGGGTGTCGGGCTAGTAATCAGAAGATCCGCGGTTTGAACACCCGGCTGTCAATATTACGTTGTGTACTTGGGCAAGGCACTTCACCCTACTTGCCTCAGGGGGAATGTCCCTGTACTAACTAAATGACTAAATGTAAATGTAAAGTGACCTCTTCATTTAACCAATGTGATAGAACATGACCTTTTCATGTCAGAGATTGTTCTCTTCAGGGTCTGTGGTTGTATGGAAAATGGGTTTGTTTAGAGAAACGCTCAGCGCGCGTGTGTGTGTGTGTTGCAGAGAAACGACATCCTGACCAAGCTGTCAGAGGTGCAGATTCCTGAGGCGGAGCTGAAACTGCTCTACACCACCTCCAAGATAGGCACAGGAGACAAGCTGTACCAGAGCACACAGTAGGAGTTACACACACAGACAGACACGCTGACCTGTAACCACACACACCAACACGTAACCACACACACGACACATAACCACACACACACACCGACTTGTAACCACACACACACACACACCGACACATTCACATACACACACCGACTTGTAACCACACACACACCGACACATTCACATACACACACCGACACGTAACCACACACACACACACCGACACATAATCATACACACACTGACTTGTAACCACACACACCGACATGTAACCACACAAACCGACATGTAACCACACACACCGATATGTAACCACACACACACACCGACCTGTAACCACACACACACCGACACATAATCATACACACACCGACACGTAACCACACACACACACACACCGACACATAATCATACACACACCGACACGTAACCACACACACACACACACCGACACATAATCATACACACACCGACATGTAACCACACACACCGACATGTATCCACTAGGGCTGTCAACGAATACTCTACATTCGAATATATATTCGAATAGTGTTTAAAAAATGAATTTGGAATTTGAAAATTAATATTTAAATGTAAAAAAAAAAAAAAAAAAAAAGAATCGCGACCTTTAATTTCTTGCACACTTGCACAACACTCAGCATTTGTTTATTGTTGTCGTTCATTTACACCGCTATGCTCAGAGAGCGCGACAGTGCGAGAGAGAGAGAAAGAAAAAGTGCGTGTGTGCGAGCGAGAGGCCAAGGTCTGCGGTCTTGGCCATTAGTTCATCTACTTATTTTTGTGTAGGTAATATGTTGTTAAATTAACTTAAATATATTACCTATACAAGTAGTTATGTCTCGTTGTATAAATTTGTCCTGTTATTGACGTGCCTAATGCGCAACCGGGAAACTTGAATATATTTGAATACATGTGTGGGGAATATTTGAATATTCAAACGTCATTTTTTTGCAGTTTTGACAGCCCTAGTAACCACACACACCGACTTGTAACCACACACACAGATACGTAACCACACACACACACCGACACGTAACCACACACACCGACATGTAACCACACACACACATTGACATGTAACCACACAGAGACACATAACCACACACACACCGACATGTAACCACACACACACACAAGGACACTTAACCACACACACACACACACACACACACACACTCTAGAACAGTGGTCCCCAAACTTGGTCTTCAGGGCCCACTGTCCTGCATGTTTTAAATGTTTCCCTGCTCCAACACACATGATTCAAATTCATAGGTCATTATGAAGTTCAGCTTATTTTCATAAATGTATTTGAATTCAATTGTGGGACGGGAGAAACATGTAGGCCAGCGTTGCACACACTTACACGTGGCTTCTCTCTCTCCCCGCCCTCCCCTGTGACGTCCAGGACCCAGGAGGAGGAGGTGGAGGAGGGAGGCTCCAGACCTTCGATCAACAGCCTGAGCGGAGCCAATAGGAAGAGGAAGTGGACCCATCAGGAGGAAGAGGAGGAGAGGGAGGCGGAGGACAGCAGCGATTTAGACACGTCCTCTGATGAGGAGGAGTTGGAGAACGGAGGAGTGCAGGAGGAGGAGAGGAAACCGGAGGAGCCTCCTCGTCCCTGTCAGGAGGAGGAGATCAAGAAAGCGAGGGAGGAGACGGAGGAGAGGAAAGGGGAGAAGAGGGCTGCAGACCCGTGCTTGAGCAAGACAGACTCCCAGCCGGCTGTCTTCATACCTGTGGACCGCCTGCCTCAGATACAGGTGTGTGTGTGTGTTTGTTTGTATGAACTTGTTTGTATGTAGCTGTGTGTGTGTGTAAACATGGACCTTCTGTTATCAGTTTTCCACATGACGTGACATTAGCGTTCACTTCCCAAGCAGTATGTGATTATTTTCCTTCTGTCTGTGTATCTATCGGTCTGTGTGTGTGTGTCTGTCTGTCTTTTTTTGTGTGTGTCTATTTGTGTGTCTGCATGTGTGTGTCTGTCTGTGTGTGTGTAGGAGGCCCGTCTGAGGCTGCCTGTACTAGCTGAGGAGCAGGTGATCATGGAAGCGGTTAAGGAGAACCCCTTCGTGGTCCTCTGTGGAGAGACAGGAAGTGGCAAGACCACCCAGGTGCCCCAGTTCCTGTACGAGGCCGGCTACGCCAGGTAGACTGACAGACAACCCATGTTCAACGTCATGTTCCACTTCCTCTCGATATCCCCCTGCCTTGTTGTCTGTACAGACATAGGTTGAGAAAGCGAGTATATTTGAAAACCTCTCTCCCTCCTCCTCCTCGCTCCTCCCCCTCTCTACTCCTTGCTCTTCTCTCCCACCCCCCCTTTCCTCTTCGCTCCTCTCTCTCTCTCCTCCCCCCCTCTCCTCCTCTCTCCCTCCTCCCCCTCTCTCCTTCCTCCCCCCCTTACCTCCTCTCTCCATCCTCCCCCTCTCCTCCTCGCTCCACTCTCCCATCCCCCCTTTCCTTCTCGCTCCTCTCTCTCCTCCTCACTCCCCTCCCCTCTCTCCTTCTCGCTTCTCTCTCTCTCCCTCCTCCCCTTCTCTCCTCCTCTCTCCTTCCTCTCCTCCTCTCTCCATCCCCCCTCCTCCTCACTCCTCTCTCCTTCCTCCCCCTCTCTCCTCCTTGCTCCTCTCTCCCTCCAGTGGAGGTGGGATCATAGGTGTGACCGAGCCCAGGAGAGTGGCAGCTGTCAGCATGTCCCAGAGAGTGGCCATGGAGATGAACGTGTCCACACGGTCTGTCTGACAAAAGTCCTCACTGCCTTCCTCCTCCTCTTTTCTCATCAACCCTTGGCCTTAATCTGGGGTGAAAGGTCACCGGCAGGGGCCCTCCTAAAGTCATCCTAACGATTAACTCTAATCCCCTACACGTCTGCTGGCATCCAGGGTGGTGTCGTATCAGATTCGCTTCGAGGGGAACGTGACGAGCGACACCAAAATCAAATTCATGACAGATGGCGTCCTGCTGAAGGAGATTCAGAAGGTAAAAGAAAAAGCCCCCAAACCCGAGCTGTCTCTCTCTTCATTCTCCGCTCTTCCAAGTTGGCTCCTACAGCAGTCGTCTCTGTCTCTCTCTGCTGTAGGACTTCCTGCTCCAGAAGTACAGCGTGATCATCATAGACGAGGCCCATGAGAGGAGCGTGTACACGGACATCCTGGTCGGCCTGCTGTCTCGCATCGTCCCCCTGAGGAACAAGGTGAGCGGTCTGTCTGTCTGGCTGTCCGTCAGGCTGTTTGTTTGACTTACCTGTCTGGCTGTTTCCTGTCTGGCTGTTTCCTGTGCTTCCTGTGTGGTGTGACCTGGTGCTTCCTGTGTGTGTCGCACAGAAAGGCCTCCCCATGAGGCTGCTGGTCATGTCTGCTACTCTGCGCGTGGAGGACTTCACGGAAAACAGGAAGTTGTTTCCCTCGCCCCCGCCCGTCCTCAAGGTGGAGGCCCGGCAGTTTCCTGTGACGGTCCACTTCAACAAGAGGACCCCGCTGGAGGACTATTCTGGAGAGGTGTTCCACAAGACCTGCAAGATCCACCGCATGCTGCCTCCAGGTACACACACACACACACACACACAAACACACACTCAAAGGTAGACACACATATAATCCATACATAAAGTGTGAGTCACAGCAAGTGTGTGTGAGTCACAGCAGGTGTGTGTGTGTGTGTGACAGCAGGTGCGTGTGTGAGTCACAGCAGGTGCGTGTGTGAATCACAGCAGGTGCGTGTGTGAGTTACAGCAGGTGTGTGAGTCACAGCAGGTGTGTGTGTGTGTGTGACAGCAGGTGTGTGTGTGAGTCACAGCAGGTGTGTGTGTGAGTCACAGCAGGTGTGTGTGAGTTACAGCAGGTGTGTGTGTGAGTCACAGCAGGTGTGTGTTTGAGTAACAGCAGGTGTGTGTGTGAGTCACAGCAGGTGTGTGTGTGAGTCACAGCAGGTGTGTGTGTGAGTCACAGCAGGTGTGTGTGTGTGAGTCACAGCAGGTGTGTGTGTGTGAGTCACAGCAGGTGTGTGTGTGAGTCACAGCAGGTGTGTGTTTGAGTAACAGCAGGTGTGTGTGTGTGAGTCACAGCAGGTGTGTGTGTGAGTCACAGCAGGTGTGTGTGTGAATCACAGCTGGTGTGTGTGTGAGTGACAGCAGGTGTGTGTGAGTCACAGCAGGTGTGTGTGTGAGTCACAGCAGGTGTGTGTGTGAGTCACAGCAGGTGTGTGTGTGAGTCACAGCAGGTGTGTGTTTGAGTGACAGCAGGTGTGTGTGTGAGTCACAGCAGGTGTGTGTTTGAGTGACAGCAGGTGTGTGTGTGAGTGACAGCAGGTGTGTGTGTGAGTCACAGCAGGTGTGTGTTTGAGTGACAGCAGGTGTGTGTGTGAGTCACAGCAGGTGTGTGTTTGAGTGACAGCAGGTGTGTGTGAGTCACAGCAGGTGTGTGTGTGAGTCACAGCAGGTGTGTGTGTGAATCACAGCTGGTGTGTGTGTGAGTCACAGCAGGTGTGTGTGTGAGTCACAGCAGGTGTGTGTGTGAGTCACAGCAGGTGTATGTGTGAGTGACAGCAGGTGTGTGTGAGTCACAGCAGGTGTGTGTGTGAGTGACAGCAGGTGTGTGTGTGAGTCACAGCAGGTGTGTGTTTGAGTGACAGCAGGTGTGTGTTTGAGTGACAGCAGGTGTGTGTGAGTCACAGCAGGTGTGTGTGTGAGTCACAGCAGGTGTGTGTGTGAGTGACAGTGGGTGTGTGTGAGTCACAGCAGGTGTGTGTGTGAGTCACAGCAGGTGTGTGTGTGAGTCACAGCAGGTGTGTGTTTGAGTGACAGCAGGTGTGTGTGAGTCACAGCAGGTGTGTGTGTGAGTCACAGCAGGTGTGTGTGTGAATCACAGCTGGTGTGTGTGTGAGTGACAGCAGGTGTGTGTGAGTCACAGCAGGTGTGTGTGTGAGTGACAGCAGGTGTGTGTTTGAGTGACAGCAGGTGTGTGTTTGAGTGACAGCAGGTGTGTGTGAGTCACAGCAGGTGTGTGTGTGAGTCACAGCAGGTGTGTGTTTGAGTGACAGCAGGTGTGTGTGTGAGTCACAGCAGGTGTGTGTGTGAGTGACAGTGGGTTTGTGTGTCTCCAGGGGGCATCCTGGTGTTTCTAACGGGCCAGGCGGAGGTCCAGAGCGTCTGCAGGAGATTGCGGAAGGCCTTCCCTTACAGGAGAGAACACACTGACGCTGGTGAGAGACTCACAGCTGCACTGTACTGTATATCCAGGTGATGTGTTCCTCTAGCAGCTCCACAACTGCAGCTGAGGTCATGTCAGGTGGCTGAGTGGTTAGGGAATCAATTCGCGGCTGTGCCAACGTGACGTTCTGTCCTTCGGCAAGGCACTTCACCCTACTTGCCTCAGGGGGGAATGTCCCTCTACTTGCTGATGTCGCTCTGGATAAGAGCATCTGCTAAATGACTAAATGTTAATGTCATGTCATGTGATTAACCCTGAGTGTCCTCAGGTGAGGGGGAGGAGCCAAACACCTCAGAGGAGATAAGGAAATCGAAGAAAGCCAAGCAGAAAAAGGCTGTGGTACGTAGGAACCCTCTGGAACCCGCTCGGTCCAGAACGTCTATCCGTAACGTGCGTGTGTATAGTGCATGTATAGGAACGTACTGACGTCCTGTATGTGCGTGTGCTCATCCGTCAGTCGCTGCCACGGATCGATCTGGATACCTACTCGGCCCTTCCGGTGGGCGAGGAAGGGGACGACAGGCAGGCGGGGGTTGGCGAGGAGGACGGGTGGGAGGGGGAGGGGTCGTACCTGGATGGAGGAGACGACCCCGGAAACACAGGTGGAGGGGGGGCTGGGAAGCGAGGAGGACGATAGAAATGTACTACTAAATACTTTTAAGTATTTTTTTTAGTAAGATGCGTTTCAGCTTAAACTGTTTTCTTCTCGTGTGTGTGTGTGTGTGTTTAGAGGAGAAGGCAGACCCCTCCCATCCCCTCTACGTCCTCCCTCTCTACTCTCTCCTGGCACCCGAACGGCAGGCCAAGGTGAGGACACGCTGACCGAACGTACTTCGCGTCCGTGTACCTGCATGTGTGTTTACGCGGGGGTTGCGTGTGCGCAGGTGTTCAGCCCGCCCCCTCCCGGAGCCCGTCTGTGTGTGGTGGCGACCAACGTGGCCGAGACCTCCCTCACCATCCCGGGGATCAAGTACGTGGTCGACTGCGGCCGCGTCAAGAAGCGCTTCTACGACCGCGTCACCGGGGTGTCCTCCTTCGAGGTCACGTGGACCTCGCAGGCCTCGGCCAATCAGAGAGCAGGGAGGGCAGGCCGAACGGAACCCGGACACTGCTATAGGTCAGAATTGTTGAGAGAGGCCTCTCTTTGTTTTGTGAGCAAATTCTTCCTTGTCCGTTGCCTTCTTGCTTGTAGCTACAACTGAAGTGTGTGTGTGTGTGTGTGTGTGTGTGTGTGTGTGTGTGTGTGTGTGTGTGTGTGTGTGTGTGTGTGTGTGTGTGTGTGTGTGTGTGTGTGTGTGTGTGTGTGTGTGTGTGTGTGTGTGTGTGTGTGTGTGTGTGTGTGTGTGTGTGTGTGTGTGTGTGTGTGTGTGTGTGTGTGTGTGTGCGCGCAGGTTGTACTCCTCGGCAGTGTTCTCAGACTTCAGCTTGTTCTCCGAGGCTGAGATCACTCGCAGGCCTGTAGAGGACCTGGTTCTGCAGATGAAAGACCTCAACATAGACAAGGTACCACAACACCGAACCTCAAACGCAGCCCTTCTCAAAACACAGAACCCCTTCAAAGAACATAGAACCCCTTCACAGAAGATAGACCTTCTTAGAGGTCCAGGATTCCTTGAGAATATCTGTGTGTGTGTGTGTGTGTGTCCAGGTGGTGAACTTCCCGTTCCCCACCCCTCCCTCCATGGAGGCCCTGGTGGCAGCAGAGCAGCTGCTGGTCTCCCTTGGGGCCTTGGAGGAACCCCCCCGTACTGGAAGGTCAGGTTCCACGTCTCTTTCTCTCTCTCTCTCTCTTTCTCTCTCTTTCTCTCTCTCCCTCTCCACCTTTATCTCTCTCTGTCTCTCTCTCCACCTCTCTCTATGTCTCTCCCTCTCCACCTCCCTCTCTATGTCTCTCTCCCTCTCCACCTCTCTCTCTATTTCTCTCCCTCTCCACCTCCCTCTCTATGTCTCTCTCCCTCTCCACCTCTCTCTATGTCTCTCTCCCTCTCCACCTCTCTCTCTATTTCTCTCCCTCTCCACCTCCCTCTCTATGTCTCTCTCCCTCTCCACCTCTCTCTCTATTTCTCTCCCTCTCCACCTCCCTCTCTATGTCTCTCTCCCTCTCCACCTCTCTCTCTATTTCTCTCCCTCTCCACCTCCCTCTCTATGTCTTCCCCCTCTCTCTTTCTAACCGTCCCCCCCCTCCCCCCTCCACAGGGTGAAGGACATCGAGCGCGCCCGTCTGAGCTGTCCCATCACCCCCCTGGGCCGGGCCATGGCCTCGTTCCCCGTGGCGCCGCGCTACGCCAAGATGCTCGCCCTGGGTCGGCAGCAGGACTGCCTGCCCTACGTCATCGCCGTGGTGGCGGCCATGACGGTGCGAGAGATCATGGAGGACCTGGACAGGTGGGAGATTCGAACGGATTGATCGACAGTTAATTCCTCAGCATTTCCATTGAGTCATGTAGCAGACGCTCTTATCCAGAGCAACTTATAGCAAGTACAGGGACATTCCCTCCTGAGGCAAGAAGGGTGAAGTGCCTTGTCCAAGGACACAACGTTCCGTTGGCACAGCTGTGGTTCGAAATGGGTACCTTCTGATTACTAGCCCAACGCCCTAACCGACTGTGCACTTAGTTTTTGTTCATTTTCCAGAATGTTCTGGCGATGCAGATGTTGACAGCGAGTGTGTTTGTCTGCCCTCCAGACCGGCCGGCAGTGAGGACGAGAGCTCCAAGCTGGCCCAGCGGCGGGCCCGGCTAGGCCAGATGAGGAGACTGTGGGCTGGGCAGGGAGCCTCGCTGCTCCTGGGTGATCTCATGGTCATGTTGGGTGAGGGAAGCGTTATTATGGGGGTCGAGCAGTCATCAAATTCTCCTTTCAGATTAAATTAGTCTCTTTATTGCAGTGCCTATTGGTGGTACCTTTTGACAGTTTGTGCTAGTTGACTCGTTGACTTTGTGGATACAGCCTAAATCAGGGGTGTCCAAACTACGGCCCGTAGGCCAATTGCGGCCCCCAGTCAATTTTTTATTGGCCTGCAATACATTTGATAAATAGAAAGAAATATGGCCCGCACTTCAGCTTTTGCCTGAGTGTATTGCACTTCTTAGTTTTAACACCAGGGGGAGCTATTGTACGTAAATGCCCACCACTTTCATATGTGTTTTTCTTTTAACACCGCGCGCAGACTGCACATGCAAAGTCATCTGCGTTCTGAGACAGAGCTAGCAAAGTTTTTTTCTGAGTAAATCAATTAAGATCCATTTATGGAAAGCTGTGATGAAGGCCGTTTGTCATTATATTCAACAACATAACATATTTGACCACTTTTTTTCTCTAATTTTAATACACTGAAGTTATGGCTAAACCTAATTTCTAGTAAGTGGCACAGCCCCTCCTATATTTTTGTGTACGTGGCCCTCAGTGAAAAAAGGTTGGGCACCCCTGGCCTAAATAGTGTGTGTGTGTGTGTGTGTGTGTCTAGGTGCTGTGGGTGCGTGTGAGTTTGCTGGCTGCACCGCTCAGTTCTGTGAGGAGAACGGGCTGAGGTATAAAGCTTTGATGGAGATTAGGAGGCTCAGAGGGCAGCTAACCAACGCAGGTACACACACACACACACACTCTCATCAACAGACACACACTTTCTCTTGAACGTACACTTTCATCTCTCCCATCTCACACACGCACTCTCCATCGCTTGCTCACATTGGCTCTCTCACACACACACACGTCCTCTCTCTCACACACACACACGTCCTCTCACTCACATACACACACCATCCCGTCTCTCACCTACGCACACATCGTCTCTCGTATACACACATATCCACTCTCTCACATACACACATCCTCTCACACATACACACACTGTTCTATCTCTATGTCACATACCCACATGTCCAATCTCTCTCACATACACACATATCCTCTCTCTCTGACGCACACATGCATCCTCTCACACACACACACACACATCCTCTCACGCATACACACGCATTCCTCTCGTATACCCGCGCGTCGTCTCTCACATACAAACATATTGTCTCTCTCTCTCTCTCTCTCTCACACACACACACACACACACACACACACACACACACACAGACAAACCCTGAGCAGTATCCTTCCTCCCCCAGTGAACGCGGTGTGTCCAGCGGTGGGCGTGTTTGTGGATCCCAAAATGGCCCCGCCAACGGAGAGCCAGGTGGTGTGCCTGCGTCAGGTGGTGCTGGCAGGGCTGGGTGACCACCTGGCCCGACGCATCCAGCCCGAGGAGATGCTGGACCCCAAATGGAGGAACGCTTACAAGGTGACATCCAGTCACGTTCCGGATTTTTTATTATTATTATAGCTAGTCATTTAGGAGACGCTCTTATCCAGAGCAAGGGGACATTCCCCCTGAGGCAAGTCGAGTCAACTGCCTTGCTCAAGAACACAACGTCATTTTTTTGGCACGGCCGGGAATCGAACCGGCAACATTCTGATTACTAACCCAATTCCCTAAACGCTCAGCCACCTGACTCCTAGGACGAATTTGTTGAGGATTCGCAAGTCGGGGCAGGCGAATTGTTTGCGGTTGTGTCTCCTTCCTGATGTTGCTTGTGCTTGCTGTCATTTCCCAGACGGCTCTCCTGGACGATCCAGTGTACATCCACCCCTCCTCCGCCCTCTTCAAAACCCTGCCTCCGTTTGTGGTCTACCAAGAGGTCATGGAGACCACCAAGATGTACATGAAAGGTGTGTTCAAAACAGACGTTACCCTGTCAACTGAAAACCAGAAAATAACATAAACCCCAAAATCATGATGGCGTGACGATGTTTGTGTTTAGTTATCACATTGTCACATTACATGACATTGTCAGTTTGGTACAGCCAATCAAAGCCACTGAACACAAACAAAATCCCACTCCCAGGTGTGTCAGCGGTTGAACCAGAATGGGTGCCGCGCCTGCTCCCACAGTATTGCCATTTTGGGCCACCGCAGGCGAGCCCCGCCCCCTGGCTGTGCGAGTCCACGGGCAGGGTGAAATGCTACCGCCCCAGCACTTTCTGTAAGTTCCCTCTCTCCCTCCACCTCCCTTTGTTGTCTTAACGGTCAGATGTCTCTTTTTGGAATGATCTCTCTTCTCTCCCTCTTTCTCTCCCTTCCTCCACCCTCTTTCTGTTTTTTAAAATCTCTTTCTGTGCCTTATCCATGTACAGTGAACCCTCGCTATATCACGGTTCACTTTTCACGGTTTCGCTACTTCACCGATTTGCATCGTGCATTGTGTTCTGCATTCTGATTGGCTAAACAGTCTCTCCAACACAAACCTGTGCATCAATAAAGTTGTGGTTTACAGGAGACAGTACTTTTATTTGTTAAACAAATGCTTGGGCCTGTAAAAAGGGTTTGTTCTTTGGTTTTAATATATAATAGTATTTAATTGTATAGTAAAAAAATAAAAGTTTCTACTTAACGGATTTCACTTATCACGGGTTCTTTTTGGAACGTAACCCCCGTGAAAAACGAGGGTTCACTGTATCTTAATCTGCCTCTCTTCCTCTCTCTCCCCGCCACAGTCCGTGTAGCGTGGCAGCTTCCTGCAATGGAGATGGATTACCCAGATGGCCTTGAGCGCTACAAGCTGTTTGCCAGGTTCCTGCTGGAGGGACAGGTAGTGTGTTCACACACAGCGCTCCGCACCTTTCCTGATGTTCCAAAGCTTTGTTCAGATGAAGCTCATCCAGTAACATCATCCAGAGCTGTGGTGTTTCTACCAGATCTCTAGATCAGACCAGTCATCTACTATCATCCTCCGAACATCACCCAGAGCTCTAGATCAGACCAAAATCATCCACTGTCATCCTAACATTATCCAAAGCTCTAGATCAGATCAAAATCATCCACTGTCATCCAAACATCATCCAGAGCTCTAGATCAGATCAAAATCATCCACTATCATCCTCCTAACATCGTCCAGAGCTCTAGATCAGATCAAAATTATCCACTATCATCCTCCTAACATTATCCA
Source organism: Neosalanx taihuensis (assembly GCA_030340665.1). Lineage (NCBI taxonomy): Eukaryota > Metazoa > Chordata > Actinopteri > Osmeriformes > Salangidae > Neosalanx > Neosalanx taihuensis. Next base: position 3,062,909 of record CM059309.1, on the reverse strand, counting down.
GAGCTCTAGATCAGATCAAAATCATCCACTGTCATCCAAACATCATCCAGAGCTCTAGATCAGATCAAAATCATCCACTATCATCCTCCTAACATCATCCAAAGCTCTAGATCAAAATAATCGACTATCATCCTCCTAACATCATCCAGAGCTCTAGATCAGATCAAAATTATCCACTATCATCCTCCTAACATCATCCAGAGCTCTAGATCAGATCAAAATCATCCACTGTCATCCAAACATCATCCAGAGCTCTAGATCAGATCAAAATCATCCACTATCATCCTCCTAACATCATCCAAAGCTCTAGATCAAAATAATCGACTATCATCCTCCTAACATCATCCAGAGCTCTAGATCAGATCAAAATCATCCACTATCATCCTCCTAACATCGTCCAGAGCTCTAGATCAGATCAAAATTATCCACTATCATCCTCCTAACATCATCCAGAGCTCTAGATCAGATCAAAATCATCCACTGTCATCCAAACATCATCCAGAGCTCTAGATCAGATCAAAATCATCCACTATCATCCTCCTAACATCATCCAAAGCTCTAGATCAAAATAATCGACTATCATCCTCCTAACATCATCCAGAGCTCTAGATCAGATCAAAATCATCCACTATCATCCTCCTAACATCATCCAGAGCTGGGCCCTCCACTGTTGTCCGTCCGTACAGCCATATCTCTTTTAGCTCTAGCGTCGTGCGGATGAGCTCGATCTGTTGACGCTTGCTTGTGTTGGCGTTTCAGGTGTGTCCCAAACTGAAGCAGTACAGCCCTCACCTTCTCTCCAGCCCGTCCATCATGCTGAAGACCTGGGCCAAGTAAGGAGCCCTCGTACACCACACCATCGATACCCCTCCACTCAACACCCCCCCCCCAACACTCCCACGGGTGTATATGTGTCAGCCAGGAACGTTAGCTGTCAATGACATGGTAGCTAGAAAGGAATAATTTTTTTTTTTTTATGTGTGTGTGGGTCACATGTATACTATGAACGGTAGGCTGCTTCTAAGGTCAATAACGGTCGCGTGGTAAACCAGTGTTTACCTTAACCCTCTCCCAGACTTCAGCCCAGGACTGAAGCCGTGCTGGGGGCCCTGGCTTCTGAGATGGTGGACTGCAGAGAAGCTTTGCTCGCTGCCTGGAAGAGTAACAGCCAATGTGAGTGTGTTTGAGCGCTTAATGTATATATAAATCTACTGTATATATATATATTCCCTGTCCCTGAGTGTATAGATATATATTATGTGGATATATGTTTCCTTAACTGACCACTTCTTTCTCTCAACCCCCACCTCTCTCTGTCTCTTTCTGTGGTTTCTCTCTGTAGTCCTCTTGTCTGCCTACTGCCAGTGGCTTCCTGAAGCCATGCATCAGGAGGTGGCAAAGAGCTGGCCGCCGGTCTGACCAGTGATACACACACACACACACACACACACACACGATCCTCAACCCAGCACAGAAAGGCCATCCTGAGACTAACATGATTCAGACCTCTACCAAGACAGTTAACACCTTCAGTGCCGGCGACATCCGTCGACATACAACCTCTGCAGCGGCTATCACAGGGCTTTCTCTTCAGAGTGTAGGACAGTAGGATGGATTGGTAGATGTTTGTTATTGTCCTGTAGTTGCTCCTCTGTTGGATCTTTTTGGGATTTTATACAACTGTTATTATCAGCCTGTATGCTGCCAGTACTGTATGTATGGTCTTTGTAAGACTTGTATTAAAGTATGGTTTTGAACAAGATACATTTTGTGTCAGGAACATTTACTTTCGTTATTTACATTGAATTTGCTGACATTGAATTACTGTATAATCCTGTATGACACCAAGCCACTATTACAGTACATGTGCAATATTCTTCATGGTGTTCTTGGGTACAATGTGCAATATTGTTTCATTACGTTCTTAACCATTACGAGCAAAATTATTTATGTGCAATAGCTTGGCTGTATGTCACTCACTTCTCATTCAAGACGGGAGCCATCTCACTTATCTCACTTAACTCTCTCCAACTTATGTGTAATGTTCATCTTAGATCAACACTATATTACCAAAAGTATTCACCTACCTGCCTTGACTCAAATATAAATTTAGGTGTCATCCAGTTCCTAACCCATAGGGTTCAATTTGATGTCGGTCCACCTTTGTAGCTATTACAGCTTCAACTCTTCTGGGAAGGCTGTCCACAAGGTTGAGGAGTGTGTTTACAGTAATTTTCTTTAATTTTTTTCTTCCAAAATGCATTGATGAGGTCACACGCTGATGTTGGTTGAGAAGGCCTGGCTCTCAGTATCCACTGTAATTCATCCCAAAGGTGTTCTATCAGGTTCAGGTCAGGACTCATCCATACCAGACTCTTTCATCCATGTCTTTATGGACATGCTTGCTTTGTGCACTGGTGGAAGAGGAAGATGCCCGCTCCAAACTGTTCCCACAAGGAACAAAATGTCCAAAATGTTTTGGTATCCTAGAGCAGTGGTCTTCAACCCTGGTCCTCAGGACCCACTGTCCTGCATGTTTTAGATGTTTCCCTGCTCCAACACACCTGATTCTAATGCATGGGTCGTTATCTAGCTCTGAAGAATCCTGGTAAACGATCATGCATTAGAATCAGGTGTGTGGGAAGGGGGAAACATCCAAAACATGCAGGACAGTGGGTCCTGAGGACCAGGGTTGAAGACCACTGTCCTAGAGCATTCAAAGTTCCTTTCACTGGAACTAAGGGGCCAAGGCCAACTCCTGAAAAACAACCACGCACCATAATTCCTCTTCCACCAAATTTCACACTCGGCACGATGCAGTCCGAAATGTACCGTTCTCCTGGCAATATCATATGAAAAGTGAAGGTGTGTGATCGGATACTGAATTGACTGTGTCAGTGTCAGCAACTGCTCATCTCACATCTCATTCTCTATACAGTAACACCTGGCTAGTCAATCTAGCTAGTTAGCCTATTGAGTAGACTAGTACTGCTGTTCAGTCTGCGGCCAAGAAGACTGTACTGTATACAGAACTGTATATACATACTGTATATAGTACTGTATATACATACTGTATATAGTATATAGTACATGTACACAGTATTGCAAAATCTCATGCTATGCTTGGTCCTGATGGACCGCAGCCTCCTGCCAGAAGGGAGTAGCTGAAGCACAGAATGTCTAGGGTGGGAGGAGTCGGCCGCAATCTTCCTCACTCGTTTCAGGGACCTTGCAGTGTGCAGGTCCTCAAGGGATGGCAGGTTGCAGCCGCTAAAAAGGTTGCACCTTCTCAGCGGCTGCAACCTGCCATCCACGTATGCACGTATGATACGCTGCAGTCTGCTCTTGTCCTTAGCAGTGGCAGCAGCGTACCAGACGGTGATGGAGGAGGTGAGGATAGACTCGATGATGGCAGTGTAGAATTGCACCATCATTGTCTTTGGAAGGCTGAATTTCTTCAGTTGCCGCAGGAAGTACATCCTCTGCTGGGCTTTCTTTGTGAGTGAGCTGATGTTCAGCTCCCACTTAAGGTCCTGGGAGAGGGTGGTGCCCAGGAAGCAAAGGGACTCCACACTGTTGACCTGGGAGTCGCGCAGTGTGATGGGGGGGAGTGGGGCTGGGTTCTTCCTAAAGTCCACAACCATCTCCACTGTCTTAAGAGCGTTGAGCTCCAGGTTGTTCTGGCTGCACCACGTCACCAGGTTGTCCACTTCCCACCTGAAGTCAGACTCGTCCCCATCAGAAATGAGCCAGATCAGGGTGGTATCATCCGCAAACTTCAGGAGCTTGACAGATGGGTGACTGGAGGTGCAGCTGTTTGTGTACAGGGAGAAGAGCAGGGGGGAAAGGATGCAGCCTTGAGGGGATCCAGTGCTGATAGACCGGGAGTCAGAGACTTGCGTTCCCATCTTAACGCGCTGCTTCCTGTTGGCCAGGAAGTCTGTGATCCACCTGCAGGTGAGGTCAGGCACGTTCAGCTGGGAGAGCTTGTCCTGAAGCAGAGCCTGGATGATGATGATATTGAAGGCAGAGCTGAAGTCCACAAACAGGATCCTGGCGTAGGTGTTTGGAGAGTCCAGATGCTGGAGGGTGAAGTGTAGGGCCATGTTGACTGCGTCGTCCACAGACCTGTTGGCTCTGTAGGCGAACTGCAGGGGGTCTAGGAGGGGGTCTGCAATGTTTTTGAGGTGTGCCAGCACCAGGCGTTCGAAGGACTTCATTACGACAGATGTCAGGGTGACGGGTCTGTAGTCATTCAGTCCTGTTGGACTGGGCTTCTTGGGCACAGGGATGAAGGTGGAGTATTTGAAGCAGGCTGGCACGTGGCATATCTCCAGGGAGGTGTTGAAGATGTTGGTGAACACCTGAGACAGCTAGTGTATATGTACGCTTTTATGCAGTGTCATCGTTTGCCGTGATAAATGCATGCCAGTGTGACAATAAATGACTATTTAAAAACATACATATGGATGTGTTGTGTTTAATAGAGGAGGTTTTCTTCAAAAATATGATCTGCCACAAAAAACTTGCAAATCAAGTGAAATGGTCTTAGATTTAAAATGTGTATGAACAATTCTAAGACTCATTTATTTAGTCGTTGTGATTAATTAATTCATTTATTCAAGTATTTCATCATTAAACTCTTTATTTATTTATCCATGTATTTATTTATTTAATTTTGGACTTCCTTCAGGTGTATTCTCTGTATAGTCTTTAAATGAGTTAAAGCATGTTTAATTGACAGAGTTTGATGTGCAGAACTAACTGGTTTTACTTTATGTTAAATGCAACATGTAGAGATGAAACCAGGAGAAGCAGCTCCCAGCAGGCCATACTGGGGACGACAGACCAACATCCGAAGACTTTGTCTGTAAGTCTACTGGTACAGACTGGACAGTGACCAGTGTGACCAGTGTGGTTACACACTCACACACCCACACACAACACACAAACACAACATGAAACTCATAGCAGCTCTATCTTGTGTCTCCACCCAGCAGCGTGACTTGCCTCTGGCTCGCAGGTCTGGGAGAAACCGGCTGAACGGTCTGCATTGGCGAGGGATTTGATGTTTCAAAGACCAACAAACTCTTTCCAGATGTACGACTATGTTTAGCCTGTGTTCTGCTCCTCTGTCTCACCAACCGTCTCTGGAGGAGGGGATCCCTCACTGAATTTCTCCTCCCAAGGATTTTTCAATTTTTCCTGGGAGTTTTTCCTTGTCTTCCCTGAGGGTTGAGGGGGTTATATGTGAAGCTTTTTGTGTCATTGCTTTACAAATAAATGTTGATTTGACACAACTTGAGTTGGAATCGCTTTAACATTCATCTAGAATGAATGGGAAAAGTTAAGAAAGTTAAGCTTAACGATACCGAACACTACCACCTGCGGCCACTATGACACCACGGTGATCGGCCTCATCACCAACAACGATGAGACAGCCTACAGAGAGGAAGTACAGCACCTGGCCATGTGATGTGGTGACAATAACCTGCTCCTTAACGCCACAAAGACCAAGGAGCTTATCGTGGACTTCAGGAAGAAGAGGGGAGACACGCACGACCCCATTCAAATCAACAGGATGGCCGTTGAGCGTGTCTCCAGCTATAAATTCCTGGGGATCCACATCTCGGATGACCTGTCCTGGATTACAAACACCTCCGGCCTGATCAAGAAGGCTCACCAGCGTCTCTTTTTCTTGAGAACACTGAGGAAACACCACCTGTCCTCAGCTGTCATGGTGAACTTCTACCGCTGTGCGATCGAGTGCATCCTAACAAACTGTGTTACAGTGTGGTACGGGAACTGCATAGTCGCAGAGCGCAAGGCACTGCAGCGGGTGGTGAAAACCGCCCAACGCATCACTGGGACTATTCTTCCGTCCATTGAGGACATCCAGAGGAAGCGCTGTCTGCATAGAGCTCACAGCATCCTAAAAGATTCCTCACACCCTGCCCACAAACTGTTTGCCCTCCGGCAGGCGCCTCAGGAGTCTCCGGTCTAAAACCAGCAGACTGAGGAACAGCTTCTTCCCCAGAACTGTGACACTCCTGAACTCCATCCGCACTACACCCCGCCCCCCTATATAACCCCCGCCCCCGCATAGAACCCTCGCCACCCTATATTTGCAACCCACTCACCCTATCATTTCTGTTTGTTCATTTTGCACCACCTGCGTCATTCGGTTGTTATTTGCTCTATCTATTCATTTTGCACATCTGCTCATTGCATCATTTGCACCTTAACCTGTTCCTTAACCTTTATCCTTCTCAACTCACTTTTCGGATGGAAGTTAGTGTCGTTTTTATGTATGTTTTTTATGCCGCTCCACGTTTCCCTTTTTTCGGTATAGCGATTGCAGTCTGGCAGATGAGGCAAACGCACTTTGAAAATGACATAGTGGGAAAAAAAATCCAACTCCCACCCTTACATGGAAATGGTAAGTTTAGTCTATTTATTTGGTCCAGCTTCCCCACACATTTTTATAATATTCAAGTTTAGAAGTCGTAAATTGGAAGATAACTCGCCAATATGAGCACATGCGCAGAGGTCAGATTGGTCAAACCGACTGTCAGTCAAGTGACAAACGTCATAGTGAGGATAATTGCCTGACGTCTACGTTTGCATTTTGTCTATCCATATAAGATTTGATCTTGCTGTTTGTAAGTCTTGTTAAACTTGATTTTATATATATATTTCAATACATCTGTAAAAAAAAAAGAAGACGTTTTAATGCCATGCGATCTACCAGTAGTACCTTTGGAGCGAATCGAAATGCGCTCATACCAGATTTTTGGATTAGATGAGAGATGAACTTTGCACACTAAACAGCCTGCTCTTAAGGTTTCAGATGTAGTTCTAGATCTCATCACTAGATGGCCCTGTTAGCATGTCCGATACCTTCCCGAGATGAAAATCTTGTAAGATTAACAAATGGATGTTAACAAATAGCCAGCAACAAACAAGCTAGAACTAGACATTATATCACTGCAAAGTAGAGATAACATCACAAATATAAACAATATAACAAAGCTTTATTGAGAGAAGATATTTTATTTAGCCAATAAGTATGCAAGCCCTGCCTCATCATCACTATGATGCTCGGGGTCACTTATGTGCATTCCACTACCGCCCAAGTCCCCTAACATGGAGATATTCATGGTAATAGTGCCACGTAAGGACCACAGCCATGCTAATCTCCCTCCTTCCCCCAACCAACAAGATGCATCCAGGACAGGCTCATCATCAGAAGCTACGCCAACATGCCATTTACTGGTTTACCTGTGTGACACTAGCAAAGTGAATGTGAGTGTCAGGGTTTTAACTTTTGCAGTGGGGGGAGCATGTATCTTACCCCCTAAAGCATCTGCTAAATGAATAAATGTACCAGTTAAAAGTTTGGACACATTGTCCCATTCATTTGAATGCGATGGTGTGTCCAAACTTTTGACTGGTAGTGAATATACAGGGTTTGCCATTTAAGACAGGAGTTTTAGGAAGGTTCCTACACGTTGTCCTGGTGACAGCGGAAGAGCTTAATTCAAGTCAGTTTTCTCCACAGAGAGCCAGCAGGATCCTCTCGTAGTCTCCTTTAGTATCATCCTGAAACAAAAGACCGGAGAGAACACACACCGTTAGTGGAACGCAAGTTCTGGTTTACATTTAGCAGACACTCTTATGTCTCCTGATTGTACCACACGACTAACAAATCGTGGTTTGACTCATGCTTGTATCTTTTTAGTAACAGATGAGCTGTTTTTTTGCTGGCTGAACTTGACTCCACATTCGAACGGTAACTGATTTAAAGTGTCCTCGAAGATGCCGTAGCTGTGTGCTCACCAGAATATCCTGATAAAGAGTTTTGCCGAACATCTTCTTGTATTCCTGCTTAATATGGGTCAAGTCCACCTCAGAACGGCTCACCATGATTCGGGTCAGAATTTTGGTGCGGGTTCCGGAACCCTGAAGAACAACACGCAGAATTTCGGAAGGTTCACCTCGATCATTAGTCCCCCGGGGGGTGGGGTGGGGGGGAATTACAGTCCACCACAGCAGCAGGGTACAGTAATACACTACTGCGTATTACATTAAAGACATATGTAATGTGGACATGGCGCGTAAATATAGACCATTCTTTCACTCTGACTCCTGAAAACCTGTCAGAACTCAGTGCATCTCTGTCCTTTCCACATTAATTGTCGCTTTCGATAACGATTCATGATTTTTCTACGAATCATTAAATAAGACTTTACCTTCATGGCCAAGTTGAGTTTTTCAGCAAAGAAGGCAGGCTTGCTCCCAGCGCACTTTACTACGTACACACGAAAGCAGAAGCACAAATGTACTTTGGCAGGATGGAGCAAACAAAGACTTAACGGGACTTAAATCAAGAACATTTTTTAAGTATGCAATAGCTAGACAATAGATGAGGTGGGTGTTGGGTCAAGGTCATGAGAAATGGTTTTGTTTACCTATTGCGATCAGGCAGCGCTCGATGTCCCCCTTGAGCTCCAGATCAATTGCTTTAGCCACGTCCACCTTGCTGTACTTAGAGTACCTTTCAAACACTACAGAGACACAGACAGCATTATTCCTTTCGAGTTTTACTACACTGTTATCAGACTGGAATACAAAAACAGCGAGAGAACGAAAGGGAATTACAATAATGTGTAATCCTGCACTTTACTGAGGTTCATGTTATTTAATTGTAAATTGTTTAACGGAATGCTCTTGTGGTTCTTCACTTTGGCACTTGTTTGGTTTCCCACAAGGTATGCTTCATGTTCTGGCTACCCGCAATGTTTGGGCCTGTCTCGTTGTTATGATCAGTGACCTGTGCACTTTGTGTAAAGCTCTCTCTTGGAAGTCGCTTTGGATTAAAGTGTCTGCTAAATTAGAAATATATTTTTTTAAATATATAATCATCTGTCACCTCTTAATCCACCATAAAATGTTCTACCAATGACATTATGGCTGGCTGCTCAAGGATGGATAGCTGGTGGAATGGATGGCTGGAGGGGGGGATAGCTGAAGAGACAGATGGATGGAGGGTCTCACCTTTCCGCAGCTGCGGGGCGCTCCTGCTGGCCAGGATGTTGATGAAGACTGAGCAGTCCGTGCCTTTCTTCTTCTCTCCGGCCTCGTAGATGGCCCTGGCATCGCTGTCCGCCTGCTCCTCGTTCACGGTTCGGCTCTCACTCCTGGCTGCCTGGTTTAGGCCGGGGACAGGAGAGGAGGAAAGAAATGTAAGAAAATATGTAAGATGTAAGAAATACATGGTACTGGTACGCACACACACCTTGCAAAGTGTGAGAAGGGCATTCCTGAAGTCTCCACCGGTATCCGACTTGATATCATCCTCCAGTTCCTTCTTAAATTCTAGCAATGACAAAGGAGCAGACGATTAGAATCGAGTGGGAACTGTGCTGTGGCGTTTTACATGCAGAGCGTCCACAACCTGTCCAGAACTAGCGTTTCCTTGTAAGGCACTTCATATCCAAGTAGTAGCCCACCTTCTTTGTAAGCGCTCTTTATGTCAATGATCTCTTTGTTGGTTCTGGAAGCCAAGATCTCAATCAGAGTGTCCTCATCTGTGCCCAAACCCTGAGAAAGAGAGTGGGAGTCAGAGAGACCGAGAGAGATCCACAGAGAGACACACAGAGACAAAAAGAGACAGAGAGAATTAAAAACAAAACAAATGTTTAATATACCACTTTCAAATAAAAAAAACAACTTGCGCAATAGCTGCTGTCAAATGTGATAAAGGCAGATACAGTAGTTTAAGATTGCATACGAGTGGATCTAACCAACCCAGCAGGAATTAAAGAACGACAATCTTTCACAACTCTAAGTAGCATCGTCCCTCTCTGCCAATTCCAGTCCTCAAGGTCCACTGTCCTGAACGTTTTAGATGTTTCCCTGGTCTAGCAAACCTGATTCAAATTAAAGGGTTGTTATCAAGCTCTGTGGAAGGCTGATAATGACTATTCATTTGAATCAGGTGTGCTGGAGCAGGGAAACTTTTAAAACCTTCAGGGCACCCTCGAGGACCGGAATTGCCCACCCCTGAACTACAGTGTCCATGTGTGTGTACTCCATACCTTCATGGCCAATTTAAGTTGCTGGGCATCGTACTGGGCTGGTGTCCTTAGAAGAGCCAGAACCACATCCTCCAGCTCCCCCTTCAGGGCTGCCTTCAGCGCCCCCTCTAACGGCTGGGGGGTGGGGGACCCACAGAGTCAGGGCAGTCACAAACAACCGTAACCATATACAAGAAGGGAGTCAAGTGGCTGAGCGGTGAGGGAATCGGGATCAGAAGGTTGCAAGTTCAAATCCCTGCTGTGCCAACATGACATTGTGTCTTTGGGCAAGGCACTTCACTTGCCTCCGGGGAAGGTCCCTGTACTTTCTGTAAATTGCTCTGCTAAATGACTAAATGTAAATATATGAATAGTGTGTGTGACGAGGATGAGGTCACACACTGTTGTCAGAGAGTGTGTGTGGGTTTGCCTCACCTTTCCACTAGCCTTTTGGTAGGCTGCTTTGATTTCCTGTCTCTGTGCGTTGCTCCTCCTCACTAGGATATCGATGATAGTGTGTTCGTCCACACCTACACACAGGGAGAGCAGTTAAAAGGGTATACCACAACTGTCCTTCCTGCACACAGGAAGTCACATAGAACTACAGAAGTTGTAGTCCAACTACTCTGTCCAAAGCCTGGACAAAACCCTGGTCTCAGGCCACCTCCTTTCACAACATCTTCCAGCCACACTGAACAGCAGCATGTCCGCACACGCTCACATTCTCTTGGTGTTTGACGAGCCACAGTTCTTTGTTCTGCAGTGACACAGTGTGTGTGTGTGTGTGTGTGTGTGTGTGTCACCTTTAGCTTTGATGGCCTTATCCAATATGCCTACATCACCATTGGCACTGAAGTGAGGGTCTGGCTTCACAGTTCCCTCGTTGGGCATAGTCTGGGAGAGAAAATGAGACCAGTTATGCCACGTGAATACAGAAGCAACTGGCCATAGCACAGCACTTAAGAAACGCAAGCTAGAAGTGAGACAAAGTAGATGAGAGACCTGGGAAACGTGGCCATATTTTTTTCTTTTCAGGGAATGATAGGTAGAGAATGCAGTTTTCTGAAGGAGGATTTCTGAAGGGAGGGGTTCGCATTCCTTTTCCCATGAGTCACAGCCCTCACGATTGGATCTAATAACGCTTTACTTCGTAGCTCTGCTTTCAACTCGCACTTTTCTGATGCACCTCTTTCTTTCTACTCCTCGTTCCTCTCTCTTTCTCTCACACACTCTTTCACTCTCAGTCATTCTATATCATTTACATTTACATTTATTCATTTAGCAGACGCTTTTACCCAAAGCGACTTACATGAGAGAGCTTTTACAAAGAGCATCAGTCATTGAGCATAGCAACGTGATTGACCCCGAACGCAGTGGGTTTTTTAGATCGTGAATCATACATCATGAGAACCAATAAGTGCCAAGGGAAGAACTATAAATATCAAATATCAATATCCCTCCGCCTCCCCGACCCTCTTTCTCTCTCCATCTGTCCCTCCCTCCGTGTAAACAAGCATACAGCTCAGTTTTTCCACACAAGCATACCACAGGAAGAGAAAAAAAGAGCAGAAGCGAGCAGTTGGGTTGTAACTGGTGTGTGGCCATACTGAGTCATCGGGCATGCCCAGATAGACGGTCTGCTTGAGGAACTCTTGTATGAAGGCCATTCTGTATCTGGGGTCTGCAAGGAGAAGAAAAAACACAAAACCAGGAACCAAGATGAAACCATGCCATATAGACAAATCTAGGTTGTCAAAACTAGGTTTGATGTTTTGTGTTTAAGGCCATCTTTAGGTAGTAATGACAAAGTTTGTTCTCTGATGTCACCTTTTCTTTTTGTATTCTCCAACACAAAAACAACACAGTACATATAACGCTGACACTGAACACTTAGCATGCAACCAAAAGCATTCGTAGCCAGTATGGAGAAATGCTAGTTGGATGAGTAGAAGCAATCCGCCAAATTCTGCTCCTGCCAAAATAAATCTGGTGACCACGCCCAACTGAACGTTCAGAAAGTAAATGTTTAACTACACTCTCCGTCCAATGAAAAAGACAACAGCCACTGTCATAATTTGTTCTTGGTCCCGGGTATTGTTATATTACACTACTACACTACATTTAGACAACTTGACGCAACTTAAAACATGAAGCGTTTTGGGCGTACCCACAATTTCCTTGACGCGCCACACCCACTATACACTCCACCAGTGCGCAATCTGAACCACATAAAGCACTATAACGACTAGAGAATAATAAATTGTATTCATAGACCAAAGCACGATTACATTGAGAATCTTACCTGAATGGACAGATTGAGGTTCTCTGAGAGGCTGAGGGGAGGAGAGAAAGTGTAAGGCTCGTGTATTTATAGACACGGATAAACCACACCTAACAACCCGTTCAGCCTACACGCTCTTCTTTGCTATTGGACGGGAACGGGCGGTTGCGAGACGGTTCATTTTTCACCAACTCTGAGCTGACACCGAAAGGTTTTCCATGCAGTGGTCATAGACTAGAGCAATGGGATCTATTTAAAGTGTAACTGCAAGTGAAATAATTTGTTTAATACGGAGAGAAGAGAGAGAAAATCTAAAAAGCATCTTTCCAAAACGGGCGTCAGATAACTCAACGGTCAGTTGGCCTCATGATCGGAAGGTTGTGAGATCGAGCCCCGGTTGTGGCTATATCTGACGTTGTGTCCTTGGGCAAGGCACTTCACCCTACTTGCCTCAGGGAGAATGTCCCAGTACTTACAGTAAGTCGCTTTGGATAAAAGCGTCTGCCAAATGAATACATGTAAAATGGAAGTCGAAGCAATATTTTGTTTGTAAATGATACATAACTTCATAAGCGCCATTGGTGATGCAATGTAACGTGGTCACGTGACAAAACGTGATTAATCGAAAGTAAATTAGTGAACCATATAATGTCATCTGTACCTAAAGAGCTGTTCCTAGTGGGGTGTGAATGATGATGTTGATGTTGATGTCATGATAGAGAGCTGAGACCTACCTGTCCAATCTGTCCATCCTAAACATAGATGATTAGATTAGATTCAACTTTATTGTCATTACACAGGTACAAGTACAGGGTAACGAAATACAGTTAGCATTCAACCAGAAGTGCAAAACAGTATAAGCATAATATAGCAGTTAGTATGAGCAGAATATATAGAGTATGTAGAGGGTATTCAAGTGATTTGGTAGCAACAAATATACAGCTGTATTGTACAAAATGTTACAGTATTTTTACAGAGTTTACAGTGTTGTCTGTACAGATAGAGCAAAATGGTACTATACACATATGTGCAAAATGGTAAGATGGTGCAAAGTAGTACCGATGTTGCAAAATGATACAGATAGTGCAAAAATAGAGAGATGATACAGAAATGATACAGATAGTGCAATAATAGGGGGGCGGGGGTTATATAGCGGGGCGAGGGTTAGCGTGTGGTGGAGTTAAAAAGTGACACAGTTCTGGGGAAGAAGCTGTCCCTCAGTCTGCTGGTCTTAGACCGGAGGCTGCTGTCGTTGGGCATGAGGGCAAACAGTGTGTGGGCGGGGTGGGAGTCCTTCTGGATGCTGTGAGCTCTACGCAGACAGAGCTTCCTCTGGATGTCCTTGATGGTTGGAAGATGGCTCTCAAAGGGGCTTTCAAGCAAAAACAGTAACAGGAACTGTTGCTTTTGCCAAGTTCTCCTTTGTTCAAGGTATTCTGGCATGTGGCCTGGGGAAGGGGAGTCTTAAGTTATTTCCTGTAGAGCAGTGGTGTCGAATCCATGTTATCAAGGGCCAAAATGGTCCAGGTTTTCATGTCAACCAAGCACTACACCAGCTGATTTCACCAACAAGTTTCTCTACTTGGTGAAATAGGCTGGAGTTGGCACTCGATCCTCGGTCCTCGATGTCACGAGTTTGACACCAATGCTGTAGAAGAAGTCTGAATGTTCATTTAAAAGTGGCGGTAGAGGTTTAGGTCCTCTTGCGTTCAGCAGATGATGTTAGTTTGTGCTCAGACATCTGGGCTCACACTTAAACAGAAGCAGTTTTTAACCTTTTCTGTCTTGCCGGAGTAAGTCCTCTGTGACACTGTTAAGCTAAACTGAATCAGGGATGGTAGGTTTGTGGTCTTGGGGAACAGACACCACAATTTCCAAACAGGAGGTTATGGTATCATCTGATCGGACATCATTTACCCACTGAATGCCTGAATGTGTTTGACCTTTCTCGCAGATGTAATTTAGCATTTACATTACATTTACATTTATTCATTTAGCCGACACTTTTTTCCAATGTGACTTCCAAGAGAGAGCTTAACGAAAGCGTGTCGGTCACTGATAGTCGTAATATTATGGCCTCAAACGGGTTGTCAGATTCTGAATCATGAAACATACATTGTGTGAATGTGAAGCCAAACAAGTGCCAAAGGGAAGTGCCACAAGTGCATTCAGTTAAACAAGTTACATTAACATGGCATGCATCTCAAACGGGCAATAGTGTACCTGTAGAAAAGCAAGTAGTAATAACAATATACCTCATTGTGAGTAAAAAAATTCTAAATCGGGTTAGAACTGGGCAAAAAGAGCAACAAGGGCCTCAAATATTGTCTTTGCTGCCTGTCCCCCCTCTAGCTCTACTGCTAGCGACGACCCTAGCTCTACTGTTGACGACCCTCAAGATCCTCTGAGTACTCTGCTCCCCCCCTCCATCAGGCAAACACCCCTCCTCGCCTGGTCGACCCTCATCCCCCTCCTGTGACCTCTGCTGTGTGCCTGACTGCGGACCAGGTGAGAGGACAGCTGATGAAACCCCACGCAAATAAGGCTGCTGGCCTTGACGAAGTCAGCCCTAGGGTGCTAAAAGCTTGTGCCCCCAGCTGTGTGGAGTTCTACAATATATCTTCAACCTGAGCTTGAGTCTCCGGAGGGTTCCTGTTCTGTGGAAGACAACTTGCCTTGTCCCTGTACCGAAGACGCCGTGGCGCAGTGGCTCCAAGGACTACAGACCGGTGGCACTGACCTCCCACATTATAAAGAGCCTGGAGAGCCTGGTGCTGGAACAGCTGCGGCCCATGGTCAGACCCGTCCTGGACATCTCAACAATATATGCAGTACTCGTACAACTGTATATTCTGTAACATAACATTCTGTCACATAACATTGTATATTATGTAACAAGCAATACTTGCACACTTGTATAGTCTTTTTGTAACTTAAAAACCCACACTGCATGTAGATTGTGAATAATATATCCAGGACCAACAGATAAAAGAGGCGGTGTCTGGTTACAATCTCTATCCCTCACACGGGAGAAACCCGAGGATGGTCTCGAGGCCCCTGCTGCTGACTAGCGTGGGGCAAGCTAATACCTGGCTGAAACTCCATCTCTGAAAGGTTTAATATTTAAACAGTGTTGAGAGTTTCCTTCCCTCCCAAAAGGCTGAGTCGACCCATATCGTCCCAGCAGTCCCATCTATACCAGCGCAGGACAGCAGGCTGACTTCATCCCCGCTGCCCTGATCACTTCACATCCAACCAAAGGTAAATTACTTTAAATCCATCCTTGTGGAACTGATTTGAATCAAGATTTTCATGATACTAGCCATGAAATAGGTGAATATACATATACTGTAGATCACAAGTGTCAGATCCTGGTCCTCGAAAGCCACTGTCTTGAAAGTTTTAGATGTTTCCCTGCGCTAGCACACCTGATTCTAATTAATGGGATGTTATCAAGCTCTGTGGAAGCCTGATAATGACCATTTATTTGAATCAGGTGTGCTAGAGCAGGGAGACATCTAAAACTTTCAGGACAGTGGCCCTCGAGGACCAGGACTGGACACCCCTGATGTTGATGCACCATGGCAACACTGAGCAGCTATATATGTTTTACAACTGATTCCACCATATTGCCTAGGACCACACTGATAATATATTTGCTATTATTTTTATATTTAAATGTAAGGTTGGTGACCAAGCGACATTGCCAACTGACTCATTTGTTGACCAAGCTCTTCCTGTTTACTTGGTGTGGGGGGTTTACATTAACATTTTTCAGACACTCTTATCCAGAGTGATTTACAGCAAGTACAGGGACATTTCCCTGAGGCAAGTAGGGTGAAGTGCCTTTGTTCAAGCACACAACGTCATTTTGGCACAGCCAGGGTTCAAACCAGGTCGCTTCTAAATGCAAGCCTGAGTCTCTAACCGCTCAGTCACATGACTCCTTATATAAAACTCTGGCATCGTCAACTCCTGCCTGAACGTAGAGAGAACGTTTGACAGGGCAAAGCAACATGTGGAGGCCAGTTGTTGATGGTGGCATGCAGCCTCCAGACTGATCTGATCCAGATGTCTATTGGTAATTTTCTGCTGCGTAGACAAAATTAGACACACACAAAGACACAGAAAGCCAGACATAGTCGGACACAGCATTCTTTTCATCAGTGAATGTGTTTTCCCTATTACCTCGTTAATGCTGTGAATAACTTGTTGTTATGGTGCATTTATCAGGCAATTATAAGTTTGGTGTTTTTGTTGCACATTTAACTTTGTTGCTTGCCTTACAGTCTTTGGGGAAAGGAGCCATTCTTTTAACAATACGTGCTATGACACACCGCTCCACATAGACACCCACACCAACCTGGACACATCCGACTTCACACACACACCCTCGCAAAGACACGCACCATGTATGTGAACTCAGGAACAGAGAATGTTTCCTTGTCCCTCACCTTCCTGGGGAAGAAAGTAGGACGGCACTGTGCTGTTGCCCCGGCTTCAAAGCAACGTAAGTTGACACACTCACAGACACCCTCTCACTCTAAACTCTGTGGATCCATCCTCACTCTGACAATACAGGGTCCTTTAACCATGTAACAAGGATGCATATTTTATTTGGTGAACTTCCAGTAGGACGTTTGTGTACGTTTATGCATGTCTGCAATCATGTGAAGGTGTTCATCTACGTGTAAAGCAGGGGTGCCCAATCCTGGGGCCCGTTTCAAAAAGGAGGTTCAACCAACTCTGACTTTAAACTTAAAACCCCAAGATGGGAAACTCTGGGTTTTCGGTTTCAGAACAGCTGAAAATAATTCGTTTCTTACTCTGAGTTAAGCGTGTGCACTGCACTATAAAAAGCCATTATCAATGGAGCGCAGATATAAGGATTCACCATGGAAACAGCGTAAGGGAAGCGTATTTTTCCCAAACAGAACCGGAAGTGCTTATCCAAGTTTATGGCGAATATGAAGAAAAATAAAACGGCTGCATCGGAGGAGAGTTAGCTTGGGAGAAAATAGCTGCTCGAGTCAATGCGTAAGTTTACATTTTAATTACTTTTTATACAGTGTTGGGTGTAATTAATTACTAAGTAATCTAAATACTGTAATTTAAAGACTTTAAAACAATTCTGTATAAAACAAGAGTGGATGTAACATCAAATGTAAGTAGACCAAATTAGAAAGTAGACCAAAACCTTTTAGAGATCGTAATTATTACATTAACCTAAATAGACTGGTTAAGGATGTCATTTGTAGTTAGTAATTAAGAACTGCTTTACCGTAAATTTCCAACTGTTATAAAATCTGAGGTGAAACTAGAAGAACAGTATTTTGTTAAACCTATTAATTTAATATTCATGTGTAGGTGCAATCCTGCAGGCATTAAAAGAACGTGGCAGCAGATTAAGATGAAAAAATGATAAAAACAATTCAATCAGGTAAGCCTTAAGCATATCGTAGGTGTAGGCTGGCTTTACAAACATTTGACATATGAAATAATTAAGTAACACTTCATTGTCTACTAGTGCAGCAGTATTTTTATCATAGGTCTAAATGTTCATTCTCATTTGACTTCTCAGCTAACAGAAAGGAGGCAGAGGCTTGCAAAACAGGGGGAGGACCTGCACCACCACCTCTGACAAATGCAGAGGAGATGGTCCTGAGCCTTAATGCTCGAAGCATAATGCTGGCTGAGGGAATTCCTGGAGGGAATTTTGTGATATTTCCATTTATATTACTTCAGGTTGGGTTTTTTGTTGATCCCAACAGATTCACATGGTAATAGCTGTCTATTGGAGCCTTCTGTCTCAACAGAACCCCTGGCAGTTGTAAGTAGCTTACCCAATACACCATAAATTATCCATCCATCCATCCATTATCTTCCGCTTATCCGGGGCCGGGTTGCGGGGGCAGCAGTCTGAGCAGGGAAGCCCAGACTTCCCTCACCGCACACACCTCCTACAGCTCCTCCGGGGGGATCCCGAGGTGTTCCCAGGCCAGCCAAGAGACATAGTCCCTCCAGCGTGTCCTAGGTCTTCCCCGGGGCCGCCTCCCGGTGGGACATGCCTGGAACACCTCCCGAGGGAGGCGTCCAGGAGGCATCCGAAACAGATGCCCGAGCCACCTCAACTGGCTCCTCTCGAAGTGGAGGAGCAGCGGTTCTACTCCGAGCTCCTCCCGTGTGGCCGAGCTCCTCACCCTATCTCTAAGGGAGCGCCTGGCCACCCTGCGGAGGAAACTCATTTCGACCGCTTGTATCCGCAATCTTTTCCTTTCGGTCATGACCCAAAGCTCATGACTATAGGTGAGAGTAGGAATGTAGATTGACCGGTAAATCGAGAGTTTTGCCTTGCGGCTCAGCTCCTTCTTCACCACGACAGTCTGGTACAGAGACTGCATCACTGCAGACGCTGCACCGATCCGCCTGTCAATCTCATGTTCCGTCTTTCTGTCACTCGTGAACAAGACCCCGAGATCCTTCTTAAATAGGGGAACCACTACCCCGGTCTGCCAATCCATAGGCACTGTTCCAGCTCATAAATTATGACAAATAGTATTATGAAGTGTACTTTATGGTATGCTCATCTTTACAGGATGATGGGGATGATGCCACAGAGGCCTACAGAGTTAATGTTATTATTATGTGTCTACACATCAAACAATGTACACATTCACATTTCTTCACATTTAATGTGGAGTAGCCTATAGAATCTAAGTTTATATCTATAAATGGCCATTCAAATCTACCCCCCAGAGTGTGGAAGAACAGCAAGAGGAAGGGTCCATCAACTTCTGGTGCACAAATGAACACAGTTCAGTGATTTACAGTAAATGCCAGTTTCTGTAGAATTTTAGAACTACATTATGTAACCCTAAATCTACTGTATTTTCAGTTGATGCCAGATGCCAATTAAAGAGTTGTATAGAATTATTTTAATAAAAAATCCAAAAGCAGATGTGGAAATCGACATTTTTAAGGAAAAGCTAAAAGTGAGTGTATGGGCATAGGTGAATTCTAGGAAGTATTGAAACTATTAAGATCTAACCTTTTTCAATTATCTTTTTTTGTTGTAGAAATTAAAAGACACTAGGGCCGCAACGATTCATCGAATAATTCGAATAATTCGATCACAAAGATGCATCGATTATTTTTAATCTGCTTCGATGATTCGTTTTATTTCTGTTTTACTACGCGCGGTTATGTTCGACCCCGGAACTTTGTAGTTGCGGAGCATGTTTCCGCACGACCGCTGCACCTCACTACTGAGTCCAGTGAGACAACCATAGACATGTATAATTAAGGAGACAACAATGTCGAAACACGAAAGTGCGGACAACGAAACGGAACATGGGAGGCGAAAAGACCGAAGTTGTCTAAAGTATGGGACCATTTTAAATTATATAAAGTCGACAGTACGGTGAAGTGCTTGCACAGCCAAACGGACCTCTCTTTTCATAACAGCACAACATCAATGATCCAGCATATGAAGAGAAAACACCCTACATTTTTATCCATGAAGGAGAATCCCCTTGCATGGTGGAAAACGAACAAAACGCGTTCTCCAACTCTGTCAACACTAGCAAAGTCTTTTCTATGCATTCCAGTCACGTCCACACCATCAGAGGGCTTATTTTCTGCTGCAGGTAACATAAGGCGCTTTCCCACCGCATGGTATCAGCTCGACTCGGCTCGCATTTTTGGCGTTTCCACCGCAGTTCCATGGTACCTGGTACCTGGTAGCGGGTACTTTTTTTAGTACCTTCTCGCTCTAGGTACCAAGCGAGCTGAGTCGAGCTAAAAGGTGACGTCGAGCTAAAAGGTGACGTCGAGCTAAAAGGTGACGTCGGCAGACGGCCGGCCATTGATTGGCCAGAAAGTGTGACGAAGTCACGAGAGCGACATAAAGCAACAGCGCCGCAGCTAATACTTATTACTATCAGATACAGTCCATTACACCAACAGTCTACAAGCTTTTAAAAAGTCAGATAATTTACAAAAGACTAGTTCGTCAACATGGCTAAAATTAATAATAGGGTTTTAGGTGGGTTCTGTCCACTTGTGGCTTGCGTTGGTGTTATTTACGTTGCATACAAAAATATGTCACGGCCTACGTCACGCCCCTTTCGCTGACTACCAGGAGGTACTATTTGCGGTACTATTTGCGGTGGAAAACCACCCGTGTTACTACCAAACCGAGTCGAGTCGTGCTAAATTTGCGGTGGAAAAGCGCCAATAGTGTCAAAGCGCAGGGCAAGTTTGAGTTCAGAGCATGTTGACGTGCTCACATTTCTGCACTGCAACAGTGACATGCTCACTTAAACTTATGTTGATGTATTAACACAGGAAAGTCAAATTTTTTGTTCTTAAATGTTTATGCACACCACAAAAGTCACTTTAAAAAAGGCAGCTGTTTCTTATAGCCTTAACATTTATTTTGTGATGAACGTCAGTTTTCTTTGACATTTGGGGAAAGTATTTAACTCTCAGTGTACTATACTGATAGGCTTTATTATTTATATATTTTTTATATATTATTTGACAACTGGTCAGTGATTGTATTTATTTCAGTACAACAATTTATTGATGGTTGTGCAATTGTTAATAAATGTGATAAGTGATTTGAGTAATGTTTATAGCTTTATTGGCTGTTTCTTGAAAATAAAGTACTTATCCGATTAATCGATTAATCGATGTAAATAATCAATAGATTAATCAATTACTAAAATAATCGATAGTTGCAGCCCTAAAAGGCACCATATAAATTGCTGTGATTTCGTGTTTATTAATTTTGTTAATTAATACATTAATACATTAGATTATTATATTAATATTAAAATAAATATATTATAAATTAATCAATTAATACTCTGTTGTGGATATCATTATTAATGTGAAAAGACATTGTGGCATATCATATCCCGGACTATCCTTCCATCCTGGATATCTGCTGAGATGATGGGGTCGTCCTCAGGATCTTGTAACTTTAGGGCAGGGTGTTTCTCCCCTCTAATTATGGAGAACAACACATGCCACAATAATGTCACAGGCCCTTTCAGGGGTGGTTCAGGTTCTGGGGTAAGGGGTAATCAGAGTTGGCCAGCATGGGTAACCCCTATCTCCCAGCAGAAAGCCATCAATCTCTCCTGTAATAATTTCATATTGCTTTAGAGCTGCACAGTTTCCCCCCTGCATACATTGAAATATATAGGACATACATTTACGTACCCCTTCCCAATCTGTTACTCAAGGTTGACTCCCGATACATTTTTGAGTCATGAACAGAGCCAGGCCACCTGGCCTCCACATTTACGATTATATGTAGAGCATCACATATGATCTGTGGACAGTGCAAAGAATGAAACATGTACGGTACAGTAATCCCTCGTTTTTCACAGGGGTTACGTTCCAAAAAGCACCTGTGATAAGTGAAATCTGTGAAGTAGAAACTTTTTTTTTAATTATTATTATACTGTACAATTACATTTAAATGAAATATTCATGCATTCCTTAATGCCGACCTACAGCCGCACAGCTTTTACCCTCCTTTAGCATGTCCAGAAGTTTAACTTCTGCCTTTTGGGCCCGACCGCAGGTGTCTTTGTTGGCGCAGAACGTTTTGTCGACATTATTGGTTAAGAGAATTTGCTTGTACAAGAGACATTTACGTGTATTTTATTTATATTATTTTTATCTGTTTTGCACGTGTACAGTGCATACATTATTACAGTAAACCGCAACGTTATTGACGCACAGGTAGAGCAGAAGCAGAGAAGCTTCTGAAGCAATGCACAATAAAAAACACGTGAAGTAGCGAAACCGTGAAAAGTGAACCATGATATAGCGAGGGATTACTGTATTGTGATGTATTTGACCATTACAAACAGTAGGCTGTCTGTGTACCTGCACATTAATACTGTGAATGGACCTCCTATTGACATAATCTGCTTCATTTTCAGAGGGTGCAATGATCGGAATATGTGTGCCATTATTATGTTACTTCCAGGGGTTGCAGCAAGATATTCTTAACGGAATGTTATTTATCAGGTTAGCGTTATTTAAACCAATTCATAAACCACTTACCTGCAATCCTGTAGAACTCCTCTTTGATGACTCACTGGTTTGTACCCAGGAAACAACACAAAATGGTCAGAAAGTGCTTAAGTGCAAGGCACAATTACCTGACCGCTCTGCAAACAGTAGCCTTACAAGTATTTTCTGCATCCCCGATGTTATAAAGAAAACTAGAAAAAAAAAATCAAAAAGACATTTTGAGTGCGCGTGACTCTGGCCCGGGACTCTCCCCCATACATCATCATCATTTCCCCCATTTGACAAAAGTCTTAGAAAACATATAGCACACATCGTAGCCGAGCCGCACGTTTTGATACCACTTTTATGTATATGCGCCAAACGCTCTGGTAGGAGTTGCGAGCCAAAAAACGGCGTAAGAATAATAAGTGAAACTGGGAATAACATAGTGTGCGCCGCGCAGCACGCACACAATAAATGCTAGTAATAACCTAGTGTGCGCCTTGCAGCACGCACGCAACTACCGTTTGCAAAGAAGCGTAAGGCAAACGCAAAGCATCTGCTTGGATGTAAGGGCACGGCCGTGATGGGTGAAGTTTTTGATTTAAGAATGGATGAGATTGTGGATGTATTTATTGACTTAAGAAAAACGGTACCGCTCAGATAAAAATGGAGAGGGAAGAGACAAAACATCCACTCTGGACCTCAAAAATCTCTCCCGATACAATGTAACTCTCGACAAATTAATACAGCCTCTTCATCTATAGGATTGTCAATAAAAGGACATTTAATTCCCTTTGCTGCTCTCTTCGTAACAAATGTGCGCAAGGAATTAGATGTTTAAATGTCGCCTCGTTTACTCAGCTTTAATTTACCCCCCTTTCTGAAACCGAAAACCCAGAGTTTCCCTCATTTCAGAGTTAATTTACTTAACCCGTAAGTAAAGAGTAAAAAGTTAAAAAGTAAGTAAGTAAAAAGTTTTCACTTAACCCGCTTTCTGAAACAGGCCCCAGGATTGGACTCCCCTGGTCTAAAGTATACATACAGTGACGTCAATAAGCATTTGATCACCCTGTGATCACCCTCGGTTTCACGGTTCTAATCCTGGCTGTGTCACATGGCATTGTGTCCTTCGGCAAGGCACTGGTCGCTGAGCAACACAGAGTTTCAGCCTTCTCCAAAGATTTTCGATTATATTTAGAAAACTGGCTAGGCCACTCCAGAACCTTGATATGCTTCTTACAGAGCCACTCCTTGGTTTTCCTGGCTGTGTACTTCGGGTCGTTGTCATTTTGGAAGACCCAGCCATGACCCATTTTCAATGCTCTGACTGAGGGAAGGAGGTTTTTGCCCAGTATCTCACAATACAGGGCCCTGTCCTTTATAGAGTGCAAAAAATGGTACAATGTGATTTCTGTTTATTATAATTTATAAATTGTCTCTCACAGTGGAAATGCACCTAAAATGAAATTGTTATACCCCTCCATATTTTCTAAGTCCCCTCCTTGAATCACCACCTTAACGTGGTGGAGGGGGTTGATCCTCCTATGATCCTACAAACAATGTTGTCTTTGGCATTATGCCCCTGGTAGGGTCTCCCAAGGCAAACAGGTCCTGGGTGACTAGCCAGACCAAGAGCGTTTCAGAAAACGTGCTCTGGAATGGTTTGCAGCCGAGTGTGAAGTGGCTGGGATCAGAACCAGCGCCTCCAAGTCCGAGGCCATGGTACTCGACCGGAAAAAGGTGGCTTGCCCCCTTTGGGTGGATGTGGAGTCCTTCCCTTCTTGACTCCTTGCCTCTTTGCCTCGTGGGTGGGGAGTCCTTGCCTCAAGTTTATGATCATTGACCGATACTTTATTGTAAAGCTCTTTCTTAGAAGTTGCTTTGGATAAAAGCGTCTGCTGAATGAATACATTTAAATGTAAGTGGAGGAGGGGGTGCACGGTGGCAGAGCGGTTAGTGCTCCAGGGATTTCCTGGCCACCCTGTGGAGGAAACTCATTTCGACCGCTTGCATATGCAATCTTGTCCTTTCGGTCATGACTCATGACCATTGGTAAAAGTAGGAATGTAGATTGACCGGTAAATCGAGAGCTTTGCCTTGCGGCTCAGCTCCTTTTTAAATCTGTCTGTCAATGTCTGTGTGATAGCCCTGCGACTAGCTGGCCCCAGTCCAGGGTGTACCCTGCCTACGGCCCGGAAGTTACTGGAATAGGCTCCAGTCACCTGTGACCCCTAACGGGAATAAGCGGAAGAAAATGAATGAATGAATGTAAGTGGAGGAGTTCAAGTATCTAAGGATCTTCTTCACGAGTGATGGAAGGACGGAATGTGAGATTGACAGGCGGATCAGTGCCGCATTTGCAATGATGCAGCCTCTGTATCTGAACATTAGATTAGATTGGATGAACCTTTATTTGTCCTCCAGGGGGTGGGAATTGCAGTTCACAACAGCAGCAGGGTAAAGTACAGTACACAGAGTTGCAGGGTAATATACAATAATGACAATAACATGACAATAGCAATAGCAATAGGTGGGCACGATAAAGTCAGATATAAAAAAAGAATAAGTAATAAGTAATTTAAGCAAGTAATTTAAGTAGTCCAGTTAAGTAGTCCAGTATAAAAAATTAGTTGAGTAGACATATAGACAGTTATTGCACTTGAGAAGAATTACAGAATTACAGTATTACAAAAGAAATAAGTAAGTTAAGTCGACATGTAGGCAGTTATTGCACTTGAGGAGTTACAGAATTACAGTATTTTGCAAAAAGTATGATAAAAAATAAGTTAGGTAGACATATAGACAGTTATTGCACTTGAGGAGAATTACAGAATTACAGTATTGCAAAAATAAGTAAGTTAAGTAGACATATAGACATATAGACAGTTATGGAGAATTACAGCATTACAGTATTGCAAAAAAGTAAGCAAGTAGAAATATTGCACTTAGTACAGAATATATATACCATGAGTATTGCACGTGAGTGAGGTAAGTAATAAAAGTTAAAAAAGTAAATACAATAAAAAGTAATACTGCACAGTGGTGAGGTAGGGATGGTAATAGTAATAATTAATTAATAGTAATAATAATAATAATGGTAATGGTGTAGCACATGATAGTGGCTATGGACAGCAGTATTTAGTGATTATTGTTAAACTGACAGCAGCAGGAAGGAATGACCTGCGGAATCTCTCCTTCACACACTGAGGGTGAATTAGCCTATTGCTGAAGCTGCTCTCTAGAGCGGACAGTGAGTCCTGCAAGGGGTGTGACTCGTGGTCCAGCATAGTTGTCAGATTTGCCAGGACTCGTCTGTCACCCACCTCCTGCACTGAATCTAGAGCGCAGCCCAGGACTGAGCTGGACTTCTTGATGACCTTGTCCAGCTTCTTCCTTTCCCTCTCAGTGATGCTGCTGCTCCAGCAGACCACACCGTACATGATGGCAGAGGCCACCACTGAGTCATAGAAAGACTTTAGGGGTGCCCCCTGCACTCCAAAAGACCTCAGGCTCCTCAGGAAGTAGAGCCGGCTCTGACCTTTCCTATACAGTGCGTCAGTGTGGTGAGTCCAGTCCAATTTGTGGTTCAGGTGAACACCCAGGTACTTATAGGACTCCACTCTCTCAATGTCCATTCCCTGGATGTTCACCGGTGGGGGGGGGAGGTCGGTGTCTGCGGATATCCACCACCATCTCCTTGGTCTTGCCCGCGTTGATGAGGAGGTGGTTCGGCTGACACCTGTCTACGAAGTCCTGCGTTAGTTGCTTGTACTCCGTGTCATCGTCGTCACTGATCAGGCCGATGATGGCGGAGTCATCGGAAAACTTGAGCAGGACGCAGCCCTCCGAGTTGTGTCTGAAGTCAGCAGTGTAGAGGGTGAAGAGGAAGGGCACAAGCACCGTCCCCTGTGGGGCCCCCATCGTGGTAAAAAAGGAGCTGAGCCGCAAGGCAAAGCTCTCGATTTACCGGTCAATCTACATTCCTACTCTTACCAATGGTCATGAGTCATGACCGAAAGGACAAGATTGCATATGCAAGCGGTCAAAATAAGTTTCCTCCACAGGGTAAACGGGCAATCCCTGGAGCTCGGTCACACGAGAGGATCCAAGCCTGGCTTGGGCATCTGTTTCGGGTGCCTCCAGGACACCTCCCTCGGGAGGTTTTTCGGGCATGTCCCACCTGGAGGCGGCCCCAGGGACGACCCAGGACACGCTGGAGGGACTATGTCTCTTGGATAGCCTAGGAACGCCTTGAGATCCCTTCAGAGGAGCTGGAGGAGGTGTGTGCGAACAGGGAAGTCTGGGCCTCTCTGCTCAAACTGCTGCCCCCGCAAATGGATGTATGCATGTTTTCTAAGTGAGACAACTTGCAAAATCACAGGGTGATCAAATACTAACTGACCACACTGTATGTGTTAAGTAATTTAATATGCATGTGACTGTGTGGACCGTATATGTGTGTGAGTGCTCTGTTTGTGTTCCAGTCTCAGGAAATATATGGACTGTTATCAGCACCAGGCTAATGTTCCTTGTTATTCAATGTTGCCTGATGCATTTACATTTATTAATTTAGCAGATGTTTTTATTCAAAGTGACTTTCAAGAGAGAGCTTTACAAAAGAGCGTCGGTCACTGATCATAACAACACAATGTACCCCAAACAGCCAGGACATGAAACATGCACTAAACAAGTGCCAAAGGGAAGAACGACAAGAGCATTCAGTTAAACAAGTTAAATAACATGAACCTCAAACATGCAATATTGTACCTGTAGGAAAGAAAGTAACAATATTATAACCTCACAGAGAGTACAGGAATTTCAAATTGATTACAACTAACCATCAAGAGCAGCAGGGCCCCCAGTAGGAGTCATTGTGATCCTGGAGGAAATGCTTGATATCAACTACCTACTGTGCGTCTGGCAGTCTTGTCACAACATCTCCACTCTCTCTCCACTCTATCTATCCACTCTCTCTCTCTCTCTCCTCTCTCACCTTCCCTCTCTCACTTTTCCACTCTCTCTTTCTCTCACTCCTTCCTTTTCCACTCTTTTGGTTTCCTTCCTAACTTCATGTTCTATTCAGGCGCTTGGGAAACCCCCGCTCTCTCTCCGTGCTCTGAGGACCCGGTGGGGTCCCTGCGGGGTCGCCCCCCCGCCGCTCTGACAGTCTCCCTGGTGGAGGATTTACCGGGCAGCGTGCCGGACCTCCGAGAAGAGGTTACGCAACAGCGACCGTGCATGGTCCACAACACACACCTGGACCACGACCAGGACCGAGGTCAGATTAACCAAGAACACATACATACATCCTCATCACCCTAACTCAGGTAGCTCTGGAGGAAGGGATCCATCACTGAATTTCTCCTCCCAAGGTTTCCTCCATTTTTTCCTCCTCTATTGAGTTTTTCTGGGAGTTTTTCCTTGTCTTCCTTGAGCAGTTAAATTGGTTGAGGGGCAGTTCTATGGGTGTATGTGAAGCCCTCTGTGACATTGCTTGTAAAAGAGTCAGGTCGCTGAGCAGTACAGTAGTTGGGCTGGTATTCAGAAGTTTCACGGTTCTAATCCTGGGTGTGTCACATGGCATTGTGTCCTTGGGCAAGGCACTTCACCGTACCTGCCTCATGGGGAATGCTTGCTATAAATCACTCGGGATAAGAGTGTCTACTACATGACTAACTGTTTGATTGATTTATTGAGGTGATGCTATCACAAAAGTTTATTCAGTCCTGAAGACCTAACCCTGCTCTAAACCCATACCGTTCATCCAATGGTTAGGCTAGGCTAACCCTTAACATGACTGAGATTATTTGCTGTAATCCCTAAACTAGTTTAGACCAGAGGGTGAGCAGTACGTCAACACTATTCCTCCCCAGAGTGAACACTCTTCTTGTGATGTCTCCTAATGATTATATACAATTTGTGTCTCCATAAGAAGGTGTTTCTAGAAGGAGAGACGCACCACATTTCACTCGCTGACAGAAAGTACCAGAAAAGAGATAAAAAAGGGAGGAAAGCCGAGAGAGAGAGACAGAGAGAGAGAAGAAGGTAAAGGGAGGAGTATTCAGAAAGTGCTGATGAAAGAGAATAATCTTTTACTGGTTGATACATATATTCATTTCGCAGACACTTTTATCCAAAGCGACTAGTAAGTATAGGGACATTCTCCCTGAGGCAAGTAGGCCGAAGTGCCTTGCCCAAAGACACAACGTCATATAGCAACAGCCAGGGTTTGATCTCACAATCCTCCAATCATGAGGCCACCACCTTAACCCGCTGAGCCATCTGACCTCCAACATTTGCAAAAAGGAATCTAATCCTGCATGTCTATTCATTATTAATTCAGTGTTAAACTTGAAATGAAACATAACGGTCTGTATTAAGTGCGATGAGTTACATCAGTTTAACTAAACTTTAACTTCAACCATAAGCTTCTTACAAACCTTGGTGCTCAGACGATTAAAGTGTGTTTTGAAAAATGAAAATAAATCGTGTTAACCAACTCATAAGAAAATTCATAAACAGCGCAATGTAAACCATGTTTTAAAACTGAATAAAAAGAAGATGCTTTCAAAACAAATATGCTGTTTTTTATTACAGTTTTAGTCCTTTTGCTTTTGTTACAATTCCACTTTTGCTATAGTTCGTACGTTGTTCACATTACAAGAGTAACTTTATGTCAACCTACATCATTGAAGCTGGTCTTCTAACGACCGCCAACGTGGAACGACAGGCCTTTAATCCAGGCCGTGATCTTTTGTGATTGAAGCTGTGGTGGAGCACAAGGCCCCGTGGATGAGGCGGTGGGAGGCCTTTCGGCGCTGGATCGTACCAGACCGCACAAAGGACCCAGGTGGTAGGAAGGAGAGAGGTGGAGGGAGGGAGGGTGGGAGAGTTAAAGGAGGAGGGAGGGAGGCAGGGTCGATGTGGTGGTGGAGGGAAGGGGAGGAGGAGAAGGGAGGGAGGGATGGATGGAGAGGTGGAGGGAGGGAGGGAGGGAGGACGGAGAAGCAAGGAGGTGGGGAGAGGGAGGGCACGAAGGAGGGAAAGACGTAGGAAGTAAGTGAGTGTAGGAGGAATGGAGGGAGTGAAGGAAGGGCAAAGGGATGGAGTCAGAATGTTGAAATGTTAGTTTTGGACTGAGGACGATTTGGTGTTTCAAGGGAGAATGAGGCAGAGCCAGGTCAAACAGTGATGTTGTGTTCATGAAAACATTTAGCCAAGTAGATCCTGTGGTGATTTGTTCCAATCTTGTCCCTGTTAGGAACTTTTTTGTCCAATGAGAGCACGAGGAGCCTAGAAGCTGAAGAAAGGATGGATTTGAAGATCTATGTCCCCTATGAGTTGGCTGAACTCTGCATAACACAGGTAGATTGCTGTAGCCTCGATTTAGCTTAACATTCCTAGGGTAGACTAAGGTAGATTTAGCTTAGCATCCCACTGGTAAACTGCAATAGAAAAAGGTTTATAAACGTTCTACAGAACTATCTTTTGTCTATGATGTTGTGAAATGTCTAGAATTTTTCCCCCCCAAAGCTTACAAGCGTCAGTCTGTTTGTAATAACGTAGTAACGTCATAGTCATCTCGTGTTGTTCCCGATACTCACATGTTGACTGTTGCCCTCAATGTTAAAGAGGTGGCAAAAGGCTGCTGTGTATGTTTGTGACTGTGTATGTATAGTCATGGCCAAAATTGTTGGCACCCCTAGCATTCATCCATAAATGTTGTATTTCTCACAGAAAAGTATTGCAATCACACATGTTTATTTCTGGGCGATTTTGGGGGTTTTGTGTGAAAATGTAAAATGTCCTCTTTTTTTTGGTGTTGTCAGGAGTGACAACCGAGCAGTGCTTTGTAACCGTGTTGGTGTTGCAACATGATCTAGTGGTCATGACTTCCAGTGACGGATGCTTGATGGTACCTTCCGGAAACAGATAGCAGAGGACATGCATTCTATGAAGACCAGGCATGAGCAGATGCTGCAGGAACTGGAGGAGAATTTCCTCATCGCCTCCAAACAAAACCAGGTGAGAGTGGACATGTTTGTGCGGGTATGCCTGTCCATGTGTGTGTGCATTTCTGTGCATGCAGATGTGTGTATGTTTGGACGTGTGTGTGCCTCTCCTGACATCTACGTGTCTCCCCGCAGGAGAGAACAGTCCAGAAGATTAGATCCCACTACCAGAGCAAACTGAACGCTCTGAAAAGAATCCTGGATCTCTACCAGGAGAAGGTGGAGAACAAAAATGCCCGGTGGGAGGAAAAAGTCACTGTGAGCAGACCTCCACCCCTCCAGACCCCCAACCCTTCAGACCTCTACCCCTTTAGACCTTCACCCCTCCAGACCCCACCCCTCCAAATCTCCACCCCTCCAGACCTCCACCCCTCCAGATCCCCACCCTTACAGAACCCCCCTCCACCCTTCCAGACCTCCACCCTCTACCCTTCCAGACCTCCACCCCTCCAGACCTCCACCCCTCCAGATCCCCACCCTTACAGAACCCCCCTCCATCCTTACAGACCTCCACCCTCTACCCTTCCAGACCTCCACCCCTACAGACCCTACCCCACCAGACCTCAACTCCTCCAGACCTTCAACCCTATAGAATCCCCCCTCCAGACCCCCACCCCTCTGGACCTCCATCCCTACAGACCTCCCCGCTCCACCCCTTTTGACCTCCACCTTTCCAGACATCCAACCCTACAGACCTCCACCCCTATAGACCAAGGGGTGAAGACCCTTCCAGACCCCCAATCCTCTGGACCTCCAGCCCTACAGACCTCCACCCCTGCAGACCTCCCCCTCCACCCATTCAGCTCTCCACCCTTCCAGACCATCAACCCTCCACTGCTCCACCTCTCCACCCCTCCATCCCTTCAATGAGTATAAAAACAGAACTGGGTTCCTGGGTGCTGGCTGAGTGTTCTGTGTGTGTCCCTGGCTCCCCCTAGGCCCTGAGACGAGAGAAGGCGCAGCTGGAGGAGGAGAGTGCAGCCGACAGGAGGAGAACTAGGGACGAGGCTCTGCAGTGGCAGAGGGAGAAGGTCAGATGATGGCCTGGGTCTCCTCCAGGCATGTGAAGCCCCCTGCTGGCCAGGCTGCCGCAGGGCAGAGCTTAAGTTACATTACAATTACATTTAGTCATTTAGCAGACACTCTAAACCAGGGCGACTTACAGCAATTACAGGGACATTCCCCAGAGGCAAGTAGGGTGAAGTGCCCTGCCCAAGGACACAGTTGGCACAGTTGGGGTTCGAACTGGGTACCTTCTGATTACAAGCCCAACTCCTGCGCCACATGACTCCCTTAGAAGTTGTCACAGCGTTGAAGGAGGATCTTCAGGAGGTTACATGGAGTTTTATCCACTGCTCAGGCCGGATGAGTGATGGCCCCTTTCTTCTCCTTAGAGCAAAATTCTGGAGCTGTTCTCCTCCAGGCTAGACCTGCTCCACAGTCACCAGGCGTCTAGTGAGTGTGTGTTTCTGTGTCTGTGTGTGTTTAAAGTTACAATTAGTCATTTAGCAGACGCTCTTATCCAGAGTGACTCATAGAAAGTACAGGGACATTCCCCCTGAGGCAAGTAGGGTGAAGTGCCTTGCCCAAGAACACAACATCTTGTTGGCACAGTCAGTGTTCGAACCAGGGACCTGATTCTGCCCTTCTGCCCGACACTCTTACTGCTCAGCCACTTGACTCCCATAAATTAGCATGTTTAGTTGTGTACCGTATTTTTCGGACTATAGGGCGCATTTAAAAAACTACAGTGTGCCTTATAATCCGAAGCGCCGTATATATGGATTAATTCTGGTTTTGCTTACTGACCTCTAAGCGATTTTGTGTGGTACAAGGCGCTCACGGCGCTAAGTCAAAATATTTTAGTACGACTTTGGTAAACTACAAAGCCGCACCGCTTGCAGCATTACGGCTACCGTAGCGAGGAGCGTCGCGGAGTAATACATACTGTGCTTCACCATAATATTACAGTGTGTGTATAAGGATCCCAAAATGGCACCTGTCAAAAGACACGCTTACGACGCGGACTTATCTGACTGTTTTTTTTCCGCTTAATGTGCCTTAGTCCGGTGCGCTTTATATATGAAAAAAGATCGAAAATAGACCATTTATTGACAGTGCGCCTTATAATCTAGTGCACCCTATAGTGCAAAAAATACGGTAAGTGTTTTTCTTTTGTGTCAATGAATGCACAGAGTCATGCTTAAGTGTGTGCGTTCCCATAGTAACGCCATAAGTGTGAGGTGCACTGCATGCTTCTACATGCATGCTTTGGTATTACGCGTGGTTGACATCTACCGTGACTTGGATTAGTGCTCCAGGAACTCCAAATGGCCAGACAGGAAGTGGGCAAAGTCCAGGAGATGCTGATGTCATCACAGCAGGACGCAGAGGCGGAGCTCCCCTTCGATGTCGGCGATCACCCTGGGAGCGGTCGCCATGGTAACGAGTGGACCAAGGTGAGTGGTGTGGATCAGGTAGTTGATTCTGTGTTTATATATCCTGCATAGCAAATAAAATAGATTCTGATTCTGATTGATTGCCATGGGGATTTTCGTTTGAACCCTTCAACTTTCCTAGTTCCCGATGAGGTCATCGCTCTTATAGTTCTTCCCTTGGCACTTATTGGTTCTCATGATGTATGATTCACGATCTAAAAAAACGACTGTGTTCGGGGTCTATCACGTTGCTATGCTCAATGACTGATGCTCTTTGTAAAAGGTCTCTCTTGTAAGTCGCTTTGGATAAAAGCGTCTGCTAAATGAATAAATGTAAATGTAAATCTCTGATCCGGCTTGACTGCAATCGGAGAGAGGTTTAAGAAAGAAAGAACGATCATCCCATATTAGTCCCACAGTGGGAACATTTCATGCGTACTCATGTTCAATACATTGGCCAGGAATTGAACCCCTGCCAAACCAGTGAACCCCCGGGCTGCCCTATCTGCATGGCATACCACAGTGGTTAGAACATCAGAGCCACAGGCCAAGAGGTTCCAGGTTCAAATCCGCACCCTTGTGCGAGATTCGGGATGAAAGCAAAACAAACCCACCATCAGTGCCCTCTCTCCCTTCCTACCCCTCCACCTCCCCACCCCCAGGGTCGCAGCAATGGAGAGCAGCCACTGGAGGGAGCTAAAGTCCTCCTGGAGGAGCTGAAGGAGAGCTTGTCTCAGAGGGAGAGGGAGATCAGCGACCTGTTGGAGTCAGAGCACAGGGCCCACATGCTGCCCCTTCCCCACTGCACCA
This sequence comes from Neosalanx taihuensis, assembly GCA_030340665.1. Classification (NCBI taxonomy): domain Eukaryota; kingdom Metazoa; phylum Chordata; class Actinopteri; order Osmeriformes; family Salangidae; genus Neosalanx; species Neosalanx taihuensis. Next base: position 3,029,254 of record CM059309.1, on the reverse strand, counting down.
CCCTGCTGCGCTCTGTCGTACAGAAGGTCAGACTCATTTTAGGGTTTAGGTAGGTTGAGGGGAAGTTCTATGGGCGCGTGTGAAGCCCTCTGTGACACTGCTAGTAAAAAGGCCTATACAAATACACGTTAATTTGATTTGACTAGGGAGTCAGTTGGCTAAGCGGTTAGGGAGCCGGGCTAGTAATCAGAAGTTTCCTGGTTCGAACTCCAGCTGTGCCAACATGACGTTATGTCCTTGGGCAAGGCAATTCACCCTAGAACAGTGCTTCTCAATTTATTTCTGTCATGCCCCCCCTCAGGAAGAAGAAAACATTTTGCGCCCCTCCACTCTCCGCCACAGCTATAAATAGTATAATTTGTCTATAGAAATGTTATAAGTACACCTCTGCATAACATTGTATCCTTATTAACGTTAAAGAAAAAAAAATATATATAGATTAACTTTCTGCGACTTCATACTCAGACATTCTCACCTGCTCTCTGAGCTCAAAAACTCCAGACAAGACTTTTCCTTGTGACAACCACCTTGCTTCACTGTGAAACAGTACAGCTTGATGTTCAGCTCTCATCTCCTTAAAGATAGCAGAGAAGACTCTTGGTTTTAGTGGTCTGGGGCCTCATGTACAAAGACTTGCGTGGATTTCCTACTGAAACTTGGCGTACGCCAAAACCCAGAAACTGTCGTACGCACAAATAAATTCAGATGTATCAAAGTGTATCAAGAGAGAGCTTGTAAGTCGCTATGTTAATTAATGTGTACGGGCGGATTCGGGTGACGCCAGAGCTACTATGCTATGTTATCCATGTGACGATCAATTACAATGCAGCCCCCGACCACATGGTGGCGGTAATGCGTTAGTCAGTTTAACAAGCTCACAGAATAACAGAAGAAGATCGACATTCAGCTAGTTAGTGATGGAGAAGTTTTTAAAGAGGAAAAATTAAGACCGAAGTGGTGCTGGACACCCCCAAAAGACTAAATGTGTGCGAAAATACAATCCCGACTTCATTTCGTGTGGATTTGTGAACGGGGGTAGAGAGGAAGATCTGAGAGCCCAGTGTGTGGAGTGTGGGCTGACGCTATCTAATGAAATTTTAAAGCCCTCGAAGCTACAGCGGCACCTAGAGACCAAGCATCCGATGCTCGTGGGAAAGCCAGTAGAATATTTTAAGAGAAAAGAAAATGGGCTGCAGATGCAGAAAAAGTCTATTGCGTCACTGACTGGCAACTCTAAGTTCTCCCTGCCGCTGTGGATATGTGCCGTGAGATGATCGGAGAGACCGCTGCAAAGAAGCTGCTGAACATCCCACTCTCTAACAACACTGTGAGTCACCGTATCGCCGACATGGCCTCAGACATACAACTTCTTGAAAGAATAAAAAGTAGTACATTTTTCTCTTTGCAAATGTATGAGTCCACGGATGTTACGAACGCTGCACTGCTGTTGGTTTTTGTTCGCTATCGCTGGGACAGTAGTTTGCACGAAGACATACTGTTCTGTGGAGAGCTACCAACACGAGCTACGGCTCAGATATATTTCCACTGCATGGATAACTACTTCACTGAGTACGGCCTGGACTAGCAGAACTGTGTCGGGGTGTGTAGTGATGGCGCAGCATCAATGACTGGCAGGCATCACCGTGTCATCAGACAGATTCCACTGTGAAAGCCTTGCAGCGAAAAAGATGTCACCAGAGTTCCACGAAGTGATGACTATATGTGTGAAAACCATCAACTTCATTAAAAACAATGCTGTGAACTCCAGATTTTTTGCCAAGCTTTGTGAGGGCATAGACGCAGATCATGTCCAGCTGCTCTATCACAGTGAAGTGAGATGGCTCTCAAGGGGACTGGTCCTCAAGCATTTGTTTGAACTGAAGAATGAGGTCTTCACTTTTCTCACTGAGAAAAAATCTCCTTTTGCACATTACTATGCCGACACAAAGTTCACAGCAAAACTTGCCTACCTCTGTGACATTTTTTCACTACTGAACCAGCTGAACATCTCTCTTCAAGGAACAAACAGCAACATTTTTGGTTGCAGACAAAGTTCAAGCTTTCAAGAGGAAACTTGCTTTGTGGACAAAGAGGGCTGGAAAAGATGATGGACGTGTTTCCACTTTTGACGGACATTTTGGAAAACTGCCCTCAGGTGATGATCAGTGACTCCGTCTCTCAGCACCTCTCACAACTGACAGAGAAATTTGATGAGTACTTTCCTGAGGATCCCAGAGAGGGACACGTGGATTTCAGACCCATTTTCTGTGGATCCCACTGCAAATGATGTTGCTTTGCCCTCACATCTGGAATCCCAGCTTCTGGAAGTTTCCACCGACAAGTACTTTAAAATTGCAGTGGGGCAAAGTAGACCTGGGCTCCTTCTGGATTGCTGTCTTAAAAGAGTACCCATGTCTTGCACCGAGGGCTGTAAAACTTCGCATTCACAGCTACATACCTGTGTGAATCAGGGTTCTCCATTGTAGCCACAGCTAAAACCAAAGCCCGAAACAGACTCAGAACAACGTTGGAGGCTACTTTGAGAGTGAGCCTTTCCCCCAGTTTAATATGTAAATAGCCTATTACAAATGCATTTTAGGCAGATTAAACTGTTCAAATTTATGAAATTTTCTTCCTTGTATTTCTTGTTCCATGAATTATCAGCAAAAGTTAATGAAAGTTTAATAAAAATCTTTGTGGTGATCACATTTTATCATGTCATTGTATTATTTATTTAACTTAACTACTTAAGGGGTTAGCTTGTTAGCATGTTAAACTGTACATGGATTTGATCTATTATTGAATACAAATGAGTGAGATCAATTAATCTGCAGTGTTAATATTTAATGGGCCACGGGCCACTCTGCACTGAGAAAATTGGGCCTCAGGGTCAAAAAGGTTAAGAACCTTTGCTCAACACCATAGCACTAATACTCCCTGCGCACACTGCCACCTACTGTAGTGTATGTGCAATTACACTTTATTCTAGTACAGGGAAAAAAGCATGTCCCCGGGGTCCACACGTGACCACCCCCTGGCATCGCACCACTATTTGAGATCTGCCCTAGAGTGTCCCTACACTTACTGTAAGTTGTTCTGGATAAGAGTGTCTGCTAAATGACTAAATGTAAATATTCCTACTAAATATGCTGCTGAGGATGTGTACCCTTACGCCACTCTGGGAATACTGACAAGGATTAGCATTATTTGAACACCACTTACATTTTAGATTTTACATTTTTCAGACGCTCTCATCCAGAGCGATTTACAGCAAATACAGGGACATTCCCCCTGAGGCAAGTAGGGTGAAGTGCCTTGCCCAAGGACGCAACGTCTGATAGCCACAGCCGGGAAGCAAACTTGCAACCTTCCGATTACTAGCACAATGCCTTAACTGCTGAGCCACATGACTCCCCGCTTCATACTAATTCATGTTGTTTTCCTCAACAGAGCTGAGATTAAGGAATGTTAAACTTTTAAACTGCGTTACATTCCTGTCAGGACTATGATGTTGTGAACTAACCTGTGATTCTGTTCTGGGCTTGTAACTTTGGATGAGAAGCGCCTGCTGAACAAACACAAAAACATTCTTACTTCCAGGCCCATGATATCTGTGGAGAGGTGATGGAGGCTAGGCTAATCCTGGACCACATGGTCCAGGTTAACCACACAGCCCTGAAGCAGGCTAGGGAGCAGGTAGAACAGATGACCACAGACGACCGTGATACCACCGACGAGGAGAACCCGCATTTGAAACGGTCTGGAACGTTCGATATTTCCCCATTCTAACATTTCATTTGATGTGGTCTAGAGCAGGGTTTCTCAAACTTTTTTTGTGCTGGGGCCCAGTCATGTTTGACTTTGGTGTTTCAAGGCCCAGTGGGCGAACTGCCCTTGCCCCCTCCCCCGCCACCGCCACCACCAAAACCTCTGTGCCTCTGACTGTGTCTGTGTCTACATCCCAGACTGGCCCTGCTCCAGGAGACCGTTAGAGAGTGTGAGGTTGTCCAGGTGGCGTTGGACTGCATACAATCTGGGGTCAGCCCTGCTACCAGCGGTAAACATTCGTCCATTCTCTGTCTGCATACTCAACGTTTGTCAGACTCTCTATGGCTGCGTTCCCTTGTTTGTTTAAAACTCAATAAGCGTTAGGCAACTGACTATAACATCTAAGGTAACTAAATCCTAAAATTGAGTCCGAGCCACACAAGTGGATAAGGAAGACATTAGGAGGAATATTAACATGTCTTCCAACTCTCTTTAGCCTTTCCTCCTGGAGCAATGATCAAACATTCTAGAACAGAGAAGTATGATGAGGCTCTTTCCTGGGGGGCTCTGGGGTTTCCCCCAGGGTGTGGAGCTGCGGAGCTGGAAGAGGTGCTGGTAGGCGGGGAGGCCGACAGCGTGAAGGTTGGGGGCAGCATCGGACAACAGCTCCTCATGCTGCAGGACCAGGTGAGCAGCTTTTCACCGCACCCCTGTAGGAGGTGTGTGTGTCTCAGTGAGTATGTGTGTCTCAGTGAGTATGTGTGTCTCAGTGAGTATGTGTGTCTCAGTGAGTATGTGTGTCTCAGTGAGTATGTGTGTCTCAGTGAGTATGTGTGTCTCAGTGAGTATGTGTGTCAGTGAGTATGTGTGTCAGTGAGCGTGTGTGTGTGCCAGTGAGTGTTTGTGTGTCAGTGAGTGTGTGTGTGTCAGTGAGTGTGTGTGTGTGCCAGTGAGTGTGTGTGTGTGTGTCAGTGAGTGTGTGTCAGTGAGTTTGTCTGTGTCAGTGAACATGTGTGTGCGTCAGTGAGTGTGTGTGTGTGTCAGTGAGTGTGTGTGTGTGTCAGTGAGTGTGTGTTTGTGTGTCAGTGAGTGTGTGTGTCAGTGAGTGTGTGTGTCAGTGAGTGTGTGTGTGTGTCAGTGAGTGTGTGTTTGTGCGTCAGTGAGTGTGTGTGTGTCAGTGACCATGTGTGTCAGTGAGTGTGTGTGTCAGTGAGTGTGTGTGTGTGTCAGTGAGTGTGTGTTTGTGCGTCAGTGAGTGTGTGTGTCAGTGACTGTGTGTCAGTGAGTTTGTGTGTGTCAGTGAACGTGTGTGTGTGTGTCAGTGAGTGTGTGTTTGTGCGTCAGTGAGTGTGTGTGTCAGTGACCATGTGCGTCAGTGAGTGTGTGTGTGTGTGTGTGTCAGTGACCATGTGTGTCAGTGAGTGTGTGTGTGTGTCAGTGAGTGTGTGTCAGTGAGTGTGTGTCAGTGGCATGTGTGTCAGTGGGCATGTGTGTATCTGTGTGCATGCTAGCATGTGTAGACGACCACCGCACCAGCAGGTGGTGCTGTGATGCAGGTCTCCCCTGCGTGCTGTTGACAGCTCAAACACCTGAGGGAGGAGAAGAAGAAGATTGTGGAGAACTACACGTCAGAGAGGACAATGAGGAAGAAGTACTACAACATGGTGGAGGATTTGAAAGGTAGTCAGGGTGTCAGGTGGCTGAGCGATTAGGGAATCGGGCTAGTAATCAGAAGGTTGCGGGTTTGATTCCTAGTCATGCCAAATTACATTGTGTCATTGGGCAAGGCACTTCACCTTACTTGCCTCGGGGGAAATGTCCCTGTACTTGCTGTACGTCTCTCTGGATAAGTGTCAGCTAAATTACGAAATGTACATGTAAGGCAGGCCGTCCGCCTACTTGCTGCCTCTGTCCATCCCTGTGCCTCGGTCTCAGTCGTCTCTGTCTCTCTCACCCTCTTATCCATGCACGTTTCGCCCTTCATCCCGCCCCCTAGGTAAAATCCGTGTGTTTTGCCGCATTCGTCCAGCAAGCCGTTCCGAAGCGGCCCAGGGCGAGGCCATCGTTGTGCAGCAGCTCGACGACTACTCCGTCACCGTGGAAACACCCCGCGGGCCTCGGGAGTTCCAGTTCGACCGGGTGTTCGGCTCGGACTGCTCGCAGGAGGACATTTTCCAGGACACCAGCAGGTGACGTTCTCCGACATTGGTGCAATATCCATGGTCAGCAGACAAAGTTGAGGAATCAGATTTGTTTTCGGGTACATTCCATGCTTACTGACTCGTCATCAAGCCACAACTAACACTGAATATCAGCACTTGTAAGTAAACAAGTGATGAGCGATTCTTGCTTACAGACTGATTTTTTTACAGGCTGATTCAGTCAGCCATAGACGGCTACAACGTGTGCATCTTTGCCTTCGGTCAAACGGGGTCAGGAAAGACCTTCACCATGGTGGGAGACAAGGAGCAGAGGAACCCTGGAATCATGCCCAGGGCCTTTAACGCCATATTTGACATAATCAAGGAGAACGACGGCAAGTTTGATTTTAAGGTGAGAGCCTCGGTATCCCTGAGCATAGATAGAGAGATAGATTGAGAGAGCGAGAGAGAGAGAAAGAAAGAAAGGGTGCTGCATACAGCCCAGTTGCTTGTGCATATGTGAGAACACCTTATACCTCTTTAATGTTATGGCCACCTCTCCTTCTCAATTTTTTCCTGAATCTCTCACTTGTTCGATGACCCTCTCCCCTCCCTTCTTCACCCCCCCCCCCCCCCCACCTCAACCCCTCTTTTTGATTCTCTGCTCCTCTCCGCACCCCCTCCTGTCTTCAACTCCCTCCTCCACCCCTCTTACCCCCCCCCCCCCCCCCCCCCACCCCCCAGGTCTCGGCCTCCATGCTGGAGTTGTACAACGACCAGCTCCAGGACCTGCTGGCGAGCGGCCCCGAGGCTCGGGGCCGGCGGCTGGAGATTAAGAGGAACAGACGGGGGCTTGTGTTTGCCCAGGGAGCTGACACCAGAGAAGCCTCCAGCGCTGGCGAACTGTTCGCGCTGTTCCAGCAGGCGTGCGCCAACCGCCACATCTCCTCCACCAGTACGCCACTGAGCCGGCCACACAAACAGCTTGGGTGGATGGTTTTTAGTTTGAATGTCACCTCATATCCACTCCAATCCCCTCCCCTCTATTCCAAACCATATCTCCTTCCATCACACTTTTCCTTCTCCATGTCCTCAACTCCTCTGTTACATCTGGCACATTTCCCTCAGCTTTCAAACAGACCATAGTTAGACCCCTGCTCAAAATACCCTCTCTTAACCCAGTCATCCTCCAGAACTACAGACCAGTATCACTGCTACCCTTCTTTTCTAAAACAATTGAAAGCATCATATCCAACCAACCGGCAAACTTTCTCTTTCAGAACAACGTTCTTGACCCTAACCAATCGGGCTTCAAGACCGGCCATTCCCATGAGACCCATCCTGTCAGTTAACACTGCCTTCCAGTTTGCCAGAGCAGCCTCAAGGTCATCTGTCATACTGCTAGACCTCTCTGCAGCATTTGATACAAGACTGAGGTCTTTTGGAGTGCAGGGGGCACCCCTAAATTATTTCTATGACTCAGTGGTGGCCTCAGCCATCCTGTATGGTGTGATCTGCTGGAGCAGCAGCATCACTGAGAGGGAAAGGAGGAAGCTGGATAAGGTCATCAAGAAGTCCAGCTCAGTCCTGGGCTGCCCTCTAGACTCAGTGCAGGAGGTGGGCGACAGACGAGTTCTGGCAAAGCTGACATCTATGCTTGACCACGAGTCACACCCCTTGCAGGACTCACTGTCCGCTCTAGAGAGCAGCTTCAGCAATAGGCTGATTCACCCTCAGTGTGTGAAGGAGAGATTCCTCAGGTCCTTCCTTCCACTACCATGTGCTATACTATTATTATTATAATTATTATTATCACTACCTCACCACTATGCAGTATTACTTTACCTTATGTGCAATATTTTAAGTGTTCATGGTGGTCTTGTTGTTCTTGCGCACAACGTGCAATATTCCCCGTGGTGGTCTTGTTGTTCATACGTATATTGCGGGCAATACCCTGTAATATTCCTTACGTGCAATAACTGTCTACATATCTATATGTGGTTCACATTTGAGACAGGAACCACTCACTTAACCGCATACTTATTTTTTATTCAACTATTTCTATACTATATCGTGCCCCCCTTATTGTTATATTACCCTGCAACTCTGTGTGCTGTACTTTACCCTGCTGCTGTTGTGAACAAATAAAGGTTTTCTTATCTTATGATCTTTCCAGGTCTCCTGGGGTGGAAAAATGTCAGGTCCTGGCTAGCTCTCCACAGGTGGCCCACAGGGTTTGGTACTTCAACCTCTCCCATTCTCCCTGTACATCACCTCCCATGGCTTGTCCTATCACTGCTACGCTGACAACACGCAGCTATCCCTGTCGTTCCCCCCCAACCGATCCAAGGATCTTAACCAGGATCGATGCCTGCCTCACCGACATCTTGGCCTGGATGACCAGACACCACCTCCAGTTGAAGCTCGCTAAAACAGAACTTCTTATCATTCCAGCCAAAACAGCAATCACCCATGATGTCTCTATCACTCTGGGATCCGCAACGATGACCCTTCATATTCTGACAGAAACCTGGGGGTTACCTTATGGCGCTTTTCCACCGCAAATGTAGCACGACTATACTCGACTCGCCTCGGTTTGTCGTAAACACCGGTGGTTTTCCACCGCAATAGTACCCCAAGTAGTACTTCTTGGTCGTCGGCGAAAGGGGTGTGACGTAGACCGTGACGTATTTTTGTACGCGACCAGAGTTAGTCTATCCTTGGCCACAAGACACAGAAACGTCTGCACCTCAGATGTGGTCCACGGCGAAGACTTAATTTTAGCCATGTTGACGAACTCTTTTGTAAATTATCTGATTTTTAAAAAGCTTGTAGACTGTTGGTTTGATGGACTGTATCTGATAGTAAAAAGCTGCGGCGCTGTTGCTTTAAGTCGCTCTCGTGACTCGTCACACTTTCTGGCCAATCAATGGCCGGCCGTCTGCCGACGTCACCTTTTAGCTCGACTAAGCTCGCTTGGTACCTAGAGCAAGAAGGTACCAAAAAAGTACCCGCTAGCAGGTACCAGGTACCATGGAACTGCGGTGGAAACGCCAAAAATGCGAGGCGAGGCGAGCTGATTTCATGCGGTGGAAAAGCGCCATTAGATGACAAGCTCTCCCTCACAGCACACATTGCCGTAGTCTCCCAGTCATGTAGATTAACATCCGTCTGAATATCCCACCTAGCTGCTAGTCCAAGCTCTTGTCTTAAAGATGGACTACTGCAATTCAGTCCTAGTCAGGCTTCCAGCAAGCGCAATCCGCCCCCTTTAGAGGATCCAAAATGCAGCAGCCCAGCTGGTGTTCAATTTACCCAGACACTCTCATGCCACCCCACTCCTCATCGTCCTCCATTGGTTTCCCATGATGGCCCATATCAGATTCAAGACCTTGGTACTGACCTTCCGAGCAATGAACGGGACTACCCCAAATTATATCAAGTCTCTTCTCCGGCCTTACACCCCTGCCCACCACCTACGGTCCTCCTCTGACAACAGTCTAGTTGTCCCAGCCCTCAAGAGCACCAGGTCCCAACACAAGCTCTTCCCCTGTCTGGCTCCTCAGTGGAGGGTGTCAGGTGCACTGTTGTTGTTGTTGCTTTGTTGTTCGCTTCCTACAGGTACACTATTGCCCGTCGGAGATGCTTGCCTTAGATTTGTAAACTTGTTCGGCTGAATGCTTTTATAGCTCTTCGCTTGGCACTTATTGGTGATCATGTTTCATAATCTATGAACCCGCTATGTTTGGGGACTATAACGTTGCTATTTTCAGTGACCCATGTTCTTTTGTAAAGCACTCGGAAGTCGTTTTGGATAAAAGCGTCTGCTTGATGAATAAATGTTGTGAAAATGTAAGGGGTAGGGGTGGAGGGTCACGACAGGGCTGTGCGGGGGAAGAAATGCATGGTCCTTGATGAGATGTAGTCATGTAAAAATGAAAACGCGCCACGAGTCAATGTATTTGTGTGTTTCTTCCCAACCCACCCCCCCTCCAGAAATGAACTTGGAGAGCTCCCGCTCGCACCTCATCGTGGGCATTGTGGTGGAGGGCAAGAATCTTACCAATGGCAGCGTGAGCTGTGGCAAGCTCAGCCTGGTGGACCTGGCGGGCAGCGAGAGGGCTGCCAAGACGGGCGCTAAGGACCATCAGCTGAAGGTGAGAGTTCTGTTGTCACGGTAACAGAGATGGAGCTAAAGGTGAGAGCTCTGTAGAATTACTGGCAAATGTTTGTTTGATCTTGGCAGCGCGTCCAAATGTTTCACTCACTTCCAAAGTTCAGAATTCAAAGTTCAGAATTGTGTGTTTGTATATCTTGCATAGCGATTAAAATAGATTCAGATTCTGATCTCACGCGGCCTGCAGCAGGCAGGGGCAAGTCTTTTCCCTCTTTGTGGGTGTACAAAGTTTGAGTCAGTCCTCCGCCTCCCCTCTCTCCCCCTCCCTCTCCCCCCAGGAGGCCAACTCCATCAACAAGTCCCTGAGTGCCCTGGGCGACGTGATCTCAGCTCTGTCCCTGGAGCTTCCCCACGTGCCGTACAGGAACAGCAAGCTGACCCAAATCATGCAGGACTCCCTGGGGGGCAACGCCAAGACCCTCATGATCGTCAACACTTCGCCCTCCGAGTGCAATGGGGACGAAAGCCTCACCTCCCTCATGTGAGCAAGGGTGCACGTGCCATCCCCACTACTTTTCTGGCCTCCGGGAAACGTTAGCCGCTAGGCTAGGCTTGGCTAAGCTAAGTCGTGAACTCTGGTCTCCTTTGCAGCTACGCCACTCGGGTGAAGGCCATCACCAACCACGCTCAGAGGAACCTGGACAGCAAGGAGATCGCGCAGCTGAAAGAGGTGTGTGGTTGTCTGCTCTGCCCATCCCCCTTCTGATCACCAGCCTGTGCTGTCGACCAGCAGCTGCTCACTGCTTGGGAGGTTCATATTTACATTTAGTCAATTAGCTCTCTCACACGGGGATTAGCAGACACTCTTATTGACATCCAGAGCGACTTACAGCAAGTACAGGGACAAGTAGGCAAGCAGGGTGCCTCGCCCAAGGACACAACGTCCTTGGAACACAGCTTGGAACTCACAACCTTCCGATCATGAGCCCAACGCCTTAACCGCTGAGCCAGCTGAGCCACCTGCCCCCCCCCCCCCCCCCCGGGGGGGGGCTTATATGGAGGAAGAGGGTTATGTGGGGGGGGGGGATTTATGAAATGGGGGCTTCACGGGGAGGTATGTGGAGGGATTGTGTTGGTACAAGAGAGGTGGTGCGAGGGGGCACAGGGGGGTGGACTGTATGAGGAGGACCCGTTGAGTGTGTGGGTGGGGGTAGCTGTAGGGGGTAGCTGTAGGGGGTAGGGGGAGCTGACGGTAGGGGGAGCTGTCGGGGTGCTGACACTGACTGGAGCCTGCTCCTCCTCCCCAGATGATTGTGAAGCTGCGCTCAGGGGAGACCGTGGAGGAGGAGGACGTCTGACTGCTATGCTGACAACATGCAGCTGTATCTGTCGTTCCCTCCAACCGAGCCGGGGATCTAAACTAGGATTGAGGCCTGCCTCACAGACTTCTCCACCTGGATTACCAAGCACCATCTCCAGTTGAACCCCGCCAAAACAGAATTTCTCATCATCCCTGCTAAACCCTCTTTCTCCCACAATCTCCCAATTACTCTGGGATCTACGATGGTGACCCCTACCTCCTCTGTTGGAAACCTGGGGGTTACCGTATTTTTCAGACTATAGGGCGCACTTAAAAGGCTTTATTTTTCTCAAAAAACGACACTGCGCCTTATAATCCGAAGCGCCTTATATATGGATTAATTATTTTGTTTACTGACCTCTAAGCGATTTTTGTGTGGTCCAAGGCACTAAATAAAAATGTTTTAGTACAACTTTGGTAAACTACAAAGCCGCACCGCTTGCAGCATTACGGCTACCGTAACCAGGAGCGTCGCGGAGTAATACATACTGTGCTTCACCATAATATTATTTGACTGATTTATCTGACTGTTTTTTTTTCCACTCAATGCGCCTTATAGTCCGGTGCGCTTTATATATGAAAAAAGATCGAAAATAGACCAATCATTAACAGTGCGCCTTATAATCCAGTGCACCCTATAGTGCAAAAAATACGGTACCTTGGATGACAACCTCTCCCTCTCCGCACACATTGCTGCAGTCTCCTGGTCATGTAGATTCACCCTCTACATCATCCGGAAGATCAGAAGATACTTGTCTGAATATTCCATCTAGCTGCTAGTCCAAGCTCTTCTTACTCTCAAAGCTGGACTACTGCAATTCACTGCTTGCCAGTCTCCTAGCATGCGTAACCCGCCCCCTCCAGAACATTCAAAATGCAGAAGCCTGACTTGGTTTCTACCCTGGGTTATCTACCCAGATGCTCGCATGTCGCCACGCTATTCTTTGCCCTCCACTGGCTTCCCATCATGGCCCATATCAGATTCAACCCCTGAACTTACATGAAGTCTCTCCTTCAGCCTTACACCCTCACCCACAACCTACGGTCTTCTTCTGACAACCGTCTAGTGGTCCCACCCCTCAAGAGCACCTAGTCCCAGCACAAGCTCTTCCCTGTCTGGTCCCTCAATGGTTGAATCAACTTCCCACCTCTATCAGAGACACTGACACCTTAAAGAAAAGGCTCAAGACGTACTCGTTCCGGGAGTACAATGGTACTTAGGAATGACTGCTGGACCTAATGTTAGTTTCCCCCAGGACCATAATGACTTTTTTTTGAGGGCCTTATGCTCTTTAGCCCAGTTCTAACCCGATTTAGAATTTTGTACTCGCAGTGACGTATAGTACATTATTATTATTACTTGCTTTCCTGCAGGTACAATATTGCCCGTTTGAGGTGCATGTCATATAAATTTTACTTGTTTAACTGAATACTTTTGTGGCTCTTCCCTTTGGCACTTGTTTGGTTTCACACGATGTACAGTATGTTTCATAATCGGACTATTATGTTGTTATGATCAATGACCGATGCTCTTTTGTAAAGCTCTCTCTTGGAAGTCGCTTTGGATAAAAGCTTCTACTAAATGAATAATTGTAAATGTCCTGTGAGGATGTGGCCAATCAGGGTGTAAGGGAGGCAGAGAGCGAAGGAGGGAGGAGGAAGGAGAGAGGGAGAGAGAACGAGAGAGGGAGGCACGCTGAAAAACCGCAGATGGTGGAAAACCCCTTTAAGCCGGGGAGAATAATTAATAAATACGCCGTTATCTCTTTATTCCCTGGGGATGCAGACAGACAGACAGAAAGAGGGGGAAGGGAAGAATGGAAAGAGGGAGGGAGCTGGGTGTGGCTGAACTTTCAGTGAACGCTGTAAAGCACCTAAGGCGGGCCACTTATCAGTGACAATACAGCTTCCCTACTGAAGCGTTACACTGTCATTAATAATTGAACTTCAGATTGATTTCAGATTCATTTAAACTTGTTCCACTTAACAGTAAATTAAGTGACTGACCAGTAATCCTCACAATAACACTGCGAATGAACTCCTTGGATTAAGTTCCACCCAAACTTTTTTATAAACTCGCAAATATCACAAAATGAGGGCATCCCAGTAACTGGATAAAACCGTGTACCACTGAGTTATAATTGCAGGGGCCTGGGCTCGATTTCACCCTGGGTTGTGTTGCCTGTGTGTCCTGCCTCACGTTTCTGGTAAAACGTCACAATAAAGCACAAATGCCACAAAAAAAACAAACACAAAATAACAACATGTAACATACGCACACATTTACTCAGATTCTGTATAATTTTCTATTAACATTTCTCAATACCGATGTTTGAACAGACAATGAATAGATGGTTTTTAGAGCAATGAATGGTTATGGCTGCTTCCTCCGACTAACTTTTGTACAATATACACCCGGAGCCTGTTTCAGAAAGCGACTGTGCAGTTCCCGTACCACACTGTAACACAGTTTGTCAGGATGTACTCGATCGTACAGCGGTAGAAATTCACCATGACAGCTGAGTACAGGTGGTGTTTCCTCAGTGTTCTCAAGAAAAAGAGACGCTGGTGAGCCTTCTTGATCAGGCCGGAGGTGTTTGTAATCCAGGACAGGTCATCCGAGATGTGGATCCCCAGTAATTTATAGCTGGACACACGCTCAACGGCCATCCTGTTGATTGGAATGGGGTCGTGCGTGTCTCCCCTCTTCTTCCTGAAGTCCAGATAAGCTCATTAAGGCTCAGGACCATCTCCTCTGCATTTGTCAGGTGGGAGTGCAGGTCCTCCCCCTGTTTTGCAAGCCTCTGCCTTCTTTCTGTTGGCTGAGTAGTCAAATGAAAATGAACATTTAGACCTATGATAAAAATGCTGCTGCACTAGTAGACAATGAAATGTTACTTAATTATTTCATATGTGAAAAATGCTTCCCTTACGCTGTTTCCATGGTGAATCCTTATGTCTGCGCTCCATTGATAATGGCTTTTTATAGTGCGGTGCACACGCTTAACTCAGGGTCAGCCAACTTGAGAGTTGATAAAACAAATTATTTTCAGCTGTTCTGAAACCAAAAACCCAGAGTTTCCCATCTTGGGTTTGGCAACTCAGAATTCAAGTTTAAAGTTTGAGTTGGTTGAACCTCCTTTTTGAAACGGGCCCCTGGGGTGTCCAATTCTGGTCTTCGAGGGCCACAGAGCTTTCACAGAGCTTAATAGAGCCAATCATTAGAATCAGGTGTGCCGAAACAGGGAAACATCTAAAACCTTCAGGACAGTGGCTCCTGAGAACCAGGATTGGAGACCTCTGTATAGACCAGGGGTCTCCAATCCTGGTCCTAGAGGGCCGCTGTCCTGAAGGTTTTAGATGTTTCCCTGCTCCGGCACACCTGATTCTAATGAAGCGTCGTTATCAAGCTCTGTGGAGGTGTGCTGGAGCAGGGAAACATCTAAAATCACCAGGACAGCGGCCCTCGAGGACCAGGATTGGAGACCCCTAGTATAGACTGTCTGAGAGTGGCATCTTGCATGTCGGTAAATTAGGGATTAACTTGTGCTCCATGGAGCGGTTCAGCAAAAAAAGGCATGTTCCGGCACAAATATCACCCGTGGTATTTTGTAGTTTCAGAAAACCATTCCACCACTGACCAGAAAAAAGGTTGTTAAAAGTCAGTGGCGCTTTATTGAAATGGTGTTTTAAGGGTGCAGGCTCAGCCCTAATGTAGCTTGTATATGCATGCACTTTGCTTGTCTCATCTACACAGACGCAGCAGTTCCCCTTCTTGCAAACATAATTACATAGGAAAATATTACCAGACAAGGAAAATCAATGCAAAATTTGATGTTATAAACTGTAGTAGGTTCTATCCCACACACAACCCCCCCACGACAGTGAGAGACTGACAAAATCAGTATAACTATTTACAATACAGTGCTCTCTTTTCTGAGCAGGTTTCAAAGGTCTGGCCAGACTCAGGCCTTTCGGAATTATAAAGGATTTATACAAAAACAAACATTTATTATTTTATGACTGCTCGTGACACACTTAAAAGGACTATTGGAATTTGCGTAACTATTTATAATTTCTCTTTAAATGCTGTGTTTATGTAATGTTTTTAATATAACTTCCTTCCCTCTTATGATACAGTAAGTCAGTCAATGTTGTTATCAAAATGGCCAGTCAATGCTAACAATTTTTTCTAATGTTTTATTGTTAGTTATTGAAGTATTTCCACGCACAATTGGAATATTTCACCTCAGACCCCTTTTCACACCTAAATGCTAAACCCAGGACACCAAATCACCTAAACCAATGGTAGCCACTTTCAGAGAGGGGAGAGCCCTTTTTTCCCTGCATTATAAAACCCAGTACCACTAGTAAAACTCCCTCTTTCGTACAGACCAAGCTGGGGAAACGCATGACCTTGGATTGCTTATTATATTGAGCAAACAACTCCACCAAACTTTTTGGATCTTTGACGAAAGATTCCATATATTTTTTGGACAACATCGATTATACCCCTTTCTTCAACGGACAAAGTAACTGTGACTAAGTTTCTTACTAGGGAATAATGCCATTTGTGGTTAAAGATTTTCGTTGTGTTAGGATGCAAATAACTCTCCCTCTCGTTAGCATAGCTTAGTATCACATCTATTGCCTGTTCCAGAACAAGCTCTCTCCCCATCCCTCTTTCTTTCCCCACATGTTATTTGTGTGTTCCTATTCCCTCAACTGTATAGAATCCCTGTACTGTTACCCAAAATAACCTATATAAACTCATTTGGTATGTGTTCATCTTAATAACATTTGCTTGAAATAAACTCTTACATACAAATATCTCACGTTATCTGATCTGCACTACTCCATAGAGCAGGGGTGGCCAACCCTGGTCCTCGAGAGCCACAGTCCTGAAGGTTTTAGATGTTTCCCTGCTCCAGCACACCTGATTCTAATTACGAGGCTTCCACAGAGCTTGATAACAACATCAACATCTAGAACCTTCAGGACTGTGGCTCTCGAGGACCAGGCTTGGACACCCCTGCCATAGAGCTACACGATCTTAAGATTCTAAGACTTGATTATTAGGTTATTAATCCTTAAATTTTCCTCAGTTTCCTTACCAAATACCCTTCTACTTCAGATTCAGATTACTTTATTAATCCTCGAGGTATTAATAATGCATTAACCTAAATTTACACAGCAAAGTCATCTGTGCGAACTACACGACTACACGCTTAAGTTCCGCTGCGCACACACGACGTCACTGTCATACGATAATGATGTAGTTCGGAAAGGGACGTTTCTCGATCTAATAATGGACAACCAATTAAATTAATTTTGTTGGTTTTACTGGAATAAACAGCAATACTTACTTATGACACAAGGTGGCACCCTCGTTCAGTTAGACTATATCCACCCAAATGACCAGGACGCCAACCATGGATCTATTATAGTTAACTGGATACCGGACCAAAAATGGCGGCCGTTGATTTCAACGGAATTGCTCGCCTGGCTCATACGCCGAAAAAGTTGGACGGCACAGTTGATTCATCCCCCCCCTTGACTCTAATTTTAGTTTAACATTTGAACATATAATTTTTGGTTTTCATGATACGAAGGTAGACTTTAATAAGAAAATGGTTATTAATCTAATTATAATATTTGGCAAATTCTACATACATAAAAGCACATTTTCATCAGAATTATTATTTTTTTTCCCCAGTCCTAATCAAACAAATTGAAGCATATTTGTGTGCCATTTCCAAAAGCTTGAACCAAAAGTCTGTGGTCACATATGAAAGTTGTGTATCCTTGAATATTTTTGATATATGAAATGTAGATGTTTAGGCTTTGCCACTGTATGTGCCTCCCCCTGGCATTCTGTTGTTCTATTGTTCTTTTGTCATATATGGGATGTTTGTTCGTGTTCTGTAATTTTTTATTGCATCAATTAAAAAAAAGAATTAAAAAAAAGTTGATTCATCCCCCCCCCCATGATGCTCTGGGGCTTCCCATCATCATTCGTTAATGATGAATCTACACAATCAAATGATGGATTTATAGGGCACATCAACCAATGATGTTCTCAAAGTCATGGTTATAGACTATACGTCGTTAATTTGTTTTGTTTGTTTATTTTTTGAAGTAAAGATAAAACGAGTCATTTTTATTAAGGTTAATTGAAAAGAAAATAAATAAGGGATTCCCCACAATAATATAAGCTGTCATATTTATCAACCATATGTGACATAGGCAATGACTTCTAGTCAGATTATGTTTAAAGTTCTTATCGTTTTATAGGCTATATCGGCACATTCAAACAGGCAAGTCTTTCGTTATTAAGTGTTATTAAGCGTGCAGTCCCAATTATAGGCCTAATTAATTTAGCATTTTCTCTGTTTCTTTTACAGTTACGTGATATAGTTTGGATATTACCTGAGTCATGGAAGGAGTTCCTGGACATTAAGTGTTATTCCTAGCCTGATAGCTTTTTATAGTCAAGCCTAAAACACTGTTTTCTCCTGTACACATGTAAGCCACAGTAATTATGGCACATGTTCCACCAAATACTAACAAAGTGATCCACCATGTCCAGTCTCCCTCTATTCAGGATCCTGACTGTCCCCCTTTCAGACGGAGCTGGTGTGATGTGTAAACAATGTTGTGTGCAAATCCAATAAAGTGCGAATATCTGATGGACCACAGCCTCCTGCCAGAAGGAAGCAGCTGAAGCACAGAATGTCCAGGGTGGGAGGAATCGGCCGCAATCTTCCTCACCCGCTTTAGAGACCTTGCCGTGTGCAGGTCCTCAAGGGATGGCAGGT
Organism: Neosalanx taihuensis; assembly: GCA_030340665.1. Classification (NCBI taxonomy): domain Eukaryota; kingdom Metazoa; phylum Chordata; class Actinopteri; order Osmeriformes; family Salangidae; genus Neosalanx; species Neosalanx taihuensis. The sequence continues at coordinate 3,011,050 of CM059309.1, read as the reverse complement.
TGCAGCCTATCACCTTCTCAGCGGCACGTATGATATGCTGCAGTCTGCTCTTGTCCTTGGCAGTGGCAGCAGCGTACCAGACGGTGATGGAGGAGGTGAGGATGGATTCGATGATGGCAGTGTAGAATTGCACCATCATTGTCTTTGGCAGGCTGAATTTCTTCAGCTGCCGCAGGAAGTACATCCTCTGCTGGGATTTCTTTATGAGTGAGCTGATGTTCAGCTCCCACTTAAGGTCCTGGGAGAGGGTGGTGCCCAGGAAACGAAGGGACTCTACACTGTCGACCTGGGAGTCGCGCAATGTGATGGGGGGGAGTGGGGCTGGGTCCTTTCTGAAGTCCACAACTATCTCCACTGTCTTAAGAGCATTGAGCTCCAGGTTGTTCTGGCTACACCAAATCACCAGGTTGTCCTCTTCCTACCTGAAGTCATCCCTTTCTCTCACGTGAGTGTCTTGACTGAATTAGAAGTAGAAATTAGAATAGAATTAGAATTAGAAATACATGCTGTTAAAATATGAAACTTATCACAACTCTGTCTCGAAAAACACTCACCCTGGAGTCATTTAATTCACTTTTTCCAACCACGTTTAGCCCCGTTCAGAGCTGTCATTAAGCCAACAGGCATCCTCGCTCCAGAGACACAGCGGGACTGCGCTTGGGAGTGCACACACACAGCTGTGATGTCACCATGGAAAATTGATTGTAAAGTTGATTGTTTAAAAGCCCATGACTTTGGAAGACCATGACTCCTGAGAACCTTTTTACAGGTTTCTCTTTTACTGTTACGGTTTATGGGAAAAATGCTTTCTGGGCCCCACGGGATTTTATGTTGCAATATCACGAGTGGCCACTGGGAGAAATCGGCGTGTCTGCTGAGGCGACTCAGTATCTAGGTTAATATAATACATCCATGACGCCAACCCGAGCCCTGTAAGGATTGTTGTCTCATCGTTAGTGTGTGTTTCCTATGATATCAATAACCTTACTAACATTAGGTTACAACACAAACTTTTGACATAACAGGGACTCCCAGAGTGTCTAATCGTGTCTTCCAGGAGGACTTATCCAAACAAAATACATGTAATTAATTTTGTATTTCCTCTTGTAGAGGACTTGTTGCTACCTTTGACCTTCAATAACTTCCGTTTCAGTCTCTTAACTGAGGCACTATTTACATGTCGCATTTTGGCCATTTGCCAATTAATACATATACATTATATACCTACCGTATTTTTCAAACTATAAGTCACACTTTTTTCCATGGTTTGGCTGGTCCTGCGACTTACTCTTTTGAATAATTTTTATATATAAAAAATATTATATATTAAAATGAAATGTCAATGTTGGTCTCTGATTTTATCAAATACATTTCCCCCCCAAACATGTGACATAGTCCAGTGCAACTGGTGTTTTTTCTTCTTTTTCATTATGCATTTTTTGGCTGGTGCGACTTCAGATTCAGATTACTTTATTGATCCCGAGGGAAACTCCTTTGTATCAACGGCACACAGTCTCGCAAAGCACACAAGGGTAAGGGTGTGGGGTAAAAGATTAGAAAGTGTACACAGGGATAGGGGGTGGGGTCAATAACAATAAGTAAAAATGGTGGGTGAGGTGAATCCTCCCAGGGAGCATAATGATTATGTACAGAAGCTATACATTTACAATTATACAGTATTGGTTTTGTATAATATACAGTATTATATTAGAATGTACATGATTTTCAGTTTTTGTACAGAATGTGCAGAATGTACAGCAGAATATACAGGATGTCCAGGATAAAGTGGAGGTTACAGACTATACCCTTATAATCTATACAATTCAATTACAATTATGCAAGTAATTGGGATGTACAGGATTTACAGTTATTTGCAGCATATACAGGATATAGTTATATTACAGTTGTACCAGAATATTGCCAAATATGTAGTTATGTTACAGAATTTGTGTCAGACTATTGCTTAATATCCATTGTTATATCCCTGGATGTTATGCTATTTCACAGGATATACAGTTGGTTTACAAACTACTGATGTGAGAATTGTAAAGTTTGATGGCCACAGGCAGGAATGACTTCCTGTGGCGCTCCATGGTGCATTTCGAGAGGATGAGTCTCCCGCTGAAAGCACTCCTTTGTCCGAACAGCACATTGTGGAGTGGGTGGGAGGTACTGTCCAGGATGGCGTTGAGTTTGGCCAGCATCCTCCTCTCCGACACCACTGCCAGGGAGTCCAGCTCCACCCCCACAATGTCACCGGCCTTCCGGATAAGTTTGTTGAGCCTGTTGGCATCTGCTGCCCTCAGCCTGCAGCCCCAGCAGGCAACAGCATAGAGGATAGCACTGGCTACCACAGACTCGTAAAACATCCTCAGCATTGTCTGGCAGACATCGAAGGACCTCAGCCTCCTCAGAAAGTAGAGGCGGCTTTGGCCCTTCTTGTAGACGGCTTGAGTGTTCTTTGCCCAGTCCAGTTTGTTGTCCAAGTGAACACCAAGGTACTTGAATCTTCCACGGTGTCCACACTGACCTCCTGAATGTGGACAGGGGTCACTGTTGTCCTGGTCCTTCTCAGATCGATGACCAGCTCCTTGCACTTAGCCGCATTAAGCTGCAGATGATTCGGCTCACACCATGAGACAAAGTTCCCCACCACAGTCCTGTACTCAGCCTCCTCCCCGTCACTGATACAGCCCACCACAGCAGAGTCATCAGAGAACTTCTGAAGGTGGCAGGACTCTGTGTGGTAGCTGAAATCCGTGGTATAGATGGTGAAGAGGAAGGGGGAGAGGACGGTTCCCTGGGGGGCCCCAGTGTTGCTGACCACACTGTCTGACACACAGTGCTGTAAGCGCACATGTTGCGGTCTGCCAGTCAGGTAGTCAACAATCCAGGACACCAGGGAGTTATCCACCTGCATCGCTGCCAGCTTCTCACCCAGCAGAGTTGGCCGGATGGTGTTGAAGGCACTGGAGAAGTCTAGGAACAGGATCCTCACAGTGCTTGCCGGCTGGTCTAGATGAGTATAACTGCGGTCGAGCAGGAAGAGGATGGCATCCTCTACTCCCAGCCGGGGCTGGTAGGCGAACTGAAGGGGGTCCAGGAAGGGTCCGACCATGGGCCGCAGCTGTTCCAACACCAGTCTCTCCAGGGTCTTCATAACGTGGGAGGTCAGTGCCACCGGTCTGTAATCCTTGGAGCCGCTGGGGCGTGGCATCTTCGGAACAGGGACGAGACAAGATGTCTTCCACAAGACAGGGACTCTCTGGAGACTCAGGCTCAGGTTGAAGATGTACTGCAGCACTCCACACAGCTGGGGGGCACACGCTTTTAGCACCCTAGGGCTCACGTTGTCAGGGCCAGCAGCCTTGTTTGCATGGAGTTTCAGCAGTTGTCCTCTAACCTGTTCCACAGTGAGAGACACAGCTGGGGTCGTAGGGGGGGGATAAACTCCGGAGCGACTTGTAGTCCGGAAAATACGGTACATATACATAAATACATAATACATTTGCCTGGCAGTATAGCAAAAATAAGGTGTTTTACCTTTGTTAGACTTGAGAAAGAAGTCCAACGTCAAACATTGAATTTACTTTCAAAGCGTTGTGCCCAATTTCCTGGCCCTCTCATTTACTTGTATCCCACTTCCCCCCACCTTCCATCCCTCTCTCCTTCTCCTAATTCTTTCACTCTTTCCAATCTCTGCCGTCTCTGTTCAGCCTCAGTCTTGGCACACCCGGCTCTGTCAGGCAGCAACGCCGCCTTTGACCCACCGGTCCTGGGCTCTGTCCCAGGGCTGCTCCTCGCGGGCCCTCATGCTGTCAGGGCGAGCAGCTTTCCTGAGCGTGTCACACAACCCTGGCGACAACCACCCTGGACCAGACTCGGTGGAGACATCAGGAGTAGAGAGAGGCACACTCATACACACACACACACTCGTACAAACTCAGTCACTCATGCAGACGCGCAAACATTTTTTCTTAATTTTTTGTGTTGGTCCATCTCTCCTGTTCTCACACATAGACAGTAGATTTTGTGGTGTCTGTAAGTTTAGATAGGTTTTTGTTTGTTGGCCTATATTTTAAAAGGGCGAAAGTGGTCATTTTGGCACAAAATATATCTTATTTAACAGCGACATTTAAACTGAATACAAACTAAAATAATTCTAAAAATGGCAGATGTTGTTTAGTGTGAAATTCATTTAAGTTGTCCTCAAAGTAGGAGGAACAAGTGTCCACATTGGAAGCTCATGACCTGAACAGCCTATCAAAGCTAAATTTCTTTGACAAACTTCAAGAGACATCCACATGATTTTAACAAAACCAACCCGTTTAAAAATAGGTAAAAATGACTTGAAGTAGGCTACATAATTGTGGGGAAATTGGCAGAGGATATGGCAGCTATAGCCTATAAACTTTCTAGGCCCGAGCGAAAACCGCGGAAAGCCTTCTCCGCGGTTCTTTTCAATGTTTAACGAAGGTTAATTACGAAGGTTATGTTGTTCAAGCCCACGGGTAATTCTCAAAAGACTTTCCGTCCTTTGAAACAGCCTAGATCAAAATATGAGAGCACCAGACTCAATTATGTGATCGTATTGTTCCGGGGAGACAGCGGACCAGCGGGGCGCCCCTTATCAAAGCAAACATCTTCCCAATTATTAGGTTTACCACAGCGTGTCGTATCCGAAGTGGTGTAAAGACCATCCCTTTCTTTTAAAGTCTCCCTTTCGGCAGAAATAAGTGGGTTGGATCACTGCAGAGGTGGCAGGGAAAAACGAGAAGTGGCCCACACGTCAAAAATGACATTCCGCGTTTCACGGTCAGGGTGGCTGAGCGGTACGCGCGTTCCTCTCGGGCAAGAGGAAAATAGGGATTGGTTCTGTTTTGAACGGTGATTAGTGCGAGGGCCCGAGGGCGTGGGTCCCCAACCGTGGGTGCGACAAATAGGTCCGTGCAATTCTCTCATGGCCCTAGTCAAATAAGGGGGACTTTTTACCACACACTGAAGCTATATAAGGAGGGCGGAGGGCCGTCTCTGTTACTCTACACTTCTTGATATTTTGACGGGAGAGTTGAGCGGAAGACAGCGGTAGACACCGAGTGAGGAAGGCCGACAGAGCACTGCAGTCATGCCTGTAATCGAAGTCGAGAACCTTCAAGCCGTGCCGTCTGCTTGCACAGGTAAGCCTTACCTTTGACCGTTTATCTGTTGGCGGGCTCTTTAAGAATCAACATAGCCTACTTTTTAAATTCGCGTAATACTTCACACACAACGCTGTTTAGGAATATTTGATCAAAACCAAGCTAGAGACTATCTTTTAAACGACAGTGTTTGTGGTAATTAAACTATTATTCACAGTTAAAAGAGTAACATAAAACCAAGTTTCAGTTATAGTTTGAATGATTCTAACAAAATCTTAAGTTTATCACATTCAAATGATTAAACATTTTGTGGAATTACATAATTTACACAATATGAATCGAAACATCAAGCTTAATTGTGGCGTAGATGTTAGGTGGGCATGTCAAGTGCGTGATCTCTGGTGTCTGGCAGTCCTCTCATTTTCTCTGGTACGTAATGAGCAGAGGGACCCCTGCCAGTCCCTACTCCACAGTGCCCGCTGTGACCTTCAAACCCGGCGTGAGAGATGGTCCGTGCCAACATCTCTACCCCCCCCCCCCCCCCCCCCCCGGCCGTGGTAGCTTGTAATTACTCCAGAAACCCTGTTCGACCACTGTCGCCTCGCCTTCCTGAACTCACGATAACTCATAAAAACATTTCTACACTATCATCAACTCTTAGAAATGCTATTTTGAAAACCCCTGGACCGAAGAGTAGCTTTGAACTCGGCTTACCATAAAATCAACATCGAACCCGTTTGAAATTCAGAACTATTCTTAACAGCTCTGAGCACGCATCTTTTTGCCCATCATTGGCGTGGAAACACGTGCATGCTTCTAAAATTCTGCCAGTCGAACGTGCACTGACACACGATGGTCTGATGGGAGTCGTGGTGCAGTTTGTGCCAACATGACATTGCGTCATTGGGCAAAGCTATTCACCCTACTTGCCTCGGAGGGAATATATGTCTGACAAAATATTTTGATATACAATTTTGATGTGCCTGTGAGCAAGTTGTCTTCAAGTCAGCGTTTCAATCTCCTGACACGAACAAAAGGCTTTGTGAGCATGTGTGTTCAGTCTGATGCTACCTCTGATTGCTGTTCTTTTAGAAGGGAAGCAGGGAAACATTAGCTCCCAGACTGGGAGCAGCCTTCAGACCCAGACCCAGACCCCAGTCCAGGCACAGGCCCAGGCCCAGGGAACAGAGCTCATAGACGGGGCAGCCAAACAGGTCCTGCCTGTGCCCATCCCCAACCTGGAAGTCCAGTACACCAAGGTAGGAAAACAGTCATATCCTTGTCGCTGACATGCATTGGTCAAAACTGAAGTAAAAACGCTTCACGCAGTCATCAAAACGCAAATATATGCGGACCAAACTGTGACATTTTTCGTGACATTTGTCTTCCTTGAAATATTCTACTAACCCAAACACTTATGTTAAGTAAAATGTTTTAATGACTTTTCCCAAGTTCTAGGTCTTATTAACGGTTGAATATATTGTAAAGTTATGTTTTTTTTCCGGTGTGTGGTGTGCGTGGCATGTGCGTGTCCAGATATTCATCAACAACGAGTGGCATGAGTCTAGCAGCGGAGGAAAGATGCCAGTGCTCAACCCAGCCTCTGGTGACCTGCTGTGTGAGGTGGAGGAGGGGAGGCCTGTGAGTGGCTCTGGAGCCTACTGACACTTGTAGTTTTTTGACACTTGTGTGTGTGTGTGTGTCAGTGTATCTTATTATAGAAAGCCAGGTGGCTGAGTGGTTAGGGAATCGGGCTAGTAATCAAGTTGCTGGTTCGATTCCCGGCCGTGCCAAATGACGTGCCAAATGTTTGGCACTTCACCACTTGCCTCGGGGGTAATGTCCCTGTCAATTTTACGAGAGATAGGAGCGTCTGCTGAATGATTAAATGTAAATGTAATGTGTCCATGTGCTTGTGTGTGGTTGTGTGGTGGGGGGTGGCGTGGGGTGGGGTGGGGGGGTCATTGTCTTCACTTGTGTTCTTATCTAATTTAGTCATGTGGTAGCATTCTCGTCATTATGCGTGTGCAAGGATGTGTTTCGTCCGTGTGCATGTGCCTGCGAGTGTGTGTGGTTCTGAGCGTGTTTCGCTGTGTGTGTGACCAGGAGGATGTGGACAAGGCAGTCAGAAGCGCCAGAGCAGCCTTTCAGCAGGGGTCACCGTGGCGAACGATGGACGCGTCCGATCGGGGGCAGCTGCTCTGGAGACTGGCCGACCTGGTGGAGAGAGACCGCCTCCTGCTGGCGGTGAGGATCACACGCACGTAAAATTAGATTAGATAAACCTTTATTTGTCCTCCAGGGGGTGGAAATTGCAGGAAAAACCCTGAAATACAAACTCAGAGGCACACACACAGCCACGCACACAGTGGCGAACTTAGCCACTTGGGGGCTCCAGGCGAACAGTCCTTTGGGGGCCCCCACATCTACGAGTCTAATGTACCTTATATCGCATGAGACACTCAATACAAGGGGGGTTGGTTTCCAGTAGGTCATAGGGGGTCTGACAGGGCAATGTGGTCTATGTTGTGTCACCTGAAAAGTGAGAATAGCATACAAAACAATAAGATTAATTATGATGACACATATTCCACTGACTGTTAACCTAATATTTCATAATTTACCTCTTCAGTCTCACTGTTTCTTTGCCTCTCTCGTCTTACATATCTTCTTCTCACTTGTTTCTGAATACTTTTGTGTTATCTCTCCTTTCCCTGAGCTTGTTTTTTCTCCTCTCTCCTCCCTCAGTTTGTTTTTATCATGTTTCTCCTCTTCTCTCCCTCTCTTGTTTGTCTTCATGTTTCTCCTCTCTCCTCCCTCAGTTTGTCTTTATCCTTTTTCTCCTCTTCTCTCCCTCTCTTGTTTGTCTTCATGTTTCTCCTCTCTTCTCTCTCTCTCTGTTTTGTTATCTCTCCTTTCCCTGAGCTTGTTGTTTCTCCTCTCTCCTCCCTCAGTTTGTCTTTATCATGTTTCTCCTGTCTCCTCCCTCAGTTTGACTTCATGTTTCTCCTCTCTCCTCCCTCAGTTTGTCTTTATCCTTTTTCTCCTCTTCTCTCCCTCTCTTGTTTGTCTTCATGTTTCTCCTCTCTTCTCTCTCTCTCTGTTTTGTTATCTCTCCTTTCCCTGAGCTTGTTGTTTCTCCTCTCTCCTCCCTCAGTTTGTTTTTATCATGTTTCTCCTCTCTCCTCCCTCAGTTTGTCTTTATCATGTTTCTCCTGTCTCCTCCCTCAGTTTGACTTCATGTTTCTCCTCTCTCCTCCCTCAGTTTGTCTTTATCCTTTTTCTCCTCTTCTCTCCCTCTCTTGTTTGTCTTCATGTTTCTCCTCTCTTCTCTCTCTCTGTTTTGACTTCATCCTAAAACCTGACTTTGCGAGCCTTGGCATCAGCAAATCTAGCTATGACATCTTTCATATCTAAAGATCTTCTAATTTCCTGCTCAATCGAAAGAACAGCTAGGGACGACAGCCTTTCCTGTGTCATGGTGGTTCGCAGGTATGTTTTTATGAGCTTTAGTTTGGAAAAGCTTCTCTCACCTGAAGCCACAGTTACTGGGAGAGTTAGAAGGAGCCTGAGTGCAATACTTAAATTTGGATACAGGTCAACTATGTTCTCCTTATAGATGTAATTCAGCATCTCTGATGGTGTTGAGATGTCTGTGGGGAAGGACTGAACTGCCCCCTCTACCTCCATCCTCAGTCAATACTAGCAATAGCATTAGCATCGATGCTGGCTGAGCCGGTGCCACTTGGATTGACAGCAGGAGGAGCTGGAACGTTACCGGTTGATGTTGACGGCTGTTCTTCCGCGGAAGGTCCCGCAGCTGCTGCCACCGCGCCGGGTGGTGTAAAAAAGCTTGAAAGCTTTGGCAGCTTTGAAACAAACTCTTGCCTTTGGTCCTTCTTCTTTTTTTTTTGATAACCACTGTCATATGTTCGCTTCATGTTGATTTATCTCGTCTACTCTCTCTATCGTCTGTCTCCCGCTATTTACTTTTTTGATTTTACGCCGTACGTGCAGAATCATGAGCGTGCTGCGTAATGGAATAGTCCATGTAGTGCAGACTGAAGGGGGGTGCACGGTTGGCAGAAAGGCCATCAAAACGCGAGTAATTAGACAACCCGATGATACTATTGTGAAGAGATTTTTATAAAAACAACAAGTAATGGGACAAAATATAAAGAGGGCATTTTTGGGGGCCCCTAAGAGGCTTATGGGGCCCCGGGGCTCCAGGCAATTGCCTGGTTTGCCTCAATGGACGGCCCGCCCCTGCACGCACACGCATTCACACAGACACCACCCTTCCACGCACATGGCCATATATGTGTGCGTGGGGCGACGTATGGGCATGTCATGTGGCTGAGCAGTTAGGGAGTCGGGCTAGTAATCAGAAAGTACCTGGTTCAAACTCCAGCTGTGCCAACATGATGTTGTGTCCTTGGGAAAGGCACTTCACCCTACTTGCCTCAGGGGGAATGTTGCTCTGGATAAGAGCATTTGCTAGATTACTACATGTGAAGCACTCATTTTGACACACATTCGCACTCTGCTGTGTGTTCCGACCTGTGACCTTCTTCAGACTCTGGAGGCTCTGGACTCGGGGAAGCTGTTCCTCATGGCCTACTTTGTGGACCTGATGGCCACCATCAAGACCCTGCGCTACTTTGGGGGCTGGGCCGATAAAGTCCAGGGCAGAACCATCCCTGTGGGTGAGTGCTGAGCAACACTGAAGAAGTAGAAAACGGAATGACAGGCTTTCCTTTATCAAGGAAGTAGAATATGTAAGGGATAATGCCCAAGAGGTGTACAATATCACCTGATAATTGACGATGCAGATGCGTGAACCGTCTGACGCGCAGCGGAGATTGCTTCCATGGAGTCCATTAACAAGTGATATTGTAGAGGGGGGTATATATGCCATGGTCACTTGCCAATGTTTTTTTTGTTTTTTTACAGATATTATATTGTGTTTTCATGTGTTTTGCAATACAAATCTAACGTTTTTCAACATTAGCCATTACCTTCTTTCTTTGGGCTGAGCTATCAGACCGAAAGCTAACGTTATGGTAGCGAGAATCAAATGCAATAACATTGTGTACGGTTGACAAACAGTGCATATCATTTTACAGTATGTAAAAAACACTATCTAGCCATCTTGTTTGCTTTTTAATATGCTGGAATTATTACTTAGATCACTTGCAGTAGTGAAGATATTCTACAGGCTTGGTAAATAGGCTCTTTAAATCTAACTAAAGGCTAATCTAACGGCTCAGAATACTAACTAATGTTTTGGAGCTGTTCCCTTAGTTGGAAGGGCAAGATATAGGGGTAGACCAGGCGTAGACCAGGGTTGTCCAAACCTTTTTCATGGAGATGAGGATGTGTGCAATGTCACAAATGTGTGAAACTATAGAAATGTGGTTTATCGCTTCACCACTGGTGTATTAAAGTTAACAAAATCAATCAAATTTAGTTAAATTATTATTTAGTTAAATGACTAATTTAGTTAATTAGGAGACACCGTGCAATCGGATGTTTGCTTCCCCGGATTAACATTTAGCAGACGCTCTTATCCAGAGTGATTTACAGCAAGTACAGGGACATTTCCCCTTAGGCAAGTAGGGTGAAGTGCCTTGCCCAATGACACAATGTTATAAACATCCTATCACTAGCCCAACACCTTAACTGCTGGGCCATGTGACTTGCTTGTGATTTCTTTTTTTTCCAGACAGAGTGACTAGTAACTAGTGAGGTATAGCTAAAGTGATACTGACACAGTAAATTCAGAAAAGTAAGATTTTCCAAATACGTTAAACAAAATATTGAAGTCACTCATTGTAATTACATGTTAGCTGGATAAAGTGTTTCAAAATTGTAAACAAAGGCTTTGACTGCATTGTTGTTATGGTTACTTATTTCAGACACTTTGTTCATGCTCATAACTATTTGGCAGTGATGAAGAAAGTGTTTTGTCTGTCTCTTCATGAACAGAGTGACAGTTCAGTTCAGTTCTGTATTTGTATTCAACAACCTGCAGATTGGGAGAGAAATGACCAGACTTCTGAAAACAAAATGAAGACAGTACAAGGCTTAGGTCTCAATCATGTCTCTCTCCCGCCTGAAGGCGAGAGGACCTACTTCTATAGGGCATAAGAATTTAAACATAGATACTGACAGTCAGGCAGTAATGATGTTACAACAGTCTTCAGAGGAAAGGTGTTCAGCAGTGATTAATATAAGTAGACAGGAAATCCAATTTCTTCGACGGCAGGCGCAATGGTTAAGAACGGTGAACAGTTCCAGTTTTGCAGGAACTACTTAGTAGGTGTTCGTATATCACCTGATAATGGACACACCTGCAGCCAATCAGAATTGAGAATTCACCCAGACCATAGTATAACTAATAATAAACATAATGTGCTCATACTCTTACTGTAAGATGTTTTGTCAGTACTGACACCTCTCTACTGTGTTGGCAGATGGAGATTATTTCACCTACACTCGACATGAACCTATAGGAGTGTGTGGACAGATCATTCCGGTGAGTAGATAGAGAGACTTAAATATATAGAGAACTGAAGACTGCAAGATTCAAAGAAGGAAGAAAATAAATCAAAAGAGATCTGAACCTGTTGGTTGTGCGGTTATGTGTTTGTGGTTGTGTGTGGGGGTGTGTGTGGTTCTCTGTGCGTGTGTGGTTATGTGTGTGAGTGCGGTTGTGTGTGTGGTTTTGTGCGTGGTTGTGCGTGTGGTTGTGAGTGTGTGCTTGTGTGTGTGTGTGGTTGTGTGTGTGTGTGCGTGTTTGTTCCAGTGGAACTTCCCAGTGATGATGTTTGCCTGGAAGATAGCACCAGCTCTGTGCTGTGGAAACACGGTAGTTATCAAACCAGCCCAACAGACTCCGCTCACCGCCCTGCACATGGCTGCTCTTATCAAGGAGGTACACACACCTTGCACTCACTACACACATACACTTGTCAGACCCCCTCCACATACTACACACAATATACAAAAACAACACAATCACATGCGCCTAACACACAACCCCCTCCATAATGTAGGTCCCTTGAGAGTCTCTCTCTCCCCCTCTCTTTCTCCACCGCTCCCCTTCTTTCTCTGTCTAGGCTGGTTTCCCCCCTGGCGTGGTCAATGTGGTCCCTGGCTATGGCCCTACCGTTGGAAATGCCATAGCTCAGCATATGGACATAGACAAAGTGGCTTTCACAGGATCCACAGCTGTATGTACTGGGTTGGCAGGTGGGGTGATACCAGTCTATTTGCCAGTCACGGTTTAGCATCAGGTTGAATGTACTTTGATTGTGGTTGCCAGGTTGGGAAGCTCATCCAAAAAGCTGCAGGGGACTCGAACCTGAAACGAGTCACACTGGAGCTTGGGGGGAAGAACCCCATTATCGTCTTTGCAGACTGCAACTGTGAGTCTCATCTGCGTGTGTCTCTGCGTGTGTCTCTGTGTGGCTAAATGTATATGTGTGTGCTTTAGATAAGTGGTCCCCAACCCTGGTCCTCATGGCCCACTGTCCTGCATGTTTTAGGTGTTTCCCCCTTCCCACACACTTGATTCTAATGCATGATTCTTCAGAGCTAGATAACAACCTATTCATTTAAATTGGGTGTGTTAGAGCGGGGAAACATCTAAAACCTGCAGGACTGTGGGCCTTGAGGACCAGGGTTGGAGACTACTTCTTTACCATGTGCCTGTTTGTGTTTGTTAATGTTTGTGTGTCTTTTCTGCAGTGGAGGACGCTGTACAGCAGGCCCACAGTGGTCTGTTCTTCAACCAGGGTCAGTGCTGTCTGGCGGGCTCCAGAGTGTTCGTGGAGGAGCCGGTCTACGAGGAGTTTGTTCGCCGCAGCGTGGAGAAGGCCCGGGCCAAGATCCTGGGGAACCCCCTGGTGCCAGGGGTGGACCAGGGACCCCAGGTACAGCCACAATGCCACTCATCCTCGCAAACTGACTGGTCCTGTGAGGAGAAACAGCATCGGTAGATCCCCTCCCACAGCTCCGCTCAGTGAAATGCGGATGGGTATAAAAGCTTTGTAATCAATGTCATTGTGCAACTTGACGAGGGCCATGTGGCAAAGTTGGTTAGGGTGTCAGGCCAGTAATCAGAAGGTACCAGGTTTGAACCCCCGGCCGAACCCTGCTGGTGTCAACAAGACATTGAGTCCTTGGGCAAGGCACTTCACCCTACTTGCCTCAGGGGGAATGTCCCTGTACTTCCTGTAAGTTGCTCTGAATAAGAGTGTCTGCTAAATGACTGCAAATACTGCAATATGTAAATATCAACTGTCTTTTTTTTGTATGCCTCCGTAAAAGCAACCCTGCTCAAATGATTGTTTATTGTATCAGCCCTCCAGACTGTCATGGAGTCGGATAGTGTGTGTTCTGAAATAGTTTCTGTTGATACTGTCCAGATTGACCAGCAGCAGTTTGATAAGATCCTGGAGCTGATTGAGAGCGGGAGGAAGGAGGGGGCGACGCTGGAGTGTGGGGGGGGCCCCTGGGGCCAGAGAGGCCTGTTCATTCAGCCCACGGTCTTCTCCAACGTCACCGACGGCATGCGTATCGCCAAGGAGGAGGTTTGCGCCTGCTCGCACATCCACGCCGCCTTGCGCCGTTCTCGAACCGACGATGTTCTTGACGCCGACCGGCGCTCTGTCTGGGTCCTCGGTTTCTCTCTCTCTTTCCCTCCCCCCCCCCCCCCCCTTTTTCTTCTCTCTGGCTTGGTCAGATCTTTGGGCCAGTGCAGCAGATCATGCGTTTCCGTGGCGTGCACGAGGTCATTCAGAGGGCCAACGCCACCCAGTACGGCCTGGCAGCGGGGGTGTTCACTAGCGACATGGACAAGGCTCTGGCAGTGTCCTCCGCTCTCCAGGCTGGCATGGTCTGGTACGGTTAGCTGGGATCAGCCACGCACAACACACACTTGCACGCGTACAACCCACACGTACTGTACCTAGCACAGGAGATTTTCACCCCACACACGCACCTCCCTACACAAATACTTCAGTTCCCTTTAGCCTCAAGCCCTTTCTCCATACTGCACCTTCAATATAGAACATCTGTATATATTTTTTCTCATCTGTTACATTGCACTGACCTGTACATAACTGCTCATTTAATACACATTTAACTAATGTGTACATAAACTCATCTACATTATCTGTACATAACTGCTTTTCATGCACTTCTGATTGGATGCAAAACTGTATTTCGTTTCCTTGTATTTATACATGCGTAATGACAATAAAGTTCAATCTAATCTAATCATACTGGATATGATATTTGATCAATAATCTTTCACTCGTATTTGGTTTCCTAAACCATTTTCACTGCGTGTCTGCACACCTACAGGGTCAACTGCTACAACGCCATGAGTGCCCAGTGTCCCTTCGGAGGGTTCAAGATGTCAGGGAATGGCAGAGAGCTGTGAGTTAGAGCACTGGTCCCCAACTCTGGGGTCTCAGGACCTACTGTCCTGCATGTTTTAGATGTTTCCCCCTTCCCACTCACCTGGTTCAAATAAAGGGGCATTATCAGGCTTCTGCTTTGCTTCATAATGACGTATTCATTCGAATAAGGTGTGTTGGAGCAGGGAAACATCTAAAACATGCAGGACAGGGGGTCATTTAGGACCAGGGTTGGGGACCACTGTGTTAGAGCATTGCTATGCACACCAGTAGGTCCTGGGTTCCCATCCCGCTTCGCACGTCGCTTTGGGTAAAAGAGTCGTTGGCTGAATGCTCTTATAGCTCTTCACATGGCCCTTATTGGTCCAAGATGTATGTTTCATAATCTATAAGTCCACTATTTTGGGGGGTCCATCACGTTGCTATGCTCAGTGATGGATGCTCTTTTGTAATGGTCTCTCTGCTAAATGAATAAACGTACATTTAAATCTAAAAGGGTTTTGTTAAACGATTGGTACGCTATTTCTGTATACTCTTTAGTGTTTGCGGTTGCTGTATTGATGAGGGTGTATCTGGTGGGATGTGTGTTTCAGAGGGGAGTACGCTTTGCAGGAGTACACCGAAGTCAAAGCAGTGACCATTAAAATATCCCAGAAGAACTCCTAAGAGGACGGAGTGAGGTGGACTTCCTGTCCGTGGCATTTGGATGAATGACCTCAGGGGTCATCCATGACCAGAGTCCGGAAAAGATTCAACCACAACTACTCTGATACCTACAGACTTATTCTCCATCTTCATTTTTTGCAATCCGAACTAAAAACAGCAAGGATGGCTTTATTCCTGCAACATTTTGGGCTTTGTAAATATGGCTGTTTCTGCGGTGGGACTAACATATGTCCAGGCATACTTAACCTCTTGTTGTCTTCTCTTGTCCAGATTGCCTGAGAACGATGTTAGCCTCCTTAAATCTTTAAGGAAACACGAAACATATTCATATCCTGAGGGGTCGTTTTCTTCTTTTCAAACTGAACTATTTCTCCTTTTGATACAAAGGCAATATTTTATGTAATGGATCAATAGGCTGGTCATGTATGTGTTTGCTATCTACTGTATGAGTAGCAATTCTAAAATCTAATATTATTGTCAAGGCTACTGGATGTTGTTAGTGTGTGTTGCTTGTATGTAAATGTTTGTCTTGTACATGTGTGCGTGTCTTTAAATCTACAACATAAGATACAAACATTTCAATATTTAATCCTCACTCATCCTTTCTCTTGTTGCAATACAAAAATTGGAAATACAAATTGATGTCTTGAAAACTATTTACAGATCATTTTGCAACCAATACTCACAAAAGTGTTGCCCTCTGGACTAATCTCAGTGTCCTATCTCTTGTCCTATCTCTTGAGAAAATAAAGATCTTGTTGATTTATCAGACATAATCCAACTGTATTCATGAGATAATTCGATTTCGTAAATGTAACCTATGTCTTTGAACACTGAACTGGGATCGCAGAAAGATTTTGGCCCATCCTTTAAAACATCTTCTTCACTTCCCAGAATTCCTTTTGGTCAGACTTCAATGTGCGGGCCTTTTGCCGAAATCACACTTTTTAAGATTCGAGTTATTTTGCTCTACATTTTGTTATTTTGCTCTCCATCCCAGTACTCCGGGGACAAATACCTGACAACGACCCACAGCTTGGCTTCTGTTCCAACTAGCTAACAAAAAGCATTCATGCAGACCATCAACGACAAGTTCTGAAAATCGAAGTAAAGAAGTTCTGGTTCCCACAGTCATGACGTTGGTGACCACATGCAGAGTTCTCCAACTCACGGACCTCTCTCCAGGCAGTGGTACCTCTTAGTGTCGGGGTGGAGCCCCCCCCCTGCCCCTCCCCCTGCCCCGCCCTGGCCCAGGCCCTGGCCCTGGCCCTGGCCCTGGGGAAGGCCCTCTGGGACCAGGGGGGCGAGTCACGGCCGCTCGAGGGTTGGGGGCAGCCAATGAGACGTCCTTCTGTAGATTGACACCTTTGCCATTGGCTGCAGCTCCTGGCCGTCCAGACACCTTGGGAGACTTGCTGCCTTTCTCTATAACTGGGTCTGCAACACAGTATTGCATCATTAGAGTTACAGATTACAGTATAGTAAAGTATAGTACAGTATAGTCCAGGAGAGTCCAGTATAATGAAGTAGGTGAGTCTGGTGGCTGAGCAGTATGGGAGTTGGGGTAGTAATCAGAAGGTTCCTCGTTCGAATCCCAGCTGTGTCAACATGATGTTCTGTCCTTGTGCAAGGCACTTCACCCTACTTGCCTTGGGGGGAATGTCCCTGTACTTGCTGTAAGTCGTTCTGTGAGTGTCTGCTAAATGACTAAACGTAAGTGTATAGCCCAGCCCACTAGGTTACTGTGGTGGACTTAGCAGCAGGGGGGTGGAGGATGGTGGGGGTGTTACCAGGTGGGGGGGGCTCCTCCTTGGTGGGGGGTGGGATTAGGGACTTGTTGGGCAGCAGGTCTTCCAGGTCCTTCATCACCTGGTTGGTGCTGTCCTTGTTGTTCCTCCGATTCTTCTCCTCGTCCCGCGCCTACCGCCCAGAACACACCGTACACATGCGCACGCGCACACACACACACACACACACACACACACACACACACACACACATACATACAGTAATACACAAATGCAGGCACGCTCACACACAATGTCAGTGTTGTGCTACTGAGACTGACCATCTGCATCTTTTTCTTCAGATCCATGTTGGCTTGCTGGTAGCCCTTAGACACGGCGTTCAGGTAGTATATAGCCAGCCTGTCACAGAAGGAACATGTTCCATGATGAGAGTGTGTGTGTGTGTGTATGTGTGAGAGAGAGAGAAGAGTGTGTTTGCGCGTGTGTGATAGACAGACAAGATTATGTGTGTGCGTGTGTGTGTAAGTGCAAGAGAGTAAATGAGTGGGTGTGAGTGTTTGTGTTAGAGAGAAAGAGAGAGGAGTGTGTTTACGTGTGTATGATAGACAGAGAATATTGTGTGTGAGTGTGTGTAAGTGCAAGAGAGAATAAATGGGTGTGTGTGAGTACAAGAGAGAGAGAAAGAGAGAGAGAGAGCGTGTCTGTGTGAGACATACACCATCAGTAGCACAGCTGGTATGATGAGTCCAGGGTTGGTAGCATAGGTGAAGATGTTCCCAACGAATGCTGGGAGATCTTTCTCTATGGTCTCCATGATTACATCATACATCTTCTCCCTCCCGCTGCCGAACAAGATGAGGAAACGATTACATGTCTCCTTCGACCTGTGTTCACACATTAAATGTAGCTGTGTTTGTGCACATTTGCACACAAACAAGTGTGTGTCATGCGCACATGAGGAGTCATGTGGCTGACTGGTTAGGGTGTCAGGCTAGTAATCAGAAGGTACCCGGTTCAAACCCTGGCTGTGCCAACATTACGTTGTTTGCTTGGGCAAGGCACTTCACATTCACTAGATGTAAATGTGTGTGAGCGTTATACGTACTTATGCATGTCTAACTGTTTTGCACTTCTGGTTGGATGCTAACTGTATTTTGTTGCCCTGGACTTGTACCTGTGTAATGACAATAAAGTTGAATCTAATCTAATCTAATGTGTTACATGTGAACAATACGTAACAATGTGCGTGTGTGCACTTCATGTACTTCTCGTGTGTGTTCGAGTGCGTCTAGTGTCTAGGAAGTGTGAAAGAAGTTAGATTTCCTGTGTACGTATATTAATCACTACTGAACACACCTTCTCTGAATACTGTTGTAACGTCATTACCGCCTGACTGTCACTATCTATGTTTACATTCTTGTGCCCTATAAAACAATGCCCTCTCGCCTTCGCCCAGGAGAGAGCCATGACTGAGACCTAAGCCTTGTACTGTCTTGTTGCCAGAGGTCTGGTCATTTCTCTCCCAATCGGCAGGTTGTTAAATACCGTATTTTTCGGACTATAGGGCGCACTTAAAAGCCTTTATTTTTCCTCAAAAAACGACACTGCGCCTTATAATCCGAAGCGCCTTATATATGGATTAATTATTTTGTTTACTGACCTCTAAGCGATTTTTGTTTGGTACAAGGCGCTCACGGCGCTAAATCTAAATGTTTTAGTGCGACTTTGGTAAACTACAAAGCCGCACCACTTGCAGCATTACGGCTACCGTAGCCAGGAGCGTCGCGGAGTAATACAGACTGCGCTTCACCATAATATTATTCGACTGATTTATCTTTTTTTTTTTCCCGCTTAATGCACCTTATAGTCCGGTGCGCTTTATATATGAAAAAAGATCGAAAATAGACCATTCATTGACAGTGCGCCTTATAATCCAGTGCACCCTATAGTGCAAAAAATACGGTACTTATTTAATCCAGAACTCAACTGAACTGTCACTCCATTTATGAAGAGACGGACAAAACACTTTCTTCAACAGAAGGCAGGTACCTGAAGGGCCCGCAGTCGAAAGAAGGCGACAGGGTCATGATGGTGTAGACCACCGGCAGCAGGCTCAGGAACAGGACCAGTAGCAGAAGACCCATGTAGAAATTGTTGGACTTGGAGGCCTTGAAGACCCGGGCGTGGGGGACATTACAGCTCATTACGGCCCAGCACTGGTAGTACATGGAGCTCAGGAGGCGCAGGACGTTGAGCCCCACCAGACCTGGGGCGTAGAACGCGCCCATCCTGCAACACACACATACACACACATACACGCGCAGATACACACACAGACACACAGATACACGCACAGACAAACACAGGCGCGCACAGATACACACACAGGCATTCACAGATATGAATCTGTCCTGTCCGTACCGTCTACATGACTAGGTGTGAGAGTGTGTGTGTGTGTATGTATGGGTGTGTGTTTGAGATTATTCTCTCACCAAATCATTCCTTGATTGAAGATGAGTCCCAGCACATTCCCACTGATGTCAAACTCGCCGTACGACGGCTAGACGAGGGCACATGACAGCTGCTTTTACGCCTGGCGTGCCGTCGCTCCCTGTTACTCCAGCTCCCTCTCTCTCCCTCCCTCGTCCTCCTCTCTTCCCTCTCACCCCCCCCACTCTCCCCCCTCTCTTACCCCTCAGTAATTAGTTTAGAAGTAAGTATACAGAGTAATGGAGATGGAAAGGATATTCTGTCCTACCAGATGTCCCTGAGTAGTATCAGGTTTAGCGTGCAGAATAAAAAAACACTTAAACACAAATGCCCACGTCGTTACGTGGTGTCGATGACAGACACTCCTGCTCGAGCACATACATCAATGAACACACACACACACACACACACACACACACACACAGGGATACATAAACATGCATGTACACACACACAATTACACATTCGCACAGGGACACGCACAGGTGTAGACCGGTCCACGCAACTACGCACATACACAGACAAACAACCTACAAATCCGGCCTCCAGGTCCCAGCACCAGCAGTAGTTGAGGAAGCGTACGATCACAGCTCTGGCAAAGTCTCCCACCAGGATGGTCAGATACGTCACCTGGATGTCTGACACGGTTAGTTTGACAAACTCCTGGAGAGAGCGAGAAAAGGAAATAAGAGTGAGGTCTCTAGTTCACGCTTAACGTCATTCAAGACACTGTGCTACCCAGAAGCACATTTAATGTAATGATACCTATGACAATAACAAATAATGATGATCTATCTATCTATCTATCTATCTATCAGCATAACTAGCATCACTAGCATCACTAAATATGGGGGCGGCTTCTCTTTTTTCTCTCCTCTTCTCTCCTCATGTCATGTGATGTCAGAAGGCTTGTGCGCCGATAATGTATTTTGTCGTGTTGCCAAGGTGGGCATTGTCCTGCCAAAGAGTTTCCCCAAGGGGATTAATAAAGTATATGAATCTGAATCTGAATCTCTAGCATCACTAGCATCTCTAGCATCGCTAGCATAACTAGCATCACTAGCATAACTAGGATCTCTAGCATAAGTAGCATAACTAGTATCACTAGCATCTCTAGCATCCCTAGCATTTGTAGCATCGCTAGCATAACTAGCATAACTAGCATCTCTAGCATAAGTAGCATCTCTAGCATCGCTAGCATAACTAGCATCGCTTGCATAACTAGCATAACTAGCATCTCTAGCATAAGTAGCATAAGTAGTATCACTAGCATCTCTAGCATCAGTGCATAACACCAGCACAGAGGCAGCAGTCTTACAATGCCCACGGCGGTCTCCCAGCACGGCCCCCTGATGACGTCCGCCGGGTGGATGTGTAAAGGGGGGATGTCGGTGGTGTTGTAGAAGGAGCTGTAGTTGGCTTTGTAGTCCTCTAAAGCCCAGATTGTCTCATTCCTGATGATCTTCTCTCTCTCCAGCTGGACGACACCCACAACAGACAGACACGCAAATAATTCATGTCAGTGCAGGGTGTTTGTGAAAAGGGCTATACAAATACGATTTGATTTGACGTGAACCAGTGAACTCCTCACTACCTTGGCGTTGACCTCGTCGAACAGGGCGAATAGGAAGGTGTAGAGGTTTCCGAGGAAGAGGGCGAAGATCCGTCCCAGCTGCCACTTGAGGGCAATGCGAGGGTGATATTCCTCGATCTCAGCGATGACTTCAAACAGGGGGGGACACATCAAACCCAGAAGTGACATTACAATCTCCACCTGGATTGGAGGGAAGTTAGTGATCATTAAGGTTAGACTACAATTAACAATCATCTTACCTTCACCTCTATCCTTTTCTTGGGAACATTTAGATGTTTAACAGACTCTCTTGTCCAGAGTGATTTACATAAAGTACAGGGACATTCCCCTGAGGCAAATAGGATGAAGTGCCTTGCCCAAGACACAACATGATTTGGCTCAGCCGGGAATCAAACCAGCAACCTTCTGATTACCAACCTGATTCCCTAACCGCTCATCTACCTGACTCCAATTACACCTCCATGGGAACCAAACCTGCCTCGTTCTTCTCCAGCCAGGTGAGATCATCAGGGTCCTTGTTGCCAAACTCCTGGGACCTCTTCACCACGAAGTAGATGAGGAAGCCGCTTCCTCCTAAACTGCACAAGATCATGAAGTTGGCCAGAACCCGCAGGAATCGGCGCAAGTGAATGTTTTCGTCTTTTTGGTTCTCCTGCTCGTCCACGATGGACTCCTACAGGGAATTCAAGTCAAAGAGAAAAGAGACATTGCTGGATTGGCTCTCACAGACACAGAAGCACATATATATGAATGCACACACATGCATTCATTCAACACTTCCCTTCAGATACAAAAAGGCAGACTTACAGTACGCCAAACATCAGCCAAAATTATAGACCCCCAAAAAACATAGAAATTTTACCAGCAAATTGGCCCTGGCAGCTGATCTTAGACCAAAGGTCGCACCTTAAAGCTGGTAGTGATGGAAGCAAACTTGTTGTCAGCTGTCTCGGAGTTGCCGATGAGGTAATCCCAGCTGGTGAACATCTTCCAGGCAAACGTAAATTCCCCCTCCTCTGCCCCATCCCCTCCTTCATTAGCGTTCCGAGCCATACTGGGAAGGAAGATTCAATTAAATACAAAACTTAATTGCAGATGTAGAGTTCAGATGCACAGCACATGGCAAAATGGAATATTAGAGCACCCTGGAACTCCCGGAGGTCTCCTTTAAGATTACCTACGTTCTTATGACCACCATCAGGCTGTATCCAAAGATGCCGACGCCCACTAGAAGATAGGACAGGGGCAGCCTGAACTGCAGCAGGCCGATGGTACGATCGTCGTTATAGTACCCGTAGAACAGGATCGAGTACTTGCAGTAGCCCTGTTTGGAAGGAAAAAAAACAGGCAAGACACGGTTTCAAAAACGCGTGCAATCGGTAAACGCAGAATCTGCAACGTGTCGATCGAGGAAGAGAGGGGATGTCATCCTTACACCAAAATCAAAGAGGACAGAGTAGTCCATCGCTCGAGCCTGCTCTGCTCTGGGGACCGTCTTCCGAGGGATGGAGCCATAGGGAAGACCCATCAGAACCTGCACCAGGAGAAAGTCCAAAGAAGACGCTCATGAACGTCAGTGTCCACATTGCAAGGTGTTGGCATTGATCTACACTACCAGTCAAAAAAGGTTCAAACCATGGCCTAAAACGGTAGTGGGCAACCCTAGTCCTCGGGAGCCACTCTCCTGCATGTTTGAGATGTTTCCCAGCTCCAGCACACTTTATTCTTCTGTAGAAGCCTCATAATGACCATTCATTAGAATCAGGTGCACTGGAGCAGGGAGACAGTTTTCAAGTCAGTTTGTAGGCGTAGAGCAAGGAAGATTCCTATCACAGGACAGCCAGGTCGATGGACCGGGAGGGATTGTGTTACAAGGTGTCTGACCCTGCACGCACCTCTGGTAGGACCACGAGACCGAACATGAACCCAAAGAGGACCAGGTTTAAACCGTACATCCACCGCAGGAATATGAAGTAGGAGGCAACCGAGGATCCAAAGTGACCTGTTGTGAAGCAAACTCGGAGTTGCGTAATCTGCAAAGCAATTCCTTCCTGACAATAAGAACGTGCCACAGACAACATAAAGACTTACTCACTCTCCACCTCTTTGATTTTCCTCTCCCAGGGGATGCAAGCCGTCTTGAAGTTCTCAAAGTCGCGCTTGAACTTGATGAGTTTCTGAAATGAACCATAGATTTACATTTATTCATTTAGCAGACACTTTTATCCAAAGCGACTTACAGTAAGTACAGGGACAATTTTTCCCTGAGGCAAGTAGGGTGAAGTGCCTTGCCCAAGGACACAATGTCATATGACCACAGCGGGGGCTCGTTCTCACAACCTTCCGAGCTTAACCCGTTGAGCCATCTGACCCCCCAGATAGATCAAGTATAAAAAAAACCTGCATCCTGTTATGTGGGAAATGGTTAATGGTACAATCAAAAAAATTTAAGATGAGACCAAGAATAACTCTATGACATTTACTTGTACAAGTGCAGTTGCGTGTATGAATATACATTTAGAAAATCTAAACCCCTGCCAACCCGCAAACTTTTTCCGAAAAACATTTTCTTTAATGGCTGCCTCCCTGGTTGTGTGTTTTGTGTGGGTTCTTCACCTTAGCCATCATGACTTTGTAGGCATACATCTTCCTCCCTTTGCCTTTCCCCAGGGCGCCCTCAAACTTCTCCACAAATGCCTGAGCGTCTCTGCAAATCCACAGCGAATCAGCAACATGTTAAAAAACAGCAATCCAAAACCAAACCGCAGAACCAAACCCATAAGAGAATCCTTTTCTACAAGGCTGAGCAGAACCCAACACCGTCCTGCACCAGATAAACCTGCCTTAACTAATTGTAATCATGTGATCATGTGACCGAGGGGCCGGATGCTAAAAGTATTTTTGTACTACCATTACGTTGATTGGTTCACAGAGATGTTAGATTGGAGAGTAGCTCAGCAAGGGCTGACGTTCCATGCATTAAACAGTGTTCTCCTCATTAAAAAGTTAGGACATCTCACCTATCCTGAAGCTCTACCAGCTCCTGATCTCAAACTTACTTACTGTGTGCGGCTGTGCCCGGGGCCTTGCCCCCACCCCTTGACCTCGACACTGATGTGTTTACATGGTTCCTCACATGGAGTACTGTACTGGCACCGGTGTGATTAAATGTTTTTCAGGACTTTTATTTTGAAAGAAGGTGAAGGAAGGGCATTGATAAGGTTGTTTGGCTGATATCACTTGTTTGATGGATTAACTATTTTTGATAAAGTCTTACAAAAGTCTTATATATTTCAACTTCAATTGGAAAATTGAAGTGATAGTATGCTTCAAATATGGTTGTTAATAAATGTATCAGCTGGGATGGGGAGTGATGAGGTCTCAGTTGAGGTCATCAATCAAAGCATCAAAACACAAAATGTTATCTAGAGTCCTGCCTATCTATCAAATCCCTCCTCGAAATGTATCAGAAAGGCCAAAGCAACAGATCACAGGTCAAAATACCTACTTTGTCATTTAACAAAGTAGTTTACAAAACCTACTTTGGTTTCTAGAAAAGCAGTTAACAAAACCTACTTTGGTTTCTAGAAAAGCAGTTAACAAAACCTACTTTGGTTTCTAGCAAAGTAGTTAACAAAACCTACTTTGGTTTCTAGCAAAGTAGTTTACAAAACCTACTTTGGTTTCTAGCAAAGTAGTTTACAAAACCTACTTTGGTTTCTAGCAAAGTAGTTTACACTTCAAGGTGAGGCAGAAACAAGAGAGGGAAATGAAAACTGTTATGCTTTAATCAAATCAACCACGATGACATCACATGCTGCTTTACGTGAATAATGGTGCCAAGTAGAATGCAGGGGAGAGAGGTTGAAAAAGAGAGAGACCGACCATAAGGGAAAGAGAAAGAAAGGCACAAACAGCAAGCGGGCACAAAGTCAGCCTTCAGCCACATCAGAGCAAAAGAGGCAGCGCAGTGGACGCCATCTTGGTTTACTTGAGGTGCTCGAGTCTCCGCTTCATGCGCCAGGGTTTGTTCCTCAGCGTGGCCAGCAGCTTCTTCTTCTCCTCTACCTCCTCCTTCAGCGCCTCCATCTCCCCCTCGGACATCGAGTCCTCCGAGTCCGAGTCTGAGTCCGAGCTACCAGGAGAGAGAGGGAAAACGCGCTACGCTGTTGACCAGTGGAGAAGGCAGCCAAGAACTTGCCTTTCCATTGCTTGCTGCTAAACCTCTGTCCTATACGGCCTGCTAGACTCAATATTCCTTGTCAGAAGGCATGTCAGTATTTCACAGACTCATATAAGTTGTAATACCCCTCAGAGTAACTGGATAGCTTATTCCATTACCTATACATTTCTAATAGTTTAAGATTTGAACCAACATACCAACATAACAGTAATGTTATTGTAAAAAATTGGCATTTAGGTTCAATCAGTGTTACAAATATTCAATAATTTATCATGAGAGTAGTGGGATAGTAATATGATACTGCTGTAGGGTTTTGTAGAAAACACCGTTTTCTAGAACATTCAGACAGAAACGTCCAGTATTCTGCATTTGTCATCAGTTCAGACTTTATCTTACTATATTATTTCTGTTCGGTGATTCCTGTATTGTTGCTATCTGTGAGATTGTGACGTTTGATCTCCTTTAATGAGGCCCTAAATTTGCAAGGTTGGGGGCCCTCCCCTCGTGCACGAGAGTGCGTCAAGCGTGCACGTGAGCGAGCGAGCAAGAGAAGCCCTCTCAGAGAATACTGCACCTGCTGTGCTTTCCGTTTTTCTTCTTCTTGTCCTTCTCGTTCCCTTTGTCCTTCCCGCCTTTCCCCTTAGAGTCTCCCTTCTGCTCCTTGCTCTGCTCCTCTTTGCCCTTCTTGCCCGTCCCTCCCCTCTCGCCTTTCTTCTTCCTCCTTTTCTCCTCCTCCTCCTCCTCGCTCTCCTCCTCCTTCACCGCCGCCTTCTTCATCTTTCGCCCGGCGCCCTTCGCCCCTTTCCTCTTAGCGCTCCGGCCCCCCTCCTCTTCGTCTTCCTCCTCGCTGTCGTTCTTTGCTTTCTTCTTTGGGCCTCTCTTCCTCGGGGCCTCCTCTTCGTCCTCCTCGTCGTCGCTGGTGACGCGCTTGGGCTTCTGCTGCGGGGCTTTAGGTCTCCTCTTGGCTCTCCGCCTGGCCTCGTCTGAAACACACAGATGCAGTGGCTAACACACACATGCACACTTACCGGTGAACTCCGTATGGGATGGATGGACTGTGAGATGATCGCCACAACAGAGACGCAAGGCGCTGAGAACTCACCCTCGCTCCCGCTCTCTAGCTGCGCGTCGATGTCCATCCCCACTGAAATAAGTCAAAAACACCCACAGTTCACCACAATACATGCTTATCATGTTCTCAGGCTCTACCACACACAATAACCTAATTTACATTTTGTCATTTTAGCAGACGCTCTAATCCAGACTGATTTATAGGAAGTACAGGGACATTCCTCCTGAGGCAAGTAGGGTGAAGTGCCTTGCCCAAGGACACAACATTATGTTGACACAGCTAGAGTTCGTACCTAATACAGCTCTCAACCACTGTTATATTGGTTGGCGGACAAGAAGGGATTAGAACCTGCAACATTCTGATCTGCAGAGATTATCCACACCTGAGCTCATCGTAACATTATACCATCATACATATTGTTGAATGAGATGTCAAGTTCCAGACTGTCCTAGGGAAAGAAGCTGAGATAAGACTCACCATCCTCTATTTGGACGCTGATGTCATTCTTCTTCTTTGGAGGCATTTCTGCTCTGTGCTGGGATCCGGGTGCAGGTGCTCTCTTCTGTCAGGTCCTTCTCTGTCTGTCCCCCTTTTTCTCCCTCCTCTCTCTGTTTCCCCTCCTTCTCCCTCTGTCTCTCTCCAACTGTCTCTCTCTCTCTTTCTACATCTCCTTTCTCTCTGTCCCTCACCCTCCTCTCTCACCACGCAGCTTTCAGCAAGGGTTACACACACACACACACACACCTGTTCAGCTCAGCTCACACACTGTTTGGGCTGCTTTAGAGCGTCTCCTTGACAACCACCAGTGACATTGTCCAGGAAGCGATCCTCTGAGGCACCTGCAGGAGAAACATCAAATCTTTCAGCTCAGTGCAGGAAGAGTAACGCCACTGCCAATCACAAAGACAGACCATCTCTGACTGCACACACGTACACACCAGCACACACACTCATGTGCGCAAACAAAGAATCCACTTAAACACACATGAAATCCACCTATAACATTTCGGCTCATCGGAACATTCCACCAAGTTGTTATGTAAGGCAGATATTTGAAACCAATACACACATAAGAGAAAATAGGTCAAGTGTCATTAAAATTAAATGAAGTGTTAAGTAAGCTTGAAGGAGAAGTGAAACACTAAGAAGTCAGTCTGGCCAGGCAGGAGCTATATTATATTGACACAGCCACAAAATAAATTGTGCGGCAGTATTGAAAACAGGTTTAGAGGACAACAATAAAGAGAATATCTGGTTTTCCAGGATATGTTTTGGGTGTAAGATTGTAGAATTGCTTTACGGCTGTTGTTGCCAAGTGACCATGTGTGGTTAGGTCAAGCAGGTAAATAATGTATGTGAACAAGAGTCAGGCAGTGGATTCATAGCTAATACAGCGCAACCATGACGGATACCTTCTTGCCTCGCGCAGGCAGGAGGATCATTTTGAAACCTGACCCCTCGCCCTCCCTTCCTCCTCCGCTCCCTACTTCCACTCCTCCTCCTCCTCCTCCTGGGCCCCCTCATGCTCCCCCTTTCCATCTCCTTTTCTCCTTCCTTACTTGAGACTTCCTCCACATCCGCCACTTGTCTCACTCCCCACAATTGTCATTAGATTATCATCTGCTGGGGCATCTTGAGAAGGGGTCAGGGGAAATAATAAAATAATGTAGTACTTATATAGCACTTTTCATGACACTCAAAGACACTTACAATTGTTTGCATCATTCTTTCACTCCACACTCAGTGGTGGTAAGCTACTATTGTAGCCACAGCTGCCCTGGGGCAAACTGAAGGAAGCAAGGCTGCCAATCAGCATCATCGGCCCCTCCGACCACCACCTATCACCTGGGGAGTCAGATGGCTCAGAAGGTTAAGGCGTTGGCCTCATGATCGAAAGATTGTGAGTTGAACCCCTGCTCTGGCTATATGATGTTGTGTCCTTGGGCAAGACACTTCACCCTACTTGCCTCATGGAGAATGTCCCTGTAATTACTGTAAGTTGCTTTGGATAAAAGGGTCTTCTAAATGAGGTATTATTAACATTCACCCACTACTTTCATGCTAGGCAATGTGGGTGAAGTTTCGTACCTAAGGACACATGATTTCCTCTAGTCACCCCACTGTGGCATCCAATTACTAACCAGGCCCTGATCTGCTTAACTTCCAAGATCTGATAGGGTTTGGGCATTGTCAAGCAGGTATGTCGTCAAATTACGGAGAGGACGGGCAGCACCACAAGGGAAACAGGTTTGTTCGCAGAGTTTTGCCTTTTCCCCGGAGAACGGACAACGCAAGCTGATGAATCAGTGTCTCCGGTGTGTCATTACCAGCCGTGAATAAGTCATGTCCGATGATGAAGCCATTCACAGCTCAGCTAGCTCCCATAGCGCCCCGGCCGCAGAAAACATGCAGGCAGACTGGCACAAGTCCAAGCGCAGGGCTGACACAGTGCGTGCGGAAATATAACTAACCCTCTTTCCCGGATACTTCCTTTTGTCTGGACTGAGGCTCAGACAGAGGTCTGGACATTATGTCAAGATCACGTTTGGGCTTTGTCTTTGTCAAAATAGCGTTAATGTTTCATTGCTGGCTAGAACCGAATTATTTATTTTTTAACAGAAGAGGCACAGTGATTCCTGGTAGTTAGATGACTGATGAATGTTTAATGCATATTGGCCATGAATTAAACAAGCGTGTTTTCAATGGATCTGACAAGCAAGCGCAGTAATGAACAAATACCAATGGCATTGTGGGAAGCTGAAAGGTGTATCTAGTGTATCTCCATATTAGCTTATTTGACAAATCCACAAGAAAATGATCAGACAGAAACAGAACTTTGCTTGTGTGTATAGAAGTCCTTGTCAGAGGCCTGTATTACGAATCAAGATTTGGCATTAATGAGGTAAATTCAGGTTCTACACGACAGTGGATCAAATGTTATTAAGGTTCAGTCACCATGGTAAGAAAAATCCTTTCTTACAGCAGCAGGATACAGTACAAGTTTCAGAATTACACAAGGAGAGGGGAGGAGAGAAAAAAAGGCCACTCCCAGACAATGCTCCCAATAAGAGTACAGTATGGAAGCAGGCAAAAAAAAACCTTATAAGCACATACAGTACACAACACTACATAAACACATGACTTAGCTTGGAGTGGGATGGGGTAGACAAGCAGCATCAGACCTGCAGCCAACAGTTCTTAAAATCAACCCACTCATAATCAGAATCTGTTTTAATCACTATGTAAGTTATACAAACACATAATTTACATTGGCAGGGAAGAGCAACATAGTACATACACTATATTACCAAAAGTATTTGGTCACCCATCCAAATGATCAGAATCAGGTGTCCTAATCACTTGGCCCGGCCACAGGTGTATAAAATCAAGCACTTAGGCATCTACACTTTATGTTTGTAGATTTGCTCCCACAATCCTTTGCTTCTGCCAGTGTTTCAATTAAAATAGTACAGCAACAAAAGTTTAACATTATGGAATGCAGGTCACATCTTGTGCCTGGTGCAGTGATATCAATAAAGTTTGTCCCTTCTGCATGAAAAATTCCGCTCTTTTTTGTTTGCCATTGGACATACAGTGCAAACAGCTTTTATGTGAAAGCGCATCTCTAGATTGTAAATACTTGGGTTGCTGAACTATTTGTTAACCACTGTTGATGTAGTACAGGCCTCAGGTCTTCAAAATGAAGCCTGATTGCAAGCCAATCAAATGGCAGTATCTCCCTGATCTCTTGAAGCAGAAAGTGAATGGCAGGATGATTGACAGAAGAGCTCAGCAATGAGTACATAGAGAACCACAATCTGATGTCGGGACATTGGATATCCAGTTATCAGAGCCCGGGACTGACGTATCACCAGACAGGCATGAGCCAGCTAGTCGGGTTCACCATTAGCATGGCTCATTAATACTTTAATTAAAACAGCATTTCCTTTTCTTTGAGCAACCGCCTTACTGGATGGTCGGTGTTGGGTTTTAGGTAAGTTCTGATGCTAGGTTTCAGGACATTTAGAAACTACTGGTTGAGTGATTTGGATTTTAAACATTGATGTGTGTGGTGTTTGACGTTTCATTCAAAGCTGAACAGCCCTCTACGCTTTTTTGATACGCTCAGCAGTTTGTTGAAATACAAATGTTGCTTCAGTCTACTACAGTGCGTGTGAGTGTGTGTGTGTGTGTGTGTGATTGCCCTACTCCGGGCCTTGGTCCTTTCGTGGTTGAGCCAGAGGTTATTCTCTGTATCGTTGTGAGCTGGAAACCCTGTGCAATCTGGAAGCTGGTTGCCGTGGGTTGCTAGGCCTGTGCCCTGGAGTCTGGTGGGTGTGGCTCCTGGGAGCTGGAGAACTGATGGCAGACACACGCCCCCCAGAGTCTCTGAGAGGCGGGGCATGTTCGCCACCTTTCACCTGATTGGCCCTCCGACCCCGGCCTTGTTCCCCCCCCTTGTCTCCTGAGAAACAGGGCAGAGAGAGACAGAGAGCGGGAGATACAGCGGTAAAGAAGGGGGAGAGAGAAAGGGGAGAGAGAGGGAGAGAGGTATAAAGAGAGAAAGAGAGGGGGACAGAGGGAGAGAGAGAGGCAGAGAGACAGGGGGAGAGAGATAGAGAAGAAAAGAGAGATGAAAGACAGTGAATGAAGAGAGAAAGGGGTATATGAGTGAACGAACACACAAACGTCCTTCAAACATGAATCCTAGGGTTCCTAGAAGTTCCCCCCTGGGTGTTCCAGCCTTCCTACCCCTGCGTGACGGCTGCAAGGCGGGGTTACTCTGCCGGTGCGGCGCCGGGCCCTTCCGCGCCTCCTCCAGCTCCATGGCTGCCTTCAGCGCCGCTTTCTTGTTCTTCTTCTTGTTCTCTTCGTTTTGCTGTTGACCATCAAGAAACTGGTCAGCGTTGACCATCACAGCCACAGGAAACACACAGTTTGACAACTTAGAATGGACAGAGTACCGAGTTTATATTTAGGCATTCAGCAGATGCTCTTTTCCAGAGCGACTTACATTAAGTACAGGGACACTTAGGGCTACTTGCCTCAGGGGTAATCCTTGGTGCCTTGCCCAAGGACACAAAGACATGTTGTGTCCTTGGTGCCTTGCCCAAGGACACAAAGACATGTTGACACAGTCAGAGTTTGAACCGGATACCTTCTGATTACTAGCTCGCCACCCTAACCGACTGCACCACATGATTTCATATGAGTTACAAAGTCTAATGTGGACTTAAGTCGGTCAGCTTGTAACTATGGTTGCATACTGCCGCCTGGTGGACAAAGGGTCAAAGTAACCCTTCTGTTGCTTGAAACAGGAACCACAAACGCTGAGACACTAAACATTCTAATAAATAAAAATATCTTTACGGTTTGAAGTTTCTTCTTCAATTCCAGGTTGGCTTGCTTGTACGTTTTGGATGTTGATTGCAGGTAATAGATTGCCAAACTGCGAGAAAGAAGAATACAAATATGCACAGAGAAATATGAGACCCGCTAAGTGACATTCAATTCTAAGACTTGGCACCCTTGTGCACTCTTCGGGGGCCAGAATAACCCACAACTATGTTTAACGCTCCTGCAATAAGACATTTGAATTGTTATGAGCTTGATTGAAAAAAGTACAACCTTTTGATTCATTTTCAGCATGGTACAGGGTTCAATAAACTTCTTTACTTCAGGTTTGAAGGTGGGGTCTTTTTGACGCTTAGGACAGGGGGAGTTGCAAAATATGAAGAGTTTGGTCTGTTCTGAAGCTTGGGCACTGGGAACCAGGCACCCTAACATTCCCTGTGGCTGGGGAGGAAGACTCACACCATGAGGAGGATGAAGGGTAGCACCAAACCAGGATTGGACACGTAACCAAACACTTTACTGAACCAGGCGGGGAAATCTGAATCCAGCGTCTCCTGGATCACATCGAACATGCGATTCTTCCCGCTGGTGAAAGAGAACGACAAAAGGCGGGAGAGAGAGAGAAGGTAGAGAGGAATAAAGGGAAAAGATTAAAAGGGACAGGTGGAGGGCAACATTTAATACATTTGCTGGGGTCAAATAAAAGCAAAAGCTAATCCAAACAGACGAAGAAAGGCTTGCGTCACCTGAAGGGACCGCAATCGAAGGAAGGGGGGATGGACACAATGGTGTAGATGGCTGGCAGGGTGGACAGGAAGAGGATGACCAGCAGCATGGCCATGTAGAAGTTGTTGGAGCGGGAGGCCTTGAAGACGCGCTCCTGGGGAGCGTTGCAGCACATCACTGCCCAGCACTGCAGGTACATGGACACGTGCAGACGCAACACATTGAGTGCCGGGAGACAGGGGGCGTAGAATGCCCCCATCCTAAGGGGGGAGGGAGTGAAAGAGGAGGGGGAGACAGGGCGAGAGGAGGAGAGGGGGACGGGGGGATGAAGGGTTGGGATTAGTTAAGATTGGTTAAATGGGAGTCAGGTGGCTAAGCTGTGTGGGAGGGCTAGTAATCAGAAGGTGCCAGGTTCGAATCCCAGCTGTGCAAATAGAATGTTGTGTCCTTGGGCAACGACGAATGACATCTTTCCACTCAAAAAAGACACACATCCTTACCATATCATCCCCTGGTTGAAGATGAGGCCCAGAACATTCCCGCTGACATCGAACTCAGAGTAAGACGGCTAATCGGGAAAAATGACAGGCCCTTATCACATTTAGTTATTTATCATGTTCAAATCCAAACATGGCCCTCCCGGTTCCCTTCCAGGGATTAGAATGTCGCTCTGTGTGGATGAACGGACAGTTGAGAGACGTGAAGAGGCACTCACAAACCCAGCCTCTAGGTCCCAGCACCAGCAGTGGTTGAGGAAACGCACAAGGACAGCTCGCAGGAAGTCTCCGATCAGGAGAGTGATGTATGTGGTCATCGTGTCAGAGATGATGAGGCGGACAAACTCCTGCACGGGAGAAGAGGCAGGTGAGCCATGAGGTGAAGCGCATGGTTACTGTGAGAAGACACGAACATGCACACTTTTACCGTCTTCCAGCCTTGTCTCGCTCTCTCTTCTCTTCTTTTCTCTCCCTCTCTCTCTCTGTCTCTCTCACTCTCTCTCAACCGAATGTTACTGTCTCTCACTCGTATTCTGTCTTTAGGTCTCTTTTCCTCTCCCTCTCTCAACTGAATGTTACTGTTTCTTACTCGTATTCTGTCTTTAGCTCTCCCTCTTTTCCTCTCCCTCTCTCCTCTCTATTAGTCTCTCTTCTCTCTCTCTTTCTCTCTCTCTCTATTCGTCTCTTTCTTTCTCTCTCAAGTGAATGTTACTGTCTCTCACTCGTATTCTGTCTTTAGGTGTCTCTCTTTTCCTCTCCCTATCTTACTCTCCATCTCTCTCCTCTCTATTAGTCTCTCTCTTCTCTCTCCTCTCTATTCATCTCTCTCTCCTCGCTCGCTCTCTCAACTGAATTTTACTGTCTCACTCGTATTCTTTGTTTTCTATGTTTTTGTCTCTGTCTTGTCCTCTCCCTCTCTTACTCTCCCTTTCCTCTCTATTCGTCTCTCTCTCTTAACTCCCACTCACTCACTCACTCACTCACTCACTCACTCACTATACTCACCTGTCCCACCATGGTCTCCCAACAGGGTCCTCGGGGGATGTCGGCAGGGTGCACGCTGAGATGCGGAGCAGTGCTGTTCCCCTGCCGGCTCTCGTTAAACAGCCCCGCCTCCCAGAGGGTCATGTTCTGCTTCACCACCTCCTCCTCCTCCCTCTGACACACACACACACACACACACACACAACGTGTTGTCTAATGATGTGGGCTGTATCACAGAGCTCCGTGTCTGGTAAATAAAGTCTGTGTCTTACACAATCACCAAAAATACTGTTATAGTCAGTCTACTTCAAAATTTGAAAACCATCACACTGTAACAGGGTTTTTCTGAAGAACATCACATTAGGAGGTCCATGTGGAACTTTTCTAAGACAGTTCCAGAAACAGCCCTTTGTTTGGGGGTTGGAGGTAGAACTCTCTGAAAGGGTCCTTGGAGCAATCAAACAAAATCAAATCAAAGTTCACCTTAGGGGGACAAGCTGATGAACCGTACATTGCACCTTTATTTTAAAGAGACCTCCAGACGTCCAGAAGCCCAAACCTCCGGACGTCCCGACCTCTAGATACCCAGACCTCTAGACGCACAAACCTCCAGACCTCTGGATGGCCAGACATCCAGATGCCCAGACCTCCAGACGCCCAGATGTTCAGACATCCAGACCTCCAGACGTCTAGACTTCCAGATGTCCAGACCTCCAGACTTCCAGGCACCCAGACCTCCAGACGCCCAGGCCTCCCAGACCTCCAGCTGTCCGCTAACCTTAAGGTTGATCTCATCCATGAGGGCAATGATGAAGGTATACAGGTTCCCCAGGAAGAGGGCGAAGATCCTTCCCAGCTGCCACTGCAGCGCGATGCGAGGGTGGTAGTTCTCCAGGGAGCTGATGACGTCGAAAAGCATGGGGCAGAACATGCCCAGCAGAGACATCACCATGTTTACCTACCGGGCGGGACAGTGGTCTTACACACCAAGAAGCCCATGCCAACACACACTGCTCACAGTTTTACCTGACAGCTGGAGGTGCCTTTCGTATCTGACTGTGGGACAGTTGTGAACTTAACAACCGGAAGGACTTGGAGTTCAACATCCACAAGTTACAAGTGTTAGCAAGCTTCACGAATAAATCTCTTTAGATACGTGCACGTCACCTCTATTACACTAGCTGGATGTGACGCGAGTGACTGGATACAAGCGACGCGACTAAAAGCCGTTCGATTGCCTTGTTTTCTGTTGGAATGTCCCAACTGGACGAGAGCAGCGACGAGGCCCAATGCAGCGCACCGTTTTGGCTGAACTTTTTGTCCGATGCCCTGTTTCGCTCGTGCTGAAAGCTCCGTAGCACCTAAAGTCATAGCAACGTGGTTATAGTTTACATGACAAAAGAAGTGTGTATTTAACACGTTCAGTGTGGACAGAGAGCGTCCAATGAGACTCAACAGTCGAACGCTCGCATCCAGTTAAGACACGGTGTTAGGACACATTGTTAGGACACACAGTGTTAGGATACGGCATTGAGAGATGACAAAGACACGGTGTTAGGACACGGTGTTAGGATACGGCATTAGGAGATGATGTTAGAACAGGGGTGGGCAATCCTGGTCCTCGAGGGCCGCTGTCCTAAAGGTTTTATATCTTTCCCTGCTCCAGCACACCTGATTCAAATTATCAGGCTTCCACAGAGCTTGATAACGACCTGTTCATTTCAATCAGGTGTGCTGGACCAGGGAAACATCTAAAACCTTCAGGACAGTGGCCCTCGACGACCAGGATTGCCCGCCCCTGTGTTAGAACAAGGTGTTAGTCGCTCTCTTTGAAAGCTCTGTAGCACATCAAGTCATAGTGATGTGGTTAGTTTACATGATGTAACAGAAATCAATTTGAGGGATTTGAGGAATTTGATATGCTCACATCCAGTTAGGACACGATGTTATGACACAGTGTTAGGACATGGTATTAAGACATGCTGTCAGAGACAAAACAATATCCTCTCCATCTCTCTCTCTTTTAACCCCCACCCACACACACACACACACACACACACACACACACACACACAACACACTAACGGTTGCTGCTACCTCATTCCTCTCCCACCAGGAATGACTCTCCAGTCCGTCCAGTGCAAACTTCTGGGAACGGCGCACCACAAAGTAGATGAGATAGCCACTTCCTGCCAGGCAGCACAGAACCAGGAAGTTTGCCAGCACACGCAAGAAGCGGGTCAGGTGGATGTTGTCATCCTTCCTGCTCTCCTGTTCCTCCAAAATGGCTTCCTAGGAGAAGAGAAAACATACACACATATACTGTACAATAATATACGTTGTATATATATATATATATATATATAATAATACAACACACACCAATAATCTTGTGTGTAGGCAGACACGCACACAAACAGACACGCACGCAAACAGACGTGCAGGCAAACAGACGTGCAGGCAAAAGACACATGCAAACCAGAAACAGCCTCACATCCTGTTCATGGTTTTACCTTAAAGCTGGTGGTGATGGAGGCAAACTTGTTGTCAGCCGTCTCCGGGTTCCCGATGAGGTAATCCCAACTGGAAAAGATC
Organism: Neosalanx taihuensis; assembly: GCA_030340665.1. Taxonomy (NCBI): domain Eukaryota; kingdom Metazoa; phylum Chordata; class Actinopteri; order Osmeriformes; family Salangidae; genus Neosalanx; species Neosalanx taihuensis. The sequence goes on along the minus strand of CM059309.1, from coordinate 2,974,574 downwards.
TTCCAGCTGAAGTTGAAGTTGTTGTCATCTCCGCCCCCCTCCTCGTTGGCATTCCGGGCCATTCTAGAACAAGAGTGTCGATCACCCTGAGAGAGAGTGGCAACGGACGTTCCGGCCAATCGCAGGTGTGCTACTCACGTCCGTATGACCACCATGTAGCTGTAGGCAACAGTTCCCACACCGACCAGGAAATAGGAGAGGGGCATACGGAACTTGAGCCAACCAATGGTGCGCTGGCTGTTGTAGAATCCATAGAAGAGCACAGAGTACTGTGCGTAGCCCTGTCAGCACAGTACGTGAACATACGCCCACAGTCTGAGGAAGATCTAACCCCATCCTTTACTACCAATTAGCCATGAAACATAGATGCTTACCCCAAAGTCCCACAAGACTGCAAAGTCCATGGCACTGGCTTCCTCTGATCTGGGTACAGTCTTTCGAGGCATGCTGCCATAAGGTCTCCCCATCAGCGCCTAGAATGGTGAGAGAGACAGAGAGAGGCACCGGTTGCTGTCCGTACTGCACCCTGACATGAGAAAACCTGAGCTAGCAGTGCTATGGAATGCTGTGGTTGAGATGTTAGTTCTGCATCATGAAGAGTGAAGTGCCTTGCCCCGTACGCGTGTGTGGTGGTTGTGCGTGGGGAGTGAGGGTTTTAATGGGGGTGGTTGTGTGTGGTGGTTGTGTGTGGGGAATGAGTGTGCGTGCGGGGATTGTGGGTGTTAATGGGGGTGGTTGTGTGGGTGTGTGTAAGTGTGTGATGGTTGTCTGTGTGTTGGTGTCTGGGTGTTACGGCTTGTGCCGTTATTCGTTTGTATATGCATTTTTGTTCTTGTCTGTACCCAGGATGGTGTAGCCGCACCTGATTGGTTCCACGTCCTGGCTCGCGATTGGCTACTCCAAAAGGCGGGCAGTATATGAACAAGGAAACGACACTGAAGAATGCTCACACCGACGCTATCGCTGACGCTAAGAATCTGTGAGAGTGTGAGAGAGTGACTGCGAAACCGAGTGAGAGAGTGTGTATGCTTAGGGAAGCAGTAAGGGTGAGCTGCCTTTTTCTTTACTTCATCTGTTTCTCCTGTTTTTGATTAGGTTAGGTAGTTAGGTTGAGCATTTGTAATTTTGTTTCTTTGCTTTGAGAAGGTCTTAGTTAGTTTCGGACCCCTTTAGTTTGGGTCAGTGTTTAGTTTGTTATTTTAGGCCTGAGCTCACCCTGAACCCAGCTTCATCACCTGTACATAGAGCACTAGTCATTTTGTAAATATTGTAAATAAATTGTTCATCGCATCCCTCGCCTTGCATTCTTTTATGTTAGCCTCGATACCCCTAGGTCGAGCGTAACACTTGGTGTGTGAGTGTATGTGTCAGGAGTAAGGTTGCCCCTGGGGCTAAAGACAAGCACATAAACCTCTTTAGGATCAGTGGCCAACATTGATAACCACAAACGGTAGATCGGGAGGAAAACACCAAATGAAAATGAAAGATTTTCTAAATGAGGTTGACATCACCTAAACCTTGCATTCATTGTCAAACAGTCAACCTATAACCCATCTTCAACCAGTACCCTATCATCCATCCTCAACCAGTACCCTATCATGCTCTACCAGTACCCCGTTGGTGTCAAACTTCACTTCAACCAAGGACTACCCCAGCTTAGTAGAGACATGCTTGGTTGACATGAAAACCTGCATCCTCTTGGCCCTGGATGGCACGAGTTTGACACCACTGCAGTACCCTATCATCCATCCTCAACCAGTAACCTATCATACTCTACCAGTACCCTATCACCCATCCTCAACAAGTAACCTATCATTCACCCTCAACCAGTAACCTATCATCAACAAGTAGGGTGAAGTGTCTTGCCCATGGACTCAATGTTATGTTGGCATGACCGGGACTCAAACCCGGTCATTAACTCAATTTCTGAACTTAATTAACTTTGTGATTATAAACTCCCTAACCACTCAGCCACCTGACTTCTTCTCCCCTCGCTGACATCCTTGATTATCTCTTATCTCTATATATACTGTTTATGTCTCTCTGGATGAAAGTGTCTTCTTGATAAATTGAATGTTCTGTAAATGTGGATCGTACGATGGTCAGGGAGATGTTACCTCAGGCACCATGACCAGGCCAAAGGTCAGTCCAAAGAGGATCAGGTTGATGCCATACATCCACCTAAGGAAGATGAAATAGGAGGCCACGGATGAGCCAAAATGACCTGGGAGACACAAGGAACAAGTCAACCGATCAAATCAACCTTTAAATCATTTCAGTCAGGACACTCACATGATTGATTAGATAATTTATCGATACAATTACATGAAAATGTTTGACTTTGGCAGAGTGAAAGACTAAAAGGGGAGCACTCCCCACCTCTTCAAGCAACACATATGTAGCATACATATGCCATATGAGGCAGGGAGCAATACAGATATAATCCCCCTGATGGACAGATAGAAAGACAGACAGCAGGGGAAGAAAGTGAAGGTGGTGGTGGTGGTGGGCGGCAGCAGCACTGATCACTAGACGATTAGGGACACGTCTTATCTGACATGGCCCAGTGGGCTTGCAATAGCTGATTCAGTTGTGGTAATGATTGATGACATGTGCTACCTGAGTGTTTGTGTTAGCTAGTACAGGAGTGGTAACGAGTGATTACGTGGGCTGAGTCTCTTTGCTAGCTAGTACAGGTATGCTAATGAGGGATGACTAGGCTGGGTGTCAGTGCTAGCTAGTACATGTATGCTAATGAGCGATGACTAGGCTGGGTGTCACTGCCAGGTATTACAGGTATGGTAATGAGTGTGTGCCTCTGCTAGTTGATACAGGTATGGGAATGATTGACGATCTGCGCAGCCCGCATGCCCTGCCAGAACTAGCTTCGCTCATGAAGGATGTGGATGAAGGTGGTGGGACGGAATGATGTAGGTCAGAATTGACGAGGACAGGGCCATAAAAATTCAAAGTTCAGAGGAAAAAGACCATGAAGGTCAAATTTTAGAGGGAAAAGGCCATTAAAGTCAAAGTTCATGATGAGAAAGGTGTTGGAGGAACACCGTTCCGGACTCACTCTCGATCTCTTTGATTTTCATCTCCCATGGAATGCAAGCAGTTTTGAAGTTCTCAAAGTCTCGCCGAAACTTCATCCATTTCTGCCAAAACCAAAAACTGTCCAGTAAAGTGATATAATCTCCATATATTGCCACTGTTTTCTCTCTTTCTCTCTCTCTCACCTTGTTCATCAGGACTTTGTAGGCGTACAGTTTCCTACCCTTGCCTTTCCCCAAAGCTCCCTCGAACTTCTCCACAAACTTCTGAGACTCCCTGCCAGAGAGGGAGGAATTCTGTTTCTGAAATCTATTAGACTCACCAACACACACACACACACTTAGACTACCAGTCAAATTTTAGGGCACATTGTCCCATTCATTTGAATAGTAGTGTGTGTCAAAACTTTTGACTGGTAGTGTATACATAGTGTATAGTGTAGTGTATATTTTGTTCATTTTGCACATCTGTTCATTTTGCTAACTGTATTTCGTTACCCTGTACTTGTACCTGTGTAATGACAATAAAGTTGAATCTAATCTAATCTAATCTAATCTAATACACACACACACAGACATGTCAGCACCTTAGACTAGTCAGTTTCTTCTTCATGGACCACGGTTTCCCTTTCAGGGTGTGAATTAGTTTTTTCCTGTCATACACGGCCTCCTTAAGCTTCTCCAACTCCTCAGGCAATAAGGTCTCCAGCTTCACCTCCTCTCCCCCCTTCTCTCCCCCCTTCTCCTCCTCCTCGCTGGACTCCTGCTGTGAGCTAGCAAATGAAGGGAAAGTTTGTTGTCATCGTACCGGGCGGGTGCGACATTGTGAGTGGATGGAGAATCGCTGGGGTCGATATGTTAGCATGTTACCTGCTCTCAAATTCTTTCTTGGAAGTTATCTTCTCCGCAGGCACTTCTGGCGGTTTCCCTCCTCCTCTCTTTGTCTCCTCCGTTCTCTCGTCCATTTTGCCACATCCGTTATTCTTTCTCCGGGGCCTGTCTTCCTCTCTTTCCTTTTCTTTTGTCCGTTTTCTTCGTTTGTTGTTGACGTTCTTCTTGTTTTTCGCCACCTCGTCTTTCCACCCCTTCTCCTCCTCCACCACCCATCTTTCTCCGTCTCTGCCTCGACCTCCCCCTTCTTTCCCCCTCTTTCTCCTTCCTCTTCTCTCCTCTGATTCCGCCGTCTTTTCCAACATCGCTTCTCCCGATTCGGAGGCGGTTCTTTGTGTGTTTTGCTTACTCCTTTTATCGGTCCTTTTCTCTTGATCCTTCTCCTTCTTCCTGTCTTTCTCCTTATGTCGCCCAGCAGATTCCAAGACCTCTTCCAGGTAACCTGGAGCAAAAACACAGACACATCATCAGCTGTAACCCAGAAACAGGACTGGAATGAAGGAGAGATGGAGGAGGGGAGGGAGATGAAACAGGAGGAGAAATGGCCAGGAGTCAAGTGGCTGAGCATTGAGGGAACCGGGTCAGAAATCAGAAAGCTGTGAGTTTGAATCCTGGATGTGCCAACATGACGTTGTGTCCTTGGGCAAGACACTTCATCTTACTTGCCTCAGGGGAATGTCCCTGTACTTGCTGTAAGTCACTCTGGATAAGAGCGTCTGGTGAAAGACTAAATGTAAATGAAATGCCACCTCCACTTTTTGACCCCGCCACTCATCCAATAACCTGGATAGACTGTTTTTACATACCTGCATCTTCCAATCCAATGCTCACTGTTAATATAAATAAAGCAACAAATTAAACAGTTGCTTGCATTTTACAGCGCACAGTGGTTCCAATCACAATGCCCTTGGCTATTTTTACAAGGCATGTAACAGGACTTGCAGGATGAGCACAGGTCAGCACTTTTAACCAACCTAAACCTTCAAACATCAATTTAATATAAAATGTTTATTTATTACATTTGTACTTGTATTTCATTTAGATCACAGTAACATTGGTTGTTGTAAAACCTGAAAACTAAATGTGACTCCCTGATGTGACTCCCCCCCCCCCCCCCCCCCCCCCCCACACACACACACACACTCTCCATTTGACCTGTACCCTGCTGTCCCCCCGGACCTCATTGTACTCTGACAGGACAAAGCAGACCAGTGACAGCTTCAACAGGTGTTGCTGGGCGCTGGCTGTCTGGCGGTGCGGGCACCGCCGTAACCAGAGACGGCGAGACACAGGGGTCATTACGGACAAGTCCAGCGGCCACAAAGAGCACAAAGACGTGTCCTAATGAGGCACCTACAGCCCTGTGTGTGTGTGTGTGATGGATGTGTGCGTGTGTGGTGGATGTGTGTTCGTGTGTGTGTGGTGGTTGTGCGTTTGGAGTGAGGGTGTTAATGGCGGTGGTTCCGTGTGGGTGTGTGTAAGTGTGTGGTGATTGTGTGTGTGTTTGCGTGTGTGTGGGTAGTGAGTGTGCGTGTGGGAAGTGAGGGTGCCCCTGAAGACAAGCATGCAAAGCTTATTTAGGATCAGTGATTTTTGTGGTTATCAACATTGATAACCACAACCAGGAGATCGGAAGGAAAAAAATAATACAAATCAAGATTTTATGAACTTCATTAAACTGTCATGATTACTGAACACGTTTTAGCTAAATGAGCCTCAGGTGTCACCTAAACCTAGCATCCATTCTCAACCAGTAACCTATCACCCATCCTTAACCATTACCTTATCATCCATCCTTAACCATTACCTTATCATCCATCCTGAATCAGTAACCTATTATCCATCCTCACCCAGTAACCTGTCATCTATCCTCAACCAGTACCCTATCATACTCAACCAGTACCCTATCATACTCAACCAGTACCCTATCATACTCAACCAGTACTCTATCATACTCAACCAGTACCCTATCATACTCAACCAGTACCCTATCATACTCAACCAGTACTCTATCATACTCAACCAGTACCCTATCATACTCAACCAGTACCCTATCATACTCAACCAGTACTCTATCATACTCAACCAGTACCCTATCATACTCAACCAGTCCCTATCACCCATCCCCAACCAGTAACCTATCATCCACCCCCAACCAGTAACCTATCATCCATCCTCAACAGACTCCTAACAGACACTCTGCATCATCACATCATTACAACCTTTGAGACCACCAGGTGGGTCTTACCGTCACTCTCGGAGGTGATTCCACTGTTTTGCAGCATGTTCCTTGGTTCTTCCTTGCTGCTCCGGAGGCTTTGGTATCAGTAGCCTATCTGAAGTCAGGATGATGCTGAGGGCAACCTCAACGTGACTCAGACTACTCTTCGAGAGGACGTACCTGCATGAGGGAGTTTGTGTGAGTTTGTCTTTGCGTGCGTGTTGTAGTGCTTGTATGGGTGTTTGTGTGTGTGTTTCTGTGCATCCGCACGCATGCTTGTGCATGAGCCTTTGCGTGCATGGCTGTGTGGGTGTTTGTGTGTAGGTGTAGTGTGAGGGAGGGAGGGAGACTGAGCTAGCAAGAGACAGAAAGAGAGACATGGAAGGACATGAACAGCCACCAAGTTACCTTTTCCCTCTAATCCAGCGATCCACATCAGAAACAATAACACCCTGGAAACCCAAGACAGCAGCAATTTCACTAGCTTTAAATTATTCAACACAGTTATGACTGCCTTTAGACAGTGGTGAGTGGTGTGTGTTGGTCACAGACAATTGAAGGGCATGTTCTTCTCAGCCTTTTGTTTGCTTGTTCTGTTGATGAGGAAACTGTACAGAAACATGAACCAATAAATTAGATGAGATAACTAGAATCGGGATAACATTGTGGGTCAGAAAGACGATTACATGAAAATGTAGTCAAATTCAGGGCTGAAGTGAACATCTGGTGCGGATTGGGTTTTCGTTGTTGTGTATCAATGTATCAAAAATAGAGAAGAAAGTTGTCGACAAGCATGAGCTAGCCAAACCTGAGCCTCACATACTGTACATGCACACTTCCATGTGTGTGTGGGTGCGTGCGAGCGTATTTATGTTAAAAAACAATACCAGTTGTCTTTCCATTATGGGCACCAGATGGGGCGGAAAGATCAGTGAAATAATTTGCTTTTATAAATTACAGATTTGCATGTTTGTTGGATTTTGGCAAATATTTTTCTTCTGTAATACTGGATCTCATTCAATGTAGGTCTGTGTCCAGACAAAGGCTAGTGAGAAGAAGGAAATAAGTAAAGTTAGATTTTGTTCTAACATTTACATTCAGTAATTTAGCAGACACTCTCATCCAGTGCGACTTACAGCAAGTACATGGACATGCCCCCTGAGGCAAGTAGGGTGAAGTGCTTTCACCACTTGAAGTACACTTGCCCTCATCAGATTTGACCAAGCCAAGGACACAGTGATTTAATACATACAAGATCTTTCTGAATGTTATATTCAGATAAATCACTGAATGATAAAACTAAAGATTTGAATCTGGCCTTACAGCTTTCGCTGAACTCTATATGTTACAACTACACTGTGTTCCAAATTATTGCGCAAATTGTAAAAAGTGTCATAAAGATTACATTTTTCAATTAAACTCATGGATGGTATTGTGTCCCAGGATGTCTTTGGATCACCAAAATCAATTTCAGACCCCTGTGACCAATTAGTTTGCCAGGTGATCCCAATTAAGGAAAAACTACTTAAGAAGGGCGTTCCACTTTATTAAGCAGATGACCATTTCCAAGCAATATGGGAAAGAAAAAGTATCTCTCTGCTGCTGAAAAGTGTGAAATAGTTCAATGCCTTGGAGAAGGTATGAAAACCTTAAATATTTCACAAAAACTTAAGCGTGATCATCGTACTATTAAGAGATTTGTGGCTGATTCAGAGCACACACGCGTTTGAGTTTGTCGTGCAGATAAAGGCACAACGAGGAAGATTTCTGCCAGACAAAAACATTGGATTAAGAGAGCAGCTGCTAAAATGCCATTACAAAAAGTTGCAAACAGATATTTGAAGCTGCTGGTGTTTCTGGAGTCCCATGAACATCAAGGTGTAGGATGCTCCAGAGGTTTGCAGTTGTGCGTAAAGCTTCCATTCGGCCACCCCTAAACAATGCTCACAAGCAGAAACGGCTCCAGTGGGACCAGAAATACATGAAGACTAATTTACAAACAGTCTTGTTCACTGATGAGTGCCACGCAACTCTGGATGGTCCAGATGGATGGAGTAGTGGATGGTTGGTGGATGGCCACCATGTCCCAACAAGGCTGCGACATCAGCAAGGAGGTGGCGGAGTCGTGTTTTGGGCCGGAATCATGGGGAAAGAGCTGGTCGGCCCCTTTAAGGTCCCTGAAGGTGTGAAAATGACTTCTGTAAAGGATGTGGAGTTTCTGACTGACCACTTTCTTCCATGGTACAAAAGGAAGAACCGTGCTTTCCGAAACAAAATCATCTTCATGCATGACAATGCACCATCTCATGCTGCAAGGAATACCTCTGCGTCTCTGGCTGCTACGGGAATAAAAGGAGAGAATCTCATGGTGTGGCCCCCCATCCTCCCCCGACCTCAACCCTATTGAGAACCTTTGGAGCATCCTCAAGCAGGTTTTTGATTGAAATAACTTTTGATTTCAATAAATGAGCATTTTCAGTCATTAAAACCTGTGAAATGTGAAGAAAATCTGTTGAGCATAATAATTTGGAACAGGGCATTTTAAGTTTTTTATTTTAAAAAAGTCAGTTATCATTGGGAGGTTTTTTCAGTGCATGCACATTCATTAAATTCACAGCTGATGACTTGAAAATTATGCTGACTGTCGTTTTCATTGACTATTTAGGAAAATTTTTGAAAAATATACTTTGCGTAATAATTTGGAACATAGTGTAAGGTGGGCTGGTGCTGTCTTGGTGTCTAAGGCTGCGTCAATAACCCTTTTTTGGTCTCCTAGATTGCTGCACTAGCCAACACTGACCGGTGGGGACCTCATTCTTAATATTGTGTGATGTCACGAGAGGCTGGGTTCTGGAGGGGCGCTACATCCCCCTAAAATGGCTCCAACCCCAACCACTCAGGGCTCCATCTGCTGGTGGAACTGCAAGCCACGTCTCCTCGCCAGACCTAAGGACCCAGCACACCTGCAGGTCATGATCCTGATTAGTGGATGGGGGGAAGGGCTATAAAAGCCTGACAGAGACAAAGGGGGAGGGCTGTGGAGAGTGGAGCCGATAGTGTGGACAGGGAGACTTGCTGGGCTGTACATGCTGGAATAACCCTTGTTGGAGGACTTTACTTTGAGGAACTACTTATTTACGGACCTTCATCCCTGGAACCGGAATGTAAAGCTTGGTTACCCAAAAGGAAGTTTATTTTAAGTTAATGGCTGGGTACTGAAGAGATTTTTGTTTGATTACAACTCAGACTTCCATCGTTAAAATTATTTTGTCTGTTGACCTGAGCACTTAATTAAAAGCCCTGATTTTGAAATTTGTGTCCTTGTGCTGTTTGAACTGCCCCGCTAAGAACTATTTAGCCTCTCGCTACATCACAATTGCTATAACCGTTAGCAGTTCTTTGCACTCTCTAATATCTCCTCTCCCCCTGTCCCTGTCCTCTTCTCCATACCTCCCCTTAGTATGGGGGGACTGAGCTCTCAGCACATGCGTGGTTGTCGGCCAATGTTGGACCTGGTGCCAGTGGACATCCATCTGAGATGGGGCATCTGAGATGGGGCCCAAACCATGTGGCTTTCTAAACTTACTTTGTCCTACCTCTGACCCAAGTTGAGCATTGAGTTTTGATGTTTCAACGACTTATAAACTCTCTCTAGAGATATGACTGTTTAGTCTGTGTTCTGCTCCTGTCTTTCACCAGGAGGGGATCCCTCACTGAATTGCTCCTCCCAAAGTTTCTTCCATTTTTTTTCTCCCTATTGAGTTTTTCTGGGAGTTTTTCCTTGTCTTCCTTGAGGGTTTAGGTTGGTTGAGGGGCAGTTCTATGGGTGTATGTGAAGCCTTGCTTCTAAAAAGGGCTATACAAATGAATGTTGATTTGATGTTGAACACCTGGGTGTCATGATCTGCTCCAGTCCTGCTGGTTCCTGTGCTTCCTCCCCTCCCTTGTGTTTTGCAGACTCTTCCTGTCTGGGCGTGGCTACTCCTCTGCACACCTGCCTTCCATTAATCAATCACCTCCAGTTTAAGAAGAGCTGCTCCACAACCACTCCTCGCCAGTTTGTTTGTCTACTTACCTTGTTAGTAGCTCAGCATTTGGCTTAGGTCCTGTTTTTGTGGTTTTTGCCTAATACATCTTTGTATCTTAGTGTATATGTGACACTAAATTCCCGGTGGCATCACTGGCGCCCATTTTATATGCGGCCGTGAGCGAACCAGCAGCACCCTCAGTGAGCGCGATGAGACGATGTAGTCATCATATGCGTGGACTCGATTGATGAGGAAAACAAAGTTGGAATCAAGAATTGGTTAGATAAGGTAGATCTGAGATTTAACCATGTTACCTTAACATTAAGTGCTTTTCAAAGGTCATAATTTCACTCTGGTGGGATGAGAATACATTTATTACTCAGGGTTTTCTATGTAGTCGTTTTAACACGTTTCATAGAACTACAGCTGGAACCTCTCAGCACAAAGCGGTTACTTTTGTAAAAAAAAAAAACAATTATAATAACAGGGATGTAAAGGAGCTGGGGGAATCTTCTGATTGGGTTTACCAATAGTTTGGCACACATGGCATGTCCTACAATGCTCAGCAACATCAGATTTCACACCAGGCCAAAAGAAATGTCTTAACACTCTGTCCAAAGTTTTCCTAATCCCCATATGACCAACAAGGCAATGATCATTTTGTTCACATTTGTTCACTTTGCACATCTGTTCTTTTTGCTCAATCGCATCATTTGCACTACCTGTATATACATGCTACCCGGTAATTTCTGCTTGCTTTCTGCTTGTCTAATTTGTATCTGTACATACCCGGATTGGACCTGTACATACCCTGTATATTCTGTCTATACTGTTCATAATATGTGTATTCTGAGTATATCCATATTATTATATTCTGTTGTTAATAACTGTTTTGCACTTCTGGTTGGATGCTAACTGTATTTCGTTGCCCTGGACTTGTACCTGTGTAATGACAATAAAGTTGAATCTAATCTAATCTAATCATGAGCCAACTGCAAGACATCCTGACGATAGACACTTGGCACCACCACTTGAAACACACTACTCCAGTCATCATGACAGGACAGTTTAGGAGAAGTCCACTTTCTCATTAACACACCATTGTTTACAAAGTAGCAACCAGACACAGCTGTCATCTCATTATCAGAAACAACCTCGTCAAATAGAGAAGCTAACGTTGTATCTCTTCCCTGCTCGCACTTGAGCTCGTCACAGGAGGGGAACGCTTTACCAAACCCCAACATGTCACCTTTAGCTAAAAAGGTGTCAAACAGGGCAATATCGGAATCAGCTTCTTTGTCTTGTGTCTTCTTCTTTGACATAGCACGGGTAGTAACGCAAACAGAAAATGTTTCTGGGTACTGCTTCTCAAGTTCATCTGGGCTTTTGGACACTACAGGAACCGGAACAACCTCAGGAGCTGCAAGTACCCTACCACCGGCTAGGTCGTTACCCAAGATGAAAGACACCCCTTTAATTGGAATGCTTGGACACACAGCTACAGCTACATCCCCAGACACAAGACCTGTTTCAAGTTTAAGGTTATGCATAGGCAGGGACAAATACCCACCCCCAAACCCTTGGACGAGGACATTAGAGCCCAACTCAGACTGGTCAGTAAACTGTAAACAGTCCTGTAGAATCAAAGACTGAAAAGCACCGTAATCTCTCCAAATCTTAATCGGTTGCTTGTTTAAAGGGTCAGCGACAAGAGAAACAAAACCATCCATGAGGAAAGCCGAAGAACCAGCCAGCTCATTCTTCTGAGCGGGTTGGTCCAGGTTTTGGGTGAGGGCACACTTTTTCACCGCTTTTAGTAAGGCAACAGGCTTAGGGTTAAACTCTTGTTTCTTACTTAATACAGGACAATCGGCAACAAAGTGACCACTTTTCTTGCAATAAAAACAAGTCTTCTCCCAGGGAGTACTTCCAGTAGCCGACCTTCTAGTGAAAGCTGTAGAAACCGGGGGAGGAGATTTTGAAAACCGAGGTCTATTAAAATCAGCCCTTCCTTTTCTCTCACCTTGGCCGTCATCAAAGCTTACCTTGTTTGTCAATACAAACTCGTCTGCTAAAACAGCAGCTTGATCAAGAAAGGTTACTTTTTGCTGATTGAGATAATTACACACGGCACTAGGCAGACAATTTTTTAAGTCCTCCAGCAGCACTAATTAAGATCCTCCTTAGTTTCCGCCCTCTGTGATTTGCACCAAGAACTAAAACTGATCTCCTTTTCCCTCGCAAACTCCACATAAGTTTGGTCACCCTGTTTACTGAGACCTCTAAACCGCTGGCGGTACGCCTCCGGAACAAGCTCATAAGTTCTTAGAATAGCTCTTAACTTTTTCATAGTCCTTGGTATCCTCAATGCTTGAAAAAGTGTAAGCATCTTGTGCTTTTCCCACCAAAATGCTTTGCAAAAGTGATGTCCAGGCATGCATTGGCCACTCTGAAACGGTGGCCACCCGTTCGAAATGAGCGAAGAACTTCTCAACATTTTTCTCAGCAAATGGAGGTACTAGTCTAATGTGTCTTGCTACATTAAACTGAGACGAGGCAGCATTAGATGAGCTCACAGTAGCATGCTTAAACTCAAGGTCTTTAAGGAAACGCTCGTGCTCTAAGTGCATCTGCGTTTCTTTGAGGATACACTCTTTCTCTTTATCCTCTAGTTCAGTGGTTCTCAACCCTGGTCCTCAGGGCCCACTGTCCTGCATGTTTTAGATGTTTCCCCCTTCCAACACACCTGATTCAAATGAATTGTCATTATCAGGCTTCTGCTGAGCTTTCATAGTGACTCATTCATTTGAATCAGGTGTGTTGGAGCAGGGAAACATCGAAAACATGCAGGACAGTGGGCCCTGAGGACCAGGGTTGAGAACCACTGCTCTAGTTGTTTTTCTTTGAGGATACGGTCTTTCTCTTCATCCGGTAAGGCTCTTTTTCTAGTTGCCGTTCTCGGAAAGCCAACTCCTTCATCCTAAACTCAAGCACAGCCTCTGATATTTGAGGAAGAGCAAGTTGTTGATGTGTTGGCGAAGACGATGGCCCTAGAACGCCTCTGTCTACTAGAATAGCCTTAAGGGTTTCTCTTAAACTATCTTTAAGGCGTTTATCACTGCTGGTAATCTCAATGTCATAATGACTGGCAAGGCTAAGGAGCTGTTCTTTAGAAAGCTGACATAGCAACTCCTCTGAGGGTGCGCTAATGAAGTCACCTAGAGCTGTGGGTGCTGCCATAGCAGATAATTTTACTAGCCACAAAAAAACAAACCAACCAACAGTATACCCCAATGCTTTTACACAAGGCTTCAATTTAACCAGTATGCACAGTGTACACCTTATCCCAGGGCCAGCTCTACCTAATTTAGTGCCCTAGGCGAGATTAACTGCGCGCGCCCCCCCGTCTTTGGAAATCGCTCGCAGCACCCCACCCCCCCGGACCCAAGTTCATCCCTGTTTTTTTCTGTCGAGCGCGGGGGGGGGGGGGGGGGGGGGGGGGGGGGGGGGCGCGAGCGATTCCAAAAGAGGACAGTTTTTTAATCGTTTGCAGACTTAACCGGATTTAACCGAGAGCATCCGGTAAATTTTCAAAAGAAAAGTATATTATTAATTATCTATTAAAGCTGCAGCGCCCCTCCAGCGCCCCTGCAGCGCCCCTCCAGCCGATGGCGCTCTAGGCGACCGCCTATGTTGCCTATGCCTAGAGCCGGCCCTGCCTTATCCAATACTACAGCTAACCTTACAAATCAATTTACTGATGGGCACAGTGAGCAAGCCTCCGAGTGCAAAAGATCATCAAAGCAAACCCCCCCTGGTACCTGCCTAACTTTAAACTAAACCTACCTGTCTTCTGAGGGTTACCGGGCTCGAGGCTTCTTTAAAGCAAAGCTCAGTTAACCTCAGGCCAAGGCCCTGATGTGCTCGCCCCCACCAGAGACAAGTCTCCGCCCAGGATACCTCGAAAATAAAAAAGGCAAAATAACAAATAGTGCACTGATGGAAGGACAGATTGCTCTGTCCAGCTGGCACACTCCCTAACTAACCAGGGAGATCGCTCACACTTTTAGATCAAACGCACTCAGATTCAATACTCACCCTACTCACCATGAAAACCGCTGCTCACATCCACACTGCCAAACACCACCCAAAGTATACCAAGTTTGTCTAGGGGACAAAGAGAAACAAATTAACTCAACAAAACTCCAGATTGATCCCGGTCGAGCCCCCAATATGTTACGACCCGGCTCAAGGATGCAACAAATAACCGTCAAAACAAGTTAAAGGCGTAAGAAAAGTGAGTTTATTGTAACCAAGGCTTTAACCAAAAGGTGAATGGGAGCCATGCTGCTGGCCCTGGCTGGAGAGAGGGAGTCAATTAAGCTTCCAGCTTAAATAGGCAGCTCAGGTGGCAGTCAACGAGGTGAGGGAGGGGCTGAAGGAGCACTGCAAAACAAGGCACAGATCTGGCACATAAAAACGCATATTACTTATAGAGCACTCCACACTCGGTGGTGGTAAGCTACTATTGTACCCACAGCTGCCCTGGGGTAACTGACGAGTGAGGCTGGTAACCTGTGCCAATCGGCCCCTCCTTTGATGTGAATGATGTCCTAGCCTGTTGATGAGGGTCTATCATGTGGATGAGGTGCTGCGACGTGGAGGAACTGCTGTGTTCTCTTTGTTGTTTGTTGTTCGCTTGTGTCATAATTTGACATAATTTTCCATAATTCATATAATATTTTTCAAGAGTTTTAAGCAATATATATATATATATATATGATAATAATAATAATAATAGATACAATGTTTCCATAATAATACATCATACAACTCCTGATTTGCCCTTGTGCTAATGTTCAAAACAGAAACACTCACGTACTCCAACACACGCACAAAACCCTCTTGAAGCATTTGTTAATGTCTCTTCAACTGGATTAGGGTTGCTTTGTTCACAAGGACAACGGGACACCAGGAACACAGACAGGACTCAGGCATGGATTCACTGTTAGAAGGGCTGTCTGGGCCATGAGGGGAGTGGGGGAAGAGAGAGACAGGACAGAAGAAACACATTGAGGACAGGAGCGAGACGCTGAGGAAAGTATAAACACTGCATGCAGGAGACAGAGAGACAGGACAGGAGAAAGACACTGCGGGCAGGATAGAAACCCTCAGGGAAGTTTTTATAGACACTGGGGACAGGAGTAATCAGAAGAGAGACACTGCAGGCGGTAGAGAGACCCTCAGGGTAGTAAAGAGATACCAGGGACAGGAAGGAGGGCAGGCAGACGGTTCGGGGATAGAGGTCTGGTCTGTTGGATATTGTTAGGCCAATTTGAAGAGCCATTCTTCATTGTGGCTGTGTTCCAGATCAGGGCACGTCTAAAGACCATGGAGGCTGGAGCCTGATTAGATGAGACTGCTCTCATGCCTGCTGTGTGCACTCTTCTACTCTTTTACCTCACACCCTCACCCCTGTGTGCTTTGACGAGACTGTGCGCTGTTGTTGCTAAAGAGTTTCCACTCGGGGATTAATAAAGTATTCTGAATGTGAATCACCCACTCCATGTGCCCGTTCCCATCAGCTCTCATTAACACACACCACGTCTGTACTTACAGCTGGGCTGGCTAAATTATGACACAGCTGATAAGAGAAGATGGTTCTGGAAATGAAATACACAAATAAATGTGTGTGTTTGTGCGTGTGTGTGTGTACGTATGTACTGTATGTGTGATCAAGGTGACAGTTGTGGCTGGGCTTGTTGCTTTGGCTTAGCAGTGTTGCTATGAAAGCGTAGTATGATGGGGTATACAACATTGCCTTTGTTTCCGTCTGCATTTGATAAATAAATCTGTTTAATGAACAGAAGATGAGCCTGCACAAGGACATAGTGCCCAAACAGTGAATGTGTCTCCTCCGCTCCTCTGTCCTCTCCTCCGCCTCTTCTGTGATTTCCTGCTGCTCTCGTTCTGCCCTCTCTCCTCCTCCCTCCTTCGCTGGTCCTTCTCTCCTCATCCTCTCCTCCCTACCTCTCTCCTCCTCCCTCCTTCTTTCCTACTTCTGCCTGCTTCCCTCCCTCTCTCTCTCTCCTCATCCTCTCCTCCCTACCTCTCTCCTCCTCCCTCCTTCTTTCCTACTTCTGCCTGCTTCCCTCCCTCTCTCTCTCTCCTCATCCTCTCCTCCCTACCTCTCTCCTCATCCCTCCTTCTTTCCTACTTCTGCCTGCTTCCCTCCCTCTCTCTCTCTCCTCATCCTCTCCTCCCTACCTCTCTCCTCCTCCCTCCTTCTTTCCTACTTCTGCCTGCTTCCCTCCCTCTCTCTCTCTCCTCATCCTCTCCTCCCTACCTCTCTCCTCCTCCCTCCTTCTTTCCTACTTCTGCCTGCTTCCCTCCCTCTCTCTCTCTCCTCCCCCTCCCTCCCTCCCTCCCTCCCTCCCTCCCTCCCTCCCTCCCTCCCTCCCTCCCTCTCTCTCTCTCCTCCTCCTCTCCTCCCTCACTCTCTCCGCCTCCTCTTCTCCCCCACTCCCCTCCTCCTCCACTTTTCTCTCCCTCTCTTTTCCTCCTTCTCTCCATTTCATTGGCTGCTGCCGGCAGCTCTACAGCTTGCTCTGTCTCAGCTGGATGTAGCAGTAAACTTGGATTGGTTAATTGATGCACGTACATACATGCAAGCTCACATACCCATACTTTGGTGTGTGGTAAGGTGGGTATAGCTTCATGGAAAAGCACCCAAAAAATATCCACACCAGTTTAAATGCTCGTTCACGGAACCCTTCTTAATTGGGGTTCGATCGAACCCAGGTTAAGAACCACTGCTTTATGCCGTGGTATTCACAAAGACTTTGTGAATCTTTGTGAAAAAGAGATAGGAGGGGAGAAATGTGCAATGATTGGGTGTCATTATTTCCCATTTCATATCTGTTAGAAGACGAGGCTCCAGTGTATGTTCAAACAAGGCCTAAACTGTCCTGCGATGCATTGTGAAAAAGACAATTGCACCCATTGGCATAGGAACCCAATATTGGAAAATTCTGCATTTTAGAAGATAACAGTTTTTGCCAGCAACTCAAACCTTTCTGTTTTTATACAATGTCCATGGTAGAAGGTAAATTAGTCTCAGTCAACTGGTTGAAATGAGCAAGCTTTTTCAAATTAAATCAACAATGGAATTAGAATGGAACGTGTTTTATACTTTGCGATATGTGGAAATTAACTTTATTTTAGATTCCCAGCAAACAGGGGACGTACTAGGGACGTCATTTTTCTAGCTGGGTAGCTTGCTAGCCTCATCGCTCTGGCTACTCCATAGATATAGCTCTCAATCGATTTCCCTGTGTTAACCTAAACAAAAGTAAAAGGTTCTGTCTGAAGGGACCAGGAAGGGGTAAGCTTTTTCACAGTATCTATTAGTCAGATACCGTTGGTGCAGCAGCTATGGTACAGACATATTTTTTTCTTTTCCATAGGACTCAATTGAAGTCTGCATTCTTCACAATTAAAGACGTGCAGCAGAGTGGACCTGAGGTGATTGTGGTCGGCTCCTCCCACCCAGGACACCCTCTGCTTCAGCTGCTCCCGTCTGGCAGGAGGCTGCGGTCCACCAGGACTAAAACCTCTCGCCATAAGAACAGCTTCTACCCTTCGGCCATTGCACTCTTCAATAGGGCCAAGGACTCAGAATGACATTGCCACAAACTCCAGCATCCCACTGCATATGCCACTTTTGCACACAACACCTCAAAACCCCACTTACTGCTGTGTTTGCACCACTGTTTTGCAATGCTGTGTATATACCCCCCCCCCCCCCCCCCCCCCCCCACGGCCATGTGTATATACCTCCCTGACATTTTTACACCATATTTTTATTGTATTTTATTCTGTTCTTATCATGTTACATATGTTCTATGTTGCTCTTCCCTGCCAATGTAAATTCTGTGTTTGTATAACTTACATAGCGATTAAAACAGATTCTAAGTGTGAGTGGGTTGATTTCTAAGTGGACCTGCCTGAAATCCTGGGCATGGGGGAAGAGAACCAGGCTAATGGGAGGGAGGGTGTAGAATGACCTTGAAAAGGAAACGATCCTGGAGCCCTTCAAGTTCACATTTCAAAACACAGAAGATGTGGAAAATCTGTGCAGAAATAATGGACCAAAGAAACTATTTGGCCTATTCTGAAAGTCAAATAGATGAGTGAGTTTATTGTATGCGAGAATAAAGTCAAATCATGTTGTGACTTGGTGTGTTTTAAATGTTATCATTGATCATTTAATAATTTGCGTGGATTATACTGTAGATATCAGCACAAGAATACAATTGGCATAGATATAGAGCCAAACATGAAAAACAGCAGTGCAATAAGGTTCAATGACAATGTATTATTCTTATTATAATGAAAAGGCAGTGAAGTATTGTATAGTACACAATAAAATGTATAGGCCTATGACATTTTACGAAATGTAGGTTTATGAATACGAGTAATAACTTGCACTGAGCTATGTTATTCCTAACCTCCATTTCTTTCAGTTATCAGCATTTTGAACTTCTCTTTTCAAGATCCTCAGCTTTGTAGTACGCTACAAATACACTATTGAGCCCTGAGTCATATCACCCACCATTTGTTTTTTTTGTAATGACTAAGTTGTAAAATGACGCAGTGCAGTGTATGTGAGTCTGTCTTCTTGTCTAAAGTTTACTATATAAGTACGATATAATGATTTAAACTATACACAAGGAAATAGATTTAACGTGATATTGTTTACTAATTAATGCATTTGTGAGGAAAACGATTCAACCGGAAATGCATTTGCGCTTTTATATGCATTTGTGCTTTTATTTTGAAATTTCATGCTTTTATTTTGAAATGTATTGCGTCACGTCCTGCCGGACGGTACAGCTGCCTCACGGTGGTGCCTGCAACGGTCCTGCCTCACGGTGCAGGTCTGCAGCCAGGTACTCTTGTTACTGTTTAAATCGTTTTTTTTCTTCAAATAGCTTGTTTGTATGTAAGCTAATTCAAATGATTTCCACCCTGGAGATGTTGCAATGTATATCAGACTGTCTTCATTCTTGTGTTTGAGTTTTTGAATAACCTATAATGGTCATTCCCTGGCTGTTTAGTGTTTTTGCTTTTGAATAAATAGAAGTATACATTTACATGATTGGTTAATTATTGTCTACAGTGTAGCCTACTACACACAAACATTTTGTCCTTGGCTTTTAACTGATCATATTTGTAGTGTGGTTCTGTGGTTTTCAGAGCACTGATGTGTCAGTGCAACTTTCGTGGGTTTGCGTGAGTGTCATGATGAGCGTCGGGCGATATAGGGGCCTCATCCTGGTAATTAGCCCCAGGCCTCAACATTTCTTAATCCGGCCCTGCCCATCTCAGAGAGTGTGGTGAGCAGGAACTGATGACTACCTGGGTCAAATGCTGCAGAGAGGTCTAGTAAGGGCAGTCTCGGTGGAGTGGCCGGTCTTGAAGCCCATTTTGTCAGGGTCAAGAAGGTTGTTCTGTGAGAGAAGTTTTGCCAGTTGGTGGGATATAAATTGTTAGATCTGGTGCATGCACATGCCTTGCGGACATCCTTGGGGTCACCGATGAGTGCTAGAGGTGTGGGTCTCTAGAGGTAGCTGTAAACCTGCCCTGTATGGTTGAGAGGCTACCGGATCACCATCATGGTAGAATGTCTCTGCACTGGTGATCTGCAGATGTGCTCTGATTCAATAGCTATCGATCAGAATCCAGCACGTGAGTCGAGATATGTGCGGAGTTACCCTGGATACCGGCTGGGGAACAACAGGTGCTCTGCTGACACATTGACTTTCGCACTAGATAGCATATCCTCTTGTTCCATTACTTCAGCTGCCTTTGAGTACATCCATGATGGGTCGTTGACAAGCGCAAGAGTGGCAGCTTTCTCGAGGTAACTACCTGCCCAAGGTCGGATGAGAAGGGTACTGGGGAGAGGGGCGGTGGATCTGCTAGCCGCATGTTCACCTTCCATCCAGCTCCGGGTCTGGACGGAATGTGTGCTTGGGATAGCCCGGTATAAACACATAGTTTTAGTTATCGTTAATGCTAGCATGACTCGCACATCCAGAAAAACACTTAGTTTCTTGCCAGTAGTATTAAGTGGGATGTCAGGGCTCAGGAGCAGTGGTGCTCCGCTCACACACAGTCTGGTGGAGTGGTGGTATTGTTGGGGGATTATATCTGGGGGATTATATTGCTCCATGCCTCATGTCATATATGTATTAACGTATGTGTCGCTTTGAGGCGGAAGGGAGCCCTTGCCTTTTAGACATTTCCTTCCGCCAAAGTGAAACATATTTCCATGTCATGGTTATCAATAAATCATCAATTTGTATCAAATCAATCACGTGAGTCTCTTGACTGAACTGTCAATTGACATGTTGGTGAATAACATCTTCCCTATCAAACCGACCGTGTCGATTATGGGTGAAGATGTAAGAAAGCGCCTCTGCTGCTTTAGATGCTCTTTGCAGAGTACTGTCTGGCATTTGGGTCAGAACGTTCTCAGGATATTGATGCCTTTGTAGAGGACGAGGAGCTGTGCTTCATGGTCTCCAGCATGGTTGTTAAAAACCTCCTCAACCACTGGACCCCTTTTGAAGGCACCTGCTTTACTCACAACCGAGTTGACCTTGTGGAGCTAAGTAACTCTACTTGTGGAGTAGAATTTAAGGTGGAAAAAGCTATGGTAAACACTCTAAATACAACATACGCACAGTACTCTATTCGAATCAAAGCTTGTACTGATGTTTAACATTGCTATTCTTACTCTGTACAGTTTGGAACACACTTCCCTGATTTTTACACCATTTGCAAAACTATGCCCACTGAAGAGGAACCAAGCCTCTCAACCAGTGAGTCATTCAATAACATTCGATTGCGGCCGACTCCTCCCACCCTGGACACTCAGTGCTTCAGCTGCTCCCTTCTGGCAGGAGGCTGCGGTCCATCAGGACTAAAACCTCTCGCCACAAGAATAGCTTCTACCCCTCTGCTATTGCCCTCTTCAACAGGGCCAAGGACTCAGTTTGAGACACCCCCCCCCCCCCTCCAGAATCCCATTGCACTCTGCCACTTTAGCACAAAACACTTTAAACTTTAAACTTAAAAAACTTACAACTGTAATATTTGCACCACTGTGTATATACCCCCCCCCCCCCCAACGTACCATATATATATACCCATTCCACTCTGCACCCATGTCTTTTGCAATTCCATGTTACCTGTATCATTTGCACTACTCGCATCATTTGTATTATTTGTAACATTTGCATTCCATGTTACCTGTATCATTGCACTACTCGCATCATTTGTATTATTTGTAACATTTGCATTCCATGTTACCTGTATCATTGCACTACTCGCATCATTTGTATTATCTGTAACATTTGCATTCCATGTTACCTGTATCATTGCACTACTCGCATCATTTGTATTATTATTGTATTATTTGTAACATTTGTATTCCTTGTCTATATGTATCATATCTGCAGTGTATCTTACATGGTATTCATTTTCATTTTATTAGTAGGCCACATTTATGTTCTATGTTTGCTCATTCCTGCCAAAGTAAATTCTATGTTTGTTTATCTTGCATAGCGAATAAACCCCCATTCTGATTCTGATTCTGATTCTGATTCAAATACATCTCACAAGCACATGTTAAATCTGGCACATATGCTAGTGAATGCTAATCTGTGTTTCATTCCTTGAATAGATCCAGAAGGATATTACGAAGAAAGTAATGTGAGATATTTTTCCAAAGCAGATGGAGGAAGCAGGTGTACCAAGGAAGGCGTAGGGGGGTTTCTGTGCAGGGTATGGAAGGCTGTGAAGCGTGTTAGTCTGTGATAGTGGACGAGCTGCTTCTGACCTGGATTAGACCTTTACTGTCCTGAAAGGGATTTGAAAACAGTTATTTGCAAAAGTAACACTTCAATTATTATTTGCATTAATAAATAGTTTATTCATGCTCTTTTATTGTTTTTACAAATTATTTATTGCTGCATTTCTCACTTACTGGCAGGGGTGGACTGGGACCAAAATTCAGCCCTGGCATTTTCTGTCGAGCTAGCCAGCGATTCCCAAAGACGTCAGTTTTTTATCCGTTTTCCAAAATTTAACCGAGAGCATCCGGTAATTTTTCAAAATAAAAGATTGTTATTAATTATCGTATTTCTTCAGCGGCCCGGTACCAACTGATCCGCGGCCCCGGCCCACATTGGGTCAACGGCCCACCGGGACGATGCCCGGTATGCCAGATGGCCAGTCCACCCCTGCTTACTAGTTATGTGAGATTATTTAACATTGATATCAGGCCTGTGTTTATGATTATGGCCGATCCTGACCCCTTTGCTAGCCTTACATACTCTGTTGTTGGATAGAAGAATAGAACAGGCTGCACAGCATTTCAAACACTACAGTTAATAATGGAATTAGGGAACACCCAATAGATAAACAAACTGAAGTAGCAGGCTAGACATCTGAGATCAATGTTCACCAAAATGTTGCATAGCAAACATAGACTAGGCTCTACTCTATGCCTACTGTACTGTCCAGTAACTCCCACCACAAACATCATGCGCTGCGCATAAGGCACCAAGTGGTTGGGTGAGCACCAAAGTGGTGAGGGGGAGCACCAAAGTGGTGAGGGGGGAGCACCAAAAAAGCTAAAATAATTAATGAAAATGAAACAAAACAGAAAAAGAAATTGTAAAAATATACCAATATGTTGTCAGTGAAACATGGGGAGTGGGGAGGGGGGCACGCAAATGGCTAGCAGTGGCACTGCTGCACATTCACACAACCCCCCCACGACACCTTCCCCTTTTTCCAGGCAGATCCATTAATCTCCTGTGGGGGGCGTAATGGGTGACCACGCCTTGTTTTATCCAGCCTGTCCAGACCAGAGGGATGACCCGAGAGATGGATTTTCTCTTCTTCTCCTCCTCCTCGCTCCTTGTCAGGCTTCTCTACCTCTCCCTTCCCTATCTGCCTCCAGCTATTTGGATCTCCTCTTTCTCCTCTTTCCTGTCCTCTTCTTTCCTCGCCTCCTTATTTTTCCTCTACTCTCCTCCTTTCTGTTCCCCCCCCCTCTTTTTCTCCTTCCTCTCTTGCAAACTCCTGTCTTCCCCTCCCTCATTTCGTCTACTCCTTCCTCATATCCTCTCTCCTCGTATGCCTGCCTTTGTCCTCTCATGCCCCCCCCAACCTCATTAGCCTTGAGGTAATGAGGAGCAATGGACATACACCGCTAACCCTCCCTGAGACTGCATGGGGGGTGGGGAGTGGGGGGCGTGGGGGATTGAGCAGAGGTGATGTGAGGTGATTTTGTGGGGTGTCTCTCATAGCGTTCATTTTTGCACAACTGTTCATTGTTCATTTTGCACATCTGCTCATTGCATCATTTGCACTAACTGTACATACATGCAACCCGGTAATTTCTGTTTAATACTGTAGTTTTACTGTAGTTTACTATACAGCTGCACATTTGTCTAAAATCACTTGAAACTGTACATAACCTGTATATTCTGATTATACTGTTCATACTATGTATATTCTGAGTATACCCATATTTATTATATTCTGTTGGATTAACTGTTTTGCACTTCTGGTTGTATGCTAACTGTATTTCGTTACCCTGTACTTGTACCTGTGTAATGACAATAAAGTTGAATCCAATCTAATCATTGTTGATGGTGTTTTGGTAATTCCTGTAAAAAACTGCCGTAGAGTTTGTGTATAATTGTGTGTGCGCATATGTGTGTGTCTATGGATGTGTTTGTCTGATCTGGGCGGTACTGTCATTCTCTAATAGTGTTACTTCATCATTCTCCGGCCCTGCTGGCCTGGCCCAATCTGATAAGCATTGATTACATCACATAATCAATGCACTCGATGACAATGATTCAGCACACTGCATAAATGTATTGATCGCAGTCAAATGCACCAGGTTTGCAGTGCGTACACTCTCAGTACAGAACGCACATGATAGCAGAGCAGTGTCACTGGAAAGATTCGCTTTCGAAACTCCACCAGAGATGAGGTATTTCTCAACATGAGGTGGCAAGTCGACGACAAATCCTGTAACGAGAGCCCAACAAGATACAGACTCCCAGTACCAGAGCTCACCACTAAGAGACAGTGTTGAACTGTTAGAAACTGACGTCCTGAAGGTTTTCTCAGAGAGCTGGACCAGCAAGACCAAGTGGAATTCCGTTCCACGTGGGTGAATAAGACGCAAGCTGGAATTATACAGATGTACAGATGTCCTCCTTTGGGGGACAATAAACTTAAACTGAACTGAATTGAACTGTACAACGAGATTGGAGACTTCTCCTGGATTCCTGGCTGTTAGAGAGGGGCTTGGAGGGCTGCCGGGGTTGGGAGGGTATCACAGGAGATTTTGGGGATTACCGCCATGCAACAGTGCGAAGAGAGGGAATCCTAAAGCATATCCCTTAACGGAAGGGCAGGTGGTTCCTGTCTGGATGGTTGAATCCCACAATGCAACACTATGTGTCAGGTCTGCCAGGGGCTTTCTGTGGCGTAAGAGGAGTGTGTATGTGTGTGTTTGTGTGTGTGTGGAAAGGGAAGAGGTTATATTAAAGTGGTAAGGAAAAATGAGTGAGGAATAAAGAGTAGGAGAGAAGGAAAATAAATGACAGAAGAGGTTAAAGAAGAGAGGAAAAAGAGGGAGGCGAAATTATGGATAACAGGCACGTGGAAACAGAAAACTGGTCTGAACTCCATTGCTGGGTTGGTATGGTATGGTATGGTGTTGGTATCATGGGTACCTGCGGTGGAGACCCTGGCCAAGGCCAGACCCTTCCTCTCTCCACACTGCGATCACATATCGGAAAAAGAGGAAAATAATCCAACATGAAAATGCGTGTGACTTGATTGCAATCAAATCGCAGGCGTTCCAATGACAGCTCTGATAATGAATGTTGATGCACACAACCAAGCCTGCTTAGGCAAGACAGATGAGGAGGCTCCGTTGGAGAATGTCACAGATGCTCAAGGAACGATCCGCGCCTGGCTGTTTGGATGAATGGACGGCGCGTTTCTCAGCAGCCCCGGGGGGAGGGGGGCGGTCTCTAAAACAAGCCTGCTCACAGACAAGCCTTTAATTGCTTTTAAAATGATAGCGGTTTGGAAAACGAGACTGTACCATTGAGATTCTGGACTCCCACACCACAGGTGCATGTATGAGTTCAATTGAGAGTGTGTGTGTACTTTAGTGTGTGCATGCAAGTGTGTGCTTCAATGTTTGGACACGCACATGCATTTATGTACATCTGGATGTGTGTGTCTTCATGCGCGCCCGAGGTTTAAAGACCCTCAGGGGCTTCCTCCGGCTTGTGTAACGCAGCGACGACCCATTAGCGGGAAATAAATGTTAGGCGCCACGTCGCTGACAGAGAGTCATCCATACCGACACGGCGGCCACGTGTGCACTCGGATAATAACAACATCATTACGTATTGATCATGAGACAGTAGGATAAACTTCATGAAGAAGGGAAAGATACACAGCGAGGGAGGGATTGTACTGAAACCCACCGAAAGAGAAAATTGTTAAGGTTGGAATGAAGGGTATGGGAGAAGAGGAGAGGGGAAGGTAGGGGATATGAGCAAAGGGGAGAGGAGTGAGGAATGAAGGAGGCGGTAAAGGAGATGGCTTTCTGCCGAGCTTCTAAGCAGATGCTGGTGTTAATGATGATTGATTTGGGCTGAGGAGCTGCTCACTTGATATCATGAGCACACACTCACACAATCAAACACACACACACACACACACTCAGATACCTGGGGTATGTGTGTGCAGCCTATCCCTGAGGATCCGCTCTGTGTGTCCCAGAAGCCAATGAACCCCAAGGTAGTTCTGCTCATGCTCATAGTGATATATTAGCAAAATATTTGAATCAAATTTGTATCACGCAAACAAACACATACCCATAGGAGACCTCTAAGCTCACAGTGAAAAGGTTAGCTTGCGTAAGCCAGACAAAATGTTGGTGTTGAATTTTTGCAAGACTGCAGGTGCAAAGACAATTTGACATTTGACATTTTGACTTTTGACATTTGGTTCTGTGCAGTAAGAAGAAAAAGCCCATTCCACTTGTAATTTTTTTACTCTTCATTTCAAGCTTTTTGAGGGCCCTCCCCTTGAATAATGAAATCAGTAAAGGCAAGCCTATGGTGAAAGTAAAAGCATAAGCTAGCTGCCAGTATAGACATTGCATCGACACACTCAGATATGAAGTGCGTAAGCTGGACAAAAACACGACAGTCTCTGTGAGAGTAAGAAGAGACCCCAGCATACTGTTCGTCTTTGAGTCGAGTCTGTCTTTCAGAAGTGTGTGAGTGGTCATCGCGGGACCAAAAATCTAATAAAAATGTATTTGTATAGCCCTTTTTACACAGAGCCACAGAGGGCTTCACATACGCCCAGAACTGCCCCTCCAACCTAAACCCTCAAGGAAGACAAGGAAAAACTCCCAGAAAAACTCACTAGAGGATAAAAAAATGGAAGAAACCTTGGGAGGAGCAATTCAGTGAGGGATCCCCTCCTCCAGAGACACTTGGGTCTGAGGTAGCATAAAGTCAGTTTAAACTCCAGTGTTTACTGCTCTAGTACAGAAAGGAACATTTGGATGTGACATTCTCAGGACCACGCCGTGCATCGCTGGGCTACCACATGCTCCTAGACCTACAGACCCACACACACACACACACACACGCATACACCATCTTCATAGACACGCGCAGGCTCACAGCAGGTGCCCTGGGTGTGAATGGGGAATGGGGTCTTGAGCAGTAATTCGTTCTTATCGTCAGGACCACAAAGGAAGCCGAACAGAAACATGCGGGTAATTGATTGCTAATTGGTCCCTGCGCTGTCCTCTATTGTGTCCGGTCTGGCTCTGGGCTATTCTGCCTCCCCGGAGAGACAGTGGAAACTGAGCTATAGAGCTACAGAACTCTATCACCCGGCTTCCCCTCCCCCCTCGCCTGCTCCTTTCCACTCTCTTGCCCACCCTTACCCCAGCCCCTCCCCGCCACTACCCCCCCCCCCCCCCACTCCCACCGTCTACCTCCTAGACAGACAGGAATACATTCTGTCTACAGAATTTGTCTATACCTCCTTTTTCTGGCTGTCACTTGCTCTCTCTCTCTGCTTCTATCTTCTTCTCTCCTCATCTCTGGGCAATCCCTTTCCCTCCATCTCTCTAATCAGTGTGTGAGAGATTACCTAATGAGGAATGGGTCGCACATTTCCACAAACTCATTAACCTGGGAGCCACTGAGACTAATTGCAGCGTTTGGGTAATGTGATTTCACATCTGTTACATTACCACACGTTTGCATGCACAAACACACACTTGCACACACATTTACAGTATATACACACAATGTCACAACACCTGTGCAGTCACACATGCGCATATTTTGCTCTCTCACCCGCACACTCTCATATAGCCAACCTTCACATTCTCTCTCTCTCTCTCTCTCTCTCTCTCTCTCTCTCTCTCTCTCTCTCACACACACACACACACACACACACACACACACACACACACACACACACACACACACACACACACTGAACGGAGATTGAATCTGAGAGGCTGGACCCCGAATTACGGTAAAGACTCCCGAACAGACTCACTCACAGTAGACGGGTGTGGAGCTGGCCAGCAGCCAACATCCAGTTTTCCAATGATAGCGGTTACCATGTCGACCATGCTGCGTGGTAGCCTTAGCAGTCAATGTTTTTGCTCTACGCTGTTGCCAGAGCTCTGTCCTTGGAAACAGGACATATCGACTTGCGACTGGGAACGCAGCTTTGCTAGTCTGAAGATGCATCAGTATTCCACCACAAAATGCCAAAAATGTACGTTCACAAACGTACAACTGCCCTGTATGTTTAGTTGATTCCCTGCTACATGTCTGAGATACTCATAAATGCTCTAAATGTCTCCATTTGCCCTGTGTGCTTTTGATAGTGTGCTGTGTCTAACCATATCAAGGATGATGATCAGACCTATGCTATAACGATGCAATAAACTGAAGAACAATGTGTTTTTTGGGCTGTTCAGACATGGAAACAAATTGGTTGTTGTGTTTTATAAATTTGAAACCCTACTTCTAATGAAACTTGGTTTACCTCCTGCTGTACACACAATTAACCCACACACACACACATACAGCAATGTCCTCGTCAAACTCTTGCGGCACGTTTGTCTAACTAACTGGGGTAAGACACTCTTATGGTTTAGCTAGAAAAACGCAACTTTGATTTATATCTTGACCTTTGACTGTTTTGGTATTTTCATAATAAATTGGCAATTGCCTCAAACAAATCTAAATTAGGCTAGGCTAATCGAAAGGTGGATCCCCACAGTTATATGTGAAAAGTAATACACTTAATTATGTTAATTGTGACGAATCCACAACATTGCCACAGCAACTCCAATTAGAAGTTTACCAGCGTGTAGCCTAAGACTGCTTATGGTTTTGCTGTACCTAATCAATTACCATTCCGTGAACGGCGCAGGTCACCCGGTCACTGACGCTAATTAATTTCTGTGCCTGCGGTTTGGTTTCTAAACAGACTTTCTGCTCTGTGATGGAGCCTGGGAGCGAAAGGCCTCGCAATCATAGCATTTACAAATAAGTGCAACGAATAAAGTGGAATCATTTCAACGGATTGGCTGCGCATTGTGTTTCGGTATAGGCAGATTAATGTAACGCTTTAGAGCCAACCTCCATGAAAATCTTCACGCCTGACAATAAATTGCATTTAAGTACGTTTAAACCATGGTGTATTATGGTTATGCTAGTCATTATCAGAAAAAGACTAAAGGTATATTGTCTACTCCCAGAAAAGTTGGCCCATCACGTTAGATTTTCTGTGGTGAAACGTTGCTTAGGCTACTAAATTGTAGTGATTCAGAAATAGTAGTACGCCCGACCTGAGAGCTTGTGAAAGCGGATTAATTTGGCGGCAGTCTTGGGTGATTACCCTGTCATCCACCATCTCCGGTTGGACTACGACACAGCACAAGACATGACTGGCATGGTCAATGCAGTGACCGCCACGTGTTTCTGACCTCTTCGTTTCTGGCCGGAGGGGGTGACCAACTGGCGTGTATCAAGTGGACTAGCCTATTTCTCAAAGGAGATTGAAGTCTGACCTTGCTGTCTCTGTCACTGAACAGTTACTATCTTAAACCATCGATAACGTCCACTTAACTAACGCGATCTCTGCACAAAGCCTATGCTTCCAACCTGCATTCGTTTACCATGTCAAATTCAACATGAAGTCAACACGAAACACCAAAACCCTTCTAGTTTTACATTATTGAAAATGATCTTTATTTGTTCATTTACAATCGATTCATATAAACCTGTTAATGAGGTGCGTTTAGTTGTCAGATCAACCCATTCCAGTAATAAGCACACACAATACTTAAAACATGGCACAAAATGACCAGCGGGATATGTTTAATCTATACAAAACATCCTACGTAGGGGGTGATTCAATATTCGTTCTATATGGTGGCTTCAAGGCTTAAGCCTAACCGAGTTTTGTCGCTTCGGTGGCCATGACATGCTGGCGAGTCTTATTGGAAACGTAATATTGTTGATTTATTTTGTCGTTTTAATTCTTGCAAGGATCGGCTACGAGACCCGTATCTCTCCAAGTAGCTGGAGGAAAATTCCACGGAATAACACGCGCAACCAGCGCGTCACGCAAAGGGCAATTCATTTCCAATTTAGTGCACGTCAAATTCATCTGCAACTTCACTGACTTTAGACAGAACATAATACAACTTCACCTGAACAATTTTTATATAAATACTTTATCTAACGCGCGCAACACAGTCAAGTGAACAAAAAGTACAACAATTGTTTGGTTTCAATTAATCGCAAAATAACCACTATAGATTTTAAGTAGATGAACTTCGGGAAAACAACAAAAGTCGATACCCTCGAACACGGTCTCACCGTCTCTATACTCTTTTCGAGGTTTTGGTGGCGTCATCTGAACAATAAGTTGAACATTCAGTCTCTCAGCTCTCTCTTTCTCTTTCCTTCTTTCTGTAGCTCTATTACCTCGGAACATACCACGTCCTGAGTGAGAAGGTCTTCTTGTTTTTCAGCAGACTGACAGAGTTTACAATTGAAGAACCACACGGGGGACATCTTGAAACGTCACTAGGTGAAACTCATAGACACTGTGTGCTCAAGCGCTTTGCGGCGCAGCGCCGCGATGCTGGTCCCTCTCCAAACATCACTGTCCGGGGAACTACAGAGCTGGGACGAGCCTGATACATTTGTGGACCCCGAGAGTGAGGCGGACATTCCAGCAAAAGGCGGCTGGTAAAGATGGGACTGCATTCCGGAACCGTTGGAGGACAGGCCGTTGGAAAGGCCCATTGAGTTAGGTGGTGGGCCGGTCCCAAGGCTGCACTGGGAGAGAGACTGTGCCATGGCCTGCTGACGGCCCAGGGCCGGAGGCAACTGCAGCTGGGACACCCCGTGCATCCCGGTGGCCCAACGGGAATCGTTGGAGTGGAAGGAACAGAGGCTGTTCTCCATGGCGGCCGCGGCCGAGAACTGAGGCAGCCCATGTGTGGGGAGCAAAGTCCCGGGAGAGCGGAACACGTTGGTGGTCTTCTTGCGTTTCTTCCATTTGGCTCGTCGGTTCTGGAACCAGACCTGGAACACAACAGCAGAAGAAGTGAGCTACCGAGTCCATCACCGAGTCCACGCACTCACAACTCAAACATTCGAAGTCATTTCGCTTTAAACCGATTCTTGGAATCGTTAGTCATGTTCAATTCTCTGGATAATCATAATGTAATTCTTCTCCAACAATTTCTCACCTGAGCCTCTCTTAAAACTACTAGCGTACTTTTAAGTAACAATAGCCTATAACCAGCTTTTTTACACGGTGATCTAATTGTAAGCTATTTACTGGTAAAATGTCTATCTTGTTCCATTCAGAATTATAATTCATATAGAGAAAAAGGGAGTTAAAAGAGAGGGGGCCAGAAGCAGAGAGACAGAGAAAGAAAGAGAGAGAGGAGGGTGTAGATTCTTATACCGAGCTTTTATATAAAGAGTTGAAGTTCATCTCTCTCAAGCCATGATTAATGCTCGCTCCATGGCAGTGATTTGGTGCCGCCGTATTCAAACTGAAACCTTGCTCTCATTCCGTTCAGTCACCCGTGACACCTCGACCGAATTCATTACACTCGAGGGGAAAGAAAATGCAATTTCTCATTCCATTAAAAAGTACAATATAGGCTGGTCTTGAGACATATTAAGACGTCGTTGTTGCTGATAGCGCATTTTCAATGACCTGTGGGAGGTGAGACTGAATTTCTACCCAACAACGCTATTTCTAAATGGGTGTTAATCTTCGTCGATACAAAACACGAGATTGTTAATATTACCATGACTGGCTCTCATTGTTCTTTTGAAGGTAATTAGCATTCATTTCACATTTTTGTTTAATAAACCTCTCACTATAGACTGGGCAATATTTGGTTTAATAGGGTCTGCCATCTACTCATTATACGCAAGGGGACAAACAATGCACAGTACACCATGTGTTGTTGCTAAAGAAACAACTTTTATACACTTCATTGCATCCCACCCATCCAGTTCAAGCAAAAATAATACAATTCGATCGGCTAAAAAGATTTTCTTAACATTCAAACTTCGAAACTATTTAATATATGTGTGAATTAATTAAGACTTTATCTAGCATAATAGTTTTTGTGTTTGAGTGTGTAATTAATTCTGTTTTAGCCTACATCGTTTTTACACTGAACTGATCCACGAAATATGCTTATACTGATGCATTATCCACAGTGTGTTTGTGATAGCATTTCAGAGTATTGAATTAAGTAATTTTAAAATAATGTCAGTATTTTCTTTCGGAACCAACGTGCAAGATGTAAATCAAATATTAACGCTAAACCAGCACCATGACGCATAAGGATGGACCTTTCTGTATTGAATTGTAAAAGCACAACCATGCTTGATAACAGGTTATCATAACAAATATTTTTATATATTTTATATATTTTTTATTTAGTCTTAACTAAGTACATGTGTAATGCAAACAATGTACCTGCACTCGGGATTCTGTGAGGCCGATCCTTAGCGCCAGTTCCTCCCGCATGAAGATATCTGGATAGTGGGTCTTAGCGAAGCTGCGTTCTAACTCGTTGAGTTGCGCGGGGGTAAAGCGCGTCCTGTGTCGCTTCTGTTTCTGCTGGTTTGCAGTCTGGTTCGAGCTTTGCTGTTGCTGTTTCTCCGGCTCCTTGTTGTTCACAGGCATGACTTGCTGGTTGGATCCGACAGAAGTGATGTCGTCCCCGGGAAGAATGGTGGTTCCTTCCACAGTGTCCGGGCCAGGGGCCATGTCGCCTGGGTGTCCCTGATCTGTCACACCGCCTCCCAGCCGGCACTTCAGAGCCTCCCGATGACCCAGCAGCTCCGCGGCATCCTTCATCCCTGAAGAGGAAGGTTAGTGTTAACGTAGAGCTAGCGGGTCTGTCACTGAGTGCTGGGAGATTTAATGAGTTATAGAATAACACATAGACTTCTCAAATATAGGCCTACTATTCTACAACAGAATAGGCAATAATAATCGAATAATGTCACACTTAAATTTTTGTTCGATTTAAGGTATTTCTAAACATGTATTTGCTGTGCTAATACAACAGGTGACATGTAGAGGTTCAGGTCAGTATTAAGAAGTCATGGTAAATTCATGATGTTTAATGAGAAGTTCCGTTATAGCTTACAGTAGAGTTGAAGACCGGAGTTTGGCGATGATAACTCACCGAGCCGAGCGTCCAGGAGGTCGGCGTGGGAGAGCATGGTGTAGCGCTCCAGGGCGAGACGCGCTTCAAAAAAAACTCTACGCAATTTACAAAAGTATGGTCTAAATGAAAGCAGATTCGCGTTGTGCTTAAAAGGGAGGTCCCTTGCATTATAATGGCCTTTGGAGCGATGGGGAGGCGCCTAATAGCTGAAAGAACCTGTTAGCTACCTCAAATAAGAGCCAATCAGATTGAAGCCACCGCACGTAGGGTCAATCTAGCGCTGGACAACCGCGAATATTTCATCCCGTTGCGTTCTAGGATCTGATTTGTTAGCTTTTCATATCACAATCTTACATTTACCCGGCCAAAATGACGATAGCCCATATAAAACAATTGTTATTCGTTAATAATGTGTAGTTATAATAATATAGGCTATATTTTAAAATTCACTTCGTCAATGCTTGAATCCATGGGGACAGTGGATAATTTTTATTAAGAATAATCTTCCTGCAATTAATACGTTTTTGATACTTGTCCGTGATCTACGATAATAGACTAATCGTCTGAAGCTTTTATGGGATAATTTTACAGCAGCCTCACAATGTGGCAAATTCATCTATATAATAGGTCTATAATTTCAATCATAATCATTTTGGGACTACTGCCCAACCAGAGGAAAAACACTTCCTCAACTTTTTGTGAAGTTTGACATTATGCCAACAATCATTTTCAAGACAATTAGCCAATCGTGTAATTTAAGTTAAATCTACACGCTGTCATCACAGTTATTAGAGGACAATCAGAGTAAATTTGTTCTCATTTGAAACGGTTCATACCGTGCTGTCATTTGTCTATTGTAAATTACAGCTCAGCAAATAAGATGGTTCTCAGACCGTAGTTTGTGCAAACCGAGTTTTTGTCTCAGAGGCCTAATATGGCTCTCTCTCTCTACCCATCCACAAACTAAATATCCCCCGATGCCTCGTGGCAGGTGCTTTGTGGAGACAAATCGGTGAAATAAATAAATAAACCGTTGGCAGATGGATTTACGCTCTCACTGATCTTTTGCTTCAGCGCCATCGACATTTCATCAACACGGATGCAATTAAAGTTACTTATTCCCCTCAAACAAAATCAGACGTAAATGATTTAGTTCATTTAGGATCAGTCCATATGAACAGGACAACCATTGATCTTTGTAGTCTTCTCTACGTTCCCCTGTTTCAACCTGCTCCGCTCTGTGCTGAGCTTCTAACAGATGTCACTACTAGTGAATACACCACTAGCCCCAGGACTGAATGGATCCTTTACCGCGGCACAATGGACGCGTCCGAGCGAGAAGTGTCTCGTCTCGGCCTCTCTGCTCGGCCTCTCTGCCCGCCTGACACCCCTACAGCCCATTTCCTGCTGTTATAATCTGCCGGCTGTTGACAGTTTGTCGCAAGTGGGATAAGGATAAGGAACGGGCAATTGAAGAACGGTACTGGTGATTTGTTGAACTGGACAGAAAGGATCTGGATCTATTGAACATTAGTTGGTGTCACACACATGCCATGGAGAGGCGTTGTCGTGGACTGGGCCAGCGGTGTGCCGTCTGAAAGCTGCTATACGCGTCTTACATATGTAAATATACTGGGTCTTTGTTTTAGAATACATAGCAACGCAGTCCTTGTATTCCCGGTATTATTTTAATCCAGGGTACTGTGTGAGGGTCAACTGAAAGCAAGCCTATTCGTTTAGAAGTCCTCTTCCAGGAGAAACAAAAATATAACGACTGAAACATATCAATGTATATTTATTTGGGGGAATGTTGCCGACATAAATACAATCATAATTTAATACACGTATTTATTTTTTAAGGGTTCTTTAAATCTATGTAAACGTTACAGAAATATGCAGACTATAGCACTATTATTTATAATAACCTACTATTTTGTTGCATCACTATCGAGAGTATTATTAAATATAACGAATACACTATTTTATTATTGTTCTATGTAACAACGACAGTTTATTAACCTGCTAAGGAGGCCTATTATTAGTATTTTATTATTATTGTTGTTATTCTCATTATTGTCATCAATAAAATGCAGAATATTTTATTACTCTTTCGGTACAAGATGATATATATATTTCAGTATCTATCAACACATTGCTTTCTAGGCATTCGTCATTGTTGCAGTTGAAGATGATGTATGATTAAAATGAATGGCGTATTCTTATTTTAGATAGCTCTCTCCATCAACGGTTTGGTCTCCTAAGGTGTTATTACCGTAATAAATAGTGGAACCTGTTAGAAATAGGTCTACGTCTCACTCATGCTCCCTGACTGGACCACATCAATCTCCCAGCAGTAAAAACAGTCTCACACACCATCTTTCCGGGTTAATGCAGCGCGTCTGAGTGTGGAGCGGGTGTTTACACGCCAGGAGACACTTCTAATGGAAGCACACCAAAAACAAATGCAATTTTGTAGAGCAATTTCAAAGATCAAGAATTCCGTGTCCTTTTTCTTCCCGGTTTTTTGGTAATCAACCTGCGTTAAATCCATTGGCCAAAAGATGTGGCGTTGAACATGCATGCAGTGTACAACCTTGGTATGAAAATATGTTTCGTTACTGCGAGCAGACCAGGTAATACAACTGTATAGTCTCTGTACTATTATATAGCCTATTTCTGCCAGGTTATTTTTGTTGACTCTCGAGCCTGTAGGTGAACAGCGACTTGTACGAGCGGTGTCTCAATTACAGATATCTAAAGAGAAATTCGACCTCACATCCACAGAAATGGCAGTTCAACAAATTACATTCTGCAGTTTGTAGTATTTGATAATCAACTATGTGTGGTGCGTGTGTGTGAACATGTGCGTGTGCGTGTGTGTGTGTGTGTGTGTGTGTGGGGGGGGGGGGGGAGGGAGGGGGGTGCGCCGGTGACTCTCTTCTCCTGAGTCTTTGCGACCACCCGTCCTGGTCGCTCGGCTCTGTGCATCTCTTGGCCCAATTAAGCCCACAGCCGCCCGGCCTGGACTCCATTATGGCCTAATCACGCTCACAGAAAGATAATCATGGCTCCAAATAAAATAATCAGTATTGAAGGATGATTTCCTTAATGAGCTAGTGAACCTGTGTGTCACGTAGCTAGGCCAGGATGATGATCAAAGAAAAAGTATGATGAAAACCAACTAACCAAATATGGGCGACAGGAGCTGACGTACAAAAGCAGATTAATAATCTTTTTTCTTTTTTCTTTTACCTTGAACAAGCTTATCTATGGACTGATACAAATTGTCTGTACTGTCACATTTCACATTACAGAACCACTGCCGCTTTCCTTCACGTGCGTACGCACGAGCAAGTTAGGCTGCCGTGATATTTATCCAAAGTAAAAACACAATTAAATTGAAAGAAAAGTATAGGTCCATAGTTTATTTCATCCGTGATTTTTAACATGAGAAGCATTGAGGTTCGAATCCCTTTGTGTCCAATAGTTCACGAACGACACACGCAGAACTTGACGCACACACTCGCGGAGTTGTAGGTAAAAGGAAGGACATGGGTCACTGGTGGCTCTGATTTGTTTTAAATTTGAAACATGTGCTGGTGATTATCAAACTGCAGCAAAGCCACGTGATGTAATTTAATGCCTCAACAGATTAAAGAACGACTATGAGGTGTCTTTGACCTTGGACATCCTGCCCCCAGCAAACGGACGTGCGCAATGATGGGTCTGACCACACACACACACACACACACACACACACACACACACACACACACACACACACACACACACACACACACACACACACACACACACACACACACACACACACACACACACACACACTCATAGACACACCCATAAACATGCATGCAAACGATAAGTGCATAAGAAGCTTTAAGTACGAACACACCTATTGTATTATGTAAGTTTAGGCTATGCCTGCGAATGCAGCTCCCCTCACTCGCCACTGATCCCCACCCATGCATTCTCTCTCTCTCTCTCTCTCTCTCTCTCTCTCTCTGTCTCTCTCTCTCTCTCACACACACACACACACACACACACACACACACACACACACACACACACACGTTAAAGCTCTCTCTCTTTTTCTCCCTCGCTCTCTCCACCACTTTTGTGCTGCTCTGAAAAACGCAGTACCATCCCAAGATTAATTGATCATCAATTTAGCCTAATTTGGACCAAGTCAACTGGTAAATGGGACACTTTCCCGTGATTGTTAGTGAAAAGTGTGGAAGTACATTGATAAATTCAGATTATTTATCAATTACTTCCAAATGAACTAAACTATTGAATACATTCTTATCGTTATAATAGAGTTTGAAAATATGGCTATTGATAATGATGCCGGCTAATAGTATTTTTTTCCGGCCGCAGTTGCTGCCTTGTTGGAATGACAACAGAAAACTCATTTTTCACAGAATCAGTTACGTGAGCTCGAGGCCGCTCTTTCATTAATCAGTCGCATTACGGAGCTGATACGCCGTAATACGCGTCGCTTTGCTCCGAAAAACGAAAACACTTTGTCATGTTTTATGTCAATTACCCATAATTTATATGTGTTTCCATCAACGCGTCTTATAATAGTTAACATATGCTGAGTGAAGCTCCTCGCGCCGCCTTGTCTGTACCAGCGTTCTGTAGTCCACCTCGAAGATCCGCAGATGATGAAATAGTTCCCGTCCCTAATTTCAGGAGCGTTTATGGGAAGGGTGGAGCGCGGACGTTTTAATGGACCTGCCACTGTGTTGATTCAAAGTTAATGGAAAACAAGATAGATATATAAAAAAATGGACGGAATTCTTTAGCCTATCGGATGGGCTACACTAGGGCTTTAGACCAGACCAGACAAAACACTAAAATTATCGTCCATTTCAAGACCGACATCTTTGAAAATATTAGAGATCTGATTGTGTGACATAGGCCTACAACATTGTACGTTATCGAAGTTGTAAGTTGTGCTCTAATTCTATAGGCGTCGTATTTTCTGTTTGATATAACACATGAAATACGGAACATTTGAATATATTAACAACAATTATAAAACGATACCTTCTCTCTAATTGGAAAATCATAGGTATCCGGGGGGGGGGGGGCTTACTGGCAGAGCTCCTAAAATTACAGACTTATGAACAACTGAGTTCAAGTTAAATGCACAGAGGGGAGAATACTGGATGTTATAGGACCCGGCTGGCTGCTTCCCTGCGTCCGCTGGTCTGCGTTACCCGCTATCAATTACACAATTACAAATGCGTCCACCAAAAGTAATCAATCAATTAGCCCCCTGTACGGCAGACCATTACCGGCTATTAGAATGACGAACAACAGCAACACAGTCAGCTCTGACACAGACAGAGACAGAAAAGAATCAAAGCGAATTAGTTCACGACACTATCTGCTATGGGTACAAGAATAATATAGTATGTAGCCTACATTAAAGAAATATTCCAGTGAAGCCGGGAGGAATATTTTGAATATCATATATTTAAATATAATTAGGCTTTGAATCTCCTGCGTGAAATCAAGTCTATTATAGGAATTAACAATAACTTAATATTTAAATAATGCCAAGTGTGATGTAGGTTCCATTTATAGGTTTGGCTATCGTTGTTCTGACCATTATTCATAAACAAACACCGTTATTTAGGCATCTAGCTCAGTAGCATACATTTTGATTAATAATAGGCCCACGCTAATGCCATTTTAGATATGGTTAGCAAACTCTGACTGTGTTGTATAAGTAAATAGGCCAAGGCCTAAATAAATACAATAAGCCATAATTAAATGAATTTCTACACCGCTAGGTCAGGGAAGGCGAAATGTGAATTAACCCTTTCATGCATAGAGGTCACTACAGTGTACAGCTGTTTAAAAGTGTGTTTTCTCTTTAAATGCCTGCAATTTTGGGCCCTGCTGCATTTAGTCCACTCTAGTGAAGCCTTTTGCATCATCCCATGCAAAAAAATCCAATTGGCAGGCCATTGCAATGGGAAAAAGTAGTCGGTAAAACCAAGATGGCCGACAGACAGGGAGAAGGACCAACCACCTCAGCTATTTAGGTTTCTACCGTCTATAAAAACATGCCATTGCAGGTAAAAAAAATATAATTGCATCAAGTAACATCTAAGGTGACATATTATGTAAAGATTTTCCAAGTTTGCATTTTATATTTGGAGGAAATACAGATTAATCGTCTGTCCACTCAATTGTACATCATGCATCATAGGTTATGTTTCAAATGATATTAGATAAACCTTTATTTGTCCTCCAGGGGGTGGTAATAACAGTTCACAACTTCAATGCAATGTCAATTACTACCAATGTTGTTCTTGAAAATAATTAATATATTGTAATACTTTGGCTGTAAATCAACTGCTTTATGTTTGTAAAATATCATTTGAGTGTTTTTATACATGCATATTTTTTGTAGGGCTCAAAAAGACAGGCATACAGGGTAATAGAGGAGTGACTCCAGTGAGGAAGAGTGTGCTTCTGGTAGCAGTGATGAAGAATGGCTGCCAGTACAGACAGGTGCAAGAAGTAGAATCAGAGTATATCCAGAGGCAGACCCAGTACCACTCCACAACCGGCAAAGCTGAGGGCAGTGTCTGTGGCCCTCCCTGGGGTCCGGTGTGCCCCCGGGGGCCGCTGGCCCCAGCTCGGGCAGGCGGGGGGTGCCGGCGGATGCGGGGATGCTGCGTGCACACAAGGAACCAAGTACACATGCATGCAGTGTTTTGTAGCTTTGTGCCCCGGATGCTTTGGCAACTATCATAGAAAATAGTCTCCTGATTCTAATGAAGGATCGTAACCAAGCTCTGTGTAGGTGTGCTGGAGCAGGGAAACATCTAAAACCTTCAGGACAGCGGCCCTCGAGGACCAGGATTGGAGACCCGTGGTGTAACAAAAGTAACAGTCACTGAACTGAGCGTAGATCCTCATAGTATCTAGCTTCTCATATTCCTCTGCGTGCATGTGAGCTTGGTTCTTCGTGTGCGCGCAGTATCTTGGCATCTGCTGGTGTTTTTTGCTTCCTTGGGCTGGGGCCAGTGGTTTCCGGGGGCGTGCCGGATCTCGGGGAGGGCCATGGACACTGCTCTCCGTATCTAAAACCGTCAGGACAGTGGCCCTTGAGGACCAGGATTGGAGACCCACTGTCCTCGGTTCAGAGAGATGTCTTAATTTTGTAACCTTGTTTTACATCAATCAATCAACAGAGCTCAAATAGAGAGGCCTACAGGGTAGTGGAGGAACCACTATTCCAACATAATACCATATTATAACTGTATAACTAAATTACAACAATACCTACATAACTTCCATGTTATTAAACATTGATGTTGTTTATTTCAAAATGCATGAAGTACACTTGAGTGTACAGATAATTATTTCTTTATAGAATAAAGATGGACAAAAAAATAAATTTGAACCTTGTTTTACATCCCTAAAGATGTATAAAAATACTTAGTAAAAAAATCCTGACTGATTTTATCATAATTCATGCATGAAAGGGTTAATTCTACCTGCGTGGCTGAGCAGAGTTGCATTGGCCTAACAAGGTTCCTCATTTAATTTAACTAAACATCCTTCTGACTTACAATTACCTCATATTACGTCCTTGCTGTAAGACCGCAAATAGGCCAAATATGTGAGCCCATCATGCTGATAGCTGTTTGCTGAAACCTGCATTTCCCTGAAACTACCTGAGGCCTGTACTACAAATGAAGATTTGGCGTTAACGAGGTAATTTAATGTTTAAACCAGTACAGAAACAGCAGGGTTAAATCAAAAAATTTAACGCCAAATCTTGATTCGTAGGCCCCGTCCGGTCCGATTTCTCCCAGACTGTTGATTATTGGTCTTTTCCTGCTTATTCAAACCAATAAGTAACAGTCACTATAGGCAAAGGTTGATGGGAGGCTTGAGACCGAGGGCCCACCGGTGGACACGCTGCTGTTGGCGAGACCGCTAATTGATATTGAGCGAACGGCTAGTGAGGCGCGCGCAGGGCCACTGCTGGTTAATCTGCGCTTTAATCAACGCGTGTAATGAGAGCGGGGGCACGCGTCCCGAGTGGAGAGAAAAGAAGTACAAGTCACGTCAGTAACGTCTGTCCGATAATGCTGTGGCTAATTGTCGCGATTAGTGAATAGTGTTTGACTTGATTTTGTAATTTCAAAAAGAAACTCAGACAAGACATCAGGCTAAAGACAAGAGTTCATACGTGTAGACCAAACAAACGGAACATTCTGTTCAAACTGGCTGGGTCGGATGAGAAACAGGAATCAGGCAGCAGTGAAATCCTCAATGTGGTTGTTGGACTGTGTAAGGTTTAG
Source organism: Neosalanx taihuensis (assembly GCA_030340665.1). Lineage (NCBI taxonomy): Eukaryota > Metazoa > Chordata > Actinopteri > Osmeriformes > Salangidae > Neosalanx > Neosalanx taihuensis. The sequence continues at coordinate 2,933,136 of CM059309.1, read as the reverse complement.
GATTGTCCTCAAAATCTGCCACCAGTAATCCTGAAAAAACATGAAATGCTTTACAGTCCTTTGCCTATAATCATAATCAAATGACTTTCCTCAACAATTTTTTTTCTCTCCGAAAATCTAAATGAAAGATTTTAGTGCATTTTATAAATTGTAATATCAGTTGCTATGAAGTTAAATCCTTACAATGGTCTTTACGACAAAAAAAACCCCTTACACTTAGGAAATCGATTTGTCTGAAAACTGATCAGAATTCTAATGAGCAAATTATTAAATAAAAAGCCTCTTTTGTAATAGAACAATTTACCCCAGGATGGGAGAAGAAAAGAAATAGAAAAAGTGAGAGGAATAAATAAAGTGAAAGAGAGAGGAAGAGACGAAGAGAAAGAAAGAAAGAGGGGGAAGAAAGAAAGTCTATTGATGCTCAGCCACTACTGGAATATCAAACTGAACGTTAGGGAGGTTGTGTCAGAGAACACTGCAGGGTAATTAACACATACACTCCTCCACACAAATATTATACAACACGTATGTGTATTTAGTGTGTGTGTGTTTGTGTGTGTGTGTGTGAGAGAGAGGGAGGGAGAGAGAGACAGACAGACAGAGAGAGAGTGTGTGTGTGTATGGTGTTTGGCATCTTGCTCTCTAACCTTTCAAATGCTGTCTGCCTCTGGTCTAGATTAGCCTCATCTAACCAGGGCCAGCCGCTGTCAGCAGCAGAAATACACAACTGAGGTGTGTATGAGAGAGTGAAACAGAGAGAAAGAGAGAGAGAGAGAGGTGAGTGTGTGTGTGTGTGTGTGTGAGAGAGAGAGAGAGAGAGAGAGAGAGAGAGAGACAGAGCAAGGGGAAGAAAGAGGGACAGAAAGAGGGAGGGCAATGGTGTGAGAAAGAGACTGAATTTGAAGAAATAGAGAAAGAGATAGGGAGAGGTCAACTGATTACCTACACAAATAGGCTGAAACAGACAGCTGATGTATAGACAGCTGGAAGATGGGAGTCTGAGGGGTGGCTGGCTGGCAGGCTGGGGGACAGGGGGTATAGGGGGTTGGATACTGGATGGTTGGGAGGCTGGGGGCTGGGAGGCCAAGAGGCTGGGGGTTGGAGGGGGGAAGCTGGGGGAGGCTGGGGAAGAGGCTGGGTGGAATGAGTTTCCTGACAGGAATAGGTCACACTCAGTCTTCCACTGGCCCACTTCCTGTTACTGGTGTTGCCACTTTGTCCGGCCATCAATCACTAACTCTCACTTTCTCATTGTCCTACACTAGCTTGTAACGCACACACACACGTTTGTTGTATCAAATACTTGTTGGTGGCAGCTTCAGTAGACATGCTTATTCATATACCATCATCCTTTCTGCCTCCGTGTTCAAGGTATTTCATTGCTGTTATGTTTACAGATAATTTCAATCAAACAAGAAGACCGGGGATAGGAAAAAGACAGTTTGATGTAACTGCTTGACAAATAGCTTAAATGCACAAACTCATAAATGTGCGTGGTTTTCCGAGTCATATAGGTATGACATGAAAAACTATATTGATAATAATTGTAGCATATGCAAAAATAATAGCACTTAAGCCTAGTATAATATTATCTTAATATTTTATCGCTGTCTAGTCACTATTTCTTGACAAGATTGGTCTAGTCTGTCGGAAGGTGCTGAAATATAAAACGGCTTTGTCTAGAACCATCCATATCGTTTGTTCATTTAACCGAAGCGAACTTAAAGGGAAACATTTTTTTTCCGTCCTAAACTGTGAAATACTGTAAGAATATCCCCTCGAATGGAGACATCAACCCGTGCCTTATTTATGAGTTTCTGACAAATAGGCGCGGTCACGCTGCAGCTGCCACCTGCACGGAGCTTCCTGTTTACATACGGTAGACCAGCTCCCAAGCCAACCGGTACTGGAGCAAGACGTTCAAGTATCTTGTGTAAGTGTGTGTGTGTGTGTGTGTGTATACAAAGACAAAGGAAAATAAACGTGTCCTTCACTTCGTGCTCTGGAACCCTCATCAATGTGAATAGAATGGTTTACAAAGTTACACGTAGCCTAGATCATAATTATAATAAATAAATAATAAAAGTATGGGTTTTGAGATGACTCACGTACTACATCTTTCGGTTTTATTGTATTTATGACACACTGGCCGGGAGTCATTTCCTTCATGTTAAAATGCTTTTAAAATAAGATTGAAAAAATGTTCGAATTTCATTTTAATTTTCATCATTCCACATTACAAAGCTTTGAATTGTTCAAATGTGATAACAAGTACTCAATTTCTTTAATTATGTAAGTGGAATTAGGATATGGTTTTTGTAGGCTAAGGAGGTTCTTCCAATGAAATGTAATTTGCGTTAGAATTTGTTGTATCTGTCACAAATATTTCCAATTAGCTACGTAATTATTTGATGGTTTCTGCAATTAAGGTCTGAACCGGTAAAAATCGGAGCTGTGGCTGTCCCTAATTGGTCTAGATTCGATATTTTGAATATTTGCATAATAAGGAAATTGGTAGGAAATTGTGTTCACTCATTTGTGAAAAATCTATGAATTCTATAAATTTGAAAGCCCTCCTCGCCCTGTCACTGACTCTCCCTCAGCTGCAGGAGCAGGCGGCAGAGAGCACGCAGGCGCGGGACCTGATGCAAGGTGCAAGCTGAGGCACAATTTAGGCCATACCGAATAGAGAGAAAGAGAGCGAGAGAGAGCAAAGGGGAGAGAAGGAGAGAGAGCTAGAGATAGAGAGAAAGAGAAAGAGGGAAGAGAGCGAAAGAGAGAGAGGGAGCTACGTCGTCTGAATAGAAGAGGACTGATGAAATAAGCATGATACCTCAGAATGGGCCAGACCATATCTCTCTGGGTGGAGTCTGCATGTCCTCCCCGTGTTACCGTGGGTTCTCTCCGGGCACTCCGGCTTCCTCCCACCGTCCAAAGACATGCATGTGGTAGGTTAATTGGACATTTCGGAAAAATTGTCCCTAGTGTATGACATGTGAGTGAATGGTTGTCTCTATGTTGTCTGTCAATGTCTGTGATAGACCTGCGACTAGCTGGCCCCAGTCCAGAGTGTACCCTGCCTACGGCCAGAAGTAACTGGAATAGGCTCCAGTCACCCGTGACCCTACCGGGAATAAGCAGTAGAAAATGAATGAATGAATACATCAGTACGATTATCTTAAAGTTGATCAACATCCCATTGTTGCCTTTTCTAAACATCATGATGGATTCGTTTTTAAGTGTGTTTGTCTGTATTTATCTGAGGTCATTCAAAAGTTAGGCCTGCGGGGTCTCATTATGGGATGTCTATGGCACTGAATGATATTGAGAAAGGTAAGTGTTCTATGTCATTGGTAATGGAGGATGTGTTATATAAATGTATCCAATCAGTGATGATTATGAGGATGAACATTTGTAATGGTATTACCCAGGATCCCTGGACCCAAACACACACACAAACACACACGTCTGTGTGATTTTGCTACGAGACACAAAGAACAGATGAATATATCTGTTAAGTGACCTTGGTCTATTACACACCATCCTATCAATGTCAAAGGACCAAAGCCTCGGTAATATAGCTGTCCCATGTCACACCAGACTGTTTGAGTGTATGTGCATGTGTGTGTTTGGTATGAGCACGCCCTCAATACTTCATAGAAATCTGTCTGTCTGTCTGTTTGTTCCCCCCCCCCCCCCCCCCACACACACACAGACACACACACACACACACACACTACAAAGGCGTTTAAGAATAGTGGAGGAGGCAGGCTGAAAACAAACACTATCACTGGGATTGATGGTAGAGATCACCTCTAAATATTTCCATACAGCCCATAAAACGAGAAGCCTAATAATTTCACCATTTCATGGGAAATTAGATCATAATGACCACAGTCCTCCCCTCTACATCCAATCAAGACACACACACATACATACCAGCTAATATGTGTGGGAGTTAGGTGGCTCAGCGGTTAAGGCATTGGGCTCATGATCGGAAGATTGTGAGTTTGATTCCCGGTTGTGGCTACATGACATTGTGTTGTTGGGCAAGGCACTTCACCCTACGTGCCTCAGGTCCCTGTACTTGCTGTAAGTTAGTCTGGATCAAAAATGTCTACTAAATGCTGGCTGGTGTCATATCTGTGTCATATCCAGACTGAACAAAGGCTAAGGAACATGACTAATAGAGAGAGATACATACAGAACACCGCACACCATCTACCAGGAGATATACATGTAGACACACACCATCTAGCGAGACATACACACACCTTAGAGAAAGGGATGGAAAGAAAAAGGGACAGTTACACGAGAGAGAAAGAGAGGAGGAGAGAGCTAGAGAGATAACCAAGAGAGAGAGAGCGAGAGAGAGACAGAGAGAAGAACAGGTCTAAGATTAGTGGAAGGTGTCTAAGCCTCAGGATGCCGGCTCATATAACCCTGTGTTTTCTCAGGGAAGAAGACAAGAGGCCCAAATGTGCTCTCTATGGATTCACACCTACAACACACACACACGCAGAGAGACACACTCACACGGGCAGCACAGTTGAAAACGGCATATTCCACGGTGCGAGTTTAATGGGAATAAAATACCTCAGTGGATGAGTGCAGATGTGTTTGATACAAATAGTCATTTTCCTATTTGCTGCCTCATTGGTCGTGATGAATGATGGGAGTCAGGAAGCAGGCTGATGAATGGCTGCTCCTTGGCTCTGCTGCATGGCCTATTGATTCTTCTTCTTTATTACCGCCACCACCCAGCTGGCAGCTCTGCCCTCGCACGCGCGCGGGCCAACACACTCGCAGCACGCGCGCGCACGCGTTCCCGCACAATTGTGGGAAAAAAAACATGCATGTGTGCATACATGCGAATGTCCCACAGTGCGCGCACGTAAAAGTGTGTAACATCTACCAAAAGTATTTGATAACATACACACCTACACAACTATCTAATAGGCATCCAGGGGTGCCAGATGTTATATAATATTACCCTGTTTCTCTGTCTTAACAATTACGTTTTAATTGTTCATATGGTATGGCTCAAAATCGGCCACTCAGCTAAGCAAGCTTGTGCTTGTAAGTGTTGGAAATGTGAATCTGTCTGTCTAATATTACCACGACATAATGGCTGTGATTCAGTTTTGTGGCCACAACACATAACAAGAACACACACCAACACACCAACCAACTTACCCCCCCCCCCCCCACACACACACACACGTGCGTAATGCATAGTGCTGATGCCGCAGCCCCCCAACCCCCACGCTCTCTGCTTTAAAAGTCCATTTGGACCTGTGCCTACAATCTCCTCATCGCCCTGATAACGAAGCCAGGTCTAATTAGTATGCATTATCAATTAACAAACTTAATAGGCGGCAGATTGATTAGATCCTTAGTTGTAGAGGCAGAACTGAGGCAAACCACGGGACAGAAAAATTATCACACGCACGCAGGCATTCTGGCTCACGTGCACACTAGCGTTAATTATTGCATGCATATGGAGGGAGGCGGGGTGAGAGAGGGGGTTTGGAGTTTCCAGGTTTGAAAGGTCCCTGCAGTTTATAATGAGGCAGGAGTCCATGCCTGGTTTACCTCTGATAGGCCTGACCCTGAGGAACGACAGCTTGACTCTCTCCCTTCGCGCCCCCCTCCACACACACACACACACATAATAAAATGACATAGTGGCATAAACCACCCCTAACACGCACACAAACACACAAAGACACATGCAAACCATGTGTGAGCTACTGTCAATGCCCAATACGAACAACTGTGATGTGCAGAGGTACACACTATCTTACAGGATAGTATTCAAGAATGAAAGCTGTCAGTGGTTGTGTCGATGGCTTCGGGAGCTGTCTGAGGTGCTGAAATGCTTTCTCTGGTGTTGGCAAACATTGAGGAGGGAGACGGCGTAACCTCAACCCTTTCATCCAAACATCCATGTTCTTGATCTTGAAGTAGAAGTATCTCTTTGTTTTAATCTCTCCCCCCCCTCTCTCTCTCTCCCTCACTCTCTCTCTCTCTCTCTCCACAGTGTAAAACTTTGTTGCAAACAACAATAAAAAGGCCTCAACAATAATCAACAGAGTGCGAGTACCCCCCCTTCACACATACATACACCCACACACACACACATATAATTACGCTTCTGGTCTCTCTACAGTGTAAGGCTTTGGGCTGCAGGACAGGTGACCTACCAGAACAGGAAAGACCAGTTAATGAATATTAAAATGCAAACGCGTGCATATTTTACTGCATTAAACTTTATGAAGCATTTAAAGTACCATAAAGTACCATCCCCTAGTAGTAAATCCTAATGGTCTTATTCCATATCCATAATATTCAGACTTACCACCTCCACGCAATGACATTAAGAAACGTTACTGTCTCAACCAACTTTAAGTTGAAATAAAACTACAGCTATCACTGTCACACACACACACACACAGATATGCACACACATGCTCCAACACACACACACTATCCTCTCCACACAGACACGCACACACGTTTGATGAGCTGAGGACCTCAGATGTGTGTTTGCCGACACCTCTCACTGATGTATAAGTCGTTGTCCAAACCTTAACGTTGATTTATTATCCTTCCATAAATTAGAAAAATATGCTTTAGGATTCCGGCAGGAGGCCCAGCCTGGCACCGTCAGGGGATTGGCTGACGTGTCAGGGAGGAGGAGAGCACACGCTCGCTTGGCGCTGGGTTTCAGGGCCGTCAGCAGGTGTTTAATGAGGGCTGATGGCAGGAGGTAAACGCGTTAGGACAGACAGCCACCGCCAGCCACAAACATCCCTTCTTTAGGCGGACGTCAGACTGAGATGGAGAGGAAGAGAGAACCGGAGCAAACGCAGAAAGAGAAAAACAGATAAATGTGGATGTCGAGAAAAACAGAGACAAACACTGTTTGTACTATGTACATTTAGCAGACACTCTTATCCAGAGCGACTTAAAGCAAGTACAAGGACATTCCCCCTGAGGAAAGTAGTGTGAAGTGCCCTGCCCAAGGACACAACGTCATGTCGGAATGGCCATGGTTTGAACCAGGTACCTTCTGGTTACAAGTCCGACTCCCTAAACTCTCAGCCCCATGACTCCCTGTATACATATGTGTGTGTGTGTGTATCTATGTATATAGGTACAAATACATACAGTTGTGGTCAAAAGTTTACATACACTAGTGAAGATCATGTATGCCATGGCAATATAGGGTTTTCAATAAACTCTACAACTCTTATTTTTCTGTGATGGAATGATAAGGAGCACATATTTCTTTGTCACAAAAAACATTCATGAAATTTTTTTCTTTTATGAATTTATTATGGGTCTTTTGAAAATGTGACAAAATCTGCTGGGTCAAAAATATACATACAGCAATGTTAATATTTGGTTAAATGTCCCTTGGCCATTTTCACCTCAATTAGGCGCTTTCGGTAGACATCCACAAGCTTCTGGCAAGCTTCTGGTTGAATCTTTGACCACTCCTCCTGACAGAATCGGTGCAGTTCAACTAAATTTGTTGGTTTTCTGAGTCGGACTTGTCTCTTCAGCACAGTCCACATATTCTCTATGGGGTTTAAGTCAGGACTTTGGGAAGGCCACTCTAAGACCTTAATTCTAGCTTGATTTAGCCATTCCTTCACCACTTTTGATGTATGTTTGGGGTCATTGTCCTGTTGGAACACCCAACTACGTCCAAGACCCAACTTTCTGGCTGATGATTTTAGGTTTTCCTGCAGAATTTGGAGGTAGTCTTCCTTCTTCATTATTCCATTTACTTTCTGTAAAGCACCAGTTCCACTGCCAGCAAAACAGGCCCACAGCATAATACTACCACCACCATGTTTGACGGTAGGTATGGTGTTCTTGGGGTGAAAGGCCTCACCTTTTCTCCTCCAAACATATTTCTGGTCATTGTGGCCAAAAAGCTCAATTTTAGTTTCGTCTGACCACAGAACTTTCCTCCAGAAGGCCTTGTCTTTGTCCATGTGATCAGCAGCAAACTTCAGTCGAGCCGTAAGGTGCCGCTTCTGGAGTAATGGCTTCCTTCTTGCACGGCAGCCTCTCAGCCCATGGCGATGTAGAACACGCTTGACTGTGGACACTGACACATGTGTTCCAGCAGCCTCCAACTCATTGCAGACTTGCTTTTTGGTGGTTCTTGGTTGACTCTTGACCAACCTGACCAATTTTCTCTCAGCAGCAAGTGATAGCTTGCGTTTTCTTCCTGATCGTGGCAATGATACAACTGTGCCATGCACTTTATACTTACAAACAATTGTTTGCACAGTTGATCTTGGGACCTGCAACTGCTTTGAAATGGCTCCAAGGGACTTTCCTGACTTGTTCAAGTCAATGATGCGCTTTTTCAGATCCGTGCTGAGCTCCTTAGACTTTCCCATTGTAGTATTTCTGGCTGAGTCTAGTGAATGTGTCAAACAAACCCTATTTACATGGACTGAAAGAAGTCACCAGCTGGAGTCAATCATAATCACTCGTAAGAAGTTAGGAGGCCATGCCAAAAAGCAAATTGGATTGAAACAACTTTTTCTACATCACCAAATTGGTAATTCAAGGTGCTGTATGTATATTTTTGACCCAGAAGATTTTGACACATTTTCAAAAGACCCATAATAAATTCGTAAACGGACCATTTTTCATGAATGTTTTCTGTGACAAAGAAATATGTGCTCCTTATCATTCCATCACAGAAAAATAAGAGTTGTAGAGTTTATTGAAAACCCTATATTGCCATGGCATACATGATCTTCACTAGTGTATGTAAACTTTTGACCACAACTGTACATATTGTTGGGAAAAATAGCCTTTTATATACTATCCTCTGAGTTGTCAAAATATCCAAGAATGTGTAAGCCGGTGTTGCATACTTTGAGTCTAATATGGTTTTAATGAAAATAGCTCTGGGTCGAAAATCGGGCTCTGGGTCGAAAATAGTGTGCCTATCCGCAACAGAGTTGAGGTTGGTTCATAAAGTCTCCCTGACTCAGCATATTTATTACACACCATTTAATATTAGGGAGTGGTCTTTGCAGATAACTTCCGTGTGATAAGCAGAGAACTCGATACTTCTCTGTCCTTCACACAGCTGTAGCCGCAGCCCGCCCCCTCATCATCTTTCACAAGACAGAGAAAGAACAACTCAACACAGTTCTGCTTTGCAAAGTTCATATTCCTGTATATCGTAATACAATATGTATCATAAGTCATTAGAATATATGTTAGCTTTTAGCATGCTTTTCCCCACAATATACACATATTTTATAGAGAGAGAGAAAGTGTCTCATTTACCAGCTGACTTGGTCCAAATTAGGCTAAATTGATTACTAATGAATCTTGGGATGGTACTGCGTTTTTCAGAGTAGCACAAAAAAGGTGAAGAGAGAGGGAGAAGGAGACAGAGGGAGATTGATGGAGAGTGTGTGCGTGTGAGAGAGAGAGAGTGAGAGGGAGAGAGAGAGACCGAGCAGTCTTCTCAACATAGCATACTGCTTGCCTTAGCCTAGGTATCAAACTAGGGGTCACACACCTAGCCTGACCTGTAACCTTTCCATTAGACCACGAAAACACCTAGCAGAACCAGTGTATAGCTTCATCATTACAGCTCGAGTTTATACACTGTATGCTTTGTCGTTTGTTCCTCTCTCGCTGATAGCTTTAAAAGACTTGGCAGATCCTGTCATTGAGCCCCATGTTGCCTAACCCTACAAAAAGCCGTTTACGTGCTTGCTATGTTCACGCCAAATAATTTACCATGTCTTATCATCTTGACGAAACAACGTAATAGAATCTATGAATAGGCCTTCATGTCTTTTGGATCTAATTTTTGGGACAGCACACCACAACTCCTGGTCTACGATTTGAAAAGGTTCCGAATGTTTTTTTTTTTTACAGGACAAAGCGAATGCATCCGAATCCTTCACCAAAAATACATCGGTTTGCGAGGGCCTGGTGCGTGCACATTAATTCCGCAGCACAATGAGATGTCATTGCTCACATGGTTGAGTGGCTATGCTGTTGGTGGCGGGCTGTTTAATGATGACCGCAGGCTGCAGGAGTAAACCGTAATCAGAAGAGTAAACTCACCTATATTTCAATTTAGAGAGGTTGTTCCACCCAGAGAGCCTGCTCTGATGCGATAAATAATGGGACTATTTAGCCTGGCCCAGCAGCCTCTCTCTCTCTCTGACACATCACCAAACACACACACCTAGACACCCAGACACACGCTAAAAGCCAAGCTCATAACGGCTCGCATTTAAACCCTTCCATAAATCAACTGTACGGGAGCCGATCATTAGCGCCATCATTTTGCCTCTAAAACCTGAACGGTGATGACTATTTCCTTCTCGGTTAACGGGAAGATGGAGAGATGCGCAGATGGAAAATAGCTTGAGGCATGAGATGCCTATACCGCGCGATTTCACATTGAACGGTGAGTTGGGATACTTGAATATTATTTGTGGTCAATGGCTGTTTTGCCCTGCAAAGGCATGTTGTCAAAGCCTTGTTCAAACCTGAATGAAGTGTTGAGGTGCAGTTTAAGACATTAATGTCTGTATCTGCGTAAATAGTCTTGGCGTGATGGGTTCACTGATAAAGAACATTGTAAAATCATGAACACTTCAAAGTCGTCTTTAAATCTCAGCTAGTTTGCCATGTGTTTACAACATTGTACAAAACCATGGCAATAACAGTACAAACTCAAACAAAATTGTCCCTACAATAAATAAATAAAATACCATGCAACTATTTCTTCCCTCTTCCTCGGTCTCAATGGAGTGGGATCAGACATGTTTCTGATGGCAACTAAATAGCCTCAATTAACAGCCTGTCACTTATCGTTAGTCCTATTGAATGGACCCCCCCCAGGGGACCCCTTGCAAACAAAGGGACGTTTCAAAACGTCAATTCCAAAAGCACCCGTCGATTCCTCCCCCTTGTCCCAGTTCTCCTCTCTGCCCCCTCAGCCCCAGTCCGGCAAAAACTCCGTGGGGATTACAGAGATGGTGGGAGAATTAGCCGTTTGGATGACAAGCGGAGGGCAAAGGGCTGAGAGGGTGTTAATGTCTTTGGAACCCCCAGAACAAAAGCAATGGAGATTTGAAATAACTTGTTGTGGGGACACCTTCTGCGTCTCTTCTGTCACAGTGGGGTTAGGCCAAGCACGAGCAGAGGGTACTTACCCAGCCCTTAATTGATTGAGGTCTTGCATGCAATACGACATCTGCGGTGTGGCAGGCATCTTTACATCGGCACTAATTCTAAACGCTCCTAAAAAGGAGAGTAATGCCCCTCCCACTGACACAAACAGGAAGGAGAATTAGATAGAACATACAGAGTAAAATATTTAAGACCTGTTCTTTGAGTAAGTATATGTTGTAATGCTGGAAGGAAAAATAAGCAAGGAGATAAGGAGCAGAAACCAGGAGTAAGGAGATAGAGGGAGGGAAGAGCAGGAAGCTAGGAGCAAAGATAGGGGGCAGGAGGAAGGGAGCATCAGCTAGGACAGTGGTCGGCAAACCTGGTCCTAGGAAGCCACTGTCCTGAAGATTTTAGCTGTTTCCCTGCTCCAGCACACCTGATTCTAATGAAAGGTCGTTATCAAGCTCTGTGGAAGCCTCGTAATTACCCTCCATTAGAATCAGGTGTGCTAAAAGCAGGGCAACATCTAAAATCTTCAGGACAGTGGCTCCCTAGGACCAGGGTTGCCGACCCCTGACTAAGGAGCAAAAAGCTATAGGATGGATGTCATCTCGTGTCATCAGGGTTTGAGGGTGCAGCAGCGAGCAGAGGCCTCTCCCAGGGAACAACACATCAAGGCCATCCAGAACCCCCACGGCCCTCTCATCAGCAACCCAATATATCATTCATTTAAAAGAGGCAAGTACAGGGGGACGCGGTGAGGGGGAGGGGGCAGGTGAAGTGGGGTTTGATGTAATGGGCAGCAGGCATTATTCAAACAGAGGCCCCCCACCCCAGTGCAAGTCTCCGGTGCAAGGGGAGGCCGAACTTGGAGATTATGTGGAGGAAGGGGAAGCTGGAGAGAGGGAGGCAGGGGGTAGGCTGGCTGGGGGGGAGGGGGGGTGGTAAGAAGGCAGGGGGTAGGAGGGAGAGAGGGGTTGGATGTGGGGAAAAAGGGGAGTGGGGAGAGGGTGGATGGGTGAGGGAGGTGGCAAGGGGATGGGGGAAGAGAGGCTGGTGGGCAGGAGATTGAGGGGACAAGTGGGGGGGCGGCAGAGACAGTGAGGGGGGAGGGGGGGGATTCTCATTAGGCTTGAGGTTAAACCCATCCTGAAAGACCTGTGTCAATTTACCTGCCCCCGCACTTTACACAAATATAACAGGGTGCCCCACTCACGCTCCCCTAAACAGGCACTAACAGTGGGCTTTGTGGCTTCCTTTCAGAAGAGCCTCTCCTCCAACCTCCCCTCCCTGGACTTTCCCCAGCCTCAAAGTTGTTTTAGAGCGACAGCCACTCTTGTTAAAACGAAAACCTTTTACCTTTCTGTCTCTCCACGGCTCTCCTCCCTGCTGCCTTTTATGATAATGCTTTCTCATTCAAATCGCAAACATAATTAGGAAGCCCCTGCCTCTGCCACTCTTTCAGGCATGCTCAAGCCTTTTCTTTTGACTGAGCCGTTGTTAGAATGGCTCACGGATTCGGATTAGGAGTTTGCGGGCTCCGAACTACCTGAGAGCTACTTGACACTGGCACGTGCGCACGCACGCGCACACACACACACACGCACGCACACACACACACACACACACACACACACACTAGCAGTGACATGAAGAGACATGAAGACTTGAGAGACACAGTGGTTCACGCTGAGACGTTTCAACATCTGATTAGAACAGGGGTGGGCAATCCTGGTCGTCGAGGGCCACTGTCCTAAAGGTTTTATATTATTATCTTTCCCTGCTCCAGCACACCTGATTACAATTATCAGGCTTACACAGAGCTTGATAACGACCTGTTCATTTGAATCAGGTGTGCTGGACCAGGGACACATGGAAAACCTTCAGGACAGTGGCCCTCGACGACCAGGATTGCCCACCCCTGGATTAGAAGCAACCCATTTGATTTGACCGGAAAGAGGGGTGCCTTTAGGTGAGAGGATGAGAGGTGTGTTCAGGTGAGAGCATGAGAAGTGTGTTCAGGTTAGAATATGAGAGGTGTGTTCAGGTTAGAATATGAGAGGTGTGTTCAGGTGAGAGCATGAGAAGTGTGTTCAGGTTAGAATATGAGAGGTGTGTTCAGGTTAGAATATGAGAGGTGTGTTCAGGTGAGAGCATGAGAAGTGTGTTCAGGTGAGAGCATGAGAGGTGTGTTCAGGTGAGAGCATGAGAAGTGTGTTCAGGTTAGAATATGAGAGATGTGTTCAGGTGAGAGCATGAGAAGTGTGTTCAGGTGAGAGCATGAGAGGTGTGTTCAGGTGAGAGCATGAGAAGTGTGTTCAGGTGAGAATATGAGAGGTGTGTTCAGGTGAGAGCATGAGAGGTGTGTTCAGGTGAGAGCATGAGAAGTGTGTTCAGGTGAGAGGATACAAGCATTGTTCACGGGAGAGCATGAGCATCTGTGTGTCCACACATGAAGATGCGGTCTTTGACAAAGGCAAGAGATCAAGAGAAAGCGAGAGAATAAGACGGAACAACAAAGAGATTGATAGAGACAGCAAGAAAGATAGCGAGCGATGATAGAAAATAAAGTCGAATTGGAATGAAGGAATATAATTGCTGAATCGTCAGCCGAGCCAGCCAGAAACGAAGACCCATCAGGACATTGCATGGGCAAGCGGGAGATGAGTGGAGAGGAGGGGAAGAGGGAAGAGTGTGTCAGGCTATTTGAATAGCAATGTGGTCCCCTGTTTCTCCCCCTGTCTCCCCTCCGCCTCTCCCCCATGCCCGTGGTTAGTGTTAATGACATGTTCATCACAGACAGATAGACCTACAGCCTGCTCTGTCCCCCCGCGCCTATGGAACCATAACACAGCACATCTGTATGTGTGTGTGTGAGAGAAAGAGGACTGGGTAAGTGTTCTCTCTGTCAGGGCAGACAGCAGCTGCTTCCTTGGTCGAGACATGTTTCATCCTCCCTGACCAACGCTCTCTCTCCCCCCCCTCTCTCCCTCGCCATCTCTCTCTCTTTCTCTGTCTCCTTCTCTGTCTCTCCCTCGCTCTCTCTCCATCTCTCTCTCTTTCTCTGTCTCCTTCTCTGTCTCTCCCTCTTACTGTCTCTCTCTGTCTTTCTCTCTCTCCCTCTCTCTCCTCTCTCTCCCTCGACCACCCGCTGTCTGACATCTACACTAATAAGCTGATCATGTGTTGCAGATGTCCTCCCAGCACTGCACATGCACACCCAAGCCCTACACTCATACGCCGATATGTAACCGCACGCACATGCTCGCCCACACACACGCAGATGTGCAAAAATACTCCTCCAACACACACACACATCTATCACCTATAAATGAGACGAAATGGAATTTGATTGAAAGCCAGATAGAATGACTACCTGGAAAACGGTGCAGTGTCCGTAACCCTAACCATAAACACTAGATTTCATCTCACACCATATTGATTTCTGTCTCTTATTTCTCCTCAAAAGAATAATACGTCTTATTGTCTGACAGCGTAGACTCCTCTCCCCTCGTCTCCTCTCCCCTCCTCTCTGTGCTGTGACTTTAGCTCTGAAACAGACAATATTATTAGTGTTCTTCCGGACTCTGTAACTCTTTTTTATGAAAGCATTAAATTGATGGTTCAAGTCCAGCCCAGAGAAAATGCACATAAAACAGAAACTAACTGTTTATTAATTGTCCTCGTAAACGCTGCCGGCAGCTACATAACTCAAACCTTCCAAGTACGGTATACCTGTAGAACTCATAGTAACTCGAGACCTCAAGACGACTGGAACTCACACCAACGAGGAGATCTCTAACCCTTGCCCTCTGCACAGCAGGGAGGGCCTGACATACACATTTATGAAAACACCCATTTGGAAACACACCCATGTTCAGAAACACCCACGTCTTTAGAAACACACAAATTAAAAAACACACATTTGGATACACACAGACACTTGGAAACACGCATATTTAAAAACGCACAAACATTTAGATACACACAGACATTTGGAGACGCACATGACATTTAGAGACAGGCACGTATTTAGAAACTCACACACACAGTTAGAAACACATAGACATGCACAATATACCACCATTTCTTAAAAAGTATGTTCGAACGTGAATACATACCCATATTTGTGGACATGCACACATTTGGAAACACACACCTACACACATTTTTCAGGGTGCACACATTAGCAAACGCGTGCACTAATACACACGTTCACAACACACACATGCATCCACGAACACACACGCACGCACTGCTCTGAGGTAATGGATGGATTGGAAGCGCATGCTGACGTCTTATTCTTTTATAAAACATTGCCTCTGCTCACGGGAGAGCGTGTCACCACGGTGATGAATGACCAGAGTAACATCTTCACTCTTAACAACGCTAGCCATTTGGGTGCGGTGCGCCCCCCCCCCCCCCCCCCCCCCCCCCCCCCCCATATTTTTATGATTTTGGTTTTGGTTCGGTTTCGTCTTCATTAATAATTTTGCCGTCCCCCTCACCACTTTGGTGCCCACTTAACCCTTTGGTGTGTCCTACACGCAGCCTGTGATGTGCATGGTGGGAGTGGTGGTACTGGGCAGTAGAGATTGCATAGAGTAGAGCCTAGTCTACATATCTGTTTTATTATGCAACATTTCAGTGAACATTATTGATCTCAGATTTCTAGTCTGCTACTTCAGTTTGTTTATCTATTGGGTGTGCACTGATCCCATCAATACACTTTAGTGTTTGAAATGCTGTGCTGCTGCTCTATTCTTCTGTCCAACAATGTCCAAGAATGTAAGGCTTGCAAAGGGATCAGGATCGGCCATAATCTTTACATAACACAGGCCTGATATTAATGTTACATAAATACATAGCCATTAGGTGAGAAACGCAGCAGTAAGTAATGTGTACAAACACAATAAAATAGCAAGAATAAACTAGCATCCTGGAAAACCGTTTCTCTCGTGCATCATGATGAAACAATGCTGCTTTCTGCAATACGGCTGCCGATATGGCAGTATTTTAGAATTTTTATCTTTCGATTCATATTTTTGTACTCATACTGTAACATGATTACTGTACTGTAATTGACTTAAATCTATTTAATTTTAAAACCTTAATAATATACATTCACTCACGGCGCTTAGGAGGCATTGTAAGGGCTTAACGAAAAGTTGACTTCTAACAACACTGAGAACGCGAGAAACAGTTGACAGTGTGAACAAGAGTGGCAAGATACAACAAGGAAAAGCTGGAAGAGGATGCACAGCCAATCAGCTTACGGGATGCATCTATTCGTGCTCTCATCATTCGATCTGGTGCCAGGAACCAATCAACCGTTTCTCTCGCGCATCACAACGAAGCAACGCTGCTTTCCACAATATGGCTGCCGATATGGCGGTATTTTTGAATTTGTATTTTTGAATATAATATATTTGAAAAATCTGCGATGCACTGAGACCACGAAACCTGAACCGCGAAGTGGAAGATTAATGTAATAGTGTATAATAGCCTTTCCTATCTTTAGTTGTACAGTTCTTGGAAGTAGTGCAGATCAGATAACGGAAGATATTTATAAATAATGGTTTATTTCAAGCAAATGTAATGATGAGGAAAAATACCAAAAATTATGTAGGTTAGTTGGATAATGATACATTGATGCTGTACCGAATATTGGACAGGAACAGACAAGGACATATGGGAAAGACAAAAGTATCGGGGGAAGCTAGGCCTGGGACGGACTATAGATGTAAAGCTAAACTATGCTAACGAGAATAAGAGTTATTTGCATTCTAAACTCAACGTACATTTCACCACACAATGCCAATGTCCACGAGTAAGAAATGAGTCAGTCACAGTTAATTTTTTAGTTGAAGAAAGGGTAGAGTTGATGTTCTTTACATAATCTTCTAAACACATAATCTTTCGTCAAAGTTTCGGGCAGTCTGAAAACAAAGAGCGTTGACTTAATACGACGGGAGGACTTGGAGATCACGTTTTCTCAGGTCGATTCGTACGTACATTTAGATTGTCTACTGTAGGTTTTACACTGGGAATGGGGCTTCACCCTTATCTCAGATGGGTGTATTGTCCTGTGATTTACCATGTGAGTGTGAACAGTCTCTGAGTTTAAATCTTCTAAATGTCCGTGGAAGTGCTTAACTTCAATAACTAACAATACATCATTCAAAAATTGTCGTGTTAGTATGGCACTGTCATTTTGATTGACTAACATAAAAGGAAAGGAAGTTACATTAAGCGTCAGATAGCATTAAACACAGTATTTAAAGAGAGATTATATATATATATATATATGTATGAGATATATATATATCTCATACATATATATAATCTCTCTTTAAATACTGTGTTTAATGTATATAATGTATACTGTGTTTAATATATATATATATATACTGTATATATAGTCGTATTCAATAACCAGGATGCCAGTTTATATTGTTTATGGAGCTGGTTTGGACTGTATGTGTGTGTGTGTCTGTGTGTCTAAATCCCCTTATTTGTTTCCTCAGTGCTACAGTTTTGCGTTTGATCTGATCAAAGGCTGGTCTCATCAACCTGTTTATCTCCAGTCTAGCCAGCCACTCCAGACAGCCCCAGCCCCTGGCCCACATCAAACAGCCCTCATTAGGCCACCACCTCTTCATAGTTCACTACAGAACAAGCAGAGGACTGGAATGATGGCTTTGCCTGGCATGGTCAAGTCTTTGTCTGGTCTGGAAGGTTTGAAAGGTTTGGTTTGGCCTGGCCTGGTATGGTTTGGTGTGGCCTGGTTGGTTTGGTCTGGCGTGGTTTGGTCTGGCCTTGCCTGTTGTGATTAGGTCCATTATATTTGCTCAAGATTAATCTGGCCTTGGACGGATCTTAGCTGTCCAGCCTGGTTTAGTTTAGTCTGGCCTTTGTCTGTCCTGACCTGCTGTGAGGTGTGGCGTGTTGTGGTCTGTTCTTGAGACAGACAGATATTGAGACAGCAGAGGGGAAGACAGCAGAGGGGAGAGAGAGGGGAAGACAGTCAATTATCCAGGTCTATAAAGAAGCGTTTAGGGACCAGCAGACAGCTATCCCTCCTGTTACCCAGTCTATTCATGCCCCCCACCAGGGACAAGGGGGTGGGGGGGTGGGGGGTGTGGTGATGGAGTGGCCTGTTCCTGCCCCTTTCAGGATTCTCAGGGCCCATATCCCAGCAACAGCACTCGGGGTGTGACCCACAGTCACATGGTGCCATTCAAGTTCTAACCAAAGGACCCACACACACACACACACACAGCCAGAACATCAGGACCTGTCACACTAACTAGAACCCTGCCCCCCCCCCTCCCCCCAACTGAGCACTTGTGTTCCGCAATTAGCCCCGCCCTCCACCCCGCCTCCACCCCAGGGACTGTGCCTAAGCACCATCAATAGACACGCAAGACAAGAGGTTTGCATCTAACATACTCAAGCACGGGTCATATGCAAACATGTATAGTACACACACGCATGCACTCTCTCTCACACACACACTCACTCACATACCCACATACACAAGCACACACATTAGCCTCTTTCAACCGCATCCCCCCCGTCAATCAGGAGATCATTAAGACAGCTTACTGATGATGGCAAATTCATTAAGAATTATTTGTTTGAGGAAAGATTTTTTGTAAATTATATTTAATCATTAATATGCAACTGCAGTGACGTAATTTTGCATGGGGACTTTGTTTGGTGTAATTTTGGGAACAGTTGGCTGGAAAACACTCCATTGAACACAGTCTGAACCTATTTGAGTAAAACACAGAAACATTTAAGCCTGATGTATTTCCAATTAAACTTAAAAAATACTTTGTAGCCAAGATAAATTAAGCCACTTACATAGGTGCAGGACACAGGATGCTTTATTGCCATTTATGTAGATACATATAAGAACTTGTGACAGCATTACAGTGAAGTGTTTTTACAACATTTAGTACAGTTAGACAAAGACAATGCTGACATGACAAGAAAAGACAAGACAGGCATATGCAAACAAGACAGGCAAATCCAGTAATAATACTGATAATATGGTGATTGAGGTAGTACAATAAAGTGCTTGTAAACTGCTTGAGATGGGACAGATGGACAGTGGTGGCAGTCATAGGGGTGGCGGGGGGGGCGGTAAGGGGCCAGAGGCGTTGACCAGCCTGATGGCTGTGGGGACAAAGCTGCAGCGGTGGCAGGACTTTGCAGTTCTAGGCAATCGTAGCCTTCTCCCTGAGGGGAGAATAGAAAAAAAAAGGCAATTGCCTGGGTGTGTAGGGTCAGCCATGATCTTTCTTGCCTTAGTTGGACCAGGTCCTTGGCTGCTGCACCAGGGAACCAGGTGATGATGGAATAGGTGAGAATGGACTCGATGATGGGGGTGTACAACTGAGTCATAATAGGCCTCGGCAGACCAAATTTCCTTATCTGCCAAAGGAAGAACATTCTCTTGTGGGCTTTGTTCAGGAGGGTTGTGGATTTCTAGCGCCACTTCAGGTCCCTGGAGAGGGTCACACCGAGAAAGCAGCAGGAGTCCACAAAAGCCACCGGGGTGTCCCCCAGCAGAATGGGACGGAGTGGTGTAGGGTTCCTCCTGAAATCTACCACCATCTCCACCATTTTTGATGGGTTTAACTCCAAGTTTTTATGGTCACACCAGCACCGCAACCTTGAAATCTCCCTCCTGTGGGCGGATTCGTCCCCCCTGGAGATGAGGCCCACCAGGGTGGTGTCATCCACAAACTTAAAGAATTTGAGTGATGGGTGGAGTAAGGTGCAGCTGTTGGTGTACATGGATAATAGGGCAGGAGATAGCACACAGCCCTGGGGGAGCCTGTGCTGGTTGTTCTGGAGCTGGATATAGCTGTCCCCAGCTTCACCTGCTGGGTCCTGTTGGTCAGGAAGTCCAAAATCCACCTACGGGTCGGGGCTGGTACCCACAGCAGGGAAAGCTGGCGCTCCAGGATGGGAGGGAGGATGGTATTGAACGCTGAGCTGAAGTCCACGAACAGAATCCTAACGTAGTTCCCTGCAGTGTCCAGATGTTCCAGTGCATAAAGCAGAACCATGTTCATGGCATCAGCTGTGGACCTATTGGCTCTGTATACGAACTGCAGGGAGTCCAGGGCCGGGTCTATTATGGACTTCAGGTGGGCCAGGACAAGGCGCTCCAGCACCTTCATGGCAACAGAGGCGACAGGTCTGTAGTCAATAAGGCCTGTGACCTTGGCCTTTTCGGGGATGGGAATGATGACTGAGGCCTTGAGGCATGCTGGGACATGGTACAGCTGAAGGGAGGTGTTGAAGAACACTGGAGCCAGCTGGTCAGCACCGTGCTTCAGGGCAGATGGTGAAACGGAGTCAGGGCCTCTTGAACAGCCCTCTCACCTGACACTCGGTGACAGAGAAGGGGGGCGAGGCGGGAGGGGTGGAGGGGGGAGAGGAGCAGAAGGGAGCAGGCAGGGCCTGTGAATGAGACGACCCAGGGGGGTGGGGGGCGGTGGTGGCACCTTTTCGAACCTGCGGTAGAACTCATTGAGCTCATTAGCGAGAGGCAGGCTGTCAGGTACCCGGGGGAACTTAGGTCTGTAGTTGGTGATCTTCTTTAGGCCCTTCCAAACAGTGGGAGGTTTCCCCTCTGACACCTGCAGCTGTAGTCTTTCTGCGTAGCGTGGTTTCGCCTCCTTCACTGCTTTAGTGAACTTGTATTTAGCCTGTTTCAGCAGACCACAATCCCCACTGCGCCTGTCTTTCTCCTTCTCTGTCCTCAATCGCCTGAGCTGGGGTGAGAACCAGGGCTTGTCGTTGTTATAAGACTTCCTGGAGTGGAGGGGGACACACGCTTCCTCACAGTAGCCAACGAATGAAGCCACAGTATCTGTGTATTCATCAAAGACATTTCCAGCCGCTGGCCCCGCCCACTCAAAGTTCTGATCGCAACCTGCTTTCTCCAGCCAGGCGCGGAGCCTCTCACATGCATCACTGGACCACACTCTGAACTGACTTATGACAGGTTTGGATTGTTTCAATTTTGCCTGTGGCAGGGAATGTCCCTGTACTTGCTGTCAGTCTCTCTGGATAAGCGTGTCTGCTAAATGACCATATAGTAGGTGAATAATACCAGATTATATGTGAATAAGGCCAGAACTCCTAGAACCTAGAACCTTGACCCTGAGGTTCCCTGTCCTCCCCCATCCTCTCCTCTCCAGTCATCTCCCCTCCAACATTGTAGAGTGTTGAATTGTCACACCGCCATTGGTGCAAATGCCCAATAAGCCTTTGGAATGGTCCCATCAGACTAAGTTTCCTGCTATGGTTACCAGAACGGCTGATAAAAGTATATAGTAGATCCAGAAAGCAGTTCTGCCCCCATATGGACTGTTAGAAAACTGCAGGGTTCTTCATTGCTGACCCAATTCAAAATACCTCAGAAAAAGACTCATGGAATGTGTCTCTAGATCATTCAAACGCAGAAACACACACGTACACACAAATGCACTACAAAGACGCACACACACAGGGCTATTTTGTAAATGTCAGGGGTTCGGAGCAGAGAGAGAGAGGGAAATTGGGGCTGCCGTCTCCATGGGAACCCAGTTGAGATTGATGAGCAGACGTTGTTTACACTATCGCTTATTCAGGATGAAAGATGAGGGCTCCTCTCATTCACTGCCATTGATTTACACACACACACCCCCCCCCAACCTACACAGACACACATACATACACCCCCCCCCACTCACACACCCTCCCACGCACACACATCCTCAACGCCCCCCCCCCCACACACACACACACACACACACACACCCACAAACACTCCCAGACACACACACACCTGTCCCAGACTCACACACCACCTCACACACACACACACACACGGTCCTAGACACACACACCCCCTCACACAAACACACACACACACACGCACAATGTCCTTGCTTCTCCAGCAGCCAAGGTTAGTGAAGATATGTTTTCATGTGTGACTGGAGATTCACGAGAGGTCTCCCATGGAGAGGCTAAGAGGCAAGGCTGGGATACGCTCCTGCATTTGGGGAGAGGGTTGGCTAGGCTGGGGCAGGGGAGGCTCAGGGGTACGGAGGTAATCCATTCATAATGTAGAATATTAACAAAGCATTCCAGTTAACAGGGCACCCCTTGACATTAACATAAGAGTAAATCAAGGAGAGGTTTGGTATTATTTCATATTGCACAATGATTTCAGATTTCAATAATCTACTAAATTATCGAAGAACATGTGAAGGTTAAAACCCAAAAAGGGGGGGTGTAAGAAAGAGGTTTGAAAGCGGTGGTGAGGGGTGGTGTTGTGGGTTAGGGCCAAAGGTAGTTAGAGCTAGGTTAAGGTTAGGATCAGTGTTAGAGCAGGAGTTAGGGTTAAGGTTAGGCTCAGTGTTATAGCAGGAGTGAGGTTTAGGATCAGTGTTAGAGCAGGGGTTAGGGTTAAGGTTAGGATCAGTGTTAGAGCCGGGGTTAGGTTTAGGATCAGTGTTAGAGCAGGGGTTAGGGTTAAGGTTAGGATCAGTGTTAGAGCAGGGGTTAGGTTTAGGATCAGTGGTAGAGCAGGGGTTAGGGTTAGGATCAGTGTTAGAGCAGGGGTTAGGGTTAAGGTTAGGATCAGTGTTAGAGCAGGGGTTAGGTTTAGGATCAGTGGTAGAGCAGGGGTTAGGGTTAAGGTTAGGATCAGTGTTAGAGCAGGGGTTAGGGTTAAGGTTAGGCTCAGTGTTAGAGCAGGAGTGAGGTTTAGGATCAGTGTTAGAGCAGGGGTTAGGGTTAAGGTTAGGATCAGTGTTATAGCATGGGTTAGGGTTAAGGTTAGGATCAGTGTTAGAGCAGGGGTTAGGGTTAAGATTAGGATCAGTGTTAGAGCAGGGGTTAGGGTTAAGGTTAGGATCAGTGTTAGAGCAGAAGTTAGGGTTACGGTTAGTTATAGGGGAATCTGTGTGGTCTTTGGGTAGCACAGGCCTACTGTCAGTGTGTTGTATAATAATAATACCTCATTTGAGTTGTATGAGTGGTGTGTGTGGGTGGAGTGATGCGGTGTTTATGTTTTGTCATGTAATCCTAAAGGTGTAATTGTGTTTAAATGTGTGATCCATCTTCTTTCTGTATGTTGTCAGCTGGTCCAGCCAGAACCAGACTCTACTGATGAAGAGGTGGGTGACCGGGTGTTCTTGGAAGTTGGGGGGGGGGTTAGGGCTAGAGGTGGGGGAATAGGGAAGGTTGGGCTTAGGTGTGGGGAAGGAAGGTTTGGGTTGAGGTATGGGGAAAGAAGGGTTGGGTAGAAGTGTAAAGGACCTCAAGTCAAGTTTTTGCTTATTGTGACTTTTATTTTTATTTTTTTCCCTTTTTCTGCTGTATTCTATTAGTGACCTTCATATAGGCTTATGGGTAAGTACTAAAAAACATAAACGGAATAAAGGTTATACTAAAAAGGAAATTACGGCAATTCACTGATTGCACTCAAATCAGTCGGAGAACAAGGTTTGTTAATTTGGTAAAACATTATATACCATTTGGTAAAGCGATTGTCTACTGTTAGCGAAGGCACCTGTAAATGGCAAATGGTAATGTTAATATGTGTTTGTTTCAGCTCTTTTCAGCTCTTCTTAAATGCGTTGCATTAAAGTAATAAAGCTTTGCATGAACCATCAGTTGAAGAGTGACCAGATTGAGTGAGAAGATTTGGGGACGCTACAAGAGGTACGAGGAAGGAAGGGTTGGGTTGAGGTGTGGGGAAGGAAGGAAGGGTTTGGTTTAAATTTGGGGTTGGGATTGGGACCATGAATAGTCCATGAATTGAACATTTAATGTTTGTTAATATTACAGATGGAAAAGTGGTGAAATTATAATGAATAATTATAATCAAATACAATGTGTATATACTGTAGGTACAATCCTACAGGCGTGAAGCGCACTTGGCAGCAACTGAAAATTTAATATAAAAACATAATACAAACAGGTAAGAAATATTTAGCCTTCAGGTTCATGATCGTAGCCTCCATCATGTTGGTATTCATCATATTTGACATACAAAGTGAATATTTGCCAATGCCTATTTATCCTGTAGTGGTGGAAACACACAATGTCCTGTCTCCTGATATCCTGCTTAATAGAGTAACATAGTAACATTGAGTTCAATTTAGCAAATAGAAAGAAGGCAGAGGCACGCAAAATGGGTGGAGGGCAGGGCCGGCTCTAGGCATAGGCAACATAGGCGGTCGCCTAGAGCGCCATCGGCTGGAGGGGCGCTGCAGGGGCGCTGGAGGGGCGCTGCAGCTTTAATCGATAATTAATAATATACTTTTCTTTTGAAAATTTACCGGATTTTCCGGTTAAGTCTGCAAACGATTAAAAAACTGTCCTCTTTTGGAATCGCTCGCGCCCCCCCCCCCCCCCGCTCGACAGAAAAAGACAGGGCTGAACTTGGGTCCGGGGGGGTGGGGTGCTGCGAGCGATTTCCAAAGACGGGGGGGCGCGCGCAGTTAATCTCGCCTAGGGCACTAAATTAGGTAGAGCCGGCCCTGGTGGAGGGCCACCAACACCACCTCTGACCGATATACTTTGTCTCTCTCACAACATTGGGCATCCAGCGGCGAAAGGCATCTCTGGAGGAAGCTCATGCTAGCCAATCACCCCACAGGACACGAGCGCCTACATGAGATTCTAGTCACTGATGGTGTACCCTTTGCCTACATGTATGACGGCAACATTTATTTAGCAGACGCTTTTATGTCTTACAAACAAGTACGTTTTATGACTTATAAGAGAGAGCATTTTCAGAGTTAAACAACTCGAGGTTAAACAGATTTTTACTAAACCTGCTACCTGGAATACGCCCTAGCCGTATGAAAGCTGGCTGTCCATTGCATGAGGACTGACTGCTACGGTTATACAGGAGAGGAACCTCTAAAAGCCCCAAAGTCATTACCATTGTCAGACAAGTGTTTGTGTGTGTGTATTTGTGTGTGTGTTAAAAGCCTGTTTACCCTTATAGGAGCCAATTAGACACAAAGCCAGCTCTTGTTGTTACAGCCCTGCGAATGGAGTCACACACTGGCTAAAGCTTTCAAGAGAGAGCGACTCACCAACAAACGCATTACGTGCACGCACTCCCCCCCCCCCCCCCCCCCCCCCCCGCTCACTTGGCGGATTTAAAAATCAACAAACTGCGCCAGGCTTTTAAAAACGCAACATTCATTACGCCGCGCCGCGCTGGCTAGAACATGGCGATGCGGCGGGGCCAAGTCAAGTGCGGTGATTTGGCTGGTTATCCTCAGCCCACTGCAGACTCATTAACGGCACTCAGCAGGACAGGGAATCAAGATTCATTCACCTACGTGTGGCCACTTAGCGAAGCGGGGCCAAGCATGGGCATTGTCTCCATGGCGGGGCAGGGGGGTGGGGAAATACCTGGTAATTAAACAGCTTTAATATGATAGAGGCCACAACGTGATAAGTCAGACGATGGGTTGGAGCGGGGGGGGGGGGGGGGTAAAGGGGAAGGGAGGGGAGGAGAGGGGATAGGATGGGATGAGAGGAGAAGAGGGGAGGAAAGATGGGGAGGGTAGGAGAGGCGAGGGGAGGGGAGATGGGGAGGGTAGGAGAGGCGAGGGGAGGGGAGGGGAGATGGGGAGGGTAGGAGAGGCGAGGGGAGGGGAGGGGAGATGGGGAGGGTAGGAGAGGCGAGGGGAGGGGAGAGGGGAAGAGAGGAAAGCCGGAGAATGAACCAGTGTACAGTAAAACAAAGACACCTGAAACATCCATGTGCAGTCTCCCATGCTGGGGCTGTGAGCTGACGGCCTGTAACACAAAGATTTAGATGATAACAGATGGTTTTACGTGGGAACAGTGAGCACAAGCCCTGCACATACATGGATGGTGTGACAACTCTTAACTCGGACAAACAACCTAAAGCACACAGACACGCACATACCAGGAGAGAGAGGTAGACAGACAGGCCTCTTCAGTCCTGAAGGAAGCTTAGTGTAGCGTTTACACACCCCAAAACAGGGAAGCGCCAAGTGAAGCCAGACCAAGCGATCAGTGTGGCAGGGCTGGGGTAGAGGGGGGGGGGACGTGGGTGGGTTGGGGTATAAAGGGTGACCCGGGTGGGGTGGTGTGGTCTTCATGTCAGACAGTTTGTCATAGCAGAATGCAGACTGACAGGCACAGGGGCCGTCCAGGGACCTAGCGCAGGCTGCACACCACTCACGTAAACAAAATCTCCCTTAGCTCCATACAGATTTGCTCTCTGCTCTATTACACTGTGCACAAAGCTGCCATAACCAGTCAGACTGCCTATCAACAAGCATGGAGATGAAGGGAGAGAGGGACAGACTAGAAATGGAAAAAGAGGGATGTTGATGTTTGAAGAGTGAGAGAGGGGGGGGGGGAGAGAGAAAGGGAGAGATGGGGAGGGAGAAGGAGGGGGCGAGAGGGAGGGAGAGAGAAATGTGAGAAACAAACCAAGACGGTAGTTAAGAAGAAGGTAGGGAATTAAATGGGGGATGAGTGATGGAGGGATGAGTGACAGAGTGATAGAGGGAAGAGAAATGGAGCAGGAGAGGAGGCGTGGATGGAGGAATGGACGGATGAGGGATGGAGGGGTGAAGCATGGAGGGCTGGAATGAAGAGGAGAGATAGGGAGGGAAGGGAGGGGAGGGACAACCCCTGAACAGACACCACGCCTGGACATGACTAAGTGATTGATAAGAATGAGCAGGAGAATCCTGCACACACAGATTTCGTTCCTCCAACCTTGCCTGATCAGAGTATTGATCCCAGAACCATCGATATGCTGCAAGTCTCTGAAAGGGCCTAGAACAATTACAGACCAAGGTAACAGTGATTATTCAGAAACGCCACATACACGCACACCCGTGAATCCATCAAATTTGGCTAACTGAAATCTCTTTTGTTGTGGCATTGGTGTGACATTGCACAGGTCATTGAAAGTAATCTAAGCCTATCGTTAGAGGCAAATCTATTTATGTTGATACTATTCATGGGTTCTCTTTCCATAACATTGATCAACACTGTTTGTCTAATAGGAAAATAATAAACAACTAGAAAAAAATTCCTAAAGAAATTTTGAGTGTGCGTGACTCTGGCCCGGGACTCTCCCCCATACATCACTGACACTGTTGAGTCATTTTCTGAATATGACTTCTACCATTGCTTAGGTATGTGACAGATCAAGCTTTCAACAGGTGTTCATATGCTGATGCACTAGTAGTAGCGTAAACACTAATTTCAGCAGGATTAAAGACAGCTCCACTTGAGCACACTGCCACAGTTTAAGTTTAAGTAGTAAGCAAGCAGTAAACAATTGGTCACTCAGTGTCAGGTAGCACTTTACATTACAGTTCAGTAGCATAGTAATAGTTTGGTTCTAATTTGATAATAGTGATAAATGCTTTCAAAAACTTAGAGTGTAAAATGACCCAAATACATCCAATGCCAGAATTAGGCCATCAATGGCTATGACTTTGGTATTAGAAATACACCTTTTATCAAAATGATACCGCATTATAAATATCAGATAACATTATAAAGTTATACAGCTGTGTTAAATGTCAAATCAATCCACATGCAATCAAACATGTAACAAATCAGGATTCAGCAATGAGCTAGCATCAAAATTCACAAAAAGCACTAGGTCACACAGTTCTGATATCACACTAACAAAAACAGTAAATATCCTCCAATTAAAGTTATTAAATGTGAAATGAATTACTGTTCGTAAAATAGCCACCGTCATTCGTGGCCACCGTCTCTCCTCTTTCAAGCACGTTGCTAAGTAACGAACTAATGAGTTGCAGCTGACACTCAGTTGCAACTGTCATGGCAGTTGGACAGAGAGAAAAGGCTTACAGCACCCCTCGAACAGGAAGGATTTCTGGCCAAACCGTGTTTCCAATCATAAAACCAGGTTAACGTGAAGCAGGCTGAGCCCTTCCTGAAAGTCTACATAGGCAGTTTGTGTTGACAAGTGAAGAAATGTGCTCTTGGGAGCAATTCAAAAAAGTGTTCCTTTTCTTTATTTTTAGTTACATTTCCGCCACTCTCAACATGGGAGTCTATGAGGCAGTTCATGGGTGCTGCGGCCGAATCTTCGCATGTCAAGCTAAAACAATAAATCTGACAGATAAAGTAAAGCAAGTTTGAGCTAGAGGACACATTTTCCTACGTTTCTATGTATAAATTGTGTCTGTAGTGGTGCATTTGAGGCCATGGTAGTCAAATACGTTTTATTTTTTGTACACAATTCTCTCTCTTCTCCACACTCTAGCGATGACATCACCACTCTACCTCTCAAACATTCTCTCCATTGACACCTATTCATTTTTTTGGTGTGGTTTTTGGCAATTTTTGGGCAAAATTGTTCGCCAAAAGTCTTAGATAAATCATAGCACACATGTCGGGGCCGAGCCGCACGTTTTGATATAACTTTTGTGTATATGCGTCAAAAACTCTGGGAGATGTTTTGAGCCAAAAAACGGCGTAAGAATAAGCAGAATAATAAACGCTAGTAATAACATAGTGTGCGCCTTGCAGCACGCACACAATTACGGGGCTAGACTAGTAATGTAATTGTTTTTCTTCAGAATATCAGAGCCTCATTCAGCCTGGTGTTAGATTGTGATCAGCTGCTTCAAATCAATGATGGAACAGCAGGAGAGGAGAGAAGGGGGAGAGAGGAGGGGGGAGAGAGAAGACGGGGAGAGATGGGGGAGAAGAGGGAGGGGAGATGAGGGGGGAGAGAAGAGGGGAGCGATGGGGAGAGGGAGGACAGAGGATGGGGAGGAGAAGGAAGAGAGGAAGGAGAGATGGAAGACAGGTGTGGGAACAATCCCGGTTTTCCTCTGCATTTCTGTTAATCCCAATCCCTAAATCAGACGTTGCCTGCTATGTTTGTTCATATTTCTCAGAATTCATTCAAACAATATACAGTATTTGTCAAGCTTTAACCAGCAGTGTATCGCGTACCAATGACAGACATGGGTCTGCTTTATTGTATATCACCTTAAGTAGTTAATTATTATTTCAAAAAATTATTCACTCTAAATTCTGTCCTTTGAGTTGTACACCTCACAATTAGCCAACAACACTCCTAAAAGGTGATTTAATTTCGGACACTGTCAACGTACCCCTCACTGGCATATTATTTGTTATTGTTTATTATTATGTTGTCATGACTTTTGTCAGGGAGGAAAATACTGGGGGGAAAAGAAGGGGGGGACTCATTTACCTGACCCTTAGGGAGGAGGTAATGGGTATTTTTTGAGTTGTCTTCAGTTCACCTTGGTTTATATTAGATTAGATTAGATTCAACTTTAATGTCATTACACAGATACAAGTACAGGGTAACGAAATACAGTTAGCATCCAACCAGAAGTGCAAAACAGTTATTGCAACAGAATATAATAAATATAAGTATACTCAGAATATACACAGTATGAACAGTATACTCAGAATATATAGGGTATGTACAGATTAAAGTGATTTAAGACAAATGTACAGAGTAGCAACTCTGTTGCTAGTTTTACTGTCAGTTGTTGAGTTCAAGAAAGCCCTTGTCTTTCCACCCTACTCAGCTGGTGATTCATTCATAGTCAACTAGGTTTGAACCTTGAACACTGAACTTAAAGCCGCACTGTTCTGGAGAGCAGGCAAGAAGTTCTTCCACAAAAAATGAGAGAGGAGAAGAGAGAGGGCATAATAATGCTGTCTGTTTCTCTATTTGTGTGTTTATTATAAAGAGAGATGGAGACCTTAAAAAGGCTTTCTATTTGTTAGGCGTGTGTACCAGGCACAGATGAGCAAGTTGATGCAAGGAGAGAGATGGAGAAAGGGAGGGATGGGAAAAATAATTCTGTTCAATTCAAACCTTATTTACAGACCCCGAGATACACAGACATAAGACAAACGTACAGGAACGAAACAACGTGACGCAATAGAGAATGCAGGGTTTAAAAAAAAAAGAAATTGGCATTGCATACATGCTGTTGTCTTGCCAGGAGACAGGTGTATCATGTCTCTACATCTGGGATTGGAGAGGCTGGAAGGAGAGGCTGGGTACAGACTGGTTGGAGAGGAGAGGCTGGGCGGAGAAGCTGGGTGGAGAAGAGAGGCTGGGTGGAGAGGAGAGGCTGGATGGAGAGGAGAGGCTGCGTGGACAGGCTATGGAGAGGAGAGGCTGGATGGAGAGGAGAGGCTGGGTGGAGAGGAGAGGCTGGGTGGAAACACTGGGTGTAGAGGAGAGGCTGGGTGTAGAGGAGAGGCTGGGTGTAGAGGAGAGGCTGGGTGTAGAGGAGAGGCTGGGTGGAGAGGAGAGGCTGGGTGGAGAGGAGAGGCTGGGTGTAGAGGAGAGGCTGCATGGAGAGGAGAGGCTGGGTCAAAAGCCTGGGTGATGGATGACACCAGCAGTCACCTATAAAGCTCAATAACAACAACTGTCTCCTCTCTGTCTCCTCTCAGCGAAATACACACAGACACAGACACACATAGAAAACTCTAACATAAGGTCTGACAGAAGATGACCTACTTCTCTGGAAGCCAAGGGAGAGCGAAAGAGAAAAATAAAAATCTAAATGTGCGCGCGTCTGCATTTGTGGTGGCGCGTGTGGCGTGCCAAGCCCTATGTCTAATTCTCGTGAGCGGTATCATCTCATTGGAGCGCATCTGTGTTTGACATTTCAATATAGGTCCTCTAAATGCCCCTCCACTAGTTAATATCAGCGTCGCCATTCATCTGACACTGCTTTGTAACGGCCAGGGGGGGGGGGGGGGAGGGAGGAGGGGGGGAGTGAGTTCCTTTTATGTCCTAAACATACACGCCCACACAAACGCACACACTCTCAAAGACAGGTTGAAAGGATGAGAGGAAGATGGAGGACATGGCAAAGGAGGAGAGAGGAAGAGAGTGTTGAGGAGGAGGACAGGAAGGGAAGTAGAGAGGAAGGGGACCGGAGAGGAGAGGGATGGAGGAGGGAGGGGTGTGGAGAAAAGCAGGAGGTGGAAGTGAGCAAATTATGAGAGAGGTGAGAGGGAGAGGAGGCAGAGGAGAGAGAGGGGGAGACTGGAAAAAGGAGAGAGAGGAGAACAAGGAAATGAGAGTGAAGAGACTGGAAAGAGAGAGAAGGGGGAGGGGAAAGAGAAGGACAGGGTGAGGGGATAGTCTGATAGACACCAAATGAACTAATTATGATGGGCTCCATTTGGCAGGATAGAGGTCACCCTTTCTCCTCTCCTTACTACCCGCCTCCCCTCTTCCCCCCCCCCCCCTCTCCTCCCTCTCTGACAGTTCAATCTCCCCCTCTCGCCTCCCTGCTCCTCGCCACTAATTGTGAGTGAAGTATTCTCATTGGATGCTCTTGTCTGACGTCCCCTCAGAGAATCGGCAGTGGGGTGGGGGGATGGAGTTGGCAGAGGCAATGTCAGAATGTTATCAAAGACAGCAAACAGACTAGACACTATCGGAACACACACATCTAAACACACACACACATCTGAACACACACACCACTCATTTACAAACGCACATTTGTCCACATAAATACATCTACGCAAGAGCACAGGACTGACTTGAGAGAGAGACAGACAGACAGACAGAGGGAGGGGAGGTAGGGAGGGAGAGAAAGAGAGAGGGGGAGAGACAAAGACAGAGAGATGATAGAGGGAAAGCGGGGAGAGAAGGGAGGTGAAGGAGAGAGGAGGAGAGAGGCCAAGAGGGAGGTATAGGGAAAGGGTGGGAGATGGGAGAACAACGGGAACGAGAACGGGGGAGAAAGAGGGGGAATGAGAAGAGAGAGAGGGGGAAGAGACAGACACATGGACAGAGAGGGAAGAGAGGGAGAGACAGAGAAAAGGAGAGCGTTGACGTGTACACGTGCAATGTGTTTTCCCCAGAAAATAGATAGGGTTAGTATTGACTGAAGCTGGAGAGGATTGCTACACTAGACCCGCCCCCCCCCCCCCTCCCCCCCCCCCCCCCCCCCCCCTGCCCTGACACACTACAGCAATACAATCTAAGCAGAGACACACTTGACCTGTACAGCCAGGTGGGTGTAGCTGATGGGAGGAAGGCAGGTCAATAGAACCAAATGCACAAACATGCCCCCCCCCCCCCCCCCACACACACACACACACTCGGACCATCACGCCACGCAGTCTTCCAGTTCACCCCTCATTCGCAATCCAACCTGCACATCTAATCTCCTGTGTGTGTGTCATGGGTGTGTGTCCGTGAGTGTGTTTCCGTGGTGGTGTGTAAGTCCCCGTGCAGATCTACTGTGCCGAGCTTCTGAAGGGTCAACGAGGGAGACTTACGTGAGGAGCAGCCATGAAGATAGGACCACTGACCCAGAGACGACAGAGGGAGAGAGGGAGAGAGAGAGGGAGGGAGAGAGGGAAGACACGTAAAGAGAGAGGTAAAGAGATAGATATATACATACAGAGAAAGGGAAGACAGGTAAAGACGGAGGTAAAGATAAAGGGAGGTATGTATTACACAGAGAGAGAGAGTAAGTAAAGAGATAGCTATGTACACACACACAGAGACAGAGAGAGAGAGACAGAGAGAGAGACAGAGAGAGAGAGAGCTCTATCCTTACAGATTAATTGAGGGTTAAGGTGAAGCTGTGCTTGCACACAGCAGTTTCCCAAGGTCCAAGTTCAAACCAACGCAATTACATCTGGAATCATGTTCACAAGGGTCTGGACCCAGAACTCCCTCTGGGCCGCCTTGCAGTCACCATAGACCCATAGACCTGGGTCCATTTCCTAGACTTCTCAGAATTCTTGTCCTGTTGTGGGTCAGTTATAAATAGCAGAGCACTGCAATGCATGATGGGATTCAGAGTTTCTTTATGCACCCCAACAAGGTATATAGTACATAATTAAATTGAAACTCTCTATCCTACACCCATGGGTGTTAACACACATCTACTGACCACCCATGAGCCTAAACATGAATATTTTACAGAAGTACATTGCTTATGGACACCTCTTTGGCTAATTAAATGCAGCAAAATGTTGCCTCTGAAAGGATTGACATCAACATAGTTGGTCGTCATTGTGTAAGATACATTTTATTATGTATAATAATAAGATTGAAGATCACATTTCCAGGACAAATTGAGTGCTAACTTTGTCCACACATTTAGTTTGTGGAGCAACAGTTAGCTTGACTTAGCTTCTGTGGCTACATTGGAACATTTTGGTGCTGCTCCATGTGACATTCACAAGCGTCCTACAGAAATATCCCATAAATAATACAGTTAACCTACTAAATAAGTTCAAAAATGGGACAATTGACAAATGTCAAACGAGAATTGCAAAAATCTATTAATTCACCTGAAAACACAGGATCTTCCTGTGAGGATCTTCAAACCTATTGGTGTCAAACTCATGCCACTGAGGGCCAAGAGGGTGCAGGTTTTCACTTTAACCAAGCACTACATCAGCTGATTTCACTAAGTAGAGAAACTCATTAGTGAAATCAGCTGGTGTAGTGCTTGGTTGACACGAAAACCTGCACCCTCTTGCCCCTCGTTGCCACGAGTTTGACACCACTGTAAGCAGCAACCTAGCATTCAGTATAGGTGAGCAGATGGAAAGATGGATGCCAAGTGTCTTGTGCAGCAGTTGAGTGAAGTGGTGTTAGGCTGGAAAACCCCAGTGACAACTTCCCCTAAATTCCATGCTAAGATGCAAAAAATTTCCCAATCTTGATATATTCACCCTGCCTGACCTTGAGCTCTGCTCAGGCTGAAGGGAGACAGCCAGAGGAGGATCATATTTCCTCATCAGCCGCCCAGAGGAGGAATGGGTCTGGTGCTATTAGCAAGATAATGGCTAACTAGCCTGGCTCTACTGGGGGGCTTTCAGCTACTGAGTCATAGCATCCGCTAACCCTATAAGCATGCTTAAGTGAGTATGGGAGAAGAAGACATGAGAGGAATGGCCACCTCAGCGACCCCCCCAAGGGATTAGTCTCTTTTTCTCTTTCAGTCATTCTCTCTTTCTCTCTCACGCAAGACTTGTGGTAACACTTGAACGGATGCGCACGCACACCCGGAGAGGGGAGACAGACAGCTAGTCCATCTTCAAAACACAAGGAAGAAGGTGAACTAACAGATAGAGAAGGCCCTGTCCTTCTCTATCAGGAACCCGGCCTCACGAATGAATACGCCAGCCGGAAAACGGAGTGCTGCCTCATATTCTACATCTTTGTTCCGAGGGATGAGACGCTGGCTAAATCAGACGCTGCCCAAGTTCCATGCATTATTCATGGCCCTGGGCAGCACAGCATGAAGAAAACTGAGGGGGAGCAAATGAGAGAGGGCGGGGGGGAGAGGATGGGGTGGAGTGGGTGAGATGAGAAGGGAGGAGAGGAGGGACGGAGAGAGGGGGAGAGGGGGAGGAGAGAATGGGGAGGAGAAAATGAGAATACAATGTAGTTTATGCGATTTCCTTTATTACCCTGTTTCTTTTTCTATGGTTGTTTATCGTGAAAGTATTGCGCCTGTGTGTGTTTACACTGTGATGAGGCCCTACTAAATATTATATGATGGTTCTTGGCTTTTTAACTTATTACATTCTAACTAATTTAACTCTAATCCTGTGTTTGGGAGTCATTAAGAGAAAGGGTTACCGACCAGGGTATAATCCTGATTGTTATGGATGCAGAGGTCTGTATAAGCAGACAAAAGTTTTCAGGGTGTTTCAGAGGAGAGAATGAGAGAGGGGAAAGGATAGAGATAGAGGGATTAAAAGCAAGACGTGAGACGTGATAGGAAGGGAGGGAGGGCAAAAAGAGAGGCGGGAGTGTCATCCATGGGCGTCGTTAGCCCTGTTTTAGGGGGGCTAAAGCCCCCCCTAAATGTTCTTCAGCCCCCCTAAATAATTATCGGGATTATTATCGGGCCACCGAAGAAACACGATAATTAATAACAATATTTTATTTCGAAAAATTACCGGATGCTCTCGGTTAAATGTCGGTCACTTGAGCGTCAAAAATGTAACCCACAAGTTCGAAAAACGACTGAAAAAACGGATGTCTTTGGGAATCGCTGGCTAGCTCGCATCGGACCCCCCCCCCCCCCCGCCCCCCGTCGACAGAAAATGCCAGGGGCTAAGCCCCCCCTTTCTTTCAATCCTAGAAACGTCCCTGGTGTCATCTAATCATTGTTTTCATTGTTATTTGAGTTTTCAGCTGCTAGAATCAGACCTGGTGCTTCCAAACACAGAAAGTTATTCCTTTGCTGGCTATGGTACTTGCAGTGTTTGCATGTAAGCCGACATGGTCCCAGGCCACAACGGATGGGTTTTCACTCAAAACCTCCCAGAGCTCGTTGGGACGGACATAAGGCACCAAATGAGATGAAACCCATTAAAGTAGTGTAGGATCAGTCTGCATAAGTAGCAGAACACTGCCTCCCCCACCTCCCTCGCTCCTTTCCTATCTCTCTTGCTTGCGTCGCCCCTGCCCTTCCTCACCAGAGAATTATATGGACTTAAGTGTCTCTGTCATTGGCTCATTGGTCACGACAGAGTTCCCTTGCACCTGATTCGCAGAAATAGAGAAAGATAAATACAGAGCCAGAGACAGAGAGAGAAAGGGGGGGGGGGGGGTACAGAGGGAGAGAGAGAGAGAGAGAATATACTTGATGCTTGTGATGCTTGATTAGCTGAATGAGAGGAAAAGAGGACAATTAATCCTGATCCTGAGATGTAGACACTGGTTCACAACACGCACCCATGGGCCTTTTGGCTCTGTCACTCCGAGAGGATTCGGAATGTATAACTCCACGAAAACACGTGGCCATCACGGACAGGACATGAAGAAGAAGTGGAAGAGAAACTATAGAAGTAGTTTGGTGGAGAGGAGAATCTCACACTAAATCCCTTGCTTTCCCTCTCTACTCACTTTACCTCTCTCCTCCTCACTCCCTTTCTCTAATACACACAAATACACACGGACGCACTGATTGACCGACCAATCATTGCTGTCTTTCTCTCTGTCCTCCGAGTGCACAGCAGGGTTTTACTGAAGGGTATGAGATGGAACCACTGTAAGGTGGTTTCAATCAGTTCCTGAAACTTTGCATCAACCGGAGAACAACGCCACACTGCAGGATGACCCGCTCACCATCTAGTCCCCTGTAACCCAGTAAGGGAGGTGTGTGTGTGTGTGTGCCGAGCGCTGGGAAAGTTCCATACAGAAACCAATCATTGCATCTTGTATTTATATCTGCTTCTGTGTGTTTCCAGACAACCCACCTGTCTGTCTGCCTTTAAATCTGCCTGTTTATGCATTAGATATTTACCCAGAAGCCCTTGCTGCCCTTTCTTTCCTCATCATGACCCTGCATTATTGGGGAAATGGAAATGCAAATCGCTCGCTTTGCTGCTGATGCCCCACATTTATTAAACTAAAAGGTTTAATTTCCATTTTTTTCTTTGCGTCGGCCGTATTTATAAATGTCGCGCCCTATGAAAGACAGTTATTTGCTCTCTTTTGCGGCATCTTAACTCATTAGTATGGAAATGGACAATCAATTGCTCTACCTGCAACACAGGCCCGTTTCCCTGTGTAATGTGCTCACTGGCCATCAGCACTGGCGTACACACACACACACACACACACACACACACACACACACACACACACACATTGTAATTAAACCTGCAATTTACTTAATGTAGCCTACAATTATTTGGGTGGGGGTTGACACCTTAGAAATAAACCACAAGTTTGGCGTGTACTATCACTACAATTATCCTAGCATGGTTAGCAAATTACATAATATTAGCGGGTCTTATAAAATCATGTGAAATCAAAAACATGCATACAAAACATTAACTTCTAACATGATTAACTTCTAAACTAAATGCTGCACTGGTACCATGTTCTAGCCAATATAATCATTGAGTTTGATAGCAGTCCAGTTATAGATTTTTCTGTGGTGGTGTGGAGCTACTAGGAAGCCTGAGGGGAGATGTTTTAAACTGGGGAAGTGATTGTTTTGTTTTTTACCTGTGGCATTACTACTTATTTTACCGCCTATCATTCTCTCGCTCCCTTTCCAAAAACACATCGCCTCTGTCAGAAATACATGAAGGCAGAAATGCCACCAAAAAGTATTTTGTATGTCGAATTTGTATGGATTCATAAATCTTCCAAGGCTTGTTTTGTTTTGCCTTCTTAAAGCATGTGAATTTGTTGTTGCAATAATTAAACAATAAAACATCCTATCAAACTTTGTACCCCGAATTTTAACTCAAACGTAATAATTGTATTATGGGCAGTTCGACAGCTTGGAGTGAAATGGTATGCCATGGCTGGCTACACAGTAGAGTAGCCCAGGAGATGGCGCTGTACATCCCTTTAAGTTGGATCCCGTCCGTCAAAATAAATTCGAAGAAGAAAAATAAAAATGTTCTCCAATCCTCTAGATGGCGACACGCACAGTGTGTGGCGAATCTTACACTTCATTTACACTTTAACCTCGAACGGTTCATCGTCCTTGATGGGAAATCGAGCATGAGTTGATTTGCCGGCTTTACACTATACAATACAACTCCCAGTGTCGTAATTGTGTATCTTAAACCACTTCTAACCTATCTTATACTGCACGACAGCTTCTGGTTTCATAATGTCGGGAAAGTCGATATTATTTGCGTTCCATCGCTGTTTCACAAGACGTATGGAGAGGAAAATACTGTCACAGAGCAAGTCTGTACTAGGGAACAACGGAGTTGATAAATCTGCTAGATGGGGTGCAATTCATCTGTACCATTACCAAGCTGCACTGACAACCTCCACCCCTAAACTCCCCAGTCAGTGGAACTGGAGCATCAACCTACGTGGACTATCTCATAAGGTTTGTGTAAGTTGTTCTAGTTGTTATCAGGCGTGTCCAAACCCGGGGCCCGTTCTTCATAAGTTGCTAACTCAGTTAGCCGGATTTGATTGTTGACGATTTGGCATGATCTTAGATCGCTTCTTATCCAGAGCGACTGACAGCAAGTACAGGGACATTCCCCCCTGAGCCAAGTAGGGTGAAGTGCCTTGCCCAAGGAACTCACAACCTTCTGATCACAAGCCCAATGCCTTAATTGTCATGAGTCATGTGCTGCACTCGGTTAGGGTGTCGGGTTAGTAGTCAGAAGGTCCCTGGTTTTGAACCTCGGCTCTGTCAACATGACGTTGTGTCCTTGGACAAGACACTTCACCCTACTTCCCTCAGGGGGAATGTCACAGTACTTGCTGTAAGTCGCTCTGGATAAGAGCATGTGCTAAATGACTTAAAAGTAAATAATGTGTGTGTATCGTATGACTGCTGTTGGCAGCTCTTGACCGTTTGATCTGGAAAAGTTGGGTTCAAATGCCTTTGAGACATCAGTGTTTCTGTGTTCTTATTGTGAATCTAAAGGCATAATAGAATTGCAAGATATTCTTGGCTCAATTCACAAGATGGCCTGTTCGGATGCTTTGTTATACAGTTGTTACATGACATTAACATTGTTAGAGTGGAAGGTCCAAGAGTCAGAACACATGCAGTTTAAGTTAGGGTGGCTGTAGTAGTGGGGGTGGCTGGCGATATGGAACTGTGTATTGACCCCTTCATATTAAATTTTCATCCCCAAATACATTTGTTGTTAGACAATGGCTTTTCCGATTTGTTTATTAATTTGTAAAAAATTATGAAGATAATGAAAAAATAAAATTGACATTCTGTTGAAGATCCCAAAAATCTGAGCAACATTTTTCAAAACATGGCTGCATATTTTCATACAGGAGAAGGTGACATCCGATATAGGATATATTTGTATGTGCTTCCTTTTTTTTTCAGGCAGAAACACCATATGAATCGGATGAGTACCCACCTCTTCTGGAATACAGTAACGATCCTGAGCCTTCTAAAAAGGAAGTGTACATCATCCTGGCCAAAGGGCTTCCGTGGACATGCACGGCTGCAGATCTCCTCCACTTCTTCTCTGGTAAAAGGCTCGACTCGAGCACGACAGTGCAGAATCCAACATCCTGCACAAACGGGATGCACCACAAACTTTTACCGTCCCCTGTTTTGTTTTGAAACTCTTTTTAGAGTGCCGAATCCGGGATGGGGTGAAGGGAATCCACCTGACCGTGAACCATGACGGCAAACCGAGCGGGCAGGCCTTCATCGAGGTGGAGCACGAAGAAGACGTCAGCAAAGCTTTGGAGAAACACAGGCAGTACCTCGGGCCTCGCTACGTTGAAGGCAAGTGGCCTCAATAATTTGTCCTTATTTGCATTCCATAACCCAACTAGTTTAAGTTTTAAGTTGTCTTTTTTTTTGTATAAGGACATTGTTTCTTACTTTTTCAGTGGCATATAGCGTAGATGTACTTTTGAAACACAAGAATACCGTAGGTCTGTAGTAATGTGCTGTTGTCTGTGTCTAGTGTACGAAGTGACAGACAGCGATGCTGAAGCCATTCTGAAAAAGTCCGTTCATCTCCCAGCCCAGGATGGTGTGGTTCGTCTCCGAGGCCTTCCCTATAGCTGCACAGAAGCAGACATTGTCTCATTTTTTCCTGGTAAACTTCCAGCCTTCTTGAAAATGTCCTTCGATGTGCCAAAAAAACACGGTTCTTTTTGACTGAAAAACGAAAACATCCCTTAGGTTTGGATATAGTCCAAAATGGAATTATTTTCATCAAAGATGGCCGAGGGAGAGTTACAGGAGAGGCGTTTGTGCAGTTCTCCTCCCATGAGATGGTTGAAGAGGCTCTTCAGAGAGACCGGGAGCTCATTGGGAACAGGTAGGCTCACTGCTAACACCCAGATCACCCCTAGAGTATATATTCACACCCTTATATATTTAAACATATATATATATATTCTATCCATATGTACAGTTGTATTGTTATTTTTTTTATTTTATTCTATCTTATCCCAGACAGTCTTGTCATTTATTTTAAGTCCCATATATGTTCATTGTTTGCTCCATCTCGCCACAATAAATTCTGTGTTTGTGCAACTTACATGGCGAATAAAACCGATTCTGATTCTGAGATGGCCGAAAAGTCATACCTTATTACCACACATAACCTCCACATGCTTACGGATTCAGTTTTGCTTTGCTGGAGTAGAGTGATGTTTTTGCACGTCTGAATGTGAGGTTGTGTGTACAGGTATATCGAGGTGTTTCCCAGTCAGAAAGGGGAAATTCTCGGTCGGCGCAGGGCCGAGCCCACGTCTAGCAGAACCGGGCCATCCTTGCTCCCCAGGAGGAACGACAAGGAAGCACCACCAAACCCAAGAGCTGGTCAGTACTTTCTGCACAAATTTACAGTTTGTTGTCACTATCCTTAGATATAAAAAAAAAAAAAATGTGTGATGACCCCCCCCCCACCATCACCCCTTGGCCATGAGCCGTCGAAAATAAGACTTGGTTGAAGTAGTTGACTTCACAGGTTACATGTGTGCATGTACATGCTGGTGAGTCCAAAGTGGATAGCCACTCACAAGTGAAGCGAGGTTTGAGTAGTGTTGACTGTGAAGTGTTTGTGCGAAAAGGAGTCAGGCTAGTAATTATAATGTTCCTGGTTCAAATCCTGGCTGTGCCAACATAAAGTTGTGTTTTTGGGCAAGGCACTTCCACCTACTTGACTCAGGGGGAATGTTCCTTTATTTGCTGTAAGTCGCTCTGGATAAGATTAATAAATGTTAATGTATGGTCTTATGTTCAGGGCACACGTCCGCTTCGGCCCTCCACTATGTCCATATGAGAGGACTGCCCTTTCATGCCACAGGAGAAGACGTGGTTGAGGTACGATGACCCAAACATCATGTACACATGTAAAGGGAAGATGGAGTGAAACGTGTGGTTCATGTTTTAAATGGCCTGCAATTGGTAATATCATAGAGGTGGATGTGTTTGGTGCGTGATATACAATGCTGTAGATAACGGCACGTTGTCATGATCTGGCTCAGTCATGGCAAAAAGGGAGTCACACCATGTATGTTTGGTTTAAACAGTAGTTTTATTTAATGAAATTAAGCCAAATTAAACAATCATAAATGATTTAAAGTTATAGAGTGTGTAGAAGCAGTGGTATCAGTGGTGTAGGGTGTGTGTGAGTGTGCATGTGTTGATAGGGTGAAACAAAAGCAAAGGACAACCTTAACTATCAAATGGAACTAAATCAAACCAAACTTGACTAAGGACAGAAGAGACCAGAGCACAGCCAGATAGATAGCAGAGTGAGTGAGTACCAGCCTGGAGTGGAATAAATACTCATCCAAAAGGGTTCACCCAGGAGACGGGGAGCAGAAAGAAATACACCACACCTAGGAGAGGAAGAAGGAAGGAACACCCTCAGGAGGCCATATAGATTAGATTAAACTTTATTGTCATTACACAGGTGCAAGTACAGGGTAACGAAATACAGTTAGCATCCAACCAGAAGTGCAAAACAGTTAATCCAACAGAATATATTAAATATGGGTATACTCAGAATATACATAGTATGAACAGTATAATCAGAATATACAGGGTATGTACAGATTCAAGTGATTTTAGACAAAACAGAAATTACCGGGTAGCATGTATGTACAGTAATTTCTGTTTTGTCTAAAATCACTTGAATCTGTACAACCATATTTATTATAGGGCATCACAATGTTATAATCATCCCTTATCCTCTAAGGTTATCTTTATTTAGAAATTACTACTGAGGTCAGAGTTTACAATGGTCATAATGATGAATAGGATATTATCTCAAGGAAGCAGAATGCACTTTTATCTCGAACAATATGTGACTGTGTCGAGCGATCCGGAAGAGGATTTCAGACGGTGTGACCTGTGGCCTGTGTTTTTTCCCCCAGTTCTTCTCCCCTTTACCGCTGTCCCGGATCCTCATCGAGTATGGCCCCAACGGGAGTCCCAGCGGAGAGGCAGAGGTCTACTTCACGTCTCACAAAGATGCCGTCTCGGCCATGTCGAGAGATAAGGCCCGGATCGGTAAGGGGGGAGGGGGATTTATTCTCTCTTGCAAAATCGTTTCTGACAAACCCATCTTTTGATTTAGATTAGATTCAACTTTGATGTCATTACACAGGTACAAGTACAGGGTAATGAAATACAGTTAGCATCCAACCAGAAGTGCAAAACAGTTATTACAACAGAATATAATAAATATAAGTATACTCAGAATATACACAGTATGAACAGTATAATCTGAATATACAGGGTATGTACAGATTAGTGATTTAAGACAAATGTAAATGTATGTAAGTGTATGTAAATGTATATGTATGTAAATGTACAGCTGTATTGTACAAGATGCTACAGTATTAAAC
Source organism: Neosalanx taihuensis (assembly GCA_030340665.1). Lineage (NCBI taxonomy): Eukaryota > Metazoa > Chordata > Actinopteri > Osmeriformes > Salangidae > Neosalanx > Neosalanx taihuensis. The sequence goes on along the minus strand of CM059309.1, from coordinate 2,890,559 downwards.
AGAACATTTGCATGTTGTCATCAAATGTTGGGTGTACCTGAGGAGACAAGGTCAGGGCCACGTGCTATTATATCTTCTTTTTTTCTTTGTCCAGATGAGAGATACATCGAGTTGTTCCTGAATTCACCACCTGTGGAGGGTCAGGTGTAACCGTGAGGGTGAGAAGGTTGGAGATACGTCTTGATTTCCTGATACGTCTTGGTCCCCCCCAAAAAATGTCCAAAGAATGGGAACGAGCATGCAACATCATTAGAAGTCATAGATAGATTTTGAATCATCAGTTTGTGATAACTGCTAGCATATCTCATTTAAGAGGATCAAGCAAAAAATGTTGGCGTTTACTGTGGAAAAACCATGAAAACAGACTATCTTGACAAGGCTGATGCCTTGATGCTGATGAATGTGGCATTTGTTATGTTATATAATGCTTAAGTCATGGAATATCAGTTTCATGAACCCACTAGTCACATCTGGCCGGTGGAGATGACAGCACCTGCTTGTTCAGCGAATCACATCCTAAGGATTGCAACAGGGACGAAATTCTGAAATCCTGTAAAACTTCCATCAAATGTATTTGATTGAAAATTGTGCTACAATGCTGTAACACCATGTCATGGCCGAATAGAAAAATAATCTAACCTATGCTTCATTTTATTATTGGGACCGTGGGGAAATATAACAAACTAGTTTCTGATGCTGAGTACTTATGATGTCAGGTCAGTCCATCTAATTAAGTTGTAATATAGCCAGTTGGTTGACACCTGTTGGCTGATGGAGTGACTGCAGCTACCAATCAATTTAACCACAGCTTTAGTGACAGATGGCATAGCAAAAAAACAGCCTTGTGTCTCCACCATAGATGGATACTATTATGTATTAAACCGTGCACAACCGTTACTGCTTAAAAACAAACAAAAGCTTTTTCCGTGTGAGTTTTTGACTAAAATAAAATGTGTTTTTGGTAGTTAATATGTATTAAGTAATTCTTTGTATTCTATCATTTGAAATAATTATATCATTTGAACCACCTCTCAACCAATGCAGGATCACTTTTTTTGAACTTCCAGATCCATAAATGCCACATTCCATATGCCATATTCCACATGCTATTTTTAAATTCAAGTTGAAATAATGTTGCATTACTAGAGTTGACTAATGAACTGTACTATCCCACTGGAAAATCCACGAAAGGGGCAGTTCATCCGTTGACCTGAAGATGGTATTGTTTTGCAACATTTCCATCAGCATGACAAGATTTCTTTGGCCGAACAAGTGTACGAAAACTTTAATTCTACCCTTTTTCCAACCATAGCTTGAAGCCTAATTCTCCATCCTCATCCTTGTACCGCAAGACATTAGCTCCTTATCAACCGTTTACTACGAAAAGGAAAATGTACTGGGTTTTACCGAACACATGCCATGCATTCTTTAATGTTTTTGAGACATATGAAGGCTTTAAAAAATACTAGGGCTAAAGAGTGTTCCTCGAGGCAATTTTACTTCAAACGCATGAGAGGGCTTCAACCTGAAGCCAAGTAGCAATGCAAGAAGCATCTTAAGCACAGATCAGACGCTTGTATCTAGAACTCATTTCAAACTTCAAAATTGTGACATGCCTTCTTAATGCTTCCAAAAGCCCCACCTCTCTCATGGAACATTTCAAACATTTTCAACCTCATACAAAATACATAGCCAACATACAGATATTAATAAAAGCATGGATTAATACCACAGTATTTTAACTAAAACACATTTTTAGTCAATGTTTTTTCTTGTAGTTCTGAATACATGATCATGGCTGTGGCCAGACAGTGATAATCACTGATTGCTTGATTCCTGTTTTGTCTGGCCAGATGTGCCTTGGCTTTGTATAGATGCCAGAATTGTTTAAAAGTTAAAAATTAAACTGACTTTCCTACCTTGAGAGCATTAACATACTGTTGTTGTTGTTGTGTAACCAAGTAGGATGGCTGACTTTGACCCAGCCACACTATTTCTGCTTGGTTTGCATTTGTGATGTCGGCCATTGATGTTGCGTGATCAGGCCTGGGTCTTGGCGGTGTCGACAGCAAAAAAGGCGTTATTTGAAGGCGTTCTACCTAGTTAATGAAATTGTTACCCTATACCCTGTTGGGCACTGAAATGTGCAGCCATACTCGCACATGAATCAGAAAGATTTAGCTTTGTCTGAGTTCAATCAAACACATACAATCTACATTTCTCATTGTGGGTGTGCATATGTGTGCGTCCAACATTGTTTAGGTCATTCTGGCCCCCGGAGAGCACAAGTGCTAAGACATGGTTAGAAAGTTAGCAAACTAGCCATCTGACATGATGTACCTCATGCTCCCGATGGCATGTTGTGCCCCTTGGGAAGTCAAAACTCACCCGAACCATGAGGGCAAGGGTTATGAGTAATGTATGACATAGATTCTAGGAGATGACTTATTTTTTAAATGAAACACAAGTGAAAGGGATGCTTTCCCCTCTGCTTCCAAGCTCCCTACACATGTCTCGTTAGTACTAATCCAGCTGTAGTCTATTGTCACCCTGGCGGTTGTGTCCCTACTTGTATAAATTATTTTAAATGATCCTGCCTCTTCCTGCGTACTACAAATCAAGATTTGGCGATAATGAAATAACTACAGGTTTACTCAATACAGAAACCCTTGGGTTAAATCTAAAATTACGATGGAGGTGGATCACAGGTTTGAGTTCAAGATCATTAGTGAGTCAGCCAACCAGGTAGGCCTACAAGCTTTGAAAACTCTTGCATCTCGCATTCCTTCCCTAATCGACATACCACATTAAATAATTGAGGTTTTAATGCAACAACATGCCACGGCTTTCATGAAGATGTAAAACATTTGCTGCCCTTATCAGATGTATGTCGTGGCCTATACGTCTTAATCCATTAGATGTCGCTATATAATCAAACCATATCACAACTGTACTTTAAGGTAACGTGAGACCTTGTAACGTGATAACTTACTTTTAAGTAGAAATCTAGACTGGTAATAGTATACTGTAGCTATTGTAGACTACATATCCAAGTTGAATTTTAGGTAAATGTCTCCACTAGTCTATCTATTTGTCTATTCTTGACGTAAAAGGATCAAACACTGAATTATAACCTAATAAAAAGAATGATGAAATATTACCTAACCAGTCGTTTTTGTTAAGCTTGGATGGATGGTTCCCTTCATTTGGTAAAAATGGTTTCAAAGCTCTGACCTCCCATTTGAGTTGTGACGTTGACAGGGGGAGGCTCTTCCAGATAAGCGCAACTCTTAAGGGTCAAGGAGTTGTAGCTTTCAGTTTATTTACCAGGTATACATGCTTTCGACACAGTGAGAGAAAGTCAAATAACTCATTTCAGGTATGTAAAGTCACTATTTAGAGTCCTGTGAGTTTATCTAGTCCGACCTCAGTCGGTAGGATGAATATATTAAACCTGTGCAAACATAGTATATTCAGAGACGTTGTGCAACCTTAAGTTTGATAATTGTGTTGTCCAAACAAACTTTGATAATTGTGTTGCCCAAACCAACTTTAAAATGTTTTCAACCAGTTTATCGCTGCCTTCTAATACGTCAATCTCATTCAGGAGACGCCAGCTGTCAATTCCTGAACTTTCCTGGATTGTGTGGATATCTTATCAGACAACTTGAGATGTGTGCCGCCAAGAAGTAAGACTTCAATATTCTAATGCTATACAGCTGTCATGCGTTATTCAAAGTTGTGCTACTAAGTGGATTCCCATTCATCATTGGCGTTATTAATTGTCATACAGAGCATGGGATAAATTATCTTAATTTTCGATAGTCATCAGTGTGCAAGGATAAAATACATTTTGAACGTGTCATTAATTTGTATCAAGCTGCTAATTATATGGATGTTGTATGAGTAGAACGCGATTATTTGCTAAGAACATCCATCAGCTATAGACTTCACTAAATCTTCACAAAGGATGCTCTCATCGGAAATTGCAGACGCAGTTTCCTTATGCTTGTTCAAGACACCAGCTTTCATACTATAGTTAAATCCTTAATTACAGTTCTCAAAAAGAGCTAGGACTAAACTGGGTACATACATACTTAAATTAAAGTAGATAACACTGGATGTTCAATAACGGAAAAGCAGTGTACAAAGTGTCCCTAGTCCCCGCCTAGTCCTTAAGCTACGTTTCTGTCTTATTAAAATGTGAAGAATGCATTTTTCACCATCTTTCCCCGACCGTCAATTAATGTAATATGTCACTTTAATACACTAGTATTTAGTAAACGTTGGAGTCAATTCAATGGTGTCAAGTTCTGCCGAACAAATTAAGATAAATCTGCTGTGAATCTCAATAAAAAGGTAAAGCGCTATAGGAATCGGGCAGTTTTTCTGGAGTAGCCTAATGTGAAACACGTCAAGGAGTCGATTTGAAAAGGTGTGACTTTTCTTTTACTAAATAGGGCATTTAAATGTGTCAGCTTGTTATTTCAATGTTTGTTCCATAGGTGGCAAAAGAGTAAGAAGCCTGTTTAAGGATTAGAAAGTTTACGATTGGGGACTTGAAGGGAGGCATTGAATCCGACAGTTTATCTCTTCGGTTAAATCAAGCTGTATCCATATTTTATTTTTCTGTTAATAGAGAAAAGTTTAATACTTTTCACTTTCCATATGAAAAAAATGGTTCCCGACTTCACTATTTTGCTGTTTAATGTTAGTAATGTACAGCAGAATATGCTACTGCACCAAATATACAATACAAAACAATAACCTCACATCTTGTGTAATTACTGGTTAGTTTTATTGCAGAATTATTTCGCAATGCATTTTATTAATCCCTGGTGGGTTGAATTGTATACATGTGATGTCAGTTTCAACGTCATTTATTTGGTTTATCGGTAGTTACAAATGATAAACAACATTTTACAAAATATCATGGACATTTTCAAAAATTATTAGTTCATTAATTTTCTACCACTTATTATTAGCGGTGCCACTTATTCCCGTTAGGGGTCATGGGTGACTGGATTCTATCCCAGTTACTTCTGGGTCTTAGGCAGGGAACATCCTAGACTGGGGCCAGCTAGTTGCAGGGCTATCACACAGACAGTGACAGACAACCATTCACTCTTACAGTCATTCCCTAGGGGAAATTTTCCAGTGTCCAATTAACCTACCACATGCATGTCTTTGGACGTGCAGATCGACCCAGAGAGATCATGGTCCGGTTTGAGATTTGAACCCATCATCTCCTTGTTGGGAGGCGAGAGTGCTAACCGCACTGCCACCGTGCACCCCATAATAACTTAGACATTCAGTTGGATGTAATTTTGGTTGAAATATGCAAACATGGGGATACTATTGTAATGCAATTTTCCATGTCTGCTTTTGACCAAAAATAAATACATTCTCAAATCACTTCTTCAGCCAGTGCTAATACCAGAACCTGACCTCTGTTTCTCTGTGGCCTCTCTGTGCTGTAGAGGACACTGAGAAGTCCCATGACACTCCTGGAACACCCATCCAAAAGGATTTGTCTCCTATATTTTTCTTTTTATATATAATGACGTAAGACCACCAATGTAGCTATATATCTGTCTGAATATCCATAAGATTGTCAACTCTGTTCTCAACTAAAGCCTGATAGAGCAAAACATGGTTATTTAACAATGAAGGTGGAACTGAGTTCTCGATCATTAAACTCAGTATGAATATCATCCACTGGCAAGTTGCATCATACTGCTTTTTGGTGGTGTAGATGGTACGCACACTCAGATGCACAGATTTACTAGGTGAGGTGGTGTAGCGTGTAAGAGGGAGTTCAGGGGGAGGAGTTATGCTGATTTACCTCACTCGTCAGTATAGTCACAGCCTACTTGTACCAATGAATGTCTAGCTGTCATGCATGGTTGTCAGTTGCATGCGCAACTCAGAGTAGCCAAGATCGAACCCTGGTTTGGCCAAGTGAAGGAGGAGGTGATCGTGATAAGCTGTTCGGCGACACACGATGCATCCTTATTTCTATCCTTGTCAACTCCCATTGAACTAGCAGGCACACTGACGTCAAATAAGTGCATCCGAATATAATACCTGCGCTGAAAGAATGGGGACACCTGTTCTGTTTTCAGACTCTTGTCTGTTTGTTGAATATCTCATTCCAAATACATTTCAGATTTAACTTTATTATCACCATGCAGAGTACAAGTACAGAGCTAATGAAATGCAGTTAGCATCTGACCACAGTGTGAGAATATACACTCTCCTACCACTTTATTATGCACACTTATCCAACTGCTCATTAACGCAAATTTCGAATCAGCCCATCATATGACAGCAACTCAATGCATTTAGGCATATAGACCTGGTCAAGACGATCTGCTGCAGTTCAAACCGAGCATCAGAATGGGGAAGAAAGGTTATATAAGTGACTTTGAATATGGCATGGGTTGTTGATGCCAGACGGGCTGGTCTGAGTATTTCAGAAACTGCTGAACTAGTTGGATTTTCACACACAACCATTTCTAGAGTTTACAGAGTATGGTCCGAAAAAGAGAAAATATCCAATGAGGGACAGTTTTGTGGCATGCAGTCGGGCATGCAACTTAACATGGTCTTTGCACTATTGTTTGCTAATCAAGGTTTTAAAATTGTAGTTCACGCCACTATGCTGTGGACGTCCAGGGCCATGATTGAGTCTTACACACCAAGGGCCTATTATGTGCTTATATGATGTCATTAAAGTAAAGCTGGGCTAATCCTTTAAGGGCGGATGAGTGCAAGACAGACTTGATGCCCTGCTTGGTTCCGAAGGAAGGGTTTGGCTGACGGGGGATGGGTTGTGGTGAGATGAGTATTATGTCTGTGTGTATGTCTGCTAGCAATTATGAAAACAGCTGTTCAACTGACACCGAATAAGTTGGTGACTACAGTTACCCAAACATTGTGTGCACCGTTGCTTGCTGAACCTAAATAGGATTTTGTGCACGACCACAAGCTGTCGCGCCCCCACGGTAGTCACCCTGAATTAGGCTCGAAGCTGGCCAATCTACCCCACCCTGCCCCCTCTTTCGATGGATTACCTACATTAGTGTGTACCTACGTATTCCGCGACACTGCCCTTCCCGAGGACGGAAGCCCAGCTCAGCACACCAGCCGCCAGCACAGAACACAGACATTTTTTTTTTACTAGTGTTGGGACCCATGAGCAGGAAATCCTGTACATGAGTCTTGAACAGGCGACAAAATGAACGCTTCCAGCAGCACTCGGCTTACCCCGAGTCCGAACACACTCCAGGTGAACGAGCCCAAGTTCTATGGCTCCACGCTGTCGCTGGAGGAGAAGTGTGAGCAGTCGTTCTTCTTCTTCTACTACTACAGGATGGAGGACGAGGCCGTGCTGGACCGTGGGGCATCTTTCGTCAAGCACGTCTGCGACGACGAGGAGGTAGAAGGTGAGAGGTGCTCTCGTTCTGTATACCGCTCAGAAAGACACACCACGTCTTATTTGTTTACATCAAATGGAAGGTGTGCATATTGAAAACCATAACAAATAACTTAAGTAACTAAAGAATAGTGAATAAATACTGAATAAAGTGAATTACTTTAAAAAATAAAGAGAGCTGTCCAAAAAAGGGACATTTACTTTAATGGAAATAAATTTCCCCTTGGAAGGAATTGGGAGTTAATTATGATTTAGTTTGAATACTTATTTTGTAGGAGGTGAACATTAGCTAATATAGTCTACATACTTGTTATTGAGCAGTTGGATACCCGTGCTTGTTTTCATCACTTGCTCACCTAAATAGTTGTAGATGCAGGCCAGATCATGTGATTGTCTGTTTACCTGGCTAATCCTCTTCAAGGGCTGTTGGATGACACAGATACAATACTCGTATGAGTGTCACTATGCTTCAGTGAATGACAACTGCCAAACCTGTTGGAACTAATCTGTTTGTGTTCAAATAACACACATGATGCTTTGGTGCAGAGGCATGATTATGGTTATTGGTAATGAAGGATCATTTGATTATTGGAAAACCAAAAGCTCGAGTCAAATATTAAAAATGAATTTCAGATGGGTCTATGTACTGTTTTCTTAACTAAGTTAACTTAATCTTATCTAAAATCAAGCTTTTTTTCAGCTGTGAGTTTGTATTCGCTTGTTGGCAAGTCATAGTGCACTGACACTAACCAGATTTTGCTGGTTACTGGTTACTGGTGGTGGTAGGGGTACCAACAATTCAGTTTTGAGTATTCTTGTAGGGAAAAATCGAGAAATTACAAGAGAAAAGGCAAAGTTGGATACAAAGATGTTGTGGCAGTGTCCAGGTCGTCCTTTACAGCTCTCTCTCTCCCTCTCTCTTGCTTTCTCGACTCTTTCAAGAAACTTCCTCCATTACTCTCCTCTCAATGTTCTCTTTTTATTCCACAAGCTCTCATTGTGCTCACTCTCTTTTTCTATCGGTCTCTCCATCTTGCCATCATTCTTAAATTAGCCTTACCTGCCCTGCGCCTCTCAGTGCCAGCATGGCACAGGGCTCCATCACAGTTCTTGCTGAGACAAGAAGCAGAGGTCTTTTGAGGAAGGTCTGGGAGTGGGAGTCATGTGGCGCGGTAGGACTAGTAATCAGAAGGTACCTGGTTCGAACCCTGGCTGTGTCAACATGATGTTGTGTCCTTGGTCAAGGCACTTCACCCTACTTGCCTCAGAGGGAATGTCCGTGTACTTGCTATAAGTTGCTCTGGACAAGAGTGTCTGCTAAATGACTAAATGTAAATGTAAGGTTGCTTCTCTTTAGGTCATCTAGCAGGCCTCAAAATCTGAGGTTATTCGTTTTTATGAGTTTGAGTGTGAGTTTTATGGTTATGAGATGAAGCTAAGGGGCTTTGGCAGATGGTCCACGCTATTTCCTGACAACCTTCCAGCCTCTGTCTCTAGGATGCTGGACTTAGTTGGCGTCAGAACTCACAACACGACCCATTGTGAAAGTTCTGGAAGAATGAGCGCCGTTGTTTTCTGAGGACGAAGATAAGCGTCTGTTGTTTTCTGCGGCTTCCTCATTTTTGCCACGTGCTGCACATGGCCACCGTTTGACAGCATGCTCAGGGAACGCTGTTTGAAACTGATCTAACAGAGCCTTTGTTGAGGAACACTGGTGGTGACCAGGAAGAGCTCTTGGGATTGGTATTACCAGTCTTAGTTGCATGTTACAGCCGTGTAGTGTCGTCAGTATGTATTTAGATCTTTTTCAAATCCTGTTATAAAGCAAAGACTGGGTTTCAAGTTTAATTTTACGTGTACATATCTCTGTGTGTATATATAACTATATCATGTACTGTATATTTCACACAAAACTCACGTCGGCAGATTGCTGTGAGACATCCGACATCTGAAGTTCAGCACCGCTGTCCTCGGGTTGAGAGCAACATTTTACATCAGCTGATTTTAAACTTCACAGTGTCCACGGTCTCCAGATCATTTATTCACAGACCCAGACTGACAAGCTTGCCTGAATCTATACATATATAGATGGGTTCAGGACATTTTCTACGATCAGAGACATCCTGTATCCAAATTTCCTCTTCGTTTCCCAGAATAATGAGACAAGTGAATCATTGAAACAATACAAGCATAGATCTACTTGTGTGGGAGTTTGCACAGTATATAATTACTCTCTACTGGGACATAGATTAGATTAGATTCAACTTTGTTGTCATTACGCATTTATAAATACAAGGAATTTAAATACAGTTTAGCATCCAATCAGAAGTTCAAGATAGGCAGTTATATACAGATACTTTATATAAATTAAGTACAGATTAGTGAAATGCTGATTAAATGAGCAGTTCATGACAAATGTCAGGTCATGACAAAACCCCTGTAGTGCCACTTCAAATTTGGTAATGTATGTTAAAAAGGGACTCTGTTTAAAATAGATGGGCAACGATAAGTAGCGATGAGACTAAAAGGATTGTCACCCTTTCTCCCTCCAGGACACCACACTGTGTACATCGGTGTACACGTGCCAAAGAGCTACCGGCGCAGGAGACGCCGGCGGCGGCGAGCAACCCACAAAGACAGGAAGGAGAAGTTGACGGAGAACGCCTCCGACAAGTCCGACACGGAAAACAACGACGAGGCCAGCCACAGCATCCTCAAACCTCTCAGTAAGTCGTGACATGAAGCCACGTCAGGCCAGATTACCAGCCCTGGCTGTCCTCTTTTTATCCCACCCCCACCGCCTCCGCTTCCGCCCCCCTCCCCCCACCCCCCTCCGGCTTTGACCACCTCTTTGACTCTATTTAGACTGAATGGCTGTGCCTGCGTGCGACAGTGAAGAGAACAATAGTGTTGGGATGGAACAGTAGCGGTTGAAGGAGTGTTCATGTGATTCTGACTGGGATTGATAAAAAGTGTGTGCTGGTGGGATGTGTGGGTGAGTGGGTGTGTGGGTGGGTGGGAGAGGCTGTATCCATGCCCGCGTTAAGGATAATTGTCCAAACATAATTGATTCACCTTGTCGATATCAGAAAAAGAAAATGGGAAGAGGGGAAAAAAAAATCCACAGCTGCATTTGGAGTGTCTTTTGACGCTCCGTCCTGAAGGCTTAGTGTACGGGACGGTCTTCTTCACATTTATAAATACGCACGTGAGGATGGATGAACTCATGTCACCCTCCTCAACCTCAGTAACCTCACAAGGAGGAAGTCTGAGCTGAGGTTTGAGCTAGCTGGGTGCACCAATGCGGAAGTCAGCATTCATATAGGCACCAAATGGCAAAATATTAGTACAAGCAGAAACAGTTTTTGTGGAATTTATCCACTCAAACGTAAAATCTAGGAAGGAAGAATAGTACAGAAATAATGGAATCTTTGGAGGCTGCTTGTTTTCTCATCGGTTCCTCTGGTGAGGGAAAAACAAGAGAAGGTAGATTCAGCTGTGTCCAAGGGAAGAGACGTGTGGCTGTGGCACATTCTTTACAGGCACTACAGATGACAGGGAGTCATGTGGCGCAGTCGGTTAGGGTGTCGGGTTAGTAATCCGAAGGTCCCTGGTTCGAACCCCAGCTGTGTCAACATGATGTTGTGTCCTTGGGCAAGGCACTTCACCCTACTTTGCCTCAGGGAGAATGTCCCTGTACTTACTGAAAGTTGCTTTGGATAAAAGCGTCTGCTAAATGAATAAATGTAAACGTAAAGACACAACATCAATTTGCGGCAGCCTTCTGATTACTAGCCCGATTCCTTAACCTCCCATGGGATCAAGATATTGTCCTGGATTTTCAGCAGATCACCTGCCCTTCCACACCCCAGTCTATCAGCAGTGTGAAACGGTATCAAAAGCAATCCCTATGGGATTTAAGTGATTTCCGGACATGCGGGGAACCTTCACTAATCCTGTCTAAGGCTGATATTTCCCCCCACCCTACCAACTCGCTGTACTCCCCACACAGCTATAATTAGTACATCTAACCTCCTTCTATGCCCCACCAACCTCCTGTGATTAGTCAACATTGCAGAGCAAAGTGGGGCAGGGGAGCAATACAGTTAAACTGGAATGATCCAAATGCATACATTTCGAATTAACTGAATGTCAAATCATTTGTATGAAGGCATCTACTTTCGCAATGCTTGTCCCCAGCGTGGACCACATGCAAACAGTCAAAACTGATTGAAATCAACATTTCCATTTTTCGCAGTGTTTGAAAGCCTGTCAAAATGGGAATGAACCGATATGAAAGGAACATGGTCACATTGGTTTTAGTGGTGTGGGTGCATCAATCTTTTGTCTTATCCATGGCTTTATTGAGCCTAATACACCATCGTGATTATGCAATTCACTGACTCAGCGGGCGTCCTGCCACCGTAGGTGAGATTATTCCAGCCTTCCACAGAACACTGGTCAGTCATGAGCCAGGAAGGTTGGCCTCTACTCTAGACCTACTCCTGGATCGATCTTAACACTGGAACATCAGTGGTTGTGTTCTAATTGCCAAGACAAAACTAGTTTCTCACCCACCGTGATGTAATCTGCTAAAATGACATTTGTTTAAGTTTAACGCATGCTTGGATAGCTCGGTGCATGGATTTAACTATTTTACTTGGCACAAGCATGTTGGTTATTCAACATGGGGCTATTAGACGGTTCAGACAATTGCATGAAAATGTTAAACATGTTGTTGCAGGTAAACACACAACAGTGTTTAGTGACTGTCAGTTAAATTAGGTTTTCCTTTGTATTTGAACAATATTTGTCTAAAAAGCTACCATCTAGAGTAGTGATAAAAGTATCACTCAGTTAATTCAGTTAATATTTTATGAAGTTGCTTACTGAATTGCATGTTTTCTTTTAATGATCTTGATCGGATGCTGCTAATAATTGATATTTATGGGCAAGCATAAATAATGTGCACTTGAAGAATAGTCCTTGGCCATTCTTCTGCATTCAAGCCTATCCAATAGGGTCGCTCACTGCTATGAATACTAAAAGTCAACCATTGTGATGTTTGAGTAGGGTTCTCCCCTCAGTCCTAGTCCGCTCATCAGACAAAATCCAACGTCGCTGCTCCCTCGTACCGCCACGTACAGTGGTGTACAGTTTGTGGAGAAAGAAATCTCGAGTTGCCTCATACGTTTTCAAAGCAAGCATGGATGTCGAGGTATTGTGTGGGATGCATGTGAAGTACGGGACTAAACCGGTCCTAGAGTAGCGGTCCTCTATGAGACAGCAGGCATTCTTTCTCCTTTCCCATGAGCCTCCACTGCTGGAACAAAGTCCCCATTGTAGCTGCTGTTGGCTCTGGGCTACGGCGCGCACACACACAGCTTTGAAAACGCGCTTGAACGATGGATTTTCATTTCCATTTCCCTCCTTTTTTTTCTTGTGCATGCTCTCTCTTTTTTTCTCCACTTGCACTGAGCTTTGCCCCTTCCTCACCCCCCGCCCCCTTGCCTCCCCCTTGTCCCCTCTCCCTTCAACCTCTCTTAGCAACCAGGAGACAATATGGTCTCCTAAGCATAGCTCTGCATGTTCCCAGATTGAAGTTGGTTTGAGTAGGCAGTGGGTTCCCTTTTTTCCATGTTATAGAACATGTTGAAAGGAAGAGGTCGTATTTATTTACCTCACCATACTGCCTTATGACAACATTTTCAGTAGTACTCACTTACTCAGAGTTGTAATGAAATGTCGGTCCATATTTTCAAGTGTTTCCCATTTTCTATTATAATTTTTTTTACATTTTAAGGAACTTCTGTGAAAAGTGCACAGTACATGGATCAAACTAAGGAATGCAGCCATCCTGCACAATCCAGTGCACTCATCTGGTGCCCCCAGTACCACACATATGTTTTAATGTGGTTCCGATGACATCAGCGCTGTCGTGAGTGATTGGCTGAAAATAGGACAGTGGCGTGCAGGAATCTGATTCATTGGCTGAGCACAGCTGAACAGTTGTCATGAACCTGTTTAATTGAAATGCCCAAATAACTGTGGTAGAAGTAAAAAGCTGTGATTGTCTAGCACAATAGTGTCTTTGTGCCTTTCGAGTATGGTTGTGTTGCGTGTTGAATCTTCTTTGACCTGTAGGGTTATGTTGACAGAACCAAGTTTGTTTTTTAAATAGCAACAGGAAGAAAAAAAATAAAAATTAACACATTACAATTAAAATAACAATAGGCTACCCGTAATTTCTTGTTTTAACTTGTTGCAGCATCATAATGCAGGTCAATGCTATTCCAATGATAATTATGTGAATCAGGCAAATCACTTTATGATCATTGTTACTCGAATCAATCTCTTGTCTTTGGAGTCCAAAATCATTTGCAGGAGGTGGTTGAGGCGCAAGTGTTTTCATAAAGATGTATTAAATATCAATCATTTTGAACTCATTACTTTTCGTTTTTTCTAAGAGCACTGGGGCTTGACTAAATATTCAAATTGAAAGACAAGGGGAGTGAAAGCAGAAGCTTTCTTGTAAAGAGTTGGGCAGTTTGTGAACCATTTCCTAACTGTTAATGAGGGGGGCACCATAGGGCTGTGTGCCAAGCCAAAGGACCAATGGCAAACAGTGGTGTTTTGGCCATGGAAGCAGCTCTAGGGACCCAGTCATTGTGGGGACCCCCACAGCCCCCCTCTACCTGGGGCTCAGTCTGTTAAAGTTGGGGTCCAAGGACGGACAGCATTTTCAACATCTAGCAGAAGATTTTTTAGTTCTCAGGTGGGCTTGTGGAGATTCCCACCCCACCCCTACTTAACCACCCTTCCTTTACCTGATTGGGACAACTTTTTCTATTTTGATCTTGATAGTGGTATGGTAGGGTTGTCACCAAGATAAGAGATGTCTAACAACAACAACCAGGAGGAGAAGGAGCATAACTCAGAGGAGAGAGACGAAGAGCTCTTGGTGAAAATTCGGCCACCACCGCCACCAGCAGCACCTCTGGCTCCCGAGGAGAAGATGAACGGCTTCGGGAGAGAGGACGGGAAGCCCAACCTCAGGGATGATTCTCCTACAGAGTCCACACCTGTGAACCGCAGTATTTTCCCTCTGTCCCCAGTCTCGCCAGCAGCTGAGAGGATCCGCTTCATGCTGGGGGAGGACGATGATGGGCCGGCGTCTCCCCAGCTGTTCACCGAGCTGGACGAGCTGCTGTCTGTGGATGGGCAGGAGATGGAGTGGAAAGAAACTGCCAGGTAAGAGCCTGTTCATGTGAATTGTGTTGAAATACCTACCAGAACCGCAATATGACTTAATGGACTGTCAAAGAAAGCATTGACTCACCTATCATGTCTTCAGAATCATCAGAATAAAGAATCCAAACACCTTTTAATTACCAGGTATTTTACACAACAGGTACTTTACTGGTGGGTAATTGCATACAGTGAACATACATTCATTGTTTGCTAAGAAAAAACTTGAGAAGCAGACTTTTCTTCCTGAAAAAAGTTATCGACATGTCAGATCTTGTTTTCCACAATGGTAATCATTCCCGCAATGGGAATGCATGATTGAATCTATCTTATCTAATTGACATGTTTGACTGTTTGGAGTTTCTAGATAGATCTGGATAAGGGTGTCAGATTTTGGGAGGAGAGGTTCATAAGTTCATATGGTAATCACCAGCTCACTGGCAGCAGAGCTTATTCAGGAGTACTCTGTAACCTCAGTTACAAGGAGAACCTAGCCAAGGTTTGATTCTTTTTAATATTTTGCTAAGTAAACCACCTTTCTTAACCACCACTATTCTTAATCATTAACCATTTACTGCATTCCGTAAAGCCAAGTTTTACTCTGCAGTAAAACACAATGAATTTGCAGGGGCTCTGGACATGTTCTGAATGAAAAATACTCACTAATACTTGGCTCGTGGCCAAAGGCACTTGGAATCCAAAGTGTCTAAACAGAGCTTAGCCATACTCAAGGGCAAAACCTGATATCTTAACCTTTGCTGACTAAAGGATTTCCTTTTAAGAAATGTCATGGGTTTTCAAAATAACAGTTTTGTATTGAGTGAACATTATTATTGGCCGAACTTAATTACAAATATTCGGTTTAATCTTTTCCCTCTGACCTGTCGTTTCAAAGTGTTTAAAAAATCCCAAAAGAATAACATTATGGCATCATGTTTTATATGAATTGATTATAACTTTCATATTGTACAAGTACATTTTAGTAGATAAGCCTAATATTTATGCCTGCCAGCTTGTTGTCATAGATACAGACATGCTGACAGTTACAAGGAAGGGAAGTTAATTAAATCTTTCCAGAACCAGAGACAGTGGCTCCCATTCAGCCATTTAAACAAGGATTTTTGTTGCTTTGTATATCAACTTTACACTTTTGATCTTTTGACTCCAAATACATACATTTAGTCATTTAGCAGGTGCTCTTATCCAGAGCAACTTATAGTACAGGTACATTCCCCTTGAGGCAAGTAGGGTGAAGTGCCTTGCCCAAGGATGCAACATCATGTTGACACAGACAGATACCTACATTCAGATACATTTCCTGTGCATCCATTTGCTGACCTAGAAATTGTCGGAAACTATTTCTAGAAACTACAAACGTCAAAGTGTCCTGTCAATTCATCTTTTTTTCCTTTTCTAGGTGGATCAAATTCGAAGAGAAGGTGGAGAAGGGTGGAGAGCGCTGGAGCAAACCGCACGTCGCTACGCTGTCCTTACACAGTTTGTTTGAGCTGAGGACCTGCATAGAGAAAGGCACCATCATGCTGGATCTAGAAGCCTCCACACTACCTCAGGTTGTAGGTGAGTAAACATCCTTGGGGTCGGTTAACATGTCCCATCAAAAGAGCCAAGGAATGCGCTTTCCTTTCACACAGCCCTAGTGACTAGACCATGACCCCCCCCCCTCAATGATATTCCGAAGATCCAGAATGTTCCGCAGGGGACGTGATCTGCTCTGCTCAGCAGCGTATACATTTACATTTATTTATTTAGCAGACGCTTTTATCCAAAGCAGCTTACAAGAGAGAGCTTTACATTCTTTACCGTCACCAGCAGTCAGAATATAATTTTCAACTTGATTCGAACTGCGATCGTCACACAAGCATATCTTCTTTAAATATGTTGCCCTAAAACAAAACTTGTAGCAGATGTTATGGCATGCATGTGTGCGTTTATCATGTGGCCGTTCCTGAAAGATAAGGGGACGCTACTATCATCACTATGATTTGGAAATGAACTCACAAAGAGCTGGTGTTCTTGGGTCTCTGGCAGGGCATGGTCCGTACTTATCATAAAATAGTACCATGGCAGAACAAAGGTAGTCACCCACCGTACCTCGCCCAGTTCATGACAATCAAACACTAAGGGGATTGATCAGAAGGCTTGATCGATTGCTGTTTCAAATGAGCTTCAGACTTCTTGTTTTATGTTTACATTGAGTCATTCAGCAGACACTCTTATCCAGAGCGACTTACAGCAAGTACAGGGACATCCCCCCCGTTGGCCCAAGGGCACAACGTCACGTTGACACTCCCTCTTTTTGGGGGTTATATGCTGCAAACCCCCCTGACATAAAAAAGTTTCTGTTTACAAACTTCCGATGCATACTTGAATCCATAGCTGTATGAACAAGGAGCTTGTCATTGTCTTGGCCTTGCTCAATGTAACTAGAGTTCACTTTTACACGTCTGTATTTCAGTTGAGAGCCTCATTCTCCTCTAATAGCAGGCAGATTCAATTAATTCATTAATAAGAGTGCTTGAAAGCTTAAGTTGAGGACAAACAAGAAGCTGCTGTTCGATCCTCAACGCTGTTTGAGCCGGGATTAATCACCAGCACTTGAAAACTTTTTTTCTTGACTTATTTTCGACATAGATTTTTTCAGCTGTTTCGAAGGACCCTCCCAGCATGGTTACTGAGACCCCATTGTACCATTAATGTTATTGAAAAGTTTGAATTCAAACATACATAGAATGATACAGCCTTACGAACAGACAATCACGAACGATTCACAAGCATGTTGAATTTGACCAGAGATAGACTTTGCCCTCCACCCCTGTGGCTTATCTCTTCCAAGCAAGGTTAAAGTGGACTGTCAGTGCTAGAAAGCGTTTAGCTGAGAGAAATTCAACGTGACACCATGTCGAACTGTCTTGCGTATCATACTCCCCTGTCCTTCCCCCGATTTTGAAGTAACTTCACCACTGGCCTGCACACGGGAACAGAGGAAGAAGACATATCACTTTGGAGATGACTAATGCGACGTAATCGCTGGTTTTCGCTTGAGTTGAGGCGGTCCGTGCTCGGAGAGCAAGTGAATGATGGGCCATTAGTGGCCGTACCATTCAAACAGAGCCGGGGGGGACCCCTAATCTCGCGCACAGGCCGTTGACCCTCTTTGGAAAAATAGAGTCTTTGTTTGAGCCATCTCTTACGGTGTGGCACACAGCCTTGCACACTGAGCCAGAACCTTCAATATGGGTGATGTAATAATTTCCGGTTATATGTAGTAAGACTTCATCTGCAAGATTACTGAATAATATAGATTAGTTTAGATTAGTAATTTCAGTACCTGTTAAAGGGCCGTTGTCACATCAGTTATTGACAATTATGTAAAAAAGAGAAAAAATACACAAGAACAAACCACCCATAAATGAATACAGATGTTGTCCCTTTGCCTAATAATAGGAGTACACCTGCTGGCGGTAATTGGTAGAGTATCGAACCTTCTCCAAAGAAACCCATGTACTGCGAGTAAACTGTCATCAACTACAAGACCCATTCCTCCAGAATCATTCCACTTTTAAAAAGGGTCCACCATTTTTACCTAATTCCCTCTTTCCCCTGATCTCTCTCCTCTCCTCTCTCCTCCGTGTACAGAGATGATCACCACCAGTCAGATTGACAGCGGGCTGCTGAATGCAGACCTGAAGGACAAGGTGGTTTACACATTACTCCGCAAGCATCGCCACCAGACCAAGAAGTCGAATCTACGCTCACTGGCGGACATCGGAAAGACGGTGTCCAGTGCAAGTAGGCTGTTTTCCAACATGGATAATGGTAATACCGGTGCCAGTTTGGTGCAGTCCTTTTTGACCAACGTTTTTTAATTAGGCTACACCGCTATTTGTAATGTTTTCGGGGTTTTTTTGGGCAGGGGGTGAGGGGGATCTTTACATTGTTCTCTCAGTTTCATTTTGATCTCGGGTCTTTTTATTTGAAGTGTAGATTTTTCTTTTGGTAAAGAGTGATAAACACAGAGAATTGGAAGAGACTATCGGGTTAGCACTACTGCTCCTTCTAAACATTTCACATCTCAGTGGTACTGAAGACGTTTGGAGGGAAAAATGTGTTGCTGGTTGACCTATCCAGCAATTAACTGAGAGTCTGTGTGTGGTTATTTTAGAATGGAAAAAGAATGCCATGTAATAATAAGATTACAGACAGCACAGGGCCTCAATTAGAAAGGGTAACAACTTTGCTCACACATTCCTCTCCCTTGTGTTGTTTAATTTACTCTCCTAATTTCTATTTAGAGCAAAGTAAATTGTGCACTAACAGGAACACTAATGAAAACTCAAACAATACAATGTGACAAACAATCACATAATTCCCGGTAAGAACCGATCCTCTTCGAGCACAAACCCATCCTAACAACTTGCGTTACATTTACATACAGTACAGCCTAATGGATAGTATATTTACATTTATTCATTATGCAGACGCTTTTATCCAAAGTGACTTCCAAGAGAGAGCTTTACAAAAGAGCATATGTCACTAATCATGACAAGGAAGTAGTCAGATTATGAAGCATACATTGTGGAAATCAAAAGTGCCAAAGAGGAGAACCACAAGAGCATTCAGGTAAACAAGTTACAAGTAGATAACAACATGCATCCAATTTTCTATCAATCAAATCATCTTGTTGATTAGTTAGTAAGTTATTTATTATCATATTGGTCAGTCGATCAGTCTCTTCTCAAAACATGTAGCTGTAAAAATAGATAATCATGTTTTTCCAGTGTGTTGCTTAATAGGACTCTAAACTAGATTCTGACCCCTTGCCTTTGTAATCTCCTCTTCCTTCCTAACTCATCGCTTGCCTCTGGCAGGGTGTAAATTACTGCTTTTGTTACTTAGTGAAGCTTATAGCTTCACTATTATTTACCACTCATATTATTAGGATATTGCATAGGGTATAGCTATCATACTGTTGTTGATGGGCATCATTCTACTTGAAGCCATGTCATTGTCAAATAGAGTGCAGGATAATCAAATAAGTATATTTTTTTCTCCAAGTTTTAATTCAGTGTCTAGGTTCCTATGCGCAATGAGTTTAGAATTGTGGACTTTCTTTTTGTAAAAACATTTTAGCACTTTCTTCGGCCTTGAGGAAGTGGTCTCGGAATCAAAGTCCATCGTTGTCAAGAAAGCAATACAGATTTAGGCTTGGCCTGGTGACTGAACATTGAGTATACAAATCCACTCAAAAGTGGACACAACACTTGTGGGGGGGGAAGTATTTTTTAATCCACTGTCTTCCCAATGTTTAGCCATGGGACCTTTCTACTGGCTGCATCAAACTGACACTCGACCTCCTGTGCCTTTTCAGTTGGCACAGTTGCATCAGGATTACCGGTCCAAATATTTCTAACAGTCCCTTTCTGTCTAAATTGTACTCCAGTCATCTACCAGTACTAACTGCATGTGATTGTGGTTGGCCATGTTATGTGTGTCTGTGACAGGGTGTGTTGATATCGTAATCAGAGCTGTATTAACATCTTTGGCTGGAAGAGCTTAATGTTTTAAATGTGCTTTAGGTTAACCTGTGTTAAGTGGCGTGAAAGAAAATGCGCTCCTTACTAACACACGGACCCAACAAAGTTTATAACAGTACAACAAAATGAAATTCTTTTGTTACAAATGTTTCTCTTAGTGGCTATTTAGACACTAGAAATATGTTCTATTCATACCCATAAGGGTAACACAGGACATATTCAAGCTTATAATACAACATGTTGTACATAATTAATTAATTCTTTATGATTGCTACATGCATGACACCTTTACATGTTATATCCATATAGGTGCTGTCATAGGATTGGAATAACACTTTCATATTGCTTCATATTTTCAAAATCAGTTGTATTTTTGTATATATTCAAACAAATATAAGATCCCTTTTATTTTTAAATCAAATTTAGCAGGATAACTGTGCCATGATTGTAGTTATGAATTATACGCATTTAAAGGTGTTATGAACGCTTATTAAGTTTTACCAAGGTTGTTATATCCTTAAGTTTGGTCCAAATATTCTGCTCACCCTACGTGAACTCCATTCTCTGTCCTATCTGCATGCATGGATGATGAATTGGGCCACTGTCTTTTCTGTAAACTCTGCCATATTTATTTCCAGTCAGGCCTCTTTTCATACAGGAGGAATGTCAAATGAACCATTCCAGACTGTCTTTACAGGTAGTCCTACGCCTTCTCATCGGAACATAACCTCCAGCAGCTTGAATGACATCTCTGACAAACCTGAGAAGGATCAGGTGAGTGTGTTTCCCCCTGTTTATCTCACCAACAACAAGTAATTTGTGAGGTCAATCCTATCCTATTCTATCTCCTGTCAACAGTACGCCATTTTCTAAATTGTTTTCAAACGGTGTACAATTTAACACGAAAAAGAACATGTTTTCAAATAACAGTTGACATGTACAGTACAAATGGCCTTGTATAAAGAATGCATATATATTTTTTGTGAACTCTGTATACATCGACAAACTCTTTACCAGGCAGTATTTGAATTTTCAGCCTCTGGAATCACTCATTTAACCTTACTTATACATTTTAGAACCATGACTAAAGTACACCACATGTCAATCCCTCCTGGACCAGTCCAGTCCAACCTAGCTCAGTGTAATCATTATACTTACTGTACCATCAAGTTATTTTCCAGTTCACCTGCCCTCTGTGGTTTATCTTCTCAAGGGATCAGATAAAAGAGAGCCAGGTTTATTTTTAAAGAACACTTCTATGGACTTTACTCACTCAAAACAAGGGTTTTCTTTGTAAAGAGAGAAAGTGCCCTCTTAAGAGTTGTGGAAGTGCTCTCAATTACATGTAGATATATTCATTTAGCAGATGCTTTATCCAGAGCAATTTACAGCAATATCATGGACATTCCCCCTGAGGCAAGTAGGGTGAAGTGCCTTGCCCAACGTCATCGGGAATGGCCGGTTATCGTACCGGCAACCTTCTGATTTCTAGTCCAATTCCTTATCCGCTCAGCCACCTAACAACACAAATTAGCTTACTAGACAGTCACAACTGAGTATTGTACTGAGTAATTGTCAATTAGCTGACTGTAAAGGATGCAGGCCTCCATGGAACACACCGGAAAATATTTTGTGTATTATTCTGCTTCGACAGTATACAGTTACTGTTAGCAGTTGTTCCGTCCTGCTATCGAGAGCCGTGCACTGTTCGCTCATCCAAACTTTTATCTGCAGTACCGTTGAAGGTGGCATTCTCGGATGAGTAAATAATAGGTCTAAAAGGAGTACAGCTTTCTAAAACAAACTCATGAAAGACAAGGAGACTTGTTGGGGATACCTCACTTGAAAGCTACATTATGGCCAAGCCTGCACCCTAAAAATACAATTTGAATAAATCGCCACTGACTTTTAACCACATTTTTACTGGTCAGTGGCAGAATGGTTTTCTGAAATAGCACCAGGGAACGTTTTCGCCGGAACGTGCCCTGGAGCGCAATTTAATTCCATAATTTACCAACGTGCATCTGTGGACTGAAAAATATGCTGTGCAGAATAGGAATGATACATGCGTTGGTGTACAAAGTCAATTGCACTGGGTACAAGATAGGGCCCAGAATGCTATACTATTCTGTTTCTGCATTTGTTGAAGAACATTTCAGTGTGGAGTTGTCAAAGGACATTGTCCTTTCTAAGGATATACATGACTCCAAGCTTCCATGCTCCTGGGTAAATGTTTTCCAGTCAGACTAGACGCAGGTGCTATTAATAAGTTACTCAGCGGTAGACCATTTAACATTGTGTTGTTTGTCGTACATTGAAATTTGTGTAAAGCCATGGTACAAGTCCCTTGGTAATTGACTCACCTGCTTTTTCAATTTGTTGAGAATAGCTCATAGGATTTTTTTTCAATCTAGAAGTCCCAGGTTACTGTGGAGGGAGTTTTCTGGGAATCAATCCGCTCGACTAAAGTTGGGTGAAGTAACATGTTACTGTTTATTACAAGTAGCAAAACAGGAAAACGTATGAGGAATATTGAAGCAACGTTACACACATGTTCACACACAATGCACAAACACATGAAAGTTACACAAAGACAATACCATACGGTTCCAGCTAGCATTCTAGCATGGAACCCTGGTCTACATCTCCAAAACCTTGGAGAGGTCCAGGGACCACCAGCACTACGCAGCTGATCGCCCTGAACCCCCAAACATACTTTCAACAGACCATTTTATAGTCCCAGAAGTCATTGGTCTATCACAGACATGCAGTCTGTCCCATGTCTGTTCTCTGATTGGTTAAATCTCCAAAGACAATAGAGTAAGTTGAATCCACATTATCTCCAGACTTCACATCTCCAATGTAAATGCTTCAGGAGGTATCTGCCCAAAATGCTGTATTGTCTGGTTGGTAGGAAGGATCACAACCCCCATCCTGACAAAAGCAACATTTACATTATTCAATCAGCAGAGCTTCACAAAAGAGCATCGTCACTCATCAGAGCAAATGGCTCTTAAAGAATGCAGGCAACCTCCTGTTCAAGAAATGTTAATTGTACAAACATTGGTCAAACATTTTCACGACATTACCACCCCACACACACACCTCCCCCTTGCCCCCTGTACGATGCTATGAAAGTACTTTCTAAATAAATATATTATCTTATACAACATGTTGAGTTAATGTCAAGGCATGTCCTTGATATAGGTGGAAATTCTCATGTGTCTGATGTAGATTGTCAGCCTGCCACAGGATGAATAGTAAAGTTTAATTGGAAAAGTCGACCACAAGCTCCCTTTGAGGGATCGTCCCAGGATTCGAACGTCCTGCTGATTAAACCAGTTGTTGGTCTCACTGAACAATGTGTGGTCATATGTCGGACTAGGCCTGTTAATGGAACAAGTACAGCTTTTACCATCCAGCCACCAAATCACTCACCTACCTTTCTCAGTCCTAGCTTTTCTTTGGCATGAGAAATGAAGACAACGCGCTGACATTTAATACAATTCCCTCCTTCTTTATGTTGCTTGTCTAATTCTCACCGAGGCTCCTGCTGGTGTGAAGGTCGCTTCAGTATGGGCTCTTTTGTGTTTTCAGTTGAGGAACAAGTTCATGAAGAAGTTGCCCAGAGATGCGGAGGCCTCCAACGTGTTGGTGGGGGAGGTGGACTTCCTGGATGCCCCGTTCGTGGCCTTTGTGCGTCTGCAGCAGGCTGTGATGCTGGGAGCCCTGACAGAGGTTCCTGTTCCCACCAGGTAATCAGCCAGTCACTGTCTAGGATTCCAGGATTTTATATGTAGTTCTCTCTGTTATGTTACGGTTTCAGATTTACACCAATCCCCCACAATCCACTTCAATAAGGTTATTTTCATTTTACTTTCAGTGTATAATAATAATATCTTCCACAGAACATCTATACTTCTGCAGTGTTATCTATTACAGAGACGTCAGAACTTTCAATAAATATCCTTGTTGTGTTAAGGAGATTATGATTTGAAATTTTGATGGTGAATGTAATATGATTACAAAGTCAGTTTCTCCATTTAAATAGCCAACATAGTCTTTCTTTCGCAGGTTACATTACTTTTAGTCATTTAGCAGACACTCTTATCCTGAGGGACTTACAGCAAGTGCAGGGACATTTCTTTTTAGGAAAGTAGGGTTGAGTGCCTCGTCCAAGGACACAATGTCATGTTGACACAGCCGGGTTCGAACCAGGGACCTTCTGATTCCCAACTCAACACCCTAACCTACTGCGCCGAATGACTCATCAACGTTTGTTTCTTTCTGCCCAGGTTTTTGTTCATCCTTCTTGGACCCAAAGGAAAAGCTAAGTCATATCATGAGATCGGGAGGGCCATAGCCACACTCATGTCAGATGAGGTAAGGACAAACTGAAAACACCATAGTCAATTGAGATAATAAATGCATTTGAACAAAGCGATGTACAAGCACTACATATAGTAATGACAACAGATAATCAAGAATAATCTCTTATGGTGTTTAATGCAGATGAGAAATATATGATGGAACAAAAAAATTAGGGGTTCAATATCTTCCATTAGTGAAAGAAAATCACATCAACATTTTTCAATGTGGGTCTGATTTTGGTTGATGAGTTCCATGCTTTGAGCAGCATTTTCCAGTCACATGACTCACGATTTTATATTTTGCTTTTGGATCATTGTGAGCCACCATCGTTGCCACCATTTATCAGAAGTGCCTAAAAATGATAGCTATAATTATGTCTTTCCTTTCTTTGTGAAGGTCTTCCACGACATTGCATACAAGGCCAAGGACCGACAAGATCTTTTGGCAGGCATTGATGAGTTTCTTGACGAGGTCATCGTCTTGCCTCCTGGAGAGTGGGACCCTGCCATCAGGATCGAGCCCCCAAAGTCACTCCCATCCTCTGAGAAAAGGTTACCCGATGCATGGCCGCATTATGGTCCTTCATGATTCATTAGAACTGTCTTATTTTAAACAACATTGCATTCGTGCTGTTAGTTTAGAGAGATTTGTTTGTCGCCCAACCCTGAAAGCAAAGGCATACAGTGGGTTTGTAGTCATAATTTTGAGTGAATATTGATATAAAAGATTCCAAGCACACATGGAAGGTTTGTCAGTTGATGCTGCAATGTCAATGCGGAATTTGTTCCCATTCAGCCGCTAAAACATTAGTGAGGTCAGATGATAATGTTGTGCAAGGCTTTTTGCTCAAGTCA
Source organism: Neosalanx taihuensis (assembly GCA_030340665.1). NCBI lineage: Eukaryota > Metazoa > Chordata > Actinopteri > Osmeriformes > Salangidae > Neosalanx > Neosalanx taihuensis. The sequence goes on along the minus strand of CM059309.1, from coordinate 2,865,093 downwards.
ACATGACGTGGGTGCTGAGAATCATCCTGGGCACTTTGAATCAGAAAAGGCTTGTCAGGTGTTGGTGGCTTCAGAATAAGTGACAGGTGACCAGGACTGCTTCCTGTCACTTCATCTGGGAGTGTTTGTGGTTAAGTACACCAGCAGCACTTACTGGGCAGCAGAGCATCAACGTTCAAGGGCAGAGTTGATGTTGTCACAAGATATCTTGAGTGACATTACGGCAGAGCAGAGCATTTTAAAAAAGCGGTCTAAATTGACATATCCTACTGAAAAGAAATTCCATTACCAGATATCTGAAAGGTCTCCTTTTTTCAGTATTTTTTTTTTCAAGGACTAATGCAACTCAAGACCTCTCTCACCCCAACAATCAAGCAATCCAACAGTCGATTCAATTGTTTATATGTTCAGTCAAACAATGATATCTGCCTCACATCCATTTCACTGCTTAAAATATGATTGAACGGAATGTTATGTTGTCTCACTTAGAAAGAATATGTATGCTGGAGGTGACAATTCCCAAATGAATGGGGATATGCCTCACGATGGAGGCCATGGAGGAGGAGGAGGGCATGCTGTGGGGGATGAACTCAAAAAGACGGGCAGGTAAACTATAGATGTGAATTACCAGATTTTCCCAGCTATAAGCCTTTTTTCTTTTTTCTTTCGCTTCAACCTTGCGCCCAAAACAACGATGTAGGCTAATCTGTCTTTTTCCTGGGCTAACGTGTTTTTTTAATGTTATAATGTAATCGACAACGACATCTGCAGCTAATAGGAAAGTGCTGCTTGTTTTTTTTGTGCCAAATTTAGTTGGTGCGGCTTTCATAAAGCTCCCTGTATTTTCTTATAGCCCGTAAAATATGGTATACGGCTGCGTACCTTAATTAAATCAACCATGGTAAATAGTCTAATCAACAAAAAATGCACACAACTCTTTGGTCACAAATATGAGACAAATATATATTCTTATCAAGCGTGACACGTTTAATTTGTCTTTAAAATTCAAAATCAAATGAAAAGGTATTGTGTTTTATAAACATACTTCACGGTAGATATTGAATACTGAAAAAACGTTCACATTCCTTAATTTATTTCTCTAAGAAATCTGAATTTACTGCTTAGCTGAACAAAATGAAATGAGAACATGCTGTGTATTTTTCCAAAATGCAAAATAATAAAGTTTAAATCGTTGATGTTAATTTGTTTTAGACATATTTGATTGGCCTGAGCCAAAATCAACTTCTCCCTTCTATTTACAGGTTGTTTGGAGGCCTCATGCTGGATATTAAGCGGAAAGCACCGTTTTTTGCAAGTGATTTTTATGACGTTCTTCACATCCAGGCCCTGTCAGCCATTTTGTTTATTTACCTGGGAACTGTGACAAATGCCATCACGTTTGGTGGTTTGCTAGGTGATGCTACAGACAACATGCAGGTCAGTCCTTTTCAGGTGTCTGCAAGGAAACAACGTTATTCATAACATGGTTTATTATTAATTCAAATGAATTAAAAGAGGCAATGCAAGAATCCAAATAGACAGGGAGGGGGTGTCAAATGACTATGGCTTGGCTGTTTTGCAGGAAACCTCATGTTGCCCTTCCTTATCGCTTCCCATATGTACTTGATGATTACATTTAGGCTCCTGAAAAGCAACAGCGTTGAACTGCAGAAAGAAATCAAATCATCATCATGTATTTGTATAGCCCTTTTTACAAGCAGTGTGACAGAAGGCTTCACATATGCCTATAGAACTGCCCCTCAACCTACCTAAACCCTCAAAGAAGAGAATAACTCCTGGAAAAACTTGCTAGAGGAAAAACACTTTGGGAAGAGCAATTCAGTGAGGAATCCCCTCCTCCAAAGATGGTTGGTGAACGAGAGGAGCAGAACACACATAGTCATACAGCTAGAAAGAGTTAATTGGTTGTTAAAATATCAAAATCCAATGCTCAACATGGGTCTGAGGTAGCACAAAGTCAGTTTAGACAACCACAGGGCTTGGGTCCATGAGTGGCGCAGCAACACAGGAAGGGGGATGAGGAAAGGGACCGGGAAGTCGCTCCTTGTCCATCATGCAGTCCTCAGTCATCTGCTTGTAGCATAGGCTTTACATAAACGTCGGGCTAAGGCTGAGTGATCTGTTTTCAGGGTGTGTTGGAGAGCTTCCTTGGCACGGCTGTCTCCGGTGGGGTCTTCTGCTTGCTGGCTGGTCAGCCACTCACAATCCTCAGCAGCACCGGACCTGTGCTGGTTTTCGAACGACTGCTTTTCAATTTCAGCAAGTAAGATTTCCTACTTACTTCTTTGTTTGTGTGCCTATTTGTTTATGGATTTGTACATTTGTACATTTGTACATTTGTACATTTGCCCTGGACTTGTACCTGTGTAATGACAATAAAGTTGAATCTAATCTAATCTACATGTATTTAGAATGCTTTTGTTCATTTAAACTCATACAGGGGAACATAGTTATAGGATTCTCCAATTAAAGTTTTGTCAACTTGCTTCATAAACAGAAATCAGTGAGCTATTGACACGACTATAACAATGTTATATTTGCGCAGGTCTAGAGCCAAATTGCAATCGGTTCTTTTTTAACCAATGTCGCACAACAGGGGCCTGTACTACAATCAAGATTTGGTGTTAACGAGGCAACTTTAGGTTAACCCAATAACTCTGGGTTAAACCTGAAGTTACATAGTACAAATCTTGATTCGTGGTACAGGCCCCTGGATTGATTGCATCGGTTGTTGTTGTTGTTGTTTTTCCAGGGATAAGGCTTTTGACTATCTGGAGTTCCGGTTGTGGATTGGCCTGTGGTCAGCCTTCTTCTGTCTGGTCCTGGTGGCGACTGATGCCAGCTACTTAGTGCAGTATTTCACTCGCTTCACCGAGGAAGGTTTCTCCTGCCTCATCAGCTTCATCTTCATCTACGACGCTTTCAAAAAAATGCTAAAGCTATGCCATTACTACCCCATCAACCCAGACTACAAGACTGACTACATCACTCAATATGACTGCCTGTGCATGGCTCCGACCATCTTGGGTAAGTTTCTTCGTCAGTTTTTGAATAATCATTTTGGTGGTTGCAAGTCTAGTCTAGAATGGGCATTTTGTGGGTTATGCTGGCTGTAATTTTAACAATATGGATTTTCTATTTGTGTGTCTGTGAAGCACACATTTTTTGGTTGTTGCAGAGTTTAATCAAATCGATTCAATTTCTGAAATGTTTTAATTGCGTTAAATGTTGAACAAAAACCTGCATGCACACAACTTGCTAGACCAGTTAAAAGGAAAAATGCAGAGGCAACAGAATATTTTAAACAAGCAGCACTTTTTGGTTGCACTGATGCATGCTGAATGCTCACTCAAGCAAACTGACATGTTGGCATTCAGCGATTTTTCTGGTTGCTATTACACAATATCTAGACATTTCTTAACTGGGGTCCAGAGTTAGTAGCTTTAGGAAAAAAATATCCTTTTCACCCAGTCCACCAAAATCTTGGTCATTGCCTCAGTGATTGTAAACTGTTTCTTTACTCTGGCCAAATATGACCGCTGTATTTGGCTGGACGCAGGTGTCGCCTCAGACAGGCTGTTTAGTGAGTGAAACAGGCATTTGAATGAAATGTGTTTACTGTAGTTAGCAGCTTGACCTTCTGGCTTGACAAGTTCAAGGGAATCTCTTTCAAACTCTTTCCAGATGTTTGACCAAAAGCCTGACCTTCAGTCTTCCAAAGCAAAATACGTAAAATGTTGCAATTATTCCACAAGAATGGGTACAAATGAATTGAGCAAGGAGTCCATGTTAAACCATTTTGTTACTTGATATGCTTGTGGTGGCCACTGGCCATCCTATTGTTTAACACTAAAATATGAAGATGGTCTTTCTATTATAAATCAATTTGTGTGGTGCATCTGAATGACAATTCTTTGTAAACCATTATTTTGTGGAAAAGTATCTAATTATAGGTTTGAAAAAATGAAAACAAAATATTCTAATCCATTTATTTACATTTCATGGTTATTTGTCATGCTCAAAAAGTATTTTTTTTCTAAATATGCTAAGGATAATATTAGTTGTGATATTTGATTATGAGGCATGTGGTTGTTTTCTACAGAAAACAGCACTGAAGTTGTGGGTGATCCTCTGGATGGGACATCTATCTGGTACTTTAACAACACAGATCTAGTGAGTAAACTTGCAACTCAACCCTTTGGAGAGAGAAAAAAAAGATGGTGGTGAATGTGCCGCTTTAGTTGAGCAGAATTGTTATTACATTCCTACTACAAACATCTTGTGTGTATTCTTTGTGTGTGCGCTTTCCAAAAAACGGGCTGAAAGATTAGTTGATTAGTTGTACTTACTGTAAGTCGCTTTGGATAAAAGCGTCTGCTAAATGAATACATGTAAATGTAAATGTAGTTGCTGATAACTTTAGTTCTGTCATTGCTTTTGCTTTGCAGCCTTTGAATGCCACATGGTCGTCCTTGTCAAAGAAGGAGTGTCTGAAGTATGGAGGGGAACTGGTGGGCAAGGCCTGCGATTTTGTCCCTGATATCGCCCTTATGTCCTGTATCTTGTTCTTTGGTACCTACACATGCTCCATGTGTCTAAAAAAGTTCAAGACCAGTCCGTTTTTCCCAACCACTGTAAGTTCCTTTAGCTTTTCCTTTACCCTTTTACAGTGCATTTGGTTTAGCTCTCTGTGTAAGAGGGTAATGTTTTACAAAAGGAATGTCATCACAAGCTCCTTGTTGGGTGGACTAGTTTTTGTAAAACATCTTCCACCATCAATTTTTTGTACATGTGCTTGTTAAGCCTAAAGAAAAAAGCCAGGCTTTTATAAAGAAAAAATGTCTTGTCAGCTCCATGACTAAGTTAACAAATAGCTTTGGAATGATGCTGTGCATTGGTATGATCCTGTGCAGTGTATGGTTTTGAGTGTCTACTTTTCCTGTGTCTACCGTTTCCAAAGGTGAGAAAACTCATCAGTGACTTTGCCATTATCTTGGCCATCTTGATTTTCTGTGGCGTAGATGCACTAGTTGGCGTGGATACCCCCAAACTCATTGTGCCATCTGAATTCAAGGTATTGAGGCTTTCAAATATTTACAGTATCCTTCAGTGACATCATTTAAATACTGTAGCCCCATTGAAATTGCATAACTCAATAATCAATTCAAGAAATACAGTATAGTCGTTGTCTATAGTTGTAGTCTATCCAAGTGCACCAGAGCACAAGTAATGAAACATTTGAAAGTTACTTGAAGCTTGTCCTTGTATACAGGATATAAATATGGGACATATTTATGATAAGCTGTACCTCTGGCAGTAGCAGAATGTGCAGGTGTAAGATGTGCAAATGTACAGTAAGTTTGTAAGTGACATTAATCAAAATGTGACCAACAAGCAACAAAAGTATAAAAACAAAGACATCAAAAGCTGTTTCAGTATTTACAGATAACCGTCACAATTCTCAGAATCGTCACCTCTCACCTCTCCTCCACTCACATATGTTCATTAAGATATGATTTGACGAATGCTAAGTGCCCCTGACAAATGGCTTCATCTGATCTTGGATGCATGTTAGGGCAGTGGTTCCCAACCCTGGTCCTCAGGGCCCACTCTCCTGCATGTTTTAGATGTTCCAGGTGCTCCAACGCACCTGATTACAATGAGCGGATCGTTATTTAGCTCTGAAGAATCCTGGTAACAAACATGCATTAGAATCAGGTGTGTGGGAAGGGGGAAACATCTCAAATATGCAGGAGAGTGGGCCCTGAGGACCAGGGTTGGGGACTACTGTGTTAGGGTACATCTTGACATTGGTTATGTTCTGCCTCGTCTGAGATGACAGGCCGACCAACCTGCTCCTCTAATCCACCCCCTCTCCACCCACCCAAATCCCAATTTGCAGCCAACAAGCAACAAGAGGGGCTGGTTTGTGCCTCCCTTTGGTGGAAACCCCTGGTGGGTGTACATCGCATCCGCGCTGCCAGCCTTACTGGTCACCATCCTGCTTTTCATGGACCAGCAGATCACCGCCGTCATCGTCAACAGGAAGGAGCACAAGCTGAAGGTTGGTGAGACTGCTGACGTTGCCGGCTCGGTCATCCATTTGACTCCGGAAAGCATTGTCATGGTCCATTAGATACCTGTGGGTACAGGAAGATGCTTGATGGGCTCAGGGGAGGTGCCAGTTGGCCACAAGTTAAATGCCTTTTTTTTCCAAGCAATGACAGACTAGAGGCAGTTTTTTTTCTCCTCCTCATTGTCCCTGCTGACAGATTAAACAGATTGAGGGGAAGTACATATGACCATAGGTGGTACAGTCATTGTGTGTATGTTCAATTGATAGTTATTCATGAATTATTATTATTATTCATGTTTGTGACAGAAAGGTGCAGGTTATCACCTAGATCTCTTCTGGGTGGCAATCCTCATGGTGGTGTGCTCCTTCATGGGCTTGCCGTGGTACGTGGCTGCTACCGTCATCTCTATCGCACACATCGACAGCTTGAAGATGGAGACAGAGACTTCCGCCCCGGGAGAGCAGCCCAAGTTCCTGGGAGTGCGGTAGGTACTCCCCGCATTTCAAGCATGAACACCGTCTGCTAAGATAGTAGTAGCAGACGGCTACTATAAACGCATTGCACTACACACTGGTAAATGGCTGTTCATACACCAATGACAACTATAAATATGATTGATGTTAGTCATTTTAACTTCAAGACAAAACAACGTTATTTGGTTATTTCAATTATTGTTAAGGTTAATTATTTTATGAGCACATGCTAGCTCTTGCTTGTCAATCAAATGTTAAAATTCATCAATATGCGATATATTAACAACACTACAAAAACATTTTTCACAGTAGGGAGTCTGTGCCGAATGTTTAGATTGTTAGTCTTCACCCTAGGAGGGTGCTGATGATGCAGCTGTCAGCTGAGCAAACAAACGTGTTGAGCTTTCCCCTAAGAATGCTAATTTTTCTGTTGTTCAATAACTTTGGGAGTCTTAACAAAGTCACTTGAACTTCATAAATGTTTTTCGTGTTTGCCTCTAGCTTTTATTATAGGATTCCGAATGCTGAAAGTTATCTTTCGTCAAAGACAGTTTCAACCTATTTGAACAAGTTTTTCAAAATTGTGAGAAAGATTTGGGCCTGTTTCACAATTACACAAATTGCTAAATTTAATTATCCAGTCTCATTTATTAATCACAGTAGATTTTTCGACGTGATGTGTGATTCAATACTGTAATTCCAAACATTCAAAGGTGTATCAGTTCTATGTATTACTTCTATACTAATCTATATGACAAAATAATGTTATTGTTTTTTTAATCAATAGAGAACAACGAGTAACTGGTGTGTGCGTTTTCATTCTGACTGGACTGTCTGTCTTCATGTCTCCTATACTCAAGGTGAGGAGCTGTTTGTGTCTCTGCTGTGCTTTTGTTTACAAAAAAAAATTCTGGAGATCCTATAGAGGTTCTATAAATGTGTCTATATTGTGAATTGTTCACACAGAAATGATGCAACTCTACGCTCGTTCAAAACTCAAAATACTGTAGTATTAATTGTTCATAATCCTTCTTTTTTGTCAGTTGTATTTCTTGACACATCACTTGCTTAGCTACACAGTAGACCAGGGGTGGGCAATCCTCAATTAGATTCAGGTGTGTTACAGCAGGGAAACGTCTAAAACCTTTCAGGACAGTGGCCCTCAAGGACCAGGATTGCCCACTCCTGCAGTAGACCATCCAATAAGGTGTGCTAACTTTGCTGTTTGTTTCCTCAGTTCATACCAATGCCTGTGTTGTATGGCGTCTTCCTCTACATGGGAGTAGCTTCCCTCAACAGCGTGCAGGTAATTCCTACCCTGTACTGTTAGAAGCCTTTCAGTGGTAGGTGATTTCTTTCATTATCATGAGTTGTTATTTGTTTAAAGGTCAAGTCATAACTGACTTTAGTTTTACTGTTGGATCATTAAACATTACTGCAGCCATTTCATCAACAGTACTAATCCATGTGTTTGCATGGTGTTTGGTAATGGGTCGTTCGAACAGCATAATAAGTATATAGATACAAAGGAATTCATAACAGTTTAGCAGGGAAAGTTATTTAACAAACTTGGTATGGGAAAAGTTGGGTGTTTCAGCAGTGGGTGGATGTTAATATCCAGTACTTTCTTCCCCTTGTTCTAACCTGCCCCACTTAATGCTTCCGACCTCCTCTGCAGTTCATGGATCGTCTTCAGCTGCTCCTCATGCCAGCCAAGCACCAGCCTGACCTGGTGTACCTGCGCCACGTTCCGTTGAGGAAAGTCCACCTGTTCACCTTCATCCAGGTGCTCTGTCTGGCTCTGCTCTGGATCCTGAAGTCCACAGTGGCTGCCATCATCTTCCCAGTTATGGTAAGGTTTGAGCCTTGTTCTTCCTCCGGCAAAGAAAAGCAACATTTATATGCCTTTGGGGATAAAAATGGGAATGGTTTTGAGGGTCATAAGTCATAAAAAGAAATCTGAAAATTTCTGGGTATGTTTTTAAAACCTTTCCTTCTTACAAACCTGTTAAATTTATTTTAACCAAAATTGATACAAAAAAACAATATACTGCTGTAGAATTACATACATTGTAAAAAAGAGGTAAATACTGTAAGTATTTTATGTTTAATGAAATCTACACCCTTGTTAAACATTTAATCTATCGGTTCCACGTGGTTTATATAAATCAAGATGCTGACTTCGCAACTTTAAAGGCTAGATAAAAATACTGTTTTGTGATGTTACCAATGCAGAGAATCTGCATTTACATTTAGTCATTTAGCAGACGCTCTTATCCAGAGTGACTTACAGCAAGTACAGGGACATTCCCCCTGAGGCAAGTAGGGTGAAGTGCTCTGCCCAAGGACACAACGATCATGATGACAGCCAGGGTTCGAACGGGGTACCTTCTGATTACTAGCCCGTCACTCTAATCGACTGCACCCCACGACTCCCCTAAAATCTGTGGATATAATGCATGTATAGCCTCTGACATATACTGTTATTAGACGGTGGACTACATTTACAAATGCCTTTTGAAATTTCTGGTTTCAGATCCTAGCGCTTGTAGCTGTGAGGAAGTTCATGGACTACATGTTCTCTCAGCACGAGCTCAGCTTCCTGGATGACATAATTCCCGAGAAGGACAAGAAAAAGAAGGAGGACGAGAAAAGGAAGAAGAAAAAGAAGAGGGGGAGCATAGATAGCGATGCCGATGATGTAAGGATTTCCTGTCTTTTAAATGGTTGACGAAAAAGTAAATAGATTCATTGTTTTCTTTATGGACTTGAAGTGAAATTAGGGAGTCATGTGGCTGAGCGTGTAAGAATCGGGCTAGTAAACTGAAAGTACCTGGTTCAAACTCGGCTGTGCCAACATGATGTTGTGTCCTTGGGCAAGGCACTTGAACCTACTTGCCTCAGGGAAAATGTCCCTGTACTTGCTGTAAGGCACTCTGGAGAAGGGAATTTGCTAAATGACTAAATGTAAATGTGATTAATTTTATTTCAAGGTGTGTGTCGATTTGTGTTTTTGGGGTCCTGGTATGTACAGACCCTAGGAAGGCATTTCCCCATAACTGTTGTAGAATTCAGGTTCGGGAACTGTTCTTCCACTGCTATCTTCCCCCCACACAGTCTGACTACCCTTACAATGAAAATGTAGCCAGCATCAAAATCCCCATGGACATAATGGAGCAAGAGCCCTTCTTAGGCGATAATACCTCCGACAGTGAGTAGACCTGATCTGTCCTGACCGACACGCTTTTTCAGAATGGATGGGATGAAAAGAAATGTCCTTTTCCTCTTCCTTCCTACTTCCTCACCACTGCTCTTGCTTTGCAGCTTCCTCTTTGCCTTGGGTCTTTCCTTTTGTTGGTTCTCTATTGGACAGTTAAGAGTCCGTCGCTACCCGTCTTACTCACAGCTTAAGTGCATTCCATTAATTGTTGTCCTTGTTTTGTTTGCAATTTCTTCTTTCCTTCCTTTCTTTCGTGCCACTCCATTTAAATGGTTCCTTATAATATCACTCTTAACAATAATCCGTTCAGCCTCTTTTTTTATATGGTGAAATGACCTGAAATGATGTTGCCGTGGATAATTTATACAGCTTCATAGATGTAAAATCCAAGTTATTCTAAATGACAAACAAAAAATAAACAAGCACACAAACAAAAAACTCAGCTGAAGCTCAGAGTTAAAGTCTGGACATCTTTTCCCTCCGCAGGAGACCAGTCCCCATCATGCCAACACCACACTTCGTGCTGAGCAGCTACACTACTACCAGGACAACTGCTTGTCAAGGTGACATCTTGTTCGCAGCCATGGAGCTAGCAAAATACATGCAGGCGTGTTATGAAAGGGCACTTTTGTCTGTGGGAAAGTGGGAGGGGGGGTCTCGCTTCCCCATCTGTCATCTTTCAACGTCGTGCTGGGGGCAGAACTCTGTCAGCATTTGTGTCATGGAAATCAGACATTACTTCAAAACATTGGCTCAGTATTGATTAGGCATGATTTGACCATCGTACAAGCATTAGTTACTCTTAAAGAAAAACACCAGCATGATTGTAATCATCCATTGGCAGAGGACACAGGCTATGGATGAGGTCAATATGGCTGACAGTGCAGAGATAGCCAGAGCAAGATGACATCTTACTGTAAAATCCAACAAACATAGGTTCACTTAATAGCAGATGGAAGGCACAGTTGTCAGGTTTACATTTGTAGTTCAACCTCAGTGCTTTATCTTTTAATCTGTCTGATTTGCAAGACAAATGCAGGACAATTACAAAATATCAGTGTTTGCAGTGAGTAAATATAGTTGTTTATAAATCAATATCAACGTGAATGCATTAGGTTCAATCCAAATAAACTGCAATACACCAGCAATGTAAATGTCACCATTGTAAATTGTTTGTCTGTGTTTCTGTTTCACAGCCCTGAAATGAGTCCACTTAAATCTGTGCCTCATATTAGAATAGACATCGACCCAGATGACGACGGATACTACTGGAAGAGTCACGGCTCGGAGACCTCCCTATAGACGTCACGCTAGCCTTGCCCATCTTCACACACACACAGGCACACACACACATGCTGAAAAGACCTAGTATACTCACACTTCCTCTAATTACGTAGCTCACTTCAGACAAAACCTAACCAAACGTTCAAGTTCAACAAATGGGATGCAGGCGGAAACAGAAGTAACCCATCAAAGAGATCAAATAACTTAATTTTCATTACACTTTTTTTCTCTTGGTGTGTCTTGTATACTTGAGCATTAATGTGTCTGAGAGATGATTTCCTTACAGCTTTTCTATGCAATCCTTATACCATCTTGATTGATCAATAGATTTAAATGCTGCAGCTTTGTATGACCATACAGGGAGTCCCTTCCTGTTGTGTATTGCTCTTTGACTTTTTATATGTAAAACGTACATAGTAAAAGGAATTACAGTAATCAGTTTCCAGATTAAAGCGGTAGCGAATATTCTATTCACTTTTCTTTGTAGCTCTACCTCTTTTAAGTTCGAGGCATTATATAAAACAAATGCCACGAGTTGATTTTGAATGCAGCATGACATTTTAATATTTGTTGATCTCTCCATTTTGTTCATTTAGAGAAAATGGTTCAAGAAATATATATTACTGTTACTTTAATATATTACTGTACTGATTTTAAAATAGTAAAGTAACAATCTATTGTAATTTAATGTTTAAACAATACTTGGTCTTTGATTATTTTGTATTTTTCCATTGCAGTGATTGTAACCCATGGTTAATTTTCTAATGTTTGCAACACATTCATTTTCATTGTGTGAAACTAACTTGACAGTACATGGAATCTGGGAAAAATAATTCCACTGTTGTTTTTCCTTTTACTCTCTGACCTTTCCTACTTCCTGCTCTTGTTGTGTTCAGCTTTGTGTCTTTAAGCATGTGGGACATTACTCCAGATAATTTTTTCTTTTCTTTTTCTTAAGCCAAACATCAAACTACGAAACATATCAAACCACTGCTTGCACTGCTGCACACAATTAATTTACCTAAGTGGCCTAAAAGAGAGGGATCCAATCATTGCAAACAAATAATCTTAAAGGGGAACAAAACTAAATGAATGTCAACCCATGAAACAGGAGAGCTGGGCTTCTTCAGTATCCCTTGTATCTCACAGTCACCATTTAACTGGTACTGAGGAGTCAGCTGGTGTGCCGAGTTTAGAACAAGGTACAACTGATCTCTTTTGCATTTAAACAAACGTTCAATGTAAAGAAGTGTCAAAGTGCAGGTACTTGTGTTTTTGAGTCCTTCCTCTCCAGTTTGCGTACTGATTTGATCACTCCTGGACCTCAGACTTTGGCCAGCCAGTTGAGCTTTGTTATGGAATGCAACAAAAAGGTTTTGTTTACTATCTGGAATTTTTGGTTGAATGTTTAATTGCTCGGTGAGTGCCAACATGGCTTCTGTGGATACTTATTTGATACCATATGATGTCAAATCTGAAGAGCAGATAACCCTATGTTTAATGTCTCTACGTGACCATTTAACCTTTTTATTTCTAGGAATATCTTGTATATAAAGTAATATTGGAACACAAGATGCAAGATATTATTTCTTATCATACAGTGTTATATCTGTCTCATATAAATAGATCAGCACAAAATAATTTATACAGTTTGAAAATCTGTATTATAATCATTGAGTGTGGATATAAGTTTAACTTATGTCTGGGACATCTTTAGTTGAAATAGACATTGTATACAGTAATATACAGTAAGCATGTTGGACTATTTCTATATCATGTAAGTACAATGAACTAAAGTTTAATTCTAGTGTTGGATACTGATACCATTGCAATTGTGAAATGATTTATTTTAGACTTTCTATTTTTCAAATTAAATGTATATTAAAAAAAACTGAACTAATCAAATGTATATTATATCTTGTCCATCCTTATCTTTCAACTTGCTTTAGAACACCAATTAATTTGGGTTAGATAAAAAGGAAACATTAGCATAAGCAAGGCTTTAACCTTTACCTTTGAAATCCTCGTCATACAAAATTGACGGCTGCATCAAGTATTTGCTTTAAAATAAGTTTAGCTTTAATAAGCTTTGCTTTAATAACAACTGTTCTTACTAAATTAAATACTTGTACTGTAATCATATCATAATCTCAACAATCAATGTGTTTCTATAATGCCAATCACTTAGTCACTGGCAAAGACTAGCAGTCTGCAAAGTCAGTCTCAGTAATATATTGGCACCCTCTTGTGCCATATAGAATAATGTGCATCTTCAAAGACGAATGAAAATAATTCTGAAATGAGACATGTTTTACTGCAACCCTAGAATATGATTGAATGGGTTTGAGGAATGTGTAGTTTATAGGCTAAAAATATGAAAGGTAAAAATATGTAAATATATTGTGATGTAGCGAGAGGCTAAATAGTTCTTAGCGGGGCAGTTCAAGCAGCACAAGGACACAAATCTCAAAATTAGGGCTTTTTAATTAGTTGCTCAGGTCAACAGAAAAAAAAATTCAACGAAGGAAGTCTGAGTTGTAACCAAAAAAAAATCTCTTCAGTATCCAAGCCATTAACTCAAAGTCAACTCAAAGAAAAACGTTTCTTTTTCCTTTTGGGTAACAAGCCTTACATTCAGGTTCCAGAACTCCTGGATCAATGAAGGGTCAAGAATGTTCCTGCGAGGCACCCAACACCGCTCCTCCGAACCATAACCTTCCCAATCCACTAAAAACTGCAGGCCATGATGGCGTCGTCGAACATCAAGGATCCACTGCACAGAGTAGGCGGAGTGGCCATCATTCAGCCTGGGAGGAGGTGGAGGTGGACAGGGAGGGAGCAAGGAACTGGACTGGACAGGCTTTATCATTGTAACATGAAATGTGGGATGAATCTTTGGAGAGGCAGGAAGCTTAAGACATACCGCTGAGGGATTGACCACCTTCTCAACCTCAAATGGTCTAACGAACCATGGAGACAACGTCTTAGACTCAACCCTAAGGGGCAGGTCCTTAGCAGACAGCCATACCATTTGTCCCGGTGAGTAAGTTGGAGCCGGGGTGCGGTCTGAGGTTTGCTTGGTCTGAGACCTGGCTGAGGCCCGCATAAGAGCCGAGCGGGCCCTCCTCCACGTTCGGTGACAACGGCGTAGGTGCTCTTGGACTGAAGGAACAGCTAGCTCTTGCTCCTGGTCTGCACACAATGGTGGTTGATAACCATAACAACATTCAAAAGGGGACATGCCCAGAGAGGAATTAACCAGGGTGTTATGGACGTATTCTACCCATGGGAGTTGTGAACTCCAGCTGGATGGATTGGCAGAAGACATGCAGCGCAGCACTACCTCTATTTGTTGGTTAGCCCGCTGTTTGTCCGTTTGTCTGGGGATGATAACCAGAAGATGTTAATATCCAAAGCAGAACAGAATGCTCTCCATACATGTGAGGTGAACTGGGGACCTCTGTCAGACACAATGTCCGTGGGGATGCCATGTAGCCGGTTTCTCTGGAAGAAGGTAGTTTAGGGAGAGGCACAAAATGAGCCGCCTTGGAAAACCTGTCGACAACAGAGAGAACTACAGTGTCCATTGGAAGGTGGGAGACCAGTTCCAAAATCCAGGGCAATGTGCGACCAAGGTCGGTTGGGAATGGGTAAGGGCCGCAAAAAAACGGCAGAGGGTCTATTAGAAGTCTTATTCTGGGCACACACAGAGCAGGCAGAAATGAAATCTCTAGTATCTTTGTCCATAGTGGGCCACCAAAATCTGCTCTGAAGGACTGCAAGAGTGCGGTTAACTCCAGGATGACAAGTCAGATGAGTGCTATGGGCCCATCGAAGAACATCAGAACGGACTGTATCAGGAACAAACAAAGAGTTAGGTGGTCCTGTGCCAGGGTCGGGGTGATTCTGTTGGGCCAGTTCAACACGTGACTCGATTTCCCAAGTGATAGTTGCGACAATACGGTATCGGGGCAAAATAGGCCCACACTCTAGGGCTGGGTTGTCAAAAGAAAATTCTTGGGATAAGATGTCAGGTTTCAAGTTTTTGGAGCCCGGACGATAGGTCAGGGAGAAATTAAAACACTGGCTTGCCTGGAGTTGAGCCGCTTAGCTGTCTGGATGTAGGTCAGGTTTTTGTGATCTGATCAGACAACAAATTGGTGAGTAGCACCTTCGAGCCAATGGCGCCACTCCTCCAAAGCAAGTTTAATTGACTCACGGTTGCCAATGTCATAGTTTCTATCTGCAGATGAAAGCTTATGGGAGAAAAATGCACAAGGGTGCAATTTCTGATCTGAAGGAGAGCGTTGAGAGAGCACGGCACCTACCCCAGAATCGGACCAATCGACTTCCACCACAAACTGCAGCTCAGGATTGGGCTGAATAAGCACAGGGGCGGAGGTGAATCGAAGTGTTAGCTCCTTAAAAGCAGATTCAGCCTCAGGAGTCCAGGCAAATGGGTGAGAAGTGGAAGTAAGAGCCGTCAGAGGGGCTGCTATGTGACTGAAGTTGCGAATGAACCTTCAGTAAAAATTGGCAAACCCTAGGAAACGTTGCAACTCCTTACAGCTGGAGGGGGACGGCCATTCCCGAACTGCAGTGAGCTTGTCAGGGTCCATTTGCACCTTACCCTGGGCAATGATGTATCCTAAGAAGGAGACAGAGGCTGCATGAAATTCACACTTTTCAGCTTTAACAAACAACTTGTTTTCCAGAAGCCTTTGGAGGACCTTGCGTACATGAAGCTTGTGGGTTTCTAAATCCTTGGAGAAGATCAAAATGTCATCTATGTATCGGATTTTCCGCACTATAAGGTGCACTTAAAAGCCTTCAATTTTCAAAAAAAACGACAGTGCGCCTTATAATACGGAGCGCCTTATGTAAAGGACCTTTACATATGTATATATTTCTTTAATTGTGTTATCATGCTTGCTTAATCATTTGTTAGATTTTCAGTTAAGGCAAGGATATTATTTATTTAATTATAGCAGATGTTAAGTTTGGGGCTTTTGTTTTGAAGGCGTCTTGCCGGAGGCGGGATTTAACCAGGAAGGTCCGGTCATAAAATGGCGGTAGAAAGGTGTGTTTGGTTGGTTGACAGAGAGTTAGTTTTGTGAGCACCTGGCTGATACAGGCACAAGGTTTGTTTCATTATTTCATGTGGTCTTTGAGAACGTTATGATAAGTTTATTGTTTATTATTATTGTAAGGAAAAGTAATTATATTTTTGTTATGTTCTTTTCATAGCTTTTACGTTGTATTCATATTGAAACACGGTCAAAATAAAACACTATGAAACATCAGTTGAAAGTTCTACCATCATTCAGCCGGGGATGCTACAGTAAAAGCTTCACCTCATCGGTCCCACCACGCCGCTGATCATGGACAGCTGCAGAGAGACTTGATGTGATGGTAAAGGATTGTGACACCTGCTCAACATGGACGCATCAGCAAACTTAAACCCAGACGACAGAGACTCCGACGAGATTAAGGATAAGGACGAAGAGGAACTTGGTCGCTCTGTTCGCCTACGGAAACCCACGGAGAGGATGCTTGAATTTAATAAAGAGGAGGCTCACAAAAAGGAGAAAAGGTTGACTCGTCTATATGAACAATGGAAGATCCAGGCACGTATGGCTAGAGAGCAGCTAAAGGTAAACATTCCAGAGAGAGACATTGCAGCTCTTATAGACATACTAGAAGAACGAAAGAATACTGTTATAAACCTGTATATGGAAATTAGAGCTCGTGTCACTCCATCTAGTGAGACAAGACGTCGTATTGATGCCTGTGAGGCAGTGACAAGAGACATTGTTAAGATTGCCTTTGAAAGGATATCAGGCATTGATGTAAAATTTGATAGTGAAGCAGTAAAGCAACGACTTCATGAGCTTCTCAACAGAGATTATGCTCGCTCCATCTACGGATCCACAGCTTCACCTTCAAGTCAACACTCCAGTAAAGTTTCCAACCAACACTCTGAACACTCTGTCATAGCAGTAAAAAGAGCAGACGCGGCAGCAGATTTAGCAGCAAAGGAGGCAGAATATGAAGGGTTATTGGAGGAGGAGAAACAAAGGGAAAGGATTCAACTCCTGGAGGAGAAACAAAGGGAAAAGATTCAACTCCTGGAGGAGCAACAGAGGAGAGAACTTAAAGCTCAAAAACGTGAGTTGGAAAGATTAAAGGCAGAGAAAGACATACGAATTGCACGAGCTAGGTTTACAACCTATGATCAGGAAGCAAGTGTTCATTCTGCTGATCAGAGAAGTACAAGAGAACAACAGCTTTTGTATTGTGGACAACCCATGTCTTTCATCCAGCAACCCACTAACGTCACATTTGAAGCAGCAGAACCATCATCACATGCACGGACAGATGTAAGTTATCTGGCTCAAGCAATCCAAGATAGCATATCCCTAAACAGGCTCCCAATACCAGAGCCGTCTGTATTTACTGGTGACCCTATCAGGTTTATTGAATGGAAGGCTTCCTTCACATCGCTCATAGATAAAAGGAACATTGCTTCAGCTGACAAATTGCACTACTTGAAAAAATATGTAGCAGGTCCAGCACGAAAGACACTTGATGGCGTATTTTATAGAAGCGATGATGAAGCCTATAAAGATGCATGGAATCGTCTCAACCAAAGGTATGGTCAGCCCTTTGTTATACAGAGAGCATTCAGGAAAGAATTAGCAAACTGGCCAAAAATTCCTCCAAGAGATGCTGAGGGACTCAGGACATTTGCTGATTTCTTATACTCATGTCAGGAAGCCATGCCTTATGTTAAAGGTCTGGACATTTTGAACGACTGCGAAGAAAACCAGAAACTGGTTCGGAAGCTACCTGACTGGACAGCATCACAGTGGAACCGTAAAGTCACACAAATCATGAGAGATGATCAGGAGTTTCCCACCTTCCGCGAGTTTGTTTTCTTTGTTATAACGGAGGCAGAGATTGCATGCAACCCTATAACTTCATTCCACGCTCTCCACTCATCAGAAATCAACTCTGAGAAAGGCCACCTGAAGGAAAGGAAGTGTAAATCCAGTGTTTATCATACTCAAACAGTTACAGAGACTGAAACTCAAGTACAGTTAAAAACAGGTTTAAAGTCACCATGTATGTTTTGTCAAGACAGTAGACATCATCTACATTGCTGTCCTGAGTTCAAAAGGAAAGCTCTGGAGGAACGACGGAAATATGTAAAAGAAAAGAAACTTTGCTATGGCTGCTTGAGAACAGGCCATAATGCTAAGGACTGCCGCAATAGACATTCATGTGATAGCTGTAAAAGAAGACATCCTACGCTTCTCCACGATGACAACTATGTCAAACCCACAACAGTCTCAAATCAAAGCACCACAGAGGAAAATGCAAACACATTGTCTCTCAGTGTGAAGACTGGGGAACCATCCACCAACACTTCAATGATCGTGCCAGTGTGGGTTTCCTCTGTCAACAATCCAGGTATGGAAAGACTGGTTTATGCGCTGCTTGATACCCAAAGCGATACAGTCTTCATTGACCAAGAAGTTTGCAATAGTTTACAAGCTCAGACACATCCCGTAAGGCTAAAGCTAACAACAATGACAGGAACAGATGCAGTAATGCATAGTCAAAGAGTGGCAGGTCTGAGAGTGAGAGGCTACAGCGCTGCAATCCACATTGATCTCCCTCATGCTTACACCAAGGATTGTATACCAGTGAATCGAACACACATTCCTACCTGTGAAACGGCAAGGCAATGGAATCATCTTACCAAAATAGCAGATGAAATCCCACCACAGCTGGAGTGTGAAGTCGGTCTTCTGATCGGCTACAATTGCTCAAGAGCACTGGCACCACGGCAAGTAATCCTGGGAGGAGATAGTGAACCATATGCTGTTCGTACGGACCTAGGGTGGAGCATTGTAGGCTGTTCGTCACCACACCATTACTCACCAAGCAACACCAATATGTGCAATAGAGTTTCTGTCAGAGAGCTTCCTCCAGTGACTCCAGCAGAGGCAATACGGGTTCTTGAGTCAGACTTTCAGGATGCAAACAAGGATGGAAGAACTGTGTCTCAAGATGACATCTGCTTCCTGGATGTGTTAAAGGAAGGTATCAAGAGGAACATTCATGGACATTACGAGATGCCACTTCCCTTTAAAGAGAGACCCTCTCTGCCTGACAATAAACAGGTAGCCATGGTGCGGCTCAGTCACCTTAAAAGAAAGCTGGTGAAGGATGACAAGTACGAAGAACACTATGTGAAGTTTATGACTGAAATCATTGAAAATGGTGAAGCAGAAGAAGTGAATGATCAAGGGAAGGAAGGAGAGATATGGTATATACCCCATCACGGAGTGTATCACTCAAAAAAGCCAGACAAACTCCGTGTGGTTTTTGATTGCTCGGCCAAGTACAGGGGAACTAGCCTGAATGACCATCTTCTGTCAGGCCCAGATCTGCTGAACAATCTGAATGGTGTGCTTCTCAGGTTCAGACAGCACCGTATTGCATTGATGTGTGACATAGAAAAGATGTTTCATCAGTTCTATGTGAATGAAGCTGATAGAGATTATCTACGGTTCTTGTGGTGGAGAAATGGCAACTTTAATGCAAAGCCACAGGAATTCTGCATGAAAGTCCATCTCTTTGGCGCTGCTTCATCGCCAGGATGCGCCAACTACGGACTGAAACAACTTGCCAAGAACAATGAGAATCAGTTTCCCCTTGGCTCACGGTTCATCATGAAAGATTTTTACGTTGACGATGGTGTTGCTAGCATAGAAAATGTGGATGATGCCATCCAGCTTGCAAACGAAGCGCAGAAGCTTTGTGCCATGGGTGGACTGAGACTGCACAAGTTTGTGTGTAATGACAGGTCTGTGCTGGAAAGTATACCTCCATCTGAGCGTGCTGCTGAAGTGAAAGCTCTGGACCTGGTCTTCAAGGATGTAACTTTAGAGAGAGCCTTGGGGATCCACTGGCACATTGAATCAGACACTTTCAGATTTCGTGTCTACCTAAAAGACCAGCCGGCAACACGACGTGGTATGCTATCTACGGTTGCCTCTCTTTACGATCCGCTGGGTTTTGTTGCCCCCTTCCTGCTCACTGGAAAAAGAGTGCTTCAAGAAATGTGTAGGCACGGTACAGGCTGGGATGATCCCCTCCCCAGTGAACTGCAACCAGTGTGGGAGCGCTGGAAGAATGATCTTGCAAATCTAGAGAAAATTACCATACCACGCTGTTATGTGCCTCTTGATTTCGGACAAGTAATGGGAAAGGAGCTACACCATTTTTCTGACGCAAGCACATGTGGTTATGGCCAGTGCTCATATTTGAGACAAGTAAATGAAGAAGGAAGTGTTCATTGTGCTCTGGTCATGGGAAAGGCCAGAGTAGCTCCAATCAAGGTCACAACAATCCCTAGGCTAGAGCTGGCAGCCGCTGTCGTGTCTGTCACTGCAAGCAACATTCTGAAAGAGGAGCTTGGTTTGGCAGATGCTGTTGAATATTTCTGGACTGATTCAAAGGTGGTCTTGGGATATATCAACAATGACGCACGTCGGTTTCACACCTTCGTGTCAAATCGGATACAGAAAATACATCTCAGCTCGTCCCCTCAGCAATGGAGATATGTTTCAACCAAGGATAACCCTGCAGACCTTGCATCTAGGGGTTCAAGTGCAAGTGAGATTCTCACATCAAGCTGGTTTACAGGACCTCGGTTCCTATGGGAAAAAGAGATACCTCCAGCCACAGATGTTAGCACAGAAGTACAGATTGGAGATCCTGAAGTCAAAAGGATTCAGACTCTAAATACACAGACCCTGGAACAGTTGAGTCTCTCAGACCGCTTGTCAAAGTTTTCTTCATGGTCGAGAGCAACCCAGGCTGTCGCTCGTCTCATTCGTCGTGTCAGAAAGGATAAGTCAAAAAATCTCAGCACTGTACAGGAACGAGAAGACGCCCGCTGCATCATCATAAGAGACTTACAGAGACAAGTGTATCCAGAAGAGACAAGGTTGCTCAGTGAGGTAACTCAACTTCCTTCTCAAAGTAAATTGTTTCAGCTGGATGCTTTTCGTGATCGTGATGGACTCCTCAAGGTGGGAGGAAGACTGAAAAATGCATCACTCCCTGCCTCACTGAAGCATCCAGTGATTATACCAAAGAATCATCCCATTACCAAGACAATAATTGCTCATTGCCATGAAAAGGTTCACCATCAAGGAAAAGGCTTGACTATTAATGAGATCAGATCAAACGGATACTGGATTCCAGGAATCAACAGAGCTGTGGCAACACATCTGCACCAATGTGTTACATGTCGGAAGCTAAGAAGGATCACTGAAGAGCAGCGAATGGCAGATCTGCCTTTGGAGCGTGTAAATCCATCACCGCCTTTCACCTATTGTGGGATGGACTGTTTCGGCCCATTTCTGACTAAACAAGGCCGCAAAGTACAAAAGAGATACGGTTTGCTTTTCACCTGCCTTTGCTGTCGAGCCATCCACATTGAAATGTTAGACGACATGTCCACAGATGCTTTCATCAATGGACTTCGCTGTTTCATTGCTTTAAGAGGAGCAGTACGTGACATAAGATGTGACCAAGGATCCAACTTCATTGGAGCTAAAAATGAACTGAAAGGAGCTCTCAAGCAAGTGGATGCTAATCGCCTTAACGTGTTTTTGGCTAAGAAACAATGTGACTTCAGCATGCACGCTCCGCATGCAAGCCATGCTGGAGGGGTATGGGAGAGGCAGATCCGAACGGTGAGGAATGTTCTTCGTGCCACTCTCTCACTCTCATCAGACAGGCTGGACGATGCCTCTCTGCGGACGTTCTTTTATGAGGCAGCAGCTTTAGTAAACAGTCGTCCACTCACAGTTGACAACCTAAATGATCCAGATAGCCCAGAGCCACTAACGCCCAATCACCTGCTCACAATGAAACCTACTGTAGCTTTACCACCTCCTGGCAGATTCATCAGAGAAGATATGTATGCTCGTAAGAGGTGGCGTCGTGTTCAATATCTGGCAGAGCAGTTTTGGGGTCGGTGGAGAAGAGAGTACCTCCACAATATTGCTACCAGACAATGCTGGCATACCCCAAGGAGAAACCTCAAAGTCGGCGACATTGTGATGGAGAAGATACAGGATCTGCCTCGCAGCGAATGGAAGTTGGCTAAAATTGTAGAGACAGCAAGTGATAAAGATGGACTGGTGAGAAGAGTGAAGATTCGTGTTGGAGATCAGAAGATAGGAAGGGAAGGACAGCGTTCTGGCAAACCATCCATCGTTGAACGTCCAGTACAGAAGCTGGTTCTGCTCCTAGAGACTGTTTGACCACCCCCTTCACTACACAACCGTATCCTTTACAGTTTATGGACATTTTTATGGACTATTCAGAAGTGCTTTGAAAGGTTAAATGTCATATTTGTTTAAAAAACATTCATGCTTTACATCTAATAAGAGGATGAAAACCAGTAATGTTTTGGTGGGAGTGTAAAGGACCTTTACATATGTATATATTTCTTTAATTGTGTTATCATGCTTGCTTAATCATTTGTTAGATTTTCAGTTAAGGCAAGGATATTATTTATTTAATTATAGCAGATGTTAAGTTTGGGGCTTTTGTTTTGAAGGCGTCTTGCCGGAGGCGGGATTTAACCAGGAAGGTCCGGTCATAAAATGGCGGTAGAAAGGTGTGTTTGGTTGGTTGACAGAGAGTTAGTTTTGTGAGCACCTGGCTGATACAGGCACAAGGTTTGTTTCATTATTTCATGTGGTCTTTGAGAACGTTATGATAAGTTTATTGTTTATTATTATTGTAAGGAAAAGTAATTATATTTTTGTTATGTTCTTTTCATAGCTTTTACGTTGTATTCATATTGAAACACGGTCAAAATAAAACACTATGAAACATCAGTTGAAAGTTCTACCATCATTCAGCCGGGGATGCTACACCTTATGTATGGATCGATTGGTTACCGTATTTTTCGGACTATAAGCCACTACTTTTTCCCCACGTTTTGAACCATGCGGCTAATACAGAGATGCGTATTTTCTATTAATTTTTCTTCAGTCTTCAGGAAGATGAATAAGTGACCTGTGGCTTCAGCGCAAGGGAGAATGAACCGACTTTAACAGCTGCGCAGTTGCGCATGACATTTACATTTATTCATTTAGCAGACGCTTGTATTTGCATTACAAAAGAGCATCGGTCACTGATCATAGCAGGGTTACAGTCCCCAAGCATAGTGGGTTGGAAGTGGCTTGGAACAAGCACTACGATCTGGCACTGAGGAGCTGACTGGAGAGCCATTTGTAGCCACTTGATTAGATCAAATCAACATTTATTTGTATAGCCCTTTTTACAAGCAATGTCACAGAGGGCTTCACATATGCCCATAGAACTGCCCCTCAACCAACCTAAACCCTCAAGGAAGACAAGGAAAAACTCCCAGAAAAACTCACTAGGAAGAAAAAAATTGAAGAAACCTTGGAAGGAGCAATTCAGTGAGGGATCCCCTCCTCCAGGGACGGTTGGAGAAAGTGAAGAGCAGAACACAGGCTAAAACAGTCATATCTCTAGGGAGAGTTAATAAGTTGTTGAAACATCAATACTCAATGCTCAACTTGGGTCTTAGGTAGCACAAAGTCAATTTGAACTCTCTCCTTGTCCATCAGGGAGACTGACGTCCGACTGGCAACCAGATCCGGGGTTGGAAGACCATCTCAGATCGATGTCCACTGGCACCATGTCCAACATTGGCCAATGACGACGCATGTGCTGAGAGCTCAGTCCCCCCATACCAAAGGGAGGTATGGAGGGGAGGACAGTGAGAAGGAGTAGAGGAGATGTTAGAGAGTGCAAGGAACAGCTAACAGTTATAGCAATATTAAGAATGAGGTCCCCACCAGTCAGTGTGGGCTAATGCTCGGACGACTGCTTACTGTTCACTAATTAGTACATTAACAGAAACCGTGTCAATCGCCAGGGAATCAACTGAAATGAACACAAAACCATACTATTAACAACACAGACATATTATCCACCGTATAAAGTGCATATTAGAACATATTTATAACATTCAACAAGTTATAAGCAAATTGTTTGCATCTTTTAACTCACCAGCTCAGTTTCGCCAGTTCAAACAATAGTATCTTCATGGATGAAGACGATCCGGCAGGTTAATGCATCCGCCCCAATTAACCAACAGGGATTAGAGATAGGGAACAGCTGGGAAGGGGAGGAGGAGGAGTCTGACTCTCCAGGAATGGCAGGTGAGGGCTGAGCTGTAGAAGGCGCTGTTGTGACAATTGGTACCATTGACAAAACAGGATTGCAGATAAAGTCTGATAACATGACACACAAAGATTGCTTGTTTCAGATAAAGTACACTAGTGTGGTGCTGCTAATCTGAAAGTGACTTCATATGATGATAATTTTGTCATCAAAGTGGCATTTTGACAAAGGATTGTTAGATTTTGATAGCAGTTTCAATTTGCCATCGATGTGAATGGTTTATGTCCCAGTGTTGTACTTGAGTGTAAAGTTTTGGAAAGCTGAGCAGAAGGTTTGCAAAACATTTTCACGCCAAAGACAAAAACGCACTTTCATGTAAACTAACCACGACATCAGGTGCCACAGAGCTTTCAATGCGAGCGACTAGACACAGGGCGTCTAACAAAAAGTTCAGCCAAAACGTAGCGTAACGCCGCATCGCGTGGCTCATCCAGTTAATACAAAATAATCTACTTTTACTAGACGCGAGCGATCGATGCTACACGGCACAATGCAGCGCGACGCTGTGGCTTAACTTTTTGTCGGACGCCTTGTTGCTATTTGTTTTTACAGTCCCTGCATTTAAAAGAGGTGGCTGGTTAAAGGAACAATGTGTTTTTTAGGAAACAAGATCATTATTTATGGAGAGGATTCAAATGTGGTTTGAAGCATCAACTATACATCTACCTCACTCTCCACGTCTTAAAAGTTTCACTTTTCTGTGACAAGTTCATTTGACCAAGGTTTCCCCAAAAAGAGATGCGCCTATTACACATTTTTATCAATTTACAACAATTATCTGGCAATTGGTAAAAGTAGAAACATTTAACTTGCTATTAAATGCTGTGCTATTTTGCATACTATGTTGGCGACAACGCTTTCATTGAACATAGCGAATACCTTACCTTAGCTGCCAGTGCCCCCTACTGCTGCTAAGGCATTGGTACTATTGGTCGGTGGAGTTTAATTGAACATTTTTGACTTTTGGTAACATAAAGAGGAAAACACAGAGTCCATATTTGTAATTGTAATAATCTTATTTAAATCAAGCCTACATAAAATTTCAAAATACATCTACCTATATGCCGATAGTAATAATTGAATCTATGACATTTATTTTTCATATGATGGAAAATTCGGGTTAACTATGTTTATCTACCATCAAGCTACTAATAACCATGATTAATCCACCACCCCCTTGATCGTGACACTATACAGCGTAATCCCCCACGTCTCTTGGTTGAGCGGAATGTACAGTTTCATTAGTTGAGGCAGCATGAGAAGGGCGCTTACAGGATTACAATGACACTGGCGCACATATGATACGGCAACACCAGTAATTATTTCGCTTATTTCACGGACGTCTAGACATACCTTTCCTAGTTTATGGATTGAAAACTTTGTTTTTTCCATGTCTTATTAACAGGATTTATCTAATGAATTAATGTGCATTTCGCTCCTGCGTTTAACCAAGGTAAGTGCGTTTGAGTGGAACAGAAATATTGTTTGCATTGTTTTATTGAAAATATTGAATCATGTAACCTGATTCGACTCGGGTCGTCTTCTAAAAGAAGTCAACTTTTGTGACTATCCATTATCATGCCCTCGCCATTGTTTGATAGCTACTGTATCGTTCAACGTCACGAACCAATATGTTGTAGTATTACATTTTTTCGAGACTAAAGTCAATGACCCTGTTATCGGAAAAAAAATCAGAAAGTGACATTCTGTAACCTATTTGTAAATCAATATGCGAAGTGCTTCAGTGAGCACGCATATTGAAATCTCGAAGCGCAACACCAGTTTCCACCAATTATTTGCAAAACCCTTTTAGCGTCGTCCTTACTTGAAAAGCCAAAATAATGGTAAAAGTGGGCAATGAGAGCAACACAACTATAAAAAAACTCAGTCAAGACACTTATCTCGACTCTTGCTTATTGTTTAAACAATTTATGGCTAAGTAGCCTAGGTCGGAGTTCTTCTATTTAATGGGAAACTCACTGAGGACCGTAGAACAAGAAGTAGGGGAGACCGGGGAGTGTTGTAACACGGGGTTAGTTGTAACGCTGTCCGTTTGGCCAATTAGAAAAGAGCTACAGTGATGTCATCAATATCGTACACTCCCATTTCCCTTTCAAGCTCACATGAAAAGTGACATGTTTCTGTTAGCAAAACTGTGAATTTTACAACCAAAAAAATGATTTTCAGGTAAGAAAGTATTTTTTTCAATCCACATTGTTTTTTGTCTAGTGATAATTCTATTGTAGATGCAGAGTTACAATTTATATCACCTAAAGTAACCGTTTCTCTAGTTTAATTTGATGCTCAGTATTCATGCTAACTTCAAAACCACATACCTTAAACAGTTAGCTATGTAATGGCTGGTTGTTGTGGGGATAGTTGTAACAGGAGGAACTCTTGACAGAGTATTTAACAGAAGCAGCTGATCTGTTCTATAGGTTAACCCCTGGAGAGGTAACAATTAGAAAAGAAAAAGAAAAAAAATATCTCCATAATTATTATAACTATTATTAAGAGGTAGAAAATTTAGTTACAGCTATCCAAAACAATTGCTGTGGCTTACTTGTTGCCCCAAGGTGTCATACATCATTCATGGGGATAACATGTTTACTGATCACTTGCTTTTAGGTCAGGAAGTTTGCATACCAGTTGGCACAGGACAATAACTAATTTTTTAGTGTGGATCTTATTTTAGCAAATTACCTCTCATTGTTACATCCATCCCCAGCTGGTGTTACATCTCACCCCAGTTGTGGGGTAGATTGTAACAACAGAACTCTTTGTATTTGACACTAACTCACATAAACTGTGATTGTTTAAAATATGTAAAAGTTATATTTGTAGAAAACAGCTATGGGTAGTATCAAAGTTTGAGAGACCCAGCACAAACAACCACTGAGTTACAGGCGCTCAAACAAAATGTGTTACTTTCATCCCCGGTCTCCCCTACATACGTAAAACAGGGAGTGTAGGATATAAATCCCACCAATGGAATATAAATCAAAATCATACCTTGAAGTGACATTGTGGCTTAGAACATGTTCCAGTACGACTGGAAACTTTTTCAAAAGATAAAAAGAATCAATGTAAAAAACCTAAATTACATTAAGATCAGCGGATTGAGGCGTTGGGCTCATGATTGGAAGGTTGTGAGTTTGATTCCTGGCTGTGACTACGTGACGTTGTGTTCTTGAGCAAGGCATATCAAAATAATTGCCTCAGGGGAATGTCCCTGTACTTGCTGTTAATCGCTCTGGATAAGAGCGTCTGTTATTTTTTAAATTCCTTTCCTTTCATTTAATTCATTTTCTTCCGCTTATTCCCGTTAGGGGTCACGGATGACTGGAGCCTATCCCAGCTACTTTCGGGCCGTAGGCAGGGTACACCCTGGACTGGGGCCAGCTAGTCGCAGGGCTGTCACACAGACATTGACAGACAACATAGAGACATCCATTCACTCACACAGTCATACAGTAGGGACTATTTTTTCCACACCATGTCCAATTAACCTACCACATGCATGTCTTTGGACGGTGGGAGGAAGCCGGAGTGCCCGGAGAGAACCCACGGTAACACGGGGAGGACATGCAGACTCCACCCAGAGAAATCATGGTTGGGCCCAAGATTCGAACTCATGATCTCCTTATTGGGAGGCGAGAGCACTAACCGCTCTGCCACCGTGCACCCCAATATATTTTTTTTATTAATTTGTAATATTATTAATAATAAATAGTCTGTCGCAAACACAATTGCATTACTAGGCTGCAGGGTGGTATGGAACAACTGAGTTGGAGGATGGCAGAAATTGCACAGTATGCAGGAGTTCAACATAACTGAGAATCAGTGTTCTTGGTCTGGGAATGCATGGAGAACACCCCAGAAAGTGGAAGGTCGAGACTTCTTATTAACACATCTAGTGTGATTGTGAAAAGACAATCAGCTGAAAATGTCACTCAGTCAGATTGTCATATCAGAAGTATTCTGCCAATGGGCGAAGCCGGTTCTGGCATGACACCCGGGCTGCCCGCGTCATCACTCAGTCATACAATCAGTACATATCATTCATTCACACAACTCTGTATACATTAACTATTTATACACCTCAGTATACATCATCACTCATTCACACACCTCAGTACACATTATCACTCTCTCCCTCACATGCACTAGCAGCACAAGCAATCAGGTAGTGTAAGCAATCAATCATGAACACACCTGACTCGGCTAGTGCAAGCCCATTGGGCCTCGTCCGGTAAGACTGCCTTTAAAGGCTGTGTGGATATCAACACTCACACAGACCAGCTAAGGATCAGTGCTGTTGCCTCCCACCACCATACCCTTTCTCCCCCGGTTTTCTGTCTGTCTGACCATATGTATATCTGTCTTCTGTTTATCTGGGGGTTATATATCTATTGCTCCATGCCTCATGTCATATATGTATGCACGTATGTGTCGCTCGAGGCAGTAGGGAGCACCCCCCTTTAGACATTCCACTCCGCCAAAGTCAAACATATTCCATGTTATGGTTATTAATAAATATTGTATTATATCAATCAATCAATCACGTGAGTGTCTTGACTGAAATAGAGTACAGGTTAGTTGCTGTACCTGCTGGCATGTGATTTTTAGACAACTTGTTAAGATGTGTTTTCCTTGACTGAGTATTATATGCATTCACTTACCAGCTAAGATAATTTTGGAACAATGAGTTCTCCTTATGTAGATGCCATCACATTGCCATCACGGATGCCATCACATTGCTCTGAAAAAACAAACAAAAAAAAAACAACACAAAAAAAACAACATTGCTCTGAAATGTCATCTTCCTGCATTACTTTTACATTTAGTCATTTAGAAAACGCTCATATCCAGAGCTACTTACAGCAAGTACAGAGACATTCCACCTGAGGCAAGGACACAACGTCATGTTGATACAGCAAGGGTTCGAACCAAGAACCTTCTCATTACTAACTCTAACCGACTGCACCACATGACTCCCTAGACATGACTTCTTATAGATTGATGGCTGCAGCATCAACATGTTAGCAAACTCGCTTTTGGTTGAGAAACGCTAATCCACGCAATTTAACAGTTGACGCCAAAGGTCATTGGGTCTGACCAATACACCTGTCAAATTTCAACTTCATACAATGCCTGGCTTTCCCATCAATTCCCAAATTCCTACTCGTACTCCCAACCATTGCTGCAAATTACATTGATAAATCCTCTTTCATTTTTGCAAATTCCCCAAAATGTCTATTCCGCTTTCATATTAAAATAATGTAAAACTCTAAACCTTTTCTTCTGTCTTCAGGTGTAAAATGAATGAAGGACTTGAGACAAACATCACTTTTGCATACGACAACAGGACTTTTACAAACACCTTCAAGGAACACTTTGCACTCCGGAGCAAAATAACCTATGTTGGATTCTACCTTCACCAGCCTTCCATCGCAGCCATATTTATAGTGTCCTACCTCCTCATCTTCCTGATGTGCATGGTAGGAAATGGAGTCGTGTGTTTTATTGTGCTGCGCAGCAAAACCATGCGAACTGTCACCAACCTGTTCATTCTTAACCTGGCGGTCAGCGACCTTCTAGTTGGGATCTTCTGTATGCCTACCACACTTCTTGATAACATAATTACAGGTGAGTAGCCCCCCACTTGAGAGCCTTGCCCCCCCAGCTGCCCACGTACTGTTGTCCCATGACCCCCTGCCAAGACCTATTGCCACCCCTTTGCCCCCCCATGTAAAATTTTCTAGATCCGCCCCTGGATCAGACTAACTGTGCATTGGTTCATATACTGTAGGTTTCCCCTTATTCTAATCTACGTAACCTATGTCAATTGGCCCCTCTTTCCTAATTCAATGGTGAAGTTATAAATCTTCACATTACATTATTACAGTGGAACTATACTATATTTTGTGTCTCTGACTATTATTTCCGGTCTCCTATCTACATTTAGTCATTTAACAGACGCTCTTATCCAGAGTGGTTTACGGCAAGTACAGGGACATTCCCCTCTGAAGCAAGTAGGGTGAAGTGCCTTGCCTAAGGACACAGCATCATGCAGTCACAGCCGTGAATCGAACTCGCAACCTTCCAATCACGAGCCCAACGCCTCAACCATTGAGCCCCCTGACTCCCCCCACCTGACTCTACCCATATTAACTTTAAAGTCAATTTCTTTATAATAGACAATTTCCGTCTGTAGCTGCACAGCACATTTCAACCTTGAGTGGCCTGTTCACAAATTAGGTTCTAAGTTCAAGCTTTCGACTGAAAGATGTATGGCCTTTTTTCCAGTCACATTAGCATAGTGGTCACACTTTTGCATCTTTTGGTTATAATAGTTGTTACTTAAATGTTACACTATACATCTGAATATAATAAGCGTGAAACAATCAAATGAAACAATAAACAGACGTTTTCTTTCCACTAGAAAGCATCCCCACCTCACACAAGTCTCCCTGGATTGCTTTTGGGCCAATGTATGGATGGTTCATTCCCACCACACCCCGCTGTAAACTAGGGCTTATTTCTCAATGCTGTCAACTCCACACTGGTCCTCGTCTGTCCTTGTCCTCTTACAAGCATCCAAAGTGGCATAGCTCTTTAGCCAGCTACTTGGTCAATGACTGAGGAAAATACTCACAGCTGCTGTCTAACATAAAAAAGGTGTTTTAGGTATTATAGGCCTTTTAGGCAGTTTATTGTAGCAAGAAATAGGCCTCACGTTAATACAATAGCTTCCTTTTAAATGCTTAGTAATGTATATGCCTTTAATGCATATGTATTTGCATATAATTCAGATTGTTGTATTTATTTTATGATTATTGTTTCCTATGACATTCATTCATGCTATGTGCATTGATATGTTAGTAACTTCATATTGTCCAGGAGAACTCGATCGTCTTATTTCAGAGAGGTCAGGGAAGAATTTGTACAATTGGTCAAATGGCTGATCTGGTTTTTGCTTCACTCTGCAAAATGTGTGCCAGACATAAGAGTTGTATCCCCACCTTCCCAATATTTCTTACCCCCTCTGCGAAACTCACTGTGTTGCCTTCTGCTATGAATGTTATGAATGATGAAGGAAACACCAATTGTATGAACCAGGCCTATTACAATATGGTTATTGCAATATCTTCTGGTAACTTTGACAGGATGGCCATTTGGAAGTTTGGTGTGCAAGATGAGTGGCATGGTTCAAGGAATCTCGGTTTCTGCATCAGTATTCACTCTTGTTGCCATTGCTGTTGACAGGTAATGCCAATATTTTTTGTTGTTGTGTGTTGTATTGGATCACATCCTGCATTTCACGGTTACATATTTGAATGAGTTAAAAAAAGACTGCTTATTACACTCTGACACAGGCACCTAAGCATTGTTGATGTGGGTAGCTGATTATCAATGTGATTGTTTAGTTGGCACTAAACTCTGTCTAAATCCCTCCAAAACTGAAATAATTACACCATATCACAGACAATCTCAAAGACCTTTAGCAAATCAGCACACATGGCAGATGTTGAACACAAATTAACTAGTTTTCAAGTACCACATCTGTTGAAATATTTAGCATTGTGGATTTAACGCTGGACTACACAGCTAATTCATTAACTCAGACTGGAGTAATTCAGAGTAAATATGTTTCAGACAGTTTATAAGCTACTCAGTGTTTGCATTTGTATTGTGACAAATAATTAACACATTCAACATCAATTTAAGACATTAGGAATGCAAACCTCTGAGATGTTCATACTGAAAATGTTCACACTGTAATAGACAATCTCCCCTTTTTCAGATTCCGATGCATTGTTTACCCTTTCAAGCAAAAACTTGCTCTATCAACTGCCACAGTGATAATAGTCATAATCTGGGTACTGGCTGTCTCAATCATGTGTCCATCTGGGGTCATGCTACAAGTGACAAAGGAGCAAACCATCCGTATCCTACTGGGCGATGGCAACCAAACAAGCCCTTTTTATTGGTGCAGAGAAAACTGGCCGAGCCAAGAAATGCGGAAGATATACACCACAGTTCTTTTTGCCAATATCTACCTTGCTCCTTTGACCCTCATTGTGATTATGTATGCCCGCATTGGCATTACTCTATTCAAAACTGCTGTTCCGTCTGTTGGCAAACCCGGTCACGATAACCGCAATATGGTGTCAAAGAAAAAACTCCGGGTCATTAAGATGCTTTTGATTGTAGCTTTACTGTTCATTGTGTCCTGGCTGCCCTTGTGGACGCTGATGATGCTGAGCGATTATGCCAGACTCACCGAGCACCAGCACCGAGTCATAAACATTTACATTTACCCCTTTGCACATTGGCTGGCTTTCTTCAACAGCAGCGTGAACCCGATTATTTACGGTTTCTTCAATGAGAATTTCCGACGCGGATTCCAGGCGGTCTTCAAGTTCAGCTTGAGCACGGCTGACGAGCATCGCCGCAAGACCTACTCACACGGAGCGCTAGAAAACTCTGTTTTGCCTGCCAGCCCACAGGCCGGCACAAAGCCTTCGTCTATCAGCACTGCGGACAACAACGGCCGGGTCATTGAGCAAGATGTAGTCATGGATGATCTGGAAAGGGTCTCTCGGACCAGTGATACTGTATTCTCTATATGAGTCGAGGACTGGAAACATCCTGGGAGGGGGAGGGGGAGGGGGGGGAGACATGGCACGACACAAACATACGGTATTTTCACGAGTTCATTCTGGTTGTGCTGCACACTTCAAGATGCTTAAAATCAGATTTATGTAACTCTGAAACGTAGGATGTGTTTATATGACGTAATTCCATTGAGCGCTTGGCTTGATTTTATATCTCAAAACGTCTCATTCAACCGAGTTCTCCTAAATATTTTGCAGTGTAGTTTGTTAGTGGTGCCCTCCGGAAGCAGTACATTTTCAGTATATGTTGTTATGTGATTAATAGTGTCATGAGTCATTTCGCATTTTTTACTTTCAGCAAAAGTATGCTCTGTATTGTACTAGTATACCTTTGGGAATACATAAGTTGAAGCAAAGACAATAAATCAAACCTTTTTGGGAAGTCTGCCTCATAAAAAACTGTTTGACATTATGATCACATCTCATTTTCAGCTTCCTTTCAGCACAAATAACAGTGAATGGTAGTAGCATTAGTGAACATGAGTGTGGTTTACTTGATAAACCAGTATGCAACAAACACCAATTGCTTCAACATTGTGAGGGAGTTCTATAGGGTCATATACTGTAATTGACCATTCATTGCTAGCATTTCTTTTGCCTGTAGCAAACTAACATGCAATCTCAACAGTAGATCTTATTGAGGGCTAAACAATACTGAAAGCGACTGAACTTAATGAGCCATGCCCGTCGATGAAAAGCTTGCTGTTCTATTGATTTGTGTATTTAATAAATCCAGTATGCCATTCTTGTATATTGCATGCTGTAAACCATAAAAGGAAAGGTCTCAGAAAGTAAATGCATTAACATTTGTCGTACTATGGACATTAAGTCGTTACTGATGACTGGGATGCCATGGTGTTATTCATGATTGTTGCTTCTGCACTCCTATTGGTTCATGCCTTGTTCAATGTAAAGGCCAGTGATCTACAGTATAAATAAAAGGCATCTGAAGATAATTCTATATCTAAAGATCGTTCTATGCTTGCCTCTAATGTCACAGAATTTGATTGGCTATAGTCTTTAAGAAAATATATTTTTATTTGACTAGAAATATGATAATATTTCTAGTAATAATAATAATAATAATAATATTACAAAATATCCATGTTTATTTCTTGCGAGGTTGGACGTGAGATGAGCTCCCTTTTCTGAATGACAGTCGTGCACCCAGTCAGCTGTACTGTGAACTGTAGCGTGAAAGCCTGTGCATGGCTGCTCACAGAAATTCTCTCTCTCCCCCACTACGGGGGTATTCAACAACACACTCCCACACTGCCCCCCCCCTCCCCTCATTATCAAATCTGCTCCACTGTATCCCTGACTGTCCCCTTCCAGCATCTAGCTTCGCTACAATATAGGTCACTGCCACGGCCATGCTCGTCCTGCAACAACCCTGCCGTGACTTCGCAGATACATCTAACAGTGCTTGGATGGCCGGTGACTTTGATCCTGGCCTTTGCGATGACCCCTTTCGGGTTTCTTATCCAGCCTGATACATTGGTATTAGATACAGATACATCGGGACAAACATAGGGAAGTGCATGTCCTCTGACTTATCGATATCACTAACCCAGTTTGCCAACAACGTGTGGATAACACATTGTTGGCAGGACAGAAAAGAGGACGGTTACATAATAGACGTTTTACCATTGCTGGTATGAACTACCGTCAACATGTTCTAACCTATGGGTCACCGTTTGTTGTTAGATCTGTCATATGGGCCATGTAGAGACGATCCGACTTTGTTGT
Organism: Neosalanx taihuensis; assembly: GCA_030340665.1. NCBI lineage: Eukaryota > Metazoa > Chordata > Actinopteri > Osmeriformes > Salangidae > Neosalanx > Neosalanx taihuensis. The sequence continues at coordinate 2,830,277 of CM059309.1, read as the reverse complement.
TAGTTGTGTAACATTTTAATATGAAACATACCATTTATAGTTTGTGGACTGCAGTCCAATGCGCTGGTAATGAACGAGTTGGAGCAGTGATGTTGAATCTTGAGTAGCATAGCTACATGCTCCGAATATTGTTTGTATTTTTCATGCCTTTCAAACTGACAAACACGATCCTGAAATATTTAGGCTAGCTATTAAACAATTGAGTTTACATTCTTGATGCTTGCCAAATTTTTCTATTGAAAGCTTATATTTCTTATTATAGCAGAAATGTGGATTAATTAGTTGAGGTCAATACTGGCTTTTGGTAAAACATCGGCCCAGGTTACCAATCCCACAATGGTGTATTACACCTTTACATCATACCACTCCAGTATTAGGGTTAGGTTGGAATAACTTCCAAGCTCAACCACACATCTCTCTGTTGCTACCGGACCATATCAGCCGTGGCCTCAAGTCACTGCACTTCACCTAGACTAGGGGTCAGCAACCCGCGGCTCTGGATCCGCATGCGGCTCTTTAACCCTTCTGCAGTGGCTCCCTGCCGCTTTGGCTTTCAAACGGAACCCCTCAATATTGGAGGTGGATGTGACTAACATCATTTTTTTAGAGCGTTTTAATCGGTTGTCAACCAAATAACTCGTCCCATCCTGCAAAGTCTATTGCTGTCTTTCTCGATTGCCAGTGGAGATACTATGTTCGCTAGCCACCATGGATGAATCCCCCAAAAGAAAATGGATGAAATGCATTTGCTTTCACTGTCAACGATGCTGACTTACACGTGGGCTATGACTATGATTGATATGTGACACGAAATGATAAAACAACGTAAAATAACGCTAAAAGACATTTCCAGAATAAACATGCAGCTTTTGCTGAAAAGTACAAGGCTGGAAATGAATGAAAAAGAGCGACTTTGGAACTTCAACGACAAGGTGGTTAAGGGCATGAGCACCTTCCGCTTGCGCTTCAAATGCTGCGTGGGGGTGAGAAGAGTGTTCAAACGCAATAAGGTCCACCCCATCAACAGCGACGTCCTGTGAAGAAATAAAGAAATACAGCTCTCCACTGGAGTCCCACAGGGTTCCAACCTTGGACCCCTCCTATTCCCCCCCCCCCTTTACATCCCAGAAATAAACTTTCTTTAAATTCAAGGGGAGCAATGTCTTTTTCATTTTAAATACGCAGTTTTTTTCTCCAAACTGTGTTTGTCCACGATGTTCCTTGTAATGCTGCATGGACAGGAGCGCTTTACTTGTGGACTGTCAGGAGGCGCAAACTGGGCCAGCTTTGATCTTGGCCACATCCTCTATTGAGTACATATGCCCATGTGACCTGTGTGACAGAATGTGTTACATGTGTTACAATGTGTCACACATGGCCAATGCTGAGGTTTAACTCACAGAAGCTCTGTATTGCGGACTTGGACGGTCCCGTCCTGCAGTAAGGAGTCAGTGGCTTGGTTGCATGTTACATTTACATTTATTAATTTAGCAGATGCTTTTATCCAAAGCGACTTACAAGTATGTAAGTACTCAAATACAGCAGGAAGCTTCTTTATCTCATACCACTGCCCAAGGTACTATAGTAAGGTGTCATTCATTCAACATCAGCCACTTGCGTAACATTAAGGAACACTGATCTAAGCAACATTAAAATGCATTGGAAAAATTTTATTAGTTAAAAATGACCATGTTGATGTCAAAGTGTGTTTGGAGTTCACGTGGAGTCACGAAAGCCGCACTTCATTCTTATCATGGCAGTCAATCTGCAGGTGTGTTAATTTAAGTTTATAAGGTGTTCCAATATGACAACATTAGAGTTGTGTGCCTTCACTAATCCTCATGCTCACAAATGTTGCTGTGTTCCTGCTTTAATGTACAGATTGTTGTCACAGTCCACCATACCCAGCTCCTGTCTTTATTGTTCACCAGGGATTTCTATCACATTTGCTCCCTATATGCTCAAGGGCAATTCGCTTCCTATTCGATAAACTATCTAATTATCTTGGAGGCAATAATTGGTTCCATGAAAATGTGTTTTCTGACTTAACTGGAGATAAGTTTCTCGAGTTAAGAAACTTCCTTGTTCCTTGTTTAGCCCTTTCATGCATGAATTATGATAAGATCAGTCAGGATTTTTTATACATCTTTAGGGATGTAAAACAACATTTAAAAATGTCCATCTTTATTCTATAAAAATATATTTATCTGTCCACTCAAGTGTACATCATGCATTTTGTACTGTAAAAAACATCAATGTAATAACATGGTAGTTATGTAGGTATAGTTGTAATTTAGTTATACAGTTGTAATATGATATTATGTTGGAATAGTGGTTCCTCCACTACCCCGTAGGCCTCTCAATTTGAGCTCTATTGATTGTTTGATGTAAAACAAGGTTACAAAATAAAGACAATCTCTCTGAACTGAGGATAGTGTAACAAAAGTAACAGTCACTGAACTAAGCGTAGATCCTCATAGTATCTAGCTTCTCATATTCCTGTCAAGTCTCTGAACTGTTATGTCTGAACTGAGCATCTTCTCTCCTCTTAGTATCATTTAGCATGTATCATATATTTGCTGTCAAAGCATTCTTGTTGCTCCTTTTTGAGACTATTTTCTATGATAGTTCCCAAAGCATCCGGGGCACAAAGCTACAAAACACTGCATGCATGTGTAATTTGTTCTTCGTGTGCACGCAGCATATTGGCATCTGCTGGCATTTTTTGCTTCCTTGAGCTGGGGCCAGTGGTTTCCGGGGGCATACCGGATCTCAGGGGGGGCCTTAGACACTGCTCTCCATTTTGCCGGTGGTGGAGTGGTACTGGGTCTGCCTCTGGTTATACTGTGATAAACTCTTGTTCTACTTCTCTGCTTGCACCTGTCTGTACTGGCAGCCATTCCTCATCACTGCTACCAGAAGCATACTCTTCCTCAGTGGAGTCTGAAAACTCCTCTATTACCCTATATAAAAAATAAGGATAGATAAAAAACCCTCAAACTACATTATAAAAACATAAAGCAGTTGATTTACAGCCAAAGCATTAGAGGATATGAATTATTTTAAAGAACAACATTGGTAGTAATTGACATTGCATTTAATGATAAAACATAGCCTATGATGCATGATGTACAATTGAGTGGACAGATGATTAATCTGTATTTCCTCCAAATATAAAATTAAAACTTGGAAAATCTTTACATAATATGTCACCTTAGATTTTACTTGATGTAATTATATTTTTTTTACCTGCAATGGTATCTTTTTATAGAAGGTAGAAACCGAAATAGCTGAGGTGGTTGGTCTTGCTCCCTGTCTGCTGGCAATCTTGGTTTTAATGACTACTTTTTCCCATTGCAATGACCTGCCAATATGATTTTTTTGTATGGGATGATGCAATATCTTCCACTAGAGTGGACTATATGCAGCAGGGCCCTGGTATATATAGAGAAAAAAACACTTTTAAACAGCTGTACACTGTAGTGACCACTATGCATGAAAGGGATATGATACACATAAAGGCAATAAAGATATTAAGCAAATGTCGGTGGGATTTGTGACTCAATTCAAGCTTACATGATATGGATGAAGAGTGACAAAATTATTAGTATATTGTTTTATTACTAGAGTATGTGCTCCCCATACAACAAACAGCATCAGTAGTGTACATTTTATTTCATTCTACAAAAACAAGTAGAGTAGACAAGCCATTTGAGATACCTTCTATGCATCAGCTCCTAGCTCCTTTAAATATATGGGTACCTCTTGGAATGCGGAAAGTTCATCAGACTCTAAGCAGACTGCATCTGTCTGAGATTCAGGGATTGTCAATATAACATCTAAATTACTATTATATTCTTGATCATTAAAAGCTTTGCATAACATTAGCAGCAGTGTCATATAGGCAGGGAAGAAACAAAACGAAATGGTAAAAAAAAAAAAACAATTTTCCACTAAAAATGTCTAAAATCTATTTTTTTGCCTTGCTTGTGCAAAATACCAATCCTCACATCTTGTTAAAAATGTGAAAACACAATTGGATCAACTAAACAATCAATCTACTCTACAGTTGGCTGTGATGAATACAACCATGTTAAATGCCTTCCAAAAACAGCTGTGAGAAACAGCTTTCTCAATGGCAACATTTTAAAAGCATGTAATGTGCAACTCGTTTGCACATTTTTCTTTCCAGACAACCACTGTGTGCCTTTCAAGTTCCAATTCCTTTATAATGGAAGCATTGGCCTGTAAATGACGTTGACCTACCGGATATTTCTTTTAATTTAGTATACAGTACTATGTACACCTCAACGCCCAGCAGGCACTGAACATAGAAGTGAGAAGAACCATTTACTCTCAATAAATAGAATGCTCTCAATCCTATATACAAGTATAGTTAGTACGGCGGTTGCACAATGAACTCTGCAGGTACATAATACACAGTTTCATTGCTATTGCAGTCAAATGCATCGTGGTTGTGACAAAATTATTTTAATAATAAATAGCTCTCATCTCAGCTCTTTCTCAAAGCTTTCTTCAGACAAAGTTGAAGATACAGTAAAATATGTTCCACATTTATGGACTAATAAATGATTTCTTATTCTTAAAGTCTAACTTTGTGTGTTGGTTTGGATCACACTTGGTGATAAACGCGTTCCTGACAATCTTTACTCTTTATTATTGGGACAGAATGTTGAGTTATGCTGGTTTGAACATGTCAAAGCAGTATCATAGTTTAGCCATAAACCATGGCCGTGTACAGAAAAAGTTACTGATGTGAAATAGAACTCCTCAGATTTTTATCAGTGATGCTTCTTGTGGCTTTTATAACTGACATATATTTGTAAACAAATGTGTTGAAGATATATATGCTTAATCAGCATGATAGTTAAGTGTGACAGGAAAAACTGGGCGAGTGCGAGGGAAAGACATATAGTAAGGACCCCAGGCCAGATCTGAACCCATGCTGTTGCAATAAGGCCGATGTGATGCCCACTCTGCCCCAGTCACTTGGACGCCCCATAAAAAACTGTTATGTTGTAATAATGTTATTATACCATTCTGCAAAGTATTCATACTTTTTGATTCTTGCATTATAGTATTATAGTATTTACTAATTTTATTAAAATGGATAATGACTTTATGTATAAACAGTATCCCAAAATAAGACACATATTTGTTCAAATGGATAAAAAGTTAAATATCTACACATTTATGTAAGTATCGATCCATACAATTATATCCCACTCCAAACTCTGCTCAGATATATATTGCTTTCCTTGAGCATCCTTGAAATGTCACTAGAACATTCTTGGAGAAGTATGAGGATTGAGATGATTATAAAAGGCACATGGGAATGAAGGTTATGGAAAATAGATGGGAAGATATAAATAATACCAGTATTTGTGGTTCCCAAGGTTCAATGATCTTCTGCAGAGATAATAAACTGTTATGGGAAGAGTTGGTTGGCCCAAAGCCACTTTGGCTGAAGAAAACACTGAATAAAAGGCATCTGACAGACCTCATGAAATATTGCAAACAATACTTAAAGGAATTAGAGAGCTTAAGACGGGCTGGTCCGATGAGGCAAATTTCTTAATCAGTGACCTAAAACACCAATTGCTACATCCAGAGAAAACCAAATTGCGCTAACACCATCCCTGTGGTGAAGATGTTGGTGACAACATCACGCTACGTGAACCATTCTGAGCAGCAGGGACTGGGTCCCTGGTCAGGATTCAGCAAATAATAAACAAAGCCAGCAATCTAATTCCTTCACAAGAGTCACCTCCAGAGGACACAGAACATTCTAGAAAGGGACAAGTGTCGGTGCAAGCCTGTTAATGTCCTTGAGTGGCCTAGCCCAAGCCCATAAATCTGTAAAAATACCTTAAGGTCACAGTTCATTAGCATTTCCCACCTCCTCTGTATAAGCTTGAGCACGGAAGAATAAAAGAAGCTTTTAAAATCCAGGTGTGCAAAGTAGTTAGAGTAATACCCAACAAGACTGTGATCACTGTAAAGGTGCATCTACAGAGTACTATATAAAAGTCCTGAAATATTTAATATTTTAGTTTATATCTGAATAGGGTCTTATTTTGCTAATAATGAGCAACCAAAACAAGACTAGAACCGAAAGTTGTTAAAATTAGGATGATGTATCATGATGAATTATGTTGAACAGCACAAATACATGTTATTGTAATTATACAAATTGTGTTTGCAGATTAATATTTAAGATTTGGACCTTCTTTTTTTTTTACATCGACATACATCTGCTAATGATGAATTTATACAGTACATACAGTTTCTACATGAATGTTCCACATGAAAATATAATTGCAAGATCTATATTTGTAATGGAAGAAAGGGTCCCAGTAACCATACAAATTCACTGGATCTAAATTCTATACATCTAGACTAGATGTATAAATTCTATATAACTAGAATTTGGAGTACTGCTGTTAACGTCTCTTGGCTTCAGTCCATATGCATTTTTGTAAGATTTTTGGAGCATTTTACTTCAAATAGCCTTACCAAAAGTAAAGTTCCAGACAAGTGTTGGGGGAGAAGATTATGGATGTTTTTTTAATATATTTTTTGAAAGTGAACCAGCACTTTTTTTTTCTCTCTGTCACAAATGCTCCGGTTCTTTTTTCTCGTATGTGTGTTGGTGTGAGGTGAAAAACTGTATGAAGCTGGATGTCTGAATATCAGAGAAGGGAGCGCTTCAGCTTCATCTCACCGCCTCAGAGAACGCTGTGGGCTGCCTGCTCTCTCGGCTACGGTCCATTCTTTCGACCGCGGCAGAGTCCGCTTGTTTCTCAGCCGACACCATAACTGGCGCATTTCTGCCAACCGGGTTGCCGTGTGGAAGAACCCACTTTGGGGATGTGTGTGGCTGCAGGAGGGCTTTTCTGGGGGGGATGGTTGCGACGTGTTTTGTGGCACCGCCCGATTTTGGAGGTTCTTTCGGGCCTGGGCGGGAACGGAGGGGAGCGGCTTGGGTACCGTTGGAGTCTGCGGAGGCGGTTAGTATCTCGAGGAGCTTGGAGGCAGACCCAAATCGAACATGTTCATCCATCTCTGTTGCTTCGATGAGGAGAGGACTGAGAGTACCGGTGCGTTTGCTGCAGGAGTCACAACACAGTTTGTTGTAGCCTGGGATGGAGCAGTAACGCGCCAAAACATCCATTTGGCAAAATATGGATTTATCGCCGTTACAGGGTTCATCTGCAAGTCAAGAATTGAATCATTCATCATACTTTTACATGACTGGACTAAAATCACAACCTAACTTTGTTGCTCCCGTAATCAATTTGCATTGCATTGCTTTCCTAACTCAAAGATATCTGACTTACATTTTTTCTTACTTTATTGTTCGCAATCGTTGTGTTATGCATTTATAGCTCTTCCCTTGGCACTAACTAATTCTCACGATGTATGATTCACGATCTAAAAGCCCACTGTGTTCGGGTTCTATCACGTTGCTATGCTCAGTGACCGATGCTCTTTGTAAAAGCTCTCTCTTGTAAGTCGCTTTGGATAAAAGCGTCTGCTAAATGATTAAATGTAAATGTACATTAAAACACATCAAGGTGGCTACGCTGCATCGTTCATTGAGTGAATACACTTTAGCAACCATGTCTGAGATCATGCCTCTTATCCTGTTCCTTACCATGGCAAGGTCCAGGTCTGCAGGGTCTTAGGGCCTCTGGACGCTCTCCATTGCACTGATCTCCAATCCGGCATGTAACTATACGCTTCTCCACCCCCTCGCCACACGTCACTGAGCACTGTAAATGCAGACACGGGCTTTAGTCCAAACTATGCAACCACCGTCGACAGCAACATTTACTATAAGAAACAAAAGCTTGTCCAGACGATGACATGAAAATTATCACATAGCTCCGTTCTTAAGACAGCTTCTTTCATAGCCGTGTAAACCAACAGAGTTTCTGCCACATACTTCCTGGTGGACAACAATAGTCTTTAGAGCGTTAATAAGTGACAATGTAACAAGCATTGTTCTATACCTCTGACCAGTCTCCTGTTCTCCAGTGGGCTGGGCAGGGCGTTCTGTTACAGGGCCTTCGACTCTCAGGCTTCTCTCCACTGCAGTACTTGCTGTGAACCGACCGGTTGGTCCCCTCATGGAGGAACTGTACACAGCGAACTGTTCGGATCTGGAAACCAAGGCTGCCACAGGTCTTTGTGCAATGTTCCCACTCTTCAGATATCCACCTAGAGCAATGCAAACATACAACAATAGGACAACAATAGGATCACTGGAATTCAACGAGAACAGGTTGAGAGGTATGATATAGATCAGGGGTGTCAAACTCGTGCCATCGCGGGCCAAGAGGGTGCATGTTTTCGCGTCAACCAAGCCCCTACACCAGCTGATATCAATAACGAGTTTGATTTCACTAAGTGGAGAAACGCGTTAGTGAAATCAGCTGGTGTAGGGGCTTGGTTGATGCGAAAACCTGCACCCTCTTGGCCCGCGATGGCATGAGTTTGACACCCCTGGTATAGATGGACAAGGTCAACAGTTCCCCAAAAAGTTAAAAAGACCCAGAGATTAAATGTGACATGTATATGTTCAGGTGAGCTTTGCCCAACATCTGCTGAGTCTGTGAAAGAGTGAGAGCAGGAGGGTATGGGAGAGATGGTTCTTTTTTAGAAACCTTAGGACTTATTCCAGCAGAAGTATGTCCGCTTGCATCTTCCTTAGTAGTTCAAACTTCAATAACAGTAACTCTTTTGATGTCTCTTGGCTCTTGGAGTGTATTTGTTACGAACCAGCCCCCGTTTCCATCCTTATTAAGCCAGCCAGCTAGGAAGAGGCTAAGACCCTGGATTTTCTGTCAAAGTTCCTCATGTTAATTCAGTTCACGTCCCTTCTGATCCTCTACTTCCAAAAGCACGGTTCTCTGAAGCTACTTTCCACGCACCCTGTGTTATGGGGTGATTCCACTTCCAAGTCAAGCCCATCAGGATGAGACAGTATCACGGAGGATACGAGGCTGTCTAATGATAGATAGGTCTAAACTGGACCCCCTGCAGTTTGCCTACAGAGCCAACAGGTCTGTGGACGACGCAGTCAACATGGCCCTCCACTTCATCCTCCAGCATCTGGACTCTCCAAACACCTACGCCAGGATCCTGTTTGTGGACTTCAGCTCTGCCTTTAATACCATCATCCCAGCTCTGCTTCAGGACAAGCTCTCCCAGCTGAACGTGCCTGACCCCACCAGCAGGTGGATCACAGACGTCCTGTCTGACAGGAAGCAGCGCATCAAGATGGAAACGCAAGTCTCTGACTCCCGGTCCATCAGCACCGGATCCCCTCAAGGTTGCGTCTTTTCGCCTCAGCTCTTCTCCCTGTACACAAACAGCTACACCTCCAGTCACCCATCTGTCAAGCTCCTGAAGTTTGCAGACGACACCACCCTGATCAGGCTCATCTCTGGTGGGGACGAGTCTGACTTCAGGTGGAAAGTGGACAACCTGGTGAAGTGGTGCAGCCAGAACAACCTGGAGCTCAACGCTCTCTAGACAGTGGAGATAGTTGTGGACTTTAGGAAGGACCCAGCCCCACTCCCCCCCATCACCCTGCGCGACTCCCAGGTCGACAGTGTGGAGTCCCTTCGTTTCCTGGGCACCACCCTCTCCCAGGACCTTAAGTGGGAGCTGAACATCAGCTCACTCATAAAGAAAGCCCAGCAGAGGATGTACTTCCTGCGGCAACTGAAGAAATTTAGCCTGCCAAAGACAATGATGGAGCAATTCTACACTGCCATCATCGAATCCATCCTCACCTCCTCCATCACCGTCTGGTACGCTGCTGCCACTGCCAAGGACAGGAGCAGACTGCAGCATATCATCCGCGCTGCTGAGAAGGTAATAGGCTGCAACCTGCCATCCCTCGAGGACCTGCACACCGCGAGGTCCCTGAAGCGAGTGAGGAAGATTGCGGCCGACTCCTCCCACCCTGGACATTCTGTGCTTCAGCTGCTCCCCTCTGGCAGGAGGCTGCGGTCCATCAAGACCAAAACCTCTAGCCACAGGAACAGCTTCTACCCATCTGCTATTGCCCTCTTCCAACAGGGCCAAGGACCCAGTATGACATTGCCACATCCACCAACACCCCCACACAGAATCCCACGGCACTTTAGCACACACCACCTTAAAAACGTACTACCCTGATTTTGCACCACTGTTGTACTACTGTGTATATACACCCCCCCCCCGTACTATATACAGTTGTGGTCAAAAGTTTACATACACTAGTGAAGATCATGTATGCCATGGCAATATAGGGTTTTCAATAAACTCTACAACTCTTATTTTTCTGTGATGGAATGATAAGGAGCACATATTTCTTTGTCACAGAAAACATTCATGAAAATTTCTCTCACTATAGTTATATTCCCCCCCCCCACCTGTACAGCTAGTGCCCATTTTGTACTTGTTATTTGTACTTTTATGTTATTTTTATCCAATTTGTATTGTATTTTACATTATATATTTTGTAATCCTGTTTTATTTGTATAATTATGTCACATATATGTTCTATGTTTGCTCCTTTCGGCAACAGTGAATTCTATGTTTGTAAATCTTGCATAGCGATTAAACCTGATTCTGATTCTGAAATGCCTGGCACTCACTGTGGCTTGGTGCAGTCCTGGAGGTTACACATTCGCCGGATAGGTTTGGGCTTTTTACTGATGTCACAATAGCTTCGGTGGACCATCTTGCTGTCTCCCTTCTTTCTGCATCCATACTTAGTGTACTGATAACCTGCACCAAAAGAGGAAAAACATAACGTATAGATGAGAACTTTCTTTTGTTGCTGCTGCATATGGAAGATAATGGGGTCTGGAACATTAGCGGATTAGAATGGACAATAATGGGGCCGCTTGCTCGAGTTTTGTAGCCACATTAATCACAACATTGAGACAACACATAGCTAATGAATGTATGTTTTTACCTCCAGCACATGGTCTGGAGCATTGGGACCAACTCTTCAAAGCCCACTCAAAGGTGTCATCCTGGATGACATTGTTGTTATTGATTGGCACCGAGTCTTCATGAATGATGTATTTATACATGAGCGTGGACCTGGTCTCATTGTCCTTAGGTATTATCTGTAAAACATCCCCAAAAAAGTCATTGTCATATGTATTGAATCTATATTGAATCAAGATTGCTTTGAGGACTCTCAGGAGTACAATTCAATGTTTCTGTTTGTGAGCAGATGTGTATATTGAGAAGGTGCGTATATTGAGCAGGTGTGTATTGAATTGTATTGTATTGATACAGAAGAAAATAAATGCATGTCATTAAGCGCATCTGTCAATAAGAATCAGATGAATTATTTCTGATTTATGTACTATATCTCATAGTTTTCTCATTGCACATTAAAATAAATCATTTATCACACATCATATTTCCAAGAGCAGAGCCTCTACTTTGTTTAATGTAACCATCTTGGGGGAAAGGTGTTGTGTTCATCTTGTCATGTACATTTTCTAATGAGATGTAAGTGGTTTAATGAGTGTCCCAACATTAACTAGGGAAGGAAGAATGACAGGTACCAGAACCACCACTGCATCGTGTAAGGGTCCATCCGTATGCAAAGTCTCCACGTCGTCCTCAATGATGTAGTCCCACTCCACACCAAGGTCGATGAAGCTCTTTGATTTGGCCTCCTCTCCCTTACCATTCAGAATGTAATGCCCTGTTGCTTGGTTCTTGATGGCTGCAATCAATCATTCGTTAGGAACTAATGACATTCAATTTTGCTTTTTAAAACCTACAGTTGTTATTTCAGTTGTTCAATCAATAGCCATTTAACTGAATCAAAAGAGAAAAATACAGCAACAATAGTCATATTTCTATCATTCTTTCATAATAAATAATTTGATTTATAATTAAAATATTTCACAATATAGAAATCTCACAAACTAAATTGAGAACTACATTACACTACGGATTCATAGTTAGTTCTGTATATATTATATACAAATACATGTATACTTGTATGCATATATACTTGATTTTATATTCACAGTATATATATTGTATATATACTATCTGTATATATGTATAAATACATACACAGTGTATGTACATTATTTGTAATAACAGGTGTAATATTATGTATTCAACTGTACAGCCTGGATTCCAAGTTAATAAACATAAAATCTAGTTAGCTACAATATTTCACAGATGTGAAAAGATATGTATTAATTCAGGCTGTAGAGTAATTTTTTTTAAGGTGTTCAGATATTTTATATCTATTGTATCTATGTTAATCAATGGTGAGTCAATGGTCTGTTTCTTAAATGTTCTGTTTCATACTAACATCTACAGTATGTTAGATTTATGCTGAAATAGTTTACATCCTGACCAATGACTCAGTATGGGTACACAGTTGGACATGACAACACTACCACAGCAAATGTACAACTGTGTCTTAATTTTTATCCATTAATACCTGTCACCTTATTACAGGTGACACCATTATGAATACTCTTCAATGTGCTACGTACGAACACACTTTCTATTTGAGCAGAGAAAAAGAGTTGTCTCTACAGGCAGGATAAGGAAGGTTTGTTACAGTGCAAAGTTGTGGTTTTCCTGAGAAAACATTACCAAGCTATTTCGATCATGAAATATAGATGGTTCCGTGAGGCGTGAACTGGTGCACAGCTGGGGTGGAACAGAGTCTTTGAGTCTAGGGATGGAAAAGCTAAGTGGCAGAGCATCTCACTGCATCTGACTCACAGGTTTAAAAGCGTCAGCTAACTGACTAGATTATTTGGGCATGAATTATCATCCCTTTGACAGATAAGGAGTTTGCACCCGGGCAATGAGGCACAGTCATATTTCGCTGTCAAACACATTTTCTACGAAAGTCTGTAACCACAGTTTTAGCAGATATGACAATGCATAAATACATCAGCCAGCAACATAACATTGCTCAAAAATGTTCAGTGGGCTAAATGTGCATGTAAATACTATGCCTCTCAATGTTTACTGCCTATGTTTCTGTACTCCATGTTACTATACTCACAGGGTGGCATGTAGAGCCTTTCAGCCAGATATTCAGATACAAAAAAGTGAATAAAAGAAAGGTTAATCTTGCTGCTACACTGAGCAGCTGGAAGAAGTCCATAAGAGTCCATAATCTGTTTTGAACGGCACTGGGTATTGTTGTTGTTTTTGAAAAGAGTACCATTGCGTAAGACACAACAAGATGCTGTTACAAAACAAAAAACGTAGTTACGTATGTATAGTATGCATACTTCATAAAGCCATATTTTATATTCATTACAGTTCCTTTTTTGGGAATTGTAATTCATCTTAATTTTGCCATCAAACAATCAACAGAAGGACTCACACTTACCAAGAATATGAGGGGAAGCCTCGTTTTCTTGGATGATCATATGTCTAGCCCCAGGTGGAATGAGAAACATCTTAAGGTAACCTTTGCATGTGTGTGTGTGTGAGCAAAGGAAGCAAAATGGTTTGGGAAAGACAAAAGGAGCAGGTTAGTCAGCAGGAACCAAAATCATTGTTCATAAGTTTGCAGAGGTGGACATCATTGCTTTCTGGTGATTTTTACTTTTGGGAAAAATCTCAACTTCAATGGCATCAATGAATGGCCAGAGAAGTCTATGAAGTACAATATGATAAATTGAAGCATGGCAAAAGAAAAAGCTCTTCATTTATTTCAGGTCATTACAGTGAAGTAAAAGTCTAATTGTCAATGCCGACGGTAATGGGGGAAATAAATGAAGGGACCTTACGCCATATTTCCGCCAAGCACAACAGGAGCTACAAAGCTGTCTTCATGATCTATTCAAATAATGTCCACTGCTCTGCAAACCTTCCGAGACTTACCAAACACATTTCTAGAATCCTCCGTTTCATTGAGGCACACATTTCGTGCTCCTTTAGGTAGGGAGAATGCCCCTCTTGTCTTCCCTTGAAATCAAATAAATCGGTTAGTTGTCTTTGAAGAGTTTTCTGGCTCTTCATTGTTTTATCTTGGCTACCGGATTAAAGTGTTGATTAGTGTAGCAGAAGAAAAGGGATTTGCATTAGAAAAAGTAAGCAGTCATGGCGGAATTTGCATGACTCCTGCATGAATTTCTTTTTATCTTGGCAGGAGAGACCCTTCTTCCTAGAAAACAAATTCCATTTGTTGTGGCCTAAGGTCAAATAAAAGATACAAAGACATAAATTCAGCAGATACAGCAAGAAAACTAGCATTTCTTTCTTGCAGGACCAGAATTAGTGCTGGTTCATGATATAAGACTGCTAACCATTACATTTCGTTGAGTGTGATCAAAATATGTTTAAGCTGATTTCCTTCTGGTTAAATGCTCCAATGCTCCAAGATGTTGTGTCCCAAAACAAAGAATTGTTTTGTGTGTGTTATGTCTGCAATTTCCCTAAAGAAACCATACAACCAATTCAACATACACTAAAGACTTCCACAAACTAAAAACATTCTGGCACATTTGGGAAAGGACTACTGCTATTACCATGGCAACACACTGTCAAGCCTGAATCAAATACTGTTAATAATAATGTGTCACATACATTGAATATTACACTTGATTTAGTATACCCCTTACAATGACACAAATTGAATTGCGTAATCCATTGAACTGGGAATACTTTAGCATGTAATTAATTAGGGTCTAATGCTAACATCATGTAAATTAGCCACTAAATAAAATTATTGTGATACAGTAATCGCCTGTTTTAACCTTGCTAAATAATTTGAAGCAGCTGTTAGTTGAAGGGAAAACAGTACAAAGAGGAAGGAAGAACAGTTATATCAGGCAACACTGGATACTTGCAGATTGTGTTTTCCAACAAAGGGATCTCTTTGTGGCATCTCTTGCTTAACTGTTTTCCTGTTAAAAAATGTGAGTAATTAGTGTTACACAAGACATTTAGAGATTAGATGTGACGTGAGGCTAATCAATTTTAATAAATCCTTAATGATGCTTAAATGTTGTAAATTTACAAATCCTGGAGAATTATTTATTCACTGTGTGTGGTTGTTACATAAATCTTCCCAAAATATGATTTGAACGTACGCATCTTGATGGATTTTTGAAGACTTCACTGAACCTTTTCCAAGTGATTTAACCATCATGTTCTGTCAGTTTACCACCATAATATTATTATGCATTATGATCCACGTATGAAATTCTTGTTAAGAGTTGACATCTGCCCCATAAAAAAATCACCATCGTTCATCTTTCTAGTTAGATACATTTACTTGGCATTGTAAAAAAATATATATAATAGTAACAGTTCTACTAACAAATCAGTCCTGTGTGCCATATGGGTGGCTGTAATGAGAATTTATCTTGAGCCTTGGAAGGTATACAAGTTAGCATACTGTTTGGATACTTTTTTTAAGATGCTTGATTTCAACTCTGGTGTAAGTCAATTAGGGAAGGAACAGCTTGGACATAAAAAGCCATATCTATGATGCCAAGGAACATAATTTTTTTTTTTTTTAGATGTTCAAAACATTGCCCATAACACTACAGAGCTCATAGGCTTGGTAAAACTCACAGATAAATATTAGAATATCTTTTCTTGTTAAATTAAAATTTGCTTTGAATATTTGTATCAACGATTTGGAATTGTAGGATTATATTAATATTCATGATTGGTTGTCAAGAAAATGTATAATTACAGTACCGCAACTAAGTGGTCAACTGTGAAGACTTTGATTTACTTAGTGTGTATTTTAGTGTTTGACAAAGGCCCAGTGTATTCAAAATGGAAATTGTAAAGGCATACATTTCTGAAAACAAGGGGGTATTTACCTCAACTTTCTTTGACAAAAGAACCTGGGTTTCTCAGCTATCTTTTTTGAAAAATGCATTTACATTTATTCATTTAGCAGACGCTTTTATCCAAAGCGACTTACAGCAAGTACAAGGACATTTCCCCTGAGGCAAATAAGGTGAAGTATCTTGCCCAAGGACACAACATCATGTAGCCACAGCCGGGAATCAAACTCACAACCCAACGTCTTAACCTGCTGAGCTACTTGACTCACCTTGATACTTTAGACTCAAATACAAAGTACCAAGTGCTAAAGTAACTAATGCATTCTTAAGCTGACAATAGTATTGTATAATTGTCATTACTCATATTCATGTTGTAAAAATATTGAATTCGAATTTAATTAAAATAGAAGCAGGCAAAGCAATGCTGTCGTAAGTTTAAGGTGGAAATTAGGTGGTACTTTGGCTGCTTCAACAAGTTTGCCTTTCTGACAAAAACCCTAACGCCCTGTAGCTGATGACTGCTATGTCAGTGGCTTAACAGGGTATCAACGTGCATGTAACGTTCACAGTGGCATGGTCCTATTGATCCTGACTCTGACATAACAGTTCTGACATGATCAGATTCAGGAGGGAAATCACAAGCCAACTGTGAATTCTCTGTGGATGTTCGGGGTATTTATGTTGTGGTGGGTTCCACCCTCATAAATACTTTGAACACAACATAATTGCAAAAAACATCCACAAGGGGTAAAGATGTTTAGAGATAATAGAGAAAACAGAACATGTTGTTTCTCGCGAAGATAGCAGATGCTGTGGTGGTGGCCCTGGCAGGTTGGAAAAAACATTATTCATGTGGTCTGTGATGTGAAAACACCAATTCTAGCATCTGTAACTCTTTGTTTTAGACAGCTTGTAGTTTGTAAGTGAAGAGTCGCAGGACAGACAGATGGAAAAACAGGAACAGCAAAGGGCTCAGATTTGAACCCAGGCCGCTGCAGTAAGGCCTTAGCCTACATGGTACACGCATTCCCCCAGTGAGCTACTAGGGTACCCCAAAGTGAGGGGAATTTGTGTGAGTATGTTAGTATGACCTTGAGACCTGGAATGAAATGTCAGGATTGAAGGGGCAGGTCCGAAATATTTGTTTGTTCAGCCTTTTAGGATGCAGCAAATGCACAGTGAAAAAACAGTAAAATATAGTCAAACGTAAAAATGTCTGTAATTGTGCCAGGGTAAGCGGAGGAGGTCATTTTCACATGCTGACGAGTCAGCACTGATAATATAACTGGGAACAAATAAAAATGCAAACCATAAATACCTGTACAGTACAAATAAACATGTACTGTTTATACACATATCAGTACCGCACGCATATATGAAACGTCCCACTCAGAAACAATACTCCTAGATATCTTTCGCAGACAGCCTGCAATCTTCGATTGTTTTGAGGAACCCCTCAACGCGTTGCGAAAGCTTAGACAACAAAGTGACATGCAAGAAAGTCATGATGGTTTTGATGTAACGTGTCACCTACCAGCTTTTTTGGGGGTGCGAGTGAACGTTCCTTTGACCGTGCGGCAGTGGGAGTTGTCACCTCCACAAACGCCACATTTATCTTCCACTTTGTTCGACCCGATTTCTTTGTCACATCCGACTTTCTGAGGAGAACAATGAGATATACGCGCATTACGCCTTTAACATTTTGACATCGGTTCGGATGACAAGAATCAGATGTAGGGATTGGAACGATTATCTGACAAGAGGATGTTTCCTGGCAAGTCTTGACCAGCTGATAGGTGATCAGCGGCCGACCGACAATGCTTCATTTGATATTGGCAAACGACAGCTGGCTGCAACAATTCGTCATCTCTGTGAGGCTAGAATAATTTGTTGTACTGTTTTCTAACTTTATACTGTAAACAAGATCAACATAAGAAAAAGTCAGAAGGTGAGTGTTTTTCAGGAATTCAATTTTTGAAAAAACCCATTCGGCTCACCACACATTCTCCACGCACGCAGATGCTGTAAGGGTCTTTATAGGAACACCGTGTTCCATCATGCACCAGAAGCTTCATGTAGGCCACATCACCTGTTTCCTTGGACTGGCAGTACAGATGACATCTCCTATTAGCTAAAATAAATACAATAGAACGCCATGAAAACCTCTGACAACAAATCCATACAATAAAACTTGTACTTTAAAAGCCCTCATTTCACTTGCCTCCAGGAACTGAACTAACCTAAGGGAATATACATTTTTATTGTCATTGGACAGCAGTAATACAAAACTGAAGTGACCAATCTAAGTTCAAGTATAACTGACGGTATGTTGATTTTTGTTGTCCTGTTTCTCTTAGCTGTTTCTGTATCTCTTAGTGATCCTTTATCAAGCAAGTTTAAGCCTGTTTTATCGTGAACGTATATTACAAAAAAACGTGGGTGTTGCTACCATTCATAGCCCATCTCGTTTCAAAAGCCAAGTATTTCTTGGAGATCTTTCTGATCACGCTCAACATGCTTTTTTCATCTCACAAAACAGTACCAAGGCAGGGGAATAGATTAGGAGCAAACAAGATAATTTAATGGCTCTTAGAAATATCAGCTGTTGTTGTTCAGAATCAGAATTATCCCTGAGCGGAAACTCGTTATTGTTGTTTATTCTACAGGTAGACTAGTGTCCATCGGAGACTCATCTTACATTTGTAAGCTATTTGTCTGTATGCTCTTATAGTTCTTCCCTTGGCACTTTTTGGTTCTCCATATGGGTTTCCATCTTTAAACCAGCTATGTTTGGGGTCTATCACGTTGCTATGCTCAGTGACCGATGCTCTTTTGTAAAGCTCTCTCTTGTAAGTCGCTTTGGATATAAGAGTCTGCTAAATGAATAAATGTAATGTAAAATGTAAATGTAAACAAACAGTCACATTCACACCGAGTCTGTCATACACAATCTGCATCTCAACCCCCTCTACACACAAACACAAACAACGAAAGGGTATGGTAGATCCTATGCATAGCGGTGAGTGCTTTTGACAGCGCATTGAGTGTTTCTTTTGATAAGGCTGTACTTCCTGTGAAGCACTGCCTTCACCCCCCACCCACACCTCCCCAGCAGCTGTACTCAGAGGTCAAGGAGAAGCCGAGGCGGCAGCGGAAACAAGAAATCCCCCCGGTATCATCTCACACGTACAGTCTGGATGCTCGTAGGGGAGCCAGTGGTGCTTGCTGTTCTGGTACTCAAAGTGGGAGTTGCGGAGCTGGCACTGCTGGGCTCTGAAGTCCTCAAAGTGCTTGGGGCAGTCGTTGGTGTTGCAGAGCTGGTACTCAAAGTTCACCCCCGGACAATCCTGGCCTCCATTCGAAGGACTGTTTTTTTGTGTGCGCAAAAGACCAATGTTGTATCAGATAAAGTACATGATCGAGGTGTGTACTGTGTGTACACAGTGAATCATGTAAGCAAACCGCCTTTGCTGTGGATTAAACTAATGATGCAACAACTGCAATGGTTTGTTCATGAAAATGAATAGCACACCAGTCTGCCCCACAGGAATATCTAATCTTCAAAGTGACGCATACTAATTCAAGTTTGTAAAAAATTGCTTTAGTTACACTTACGATGGTGTGTTGCATTGGCGCGTTCGGAAGCGGACTCCAGTACCACAGGAACGTGAGCAGGAGCCATACTTGCTCCAGGAACCCCAGGCACCATCTTGCTTCACCTGGTTGGCATTCTTCCACATGCAGTGACCTTTGTAGCACCACTGTGTGAGTTTATGGGATGGAGGAGAGACTCAGTCACCAAAACAAAGGGAAACCTTTGTCGCCGAGGAAGAAATAGTGCAGACTCACTTTGCCAGGTGCGCACTCTGTCCCATCGAGGGGGGGGCCTTTCTTGGTCTTGCAGAAGTACGGGTTGTCCGGGTGACTACACCACAACTGCTTACATGGGTCAAATGTACGAAACTAGGGAAGGAGGAGAATGAAAACATTTCAGTGCTTGGCAGCCATTTTCAACCTGGAATGTATACAATCATGGAGCTTCCACAGCAAAGTGCCTCTGTCAAAAGTAAAGAGCCAATTATGTATATATATATAATTATTTTGTATTAATATTTAATAAATGTTGTATTCAATTTTTAGAATAATTATTTTACATTCTAAATAAATTGAAAATTAATTACAAATATATTTTGTATAAAATATAATTAATAAATATAATAAGATATTGAACAGGATGTTCCTGACTGACCGCCATAATATGGTAAATGGAACAACAAGAGCACAGAGACATGCAGAGGAGACATATTTGGCGGGCAGATTGCCGTAAACATTTGCTTAAGCATTGCTTACTGTCAAGAGGAAAAGGTCACATCGTGAGACATGTCAAAATAGAGCCACATTCAAAGAAAAGAGACAGTTGTCCAATGATGTTAGAGTTAGTTCTCGCAGTTCGACTCACTGAAGTGCAGATTTTGTATCCCACTCCGAAATCAAATCGACACTGCTCGTCCATAGAGTAGTTGATGCCAGGCAGCTCAGGTAGTTGGGGCCAATCATGTTTAAATGGGTCATCGAGGAGACAGTCGTAGGAACTGTAAGACACAGATGATCACCGAAGACTAAAACAACGAACAGCATTCACCAGATTTGTAGAGCAAAATACTGATTATATTGAACATGTGGCGTCTAACATTTTAAAACAGAAACATTGCCGCGAAGACGGACGATGCTTGTCAAGATGGTGGATTTCTTAGGGACAGACACGGATCAACATCTTAGTGTCCTCGTTCGCAGGCTAGAGTTTTGTTGCAGATTTAGGTTCCTTAGGTCTACACAGGAGAGGGAACCTTAAAAAAATGTCAACCCACTCAATGGATCGCAATCACCTCTGGAAATACTGAATTAATGAGCATGCTCCACTTCTTGGTGCCACTGGAAAATCCAATATATGTCAATTAAAATCAAAGTTGCCAGTCAATGGCATTATTACAGTGCATGGGTATGGCTAAAGCTGGGCCTATCGATTATTATGATAATCAACTATTCAATACTGAAATGACCGATTACTCATGTGGAACTTTCAATATACTGTATTATATATATGTTTTATTGCAGCGCAAATCTTTCACAACATGGCTTGTCATCATGTTACCTGGTTCTGATTTGGTTTTCTAATATGGGGTATTACCTGCTATCATATTTAATTTCAAAATCTTCCGTAAGTGTCATAAGTAAGCAAAAAATGACATAAGTTAAGGTGTTGGGCTCATGATCAGAAAGTTGAGAGTTCTTTCCTGTTTGTGGCTACAGGACATTGTGTCCTTGAGCAAGGCACTTCACCCTAGTTGCCTCAGGGAGAATATCCCTGTCCTTGTTGTAAGACGCTCTGGATAAGAGTGTCTGCTAAATGATTAAATATCAAGGGAAAATGTAAGTACTAAGTAATATAAAAAAGTACTAGATGGTGTGACACTTACTGGATGTATCGCTTGAGCTCCTGACCGCTGCACATTGACCAGTGGTAGCGATGGAAGGCGGCTTGGACCAGGGGAGCCATGACACTCCCCATGGCGGTCTCATCTCCACAGCGATTCCCCTGCCCATCATGTTCCATGCCCAGCCTGCCACAAGCAAGACCAGCTAAATCTACATTCGGTGTGTAATGTATTCACTCAAATGCACTGTGTACATTGTGCAACAAACTGTGCGAGCGCATTTCCTCGCCCCCCCCCAGGCAAACCCACCAACATAAAACATGTACATTAGTACACATGGATAGTATTTTGCATCCATTCACATCCTCTCACCATTAGCAACAACAACAAAAAAATTGTCAGCTAAATTCAATTTGCGTCACCCTGGATAACGGTTTGGTAAATTTGTTGGTTGGTAAATAAACAACAGCATTAAAAGAAGCTAGTTTTACCAGCCCATTGCCTGAGGCTGTTGTGCAGAAAGGTCATTTAAGGCACTGGAGTACGAAGGCATTTACACTGGTGTAAACATTGTGTGCAAACCCTGTATTCTTCTGAAGATTTTTATCTCATTTAGGACACATAAAATCTTATAAATCAGAATTTTTCACTCATACAGACACCCAGAAGGGAACTCAAAGGCACTTACTCACGTACACACAAATACAAGTCACGCATGCCGCACAACCATAATGCGTTCCTGCTCACAGAAAACAGTGCACAGACGCTTATTTGAGAACCTACACATGCCCCGTCTCGTGAGCCACGACGAAGGCAGAGGAGAAGCCGTCTTCGTGGTTGAGGGTGCAGCTTCGTACCGGGTGACACATGCCCGTTACAGGTGCGTACCCTGCAACGAGAAGAAGAGGGGGTGGGGGGACCGTGAGCTACGGAGAGGAGAAAACAAACGAGCCGGAGGAGGAGAGATGATGAAATGACTGAGAGAAGGTGGTGTAAGGCTAGGAAGGGAGTGGGAAAGATGGCACGATGCTGAGTTCAACAGAGGCCTCATAGCTGGTGCCTCGGTTACCTACATTATTCACACCATGACAACCCTTTAGAGTGACCCCCCCGACAACCAACCCGTACACATCTCAGAAAACAGTCATCTCAGATGAGGCATACATCTGGATTAAGAAGTATGACGTATTTTTAATGAATGTTTATTTGCTTACGACTTTTTCAAATGTTTTCAAATGTTTGATAAATGTTAATGAATGTTAATGATGTTAAAAGGCTATTTGGATCATGGATATAGTGGATATAGTGTTTGACACAAGATTTAATGAGTTAACAATCATATTTCTCTAATTACCATTGTGCATCTGTACCCACTTACATCTCATAAATGTATTAAAAAGGAATCACTCTTAGATTAAGTATGGTGGACTGTGGGAAGAAATATCCCGCATGGATATCAGAGGCATATGTTTCAACTGACACGTTATCAAATACTGATATGTTTCAGTTAAATAGTTTTTTAAGTTTAATATTTTGTTTAGAATAAAATGTGTTTTTATTATTATTTTACGATCAGTGTGTGTTTCAGTGGGATATAAAAAATGTATTTGTGCCGCTGGGCTTTTTTTATAACTATAAATGTATGTATATATTTATATTTTATATTTATATTTTATAACTTTATAACTATAACTATTATAATATTTCTATGAAACTTTCAAAATGATAAAGGTTGATGTGCTTTGGTCTTCAGGTGTCTTTCAAGAAGATTAAGTATTTTGAAACTTTCTGATTTGAAATATTTTAACAAATGTTTGATAAACAGAACACAAATAATAGAAATGAAGGGCTGCTATCCCAATTCTTCATTTTGTAAGATAGTTGCAGCACATATTTCTGACTAACCAAATGTTTGTTCAACTAGAAGTGTGTATTCAGTAATTTCAGTCTTGAACTACACAGCATACAGATTTTTTTTAAACACACCTAGATATATTTTCTTTGGCGCTGAGAGGCTTTCCCCTAAAACAGAAATATTGTAACCTATGTAGGCTCAGTAGATTTCATTGGTCCTCTTCCACAAACACGTCCATCTGTACAAGTCCATCTGTATTTATTTGAGAAACACCTGACATGAATATGTCCAGCTGTTTTACCCCCTCAACACCCCTACATCATTCAATTTTCATATGATTTTATCCGGGTGGGTTCCCTCACCCTGCATGCCGGTGGGGCCAAAGCCCTGGCGGGTTAGAAAGATAGCATGGTCATGGTGCTCCGAGTGATCGGGGTCAGCTTTCTGCTGCACGAAAGCCCAGCGGCACACGTTCTCCAGGCTCCGCGATGGGTTGCCTCTCTCGATGAGACTGATGGACTGGCAGTGGAGAGCGACATTAGAGACCAACGTTAGCAGCAAACACACGCAACACTCCCGAAGTAGACAAAAAATGTAACCGTGAAGACTGATGTCTCCACAGAACTCCACGGGTGTACTAACCACAAACTGAATTAATAAAATGAACGGTTAGCCTGCATATTGGTCTTATATGCATATATGGGGAGTCAGGTGTCTGAGTGGTACATGTGTTGGACTAATCAAAGGGTTCCCAGCGATGAGGGTGTAGGGCTAGTAATCAGAAGGTCCCTGGTTTGAACCCTGGCTGTGTCAATATGATGCTGTGTCCTTGGGCAAGGCACTTCACCCTACTTGCCTCAGGGGGAATGTACCTGTACTTGCTGTAAGTTGCTCTGGATAAGAGCGTCTGCTAAATGACTAATGGAAATGTAATGTAGTATATGTCCATGGCACTGGTAAGTAAGATCAGAGGCAGGCCAATGTATAAACAAGGAAAAATATAGATCATTTATATTTTATCATATATCAAGTCAATACATGCAATACGTGCCGCACATGTTTTCTGGCCAAAAATCTAATTTGACTGAATTACTGATAACATGTTTTTCACGTGGGGCAGGGTGAAGAAAAAAATCTTTGGTTCGTCTCACCTTGGCGTAGCCGAGCATGATCATTCGCACCAAGACGACATTAATATGAATCCCTAGTGAGTCGTCATGGTAGATCTCATTAACCTGGAAGAGACGGGGGAGAGGCAGCCAATTAAAAAACTAAATTGCTTCTTGCTTAAAGTCAGAATACTATTATAAGACACATTCTTTCATTCTGCTGCCTACGTCGTTGCTAGTCTGCTATATTATTCGCAATTGATCCTGCTAACAATCAATGCATTCAAATAATCCTAGTATCTTTCAATTCAGTATTTTATAGCCTTTTAGTGGAATCAGAGATGACGGCTGATAAGAAATACACAAGATTACATTTACACTTATTCATTTAGCAGACAATTTTATCCAGAGCGACTTCCAAGAGACAGCTTTACAAAAGAGCATAGATCACTGATCATAACAACAAAATAGGTCAGAACATGAAGCATACATTGTGGGAAACCAAACAAGTTCCAGAGGGAAGAACAGCAAGAACATTCAGTTAAACAAGTTACAATGAAATAACATGAACCTCAAAAAAGTGTAGGAGTGTACCTTTAGGAAAGCAATCAACCATAACATGCATTAATAATATACATGCAATTATATGCATGCAATATGCAATAGATATGCAGGATGGAGTCTCCCATACTAACACATAGATTAACATGCATCATAAGTACACTGTTTTAAGGGTTGTTCAAGGAGCTGAATGGAATCTTATTCAACCGTCCATGTATTTTTTAATATATCTTCAACAATATCAGTGAGGGTTTGTCTGGCTGGGTGAACTTGCTAATATGATATGAGAAATGTTAAACTGTTTAAACAAATTGATGCTAGAACATACATTGTATAAACTGCCAGGGAGATTGAAGGCACAAGCGCACAATCTTCACAAATATCTTGATGAAACTCAGTTTTCCACTTGGTAAATAAATGCCCATAGAAGTCTTCTCTGCTCTGGATAACAGCATCTGCTAAATGACTATGACTAAATGAGGTCTTCACCAGAAAAGCACAAAGTTAGACTCAACTGAAACTAGAGATCCAATTTGCAATAAATGTTGGGAGTCATGTTGCGCAGTTGGTTAGGGTGTCGGGTAAGTAATTAGAAGGTTCCTGGTTCAAACCCTGGCTGTGTCAACATGACATTGTGTCCTTGGGAAAGGCACTTCGCCCTACTTGGTACAATGTACCTGTACTTGCTGTAAGTCTCTCTGGATAACGGTGTCTGCTAGATGACTAAATGTAAATACATACAGTCAGGTCCATAAATATTCGGACATTGACACAATTTTCATCATTTTGGCTCTGTATACCACTACAATGGATTTGAAATAAAACAATCAAGATGTGCTTTAAGTGCAGACTTTCAGCTTTAATTTCAGGGTATTTACATCCAAATCAGGTGAACGGTGTAGGAATTACAACACATTTTATATGTGCCCCCCTCTTATTTAAGGGACCAAAAGTAATTGGACAATTGGCTGCTCAGCTCTTCCATGGCCAGGTGTATGTTATTCCCTGATAAAGGGAGTTCGTTATTTCATTGACAAGGAGCAGATAAAAGGTCTAGAGTTAATTTCAAGTATGGTATTTGTGTTTGGAATCTGTTGCTGTCAACTCTCAATATGAAGTCCAAAGAGCTGTCACCATCAGTGAAGCAAGCCATCGTTAGGCTGAAAAATCAAAACAAACCTATCAGAGAGATGGCAAAAACATTAGGTGTGGCCAAATCAACTGTTTGGTACATTCTTAAAAAGAAAGAACGCACTGGTGGGATCAGTAAAAGACCAAAAGACCCGGAAGACCACGGAAAACAACTGTGGTGGATGACAGAATAATTATTTCCCTGGTGAAGAAGAACCCATACACAACAGTTGGCCAGATCAAGAACACTCTCCAGGAGGGAGGCGTATCTGTGTCAAAGTCAACAAATAAGAGAAGACTTCACCAGAGTAAATACAGAGGGTTCACCACAAGATGTAAACCATTGGTGAGTCTCAAAAACAGGAAGACCCGATTAGAGTTTGCCAAAAAACATCTAAAAGAGCCTGTACAGTTCTGGAACAACATCCTATGGACAGATGAGACCAAGATCAACTTGTACCAGAATGATGGGAAGAGAAGAGTATGGAGAAGGGAAGGAACTGCTCATGATCCAAAGCATACCACCTCGTCAGTAAAGCATGGTGGAGGTAGCGTGGGCATGTATGGCTGCCAATGGAACTGGTTCCCTTGTATTTATCGATGATGTGACTGCTGACAAAAGCAGTAGGATGAATTCTGAAGTGTTTCAGGCAATATTATCTGCTCAGATTCAGCCAAATGCTTCAAAACTCATAGGACGGCGCTTCACAGTGCAGATGGACAATGACCCGTAGCATACTGCGAAAGCAACCAAAGAGTTTCTTAAGGCAAAGAAGTGGAATGTTCT
Source organism: Neosalanx taihuensis (assembly GCA_030340665.1). Classification (NCBI taxonomy): domain Eukaryota; kingdom Metazoa; phylum Chordata; class Actinopteri; order Osmeriformes; family Salangidae; genus Neosalanx; species Neosalanx taihuensis. Next base: position 2,803,563 of record CM059309.1, on the reverse strand, counting down.
GCAATGGCCAAGTCAATCACCTGACCTAAATGCAATTGAGCATGCATTTCACTTGCTAAAGACAAAACTGAAGGGAAAATGCCCCAAGAACAAGCAGGAACTGAAGACAGTTGCAGTAGAGGCCTGGCAGAGCATCACCAGGGATGAAACCCAGCGCCTGGTGATGTCTATGGGTTCCAGACTTCAGGCTGTCATTGACTGCAAAGGATTTGCAACCAGGTATTAAAAGTGACAATTAGATTTATGATTATGTTAGTTTGTCTAATTATTTTTGGTCCCTTAAAAAAAGGGGGGGGCACATATAAAATGTGTTGTAATTCCTACACTGTTCACCTGATTTGGATGTAAATACCCTCAAATTAAAGCTGAAAGTCTGCACTTAAAGCACATCTTGATTGTTTCATTTCAAATCCATTGTAGTGGTATACAGAGCCAAAATGATGAAAATTGTGTCAATGTCCAAATATTTATGGACCTGACTGTATAGATGAATATAACGCATACACAGAGTACAACCTCCTTTACAACCTCCCCTGGCATCAACATTTTCCAAAAGGGAACAGGGTGTAAACGGCTCCCTATATTTTAGATCACAAAGTGATAAACCAGATACCAGAGAGCTCTCATGTTTGTTGATAATGTATTTCAGGATAGGTCATGTAAGAGCAGACCCTATATAATTTACAGGACATATGATTGGCTCTGCTGTTTTACGCGTTAAAGCCGTCTGGCTGTGTACACCGGAGCCAAATGAGTGTTCCGCATCAACACCTCCACCGTCGATCCTGAATGAACATCTGCCGTGTATTTGGCTCCAGGTCTGGTGTAAAAACCGTGGTTTATTCGCTGAGACGGCCCTGGGCCAAAAATATGACCATGTTATACTTCACAGACGATGCAAATGGGTAAAATGGTGGGATACAGTATTTCTATCTTTGCATAGGCTCTAACAGAGATATGACACGACCTGCTCAACCAAACATCGATGTTGTTTCTGGTCGAAGCTCAACACAAATGTGTGTTTTTACATCACAAAAACACAATTCAACCCTTTGATAGGCCAGACCTATATAAGGCCTTATATAACTTCCAAACTTTAAATGTAAAATTCCAGTAATGGGCTGTTTCATTATTCTCCAATAAACATTTGATCAGCTTTGTGGTTCCTGATATAACAGTTAGAATTGTTTAAGATTAAAATACATTTCTTGAGCAGTTAGAGCTGTTCATGAATGTATCTCAATCTAAAATAGGTCAATATGGTTTTGTATTTTGTACTCTGTCTGGGTGGTGGTCATCATTCCCAACAGATGGTGACAGAATTAATGTTGGGTTACAGTAACGTAGCGATGTCAGTCACTATGTAAATCCCTCATTGTACTGAGAAGACTTTTGTGTGGGCGTGTGGGAAGAGTAGACTGACAACATGGCACGCCGACAGCTCAGCAGAAACCTTGCAAGTGCTTGAATTTGCTTCAAACAAAGGGGGTATTGTGGCCACAAAACAGCGAGGGAAAGAGGAGAGATTTAGAGAGAGAGAGAGAGAGAGAGAGAGAGGGAGAGAGAGAGAGACAAATAGAGAGAGAGAGAGAGAGAGAGAGAGAGAAGCGGCGAAAGAGGAGAGGAGAAATAGGGTATTCAAGTGCAAGATTCAAATGTTCACTGGCATATAAACACAGATTGCCTCATAGTCTGTCAGCTAGGGGCAGTTGACCTGTCAGAGGGAATTCACCAGCACAGCCGCTGGTTTGGTGGTGGTCGGAGTTCTGAAGCTTTAATCTTCTATTTGCCATTTTCCATTTCAGCGTTTGTCTTTTTCTGTGCTCTTGGCATGTTTGTTGTCGTAGGTTTCTAGAAGTGTTTAGGACTGTGGAGAATTCTGTATGCTTACGTTTGGTATGTATTTCACCATAAACCTTTGTATATTTTCTTTCGTCATTTTGGGCCGGTGTTTTCTTATCCCGATGTGGTTGTGATCTCTCAAATCCAGGTGCTGCAAGGTTGAGACAGTTGGTGCTCTGGTTCATTAAATTGGGTTTTGTGGGATGTTTTTTTGCCTTCATTTGAAGTGTGTTAATAAGTTGAATACAGCTACAGCAGCAAGTCATGATACATTTGTCTCCTCCAAGCTCCTATGCTAAATGCTTTTATGTTAGGTCCCTATGGATGGGACCGGCCACACGTAAACTTCACTTTTAACTAGGAGTCACTAGGAGTCAGGTGGCTGAGCGATGAGGGTGTAGAGTGAGTCTTCAGAAGGTCCCTGGTTCGAACTCCAGCTGTGTCAATATTACGCTGTGTCCTTTGGCAAGGCACTTCACCCTACTTGCCAAGTCCCTGTACTTGCTGTAAGTCGCTCTGGATAAGAGTGTCTGCTACATGACTAAAAGTAAAGAGTAGTTATACAGTACATGTAATGTATAACTACTCTCAATACTTTCATTATAAAAAAAAAAATATATCAACCAGCTAGCGTTGGCTGAGTCATTCAGCTGCCAAGCAGAAGATTACACATTGCAGGATCATACATCGGAGCAGACCGATTTCACAGACTCCGTGAATGTACATTTTTTTTTACAATTTTCTTTTCGTTTTTTCAACGCTAAACAAAATGAAAGAAGACATGCCACAAATCTCCCTCATTCCATCCCTCACAGGCCTTCTGAATGCTCACGCTTCCAGACCCAGCAGATCGCTGAGGGCCATCCTCGGGTTTTTCTGAATCCCCCTTCTGGATCCACCCGAGTGTGTGCGACTGTTTGCAACTTTTAATAACCAACTGGTGACTAGTTCAGCGCTCAACTGTTTTCTAAATTGTTGCAAACTTGATGGCCTTTTTCAAATTGTTAGCATTATTGAGTATGCTGATAAAACAGCTACATAAAAGATTCTGTACAGAATGTTTTACTGTAAACTTTTTATTGCTGCTTGATATTTCAAAGTCTGTAGGTTTTCTTCGATTTGTGAACTGTAAATCACGTGGTTCTTAGGTACAAATATGGATAATTTTTATAGCAGATAAAGTAATTTCTTAGATCTGTTCTTAATCTCTTATCTGTTGTATCATGTACACATGGGAGCAATACTTTGAAGTCAGATAGATTATTTGTTGTTTTCTATGTACAGATGAAATGATACTGCGGTTATTTAAGTGTATAATATGTCTTTGGGAAAACCTACATGACCCAACCTACTGAGCGATTTATCTCATACAAGGCTTCAGAGAAATCATTGCCCTATCTACTCTCTCTAGATACAGCAGCTGATTAAGCCCAGCACCCCAGGCTAATTAACTGAGACTATCTAACTGAGAAGATCAATTATCTTCACAAAAGGTGACCAGTAGGTGGCAGTCTTGACAATGTAACCCAATGGTCATTTGGAACGGTCCACTGGGCGGTGATGCTAAGTCTCAATCACACAGAGCCACGAGCCTAACCAGTTGAGTTTTAGTACAGGTGACAGGTAGAACGAAGGGGGGGGGGGGGGGGGGGGGGGGGAATTGGCAATAATGTCCTGTTGATCAGAATATTCCTACCGTAAATGAATCGTGGTAACCATTAATTTATATATTCATGCAAAACAACGGATGGATTGCGCAGACTGTTCCATGATTAAACTATTAGTCTAGGTATCCGGGATGTAGGAATGAACATTTGTATAATATTATTGTGGAGGTGGGGGACGGGTACATTATAAAAATGCCATCATCTTTATTTTCCTTTCCGGACGTGTCCTTGTAAAATGTGTGCACGTTCTCCCCATCAACTGACAGACTGAATCAGGTCCAAGTGTATTTCTGGTGCCAGTGAGCTGTACAATGGGATATCGCAACGATAGCAACTTCTGGTGGAGTGACGAGATGAGAACAGACATCGGAGGGGATCAAGGGTCGGAAACTAGAAAAGGAGCGTGAGTGAATGACAGACGGGGAGAGCGGAGCATCGCAGGCAGACGTGTCCACGGAGGGGGCGGAGCGCTAGGAAGGCGTGTCTGGAGGTGGCGACGCCGTGAGGAGAAGTTTTCGGGAAGAGGAGGTGGTGTCGGGCGATGTCGCGAGAAGGAGCGTGGGACGAGGAGACTCCTGCTAAGTGTTCTCTTTGTTAGCAGTTGTGTCGGCATCGGCGCATCCTATCGGCGTACCCAACCTACACATTGTTTCTCTTGTTGCCCAGTTCTAATCGATTTGAAATCGATTTGAAATTCTTGTACTTGCTGTGTGTGTATATTATTATTACTTGCTTCCCTACAGGTACACTATTGCATATTTTAGGTTCATGTTGTTTAACTGTAAATTGTTTAATGGAATGCTTTTTTGCTCAATGTATGCTCAATCTGCTCATAATCAGACTACCTGCAATGTTTGGGGGTATCTCTTTGTTATGATCCGTGACCTATGCTCTTTTGTAAAGCTCTTTCTTGGAAGTCGCTATGGATAAAAGCGTCTGCTAAATGAATGAATGTAAACATGATGTACACTTAACGTTAGCTAGGCGGGAGTTTAAATCAGCGATGGCCACAGGAGAAGTATGCTGCGTACTCACGATGTTCATGAGGGTGAGAAGGTAGTTCTGGACATGTTCCTTGCCGTGGAAACGCACCACAGAGTCATCTACTCCCAGAAGCACTTCGATGTTGTAGTCATCATCTCCAGCGTGACGGCGCCGACGGACTGTTTGGTTGACCTGTTTGGCAACATTATCCAACACTCCTGGGATGTCTAGCTCCGGTTCTGAGGACAAGAGAGGACGAGACCATGAGACCAGCATAGTACTGCTAGACAGGGGCTTTAACTTACTTTTACTTATAAACTCTCTACAGAACAAGAGACACCAAAGTAAGCCTAATTATGAATTGCCAATAATACTGACTGTAATAAGTATTATTGCTTTTGGGAGTATACAAAGAGGTTGCAGCCAAAATTATGCAACATTGCTTTTCCCCAAAATATGAAGATGAGTGATGATAATAGCTAATTGAATAATGGAAGCCACACAATAATAACCAATGAAACTGCGAACTAAAAACTTCATGAGATATTCAAAATGTAGATTAATGAATCCAAAATGTACAATCATCGGGCCTTTATGATATCCTCGCCAAGCGATGTCATGCAAGGTTTCTGAATCTTCATACTTCAATTCCAGTGACACTAACGCCGGCAGACACTGGCACTGACTGATTGTGCAGAGTGGCTCAAAGAAATGTCTGTGACCTCAGCCATGGTCCTGGCCTCTACAGAGTTAGTATTGTGGAGCGCATTCCTCCTCTCGTCATGACACAGGCATTCTTGTGCGACAGAGCCAGGCTCAGGCCTAGGCCCCAGAGTCAACAGGCTCTCTGAGGTACCTACATCAAACGTACAGGACTTCCACTTCCACACATGCCCGCGCGCACCTCACAAGTGCCAAAGTGTCTCCGATGCTAATTCCCCCGCTCGCACACACTCTCGCACGTGCCCCCCCCTCCCCCAACTGCTGGAGGGGGCAAGGGCAGCCCCCCTGCCTTGAGACGCCACCACCTCCCCTTCCCACCCCCCATCCTCCGACTGAAGTGCAGAGAGCGAGGGTTGGTCAGTGTAGCTCACACGTGGCACAGTGGCATTTGGGGGGTGGGGGTGGGGGGGGGGGGGCGCACTGCAAGCTACAAACGACTTCTCCATTGGATTCCGACCTATACTGTTCATGTCCAGCTAATAATCCACATCCTACCTTGTCTCATCCCCAAATGAAATGTGACAATTACAAAGTTGGGCACCAGAAAAGAGTTGGAATGTCTTGTGTCAACGTAAATTCTGTCTACAAACTCTCTAACGCCATGCTCTGTTTGTCAAACAGATAAAGGCTTCAGGAATGGACAGGTATTTCAATGGTTATCTCCTTTCACAACATACTGTCTGACCTGATACAAAAGACAAATGCATGTATGCACTGAAGGTTATAGCCGCCATGATAATTTTTTATTTTGCACATCTACTTTCCATTATTTCCATATTCAATTTAATGCAGGTCTAAAACAAATCTCCCTGTCTTGTTATTCTTCCACGCATTGACATTAGGCAGTTGAGGTAGCTGAATATAACAAGATGTTTCATACGTTGGATTTGATCCGGCCCTTGCAATTTATTTGTCATGCAAACAGCTTTCTCAGCCCTTCTGCCACGTGTAACACAAGTTAATTACATTGGCTTTGATGACTGGGAGAAAACCTTTGTAGTTTCCTTTTGTGAAGTTCCCCGACTGAGTCGAAATGCGCAAGCAGCAAAAGTTACCCAACAGTGCATTCTGTCTGAAAGGAGAAAAAATGCTGTTAGAAGCATTTTACAATCTAAGTCCCATGAAATGATTTCCATGTGTCAGGAATTAAAGGATACCTGCTGAGCTAGGCTCAGGAGATACTGCGCTTCATGGTTTTATGTTGGCAAGCGCTGCGCCTGTAAAAGGAGTGCAGGTTTTGTGTAGAGTGTGGGTTTTATTTAGACCCTGACCGTCCTCTGGGTAGTGCAGTTTGAAGCCGCTTCTACCCAGAATATATAGATAACGAGAGATATTCCTGAAGAACGTTCAGAGCAGCTCTTTTTTCCTCTGTGAAGGCTCTATGAAGGCTCTGTGAAGGCTTGGGCTCCCATTCATAAGCGCTGTCTAGGCTGCATTTCTAAATAAGATACTTTTCAAGGAACAATCCTTCAAGATTTCAATGTGATTTCTAGGTATGTAAGATAATACAGCCAGCTGCTGAATAGCCTATAAAATGCTAAATACCTAAGTCAAAGACCTGAGCAGCTAAATTTTTTAAACAATCTGTTTCAGTTTTTGTTGTGTTCTGCTGTTTCTGTATCAACTGTGAGAAAGTATGATTAATCAATAACAATTATGATCAAGTTGCATGATACATCAACAAAAGTCAGTGATTTATCAGCAGAGGTCTATACTCACCCTCCACTTTCAAATCTAAGGTGATTTCAAAAACCTGACTGAAGTGGCGATTATTTTACTTTCATTAAAATGTAATTCTCCATCTCTCTATCCTGATGACTGCACCCTAAGTCATAGGTGTTTTTACCACTATAATAATAGTTGTTATTACATAAGAATAGTGATATTAATATTCAGAAGTGAGTTTAACCAATTCAACCTTTTTTACACTCACTCCATATATTTACATTTAGTCATTTAGCAAACTCTCTTTTCCAGAGCGACTTACAGTAAGTACAGCGACATTCGCCTGGAAGCAGGTAGGGTGAAGTGCCTTTCCCAAGGACACAACGTCATGTTGGCACAGTTGGGGCTTGAACGGTGTGCCTTCTGATTACTAGGTCGACTCCATAACTGCTCACCAGCATGACTCACATACACTTGCAGTTTAAGTTGAGCTTCAGGTTGCAATTTATATACACAGAACCAAACATTTCTTCCAAAGAAGGTCTTATTATAGTCCAACTAACATTGCATTCATAATGATAATTCACCCCAAATGTAATACAGTCACCAAGGGTCTATCCTACCTTCCATCTGGCAGTCCATGGAGCTATCCAAGGGGGCCTGGAGCACCGCGGACCTCCTGTAGACAATGTGAACCCTGCCTTGTTCTTCCTGTTCCTGGATCCCCCTCTCCAAAGGTTCGATGAAGTACTCGTCCAAGTCTGTGCGAATCATTCCTGCCTGGGAGAGACATTGCATGAAGCTAAAACGTTAGCTGCACTGAAAGCTAGGGAACATCTACGACTTTCATTTAGATCAAGTGTCCCCCTTTCTCCATGTTCTGTGTTCTGTTTGTGAGACATGGCTAAGATGGCAAGCCAGGGCCCAAACTGTTACCTTGATCTGAGACTATACTAAGATAAGACACTAGATGTAAAAATCAAGACACAGCACATTTGTTCCAAAGCACAAAGCTTGGGGCACAAAGCCCCAACATCTGTCTAATTCACCGTTCCTTGGGTTCAGGGAAAGATACAATATTTAAACAAGATCCAAAGGCTTGTGCCAAGACAACTTCTTCAGCCAACTATTCCTCTAAAAAACACTAGCTCTCAGATATTTACAGTTCCTTTACCTCAATGAAATGAGGACGGTTCACTTTCCCAAGTAATCAGGACCAACAAGTAAAAACTGCACTTAAAGCCATCTGCTGAGTCATCTCAGTCAATTCTTGCTTAATTCTCTGAAAGTTAAGCTAGCTGTAAAAAAAGTAATAATAATCTTTAAAATGTAAACATAAAAATGTATATTGGACATCACGTGCTTTCACATCACATTGTTTTAAAAAAGTACATTTAAAAAACTTTACATGTTTTCAGGTTAATTACATGCAACTGAGGTAAAAGTCAAATAATCTTAATTTTCGTTCAAGGCTAAAGTGTGGATATGTGTTATGTGCATGTGCAACACTCGTCACCCGCTTGCCTTCTGAAACACTCCCTTCGTTCATGTCCTCCTTTCTCCAACCCTAGCACAGGCCTCATGTACACAGACTTGCCTCTCAGAGCCCAGGTTGGAATGTGCTCTAAAATCTGATTCTCCTACTCTCCTGGCTTTGGCTTCGTCCTGGCCTCCTCACTACCATCCTGTTTTTGCTCCGGAGAGAGCACTGCTTTGGCTCGTTCCAGCCAAGCCTTTCCCAATTGCTCCCTATTTTCAAAGAAAAAGATCTGGAGATCAATTCCACTGCATTATAAGTCATCAATAAGGCCAATATCTTCTCATGACATAATATAATTATTTACCTCCAATTCCTATTCTAACAGCCAAGACTTAGATGGGACCTCTTTATTCTTCTAAAATGCACTTGTTAACAGCAATAGCAAAGTTCCTAGATTTTTTTCCTGGTTCAGGTGGGCGATATGTGTGGAAAGAATGCATCCCAATTATGCTGGCGCTGTTTACTGTCCGAGTGGTCTAAAATCAAACGCTCCAGTCATGTGATATATTCCATGCCGTCTCAGACACGTGTTGCGGAGATTCCGCATTTGCCACGGTCGGAGGCAGGTGGGGCAGGTTATTGGAATGTCAGGGGGAGGTGTTGGGAGGAGGGGCTTATCAAGTCGAGTGCCACGCCTCTTCAATTGCTTCTTTATGAGTTGACACAATCACATTATCATTATGAAAACACTGTTTGTTTTTCTGTCAACAAGATCAATTTTACGTCTAAAACACAATCTATAAGAGCGAACAGCAGCACCTCATGATTTGAAACAGTAGGTCTAAAATGATGTCAAGCTTGACATTCGCTGCAATCCACTCTCAAAGTCAATATTCTGTCATTCAGTTAATCAATATCCTGCTTAATTTCTGTACATGAAAGTTTGTTGCCAATACTTGGACAAGTTGGGATGCTCTACAATACAGCGCTTTCTAGTCGAATGTCGTAGTGCACTATTTGCCAAACATGATACATGTCACTTGGATATGACAGAAGAGAGGGGAGAGTCATGTGGCACAGTTGATTAGGGTGTCGGGTTAGTAATCAAAAGGTCTCTGGTTCAAACCCTGGCTGTGTCAACATGAAATTGTGTTGGGAGAGGCACTTCACTCTACTTGCCTCAGGGGAATGTCCCTGTAAGTCCCTCTGGATAAGAGTGATAAATTACAAAATGTCAATTTAATGTAGGAGGATGACAATTCAGAGCAACGTGATGGTGAGCCAGATGAGCCACTGGTAAATGACCAGGGTGTGGCATCCACACAGCAACGACAACTGGGTATCATTGTGCCAAAATGCTCTTAGCTAGTAAGCTAATGCATATTCTCAGTCTGCCTCAGTCTAGGAAAACGCATCTTTCATTGACATGAAAGACAATATACAAAGCCTTTTCTTTTACTCCACGGAGCCACCTCGAGGAAACAGCAAGGGAGGGCAGAAGCAGAGCAGTTACACCATCACATGGCGGATTGGCGTTGCCCTTTTCCTTCCCATTTCAAACCCACTGATTCCAGAATGATCCAAGTAAAACTCATAATTCGGGAGGTTAAGAGGTGTTTTCATGTGATCGGTGAACAAGGTGACTGAAGTGGCTGAAAAAGTGTCAGTTAGAATATTTGTCAGGTGCATACGATATCTAGGTTTCATCTTTTCAACTGAACAACTTAATAGTTGATTGTCAGCTTCCAATAGGAACACAAAAAAGCTTAAGGAGTGGTTTAAAAACTATTCAAAAAAATCCATGAACATAATTAAAGGCATACAAATATAACTTGATGATATTTAATAAAATATGTCAACAGCCTCTCTGTAATTGACGGCTTGTGATGAAACCTACTGTCGTAATAATAATTTGCTACATTTTAATGATAATGGTTAGGGTTTCCCACTATTAAATGCTACATAATACACAAAACAAAAATATTCATGTGCATATAAATGATAAACAGGTGTTCCACCTTGTGTGTTTTGAAAAATCCAGTCTTAGTATTGAAAAATCCAATCCAAGCTTATTGTAGAAAAGCTTTCAGAGGTAGACATCTAGACATTGTCTTCGAAATCAAGACCTTTCGAAACCCATTCGGAAGTAATTCTCAATCAGAGAAAATGGTCTAAGAACTCCGATATTTATGCTGTCCCTTTTCTACAGTGGAACACTCCTCCTAATGAGGGTCTACAGCGAACAATCCAAGTTTACTTAATTTTGCAGACATATGCAAGTGTCCAGAGAGGGGAGCCTATTGTTTCCTCAATACAAGTTCTTGAAGAGATCAAGAGTGTGTGTACCATCAGTTAAATATCCCCTGAACCAGCCCAAGCCAGGCAGACACCCCCCCTCTGCCAAGACAAACATACGGGACTCAACTCAAGGGGCCAGTTTTTCAAAGACAGCCCTTCCAGTATAAACTTCTTAAGGAGCCGTTATAAACGTGCTTTCTTGAAAAAATATGGTACTGCCACTTTGAAAAAGGCCTGAATTCAGCCAAGACACTGCCACCTTTCACCCTCCATGTTGTTTAAAGGTGTGTTTGCTCAAACCTTCGTCATCATTACCTGCCATTTTCATCAGGTCTAAAAAGAACTTACAGGAAAAATCACACATGCAGATTTCGAACCTTTTAAAAAGAGGGCGAGAGAAAAAAGTCGGGAAAATCCTCGGTACGGATGGTAAGGAGGACACAAGTGGAAATGCAAGTATAGATGTAAGTGTGGATGGAAGTATAGATGCTAAATGATAATAAACAAACCTGGCTGGAGGCATGGAGGAGGAGGGGCTGTGGGGGGTGGGAGTGGGGGTTGGGGGGGTTAGTACAGGAACAAATATTTTTTTTGCAGGGCACCAGAAAAATATAAATAGCTGAACTGAGGTACTTTAACCCTTTAGAACCACACCTACGGCTTGTGTGACCGACCATTCAAAATTTCACTGTAACTGGGAATATTGGTATTAAGTAATGCCACTGCAGTCACCACTGCAACTCAGATTAGATATATTAGATTACATTAATCTAAATTAATAGATTAATATCACCTATCACTTAGGTATCACCACATCAAACTGCCACAGGTGAGCAAATGCACACTCTTTGCTGCGCCACCTCATAATAATCAATGGACCCATCTGGTCACCTGAAATTTTACGAATAAGTGACTGCAAACAGAACTATTTATCTGCAGTGCTTAAAACTCCAATACAATACAATAATACACACTCACGTCACCCTCTACAAACTCAACCCCTCTAAAATTCCTTATGAATTTAGGAATAAAAGTTGAAAATAAATCTCCCTTTTAGTTTTGTAAACTGCTATGACAAGTGTTGTGGCAACACAAGACCAGGCTACAGAAGTGCAATTAAAATGTGTTTTTGAATATGTTAACAAAAAATATGATACAGGAGAAATGAAAGGGTAGTCACCTGTTATGGTGTCTGAGAAATTGACAATTCCGTACGTGAAGTATTTGAGATCTTGCCATGGCTCTGTCGTCTAACAAAGAACTCCTCTGCATAATCCCACGATTTACGACCATATAGTGGTCCAGTTTATCGTTTTTTTGTTGAATTGATCAGTTTATCGGGGGGAATAATGCAGTATTGTAGTATAGATCACGCTATTGTTAGACTGGCCATGGTGCACTTCTAGTCCTTGACAATCTGCTGTAATGACTCATAATCCCTCATAATCACTTTTGATAACAGTGAGTTAGAGAGTCGAATGGCTGAGCAGTGAGGGAATCAGTCGGAAGGTTGTGAGTTTGAATCCTGGCCGTGCCAACGTGATGTTGGGTTCTTGGGCAAGGCACTTCATCCTAATTGCCTTGGGAGAATGTCCCTGTACTTGCTGTAAATCGCTCTTAAATCTGCTAAATGACTAAACGTAAGTGTAAACAGTGTCTGCTAAATTATAACACACCTATGTTGTAGGTGTGCTTTCCAGTATTATTGCAAAGACTTAAGTATGGAGTAGGTTTGAGATGAATGACGAAAAGCAGAGATCATACTGGATGTAGCCTCCTTTTCTATAAACTTTGAAAAAGGAACATTTAATCTGGCTCAATCATTTTTTTTGTACAGCCCTCCAAACAGGGCAAACATTTACCTACTACTTTGAGATGTTGGTAACAAGTCAACACTTTACCTAAAATAAAACCAAGAATCTGTGAATGAGCTTCAATGTCTGTTTAAAACAAAACAGAAAATGTGGGTCGCCTTGGGTTTATGTAGGTCACGATTAAAAACGTATAAACACATAAATATATCAATAAGAGTGCCCAGAAGCACACACCAAACTACCACTTACTGGCCCCTAGTGAAGATTTTTTTTAAAGAAATAGCTTACCTCTGCATATTCTGGGGTACCTGCCCTTGTGTACCTCAAACCATATCTATCCAAACCATATCAAGACTGGCAACTTCTTGGCTAAATGAATACATATTACCATTACTGAATACTACTTGTGCCTCTCAAAGTTACAGTAGATTTTCGAGGCATGCCTTCATACCTTAAGGGTTTAAGTTGCCATTAATAATGTAGTCATTAGCTATAACATAGGAACCTGTAATAGGTTAAGGGTATTGTTTAGTACAGTATTGGTACAAAGAAACAATAGCTAACATGCAACCACAGTTCAAATACAGTCACTAGACTACTGACACATGCACCACAAATGGAGTTGATCACATCTACATTAAATTAATACTCAGGTTGATATTCGGAAGTGTCATTACGACCATTACCCTTGATGTTGCCTAGCCACAAAAAGCATTCAACTTTCATCTTGTCAGTCAGGTTGAGGCATTTTTACTTGAACACATCAGGACCAATGGCGTTCCTCAATTGTGGCCAACGTTGCACTTGTCATCATTTATCTACTGCTATGCAAAATAGCAAATATGTATTTTCATGTTGAGAAATCAATATTGTATTTGTAAACCTCTACAAAATGTGACAAACTATATCCTGCTGACTTTCACCTAGTTCTGAACTTCGGAGCAGAGGTCACAATGTAGCTGATCATGAGAAATAAGTTGGCTGCCATAGAGTTGTGATAGAAACATAAATACTATGTTGATCATTCGATCAGTCTCTCTTTCTTTAGAGCGTTAGTGTCAAACTCGTGCCATCGAGGGCCAAGAGGGTATAGGTTTTCACTCCAATCAAGCATTATTCCATCTGATTTCATTAAGTCAAGAAACTTGTTAGTGAAAACAGCTGGAGTAGTACTTGGTTCGCACAAAAACCTGCATCCTCTTGACCCCTACCACAACGTACCCAGGCAGTTCTGTAAGGCTAAGGAGGGGATTTTCTTGCATGGTTTGAGCCTTTGGAGGGAAGGGTCAAAGGTAGTACACTTATGATAAGTCATCTATGATTCTTAATTACTTTTTATTTTGATAGGAGTGGTCTATTCCAGTGCTCGAGGGGGTCTCTGATTTGGTTGTAGAGAAATTCTAGTTCACAGACATGCCAGGTGATGTGAATGTATCCTGCTGCCACTGGCAACCAAGAGGGTGGAGCCAAGCAGATGTGAGAATAACAGTCAAACAAACATGACATTTAGTCATGAGGCAAGGCAAGTGGGATGAAGTGCCTTGCCCAAGGACACAGTCTTTTTTTCCCTTTTTTGGGGGGCAAGGTCGGGAATTCAACCGGCATTCTTCCGATTACAAGCCCGAATCTCTAACCACTCAGCCACTTGACTTCTGGAATACATGACAATTTCTGAACATCGGCAAAATGTCAAGTGTCAGTTACCAAACATACCCAACTTGTATCCATTGAATTCTTCCATTATTTGGTCTTGTCTGACTGTTACGTTACGTGTGCCATCGTTTCTTTTAGAGCATAGAAAACTGAGCTATAGCACATTACTAGCCATAGATCTCCTTCATGACTTTCTTTTATGACAGACTTGCTGTACTTGTAAATCTCCACCATTCTTTTTGGAGAGCTACTGCATATATAGACCAGGTGTGTTTCAAGAATTAAACACTGTCATTAGATTCAAGGCATAGGGCCAGCTACATACTGCACAGGGAGCATACTATTTGGAAGGAATCTTAACAATGCACCCACATCCAAGTTTTCAAAAAGAAACCATTAGTTGTGACACTATTATTGTTGTCCAATCATAGAAGATGAGGGGGCACAGGTCCACTGTTTAATCACAATTTGGATAAGCAAACAAGCCTGAACAGGTTTTTCTTGGCCATGTTTGTCACCGCCCATGCACAAGATGCAAATGTGAATACTCCTTGTCCTTAGTAGTGACCTGGTTCTTTGAACACCAAATTCCTTCGTATCATAGGTATGAATTTGTATGCCTCAGAAATATACTTCAAATTGAATCACTCATTAGTCAAAGGACAGTTTTTGACTTGTGACTGGTGTGGCGCTAACGTCCTTTCTTCAATGAAATGTATCAGTTTGGATGAGGTATCGAAGTCACCAAGATATTGACATTTGTCGACTAATCATATTAAATGATATGACTCATTTAAAGTGACAGCCAAGACCATGTTGCTGATTGTGGCTCATTAAAATGCATTTACAAAAAAAATATTATAAAATAATTCAATTATCCCAACAGGGATTCTAAAACTCCCATATCCTTCTCCATCTACATATCTGAGGTGGCATGATAAATATCAGATGATAGGAGAGTTTGCCTGTTGACAGCTGTAGGACTAAAGAGTTCATTCCACAAAGAACATACTTCCACAGACTGAGTGCAGTGGTAAAGTTTAGCTTTGAACCATTGCACCCTGTGTTTTCAGTAGCAGTAGCTTGTCAACCTTCTTAAGAGCAAGGACAGCCCCTGTCAATACAACATCCTTCAGAACAACAACATTCATTGCAAGCTTTCAGAACTGCCTAACATACTTTGTGAACTTGACCAAGGAGATATTTAACTTCTTCTTACAATAATTATTTCCACAGGCTTCAGGTTTCACTGTCACATGAGTCTGGCATTGTACTGGCTAATACATTTACTTTTTTTACATTTAGTCATTTAGCAGATGCTTCTATCCAGAGCAACTTACAGCAAGTGCAGGGACATTCCCCCTGAGGCCGTGCACAAGGACACAATATTATGTTGGCACAGCCGAGGATCAAAACAGGTACCTTCTGATTACCAACCCGACTCCATAACCACTCAGCCACATGAGTTCCATAACATATATTACTGTGGACCCCAACTCAAGGATGTTCTTTTCTCCCAGCTGCTTTTTAACACGATTCTCTCTTCTTCCCAGCCAGAAGATACGAAATATGTGCTTTGTGTGATTTAGGAACAAGGTTGCAGCTGTGCTGTGTCTGCCTACCACACTCTGGTTCTAATTAGGATCACTAAAACCTGCACCTACAGCAGGCGGGTTTGGCCTACTTCTGAAGATCAAACACAAGGCCAACAGCATCTTTAGATTAGCTGTTTTGGTAACATTTCTTTGTGTTGGGAAAATAATTCAAATAGAATTCTTTTTACTGCTAGGTACTCTGCTAAGTAACTAACTGTTACTGAAGTAGTTATACACACTAAGGACCTAAAAACCACAACAACTGTGGTCATAATCACCAAAATGCACCACCACCAGCACTAGCAGCACCACCACCATCAGCAACACCGCCAGCAACACCACTGCCTCCACCGGCACCACCATCAGCAACACCGCCAGCACCACCAGCACCACCACCGGCACCACCAGCAGCACCAGCAGCAACAGCACCACCACCACCTCTACCAGCTCCACCAGCACTACCACCGGCACCACCAGCAGCACCACCGGCACCACCAGCAGCACCACCACCAGCAGCAACAGCACCACCACCACCAGCAACAGCACCACCACCTCCACCTCTACCAGCTCTACCAGCACCACCACCACCACCAGCACCACCAGCAGCACCACCACCAGCAACAGCACCACCACCTCCACCACCTCTACCAGCTCTACCAGCTCTACCAGCTCTACCAGCACCACCAGCATCACCAGCACCACCTGCAACACCAGCAGCAACAGCAGCACCACCACCAGCAGCAGCACCACCAGCAACACCACCTGCAACACCACCTCCACCAGCACCACCACCACCAGCACCAACTGCAACACCACCTCCACCAGCACCACCTGCAACACCACCTGCAACACCACCTCCACCAGCACCACCACCAACCGCACCACCTGCAACACCACCTGCAACACCACCTCCACCACCTGCAACACTACCTCCACCAGCACCACCTGCAACACCACCTGCAGCAGCACCACCAACAGCAGCACCACCAGCAGCAGCACCACCACCAGCCCCACCACCATCACCACCGCCACCTCCACCAGCAGCACCACCTCCACCAGCACCACCACCAGCACTACCTCCACCAGCACCACAACCACAGAGTGCAGTGGTAAAATGTAGCTTTCATCCACCACCACCTCCTCAATGTCGGTTGCTCAATGCAACTGAGGAGATGACCCAGGATGCGGGGCAGAGAGGTCACAAAGGGCTGTCTAAAGGGCCTTTCTGTGTTTGGAGTTGGCGTGTTCTCATCACACTCATGTGCGTTCTTGTTTGCAAACGCCCAGAGCAGATCACTCTCCCGTCCTAACCCTGGGATGTGTGCCGGCACTTTGACTTGGCTACCAGGCAAGGTTGCCACCTGATCCTGGCCATCCCCCCCGCATGCGTCTGTATCAATCAGCTTCCTCATGCCTCAATGTACCACTAACAGACAATAACTGTGTTCCCATTCTTTTACACAATTTTACTTTTAATTTTTTTTTCTTACTGTCTTTTTTTAAATTTGACTTACATTTCTGAATGATTGTGACTTTGACTCCACTTTGACTTTGACTTCACTATTCCGGCTGTATCCAGACTGCTGCGTAAAAAAATATCTACACTACCAGTCAAAAGTTTGGATACAGTGTCCCATTAATTTGAATGGGAGGGTGTGTCCAAACTCTTGATTGGTAGTGTACATCGTTATATCCATTTCATTCCTATTATACATTTTTGTGTCTACATTCATTCATTCGTACTGTGTGCAACACCTGTGCTTATTAAGAGTTTCTGCTGGAACAAAGCAATTTCCCTACGGGGATGAATAAAATATCACTGTATCAAGTTATATATTTACACCTCCAGATTGAGGAGGACGCCCCAGCAACACCTATTTTCACTAAGAAGCCGGTGGAAATGTGAACTCCAGTCCACGCTCGATCCAACAGGCGTGCTCCTGAACGCCTGGCATGGGAACGGCACGGCAACAGATGTGACGACTCTACAGAGGGGGCGTTGAACTCAGCTATACATCACTCCCACCCATTAAATCCATCTCTGGTCAAAGCAGCCCTCGTACAAAAGCGCATCATTAAAGCACCCCACCACCCCCCCTCGCACCCCTGTGATGGTATCACAGGCCCAACCTTGTCATCAAGGAAGTATTATAGGAGTATTTGGATTTGCACTAGCAAGCATAATAACAGTTTCAACCCCCACTACCCCTCCCCACCACCCCCCTGGCAAAGCAATGAAATCCAATTAGATTTGTTTTACCTTTTTTCTTTTTTTTACATGTCCCAGAGAGCTGCACTTAAACCATCCACAAACCCTCAAGAAAGACAAGAAAAAACTTCCAACTGGAAGTAACCTTGAGGAGCAAATTGAGGAGGGATCTCCTCCTCCAGACAGGGTTGGTGATACTGTGAGGTGCAGAGTACAGTCTGGATACAATTACACGGTGAAAATAGAGCTAAAAGTAAACATGTATAAGTAAGGGGTTGGATAAAACACATATGCTGCTCCTCAGGTGTGTGTGTGTGGTTCCTTGTCTGCCTGTTGTTACCAGCAGGTCACTTGATTCACCCTGTGCCCTTCATTGTGTTATTATTAAATCTATATAATGATAACAATATTATGATGGTATGGATATGTTTGCTGTTACTTGATACTCAATTTTCGAGTTGGTTGCCTGATCTTCCGAGGTGGTTTAACTTGGTATAATGAGATAAAGTTAATATTCATAGCCTTCCCCTGAGGAACATGTGCAGGTTCACAAACATACCAACATGAAAGCACACACACATACAAGCGCTGCTATATTTATATTCTATTCACTACCTTCAAGTCTGTGAATTGTATTGTTTGCTTTTATGAAACTAGCCTAAAAGGAAACCAGGGTGTTTCTCGTCTTTTAGAGGGATAATAAGAATGCTTTGGGCTCTACCCATGGCCAAGTGCATTATGGGAGGTAACTCTGAAGAAGATAAGGATGCAAGATTTGTCGACCAAAATGACCGCCTGTGTTTTATGAGGGGAACCGGCCAGGGAGTAATACGTCACTGTAGCACCGAGCAATGGTGGACCACTCACCCGTGATAAACACCATGACAAAGGCTCCTCCAGCTGTCTGTAAAAGGGATATCTGATGCACAATGTACTTTAAAAGTGCTGACTTGTGAAAGCAGAGCAAAGTTATGACCATCTTAAAGCCAATGACCCTCATTCGAAAAGGTCAAGCTTTTGTGGTGAGACAGAGGAGTTGGGGGTGGTGGCAAGGGGGGGGGGGGGTGCAAGAGTTTACTGCGCAAAGAAGGGCGAACGCTTACCAGTCCGTCGCAGTTGCTAATAGCAACTGAGGCCCCAGGAACATCGGTGATGTCGCCGATGAAGGTGCAGTCTGTTTTGAGCTGCTCTCGCCTCAGTATCCTCTCCGTCCCGCCGTTGGACGTGTTCCTGTAACCGTGAGCGATTCCGGTGACGTTGCCCTCGCCCGCATCCGCTTCCGAGCTCTGAACCTTGTCGTGCCACTCCACCATGGCGCCAGGCGCCACCAGCCTGTTATTAGGACGCAGACGCAGGTGGAACTCCTTCCCAAAGGCGGTGACGTTGAAGAAAAGGCGCTCATTGCCGCCGCCACGTTCCAATTCGTCGGCCTGGAGCTCCCTCTTCACCCGCTGCTTGTGATTGGCCGAGAGGAGATGCGACAGGTAGCGTCCCTGAGAATCCGTACTGATTGGCGTGATGAGGCCATACTCCTTCAACCTGTTCCTAAGCAGATCTGCGAGAGCACATAGACAGAGACTGAGAGATTCGGTTTCTCCATTCCAAAACATTTTTGCATTTTCCTGTTATGTAAGCAGAGAATGTGCTTATTAAAAATTTTGGGTGAGGTCTCAACCAAGCTGGAAGACACTCAACAATTGACCTGGACAAAACTCAAACCATTAAAACCTGGATGGTTTTGATTAGTAATTTTTGAAAGATATTACTGAACAAGCTTGTTGTGTATAACTGGAAACATAACACAATGTGTTACATTGTAAATTATGGTTTGTGAAAAGTCTTGTGAAACACCGGAAATCTGTACAGGAAATTCTTATGACCACAACCCTAACTATCAATGAATAAGCAAGGTTCATTTGTGCTTTTTCACACGTTGTATGCAAAAGTTGCTCAGCAAAAAGTAAAAAATGCAAAAGAGAGAGCCACATATTTTGGGAAACTGGGACATATGCAAAACGGGGTGGACATATGCAACCTTGGACCAATGCATTAAGAATGCATAATAACTTTGTGCTGCAAACATAATGCAGCCGACACAACTTAACATTTGTTTCTTATATATTTCCTTTCGCAGTACAAACACGGGTCATTGAGAAGTCAGAACTTGCAACTCTTATGTACGAACCTATGTTGGGGGTTCGTTAGGTCAGAGCTCAGAAAAAAACACTACAATTTGCTCTGTGCTTTTGGCCACATTCACACCACCTGACAACAAATGTTGTCCTGAATTTTTATCCATTATTTCCTTGTTTAAGAATGTATCTGAGGTCTTACTTATGTCAGGGGTGGGGAGGGAGGGGGGGGTGGGGGGGGGCTGGGGGGGGTGACAATCTGTCAGGGTTTATAAATTGGGGGAATGAAACATCTCAACTTTAAGCCACTATAAGGCAGCCGGCAGATAAGCAGGATATGTATGGATCCTGCTAAGGTCTCTTTGCAGTTCACTTATTCCTTAACCTCAAAATAGCTAACAGATGTGCAGGATTTGAAGTTTCTCTTGTTTGATCAAATCCTTGGAGTTATGGAGTTGTGTAGTAAAACAAGTGTAATACAAACCAATATATCCCACATTGCTTTCTGTGTACACATGTTGTGCTTCTTAAATTTAGAGTAACTCGTTGTTTCTTTATGATTTAGTTCAAGATGTAGCATTGAAATAAAGGTCTTACCTTCTTCATCTACTTTACCAGCCTGCAAGAAAACCAGTATATTGTTAGATATCAATCAAGCAAATGAAAAGCCATTTACGAAATAATTATAACCCGGATAACACTATTTCCTTTAATCCTGAAAGTTCAGGGAAAACCTACTTTCTGTTTGAGCGCCAGTTATGCAGGCTGAATAGTATAAAAACGTTTTATTTTCAAAGACAGACTGCGTAGTAAGTCACTGACCGGCCAACTGAGTTTTTCAGACTAAGAAATTCGACAGCTAAATGATGATTGCAATTTAGAAACACAATTTGAAGTTAGCGGCAACTTTATAATTCAGTTCCTATTCAATCCCAACTACGAAATGCAGAAACAGTAAACTAAGGAGACTTGTACTTACCTTGTCAGCTGAAGTCACACTCACAAGTCCTACAACTACTAACATTAATGACAGGAGAACCATCACGAGTTTTGTTACTTAAAAACACCAAACTATTCCAAATAAGCAGTTTAAAGAAACAATTTCCCTACTCAAAGAACGAAAACAGACGAAAAGTAATCCCGCTCTTCAAGACAAGATTTAGTCAATTTTGCAACTGAATTTGAAAGTAAATCAGAGTTGAATAAACTTTTGAGAGTTGCACCAGTTAGGTCAATGTCGGGTGGATGTTTCAGAGAGTTTGTTAGTGAACCATCCCTACCAGACTATTTGGGGTGAGCCCTTGTTGATCGAACAGAGGGGTATGAGCTTGCACCCTGGTATTTCGCTCTGGCTAATAAACGCCAGATCAACCCTGCCGTGACGTCACCGTCTTCTCTCTATCGGAACACATGGTGCAGAAAGAGAGGGACAGGGAGAGAAAACTCATGAAAGTTGTTTCCTCGGGACGTGACGTGGGGGAAATTCGTGGACACCCGGATAGTATTTTGTGGCCATGATTTAACAATTACACGAACAATATAGTCCGACGTTACGCAAACAGACACGCTCATTTGCTGTATTGGTATTGTTTGATGATACTCATAGCACCGAAATTTGCCTCAAGGAAGGTCAGACAATAAGCACACATCTCAATAACTGTACTCGCTATTGAGTTTTTTATGTTCGATCATGACACAATGAAAGCACAAACGTCTTAACATGCACACGATGTAGTTAACGGACTTAGTGACTTGACACATTCGTCTGCCAAACAGTTCCGCTGAAAGCTTAATAAACGATGCCAATGAGTCCAAACCCATCTGCCCAGTAGTAATTCAGCAAACGAATTAAAATTTGTTTGTTTATTTCAGTTCAGCACTGTCTCTAGAGACAGCTCCTCACATCAGACACCATAACTTGCCAGCAGAATACGTTTAACATGGACTACAGAAAAAACGTGTAACTTTTATGACGTTTTCTGTGGTTTAACAGGGTCAGAAGGCCCATGCCTCATATTTTTGTTCGGCTGAGTGAGGATATGAATCGGATGCATTACACATTTGATGTAGTGCACACTTGCCCCGCATACTACTAATATTACAGGATGCTGTGGGACATACTGAAATGTTTTTAATAGGGTATTACACATCTGACACACCTGATTCAAATGCATGGGTTATGAGCTTGATTATTCATTCAGTTGAACCATGTGTGTTGGAAGAGAGAACATCACAAACATACTCAGACTCTACCAGTGACCTGGATCGCGAAAAGCTGCAATTAGGCATATTAAACAGTATGGTATATGATAGGGTATTGGATCGTAGCCAAGTAAGACTGAATCACACATGGTTGAACAGATGATTTAATGAACAAAAAGAGATGAACTGGATGAGCTTCAAAATTAGAGGACATTGTAGACAATCAAAAATGGCCTATCTGTATGGAAAAAGGAACCTCTCTTGTTTCTTGTTCTACCACCCAAACAGAGAATATGTTTGGCTACAAGCACAGGCCCCCGAATTAAACAATGACATCTAATTCTCCCAAATGGATAGTGTAGCATTAAATGATACCATTCATATAGCTCACTAGATTGCTTTGTTCTTATAAATTATCTGGATTGATTTGTGTCTTTGGCATACATCCTCAAAGCTCAGTACAGTATGGATAAGTGAGCCGTGTCTCGACCATGCATGAAACTGGTAGTGAACCCCGGAATTCAATAGGGGACAATGCCTTTTTCCTGACGCTCCTTTTAAGTGGTGCAAGAGTTAGCATTCAAAGGCCTTTTCACAGTGGAAAGTTAATGCGACACAACACCGTCGAACCAGGCTCTCTGACAGAACACCTGGCCCTTTCATTTCAACATACATGAGTCATTTGAACAGATTCCTTGAATCAGAGCCGGACTGGGAGGACCCAAAATCGAACGTTAGTCTGATGTGATGATGGGGGAGCCTCCTAACAAAGGCTACAGAGGAATAGCAGGAATCGCGTTGGCACCTGACTATTTCCAGCTGACATCTCTGGCACTCAGACAAGGATTACTGTCCAATTTATCCCTTTCTTCCCATTCTAAAGCCAGTCTAAACAGCAGGGCACTTCAAAGAACTACACGAATAGGGTCCAAAAGAGCCTGTCCACTTCAATGGAAGTGGCTTAATTTAGCTCAGTTTGAAATAATTTGAATACAGAATAGAGAGGCATTTTGGTTCGGCCAGCTGTTTTATTTAAGAGGAACTCCACTTCATCCAAGAGTAGGAAACTGGGAATCCGAATGAAGGCCAGAGACATCCATCATGCCTTAAAAGAGTAAAAAAAGGAGGCTGTAGTACAATTTTAGACAGCTCCAGAGGAATGTTGTTTGTTTACAAGTACAGTATGTTCGTAATTCACCCAATTGAGCAAGGGGAAGTTCAACTGATGTTAATGCTTTAATCTGAATACTTGAAAAATCAATTAGGACGTGTCCCTTAGAATAGCTTGGAGAGATTTATGAATGACAGATACTATGAGAAAAGAGATCTTCAACCACCAAGGGAATTCTAAACTGAGTTTAGGTCAAGTACACATGCCTGGTACACCACATTCTTCAAATTATTCCACAACTACTCCACAGGGGGGTCAGATGGCTCAATGGTTAAGGCGTTGGCCTCATGATCGGAAGGTTGTGAGATCGAGCCGTGGCTGTATGACATTGTGTCCTTGAGCAAGGCACGTCACCATACCTACCTCAGGGAAAATTGTCCCTGTACTTAGTGTAAGTCGCTTTGGATAAAAGTGTCTGCTAAATGAATAAATGTAAATGTAAACTTGGACTAATACTTTATTGTAATGGATACAAAATTTGAAACGTTAAGAGAGGCAAAATATAAGAGGAAAATTGTTATGAATGATAGAATTTTATTGCTCTGGTGAGAGTGAGATAAAACCACCAAGACAATGTGCACAGAAATCTAAGATCACAACTGAAAGTTGGCGAGCAAAATGCACACAAGTAAAACAATTTCATCTTTCAATATCAACCATGTCATAACAGGATATGGCGTCAAGAACAATCACAAACAGCTAGAGAAATAGACGGAGCTCAATAGCAATATTAATGACTTCAGAAGAACATCAAGTGCACAAGTTTAGTTCACCAGCATAATATCTGTGCTGCTTGACAATAGCATACAAAAAGCACTTTTTTTTTTTTTTTACTGTAAAAATCCAACACTGCTCATGTAATGTCTGAATGGTCAGAAAAATAATGTCAAATTGGCAACAATTTGTAGCCTCTCTTGGTAGTGCTAGTACGAACAGCACAGAAGGGAAAGGCACCTTGCTTTGATCATCTCCATGGCAACTCAGGTGAATTTTGTGTCAAGTTGCCATAAAATCAATGGACCAGTTATGGGAGTATCAGAAGGAATGTTGTATGCGTTGTAATGTACATGGCACAAACCTTTATTTACAGTAAATGAATCTCCTATAATATGACTTTTGTATCACCAAAAATCACTTAGCTCCTGACATTGGTGTTAATTATCTAAAACTTAAGAAGTGTTTATTGCACTGGAGTTAATTTCACACCTTCCCCAAATTATTCAATTATTCCACCCATAGGAGCATGTAAGGTATTACAAGTGAGTCTCGGTGTGTATAGATTCACCATCTACAATTACCGTACAGAGAGGGACTGCACAAATGAGCAGAAATATAACTTTTGCTCCAAACACATGCTCTGAGACATGAGATTACAGAAACAGGTTACAAACAGGCCATGAAGCTCAGGTCTTACAGGGCACTGCATACGCCTGTAATGATTGTTAAAGAATTGCCTGATTGTGGTAATTTTATCGAAGCCGCAATCATTTCTTTTCCCATTCACGTTTCCATACAAATAATACTGTCGTTTTTTGTGCATCTAATACTTCCAATTCAGATTGCATTTAGATCAGTTGTATCAAAGTGTCAAGACATTAGGTTAATTTTTCATGAAGCTCACTCCCCAAAATATTTTTTTGCAGTTGTAGGGCATGAATACAGTATTATTATTAGATTTTAAGTTGAAAACACATGTTATATAAAATGCACTGACTATGCATGCAGTTGCAAAGATATGGACACAGATTTTAAGAGCCATCATAATGAAAGCATTAGCAAGTATATCATTTATTCTACTACGTTATAAAATGAAATGTACAAGTTTAAAATATAGTTTATTATCTATTAAGTAAAAATATATGGGTAAACAAATAAGCATATTTTTCCAAATTCTTTGCCTTCCTTTCTACATCATGGCCTGTCTAGTGGTGTGCACGCTCAATCAAAACACAAAACTAGAGTGAACATTTGGGAAGACCAAAAGCTGAGAGCCAAAGAAACAAAAAGAAATGAAAGAAGTTCTCTAAAAGGATATTTCTCTTTTTTGATAAGTGCTGGGTATAGTCATCTCACTCATCGTCACTCCTGCTCCCGTCGGACTGGTCCTGAAAAAAAGACGCAAGACACAATTACATCAATATCGAGGGACCCTGTCGGGCCACCCTGTATGCTGGATGAATCAACATTCACAAAAACCAGGATGAAGAGTGAGGGGTAGGATAATTATTCTATACAGTCTTGACTTGTGTGAGACAAACGTGGGTATTTTGTCCTTTTGCAAATCAAACAAAGACAACAAAGGCCTGTAAAAAAAAAAAAGAAAGCTGAAGAACAGTGAACAAGTCAAACTATGGCAACAGTCGTGCCTCCGCCATCCCATGAACCCACCCCCTGCTAGCCTACAGCATCGAGGAAAGTATCAGATAAAAGTGACAAAGCCAGAAATGAATGAGACAAGAGGAACATGGGAGGATCTTTTCCGTTTACACAGGATGGTGTCATATGGCGCAGTTGGTTAGGGAGTTGGGCTAGTAATCCGAAGGTACCTGGTTTGAACCATGGCCGTGCCAACATGACGATGTGTCCTTGGGCAAGGCACTTAGAATAAACTTCTATTTGTCCTCCAGGGGGACACAACAGCAGCAGGGTAAAGTACAGCACACAGAGTTGCAGGGTAATATAACAATAACAGTAAGTAAAAGGGTACAATATAGTACTGTATGAAAAAAATTTGAATTAAAAAGATAAGTTAAGTACACGGTTAAGTGAGTGATTCCTGTCTCGAGTGTGAACCACATATAGACATTACTGCAGTTATACAATATAGTAACATATTGTAAATGTTTCGCTGTAAAAGTCAACGTAAAGCAGCCGCGGGTTTAGCCACGTACGTTGTCGTCTTTGTCGTCTTCACTGTCGTCGTCGCTGACCACAGGCTTGGCCTTGCTCCGGCTCTGGCGCTTCTTGCCCTTGTCACCGACGTGCTCCTCCTTCTTGCTCAGCTTGATCTTCACTCGCACCGAAGTTGCTGTGGACAGGAAGAAAAAAAAAAAAAGCAGTTTGCCTGATGGCGACAATCGAAGTTTCGATTTTGCACCCGTTTCGTGTTTACAATTGGCGTTAAGAGGTTAGAGTTTCTACACTTCTTTGGTCGTGCGTTTTGCGTTTATTCAGTGAGCAGATGCTTTTATCCGAACCCTAGCTATGCTAGCCGACGCTCCAGGGTACGCGATAACACATGCTAACTGCTAGCATTGTGGCGCGCGCACGCACGGATTTATCAGAGGCTGACAGCTGGCCTCAAGAACAACCAGCTATCTTACACTCATTTTCAGAGTCTTCATCCTCATCATCTTCCTCATCGCTGTCCTCGTCGCTCTCCTCTTCCTTGACAATTCTTTGTCTGGCGCTTTTGAATACCGACTGTAGCACGATGGAATCTTCATAGATCTGAGACACAGTTATAAAAAAGCTATTTTATAGCACACCGTAAATAAAAGGGGACTGTTTGGTCCCAAAAGTAAAGTGTAAATGTATAGGTTGATACATTCAAAATGAGAGCTAACCTGGGAACCTTCTAGATTGAATGTTTGGGCATTATGGCAGAGCAACATCACGTCTTTTTCCAGGTCCCCCACACTCCGGTACTTATGGCTCCTTACACGTTCCTGGGGAAACAACACAACACTTTCACTTTCTTTTTTCAGTCGCTCAAAATGTACGTATACATGAAATATAAACCTTTATTGGCACTTAGGAATAGTATGGCACTTCACATAATCTAATGTGCTTTAGAACTATTTGTTGGTCCCCATATGGTGACTTTCCAGTGTTGTTTGTTGTATCTCTTGATTTATGTTCAGAATCGTTGTGTTATGCATTTATAGTTCTTCCCTTGGCACTTATTGGTTCTCATGATGTATGATTCACGATCTAAAAAACCCACTGTGTTCGGGGGCTATCACGTTGCTATGCTCAATGACTGATGCTCTTTGTAAAAGCTCTCTCTCGTAAGTCGCTTTGGATAAAAGCGTCTGCTAAATGAATACATGTAAATGTAAATGTATTGGTTCCAGTGCTGTGGAATGGCGAGACAGGACATCGAAAACTTCCAGATCAATACCAAACCCAAAATAAAATGTGACGACTGACCAATGAAGAAGATCGTCTGTCAACAGAAGCTAACTGTACCTTGATTTTCTTGAAATCCATAGGTTTCCTGATCAGCTCATAGTATTCGGGCAGCTCCTTTCTTGACGGAAGTTGAACAAATACCTCACTTAGCTGGCGCCCCGACCTGTTATAAGGTTAGACATGTATTTTGTATGTTAGTTTGTATGTATATTGGTACATGAATTGCTGCAAATGCTCAAACATCTTCAAATCTTCAAAGATCAAAGGTCCAAGCAAAACACCTGGACACTGATTGTTAGGTAAAAACATGCATTCACCAAAACCCGCAAACTACCCAGCAATTACAGGACCTTACCCATCTTTGTAGTTGATGACAGTGTCGATGATGCCATTCATCTGTTTGGTGAGTTTGGGGGGGTTGGGGGCCAGCTTCTCTGCGGGGGGACGTCCGCGTCTCTTCTTAGCCTTCGGGGCCCCCTCTTCCCTCTCCGAGTCCTTGTCCTGGCGTCTCCTGCGCTTGCGTTTCTTTAGCCGGATCTCTTCCTCCATTTCTTCCAGATTCCCATCCTCGATGGCCTGCAGAGACAGTGCTTTTCTTTGAGAAAGGGCTTGGTTCCAAGACAAGTAGGTTTATCCTGTTGGTGTATGCAAGTTTACATCCCATAGTTGTCAACATACAAATATAAATACGTAACTGCTATGGACAAATCTTAACCTACCAATAAATCTGCAGTTTTGCATTCACTTGACAATTGTCTCATCAGAGATTATTCTGTATTCAAGTAATCACAGAATGCTTTTTTGTTGATGTTGTTTGTTCTATAGAGCAGTGGTTCTCAACCCTGGTCCTCAGGGCCCACTATCCTGCATGTTTTAGATGTTTCCCTGCACCAACACACCTGATTCAAATGAATGAGTCATTATGAAGCTCGGCAGAAGCCTGATAATGATGATTCATTTGAATCAAGCGTGTTGGAAGGGGGAAACACCTAAAACATGCAGGACAGTGGGCCCTAAGGACCAGGGTTGAGAACCACTGCTATAGAGTAAGCGGCCTCCGTTATCGTCCATTCTATTTCGCCAGTGTTTCAGACCCCATAATAGTCCGCTAATTTCCGTTTTCCGTTCATTTCTTAAAGAAGAAATGCAGCAGCAACAAAAGAAAGTAACTTGTCGATACGTACACAGCTTATGTTACAGCTCACCAAATTACACCTTCATACTTTGAGATTTAAGTATGTAAATACGCTTTCAAACCGTATATGTAGCATCTGCCTTCCTCAGCGTCCAACTGTAATTCCTCCATTGAAAGTGGTTGGGTGAACGATAATGGGACCCCTTATGCTAAGTTGTGCAAACCTTTTCCATGTTAACATACCCGCAACCATTGTTTCTCAGTCAGCGCATCGCTGTAGTCTACTTCCCGGCGGCTGCGTGAGCCCCGCCCAAAGATCTTGTCCTCCTCCTCCTCGTAGGTCAGCCGCTCCACCTCTGCGTCGTCCTTGATGATCCAAGATGGCAGCTCGTCCTCCTCCATGAGGCGGGGCCTGCGCTTGGGGTTTCGGGCATCTTCGCGGCGACGGTCCATGTCCATGCGCTAGGATGAAGAATGGCAGCATCCTTTTAACTAACTATCGCCAAACAGGTTGAATTGAGATTTAAGGGGGTGAAGGTTCCTCTCAAAACAGAAATCAATATATTTTCCCTATGTATTTCTTGGTATATTTTATTTTTTAAATAACTGTAAATGTAACTGATTAAGTTACAATGTTCTCTGTCAATTGGCATTCCACTAGCGCTACAATGCTCCCTCCTATCACTGTAACACAAGTCATCAGTTATAGTATGCTTTGGTTTACTTACTTACTTACATATGTTCAATTGTTCCACAATTGCTAAACCTACATCTAATCTGGATTTATTCTGGTTTCTACAAGGTTTTTTTTTTATGGATCTCTCTATACTCATATATAAAATAATGTGAATTATATTATACTGTTAATAATTGCCCAGACCGTTGTTACCACCAAGTTTTTCATAGCTCATTATGAAAAATGCAATCCACTGCAAAGTTGTAAATGAAAATACCACTATGCAGGTCAAAACACTGGGATATATTTCACTAACCATGAATTGCTCAAACTCATCTTCACTTCGAGCGATCATCTGGTTGAGGGTTTCATCATCAGGGACCTCATCTTCCTCCTGCCATTAAACCGGGAGTCAGGTGGCTGAGTGTTAGGGCGTCAGACTAGTGATCAAAAGGTTGTCAATTCGATTCCCGGCTGAGACTACACGATGTTGAGTCATTGGGCAAGACACTTCACCCTAATTGCCAGCCTGGAAATGTCCCTGTATGTGATGTAAGTCGCTTGGGACAAAATATCTACTAAATATAAACCAAGGGTCTAGCAAAGCTGTCAAATTAAGTTTGGAGTGAGGTGTTAACAACTTGAATGGACGTGATTTTTGTTAGGGGTTGAGATTCTTCCATCACAACATGAAACCATTAACAACATTGAAGACAGTAATCTCCCTTTGAGGATGGATCCAAGATGAAAATCTGAAACTTCTGTACACTTTACCCAATACATTCAGAACTCAAAAACCTAGGATTTACCTTAATCACCGTCTTATATGACCACAGCTCTAATCAAACCTACCTTAAGCATTTTCAAACATTTAGAGAGGGAAAAGGGCAGTAGTCTTTGACGACCGTTGGATTGGCCTACCATTTCCTGTTTGTGTAAATCTTCACCGACCTCGTTTTGTTCCTCGTGTTCTAAGATGGCCTGGAGGAAGACACGGCGCTCCTGGCCCGAGGACTTCTGGTCGAACATGCCTGCCTGGATCACCTTCTGGTCCACGTTGAGCTTGTACTTGGCAGCTGCCAGGATCTTCTCCTCCACGCTGTTGACCGTGCACAGCCGCAGCACGCGCACCTCGTTCTGCTGCCCGATCCGGTGGGCGCGATCCTGGGCTTGAAGGTCCTGGGGTCAGCCGACCACAACCAGGGATATAGGAAATGTTTTTCAATATTAGACGCTCGTCTGAATGTATATAGAAGATTAAGATACCCTGGTTCTATATCTTTATAGCTATATCCTACTCTGGCTGACCTGGTGAGGGTTCCAATCGCTGTCGAAGATGACAACAGTGTCTGCAGCCTGCAGGTTGAGACCCAACCCTCCAGCCCTGGTGCTCAGAAGGAAAATGAAGTACTGAGATCCCTTCTCGTTGAACTTTTGAAGCAGCGCAGCCCGATCCTCGGATTTGGTGGTACCTAAAACAGAACGATACCGTCTCAGGCTCAAATTTGCATTTCGTCCTTTTAGCAGACACTTTAATCCAGAGCGACTTACAGCAAGCTCAGGGACATTCCCCTCAAGGCAAGTAGGGTGAAATGCCTTGCCCAAGGACACAATGTCATGTTGAAACAGCCAGGGTTTTAACCTGGAACCTTCTTGTATATTAGCCTGACACCTTAGCTGACTGCGCCACATGACTTTGTATTGCAACTGCAATTTGGGGGAACCGCAAACCGCTCGGAGGTAGTGCAGGTGGCGTTCACAAGCCACCTGCTTTAGTTTTTTTTTTTATTCATCAACCCAGACAATGCAGAAAAAGTTCACATATCTTGTAAAATCATTTAGTAAAAAAAAAAAGAAAAAAAGAAGTGCGAGCTTGCTCACCGTCAAGACGCAGGTAGAGAAAGTTCCGGTATGCAAAGTAGTCCTCCATGATGGTCATGAGAGAGGTCATCTGACAGAACAGCAGAACTCTGTGATTGGTGGCATGGAGCTTGGGCAAAATGCGGTCCAGAAGCTCAAACTTGCCAGAGGCCCGGTACAGATCATGGCTGGAAGGAACACAAGAAAGCTTCTTTTTTTTCCCGTTTTATTTTAAGATGAAAGGTATTTGAAACTACCCTATGTTGTGGTAATGCACGGGAATATCACCGAAACGGATCCCCTGTCTTAACAGGGACCTGAGTAGCTCACCCACTAATGACACCGTTGGGATAGCCCAAGTGTTCAGCAAAAGACTCCTTTGAAAGAAGAGTTTGTCACAGTTAGTCAGTTAATTGCATATAACAAGATTAGTTCTTCTCTTCACAACACTTAACCATGTATGCAGTAGCCACTTCTTTGGGCCAGTGGTACAAACCTCAATGTGCTGAAACATGTAAGGATGGTTGCAAATCTTCTTCAGCTGCATAATAGTGTTCATCAAGGTCTTGGCTCCTCCTTTGCCCTAACGGAAGATAAAGGCAGACAAAAACAAGGACAAAGAACCATTGAAAACGAATACAATACTGTCAACCCTTAAGAAAATACATGAATTTGTTAAATAACATGAGTTTGAATCCTTTACGATCATTTACTATGAACACAATAAATCTATGAAAGAAAAAAACTATAACGCCTGTTTTCTTCAACTGCAGGATAATATTTGTAGAACACCCTGTAGCATAGATGGTAAGCTCTAGCAGCAAAACAGAGGAGAATAAGAAGAACAAGAATAAAGCATAGGGAGGAGTCAGCCAGGGGGACTGTTTCAGGACTCCCTCTTACTTTCTTGTCCTTCTCTGAGCCATCGGTGAGGAGGATGCCTTTCTGCATGTGGCGGTAAAGAACCTTCTGAATGGCTGACATGTCACATTTGATGACATACTCGACCTGTGAGGAGCAACAACAGAGTGTTCAGACAGATTGGTACAGAATTCTCTGGACAAAAAGTGTGGGTGGTGTTGGTTTAGGAAACAAGCGTGATCATTTTTTCCTTAATGTCAAGAGAGTTGAATTTGAACTTTGACCCTAACGAACCTTCTCTGGCAGCTGAGACTCCACTTCCTTCTTCAGTCTTCGTAGCAGAAAAGGACGGAGCACCTTGTGCAAGCGGCGGATGATCAGAATGGTCTCCTCCTCGTTGAGGTCGACCTGGAGGGAAACAGTACAGCTGCAGGACTGATAGCACTCACAAGCCTTCACCAGGTTTAGAATCTAAATAAGAAATCCGTTTATAATGAAGTACCAGTCTATTTAGGGTTAGAATTAACTTTTCAATATGCTGATATTTCGTATTTTTACCTATTTTGAAAGTAAATATAATTGATAAACCTTCATTTTTGCGTATGAAGTGTAAGTGTAATCATTTCTGCACTTTGAAAGCCTCACCCTTTCTCCAGTCATGGCAAAGGGAGCGTTGAACCACTGCTCAAAGGTGTTGCAACTCTTGAAGATGGTCGGCAGGAGGAAGTTGAGCAGGGCCCACAGCTCAGGCAGCTTGTTCTGGAGGGGCGTGCCTGTCAGGAGGAGGCGTCTGGGGGCCAGGTAGTGCGTGTTCAGCACCTGGGTCAGCTTGCAGTGGTGGTTTTTCATCCGATGGCCTTCGTCCACAATCATGTACTTCCAACGGATCTGTGGAGAAGTTGGTGACTGGGGAATCTTGCAGGGGATTTCCTGGCTGTGTCAAGTGTGTGTGTGTGTTGTGTGTGTGTCTAAGAGAGAGGAGTTTATCTTTCAAACCTTGGCGAGGATTTGCTTGTCCTTGATGATGTATTCGTACGTTGTCAGGAGAACGTTAAACTTTCCACAACGGAGCTGCGGTACGAGTGACCTTCGCATAGCAGGAGTGCCCTATGAGAAGTCATCAAAACAAACATTTCTTTACACACACGCTGAGACAGTTGAGAGAGAATGAAAAAAATCCTTACAAATTCTCACAGAAAAGATGTATGCAGCTCACCTTGTAGGCGATTTTTACAATGGATGGCGACCACTTATCAAGCTCGTATGCCCAGTTTGACAAAGTCCTACGTGAGACAAGAGAGTGACTTGCTACCGAGTGAATTCTTGTTCATTTAAACAAGAAAGGGAAATTCGATAATTCATCTGTATGTCAACGTTTACTTTTGACATGCAAGTAAAAGTGTTTTCTGTGAACACTTAAAATTCAGTACATGTTTACCATGATTTAATCTAATCTGATTAAATCTCTATAATCGAATAAACAAATTTGTCTAGTTTGACTTACGAAAGTGGGACAATGATTAAGAAGGGTCCGTTGAGTCTCTTATTCTCCATCAGGTAGGTGATGAGGGCAATGGTCTGAATAGTCTTGCCAAGACCCATCTCGTCCGCCAGTATGCCGTTTAGGTTGTTGTTGTACAATGATACCATCCACTCCAGCCCTTGGATCTAGACACAAGACCACATAGGTATGAATACACTTAATCCAACAAGTAATCGACTTGAATTTTACGAATTGTTAACCATTTCACCACAAACTGCATTGATTTATCATGTTCACCCTTACATTAAGTCAATCATCGAATGTCTGCTGACGGGTCATAGGCTTTATTTCGTGTTAATTTAGGCTAATCATTAGTAATCACATATGTTTTGATGTTAAGAGTTCACAACATTTTAGCAACGGTTCCCCCACCAACAGCAGGGCTGTACCTGGTAATGTTTGAGCGTTCCGTTAATCAGCAGGGACGACTGCTTCTCCACCTTCTCCACGATGGCGTGAGCCACGCCGTAGTAGGAATGCATGGAGGTCTCCCCTGTGGGGATGCTGTACTCGTCATCCACGTCTTGCTTGGCCGACCTGGAGGGCATTATTTTTTCTATTTAGCAGATGCTCTATCCAGAGTGATTTGATGGTTGTCAACTATTCACTTTCAATGTATAATATCTAATTCAATAATATATACATGGTATAATTTTATTATATGTACATCCTGAAATTTGGTAAGATGCCCCTTTCATCCCACCCCATCTAGTGACTTATGTGTTTTACATTTACATTACATTTAGTCATTTAGCAGACGATCTTATCAAGAGCGATTTACAGCATGTACAGGGACGTTCCCTCTGAGGCAAGTAGTAGTAGTAGTGTCTTGCCCAAGGACACAACATCATGTTGACACAGCCAGCATTCGAACCAGGGACCATCTGATTACCAGCCCAACACCCTAACCGACTGTGTCACGACTCCCTAACAATTCAAATTTACATCTTTTCTGCTGCCTGTCTTGGCCAGGACTCCCTGTGAGAAGAGTTATTGTAACTCAATGGGACCTTCCTGGTGAAATAAAGGTTAAATAAAATAAAATAAATAAATAAAAATGTAATTTGACTGAGTCTTTGAATATGCATATACGGAACATGCGTGAGGTTATGCTAGTTTAGTGAGTTTTTTGTTTTTAAAACAAAATGAAATGGTATACATTCTGAAGCTTTGACTTCTTACGTCAAAAACATTTCAACCTCAGGGCACGCTAGGTTCAGAGTGAAGTTATATCTGTTATGTACTTGTTAAATGACGACATACTCAATGATTTGTTTGGCTGCAAACTCCGACACGTCGTCGGTGTTCGGATCAAGGATTTTCTTCTCCTCGGATTCCGCTCTGGAGAAAACCTCCTCTTCGTCCTTTCACAACACATTAAAAAAGAAGTGACATGAGAAGAAAATATCCCAGGGGTCTTTGACTCTCCCAGCCAGTTACAGTCTAAAAGAGCGGGATTCCAATCCTGCAGGGACTGTGATCTAAACTGCAAATGGGGATTTAACCATGAAACAATCCCAGAGGTGACAGGTCAACCCACCTCTTCCTCAAACTCGGTGCCGCTCTCCTCACTGTCCGATCGAGGAGCAACTTCATACCTTGAGGACATCAGACCAGACAAACATAAGAGACCCCTCTACATGTATCAAACCAATGACTTAATTGTTGTATTAATTGTTAAATATTTTACCAAAAATATAGTGCCTGTAAAAAGTTTGTCAACGCCTAGTATTTTACCATTTTACCGAGACACATATATGTTCCAACTGTTTATATGCAACAAACTGGGCATTTTAATAATATGAAGATTTACTTTGTCCAAAATAACATATACTGGTACAAAAAGCTCAATTTCAAAATGTCACTGTTGGGATATTTAGACATTACATGCAGGATGTAACATGCAAACATATTATATGTGTGTAAGTTAAATGCCCTACAGACCCTGACTGAGTCACTGATCAATCGACTGATTTATTGAATTTATGCATTACAAACAACGATGCAAGCTGGTGAATGCATCTCTCGAACCATGAACAAATAAAAGACGTTTCCGAACTCCTGAACTGTTCTGTACAGAAAAACGATGTTTGAAATTTTTGGGATGGACTCTGTTACCCAGGGTTCATTTCTAGCCAGGCTTCCAGTTGGCTGGACTTTGGGGCGTCGGTTCCTTGGAGAACCTTTCCGGTCTCCGTCTGAATGACTTTGACAGGAAGTTCACTCATCTGGCTGCTCTCGTCCATGGGCTGCCATGACAGAACAGAGCAGGGCACTCGTTAATCAGATTCAATTTAATCAATAGCGAGTGTACAAGTGCATGTTTGCAAAAATGTAATGGACAAATAATAAATATATAAAAAATAAACAATACAAGCATAGAAAAAAACGTAAGAGTATTAAGACTTATTGCGTGAAAGTTGGTTGTTTAAAAAAAACTTTCTGCTTGCTGCTGCTCCATTTACAAAATGAAAAGAAACATCACCCATCAAAGACCACATACAAAAACAACATGATTAGATCAGTTACAAGTTTTAGTTGTTTTAACCTTATCTGAAAACAGGCATACATAGGCTTGTCTAAATAGGCTTTCCAATTATTTCCAAGACGTGGTTTTCCAAGTAGTTTCAAACTTACTTCTCCGTCAGGACCAATGGCGCTCGCCCCGTCCCCGTCCACGTCCACATTCTGTGAATCAAACACACAAGACTGCTGTCACACACCGTATCAAAGGGTTAGTCTGTTGGTTAGGGTGTCAGGCTTGTAATCAGAGGGTACCCAGTTCGAACCCCAGCTGTGTCAACATCCTTGGGTAAGGCACTTCACCCTACTCCTCGGGGGGAATGTCCCTTTACTTGCTCTAAGTCACTCTGGACAAATGCATCTATTAAATGATTAAATGTAAATGTAGTCACAAACACAGCTGCACCCAAAGCCTTTTACCTTTTTCTTCTTCCTCTTCTTTTTCTTCTTCTCCTTGGCGGCCTGGGCGGCTTTGTGTTCGTATACCAGATCAGTCAGGTTTGCCACATACTCGTCGGTCTGCTGCAGCAGGTAGGCCAAACGCTTGTCTTTTTTCTGGTCAATCAGTTTCCGGTATCCCTCTTCATCCTCAGCCTTGGAGACAAGCGGTAAGGGTTTAGAGTTGTTCATATTGTTGTATGTGTGATATGAGCTGAAATCGCTGATGCGTCAATCTCTTACCAAAAGCCTTCCCATTCTCTCTTTCTCGATTCTCTCAATCTCCTTCTTTTGCTCTCTTTCCGTGTTGGTGTGCCAGGTGGCGATGGCTTTGGATAATTTCTGGATCTTTCCGGCCATGGACCTGTGGAATTCTTTAAAATCCTTGGCATGCTGAAGGATGCTATTCAGGTACTCCTGTATAAAAAAAAATAAATAAAATAAAATAAAAAAAAACATCTGTATGATGGCATTGTTGTTCCAAAGATGGGTGTCATGGCATGGAGTAGTTGAAGTAGGAACTGGATGACTGCACCTACATGCATGGTACAATATGTAAGGTAAGTGAAGATCTTTGGAGGGGCGGGGGGATTCCTATTGTATCCTTATGGTAAGTTATACTGTAATTATTAATATTATTTTTTATCTCACTGTTTATTTTTTAAATGATTAGTTCAACGTACTTGCCTGCTTAATTTCGACTTTTTGAAATTGAAGTCCCGTACCGTATTTTTCGGACTATAAGTCACACTTTTTTCCATGGCTGATCCTGCGACTTACTCTTTGAATTATTTTTATATATAAAAAATATTATATATCAAAATGAAATGTCTGTTCTTGGTCTCTGATTTTATCAAATACATTTCCCCCCCAAACATGTGACATAGTCCAGTGCAACTGGTGTTTTTTTTCCCTTCTTCATCATACAGTTTTTGGCTGGTGCGACTTAAACTCCGAAGCGACTTATCCGGAAAATACGGTATATGTTTATTGTTTGCTCCATCCTATCACGTAAAATTCTGTGTTTGTGCAACTTACAAGGCAATTTTTTTCTGAATAAGCCAGTCAAATGTCATTGAGAAGTGAACACGAGCAGTGGCTGAAAGAACGTTTGGCAGGCTTCACCTGGTGTTTCTGACGCCGCTTCCTCTCCTGCTCGATCTTCTGCTGTTTCTCCAGTTTCTCCGTCATGCGCGCTTCTCGCAGAGTCTGCCGCTTGCTACGCTTGTAGGCTTTGGAGTTGAGCGCTGTCTCAAGCGTGGTGCTCCTGCGCATGCAGGCCACCACGTCCTGTCTGAGCTGAAAGAAAGAGCACGACAGTCGTGGAGTCAAGTGGCTAAGCGGTTAGGGAGTTAGGCTAGTGATCAGAAGGTACCCGGTTCGAACCCCGGCTGTGGCAGCATGACTTCACCCTCCTTGCCTCAGGGGTAATGTCCCTGTACTTGCTGTAAGTCGCTCTGGAGAAGAGTGTCTGCTAAATGTAATGTAATGTAGGACACAGAAGTACCTGGAGGGTGTGGGACGAAAAATACATCTTACCGAATTCCAGGACATAGTGGATGTTTTTTGTTGTTTCAATTAGATTCAATTATGTCATACATATGATTATACATTATATATTATACATTGAATGTGAATAGCTGACAACAATCAACCACTCGTCTTGAAGGCCCTTGATGAAGCTTGGTGGTGTTGTATTTCCATTTTGGTAATCAGCTCGTTATTCGTTATTCTATTAACCAATAACAAAATATCCCAAACTCTCCCTCCCCTATTTACAAATATAAATTATTCTTTTTTTGTACCTGGCGCTGGAAGTTTAGCAGTCGTAAAGCCTTGAGCTCCACAGACGCCTTAGTCCTCAGGTCAGGTGGGAGCGAGCCAGGCAGGCTCTCAAGCTCCTGAATCCGGTGGGCAATCCTAGCCTGCAGCCTGCAGACAGGAACATTCTGAGACCACGCCCCCCAATTCAATCAATTTCAGCGGAAAGAAAATGGCTTTGCACTAACCCACAAGGTTTCACTAATGTCGGAATATGTCAAACTCAACAAACATGGTAAAGTACTTTTTATTATTTAATAATAGTAGCTACTGTACTATGCTGTGATGTTGTAAGGGATATGAGCAACATCTATAACCACAATTTGCGGATTATCTTAGGGTGCATCGATTATCGTCAACATTTCAAGGTTGTGTTGAAACACTAGTTCAATGGATTGGTGTATTATTGGACCGTAATTATAGTTTGGTCAGCACTTCCAATTCATACTCTCCAAAACGAACGGGGTATTCCAAGGGTATTGGAGCAGGGTATTCCAAGAGCGCAAAGTCCTTTGAAACATCCAAGTTACAATGTCAATGCCATGCCATAGGTAAAGAATTAGACACATCTGAACCCAACGCAAGCCACAGAAATGCTGCCTGGGAAGATGCAGGGGAGGTACCTGTACTCTCTCTCCTGCAGGATCTCCACAGGGTCCAGGCCTTGGGGCTTCTGGATGGGCGTGATACGGTTCTGTTTCTGCTGCATCTGGAGGATGGGTGATGGCTGCCCCAGGGAGGGCTGGGCAGCCGAGGTGCCAGGCATGGGCCCGGTGGGCACTGCCGGAGGCTGGATAGGAGCCGGCGATGGTCGTACGCCGGCGGGCAGGGTGAGGAACTTCTGGGGGGTGCAGGAGGCGTCGCCGCTTGAGCCTGAAGGAATGGATGCCAAAATACAGTAAAATGCTCAGAACAGGCAAGCCTATCAGGATCATCTACGTTACTTTGGCAACCAATTGTCATAGTTGTGTCAACTTCTACACATGCCCTGGGAAGCAATGTATCGATGGGTGGGCTGTGTGGTTTGTCAGGGTGTTCACATCAAGAAAGTAAAAAAAAACTAAAAACAGGTATTTTAAGGGACATTTAGATACCACTGCCAAATACTTCCCCTTTGCTCATGTGCAGACCTAGTCATGGCCAAAAGGAAAATTTTGAATTGTTGGCACCCCAGACATTTTTCCCAAAAATGTAAACACAAGTACCGTATTTTTCGGACTATAGGGCGCACTTAAAAGCCTTTATTTTTCTCAAAAAACGACACTGCACCTTATAATCCGAAGCGCCTTATATATGGATTAATTCTTTTGTTTACTGACCTCTAAGCGATTTTTGTGTGGTACAAGGCGCTCACGGCGCTAAATCAAAATGTTTTAGTACGACTACAGTAAGTAAGACTACAGTTTACCAAAATTACGTGAGTACATAAGCCAAAATCCTTCTGGAAAACATCTTGAGGACAGGTATGACCAAGAAATAGATTTTTGGTTAAGCATATATTTCTACTGATTACCGAAAACAGAATGAAGCCTAAAAAAATTATAACACAGTACCTGCAGTCAATGAAAACATTTCAAAAAGCACCAGGAATGAACGGCAACAAAGCGCTTGCGAGTTCTGAAGTGGCCACAACGGGTCCAGATCTAAATTCCATTTAACACCTGTGGAGAGATCTTAAAAAGGCTGAAGAAAGAGTGGTCCAAAATTTCGGTTGAGAGGTCTAAGCTTATTGATGGTTATAGAAAGCGATTGATTTTAGTGATGCACAAAGTGTGTAAAAAAAAAAAAACACTCAAGTGT
Organism: Neosalanx taihuensis; assembly: GCA_030340665.1. Lineage (NCBI taxonomy): Eukaryota > Metazoa > Chordata > Actinopteri > Osmeriformes > Salangidae > Neosalanx > Neosalanx taihuensis. The sequence goes on along the minus strand of CM059309.1, from coordinate 2,763,337 downwards.
GCAAAAAATATTACGTTAAGGGTGTCAACCATTTTGTCCGGACAAAACTTGTCAAGCCTTTTTTCTTTGTTGTGTTGCTCCTGTACACACAAAGAAATAAACATGTGTATAGCAAAACGTGTGTAATTGCAATACTTCTCTGTGAGAAATATAAATTTTTCTGGAAAAATGTCAGGTCAGGGGTGATTGAATATATATTCAACTAATTTTTTATTTATTGTTTATATTCGTATTCTATCTTTATGTATAGTTACATTTTATTTTATTCTATATATCTTTCTTTAATACTCAGATTGTGAAGTTACGTATATGTTCATTGTTTGCACGACCCCGCCACAGTCAATTCCATGTTTGTGCAACTTACATGGCGAATAAAACAGATTCTGGTTCTGGTATATGTTGAGCCAAAAATGTATTGGAAGGCTTTAATCAGGCTTGTATAAAGTGTAGGGCTGCAACTATCGATTATTTTAGTAATCGATTAATCTATCAATTATTTACATCAATTAATCGATTAATCGGATAAGTACTTAGATTAAATACAGTTGACAGCACGGTGACGGTGACATAACAGCACAACATCAATGATCCAGCATATGAAGAGAAAACACCCTACATATTTATCTAAGAAGGAGAATCCCCTTGCATGGAAAATGAACAAAACGCGTTATCCAACTCTGTCAACACTAGCAAAGTCTTTTCTATGCATTCCAGCCACCTCCACACCGTCAGAGCGCTTATTTTCTGCTGCAGGTAACATAGTGTCAAAGCGCAGGGCAAGTTTGAGTTCAGAGCATGTTGACATGCTCACATTTCTACACTGCAACAGTGACATGCTCACAGCAACTCATAATGGCAAATCTTTAGATTTTTCTGTACAATATAAATTTATGAAACGTGTTTTTTCGGTACTACTTCTACAATTCAAATCCAATCATCCCCATTTTTGACTGGCAACATTGTCAGACCAAGCCTCACAAGTGATTTTGTTTATACTTTGTGTTAAATCCAGAAGGAATCAAACCATGGATGACTAAAAGTTTTAAAAAAGACAGTAGAAAGAAGAAAAATGTATATTCTTATATTTATATGCTTTTACAAAGTTGTTACACCGTTATTATGTTATTATGTTGTTATTGTACTTTCTACAAAGTGAATACTCTGGTTTTAAGTTGGTATTACACTTTATACCAGTTATTACTACATAGTTACACTGTTATTACGTTGTTATTAAACTTTTTACCAGTTATTACCACGTTGTTACACTGTTATTACGTTGTTATTAAACTTTTTACCAGTTATTACCACGTTGTTACATTGTTATTAAGTTATTATTACTTTTTAAATAGTTTCAGCTGTGGTTAGTGGTCCGATGACTTTTGCAGCAATGAATCCTGATGTGTCAGCAAGGCCAAATCAGGGTTATTTTGTTTTTGTTACTCATTGAACCTGGAAATCAGCTTGTAAAACGCTTTTGATTTTGGTTTATACTTTGTGTTAAATCCATAAAGAGTCAATCCATGGATGACGAAAAGTTTGAAAAAAGACAGTAGAAAATATAACAATTTATATAAAGATTTTAGGTTGCTATACTGTTGTTAGGATTCCTCTGTCAGGAGGAAACCTATTGTTACTAGGACACCTCTGTCAGTTATCAATAGGATTTTTGATGTTCACAATCCTTTGTCCGTTACAGCACAGGGGGCACTACAGTCTTGGATGTATTCACACCAAACATGCAGATTGCATTTTAAATTATATATCATTTTCATACATTGTTCTACCATCGCTGCTTGCAGCTATATTTATTTCTATTTTTGTTATATATTACTTGACAACTGGTCAGTGATTGTATTTATTTCAGTACCCCAATTTATTGATGGTTGTGCAATTGTTAATAAATGTGATAAGTGATTTGAGTAATGTTTATAGCTTTATTGGCCGTTTCTTGAAAATAAAGTACTTATCCGATTAATCGATTAATCAATGTAAATAATCGATAGGTTCATTGACTACTAAAATAATCGATAGTTGCAGCCCTAGTCTTCTCTTTTGCCTCCCATGTTCCGTTTCGTTGTCCGCACTTTCGTGTTTCGACATTGTTGTCTCCTTAATTATACATGTCTATGGTTGTCTCACTGGACTCAGTAGTGAGGTGCAGCGGTCGTGCGGAAACATGCTCCGCAACTACAAAGTTCCGGGGTCGAACATAACCGCGCGTAGTAAAACAGAAATAAAACGAATCATCGAAGCAGATTCGATGCATTTTTGTAATCGAATTATTGGAATTATTCAATGAATCGTTGCAGCCCTAATAAAGTGTGCATTTACATTCAGACAAATGGTTTCCCAGTGCATCATTGCCCATGTTGTTAGTACTATATGACGGTGGTTGGCTGATTCTAAAGCTATATTCTGATTCTGTACTGACCTTCATGTGGTTGTTTGGACCCAGCACTCTGTACGTGGCCTTGCAGGGCAGAGGTGGGGCAGGGACTCGACTGTGTACCACCAACTGGAGGCATTAGCATGACTGTGAACAAATTGAGAGTCACTTTCTGCAACCTTTCTGCAATGACATTCAAGTGTGAGTAAACAAGTAATTCCTATTATATAAATTTTTCTTGTTAGTTTTAGCTGCTTCAAATTGAACTGTCTTTACAGGCTCCAAGCATTATCCTGTAATATGGAGAGTTGTCCTTGAGGTTTTCATCATCACATACCTGGAGGTCTGTTGTAGAGGTTGCTGCTCACTGATGGCTGCTGCTGCTGTTGCATGATAGGAAGGCTCCTTTTTCCTTGCACAGCCAGCTGCAGGTTCTCCGGCAAGGGCTGCCCCCGCCCCAGGATCTTGTAGGCCAAGATCTGGGCCCGTAGCTGTTGCAGTTGAACAGGGCTGAAGGAAGAGGGGCCCCTACTCTGCTGCCCCATAGGCATGGCTGCCTGGGGGTCCATGGGCCCCAAGGGGCCTGCCTGGGTAGGTGGCATCTGAGGCGGTGTTGGACCACCACCCCCTGACATAGGGCTGGTGGTGTGTTCATGGACTGCCAGCGGAGACGGGTGGGGGGACAGATATCCTAGGAAGAGGAGGGGAAGATGAATGTATCAGGGCTAATGAACACGCGTTTGAGCGGTACCTTTGAATGTAAACTGTGTATTCAGTCATGTCAGCAGTTTACCTTGGCTGTGCTGGTCCATGGGACTCCGCGGTGGGCCCATGCCACTGTGGAGAGATCTCATGCCAACTCCCTTCATCTGACCATAGTGCATCTCGTCTGCCATGGTTTTGTCGTGCATTCCTTCCATGGGCTAAAAAATGCCATCGGACATCAAAATAGGAATTATTTTGAAAATTCATAAATCAAAGTGGTATGGATAAAAACAGACATTTTTATTTTAAAAACTTATCTGGATAACTGCAAGTCAATGAGTGTAAGAAAGTTAAAATAAGAAAAATTGTAGGATCCCGACTATATCCATTTATGTTCAATTTTGCAGGTTTGGAAAATCTAATCAAATTATTATTTTAACTTTGTATTTGGAATAAAAAAATTCCACAAACATTTTCTCTGGTGAAAAAGAACAAGCTAAACAGATTATTTCAACTAGCTGGCTACTTCTAGGACACACTTCCCTCTGATTCACATAATGATGGAACCTGAAGAGCTGAGGTACAGTACCTTGTGCATGGGGTAAACATTGTCCTGGGCATAATCCCCCCCTGCTTGGTTCTGCATGCTATAAGGCCCGCTCGAAGGCCCAGGGCTGGGCCCCATCATACCATGAACCGAGCCAGGAGAAGGACCTGGGCCAGGGCTAGGGCCCAAGACAGGCCCGGGAGACTGCCCCGCCCCTGGAGATGGTCCAGGATGGGACATACTCCCGGTCAGGTCGGTGGAAGCCGACATCTCCCAGTAGAGTTAGGTCTGCTGGAAAACCATTCAAAGGATGCATTATTTACCTTTTTTTAGAGCAAAGTTGTTACAAACTACATGATCAGGCATTCATCAAGATTGTGTCTAACTATTCCAATGGAGATCTGCCATTTTAACGTACTCAAATAACTAACATTGACACTGATGCATAATGTAAAATATATTGGGTTTTCATTGAGTAACCTATCAGTGTTATTTGTTGGAATAAATATGGAAGTTACTGATGAAAATATCTGTGCTGAAAATATCGGTGGGATTGTGAAATTCCCTTAGGCTAATAACATGGTTTGACAAACGCAATGCTAACTGTCAAATTACTAAACGGTGGGTGCATTTGAAATTGAGGTCCGTCAGACCGCTACTTGTAGCTATACTGCAGCCTTGATGGTTCGGTTTTAGTGTCAGAAGTGGTATTTGGTCTGAAAAGTTGTGAAATCTCTGTTCCTAGTTTGTTACATATTTAGTAATGGCAGATGCAACTTAATATAATAGTCTAACAATCTCTCAAAGAGTTAGCTGATCGGATAATGGCTTCCCCCTACACACTCAACTGAACTTCGTGCCTCAACAACATGGTGGTGCTGGCCGTTGCTAGCTACAGTTAACTCATAACTGCCTTAATCGAAAAGATGGCAACTACGACCACCAAATACAACAACAAAACAGACACAAACTCTGAATGAAAGCCTCAACTACACTAGTTTGTTGGTTCTAGCTAACTTTTATCGCAGAAATGTTTTGTAGCTAGCCAGCCTTGACTTACTGTACAGTAGCTACAGTACGCGTTCCTATTGCTAGTAGTATTATAACGGAGTAAACTATGAAAAGTTAACCATTTTAATTTGTTTTAAATAAGGAGATTTTAACTTGTTTACCTTTACGTCGAATTGAAAAAGTCTAGAAAATGCATTGGAAACCCGAATGTCTACTATAGATGACGGTTGTAACGTCTGTATCCCTTCTGCTTATAACTTGTAGGTATTTTTATGTTTGCATATCTAATTTGTCAGGACCACAGGAAATACCTCCCCACACGTATAATGATTGGTTTAACAAAACGTCAATTATCCCTCTGTTCTAGAACCGATGAAGTCTAAGCAATACAGCTAAGGAAATGTTATAAATTCGAAACATGTTCGGACATATTACCAACATCCATTATGAGATATGTTTCAAATACTGAATGGGCTGACAACTGATACATGACTTCCAACCAATAACTTTAACTATACTCCGATTGTCTAATTTCAACACGTTTCAAGATTATTGACAACATCCAGTGCACGATCAACATGTATCATTACCATTCTTGCATGGTGCTGGAAATTCGACTAATACTTTATGTCTAATCAGAAAATACTACTTCCCCATTCGTTTAAAGTATCATTAGCAAATTATTCATCATAGATTTCACTCATAGACTGTAAAAAGACGGCAAACGTTACAGGTTTACGCCACTGCACAGATTGCCCCCAATTTGTCATCGTTGTAAGTATTGGCTTTTCATGACAACCACGGGTACGTTTGCTTGACCATTTCTAACCCTTCCGCTTATCTAAACAGACTTACACTTGAAAGTCAGAAGAGGGCAGCAGTGACTAAAACATCCCATGGTTGGTTATCAAATTTGTATGTATTTTTTACTTGCATTGAATTACCCGGAATAATCGCAACTAACACTAAATATCGCCCGCCAGGCAAGCAAGAGTCATTCCTGAGCTCTAAACAGACATGTCGTTTTTTCAGTTAAGGCGAAACCTAATACAGCAAACCTAATGATGGAGAAAGTCAAGCTTTGCAAATACGCACAGGTTCAGTTACATGTGTATGCTTTAACATCCATACCTGAGCTTTTGTTTCAGAGCTGTTGTCACAGGACCTTTTTGTTAGAACCTGGGTGAATATGTAAAGCCTAAATGCCTATATGAGAGAGAAAAAGACGTGTATGTTTGTAATTTGGACACAACATAACTGTTTACTCTACCAATCCAGAATAGTAGCATTCTTTTGATATTGTATAGGCCTGTGCACTATATTGTAATCTATCACATTTACATTTTACATTTATTCATTTAGCAGACGCTTTTATCCAAAGCGACTTACAGTAACTAACTACCCTGAGGCAAGTAGGGTGAAGTGCCTAAGGACACAAAGTCATATAGCCACAGCAGGGGCTTGATCTCACAACCTTCCGTTCATGAGATCAACGCCTTAACCCGTTGAGCTATCTGACTCCCACTCATATTTTATTTAATCAATCTATCGGTTGTAATGCTAATTTCTGCTACACAAACTGATTTAAACTACCGCTTGTATAGATATATTCACAAAAGGCACACCCACACTATTTATCTAATCTAACAATGGTCTGGGATATTGTGACTAAAATGTGTAAGACTACTAATAGTATAGCATATTTTAAGTTTATATATCAGGATTACAAGGCTGGCACCTTACCATTCTTATTTCAGTAACCTTCTTTGACTCATAGAACAAAAGCTGGGCACAAATATGAGAGCATTCAAGTATATTTGAATAACCTTTAGATAAATAAACAAAGTACTTTTATCAAGACTTCCCCTCTTCCACAATCCTTTATTAGAGGCCTGGAAAAGGATGTGTACAGGGTTCCCAATGTAAATGTAATCAAATGTACAGCCTTAATTAAGTGGTTAAACCCACCACTTAAAATTAGGGTTGCTCCAGGAAAGACTCAGCCCACAGTCATTTGACAGGAAAAAATCTGTGGTTGTGGTTTCTATTCACCTTGACATCCTTCCAAGGGGCAGCATACAGATTCACCAGCAGGGCATTGTCAAAGGCCCATTGTTCCTAGACAGAATAGGCCAACCGAAGCCATGATGCACTCAAGAAACAAGTGGCATTTGATTAACTAGAAGTGGAACAGAAACGATTAGGGCAATAGGTGTTGATAATGAATTACTGCAACTTTCCATGGGTGTTTGAATATAAATGTATATTCAACTATCATAATGAGTATTTGCGAGGTGGTCATATAAATAAAATAGTCTAATATGATCGTAGGTCTGAGTAAATTATCTCATTCTCTTTCTATATCTGTTCATCCTTTAAATATTTTGTATTATTATTATTCCTATCCCTGTTCAGACCATGTATTTCATGATATGGTAAAATCTACATTTATGTAAAAAAAAAACTGGCATTGGCAAGTACATTTAGGTTTGGTTAACAGATTCATAACTAGCCGAGCCTGGAGATTTGAGTAACTGATCTCGATTGCTTTATTGAGTTTAGTTAATATAAACATTCTTAGTGAAAATAATGCCCATAGTGTGGTTTAGGTCAAATACACAAGTTTATGGGTACATTCCTACTTATACACTCCAACCTTGATGTAGTGACAACAAGTTTTGTGACTTTTGGAGTGATAGTGCTATCTTACCTCCTTTACAGAGTGTTGAGATTCCTTTTGTTAGCGTTTTCATGTTGAATATGTTAAATGTTTTTCCACTGTCCAATTTTGGTGACTCGGTGTGACTTGTGACCTCTTGGATGACAGCACTTGCACCCGGTGTGGTCTTCTGCCACTTGAAGCCCATCCGTCTCAAGGTATGTTCAGAGATGTACTTCTGCATACCTCGGTTGTATCTGCATTCAGTAAAATTTTGCATCGCTGTTGCCTTTTTTTTTGTTGTCTCGAACCAGTCTGGCCATTCTACTCTGACCTCTGTCATAGACAAGGCATTTACACTAGATATTGTCTCTTTGTCGGACCATTCTCTGTAAACTAGAGATGGTGAAGCATACAAATCCCAGTAGATCAGCGGTTTCGGAAATACTCTGCCTGTCTGGTACCAACTTCCATGCCATGGTCACAGTCATTAAAACACAGCTTCCCCATTAGGATTAGATGCTTGGTTTGAACTTTAGAGCTGTGGTTCTTAACCTTATTGGAGGTACTGAACCGCACCAGTTTCATATGCGCATTCACCGATTTTCACCGATTGGTCGTGTCATCACAAATCATATAAATCAGATGTGTGTGTTGACCTCCGCCGAACCCTTGAGACTGACTCACGAACCCCTGGGGTTCGATCGAACCCAGGTTAAGAACTACTGCTTTAGAGGATCATCTTCACGACTTCAGATGATCATCTAGTCTGGATGTCTACATATCTCTGTGATAAATGCTAAATGCTGCATGTGACTGGCTTGTTAGACATTTGCATTAAAGATTAAAGTGACCAGTGAGAGCATTTTAGTATAAACTATATCTTGTTGGCAAAATATGACAACAGCAGTACTGCAATGTTGACATTAACAACATCTCAAATAATGCCACAGTCATATAGTACACATTATATTGGGGTGGAGGAATCAACGATCATATGTTGTCTTTCAAAGCGTTCTGGTCTTGACTCCAGGATCTCACAATCTGTCCAGGCTGGCCTCCCTTGTCGCGATAAAAGGATGTCCTAAATATCCTGCACGGCCTATTTAGCTCATACCTTTACCCTGCAGCCCCTTGACCATTGTTTATTATTGATCTCCACTCATGAAGAGCTCCTGTTAAGAGGATAACAAGATTTATAGGCAGGTGTGCCATGGCCGTAATCATTTGACCCTTAATTCTGTGGGCTGGTGCTCAATTTGCAAGAGCAGCTTTTCATCATTCTCTTGGGACCAGCATCAGGTTAAGAGCAGTGGACAGAAATCTTTTTCCAAGATGTTGCAAGGTCATGTAGGAGACTGATGGGAGAGGAAATGCTGTCAGAGCGGGGTTCTTTGTAGTAGCCTTGGTTGCAGGTGTTCTGTCAGTCATTTTTAAACCATTCGGTTCAATATTCGTATTCCACTTCCTTGACATCTGGTGGCAAGTGAACCCATACAAACACACCACTGAGACACAATGCAAGTCCTAATTTTATGGACATCATTGTATCTGTCTTATTTCTAAATGAAATTGCAAGTAGGTAAATTATTACTATTACTAAATTATGAAATTATTGATCATTTTGCATCCATACACAATCTAAAATGCATGAGCAGAAAAGTGACAAAAAAATTGAAATTGACATTTACATGCAGCCACCAGATGACAAATTGATAATCTAGATTATTGGTACATTTTCTCAGTGTATTCAAATTAGTTTACAATACTTTCAATTCTTACTTGTTGCTAAAGCATATCTGGTTGTGATAAACCACAATGTGTTTTATTCATGTCACAGTGAATCCTTGCAGTTTTCTGCATACTGAAAAAACCTGTTCACCAGGAGCACATGTTGCACATCTGTGAACCGTTAAAAGTCATTTTTTTCTTTACAATATTCTCCCTATGCAGTTTACATACTCCAATGTGTTTATAATATGTGTCTGACAGATAGTTCTGTACGATATGAGCGTACAACACCTATGTCGAAGGACTGCAAGTTAGATCACTGAATGAATTCCATTTAATTGAATAGTGCTATGTGCTATGTTTTAAGGCCACGTTCATGAGTATAGCTGAATTTTAAATGTAGTATGTATACTAATCCTGTCCCTGACCCAGGGAAGAAGGTTTCACATTTTATATTTTGCGTTAGGGAAAAGAAAAACACATTTAAAAAATATGTTTAAAGTGAAAGACATGTCACAAAACAGTTAATTAATAAAGTTAAAATCTATATTTTAAATAGTTATCTCATATAGCCCATTTAAATGTGTTAAATGGGATAAATGAACACTCCTGGTACTACTCGTAACTACTTTTCTTGAGGTTGGTCACCTTTGCTATTTTATTATAAAGCTGTGAATGTCCTCTTGTTTGGACAATTGGACAAAGAAAACAAAACAAATGGCAGTATGGCTGCAAATGTACAACATTAACATTGGTTTGTGACATGAATGGAAAGTTCTCATGAGGGTGTGACAGACTGTAGAAATGTATACTTGTGGTGGTGGTGAGGTCAATATCTTTGCGTGACATTTGACCTATGTAATAGATGTGTTGAGGTGTCAGACCCATTAGTTCAACGTGTCAAAGGTGATCTCTAGTTTACAAAACAGTTGGAGAAGAGTGTATTGTTTTTTTCAATCATCACGTGATAGTTCATAGATTTTGTATTTTCTGAAAAATGTGCTCTGCATATTTTCAAAGATACTAATACTGTCATAAATTTTACAATGCCATGCATCAGGCAGGTTTTAAATCCTGAAAGTACATTTTAGCAAACAAACGTTAACATTTTCCGACGTCCTTGCTACACTAAAATATAATATTTTCAAACTCTGACTATGTTCCATGTGATTTAAAAAATATTCTCTTATTGAGAATAGTGCTTATTTTGATACATTTTTTGATACATTTGATACATTTTTACAGGTTTAACCCCCATCTTTACACGTGAATGGAATTATATCCATAATATTCCCACCCCATTCAAATTGTAGCTGAAATAGGATGAAAAGAAACCCAGGAGAATGCCTTGGAGAATGTACAAATGCCAAAGAACATCTTGAAACAACATATTCAGAATGTGAATGTAGACAGATGTATAAATACATGTATCATATCAGGGGATGTTACTTGGTAAATAACTCGGGCTTACTTTATAACATATCCTGGCTATCAAATTTGAGTGTTATTAATGTTTGTGTAAATGTATAGAATAAGGTTTTTGACAATGCTACAATCAACAAGCATGTGCAGTCGGAGTTCAAACAAATGCTTTGTCAGTCTTACGTGATGTTTGGAATCCAGGGCTTAACTGTTTTCATAGGTAATGATGGACATGGTATTCGGAACATGGTTTATGTTATTTTAATAACATTTGTCTTTTTTAAGAGGCTCAGGCGCTTTTTGAGAGCACAATACGCAAGGTTACTGAACTCAAGTTCCAAATATTTTACCTGACAAGTCAATGAATGCCCATTGACAGGAATGTCAGACGCCCTTTAATGCAATTAATCTATTATTCTGCTGTATACAGAGAGCTTGTCAAAGTGCCTTATCTATGTCTCATTTTTACTTTACTTTATAATCCTTTGCACTCTTTAACAGATCAGTCATTACTGAAAAGTTATGTCCTTACTTAGTTAAGATATGCATGGGACTTTTTCACCCTGACTCTTGAAATAACTCATAACAAGCAGGCTCGTCATCTTTGTCGGAAACTTTCTTTTGTTAAAGCTTTCACACACCAAGCAGAGAGGGTTCGATGTGTTCTAGAATGGTATTCACTTTTAACCTGTTCAATCCCAATTCCACACTACTCATTCTTTTAGTGATCAATAAAAAATATCACAACCGTATGCTATATGTTGAGACTTGGTGAGTTAGCAAAAACCGTGCTGTGAATTATCATCAAACGTATCTGCTAATATTAATTGATGTTGTGACCCTGACCATGTTGCGACACATATTCCAAGAAAACTACGGTTTTGATAACAAAGATGGGCTTGAACCAGGAATAAATGAAGTCCATGCATCACCCTTCCACAATCTAATAAAAAAAGGAAACTAAGATTCCTAAAATCACTAGAATGACAACAGAACGTAAACTACTCCAGATCATTAGCAATTAACCCATATTTCAAGGACGCTTAAGAATCTCATGAAAACTTGTCAAGTCACTTTAGTTCCACTTTCATTTGGACTCAGATTACAGTCGAAGAAAGTGGATTTGGTAATTGTTTTTTCTAAATTGGGTTTTGTGTGTCCTAGTTGTACCATTTGACAGGGGTCTGGCAAATGGCAATGCAGCTTGGTGAGGCTTGCTTAAGCGCCACACTATAAATCCATCAATGAAAGTAATTTAGACAGAGCTGGCTCTCAGCCAAATACACTGAAAGTGATGACAGGCACATTTCAGAACGGGAGTGGAAATGTATTTGCTGTAGAAACAGTGAAAGGCTAAAGATAAGGAGACCAGCATAAACAAGTTCTGGAAGAGGAATAGATTGTTTACACAGGTGAACCAGTCATCTTAACAGCACAACGCCCTGTTTGTACTTCACATTGGATAAAATGTGTAAAATGTGATAGCATGTAAAAAAAGAAAAACTGTAGTCACAGTAAATGCACAATTGGAATGGATGCTCTGGGAAAAACGAACAACTGGATATCCTGCTAACACAATTCATCAGGACATGTGGTTTAAATGGCCATTCAAATCTGTACAATGCTCCCTACCAGTGGAACCCAGCAACAGGAGGAGATGAAACCCCTTGTTGGTTTCTCTAGCTGCACTAAACTAACATTCTGACAGTGGTCAGTAGGGAGGCGAAAAGGAGGATGGGAGATACTGTAATCCCATAACACTCTTCCATGTATACTTAATATGAGGAAATTGGGGAGTCAAATGGCTGAGCCGTGAGGGAATCAGGCTAGTAGTCAGAATATTGCGTATAAGAGTGTCTGCTAACTTACTACATGTAAGTGCCTTGCCAAAGGACACAACGTCATGTTGGCACAGCCAGGGTTTGTACTCCGTACCTTCTGATTACTAGCCCAACTCCCTAACCGACATATGACTCCAATATTAGTAGCATGTTTGTAGATAAGTGTGCATTTTAGTGCATTTCATACATTTCTGTGTTCAATTCTGTGTTCTGTCCATCTGTTTGTTGCTTATTCATGGTTTGTATTTGTGTCAATTGTTTGTTCATGTTCTTGAGTTAGTCAAGGTTGCGTTCAGACCTTCACATTGGACCATATTTATTTGAAGCTTGAGATTGATTATGATAGTGTGCTGGGTTGAATTCCTATGTATCATAACCTGATCACTCCCACATCAACCTTGTAGAATCATGTCAAATTTGACCAAGATTATGGCAGTCTTTTTAGCCCCCACTGACTCCAACTACAAGACATTTCTGAAGATGGTGTGAAACATCTCCTCACCCCTGACATATTTTATTATAATACAATGATAGTTTCCATTCCGAGACTTTTCTGTACTGACGGCACAACAAACTTGTCACGGCTATGCCCCAGTACTTCAAGTTCTCCTGGTTTTCCCTTCCCCTAGTGTTCTCTGTCTCCGTGTATGTGCATGTGGGTGTGCGTGCATTCCACCCCTTGTTTCGTCTCTCTCCTGTGGTTTTCTCCACTTCTGCGTCTTGTTCCAGTCTCTCAGCTGTTGTCAGTTGTGATCAGACTGCTCTTTATATCTATTTCCTTGTACTGGCAGCATTGTTGTCTCTATGTGAGTATTCCGTCTGTGCCTGGGTTCTGTATTTTGGAAATAAATATCTATGGTTATGATCATGCTTGCCTTGCCGTGCCTCTCTTCAAATTTGGGTCCTTCTCCTGCCATCATGTGTCAGATCACTTTTGCTGCTATCTTTGTTCGTTTTCAATATTGTGATTAATTACATAACTTTGATTGTACTAATGTTATCAATATTGTGCATTTTACATGTATAATACTGTATTTATAAAATATGTTGTTCATGATCTTTTACAATGACAACCTATGTAAAACATAGGTAACAAATATTACTGTATATAAGAGCTGAAGTGTCCTGACTAAAGCACAATCATTGTGGCTTAGTATTTTGGCAATCCAGTGAAAAGTGAAAAGGAGGCGCACTCCTTGTGTGAAAGACAGCAGAAGAGGAGGGATGGGGGGTGGAGACCTGAAGAAGAGGAGGGATGGAGGGGTGGAGACCTGCCACTGTCCCAACCATAGACATGTATAAAGAATTATGTCTATGGTCCCAACGGTTATTCATCATCGAATAAGGGATCTGCATCAACCATTACACTGATAAGACCTTGAAACTTGAGCTGAATTCTTCAGAAATTCTGACATTCGTCACAGACCAATATTTCAAGATTAGTGAGGCCTAAAAGTACTAGTTGTAAGTGAACTCTTATTTCATCATGGTAAATGCCCTGGTATTTAAATGTCCTATGTTTTTTGGTCCTTTGAGGTATGTTTCAAAGTGCATGAAGGATGTACAGTTTGTGGCACAAAAAGGATCTTAGAAATGCGCACTGTGGAAAGGTTAGTGTGTTTTGAAATGTCTAATGTTTCCCCTCTTAAAGATGACATTATATGGGTGCTTGCTTTTTTAGGACATCAAATTGCACTTTAGGTGGAACGATTAAATTTCGGAGGGTGAGGCACTTACAAGACAATATGTCACAAGTCAACCTCTTATAAATTGTGTTCATATTTTATGATCTCCTTGATTCTTAGGGGCAAAGGGGTCCTGCTAAAAAACCTCAATTAGATCCCATTTAGATTAATTTACCATCCCAAAGTTATTGTTAATTAAAATAATGTACATATCCTTTTTATAGTTTGCAGTGACTACTACTTTCTATTTCACAATACTGTAATATCCAAATACCTGAAAATCAGGTCAGGTCAAGCATCAACAGTGTGAATAAACACTGATGGCCAAATCAAAATATGTATTGTTATATACACAATAAATATGGTATACCATAACAGAGCTGTGGCATTTGTTTGATGTCAAATATGTATTTCTAATAAACAAAACTCTACCCTTTAAGAAGAATTGTTGCATCAACAGATATGCAATCCCTTCAGCATAAGCTGTAAGCCTTAATAATATTTAACAACTTCAATAAAACAATGTTTTATGTCAATAGAGCAAAACATCAGTCATGCTTGTAATGACAGTACTCTGCATTGAAACAGCTCATAGCTTGCCCTAACTGGTAACAGCTCACAGCTTTCCCTGACTGGTGATGTTTATGTGCCTGGAAATAGCATTTGCAATATTTTATATTGTTCTGAAAGATTGTTCAACTATATTACATACAGCTGGAGAAAAATTATTTTAAGTGAGAACACAACAATTACTGAATATCAGCACAAGCTAAATTAATCTGAGAATTGATGTAGTTCTGAAGCTAAAGCTACATTGTTTGTTATTTCAGTGGTATACTGACCTTTTGATCTATCAGAAACTAAAGCTAAACTCACAGCATACTGTAGGTACAATTGAATTGTTGTGATAGTCCATTTAGTTTGAACATTACAATGGCTATACAGTAATATATCCATTATGTAATTGCTGCAATCACAAAAAGGTGACCAAAAACCTGGTTGCTCATAACAAATTACTGAGCTGTTTCGTCATACGTATCAAATATATATAAATAATGTTTTAATATTTTTAAGAACATATCCTAGCAGCTGCAAGTAGCACTGACAAATGTTATCCCAATGTTGATGAAACAACATACTCCACCCATACATCAGGTTTTTGTAATTTTTTGTTTTTCTCTGGTTGAAATAACAACACACTTAAACCAAAAGTTCAGCTAGAAGTGAAGTCATATTTGTTAATGGTTCGTAAGTTCTCAGTAACTGATTGCATTGCAAGGTCCAGACATAACATGACATCACTAAAATGTCCAAACTTTTTTGGGGCATAAAATAATCGTTCAGGCCATGCTAAGTGATTACATTAATTAAATTAATGGGAAAGAAAAACTACAGTCTCTGTTAGATAGGTGCCGTCAGAGTTTACACATCCTTTATCGACTTTTAAATGGTTTGTTCAGCATTTTATTTGGGAGAAATACCCCTGCAATCTCTCACCATCAGTGGAGAAGCTAGCAACCGAGCATGGCTAAACAACATGGCTGCAGGTGTTGTTGCCATTTCCATCTGAACAGATCTTGTTGAGTTGTTGATCAAAACATAGATTCTGACTAAAGGGTACTTTCTCCATATGCAAAGCAAAAACGAGTTTATAGTTCACGCCATCATTGATATCATGATGGCATATTGATGGTTTTAAAATCAGATAAAGGCCAAACTCTTTCACCAAAAGTAAACATTGCTGTATCAATGTCATATTGTAGCTACCAAGAAGATGTGTTTATTGCACAGGAAAATATCTCCAGACTGGTACAATTTAAACAATTGCATACGCTTAAAAAACTCTTTACTTGTGGTAATCAGAAGTAAGATATCTAATACTTCGATGAAATTAAAAAAATTCATAAAGTAAAATTACTGGTATATTGGAGTTATGGAGTAAAACTGACATTACTACAGAACTATGAATGTATGTTTTGTCACTCAACTTTATTAAGTAGAGCAGTTTGGATACTTTGCAAAAGAGGTTACATTAACTACATGGCATTGCTTATTGTAAAAACGTTGCTTTGCAAGTCAATTGTATGAGGTGTATTACAGGTTATTTCTGTAGGAGAAGTGTGAAAATGCACAGTATGGTAGAAGGGTGTAAGGGGTAAGTGAATATTGTTAAGGGGCTGTTGAAGATTGCGTTGCACAAGACCATTGTATATTTCTCTAGAACTTTATGTAAATCACCCTGAATTATTACTATATAAATATAAGTAGAAACACCATCAGGCTTGTTAGTTCAGAAGTTAGGTGGTTTGTAGAAAGAAGTCTGTTGATCTGGGCTTTACAACTGCAGTACCATTTGCCGGACGGCAGCAGTTGGAATGGTGTTAGGATGGTACAGGTCACAGATTATGCTTGAGGACATGCTTGCTCAAAAATAACCAAAACAGAATTTTGTCTCAACATTATTGAGCAGGTCATCATTAAATATGATGAGGTCAGCTCTTGGCTCAGGCTATTTACACATGCACAGTTATATTATTGCATTCAGCCTGGCATATAGTTCTTTACTAGACCTCTTCTACGAAACATCTTGCCTTTACAGGTAAGTGGAATCAGATGGATTTGCCTATATTGATAGCAGTTAGCATACTTTATGCTCAAACCAACGTCAGCTATATTTGTTGAATTGAATTAGTTGCAGAATTATTCAAAGAATAAACACTACAAAGCATTACTCATAGAGTTTTGGCACTTTTTGAACTGTGGGGTTTCTTAGGTGTTAAGAGTGTGGGGCAGTAAAGACTGAGCCTCCCACACCCACTGAATGCGGTGGAAGTCCTTTGATATAGTTACCCTGGTAAGTAACACCTGTAGTGAGACAGTGCTGTAGGCTTGAGCCACTCAACATATACATTGGCAACTGTCAAGAACATGGGGTTTTCTTGATGAACCATTTCAAATGCTACAGCTAAGCGTTTCAGCGATGCATCTCTTGTGATCTTTGTACGTGACCCAAGTACATGCGTCTTGTGTGTAAAGCAAACCTCAGACTTCATCTCACGACATGGGTCCAAGACGAGAGCAGGGGAACACCTGCCTTGCTTCTCCCACCAACACAGAGTTTCTGTTCCAGCGAAAAGCCACCGTAAACCTGGACACGGGCACGCAAACTCAAATTGACCTGATCCAGAGGTGTTCCCCCTCAGTAGTTGATGCCAAAACTCTGCCATCCTAAAAACTTTATATCTATCTCATCGTTTCAGTGGAGGAGGGGTTGATCGTGACAATTGAGCAAAGAGGGATTTGGGGGATTGCAACATGTGCAGAGCCCCCACCATCTCACCACCCCCACCCCCTATGGCTTCCCGCTATATGTTGGAAATGAATGGTATATGATAGGTAGTTGTCAAATACATGCCAGCAGGCAGAGGAGAGAGAAAAAAGGGGATTCTGAGCTGACAATATGGAAAGAAGAGGAAGCTTTACGCAAGGGAGCTATCTGTCTTGTTCTGGAACTCTTGTGAACTGCGTTTTAGTATCAGGTGCATCATCTTGGGAAGCCATCTGACATTCCAGGCAGAATTAGTCTGAAAATCCCCCATTAAAACAGTGCCGAGCCAGGTGGCTAACCATTATATGAGCATGCTGTGTAGAACCAAAAATGTCTGTGAAGGAGGAAGACTTGAGCTATTTGAACGTAGATCATTTTGTACTCACTGTCACGGCTACTTTCAACATAACCTGTCAACAGGGGAACATTTTTCATTTGCCTGTCTAATCACAAAGGCAACTTATTCATCCCATATTTTCAATGGTCTTTTTACTCTTGGACATGCTGGGTTTTCGAAAGCTTGCTTTAATCTATTTTAGAAGTTTAACACATAAACACATAACAACTGGAGTCGGTAGTTTAGTTATTATTTATCAGTGACCCTGCTGTCTACCTTTGGTACAATGGGATTCAAATCATGCACAGTCAATTAAGTCACAATGCATGACCTATAATCAGCATTTGAAAAAAATTACAAACATGGTGTAAAACTGTTGCTCCCTGGTTCGTGTTTGCTAATTCCATGGCGAAAGTTCTCCACATGGTTTTTCTTTGAGAATTTCAACATGACTAATGGTCCGATCCTGGAAGCGTTAGAAACCCTTCCTCTCTCTTGGGCCCATGTGGTTTGACTTGGATACAGTGGAAATGTGGTAAGATACTTGTTAAAGTGTGGTATGTGGAGACTGCACTTGTTGAAGAGCCTCCTGGAAGTCTCTGATGTTTGGGCACGGGTCATCTGATGATTACTGTTGGAACTAGGTGCACAGAGAGGCGAGAGACGTTTGGTAGAGGAACACGTGGCTTGAAGGGCCACAGTGATGGCTGTGAGGGGTTAGGGTTAGCGGTGAGGGGTGAGCGGATGCTAACTTTTTGTTGTTCTTGTTGGTTGAACAACCTTCAACTACCCATTCACAATTTCCACTTACCTCAGACACCCCTTTCACCATATTTGGTATTTTTCATCAACTTATATTGCTAACACATAATATGTGTACATACAAAGCAGGTCCTATCGTCTATGTTTTTACTATATGTATTGCTATTCAGTTATGTGGTAGCTGATGTCATCTCAATGTTAAATGTTGCCCTAAACTGTGATTTCAATGCATAGTCCTAGTTTATTTGATGCAAAACATTAACAAATAAGTTCTGTAATAGAAATGCTTTTAACCAAATACAATTCATAAAACGTTTCCCAAAGAACATTAATTTTGTGTCTTGAAAATAATTGTAGCGGTCTGGGATTTGGGTCAATTGAGACTAATTGTTTCTGCCTAAATGTCCTCTTACCTTTAAGCAATGCATAACTCATGAGCCCATCTGCAGTTGAATGGGCTTAGAAAATGCATTGGCTTTGGTCTCACCAATCACTTTTGAAGAGCTGACACCCAGAGCGAATCACGTCACCCAGTAAAAAGTGGAATTTATGATCCATTACCGATGTTTTCTTTCTTTTTCTCATTCCCTCTTTTTTTTCTCTTTTGCATCTCCTCAGAAGGAACCCCCTAACATAGTCATTTTTGATGTTGGAATTTCTCATGGCTCCTGTAAAGTAGCTCCATTTGCCAGGTCCATGAACACCAGATGCAAGAAGCCAAGTAGAAATTTGAGAACTCATCAAGCTCATTTATCTTTCCAGTTTTGAAAGCAACAGCACTAAGCTGTGCGCATTTCACACATACTTATTGCACTGGTATTTTTTTATTGCCTCAATTAATCATATCAGATAACCGGTAAAAATGTGCAGCAATTGAGAATAGATTACAGGTGTGGTTCTTTTTAAATGGTTTGGGTGTCTATTTCCTCCAGCCAGACAGCGGGTGTCTTTCAGCCTCATTACAGAATGGAGTTATAATGCACTTTGCACCCATGGCTCCTCGCAGAGGATTGACCACAGGTTCAGGCAGCATACTGCCCAGGGAATTTTTTTGTATAGACCTGTAAAGTAATAGAAAACGGCAGATACCTCACGAAATGCATTTCCTTATATTTATACTTCAGTTCAAAAACTACGAGCAGTTACGAATACTTATCGCAATCTGAAGAGGTACCATATTATGTTGCAATACATTCTGTAAAAAACTCACGTTATCAGTGCTCGTCAAACAGAACATGTAAAGTATGCAGGTGGCATACAAAGAGCTGGTCACCCTGGCAACTGTGAGGACATCCCTATGAAACCTTCACTGTCATATTTGAAGACACAGTGCCCAGGATATCACTGAGAAATTTGATGTGCTAGACAACACCTGAAGAGGAGATGAGGGGAAGACCAAAAAGGTTTCTGATGTGTTTTACCTTCTCTCACAGCAGTTGCTTCTAAGTTTCAAATCCCCCCCCCCCACCACCCCACGACCCCCCCCCCCCCCCCCCCCCCCCATGACCATATCATGACCTCATTCCAGTCACCTGCTGCTGTGACCATAAGTGACCTGCTTTAAAGAACCGTAAAATTGTCCGCCTTTCAAAAATGCTCCTCACAAATACTCGGGTCAAGGCTGGATGCATACCATTCATTTAATTTTCTTTGCCATGTTTGTGTGGTTCAGTCAAGTGCTGTTGTTGCTTGGGTGGGTTGCACATTTCTTGAGCTTTGTATGAAGTTACGTGTGTCACTAAGGACTAGTAGTTGGTTATTGAACAGAGCGAGGCCTGTCGTCTGTCCCCACCGCTGATGAAAATATGTTGCAGAGATAAATACTTCACAAGGAGAATGTGCCCTTCCCAAAGAAGTCTCTATAGAGGCCTCTTAAACTATAAGAACATTTAAGCCACTTAAGGTTCTTTTAACGTCTACCACTCAATATGTATTCCATGGAAGTGAATAAAAAGGTTTTTATAGTTGTAGGGTTACGAGTCTTAAGGGGGTGTTATTTTAAGTTAGCAAAATAGCAGCTACTTAACTTTTACGCACCCGATCAATACATACTTTTATAGAAGGGAACAATGTTAATGTTATGTTACCATATACTGTTTATTTGTGTGTCAGTGTTACTGAAACATTCAAATAGAGATATTTTTTTTTCCCTGGACTGTCTTTATCATATTTTACTCACAGAAATACAGAAGTACTCATTTTTGGAGGTCCCAGTCTGTCAGCAGTGAACTGTTAGCTTCATCTTAAAGAGGAAACACAATAAATTCTGAAATTAGTTTTCACTAAACATTTGTACTAATGAAAACACGAGGGAAGCTTACCTCATTTTGTCAATTCCCATGAAATCTGTCAATTTTTTTTTACAATTTGTTCTCCCTCTGCAATTAGTTCTGGTCAAGCTGATCAAAGGAAGGGCTGTTGCATGTGAACTGGTGTCCACTCACAATGACATCCTTAAACCAGAATGAAATATGAAATATCAAGTTTCCAGGGATGCATGGACTTGTAAAAAATCCAAAAGAATAGGCGGATTTTCACACCGGGTAATGTGAAACATTTGGTGCAGATTGTTGGCCTCTGAAGAGGTGGGAAAACTCAAGCCAAAGTCTGCCTGGCAGCAGAAACAGAAGTAGGCAAAAGTTAAAACAACAGCTGAATCTTGATTTAGATGTCATTATAACCCTCAGTATACTACATTGTCCCTCTGTGGAAGTAAAGCTGTGGTTATTCACATGGAACATTTATTGTATGTGGCCATCTGTTGACATGCATCTCAATATAAGATCATAGAAACCACTAGAGTATACAAGTATTTCACTTTGTACTCAGCTTTAGTAATAACAAATATACATTTGATGTAATTATGTAAATAGCAATAGAATGTAGAATTATCTTCTATCTGACACACTGGGGATTCAGCGCTCTAAATAGCTAGGATTGTTTTGCACATCATCTTAAATTGAGATGGTGTGAAGTGTTAACACTGTTGATCAGGGCGGGGAAAACAGATCACTTTTACATGGAAGAGAGACAGACGGCAGAGGGCCAGGGCAGATCTAATGTTATCAGTGGCCATCATTTGAAATGTTCCTCTCCTGTCTGTCATTAAGAAGTAGCTGACATCGTAAGAAACAGGGTTGACCAAGACAGGTGCCTGTTGGCCATTAACCCTCAGTCATTGACGAGGCTGGGCAATTGGAAAGCTGTGTAAGCAAATAAACAGGCTTCAGTTAAGGGAGTCGGGGGTGGTTGTGTGTGTGTGTGTGCACAGGGGGTGGAGAGGTGTAACAGAAGCTGGGGAAAATACTTTATCTCTTTAGCAGGCACCCCTCGTCAAGACTTCCAGGGCCTTGGTGTCAAGAAAGGCCGTCGTTGCCAGGTTGGAAATTTAACTGCTTCCTAGAGTTTTCCCGTATGTGGGGGGCAGTTGTTCATTTGGTGTGAGTGTTGGGGTGGGGTCGGAGGGTGAGTTACTGGGGGATGCAGGGTATTCTTCTCAGTCAGTGACTTAACCTGCCTCAACTGAAACGCCTGTGCAACTACAAAGAAGTCCGTAAATCTATGCACATACGTTTACCCTTTTACATACATTTGAGGTTATTTACGTGGAATGAAGTTAGTTTGTTTCATTTCAGCATCATATCACGAAACTTACAATTTAGAAACAGAAATATTCTTGATTAATAGTTGACAGCTTCAAGTGCTGCCATAAATAATTGTATGTTTTGCTGTACTGAGCAAGTAATGAGTGGACGCTAATGAGATGAAGGTAAATGCTTACAAGGAGCATCATACTGTGGTATACATTTACATTTAATCACTTAGCAGATGCTCTTATCCTGAACGACTTACAGCAAGTACAGGGACATTCCACCTGAGGCAAGATTGGTAAAGTGCCTTGCCTAAGAACACAATATCATGTTGGCACAGCCGGGATTTGAACTTGCAACCTTCTGATTGCTAGCCCGATTCCTTCACCACTCCCTCACATGAGTTCTGGAACGCCTGAATGAAAAGAGAGCAAAGCTATATTGTTGTAAAGCATACATTTCTGTAAACTGTAAACCTTGCTTTATACATAGGGGCTTTATCAAGCCAAATCAGGACAGGGCCTTCCCCAAAGTGTTGCAACACAGTACAAAATACAGAATAGGAATGTCACTGTTCGGTTTACTTTCACATCGAGAATTAATTCTGAGGAATACAATCTGGTCCAGCCTGTACCATGAAGAACAGACCCAGACCCAGCCCTATCTACTTCTCTACAAAAGAGTGTTCAGCTATATGTTTAGCTATGTCATCTTGATCTTGTATTCGTCACACCCATTTTACTTTGTCAAACTGCCTGATGTTGAAGCGTAACTATAACTCACATATATTCAGCGAATTGCACTCCACATGCTTCGGAAGCAACACTTCAACTTCAAAAAGGATGAAATGCTATTCACACACCATGACTTACCACATTGAAATGTGACACTGATGTTGTTTGCTCAAAGCATTTGTCAAGGTAGGCTTGTTCTATATTACCTTTCAAAACTGTTTTCACTCAAAACAACAGGGTTGTATTGGATAGAATAAGGATTCTTGTGCACAGTGCACAATTAGGAACTACTACAAGGACAAGAAGCATTGTATCTACAACATATAATTTACCATTTTCTTTGCAGTTGACATCACTGCATAAATAAGTCAATGTTTTCTATGGTCGTTGGCATTTTGTGCATCAAACTCATCTAAACTCACAATTGCATCAATGTAAAACATTTCATTTGATAAACTGGATTGGTCAGCAGGCTGCTGAAAATGCTATATTTAAATGAACCTAACCAAACATTGCGATTCAATCGAAACCATTTGAAAGAATTTCATAAATCAGGAATTAATCTTGGAAATTACAGACCCTCTCTGATTTCATGGTTCCGAGATGAACAAGAACAATCGCAAAAGTCTGTCTCTGTTGTAGTGCTAAGAATAAAAAGGAAACTGGCATCCCATTGAAGCACGGTTCTCTGTTTATTGGGTCGATTTCAGTGTTGTGCTTCCCCTAGATATGGAAAGATAGAACGCATGGCCAACTCTCTTTCCAGGCTCTCATAATGTCTCATTTTATTCCACCTGGTCTGATATATTATCTCTGTGTTTATTTCACTGTTCGTAGTCTAAGAGCTCTTATCACCCTCTGCACTGCGTGTGCAGCCTCTATCTAAACCATATTCCCTCCTTCAAACCTTCACGCCCTTTTCAACTCTCCCTCTCTGCCTTTTCTCCTATCTCTCTGGCTAACTGGCCACATTTCTCTTTTCTTCCTCTAATTCTTCCCTGCACTCCCCATCTGTCCCTCTCCATTTTGGATCCTTACTTCTCTCTCCACGCTCCTGTTGTAGATTTATAGCCTTCACACCCGGACCTCAGATGGAGATGGATTAGTTCTGGTGTGAACTGTGAACAGTCGAGGGAAAACGGCGGCTAGTAATACAGTTGTTTTCCTTACAGCACAGCTCTTTACTGACTAATAAAGATCCAATGAACATTGTTCGAGACGCCCCTAAAGACCACAAGGGAGCACAAAAGCTAAGAAAACAGAATATTCTCAATCTGTACCCTTTACATCCAAACAGGCATCATGCAGCCATCAAATACATTGCGCTGGCTTCTGTTTGTTTCATTCAACATTTTAGTAGAAACCCCGTTCTTCAAAGCATTCCTCAAATTTCCTTCTAGTCTAGTCATATTATTTAATTTACTCATTTTTTTAATGAGTAAAAAGGATAATGGTTTGGGGTTTCAGCCCCAATTTCGGCAAATTTGCCCTTGTGTCAGGATTAACTGACACCAGTCTGGACATCTGTTTGAGAGCAGTAAACATCACACAGTTTGCAAGCTGTTTAGCTTCTTAACCAACCAAGCATAGGGGTCTCATTGAATGTGACACAATCTGCTTGATGTGTCAACAAAGCTAGTCTTTTTTCCACTGTAACCGGCAGCCTATCTCGTTGAAACTGAGGAAAAGTATCTAGTTCATGGAAAGTCCCCATACGCATCCTCTCTGCCAGTCCCCAATCCTGTCTGGCGTTTACACGGAACACATCATCACTTACTGTTTGGTCCAAACACAAATGTGTGTGTTGGAAAAAAAAACACATTGGCACTCAAAAACACTGTTGCAGCTCTCACCGGAATATTGTGAGGTCAACGTCTTCTCAGTGATGATGGAGATCAGTTCCTCCCTGGGGAGCCATTAGCAATGACACTTAGCCAATCAGAAAGAGGCTTGGCAGCCACAAATCTTCATTCAACAAGAGAAAAAGTTAGACAAGGAGGTTCTGTTAGGTTTAGGAAATATGAGAGGTATTTGTCTAATATGCAGGATTGTGTCTTAGGATCATGTTGTAACACTTGTAATAACACTTAATATGATGGAAAGTATTATCACAAACTTAGCTTTCTTTTTTCTGTTGATCAGAGTATTTTCTGTCCATAACTGTATTTGGATCTAAGTCTGACATAAGATGAATCCTGGTGTCTTTACCCTACACTGACATGCGATTAAAAACATTTAGGAAATCTTTCCATTGGGGGTTACCTGAGAAACACCCAGGTGCAGGTGTTTTAACGTAACCCAGCACACTTAAACCGTGCCAGACGTTGGTTTAGCCCCCCTGTGGAACTCTGGGGCTGGCAAACTCAATGTCTGAGTCATAGGTAGTCAGGTGGGCTTGTAATCAAGGGTTGTGGGTTCGAATTCTGGTTGTGCCAACATAAAAATGATTCTCCTTTTGCTAATCGAAACAGAAACACACAGACCACCACATGCAATACATTTTAATTGTTGCTCCCGCTACTGAAAATATACAATACACACTGAAACGCTTGAAGTCATGGATGTATACATCGTTGAGGACGAAACCAGGCACTTTTGAGTGTTTCACTATGATCTATTGACATATGGCAATAAGATGTTAGTTTGTTTGAAGTTTTTCCTTTTTTTCGGGAGGAGGTGGGGGTGGGGAGGGTTCAGGGGGCGCCGAGCTGACGTTATGGCTTTTGGACGAAAATCCTTACGGCACATCTGTGAGGCCGCGGAAATACCAAAATCTTGCATGCCTCTTTGATTGTTACATTTAAGATATCATATGTGAGCTACCAGCTCCGCTGCTGCAAACCATTAGGCTCAGTAACCAGTTGCTTGTAAAATACTTTTGGAAATCCTCGAGACAAGGGAAAGGGGAGAAGATGAGGATTCCACATGGTTTTCCTCAGAGATGATAAACAAAAGGACAAGGCGATACACCCAAGGTGATATATTAAACACATGTGGGTTTGAAGAAGAAAGGGGGAAAAACCGGAGAGGAGCAGGAAGAACAGAGGAGGAGGAAGAAGAGGCCGACCCTGTCTGATTTATCCTCCTCGGCTACAGTATCCAAGAACAAGATTAGTTCAGTGGATCACATCACCCTGCTTCCTTTCTATATTTTCTACCTCCTGCCCCCCCGTGCCATCTCCGAAGCTATCAGAGCAAGCAAGCAGCAGAGAGATGGGGTTGATTGAGAAATTGAGGGTTGGTTAAACCTGGAGTTGCGGAGACAGGAGGTCAAACCAGAGACTTCCAGAAACAAAAGGGGAACCTCCAGCATAGCTTATTGCCGTCCTTTTATCCCAATGTAGATTCCAGATCCCTTACACTTTTACAGCTTTGTGAGCATTCCTGAGGCATTGTAACCCCTTTGTGGATATAGCTGTGTCATAACGGCCAAGCTAGACTGAAGGAACCACCCTGTGGCTGGGGAGGCAGCTGGCCCTGCTCAGGACAAGATGAGATCTGGGCAGGTCATCAATTGCGCTCACACCAAGGAGCTTAAACTTAAAATCCTCTGCGTTAACTTTTATGGGAAGTGTTTATACAAGGTCATGCACATAGACTTACACCTTGCTTTATACAAGGTTTTTATGATGAAGCTGAGGGAGACATGTTTGCAGAACAAAGACAAAAAGGGAAAACCTACGGGACACAGTTCGGCATCCTGATGTCACCAATGAAGGGAAGGATCACGCATGATGTTCTCATCAAATCAGACATAAACACTCAGTGTTAATGTGTCATTCATGAAAATCATTATATCACATGATGGTATTGTTTTGAAACAGGTTTAAAGTAGATGTTGGTCATATTTAATTGAGAAAAGTATAGGCAAATGTAATACTAATTTAAAGATGACGGTTAAATATGTGAAGGAATTGAGATTACATTAATATAGCAGAATTTTCGGGTGGCATATGTTACCATGACATCATACTTGTGTATGATGGAGGACAGAGTATCATGAGAGAATTAAATTTGATTAAAAAAAAAAAATGTGCAAGGGCATAATGAGATCCTCAAATCAAACTGGAGACGTTTTTTTACAAGGCGTCAAAGAGTGAATTCGTTAAACGGTAGTAGGGAAATGTTATTACTTAGCCCAAATAATTTGTTCAATCACAGTTTTTCCATAGCTGTCTCAACAACAAATCATCTTTTTCATATTCAAAATGTGAATTTTACGTGCGTTGTACAAAATGTAGGCACTGAGTTTATTCACAGCCCCTTTTCACCAAAACAACTGCCTCTCGAAACGGCCTCAGATAAAATAGCCTGCTATTGCATTTGGCCTGTCTCCTCTGTTGACGCTGCCGATTGTGTACACAGCTTGATTAGTCGACGCAAGCTCAGGCATTGATTGGAGGGGAGGGAGGTGTGGGGTGGAGGGCTGCTGACCTGGGAGGAGGCCTTTCTCAGCAGGGACCAAGGACCTGTCCAGCAGCCCACCAGGGGAGAAGACACACACGGCCGAGGAAGGGGGGCGGCGGGGGTGGGGGGGGGGGGGTCACTTGTGCAACACCACTCATGTAGGCAGCAGAGAGTGAAAGCCAACTCCTTCGCCTCTCACGAACAAACGCAAGGGTTGAGGAGAAGGGGTCAACATCAGGGGCTTTGCTACTTGTGCTGTTAGGGAGGAACCATTGATAAACAGTTCATCTCTCTGTCTCTCTGTTGCACCCATGTGCACGTTAACGGCAATATTTCTGTCCAAGATCATGTGCATGCAGAAAACATCACTGAGTGGAGGAGGGATATTCTTTGTCATCAAGGAAGGAGAGATGGGTGTCTGAGGGCACTTAGTTTCAGTTTAGGAGATGATCATATTGATCTAAGTCATAAACAGTGGTCATTGTTTGTCAATAGCAAGTTTACTTGATTTAAAAGTCTTGCTTTAGTTCTTTTCACAATTATGAAACTTTGTACTGCATAAATCTCAAATTGTGTTGTGGATTTTGTAAATGAACTAATATTCCTTTGTAAAATTAGAATATCAACTCACTGCATTGCAAATACTGCAGTAAATGGCAGCAATAATAACAGCAACTAATCCTTGATTCTGCAATTTGCGTCTGTATACTTTAGTTTTGTTTAGCATTAGACTAGCATTAGTACTAGACTACTGTAATTCCAACATACGGCAAATTAAACAACCGTAATAGCAATACTGTGAGACAAAGTCACATGTCAAAAAAATGATCTACGTGTCAGATCCCAATTGATATAGATATCGCTATACAGCAATATTATTAAATCTTGTCCTCTTTATTTAGCCACAAGTTATTATCCACATAAAGCCCATGTTCTCTATTGTAATACACCAGGGAACAAATGTCTTTGCATGCATGATCCATCACGGGGTGATACTATGCAGAGATCTGTCAAATCCAAAGCCATGAAGAAAATAAACTGCTCAGTCCATTTAGGTTGTAGTTTTGCAAACCATTCCACTAACTTTGTTAAGTGTTTTGAAAAAAAAAAATCAACTCGGTGTCATTATCCCGTTTTACCATATAGAAATACTTTCTCACTTTCTAATGACCCATCTTTCAAGTACTCGCACACACAATCACGCACACTTTCAGGACTGTTAAACTGCGTCACTTTGTGTCAGCCTTGCACGGTATGTTGCGCAATATTGTCTTTGGGGGTATTGTGTTGTGTGTGTGAGTATGTGTGGAGGTGGGGCGTGCAGAGGCTTGCACGGTCAATGATATTGAACACTAAGCCCCTCCGTTTCAGACCCCTTTGCATCAGTCTCCTTAAGGATTACCTTTCTAGGCCCATACAGACTTAGCATTGCTGAGAAGTTGTAAGGCTAGACGACAAAGCGATAGGGGAGGGTTTAGAAAAATCAGGCTTTGGGAGGCCTAAAGGTTTCAGACAATGAAAGATATCCCGTGGGACCATGCTTAGAGTACGCAGACACTGAAGAGACAATTATGTACAGCGATTTGTACTCATGTAGGGTAACCAATATGCCTAAGGTATACAAGATCAGTCATCTACTGCACATCCGTCAATATGTAGACTGTTTGGCAAAATATGTCATCAAAACAGTGTTGTTTGCTCTGCTTTGCTGGGTAGGAGGTGGCGTGAAACAAAATGAGTCCCTGATTTTCGAAAGTAAATGACAAATCCAGTCAATGGAATTGGATGTGTTTGCGTACTTGTCGTCACAGTGTTCATGAACAAATGATGTGTTAAAAGTGGGCACTGGCCCTCGACTCTGAAAAGTGTGCAAGACAGAAGGGACGTGGCCGTTTGGAGCAGGTTTCTAGACACTAAATAATGTTTGTAAAAGACGGCACTTGGGTTACACGCTATTAGGCTATCACTCATCAATTTAGCCATGAGAAAGAAAAAAAAGAAAGAATGAGTGCTGCAAGGAGACAGGGATGTGTTAGCGAATGAATCCAGAGAGAAGTAAAGTGAAAGTGGAAGTGAGAGAGTTAAAGATGCTTTACAAGGTTTGCTTCTCCTGCAACCCTCTTCTGTCCGGGGACTGAAAGGACTCTAGAATAGAAAGCCACTCCCTAGAGATAATCAAATAACAAGCTACTTAACCTTCTGTCAGTGGCTGCAAACACAAAGTAGGACCCACGCTGTTTGGGCCACTCAAGCAGCTTTGGTTGACAGATTTATTAGCTAATTATGGGATACAATAGAAAAGTAAGTTGAGCAGAACTTTCCTTGTCACATATTTTCTCCACTTTTCTAAAAGCATGCCTGATAACTCAAAACACAATTCAACTTGCATACAATAACCCAAACTCAAACAATACAAATCTATTGTAATGACAGTGTTCAGAAGAATGCTGTCTTCTCCAAAGGAAAATATGTATTTAAATGACATGAAAACCATCAAATGAATAGATTGATATTTAATAAATTTGTCTTAACTGTTAACACACTGGACCTGAATCAACCTGACACAATCACCAAAACCTGAAATGAATGGACATTATGGTAAATATAGCACATAGTCAAACATATTTTAATATTTTACGTATTTAAAAAAAACACACAAAACAATTAAAGAATGAATCTTTAATTTTACATTTACATTTAGTAGACACTCTTCTCCAGAGCAACTTACAGCACATATAGGGACATTCCCCCAAGGTAAGTAAGTAGGGTGAAGTGCTTTGCCCAAGGTCTCAACATCATGTTGCCGCAGGCGGAAATCAAACTTGCAACCTTACGATCGCTAGCCCAACACCTTAACCGCTCGGCCACTTGACTCCCAAATTTGGCGTCTCTTTCCATTCAGCCATTCAGAATGCTAAATTGAAACCACTTATTTGATTTACTGACTCCTCACATGGGCTACCTGTTGCAATAACAGCATTAGCAAAAGAGCAAAAGGTCCAAAGGTGAGCTCTTCTGTTTCGGAAAACAATGGATGCCAACTGTGCAGATAGAAGAAGAGAAGAAGTGAAAGTCAGGAAGAGGACCAAGACTGCAACCTGAGAGAACATGTATGGTAGGGGAGTCAGGTGGCTGAGCAGTAAGGGAGTCGGGCAAGTAATCTAAAGATTTCCAGTTAGAAACCCTGTACTTGCTGTAAGTCGCTCTGGATAAGAGGGTCTGCTAAATGACTAAATGTAATGATGTCATGATGACCCTGAAGTCCTGTGGCCAGACATGATTACACATTGGGATTCATCTTTATTTTGTTTTTTTCTTCACAGTTTATACAGATTTTGTTTCCATGGTTTGTTCTGGTTGAGCATAGAAAATATTTTACAAAACTGCTTGCTGAGATGGACTCGATACAACACTTCAGAAAATGATACCTTTTTGGCATTCTTGCCCTTTTGTGTGGCACAGTTATTTTTACAACACAACCTTAAAAAACCACAACACGATCCAACAAATTGCCCAGAAAACAACATCACTACTGTGGAGGACAACCATTCGGCACCATGGCTACAACAATTCCCAGCACCTCTAAGAAGTGGTGATGTTCACTTTTTGATTCAACAATGATGTATGCTAAATGTATCTCCTGTAATAAAGCGAATGGCGCAGTGATAAATCGAATAAAATGATTTTAAGTAACAGCATACATATATATTGTATGACTTCACCATAATCAAAAGAAGGACTTTAAAAATCCATCCAAATCATTACACCTACTTTGGTTTTATCATCAATTTGGTCAAGTTGTGTAGATGTCTATGGCTTTATAATCCTCTGCAGTCCAATATTATTCTTTGCCCTTTCCAAACAATACCACATATATCATAATGTGATGTACAAATCGGTCAAATTGGACTGTTAAAAAAGGTTACCTCAGCTCTGACACTGAAGGTAGAGACTCTAGAAGGATACTTAGTGGTAATCGTAAAAGAATGTCGATAGAAGGTTTTGAAAGGACCCATCAGCATGGCACTGCGATGGGAAAAGAAAAATCGTTTTTACTATTTCCTTTGAAAACTTGATTCCAATTTATAAGCGGCCTTGCAAGGGTGCCATATACCATTCCCCCTCTTAATACTAAATCTTTCAGGCAGAAGCTTTAAAAACTTCAAATGCAGCTATATCTACTTACACGTGTCATGCTAGAGGCCTATATAACTCCTTCCTGCTCGCTTAGCAGCTGAAACAGTGGTATGGAGAAGGATTTTCCACAGAGAAAACAAAAGAGCAGCCCTCTGTAAAATAGTACACATGGTGTCTGCCTTTCCCATTAATTTAGCGGACCGAACCGGAATCGTCTTGATATCCGATCAGGATGGTGTCCTTGTTATCAAGTTCGAGAAACTTCAATCATTCACATTGTATGTCTTATCATTAAGAGCTGTCATCACCATATAGGATAAATCCGTCCAACTCTCTGTGGAAAGATACGATTTATTTTCTATGTTCTTAGTCATGTTGGTCACAAAATCCCTGAATTGGACCATGAGGATAACGCCCAACTTTTACAACACAACCTTAAAAAACCACAACACGATCCAACAAATTGCCCAGAAAACAACATCACTACTAGTTGTGGAGATGATTTTATTGTGTGATCTTTTGACAGAGAAGACTACCATGGTTAAGCCCTCATTGGTAAGCACATCCGAGGGTTGGGAGTTTACAGAAATGTTTTTTTATAATATTGACAATCATGCACCTCAGCAGCAGGCATTTTGCTTACATCCTAGCCCTAGGCTAGGGTGAAACATGTTTTGATCAACTGCCAAAGCCCAAATAAATATCACACTTAACGGCACGTTTTCAATGTTTCTGAAAAGTCTCAAAAGAAAGAAAATGGCCAATCAAATGGCTGCATACAACTGTATTGCACACAGCTACACACCTGTTAGTCTATTGTATTAAAGTATAATGAACTCACCAATGGATAGTGAAGAAGTCTTATGGACTCACTGTAGTCCTCCAAGAAGCTTAGAGAAGGTCATAAAACTAGTTACAGTGGACTCCCTCATTGGGAAATCAACATTCTAGAGATGACCACCAAACACAACCGAGCAAGCACAGCCAAGTGTCCAGGTGGCCCAAAACCCATAGAAACCCAACAAAGAGGTTTTGCTGCTCTGGGGAGTCAAGTTGTTAAACATGGATGATATCAGGCTGATGCTATTGACAACAAACATTCAATACTGAATTAAGCAAAGGGACTGGAAGAGCATTGTTTAAGAACAAGCATAAATCGCTCATCCATTATTGTAACACAAGTAACATCTTTTCTAAGAGACACAGGCCCACAACTCAGGCAGAGAACCACATCTGAGCAACACATGTTAGCAGACCTCCTGCTGTCTTCCAAACGGTCTCTTCATATGTACTTTTTTAGTTAAGGTATAGTTAAGATAACTTTGTGAGGTATTGGAATACACAAGGTTGGTTTCTTTTGTTTGATCAATGTAGCTGATAGTTTGCCTTTGTAACATCGATAAGGCAACCACGGTTTTTCAATTTTCATTTAATATTTTTTTTTACCCCAGTGAGTTTAAGAGGGGACATTATTAGGTAGGTCTGCTCCTTTTATCTGATGCACTGCACATTTGCTGTTCACTCTCACAGGAGTGATAATGGGGTATTTGGTTTCCTGAGTTACTCCATGGATTCAAGTACCAGGAATGGTTCGGTAGGTAAGGAGATGTTAGGCCTCATTACATTCACTGATGAGATCTGCAGTATAAATCAGTTCATGTCAGTCCCACATCACCACATCAAACTTTACAGTTATGAACTTGACATGCCAGAACCTCAAAATATCCAATTTCATCATTAATGTTCTATACCAACTCTAATAGTTATTATGCTAGGGAATAAAATGGCAGTGTAGCAGAGGTGTGTGAGGTTATATCAAGAATGGGGCCTTGGACAAAATAATCTTTCGAAGTAACACATCTTTAAGTTTGCACACAAAAACCTGTGAAGGTTGTAGACTGAAGAATGGTCCGGCAGGATTAGTTACTTTAGCTGCTGAGTGAAAGTAATATAAAAAGGTTATAATGTTGGTTAGGGTGAATTATTCACAGTCAATACCCCCAGTCATGTTTCGTTACCGTTGTCCCTTGATTTTATAAATCAAGTGGTAAACCATGTGGTGGGTGAAAGCATACTATGACAACGTTTACTTTTTGGTATAGTCTAGATAGATCTAGTCTAGAAGCTAATATTACATTGATAATGATCGTATATTTGTTTATAAAATATAACTGATGATTGTGAAAGATAGATTACAGGTATGAACTCAAAAGTGAAAACACATAATTACACCCAGAATCTCCATTGCAGCCAATAATTTGTCAAGATGTGGGCAACTTCTTACATGTTAAGAAATGGATTTCAGGTATATGATTGATTGCAGAAATGAAAACCTTGCTGTTAGACCTTAAGGACAAAACTTGCCATACCAATATTATTGCTCTTTCTGGAAACCCGAGGAGATAAGAAATAAAAACCTGTTCAGACCATACTGTACAGGAAACAATGTGTGTTTACCATGTGTGAGTTATTCTGTTCTTTAGACTGTATTGTACAGGAAACAAGGTGTGTTTATGCAAAAACACAGAGAATAGCACACTCTTTGTTGACAAAACAGGGCTTAAGTGTCACAGTGGCAACCAGCTCTGGCAGTTCACCTCCAAGGTTAAACCATATTCAAACACCATCAGAATGACATTTTTCTACCTACGTCAACTTCTAATACCGACTGACATCAACTGATCCAAAAACAATGAGAAACATAAGACAAAACAAGAAATGCTCTTGACGTGTTGCTGATACAGCAATAAATGTCAACTTAAACGTGTTGCCACTTACACAAATAATACATTTTCCTAGAAAATGTTTTGGAAAGTTAGTGGCCGGACATGTTCTTCCTGCTTTTCTGGAACATTCCTATGTTGTCGATTGCACAGGACTAAATAGGTTCTGTGAAATATTACACATAAGTTTTACAAGACCATTTGATTGGTCAGTTGTCAGTCAGCAGTGACAATGTTACAATGTTACCCTATGTTACATGTCTTTCACAGAACCACCATATATGAAATCTCATGTTCATGTATGTTGTCCCTGTCAACAACTTTGTAGTGAAAATTAAGTGATTCCCTAACCAAATTCTCCAATACATACAAACATAACATCAGACTGACTCTTTCCCACAAGTCTGCACCCCCAAAGAGTGAGAGTCTGTGGGATTATGAATACGGGGAATGAAATGAGAAAAAACATTTATATATCTTGCTAAATTCATTTTTTGCATTATTATTAACCATAACCATTTCAAACTTTCTGCATGTTGAGACTCATCCTACATATAAAATGTAAAACTACAAATTTCAGAAGATCAATTAGACGTAATGTTTTACCATGCTGGGGAACCATGGCTTCAATTGGAATACATGCTATTGTTCTCTTTCTTTCCTGAGGAGAAAAAACAACAACTTATATTTATTTCTCTTAACAGCATGTTCTGTTTGCACAAGGGAATATATTTGAATGAAGATATACTAGGTTATGCAAATCCATACGTCTAAGTGTTAACCTGGCCAATGCCCCTTTTTACTTGTGTTAAGACAGCATAGACCAGGTGCTGTGGTCATTTATCAATGTGATTCTCCCCTTACAGCCGTGAATCTACCACCTCAGCCATGCAAGTCCTGCTACAAGCCCCACTGCTCTCATTTAAATGTGATAACTCGAATGGTGGTGTTATTATAGTCCCAACAATACTGATAGCCATACCATTATTCTTGACTTGCTTGGACCCATTTGCTACATTGACAACGACAATGTTGTCTTTGGCCGAAAACGCAATACAAAGTGTTTTTTCATAGAATTTACATGCACTTTTAGACTGGCAAATTAAGTGTCATGGCTCGGTAGAAGGAAAAGAAACAAAACAAAATCTTCTGTAGTTGCACCAATAAAGGATTCTGAAGGAATTTGAGCAAACTAGACACAAAAATATTTGAAAACATCAATCGTATACTAATTTGAGCAAAGACTTACTGTACTACCCTGTTTGAGCTGCTATGGTCACTGTATGCTTGATGGCAAGTAGCAAAACGGGGTCTCAAAGTGCTTCTATTTTTTTTCTTGCCATTTCGGGCTTCCAAAATGTATTCATAGATATACAACAATTTGCATGAACTTGCAAATGTCCTTGTTTTCTTAACTTAGTTTATTTCTGATATTTGCATTTCACCTTGATTTTCTTGTTGGTCTAAAATAAGTATTAATGAGTGCTGTCAGAATAACCTATACATTAAAACACAGTAAATGTCACTGTGAAACTCATTTTGAACTTTTACTCATGTAAAACGAATGTAAATGATTGTTTAAATAAGAGGTACACTGCATATTTAGATGTTGCTGTCTATCCAAACGCTAATGTGGTCCTCGCTAAAACTCACAGGGTATGTAGACATAGAGACAAGAAGCATGTGTGCTTTCAAGCATATGTGTGTGTGTGTGTGTGTGTGTGTGTGTGTGTGTGTGTGTGTGTGTGTGTGTGTGTGTGTGTGTGTGTGTGTGTGAGTGTGTGCATGTGCGTACATGTCCATGAGGGCATTTTTGTGCATGTGCGCCTTTGTAAAAGTAGATGTGTGTCAAATCTAATTGTATTTGCATAGCCCTTTTTACAAGCAATGTCACAGAGAGCTTCACATGCGCCCATAGAACTGCCCCTCAACCAACCTAAACCCTCAAGGAAGACAAGGAAATACTCCCAGAAAAACTCAATAGAGGATTCAAAAATTGAAGATACCTCGGGAGAAGTAGGAGTGTATGCATGCAAGTGTGTAAGTACATGTGTGTATGTACATGTGTATGACTCCATAAGTGTGTGAGTACAAGTGTGTGTGAGTGTGTGCACTTACAGCACATATGTGTGTGAGCGATGTGCATGAGGGTATGAACACGAACAACCTGGTGTAGTTCCACAGGTTTTTCCAGCCCCCCAAACTCTTACCCAGTTAGATAACTTCAAAATGAAGTGATTGGTACTTAACTGCGCCAAAGCTACACATTTCTTATTAGATTACACATCTTGTAGGAGAAACACGAAGACAGACTTCTTTTTTGGCATTTGCTGCTGGTAGGCAGAGCAAAACAGTGCAGTCAACCTGAGGGCAAATGAATAGGGATCCAACAGTGCTCTTCACACTTGCTTCACACCAATGCAAAATACAGCAAATGCCATTTATTTCCCAAGTCAAAATAGCCTGCGGTGTGTGTGTGTGTGTGTATGTGTGTGTGTGTGTGTGTGTGTGTGTGTGTGTGTGTGTGTGTGCACATGTGTATCTAATACCTGCCGTGTGTGCATCTGTAACTAATGTGCGGCCAAAGGGAGTTTGCATGCATCTTAGATTAATAGACTCTTAATATGCAAATTACTGTAACCTATCAGATAGGTTTGTGTTTATTGGAGGGACAAAGACAACAATGGATAGGTGATTTGGATTAACACCTGTAGAGGGAAAGGTTGGGGTGGGAGAACAGAGAGAGGGGTGCCTATGACCACTAGAGGGGTGTTAAAGATATATACGAATGCAGGTCATGCGCAGCGCTGCCAAATGTTACATGGATAATAGATCTTCTGTGGAATTGATAGGGGGATTGCGCAATCTCCTTTTACTTGTGGGACCCATTCCTATACACCTTTGGCCTCGACCTTCGTCCCTGTTAAACAAAACAACATCAAAACAAGATGTCAAATCCATTTTTGGAAATAGTTGATGACCCAATCCTTCAGCCAACAGTTTATGAAGTGTACAGTAATGTGCAATGTATACCTATATAATATATATATATATAATATATATATATACCTATATAATATATATATATAGCAACATGAAATTAAACATTGAAATGTAACAAAAGGACATGGAGGCTAATAATGTTGACTTCTCTTTTTTATATGAATATGAACAATTTAGCAAGTTGACGGGCAGTATGGTATAGCTTTTTGAATATTTTTTTGTCTTTCTCAAAGGCTATGGTTTTGTATTCAAAATGTAATACAAACGCACGATATCTGTCCTTTACAAATCTATGTGATTATTAAATATGTAAATAACATTGTCTTAACATTGTCTTAACATTGTCTTAAAAATGAAAGGAGACATGTTATCACGGCCTGAGATAGTTGGACAGTGCTTCAGGTGAGTGGTAACGAAATAGAAAAGGCGGAAATTGTGGCACAACAACTGAACAAAATTTATTGAGGCCCATGTTTATATTTGGTTTGGCCTTATTTCTCATGGCTGGACAGTTGTGCTTTGCATGGGTTTCAGCGTTGTGTGGATGGGTTTGCTTCTTTCCAGTGCTTTCAGACAATTGTCCTTTTTGTTTTTGGAGTGTGATTGTGCTCTAATGTGTTAGGAATGCTTATGAACACTAAAGTATATATTATCTTATGAAGACTCCCTTCAAGTACTAACAGTTTGCCCAAAGCTGGTGCAAAGTTGGTTCAGTGTGGTTCAGCAAAGTTGGCAAAGTGTTGATGACTAACCATGACCTTGTCATCATTAATCATCTTCCAATTTAGCTGCCTGCTAAAACTTTCCCGTTACATCAAATATCTCAACACGTTTTGGGAAAGGATCTACAACTCCACTGAAACAAATCTGGTAACATACATTTAGAAGTATTTCTGACGTGTGCTGTATCTAAACTTCACAATTTTTTTCATTTGATCATATGCATCAATCTTTTGCTCATTTATAGAATGTGTATGAGACAGTGCGGATGCATAATTGTATTTCACACAGTTTACGTACAAGTAATTCATACAGTAAGTTTGTGCTTTGGAATGAGAGTGTATCCTTTTTTGGTGGCGCAGACGTTCTCTTTAAGTTACAGAATGCTGGAACTTTTCCAATAGACCGACAGTCTACTACAGTTTACTGTACTTACTGGGTAGATTTACTTGATATTTCTTCCAGAAGGTGTCTTGTTCGTTTCCCGTGGATCAGTGTTTGCCCTCACCAGGCCCTTGGAAGGCATCTTTGTCAAGTCACTAATTCATGAGCCTCTCAAAATCTTCCGCATATGCCTTCTATTCAAACAGACAAGAGAAAAAAGCTTTTAGAATATATACAATATACAATGTTTGGTGTTCTCATCTTGCCAAAATTTTACGGCATGGCTACACTGGCTGTCACATATTCATAGTCTTTGCTGGGCCCTCTCTGTACTTTTGTTTGCCTGAATAATGGCTCCAGCAGATGACAAACAACAACAAAACGTTGTAAATTCTCTTTTGTTTGTCTGAATAATGGAATAAAATTTCAAAGGCTTCATTTAATACTTACATTTGCATAGTTTAGTGTAGAAGGGTTCATACTACAGACATCAAGAGATATCAAAGAGAAATACATTTTAAATCACTGTTAGTGAATTCCAATTTATGTCAACACTGCATATAAGAAAGGAAGATTATAGCATTTGAAAGTAATATTATATGATCTCCCTCCACAAATTCTGTTCATTTCCATTATTTTCTTATTTCCCCTGTGACTGCCTTACCTTGCCTAAAGTGACTGCCTAAAGTTGACTTAATTTATGAGCTTCTGGAGAGTCACTATTATGATGCTCTTCCAACACTAGGGAGTACAATTAGTAGAACTGACCAAAGTAATCTATGACTTCCATAATCACAGAAAACTCAAAGGATGTTTTTCTATAAACGTAATGTAATGTAATGACATGCGTAGGTTAATGCAAACGTGTCACAAACAAGACATTCATTTAATGCAAAAATGAAGAACATTTTAGAGAAAAAAAATGTATGTGGTTCATTAAAAGCATAATATTCAATACAAAGAAGTTCACCAGAGGGGATTACTCTTTAAAATGTTTATTGAAACATAAAAGAAACATCTAAAATGGTATGCTTAAATATATTTTATGATAAAGTAATTTACATTGCTGATATGAAATACAACGAGTGTGTGCATTTTGGGGGACAATACACTGTATAAGTGCATGAAACACTGACCAACAGCTGCTACTAGCAAAGTGATTTTCAGGAATCAGTGTTCATTTTAGACAAGAAAAGAATTAAATGTGTAACGTAACCTGGGGTGAACTGACAGCATAAACCACCAGAAACAATCCCTGCAGATTTACTGTAATGCTCGATTCATAGAAGGAGAGGGTCTTTTAAGTATGGCCTCTACCGAAAAAGACAAAGACTCGTTGGATGTCATCTTGGTCCCCATTGGCTTGGACAGAAAGTCTTTAGCGTACCTGTCCATGCCTGTCGTTTTCAAGCTGTGGCTGTCTTTGCTGGGGCCCTCTCTGAATTTGCGAGCGGCCTCCTCCAGAAGCTCTTTACAGTAAGGGCTCCGGAGCTCGGCCCCGGCCCTCACTCCTGCCCCAACTTTTTCACTTAAACTCTGCTCAAACAGGGAGTGAAACGAGTTGAGCTTCGCAGAGAGCGAGTGCTTAGCACTGTCTTTGCTCACCTTGGCCAGGACGTGTTCGTGGCTGGGGGTGTTGGGGTTGGAGTGGGGCTGGATTCCGACGGGGAAGCTCTGTCCAAAGCCTCTCTTGGGTGGGGAGAAAGCCGATCGTTCTCGGTGTCCCCCTTGGGCAATCATGGCATAGAGGTCCCCGTGCTGAAGCTGGGACATGTCTGGGTCGGGGAGAGGGGCAGCTCGTGACCCCTCCAGTTTGGAAGCACTGTCCTGGTCAGAAAAAGTGCTCTCAGAAGCGGCTGTGGGAATCGTTTTAGCCTCCAGAGCAGCATTGGGCTTCATGTTCTGTATGGCGGTGGCATTCAGCAGGCACTGTTGATAGAGAAGTGCGTCGCTGAGGTTGGCAGCACCCCGCGGCCACATCATGAAGCCGCCCCGCGACGCTTGGAGGGGGTACTGTCGGTAGGTGGTGGCCACGCTTACGTTGGATGAGATCAGCTCCACGTTAGCGGAGCCAGCCGCATACTGCATGGACAGATCTAGGCAGTTGGGCCCTAAGAAATTACATATGTCCTTAGGTGGAGGTTCTATTTGAGCACTGGATGAGTAGGCAGATTTGTAGGAGTTGTATTCTGTGGCGTGGTGGACCATGCTGCCAGGGAAGAGCAGGGAGGTTGTCGCTGCCTGACTGGACTCTAGAAGCTCCCGCTCTTTGTACTCCCGCTCCAGCATGATGGTCTCCAGCTCCTTGTCAGCGAAGGCTCTTCTCTTCCTCATCCTGTCGCTCAGAGGCGGAGGGAGAGATGGGTTGCCCCCCATAAATGGGTCTGCCTGAACCGGGCGGTATCCTGCAAAGTGTACATTTAACATCAGTTGTTTTTTTTGTTTTGTTTTTCTACATTTTGTAGTCAAGCTAACTAGTACAAAAAAATCTAATATGATGATAATTCGTGCTTGCATGTATCATTCAAGAAACTGAGAGTCACAGCTTAATCAGTGTTGAAAACCTAAACTACCGTTACGGTTCATTTACGTTTGAGTGGTGCTGTCATGCACCTCAGTAGTCTATATTATTTACATGTTTAAAAGAAGGCCTATGTATCAAAAGACCCAAATTACAAGTTAGTGAAAAGTAAATGGACAAATAAGACAAAGATAAATAAAATAAATAGAAAAACACATAATGGATGCACACTAAGATCCTGAAGAAAGATCCAGATGCAGTATTTTGCCTCTTGTATATGCATAAAAAAACTAACAAACACAAAGAAGAAAAAAAAGGAAATTAAATATTAGAGCTTACCTTCTAAAATACTTTTTGCCAGCATAGTTGATGGTCGAATATGTCTTTGATAGATTGTCCTCCTCTCAGTCGGACTCTGCTTAGCAGTAATGCCTTTCTTGTCCTAAGAAATGTTTGAGCAATTAGTACTTTTTAATATTTCATGTTAGTATTGCGCATTCCCGTATAAAGTTTCTCGTGAATAGCCAAACAGTTACAGATTTTTGAGTATAGTTTATTTTTAAGCACAACTAATGATGACATAAGAAGATAAAAACTATCCGGCAATATTTCTCAAACAAGGAAATTAAGTCATGACATGGAACATTAAATTGCTCAAAAGAGAAGCCGTACCTCTGTCGCCTGCTGCCTCCTTAGTGCCACCTGCGCTGCCATGACGCGCTGCCTCTCCACCACCAGCAGACAGTTGGCACACTGACAGTCACGCCAGCGACAGAAACGTTTATGTCCCTTAAGGCATGACACCACTCCGTGATTCCTGCAACGCGCACATTTCGGTGTTCGGCTCAGTTTCCTCTGGTCGCCCGAACAAATAATAGATCCCGATTTTTCATCGCTTTTGCTTCCAGCATTTCCCTCTCCTGCGACGGAAAATGTTGAGACGCTACATTCTGCTTGGTCGTCACTTTCCGTTTCCAAGCTCTCCACGTCTATTTCAAACTCAGGTCCGGAGATCTCCGTCATGTCTGCAACCGCGGCCTCGGTCTGTCTCACCGCCCCTGAATTGTCAGAAACACAAAAACTCAATTCAGTTTTTTCCCTCTTTTTTATGTGTGTAGGGTGGTTTTCACGCGCGCACACACAAGCAAGGTGAAATAGCTTACAACAAAGTGTAACACTCTTAACTCATATGGCATATAGTTCTGAAAAATAGTTTTAGAATACATGCGTAAAATAATATCTTACCTTTAATGATGAAGATGGCCAATGGTTCAAGGTACTAAACTCCAGATATGTACATGTTTTATGTCAAACAGGTTGACAATGTTGATAGACTTGATCAATTGTCCAAGCCAGGTCAAATAAGTTGTTCAAGTGTTCATGTCTTCACTTCATGTAATGACTTGTCCGTGATGC
This sequence comes from Neosalanx taihuensis, assembly GCA_030340665.1. NCBI lineage: Eukaryota > Metazoa > Chordata > Actinopteri > Osmeriformes > Salangidae > Neosalanx > Neosalanx taihuensis. Next base: position 2,721,288 of record CM059309.1, on the reverse strand, counting down.
TGTCACCTCAGTGTGTTCCTGAGTTTTCCCCAAAGCAAGGTGAAAGCACCACCCCTATGAGGAATCTGGGAGTGCGCTGAGTGCATTTTGATTGGCTGGTTTTAAACATCACTATCTTATTTGTCTCTAGTCCTTTTTGTGGGGACTGAATGTTACAAATGAAAACAAGTTACTGGTTATTAAACTATTTTGATATGCAAGTGTCTTAGCCTACGAATTAAGCATTTTAAGAGGTATGAGTCTTAGACCGTGCACAATGTATCGATGTAAAGAAATGCTGAAACTTGAATTGAACATAGACTGTGGACTTGTGTTATTTTCTTAGATGAGTAATAACATGATATCCTTGGGTCTATTACAAGGATTAATCCCCATTCTTGTTCTACTTTCAATTCAAAGAGTTATCGACTTCATAAACGTGCTGCATTTGAAGTCACATTCGCTGATTTCTCTTCATAATTATTATTATTGTTATTATTATTATCAATAATAATAAGAACAATAGGTTTCCTCTTGAAGGAGGAATCCTAATAATAAGGTAATAAAAATGTTAGTTCTACCCATTATACACATGATAATTAATCATGCGGTGACTAGTTGATGCCATGTTCACAGTTATTTTAACACGTATCGCCAATCTAACCTGTGGGTTTGGACAAAGGTTTGGAACTGTTCTGTTTGAACTTCAAACTTTTCTTCCCGGGATTCACGAAAAACTGCTGGTGGGACTGAGGTGGCCTCCCGATGATGGTGGGACTAAGGTGGCCTCCAGATGATGGTGGGACTGAGGTGGCCTCCAGATGAGACGGGATAAGAATGTTTTCACAACAAACGCGTGTGTAAAAGCAAGTTGTCAGCATGCGGGACACAAAACAAAACTTTCACTGCCCCATGTCAACGGCTTTGTGTGATAGTTCAAAAGAAAGAAAAAATTATAAGTAGTCATCAATATGATCCCTTTAAAACCCTTTACCTGAAAAAAAGAGGTTTAAAAGTTACATCTGTGGAATTCAAGCATTATCCTTGTGGGAACCTGTTCTAGGAGACCATAGGCTACTGCAGGCGAAGAAATGGGCTATATGCCTACGGTTTACAGAATATGTATTACATTTCCGTATGCCTTAGGCTACTACTAAACGTTTAATTCAACATTCAAATGTGTCCACCTTGGCCAATAAACCTAATGTATAATGTTTATAACATGTCCTTCTCATGGCAGTGCACATAGTGTCTAATTTAGCCTTGAAAGCCTTGCTCACATTCAAGCCGTTTTGTCTGTTGACGATGTTCTAGTGCTATAGGACATAGCGCCTTGATGTAGGATACATATTGTAATACATCCAAATGTTAAGCATGATGATCTCATTACGCTCCACTTTTTACGCTAAATACGCTACGAGTTCAACTCAACGTGAGTTGCTTTGAATTTAAATGATTAAGCATCAGTAACATAATGGATATAGATAGATTTATGTAATCTTATAGTGATAACATAACATCAATAAATTATTGCAAGGTTATAATCGTTTATAAAGCTGGTTGATTGATATAGATGTTAGATGTTAGGCTATTTCAGGAACTCGAACGGACTAGGTCTATCCGATAAAAGAAAGAATTTGGAAAACACAAGGTTTAACTGAGACATGCTGGACTTTCACATGTGGTGAAGACGTCAGCCATGCAGGTGTAACTTCGCCTTTCCTAGTCTTCTTTAATTTATTGGCAAGTTTACGACCCAGCTACCTTGAGCGCTACCCTGGGTGCAATCCTTATAAAGAATGCTTTGATCTTGCCGGGTCACTCTCTTCAAAATAGATAGATGGCTAATTATGAGGACCGCATCATGTCTGGGAGGTGTTGGCCTTTTTCTCTCTTTTTTAATAGATTGACCTCAAGCCATTTACAAAGCTATACTGTCCTGTATATCAAAGATTAAAAATAAGTGCATCAAGTAGACCAACTTTCTATTTATAAAAAAACATGCAAATTCTTTTAATGTAGGCTATTTGTTCTGCACGAGAAACTGATATACATCTGTTGATCATGTGGATATTTATCGTTGTTGGGCTATGGCAATATCAATGGCATATTAACAAATGTCTTGTCGTTTCGTTCTCGTGGGACTCGCAACAAGTTGCTCTTTCGCCTCGCAGTAAAGTGAAATTTGAGCTGTTTACACATAAGAGAGTGACTACGTGGGATCTTGGTAACGTTATGTTAATTCACTTTAGAGAACACCGTGGTAGATCGAAAGTGCGAACAAAATATTTCACATTGTTCATTTAAAATACTAATCATGGTTATAAACATTATCATCCATTAACGTCTTTAGGAGCCTTAAAAACAGGGTTTTAAATGTAATGTAATTAAAATAAAACGCCTAAAGGATTTTTTACATTAGCAGTTGACCAGTTATGCACACTGAGCTACTACTGTATAATACAGAGATACAGGAACACATGGGCAGCCTCACGTTCTAGCTGGTGAAGTTGAAAGTGAAAATGATTGGCTACTTTCAACGCGTTTATCCTATTTAATTATATGTATTGAACAATATATTGTAGTTATATTATTTATATTATATTTCCACCAGCCCATATGAATATTGTATATAAATACTGATCAATATACTGTAGATTGCAATAAACAGAATTGGCTACTTTCAACGCGTTTATCTTATTCAATGATATGTATTGAACACTATATTGTAGTTATGTTTCTATTATATTTTCACCAGCCCATATGAATATTGTATATAAATACTGATCAATATACTGTAGACTGCAATAAACAGATTTGGCTACTTTCAACGCGTTTATCCTATTCAATGACATGTATTGAACTCTATATTGTAGTTATATTTCTATTATATTTCCTCCAGCCCATATTAATATTATATATAAATACTGATAAATATAGTTTGCAATAAACAAAGTTTCTACGATTAAATCGGTTCGAACGGGAATAAGTAAACCAGGCACGTTTTAGACATGTAGATCAGTACTTCTTTCAGCCACTTGAGGGCAGGATTGAGCTGTATTAGAATTCCCGAGACTTGTGTTTGGGCCATACACCGGTTCCTCACCAGATTAAAAGGATGGAGGTCTGGGGTTAAAAGCGGGGCAGCCAATGCCAGTTGTGTGCCACAATGAATGCATGAAACCAACGCACTTTTGGAGACACTGGGAACTGGCGACGCAGATGACAGAAAGTAAGATCGATTACTCGTAATTTTATACATTTTGGTTTCCCCACTAACGTTTTTTTCTCACTCAATGTCATCATTATCATGAAGATTAAACCCGGCAGTGTTGTCTCGCAATTAGATTGTCCATAAAAAATAGGCGTGTTCAGAGTACAATGATTCACGTATATGCACACTTGTGGGTAATCTGTGATAATGGGAACTTTGCTTAGAGGTGTGCGTACGCACTGTTTTGTAAACGTTAATTTTAGCAAGTTTTATAAGTTTATACTGTATTTCGTTGCCCTGGACTTGTACCTGTGTAATGACAATAAAGTTGAATCTAATCTAAAGTGAGTTCTATAAATGAGACCTCAGATCACAAGACGATTGGGGTGAGTGCGTGCATATCCGCGCGCATTTAATTCTGAGTGAAGAAGTGCGCTGAGGTGTGTGAATGAGGGATGACGTCACGTCACAATGTAGCCTCTCCAATTTACATTTATATTACATTTACATTTATTCATTTAGCAGACACTTTTATCCAAAGCGACTTACAAGAGAGAGCTTTACAAAAGAGCTTCACAACCGAGCATAATAACTTGATAGACCCCAACATAGTGGGCATCTACAAGCTACAAACATACATCATGAGAACCAATAAGTGCCAAGGGAAGAACTATAAGAGCATTCAGCTGAACATTTTACAAGTCTTAAGGTGAGCCTCCGCCAGACAGTAGTCTGCCTGTGGCGCGAGTAATAAAGCAACAACAACAACAACAACAACACAACGAGTTAGTGAAAGATAGCAACAAGTGATATTTCCAACCCTGCATGGGCCGTCGATTTATGTTCAATTTTCTTGTTAAAAATTACATTAACAAAATGTAATTACAGTAAATTACAGTAACAAAATGCCAAAATGTACAATTAAATGGATTTAGTAAAATATAATTAGTTTCAAATTATTGAAGCGGACAGATGCATGTTCTATTAATCCTGCATCCGATTTCTTGCCGAAAATACGTAATCTCAGTAACACTCGCTTAGGGATAATGTTTCGGTTATAATTTATCCTTGTCTTTAATGAGTCTGTCAGAAGGCTATGCACTTTAAAGCACTTCGAATCATTCATCTGATTAATAGGCCTACACCTGCAGCATTTCGATTTAATAGTTTCGCGCGTATATGTTTGAATGACAGGTGTGAGCAAAAAAGGCCTACTGGCATCGCGGTCATATATAGTGCGCAAATCAATCCAAACAACAAGAATTGGACAGGCACTGTACATCCATAATACAAATACACGTGTTTTTTGTGTTTTTTTTTACTTCGTGAGATAATTTGCTGTTAAATAAATATTCAATATCTTAATGTCTTAGATTTGTTTGTTTAGCAGTACATGAGTATTAAACATGTTTAATCCCATGTTTGCGAGCTCTGGTCCATCCGGTTTTCATGTTACTGAAAGGGGGGTTGACAGCTCTAAAGGACCTCTGTTGAGATGTAGAATCTTCCAGAACAGCCGTCTCATGCAACTCTCAACCATCTACGTCTTTATGATAGTTTGGCCAGACAAAGTCCCGCCTTAATAAATGGTACAAGACAGCACAGGAGTTGCAGGACCAGAAAGGCTCCTAAAGGTCTCTCAAAGCCATAATAATCAAGATTTACTAACCCCAACCCTAACCCTGAATGCCAAATGTGATATCTGGGAAATTTTAGGCCCTCCTTACCACCTGGACGATACTGTCCCTACTGACCGGGAGACTATTATGCATGTTCTGGAAACCTGTTCCGAGGACCTCAAAACCACTAGAAGAATCAAGACTGTAAGCACGAATTACATGGAAATTTAAAGTACAACAAAATATTTACGTGAAAATGATTTTATCGTCTTGAATTTAGCTAAAATGCTGTGAGTCTGTGTACTCTCTAACTGCACTTTGTAAGCATGAACTATATGTTCAGCTGAGAATGTGATGAATTGGATGGCTATCATCATGAATTAACATAATATTGTCTGAGTACAACATAATTGAAACACATTTTAGTAGAATCCCACTGCACTCTGCCACACCACCTTAAAAACTTACTACTGCGATTTTGCACCACTGTTTGCACTACTGTGCACACCACCCCCCTAACCCCCCACCCCCGTACTATATATACCAATCCTTCTCTGCACTCTCTCATTGTAGTTATATCCCCCCCCCCCACCTGTACAGCTAGTGCCCACTTTGTACTTATGTTATTTGTAACTGTATGTTATTTGTATCCAATTTGTATTGTATTTTATATTATATTTTTTGTAATCCTGTTTTATTTTTCATTATTATGTCACATATATGTTCTGTTTGTAAATCTTGCATAGCGATTAAAAACTGATTCTGAGTAATGTAAAAATCGTATAACTGACCTGATGCTGATGGCTGAAAATTCAGTAAAAGGAAACCATCAAATAGTCTTCCTATCAGCAAATATAATTTTGGGGGGGTCTGAGAATCCTTTTTTTTTGGTACCCATTTTATTATTTCTTATACAAAGACATTTCAACGGTACAATATTTGAATTATTATGCATTGGCAGACAAATAAAAAACTGAAAATACGACTTTATATTGATATGTAAGTGGGATTCTAATATAAGATTTCAAACCACAGTGCAGCATATGCACAGCATCCAGCAAAATAGTTAAACATCCAAAAATACTTGATATCTTAATGTTTTATTATATTATTTGGTGGATAAATTAATAACATTACTAAGGTTTATATGGCATACTACTGACATGCATTACTGAAGATCTTTACATTTCAGTTTCACACATGCATACTGGAGATGAAGACATTCACAATACAATTTTCCTTTACATTAATTATTTGGCCATATCCATTTGCTAAGAGGATATATTATAAATACCATGATGACAATGTTACAGGATAATATTTATTCAACATTCAAGTAGGCAGCTGCTTAAATTGAGTTCAAACAACACAAGTACCCTTTTCAATATTTTTTGCAATAAAACAAATTTGATCTCCATCACAATACTTTTTTGGTGTCTCCATTGCCATTGCAGTATTCATTCATGATTAGGTGGAGGAGTTTAAGATCCGTGAGTCTGAAGAATCGGACCGCTCATCGTATTCCTCCTCCGGTGCGTAGATGCTGGGTTTAGGGTTGGCCACCGGGCAGCCGTCCTCCTGGATGATGATCCGGTGGTCTTCTGGAGATCTGGACGACAGCACGGGGGAACCACGAAACACCCCGCCCCCGGAGGCTGCGGCGGCAGAGGGGGCGAACGAGGAGACGTACTGGGCAGCAGAGCGGAGCTGATACTGCTGCTGCAGAGTCATGGTGTTCCAGAGTGTCACGTCATTATGCATGAAGGGACTGGCCTGTGAGCGAGTGAGCGAGTTGCGCAGCATGAGAGGGTAACGGGGCGGCTGAGGGAAGGAGGGATGCTGCAGGGGCATGCCCAGAGCGCCCGTGGGCACCATGCTGGAGGTTGAGTCGGAAGAGAAGCGGAGGGACTCCGGCACCCGAAATGCTGAGCCCACCGACCACTTGGCAGAGCTGGACATGGGGTGGTAAGACCCCAGGGTGTGTTCAAAGAGATGGCCGTTGGACGGAAGCATGAGGGTGTCGGAGTGCGAGTCTGAGTCGGTGTGCCGGCTGGAGTCGGATGTCCGGCTGGACAAAAGTACCTCGATGGCCCCCACCAGGTCCCCACCACACCCCTTGAGGATGAGGTCCAGGACAGGAGGCTTGTGAGCAGGAAAGATCTTCTTGAGCACCTCTAGAGGAGGACGGTTGGATCGGAGGTTGAACGGCAGGGAGACAGACCCGGAAAGCCCTTCGATCAGCAGGTTCGGTTCTCCGGGGTACTTGGGAGGGCTCTCACCTTTAGGCTCCCTCTCGGTGGTGCAGACTTTGGAGAGGGTGTAGCCTCCCTCCTCGGCCTGGGAGGGGAGGTCCGGGGGCTCCTGGTTGCAGCAGGAGTTTGGTTTGGAGCCCTCGGGGGAGCTACTAGGATCTTGCTCCTTCTCGCTGGACGCCCCCCCGTTTTCACCTCCAGACTGGTCGCCAGACACATCTTCATTCAGATCTGAAACAGAAGAGTGAATAAGCAACCATTCTTGTTTTGCATATTTCAGACCTGCCTTCTCATTTGTATTTTGCTAAACATCCTAACTAATCAAAAATACAAACTTTTTTACCAGCACTTAATTGAGGTTGTATACCATGATGCGATCCAATCAAACCTTATTAAAGAAAAATGCAACATGCAAGATGGAAGTAATAAATCTGTCCTCCGACATTGTAATTTATGAGCATTTTTCCCACTCCAAAGCTATTAGCAGAAAGTCCTGACTAGTGAGGAATGTCCAGTCAATACCTTTTAACCACATTTTGTTAACTGACTGCCTGTTGTTTGGTAACATTTCACTTGAAGTTGACTTCCTCCAAATTTTGTGCTGATTACATTCGATCTACCTAGTCCAGCACTGTTTACTGTAATCTTTTAACTCACTGAAGTGTACTTGTAAATTCTAAATTAGTCAGCAATTTCGCTTATGTCATTCTCTAGGCAAGCTTAGAATATAAAGTACAATCATAGTTATTCCTCATGAAATTAGGTAATGTTGGTTGACGAAAGAGGAATGATAAATATGGCATGAGACTCTACTTGCTATAATTGAATTCTGTATTACTGTGCAAATCTGAGGTAACAATATTCAATTGATCAGAATACCACCATGTTGATTAAACTATGTATGCAAGCCTTAATACCCCTGAACACTGATGGAAGTTTAACGTCACTGATATGTTATGAATAAATCAATCACCGACCCCTGTAGAATGCCTGATTGCATCAGATCAAATACACAATTAATGTTCCTTCCTATTAAATAATACTTTTCATTTAATTATTGAACTTTTAGTATTTTAGTTGAGCTTCATACAAATGCTGGTTTAGGCCTACAGAATACATGAAATAGCCTCAGCAAATAAATAAAAAAGACAATAATCGCCCAAATTATAACCATGATATAAATAAGGAAAGGTTGAACAATGTTTGTTTACAATACATGGAGGAATTGAGGTATTATTCGATGTATTTTGACGTAGCTTTTAAATCAGGCATTATTTACTTATACTAATAATGTAACACTTTGGATGCAATAAGTGAGTTTAATTATTTACAACAGTATTTACTTAAAAATAGATGTCCATCAGTCATCGTGACAAATAAAGTCAGATCTTGAGATTACATTAATAAATAAAACTGCAAACGCATTTCTTACCGGTGACAAGTTGGGTATTCGAAGCTTGTTCTGTAGTCCATCTCAGGTCCAAGTCCCCGGTGCGCGACGGTGGTCTCTGGTTGACCTCCGCACCAGGCACAGACATGCCGGGCAGGGCTCTCAGAGACTCCGGGATGAGACTCTCTAAACTCTCGTTTGCTTGTTGCCTCCGCAGCGCTACCTGTGCGGCCATGACCCTTTGTCGTTCAATGATCAGAATGCATTTCTCGCAGGTGCAATCTTTGAAACGACAGTAGCGCTTGTGTCCCTTCAGCCAGGAAAGCACCCCGTGGTTCCTGCATCGCGCGCACTTGGGGGTCCTCTGCAGAGGTGCTCGTGGTTGGGACACCGCGCTCCCCATATAGAGGTAGGGGGATCCGTAGCCATTCATTTGTTCACACGAAGGCGCTCGCTACTCAAAGCTGCAAGCGCAAGTGCATCTGATTGTGTGGTGGAGAGTGTTGTCAGACCACCAGTCAAAAGATCAAAGCCTTTAGCAGCTCGCTACACGCATGATGAGCGATGTTGGATTACAGGCTAGGATCCACCTCTGCTCTCAATAAACACGCGCATCATGCAATGTGAAGCGCATTCATGAGAACCGGTAACCAAACAGGCTTCCATGCCCAGTAACTCTAATACTCCTATAGCAATTTTAAGGGAGACACTCATTTACTGTACCCTACGTTCTCGTTGACGCATGACAACAAAACTAAATGTTGAGTAAATGGTTCTTTTAATTGGAGAATACATTTTAGGCCATACATGTTTATTCTCATAAGCAATCATCAATAAGGACCCGCATGGATGCGTGGATGCATTTTGTGTCTGTTGTTGATTAAATACATGAATGGCAGCATGTTGTCCTTACAACTGGGACATTTGCGATCAGTGCTTATAAATACTGATATTGTGCTTATCACGTTTGGTATTTAGACTTCATCTAAAGTTTAATCTAAAATACGGTTAAAGCAACGACAGCATCTTATTTGTATGCAGGGAGGTTCAAGCTGTAATATGCATTCAAAATCAGTTTAATTTAGGCTATATTCTACCCGCATTTGAAAGTAACTGATCAGAAAACGTGTGTTATCGTCAATTCCCTAAACCTATTCTTGTAGTGTTAATGGCAAACTATTTAAACCATGCATGCCTAATATTGTTTTCCAACGAATATTGTCTAATGACCGACTTAAAACAATATTGCATTGATTTTTGAGTATGAGATCTAGCAAGCTCTTAAAATGTTGACCATTAAAATGGACGGGGGATTAAATATTTAGGGTGGTGATATGTCCCTTTCAGCTCCCATTATAGAGGCCATTGAAACACAACACTGGACAACCCCGTGTCCCACTTCTGACGGTAAAAAGGTTTATTCAAGCAAGTAATGGGATCCAAGCTATTCGGTTTGGAGAATAGTGGCCACGGTAAACTTCACCACATGAACCCTGTCTACAGGGCTATTAAGCTTTTAATTGGAAAATTGCAGAGGAAATTTCAAGGTGACTATAATGCTTTTACATTTTGTGCAGGCCGCGTAAATTCGTAGGAGTGGGAGGCAGCGGTGGGTGAACGGCTGTAAGACAATGCAGAGTAAAATTATTTATGTTGTTCGTTAGTAGAGTGTAAAACACATCAACCTAAATAAATGTAATGTCCTCTCTAATATAAACTATGTATACTAAAATACTGTAATGTTGTGACCTGTTCCCAGTGCTATATAGCGATATTAGGATCCATTAGGCTGTTACTGTGAAATAAAACAAATCTCTACAGTTTTTGATCAGTAAGTTAAAAGATTTTTAAAAATTAATTTATGTTTTCCTGTGGGTCCGTGTGTTTTTTTGTAACCTTAAACTGTAGCCTATGTGTCCATATTGGTTGAAACTGTAATTATGTTGATAATTAACGAGGATATGGCGATTCTTTGAACTTTAGACAGATGTTTTGATGTTTCAACGTAGGCTCATTGTAATTCGCCCCCCAAATTAAATTATGCATGTTAAAATACGTCGGCCATGCACAACAGAATAACAAGCATATTGCTTAAAAAACGGAGAGGGGGGTGCAAACTTAATTTGTCCACACAGTAGGCAACACAACACCGGTGGTGAGGATTGTATGCGTGTTGAATGTAACTGAATATTGTATTAAAAAAAATAAAAAAAATAAAATAAAAATAGGTAGCTAGCTCATTTTTTCTACAGAAAGTCGTTTAACTTAAACGATTAAAACTTGATGACTGTTGGGCGTCTGGGACGGTTCTACGAAGCCCAATTTTGCGTCTCTGAATTCAACACACAAGTTCATATCAGGGTCGGTGACGCGTGCGCACCCACATAAGGCAACTGATCTTAAAAATCTAACTCGGGTCACCAATCCTGGTCCTGGAAGGTCGCTGTCCTGACATTTCTAGATGTTTCCCTGCTCCAGCACACCTGATTCTAATGAAGGGTAGTTATCAAACTCTGTGGAGGTGTGCTGGAGCAGGGAAACATCTAAAACCTTCAGGACAGTGGCACTCGAGGACCAGGATTGGTGACCCCTGATCTAACTGAACCATCACCATGTAGTAGCCTAGCCTAGTCTATATGCCCTGAATTATCAACACATTTAAGGATGTGCACCCATCATTTCAAGTGAAATGTTCTGTTTACAAAACAAAATAGGTGCACCACAAAACCTTGTTGACCTTGTATGGTATGTCAATACTATTAAATGTCGATTTAGATAATAAGTGTAGTGAATGATAAGATAAGTGAATGTAAAATTGCAGTGTTTGACTTTATGATGTGAAGGTTTGAGTCTGGTAATTTAAGCATTCAGTGCTTCTCTCTCATTGATCCACAATATAGCACAATGGTTATTTTATGCTTAAGTGTTCATTCGTTTTATATTGAAATATGTACTAAAGGGAGGACTTGGCATAAGCCAGTTCCTACTCTTGCCTCCGTCCTTTTAAGACTGCTGTCTTATGTTTGATTTTTTAAACTGTTTCTGCAAATAGACAAAAAGCAAAACGACATCAGGTTCGCAGTCAATTCAGTGTGTGAATAGTGAAATATTGTGGGTGTTGCCGGGCCTCAATAGCTCTGTCAGACAGGCGTGAGAGATGAATTGAATACACTTAGAGGCGGTGCACTCAGGAACGAGCCGGACATCTAAATTAGCAGGAGTTTTCACAGGACACAGATGTCTGGGGCATCACCCAATCTGCCATGACCTGTAAAATCCCTGTAAGTAGCACGCTACACCCTGAGAGACAACAGTGTGCTATCCTTAATGGCTGTTATTTTTTGTCATATTTGAGAAAAGGACCAAACATATGCAGTCGCCTTGTTGCATACTGCTGTATTTACAAGAATAATTAACAGCTCCGTCCTTTAAAAATCAAATGCGCAAACTGAGGAATATGGCATATTGATATTTCCAGTGTTCTTATGACAAATGTTAGTAACATCATGAATGTATTAATGTAAAAAAAAATATATATAGATATATATTTTTTTGGGCCATACACACAATATAAACCTATTTTGTGGTGCACACTTGTCACAAAAGAGGCCAGACACAACACATTGTGAATGGGTGGTAAATATTCTAAGCGTGTTGACACCTAGAAAGAAAAAGAGAATGTGATTGTGTGGAACGGCTAATGTAGGTCTAACAAGAATGACCGTTTAAAGTAGCCAGAGAAGTCGTGTTGTATGTCACTCAACTCTTGACCCTGCGCCTGGAATATCAAAACATGTCTGAAAACCCCTTGGCATCATGGGACGGCTTTTCAGAGCCCTCAGGTTGCACCCGACTTCATAACACGGTCTGTCACGTGTGCACGCCTGAAGTGGGCAACGATTTGTGCATCCCAGATTGTCTGGGGACGAACAATGGTAACACTGGACCCATAAGTTGGTTTCGCTTGTCTAGTATCACCTGTTTATTGGTGCTTGGCTCTTGTGGTACAGGCTTTTACAGCCGAAGAACTGTCTGTCCTTCAATCAAACATGAGGTAGACTGATAAACTACTGTCCGCTGCCTAAAGCCTCTATCCATTGGTCTTGCCTTACTATCCACTAAGAAATGACCTTGACTATTTCCATACCCCACACTTGCTTTATTAATTTCCATAATTCTTTTACAGGAAGAATGGGTGAGGTTAATTCTATTCAGTCCTTTCAATTCTGAGAATAAGACTGAGATAAACACAAATTGCAACACTCATTTGGAAGCACAGGCTGCTTTCATCATTGTAAACTTGGAATAGAACCAGACCGCAAACTAAAATGGGAGTGAGTGAAAGCGAGTGAGTAAAAGAAAGTGAATTCAACTAGTGTTTTATGGAGGGGAAGAGATATGTGCGAGAGTTGAACTGGATGCTTACGGAAGTAATTCCAGCAGAGGCTAGCTGAGGGACAGGGTGTAACAGCAAAATACAGTGTAGTCACCTTACTGTCACTGTAATGATCAAGTAGTATTTGTTATGTAAACAGTAGCTGTTCTCACTTGTAAACTACAAATAAGACTACTTACTTACTAAAATGAATGACCTGGCCTGTATAAACATAAAACAAATGGTTATTCACATTCTGCAAGTCTGACAACGAACATCTGAACCAAACAATCACACTTCACAGGATATGTTAAAAGTACATGAGGCATAATTAAAGTTTCATGGGATACCAGCCACCGTACTTTAGTCTTAACCCGTATTCCAAATTGATTCTAGCTTCAAAATCTTGGAGGGGTTTGTTTTAAAGTGCACATGTGGACAATACCAACCTCCATGGCACAGTACTCCACACAGCCAGATACCTGCTGATACTGCCGCTCTGACAGGCCATGGCAGAGAGATCCAAGCAGGTTTTATCGATCACTTGCAGAGAGAGACATGAGTCATGGACTCATGCGGGGCAGCTCAAGGAAAACCAATCCTGTGACACTTTCTCCCCCCGCTCGGCCCAGGTAGTGAACAGCTACAGAAGGGGACTTCAAGCAGCCACCCCTGACACTGATAAAATGGCCTTCTTTAACTAAACTCGTAAAGCACACAGTAATAAAACTCAATCTTCTGTAAAATCCAATTAAGTCATTATCTGACTGATTGTATCTTTAATTGAAAACAGAAGTGACAATAAATTTCTGTGATATATCAGGATCAATCGATACTGCTGTACAATCTGGTCTTGAGAAGTGATTTATAATGTCAAAGCCATATAGGTAACTCCACATTATTCTCTCTAAAACCACTGGTGGATGAAATTAAGAGTAAGTGCATTTAATAAAAAAACAAGATGGTTGGGTTATTGATTGCAACAGATAGGCCAGACTCAAATGAATGTTTTCAAAGCGCAGCACAAACAAAATACAAGCAATTTTCCATTTCTATTTTATATCATGGTCCCTCACACGAACAGTTACACTAAGTCATCAAAAACAAGTAATTTCTTTCGAACATGGCGCTATACATAAGCTATAACATCTGCTGCTGGTGTTAAAATATAACCACAACTAAACATTTTCTTGAACATGTAATTCAAAATGAATTCACTTGAAACTTACATAACAGTAATGCTGAATACTGTCACTGACAAGTAATTACCGAAGTTAATCAAGCAGACAATTTCCTAGACTTAATATGCCAGTGCAGCCTGAACAATCAACAATTTAAAGGGATGTATACTATATTGGTATTTCCTTTTGACCACGGTCCAGCAAAGAAAAAGAGAATTGTGTTCTTGCACAAGAGACTGAAATGATTGGATACTGTAGTTGACAAAAGGTAGGTTGCAAAGAATTGCAAGGCAGGATTAAGATGGTCCTACTGTACAACTAATGAACAAGTGTAGCTTCAAGACAGGCATGGATCATATGCACAATTCAAATGCAAATGATGTTAATTTGGTGAACACCATAACTAAGATGCTAGTGCTCACTGCGTTGGGAAAAGGCAACATGATTGCCGTATATTTCTGCTGAGGATACCATGCGCTTAAGTTTTGGTCAGCATGCTTGCTTTTGTCATTCACAGCAACATGTAATTTTGGGACCGAAGCCAAATGTTGAGATCAGAGTGTGATTAAGATATATTAAATATTATTGGTGAAACATCAAATAATTGTATTTTTATTTTAGTATATGTAGTGTAGTGTATAACAAAGGCTGCAGTATTGGCGAGAAAATCAACTTGTCATTATGTCAACAAGCAGGATTATGCCAAATTACTGTTTATTTGACATGTTGCATAATCTTGAACCTTTACTACAGCCCCTGACCCAACAGAGTATTAACTAAATCCACTTCCCTAAAATTGCTGTTGAAGTTAATGACAAACATAAAATAACGTAAACAGTAATAATAGAGCCTAAATACAGGAAACGTAAAAACAGAACAATGAACAATCAAAAACCAACTATGAAAACTTTGCTCAAGCAGTGGCTTAATGTTATGAAATACATTTTGTAGTTTGTCAAATTGTTTGCAACTTCTATGTCACAAAAACACTGAAGTTTTTTCTTCTTTCTCATGGTAAAAAATAACTGTTCCACGATCTAGATTTCTTTTCTTTGAAAATATTTCTCTGAAAACACCAGAGCCTTAAAATAATTCCCTAATGTGTGAAAATGTAATGTTAAACTGCTTTTTAAAATTGAATTGTTAAAAGTACAGATAATGAAGCTCCCCTTGAAATGATTAATATTTTTAATACTTTATGTATTAACTTTTTTAGCTTGCTCCACACATTTAGCATTGTTTAAGTTTTTCAAAAAAGAAATTACCCCGCCCACCCCCCACCCATACAAAATGAAGGAAATTCAGTGTATACTACAAATAAATAGACTCTGAACACACTGATTTTGGATTGAATTATCAAAAGCAGTTTTCTACCACCCTCTTCACTTGATGGAATCCACAGTGAAGGTTTCTGACTCAGAGTTGCCTTGACAATCATTTTTAGCTTCCGAGTTGACAAGGGAGTTGATGGAGAGGCAGCCCATCGCTGACTCATGGCCACCAACACTACTGGGGGTGAAGGCTGAAGGAAAACAAGACACAATCCTGATATCAGTTTGACCTAGATTTTACTACCACGTCTAACAAATTGGGGAGCTTGATAGCTCCCTGCAAATGTTTGCAACATTTTATGTTGGGTTAAGTAAAAAATATATATATATATGATAGTAGTTTACACTAACCAGAACCAAATAGACTGTCCCTATATTACCTGGAGCAGGAGATCTGCATGCACCTTTCAGAAAGATGTCTGCTGTTGTGTTCACAATGTGTCTTTCCTTATTTGTAGTCACCTTATAGTTAAGTCATCTTTGTGTTTTACTTCTGTAACCCTCAAACCTAACAGGAATCTTCCTGTTAACTAACAGGAACTGCTAACAGGAACCTTCCAACTAGCATTTAGCAAATCATCAACACTTTGGTTGCACAACTTCCAAAAAGAGTTACAAACTGCCTATGGTAGCTCCACATACTGTTGGAGAGTCAAACTTGCCACCATCGCTCTGGAAAGCAGTACCAGTGTGGTCTCTGGGGTTGAGATACTGCAACTCCAGCTGGCAGGCTGACTGACTCTAACAGAGAAGGCATGTCTGAAGGTAGTATCAACAGTATAAGGCTTTGTTACGGTGTCAATTTCACCTGAATCCCAAACCTAATGGAGTTAAGGTCAGGGCAAAACTTCCCTGCTTTCAATGCCCTAGTGGTTTAAGACAGAAAACATTCAATCCTGTATTGTTGGAGGTGACCAGGCAATACAGACTAGGGGTCGACCGATTATCGGGGTGGTTGATTATCAGCGTTGTTTTTAGCTGCTGGTAAGCTGCTATAACATATTTCAACAACATTATTAATAATTGTATGACTACAATAATTATATCTATGTGCTTTAAGTGAATTTGACATGCAATTCACAATTTATTGAGTAGTGACCACTATTATTTTAAATCACGTTTTAATTATCAAAAAAGAATTATGAGAGGCTATTACACGTAGCCTATATTTCTATCATGTCAATTATTGAAGCCAATACTCAATTTCCCCAAGCTGTTTAGCTGTAGTGCTGTCTCCATAGGCTTAATCATAAATAAAGTGGCCCCATTGTAGATGGCTAAACAGAAAGAGAAAATTTTGAAGTGCAGTGTGGGAATAGTAGTCTTCATCAGAGGCATTTTCATTCTTAATTCTTAATTTAATCATTTTTACCAGACATATTGGCTTAAAATATCGGTTATTGGTCTTCTTCATCTACAATAATTGGCATCAGTCCTGAAAAACACATATTAGTTGAGAAAAACACAATGCAGATGTTGTCAGACATGTTAAAACTTAGTTCATAAGATGTTTGCATCAGTAGTCATGGTAATGCATCAGTGCACTTGTTTTGCTTACCAATGCTCGTACATTTTTGGGGGGTTTGAGATCTGTAGCTTCCCTTTAAAGCTACCCCCCCCACCCCCCCCCACCCCCACCCACCCCCCAAAAGTAAAACAACCCAGCCTTTAGCAGTCAGAGATGTTTGGTACGGGTTTATATACTCTCAAATGAACTTTTGCCCTTTGTACCGTGTCTCTATGGGCTATCTAAAATTTCTAAACTATTAAACTGTCTTTGTGCGGTTTAACAAAAGGAAGCTTCCCCCTCCCCACTTCTCCCTGCCCCATGAAAGAGGGAGGAAGTAAGCGAAAGAAGCTCAATCCCTTCTGCCACAGCGACGAGGGAACAAAAGCCCAGATGTGAGACGAGATGGTAATTCTGTCTGATCCATGCTCGCTAGGCTCTCACCATGGGCTCAAGTGCCTCTACCAGTCACAGCAAGACAGGGGAGAATGCACTAACTTGGCTGCTCTCCATAGGCTTGAGACATTCATTGAAACATGAGGTCTTGTTCCTAAAATCGTTGTCAATTCCCCGTCGTTTTTACACTGAACTGACTGCCTTATCTTTTAAACTTTTTTGAAATAACGTACAAGACAAACTTAAAAGCACTTAAAAGCTTCATCTTAAATTAGGAGTCTCCTGTATCTTGGCAAGGTTGGCCTCAAATCAACTGGTCGTGTTAAAATCATAAGAGACGTTAAGAAAAAGAAAACTAGCCCTGGACTTCCAAGAGGGGGTCAAGAAAGCGATGGGGCTAGGACATGACTTGACGGAAGGGCGACCCTTTGAGATGCACGGTCTTTCTGCAGGAACGACATGGGCGTATCGCTCATCATTAGGGCAGTGGCAGGACTTAATGGCCCAGAAAACTCAGTCAAAGAGCAGGCAGGCATGCAGACAGACAGACGGGACAGCGGCGGTGGGAGAGAGAAGGAGAGAGGGAGGTGTCAAGGTTTGCATCCAAATGGGAAGTCAAAAAGTGACAATGTTACTGATAGTAATTCTGCAACACATTTGTTGCATATTTTGTTTTGGCTTTGTTTACCGAACCCAAGAGATAGAGGAGGAATATGCGATTGCGCTCTCTTGCAAAGTTGTCGAAACCGATGCTGGCTTTCAGTTTTCCATTAGTGTAAACTGCAGACAGTCAAATCCCCATTATCGGTACGTTAGTGAGTGTTGTGACTGGTCAGCGCTGGCTGACACAAGACATCAGTATGGGGTCAAAGGCTAATTAAACACAGAAAGAACCTTGCCTCCTGCATTGTTACCCAATCTGTCCCCAGAGAAGGGAGTTGGAGAGGCGGGACTATAACCCTGTCCCAGAGCAAAATGTTCATCTCAGCTACTGTGCACCATCAACTCATAAAATGACCTGTCTGTCTATCTTTGCACCTTCTCCTGGTAAACGTCGAAACATTATGGATAAACAATAATGAAGATGGGCAGCTGATCGATGTCGGATTCTTTTTTCATTACAACAATAATTCATTCATTACAAGTGAAAAGATTTCAAAAGTAAGGGCTGAAAAAAAGTGAAATGCATCACTATGGGGAAGTATATACATTTTACTAAAATAATCTAAAATATGAAACAGTGAAAAAGCCAAAAGTCTTGATGTTTTGAACAAGGAGCTGTATAATTCCAGTTCACTTGTATGAACGCATGTATTCAAAGTAACATGACCAACCCATTAGGCCATTATTCATGAGCACAAACAGCAATGCTACAGAACTATCAAAATACTGTTACCACATTTAAATGATCGTATAATTATGTTATCAAGCATGCAAACTAGCAAAAGTTACATAATGTAATGTTAATCTTAATGTTAATCTTCTCTAATTTGAAAATATGACCTGCAGTGGCCTTAAGCTGTGAACAAGAACTTGTCTCCCTAATCGCTTTAGATGTGCATCTGTGAGGGACAACAGGGCATAACTGAGGTACCACAGTCATTTAATCTATATACACTTCCAGGTGCAGTGTAAACTACAATGTTTGAACCTACGACAGCCAATTACAATGTTTTTAGCCAACCACTTGTGCAATATAGGGCAGAAGGAATGCAATTCTGTTCCCTGAAGCTAAAACCTGCCATAGGTTTTCACTTAGCAGCTGATTAAGAGATGGCCAGAGGGCCTTGGTCACGAGTCCCAGTGGCGATCTGTGCTCTGGTTCTAATTGTTTCCAATGGGTAAAAGAAGGCTTGCGTGACAAGGCCTAAAACAGCACACTTGATTTTCAATCTACAAAATATAAGTGATTCAAATATGTTTAGCTATTTTGGAGATGAAAGATGAATGCCCTTTTGATATTAATGAGGTGCACAACTGACTTTCACCACCTTCTTGAATCTACAGCCCAGTATTAGCGCAGTGTACTTAATGAATAGACAGGATGTGTTAAGTGACCTTTAATAGCATTATTTTCATAATGCACACATGGGCCAGTATTGATTCATTGCCCTCTATTGGTTGGTTCTTGCATTGCTTCAACAACTTGGTTCAATCAATGACACTTTTCATGGCATGGTCTTAAAGTAACTAACTAGAGAAGATACCATTTCTGGGGAAATCAACATCAATTTCTGGGGAAATTGTGGGGTGTGCTTGCATCCCTTGCAGATGGATGCATTTAAAAATGTAAATTGTACAACTGATATTTCTGCATATTTTATACAAAATACATGCTTATTATTTATCATATGATATACATTTAAAAGCATGCATTAGATGCTGCTCATTTACAACTTAAAATACAAAGATGAAGAGTAAAATTAAAGTTTTCTTCTCTTTTACCCTGCAAGAGGGAATGGTGAGTGGCTATTGCACCCTCAGTTGAATCCAAACAAACATATTGGACAAGCTGGTGTAAAAATGGTCCTAACCTCTGGGACTTAAATGTGCCTTATGTTGTTCCCTCATAGTGATAGTTCACAGGCATTTAGCCCATCACGTTGACATATTTACAGGCATTTAGCCTACTCATATTGCATTCATTCATCACGAAACATCCCCTTTGAAGCTTATATCAGTTCAGTGAGAGGAAGCTGACCCCAGAACTACTGACAGTACAAGAAGTGCTAAATTGTACTATGAATATGGGTACAGGGTACATTTGCTAAATTGTCCATTGCCGGCTGTGCCGATTGCCCCTGCGTCGTCCTAAATGTAAATGTGAGATAGGAGACACACAGAGGCAGATTAATTTATAAGAGGATTCAAAGATTTGCCCTTATAGAATATACATGTAAAACTAGCAGCAGGTATATTCAGATTCAGATTACTTTATTTGAATCTGAATCTGAATCTATACATCCAGTGTTACTTTGTGCTAGCTACTCCTACCTGCTGCTAGTTTTACATTCTAAGTAAGTAACCTTCTGATTACTCCCTAACCAGCCTTCCTGCTAGTCCTTCAATGCTCTTGCGAGAACATGATTTGTCACTCACCTTATAATAGACGACATGGTGGCGTTAACTCGCCAAATATTATATTGTGTCTCAAAATTAAATGAACATTTTGACCAAAAATCTTTTGGCATGTCTTGTTGGTTGCAGACAGAGTGAAGTAGAGCAAGCTCTAGCAGATTAACTAGCAAGCTGAGCAGTTATGTGACACTGACAAAGTACATTTAGAAAAGTAGTTCTAACATTTTCCAAATTTGTTAAACAAATATTGAAGTTAGTCATTGTAATTAAATGTTAGCTCGTGAAAGTATTTCCCTTTCCCCCTAAGAGCCTTGTTAATGTATAGAGCTAGCAAACAACACTAGTGCTCAATAAATATTTGTCTCTAAGTAGGCTCATGAGACTGCTCACCAATTGATAGGGGGATCCATTTGTGGAGCATATTAAGACTGGTTTGTTAAACCTATCTTGGTTTTATCTTATCTTATTTTTTAATCTTATTTTATCCAAAAATAGTCTATAGTACGTAGCGAAAAATAGGCTTTTAGCTAAGATACTAACAATCCCTGTCTACCTTTTTGAATTGTTTGTTTTTAGACGTAACTGTGTACAGTTAAAAAAAGCAGTTGTGAAAAAGGAATTATTTTTACCGTGTTTATCAACAGAATGTGTGTAGGTGTAAATAAATAGCAAGACAACAGCATAAAGTTGCTACATTTCTGTTGTTTGTCATTGTACGTTGTTAATGTGTGTTGGTGTTGTGTGACGTACAGTGCAGCAGAAAGGAATTTCACCTTTGGCACAATACAATCTAAAGCTAAAAAAGGTAGGGTCAATACGCACAAGGAGAGGATAACACTTACTGAATGCTAAGTACAGTTGCGCTCAGTAACACCAGTGTCTTTTTTTCCCTCTCTGCTTTTCTGGAGAGAACAGAACTTTGAATGGACTTTGGTCTACACACAGGGACTCATTTCACATACAGAACACTATTGATTGAACCAGACAAAAATCTATAGAATATAGTCTGGAAAGAAAGTAATGGATTTCTAACTTAGTGGGTGCAAACAGGTCGATTGATTTGAAGGATTAACATCTACAATATCTCCCGGACTCTGATTTGCATTTAAATGACTGTACATCCTGAGCATACACCAATATAACAAAACAAACTTAGAATCGATAAAGCGTTCAACCCTACAGTCTGAAACTCGACGCATCTACAATAACTACATTTCTGTTTGCATCCGCAGAGAGTACAGACTGGGTAACCCTGCGCATCCCACCAAGGGACAACTTGAAGCACTTTTGATAGAAAAAGAACCCCACGACTTCAAACAACGGAAAGAACAACAAACCCTCAGCCTCAGCTGTCTCGTATAACACTGAAATTCCTCCATAACTCAAGAGGGGCAGCTCATCATGGAAGCCCAGGGTAGTGCCTCCATCGTGGGGAGGTGGCGAGGTGAGGTAAGGGAGGTGGGAAGCGGGGGGGGGGGTGGGGGGGGTGGGGGTTGATAGACTGCGGTGTCACCTCCCGCACGGGCGATTTACGGTGCAGCGCTGCTGACGAGCCCGGGGCCGTAAACAGGCGTGCAGGGGCGTATTTCACAGCGAGCTAGGTTTTATGAAGAACACCGAGACGGGTGTGCCCGGCCCACGCCTCCGCCCGGCGTGACGGATGGAGAAAGACGCATGACAAGCTTCATCATTGTTTGTAAATCTTAACTGTTCCCGCTCACTAACTCCAGAGGCAATTTTGCGGAGACAGCGGAGGCCAGGTAAAGAAAGGACAGCACGGCACTCTTGAAGGTTATTTGGCTCCCTATATTTGGCCAACTGATTACCCCCTCCTAGAGGACAGATAAATACAATGGACGCCGTTTGGCAGAATGTGAGGGAAGGGGGTGGAGGGGTGTGTGGGAGCAGCTCAGCCAGTCACAGGCTGTTCCCAGTCCTTATGTCCTCTGGGCCTGACAGAGTGTGGTAAACCAGCACACTAATGCAATTTGACAACAAAACATCTACAGGGGTACATATATGAGGATTTTTGTGTTTGGGGTGTCGAATTGTCAGTGTTGGCGAATGTTGTAAGCCCTGATTGAATGCATTAAATCCTCGAAAGCATAGTGTTCTGGAGGTTGGATAGGGCATGCACACACACACAGTTTGGGACCCAACTAAAGCCAAGTCAGAAGCACTGGTTGTCCTGGAATTATCATTTGTGATGAAAAGAACATTGAGTGGTGTTGATGTAGCACAAAGGAGGGGTTTTCTATTCTGATAAGCAGAGTCACACACACGCACAAAATCACCAAATGTGTAGTTCAGCAAGGTCACTTTCAAGAATATTGTCCCATGGAAAAACTAGTTATGACTTTATACTAAAACATATTAGGGAAAGGTAAAAAGTGAACGTTAACTATTCATGCAGAAGAGATGAAGGATATAGGTTGGAATATTAATTTGAATGACCTGGAAAGCAGCCATTTACAAATCCAGTCTAATAAAATATTTACTACAGGTGTAAGCCAATCAAGTTTTAAACAGTGAGTATCATCGTAAAGGGTCTGAATACTTATGTGTTTTAATAAACGTGTACAAAATAGATAGGTATGTGATTCATGTGGTATGCGGTACTATATTTCTTTCTGCGTACAATTACAAGGAACCTTTGGAGTTAAACTGCAACAAATACATTATTATTATTTTTTTTTAAATTAAAGACTGAAGAGATCTGAACACACTGTAGTTGTGTCGGTCATTTCAGTGTGTGTGTGCGTGTGTGTGTACACAACGCTGTGTTGAATTTACCACTGCTGTGCTACTCACAGGAAGTCTTGGACTCAGGGCAGGTGCTGTTCTCTTCCAAGGGGAAGATAGGAGCCACGCAGGCAGAGGTACCCAGCCCTTGGCTCAGATAGGAGGCTGCAGAGTAATAGGAGTGCATGCGGTACTGGGGAGACACATTGTGGCTGGGCAGGCGGCTGTCACCATTGGGAATCTGCTCCATAAACAGACACAAGCAAACATGTAGACAGACATTAGCCGGGACTGCCTGATAAAACTTTGGACAACCAAGTATACAAACGTGTATATTAGGCATTTTATGTTGTTAATGGTATATGTAATGAGTGTAAAATTTGATACAGTTTATTTGATACCGACAGATAGAGAAAGACAGGAGAGGCAGGGGAAAGACGGGATGATGGGAATGCCTGGGCTGGAATAGAACCCTGGCCGTGGCTATGAGGCCTGCCCATGTGGTCATGAGCCACTGGTACAGGTTATCACAGGGTACTTACAAAAAAAACAGTTTCTAAAAACAGTCAACAGATTTTAGAGGAATGAAACTACGGTTTTGACAGTCCTATCAAATCATCCATTGACATACAACAGAGGTCAGGAGAGGGGTACAAGTAGGAACCCCTAGCTTCCTTCACAGGACGCGGGATGGCAACAAACGGTTCAGATTTCTCCAATCGCAGGACAACCTCAAAACAGGCAACTTGTCTCAGGGGCACAGGACACTTTCAATTCAAATTTCACTTAAATTTCTGGGTTGGCCTGTAATCTGTTCGCCCCGCCTCTTCTCCACAGTTAAACTGCTGTTTAAGCGTCGCCAGGCACACAGATTAGGCTGTGACAAATGCAGGAGATTTCACTTGGAGTTAAAACACATGCTCTGGCTTGAGGACTTCACAAGACACATTTGCAACATAGCATCTTACATAACTTATATCATTCACGTGCATGCACAAAAATAGGCGCTACGTGCAGCAAAACTAACAAGCCTGTCAGAGAAATATCCGCAATTTTATTTGCATTTGCCTCATCTGCCACTCTACCATTGCAATAGTTGTGCATTTTTGTAGTGGGTAAATCATTGTGACTTGGTCATTTTATAAGTTGATCGCATGCTGAAAAGGTGTGAGCACCCCTGATCTACAGTACCCTAAAAGAGAGTCTAACTTTTAGAAGTGTAACCCCTTAACCTTAATTGCCAGTAAAGGCTTTAGGAGACAATCAAGTGTGCAGCATAGAGCACTTACCTTTAATAATTATGCACTAGCAACCTTCTGATTACTAGCCTGATTCCCTCACCGCTCAGTACTTGACTCCCTACTACATCTACATCAGGTATTTAGGACCCCCTTGAGAGAAGCTTGACTTGAAATCTGACGTGCTGGTCCCTCTGTTGAAGTTGTACATGTCGGATGTGGCACTGCATGGTTTGGTTCTCTCCCATTATTTATTCCCCGACAGCAGCAGAGGCCAAACACTGACAAGTTTATAGAGCCTGGAGCCTCAGTCACACAGCAATGCCTCTGGCTAACAAAAAAAACAACTATCACACTAAAAAACAGACCTCTGGTGGAAACAAGCATTAGCGCCATCACACACATTCACACCTTGTGTGCCCTTACGCTAACCCTCGTTCTAGGTTACTGGAATGTTAACGTGATCAATGGGCCAGGTCATCTCTCTTGGCAAAAGGCATTAACGCCTGGTGCCATCTTTGATTTAGAGATGACGAGTCGCTGCTACTTTTTTCCTGGTAGAGGATTTGTTGTAGTACATGACTGAGAATGTTTGACACATAAAGCAAGCATCTTTTGGGCACTATTTTTAATGTTCAGAAACTTTGTTTCACCAGGTAAGCATTAAAACCGTTGTTCACAATTGTTGTTACGTTCACAATTGTTGTTACGTTCACAATTGTTGTTATGTTCACAATTGTTGTTATGTTCACAATTGTTGTTATGTTCACAATTGTTGTGTTATGCATTTATAGTTCTTCCCTTGGCACTTATTGGTTCTCATGATGTATGATTCACAATCTAAAAAAAAACGACTGTGTTCGGGGTCTATCACGTTGCTATGCTCAATGACTGATGCTCTTTGTAAAAGCTCTCTCTTGTAAGTCGCTTTGGATAAAAGCGTCTGCTAAATGAATAAATGTAAATGTAAAACCGGTAAATTGTTGCCAATTTGTCCTTTCACCTTCTGAGTGACACATTGGATGGAGATATGATCCAGTTTAGAGTCGGGTGGAGACTTGTCTGTGAAACACAAACCTCTGCCTCAGTCTAAATCTGGGAACGGTCTGAGGGGTGGTAGAATGCAGGACTATCCAACTAACTAAAACAGATCTTATTGATGATTGGTGTCGGAGACAGAGCAGGACTTAGGAGTCTCTCTCTCTGGCACCAATCATTAATCTGAGGGAATCCACTGTAATCAACATAACTGTAGAACTTCCCGCTCAACCCAATCATAATGAATTACAAGGATAGCGAAATATTTCAGAAATATGCTAATTCCCACCCCCGTTTTCCAACTGAGCACAAATCACATCTGCGCCTCTTCAAACAGCTAATATCACTGACCTTTGCAGTTCAGGCTTTCCTGCATGAAGACAGGTTAGCGGAGGCAGCGACCCCTGGACAATATGTTGCCATCAGGAAGCACAAATGTGCAAACACCGTGAAAGCACAGCCCATCGCCAACCCACGTAGGGAGAACCCACTCAAAGGCCCACAATGAAATATAGCACTCATCTGTTTCCTGCATAATCTGATCTGACACACAAAGGTACATTTAAACATAAATCCTGATGGCTATATACTGTTGGGGGGGAGGGTGTGTGTTCAGCTACACAGCGTATATGACTGGTATTCTACTAAAACCACTCCTCTCCTCCTCTGCCTCTCTCCAGTTCCAATATTTAAGAATGAACACACACAATTTTACATTGGAGCAATAAATTATAAAGTAATAAATGGGACAATCTCTCAGAAAGGCATCCTGGTGAAGACTTTTAAATTGAAGGCGGACACAGCAGAATCTTCCAGAACCCTCCTGCCGATGGAGGGAATACTAAAACACGCATGACAAAAGCCGATTGATGAGTCTAGTGGAAGAGTTGAAAAAGTGAATTATTGGGGAGGGGGTGGGAGAATTCAGTGTAGCTGTATTCACCTGGTACTGCTGATAGTTGTAGAGGTTGCTGTAGTAGGCCGGATAGCGAGACGGCTGGTAGAAGTTGTAGTAGGAGGCATCCACCACCAGGTCTGAAGTCCCCTCAGACTGGCCTCTGCTGGCGGCTGAAGAACTGGGAGACAGCGGGAGACGGGCACCTGAGACAGACAGCACAGAGCAGAACACTGTTGTACGAAACCCTGAGCGACATTGAAGAAGTACTGGTTGTGCAGTATGTATTGATTATGTAGTGGTCATGTATTGCTAAGCATGCAAGTTAGTTAGATCATTTAATTGATTCATATCTGCTGCTGCTAAGATATCAACTGTTTTCCTAGCCTATTTCTGTTCTTATAGAGTTAGTCAGAAATGCCTGACATTGGTGACTCTAACCATATGATGTTACGCAAAGAATTATTGGGAAATGGCACCATCTACTGGTAATAAACAATGGAGGTACGCCAATGGCAGGGGCTGATCTTATCAGCTAGAATAAAAAACAGGAGGTTAGTTTTGCCAGAAAAACAATGATTCCAGTATCAGACATCATCTGTAGAGAATTTCATATCAACAAGGCTACATTTTTCTCAAGCTGTTTGACCCTTTCGTCTTTCATAATCGCAAAGTGCTCAACTCCTTTCTGTGTCTCTCCTCTTTCGGGGGTGGAGATGGGGGGGTGGGGGGGTGGCAGACAAGACACACTCACACACACATAGCTCTGTGGCACAAGCTAGGCAGTGTGGGCAACCTTGACCGGGTTGGTGTTCCACTCCTGAATCCCCTATCTGGCCACCTAGAACAGCCTGTCTCTCAAAGTTTGCCAAGAAGCAATCAAAAGATGGCCAGCAAGCAGCCACACAAACACTAGGACTACTGTACATGATGATGGCATAAGCTGTAGCTTGTTCTAATCTCTCATCTATCCCTTTCCTACTTTCTGGATCATTCTAGTGATTCTAGTTATTTCGGTCCTCGAGGGCGGCTGTCCTGAAGGATTTAGATGTTTCCCTGCACTAGCACACCTGATTCAAATTAACGTGTTATCAAGCTCTGTGGAAGCCTGATGATGACCATTCATTTACATTTTATTCATTTAACAGACACTTTTATCCAAAGTGGCTTACAAGAGAGAGCTTTACAAAAGACCTTCAGCCACTGAGCATAGCATTCATTAGAATTAGGTGTGCTGGAACAGGGAAACACCTAAAACTTTCAGGACAGCAGCCCTCGAGGACCGGAATTGCCCACCCCTGCTCTACAGCCTAGTTTCCCAGGCATGGATTCAGTCCTGAAGTAAGAGAAGACAATGCAATGTTTTTCATTTAAAAAGTTCTAGTCTTCATCTAGTCTAAGATTAATCTATGTCTGGGAAACTGGGTCTACATGGGCCTTCTTCCTGGGCCTGGGACTCACCTGAGGCAGAGGCAGCAGCAGTCACGGTCCCCGTGGTCGACGCTTTTTCCCCAACAGAAAACAGGCAGTCTCCAGACGGCTCGTTCTTTACCACAATCTCGGAGCTTGAAATAGACACAGGGTTGCAGATCCCCATCTCCTCTTCCTGAGCCTGCTGCCGACGGAGCGCCACCTGCAAACAAGGTGTTGCCACCGGTCAGGAGGTAAGCAATTAGATGGTGGTTCTCAACACTGGTAGTTAGGGAATGTACAATCCTTGTCCTCAAGGGCCACTTTCCTGACAGTCTCACATGTTTCCCTGCTCTAGCACATCTGAGTCTAATGAATGGCGCGTTATAAGCCTGATAACTACACAGTCATTTAAATTAGGTGTGCTAGAGCAAGGAAACATCTAAGACCTTCAGGACTTTGGCTCTTGAGGACCCCCGGGTTGCCTCCACCTGAAGTAGCCTATAACAGTGTTTCCCAACCCTGTTCCTCAGGAACACCTAAATAGAATGTTTTATATGTTTCCCTGCTCCTAAACATTCATGATCATTAGTAGGCTTCTGTAGAGCTGGATAACGACCCAAGCAGGTGTGTTGGAGCAGGGAAACATCTAAAACAGGGGTGTCGAACTCCAGGCCTGGAGGGCCGCTGTCCTGACATTTCTAGATGTTTCCCTGCTCCAGCACACCTGATTCTAATGAAGGGTCGTTATCAAGCTCTGTGGAGGTGTGCTGGAGCAGGGAAACATCTCAAACTGTCAGGACAATGGCCCTCCAGGACTGGAGTTTGACACCTGTGATCTAAAACATGCAGAACAGGTGTTCCACAGGGGTGGGAAACACCATCTTCACTTACCAAGGTCTACCACTTTTAATGCAAGCACCTGTGCATTTACCAAAAAATAGGTTGAGTAGGTAATTTGACTATTCTGAGGTTGCTTGCTAGCTACATGTGGCAACCTATTTGACTTCATTGTGGCTTGTTGGTTATTTAGCTAACAAAACAATTTGTATCAATTGTTTGTAAACAAACAGCCATTGTTAAACCTTGAAGACGCAAGAAAAATAACGAATTTCAGTAAGTAACAAAATGTATAGTTAAAATGAATAAATATTGGCCAGTTCTACCCATAAATCAACCACAATCAATCTAGCTAGCTAACAGACGTTAAATCTGTTCATTAGCTCGCTGACCTACATACAAACAGTGATTTGTTCCAAATGTGATAAATGTAGCGTAAAAGTAACTAGTGCATACTTACCCTGTTGAAACAAACACATTTCAACTAGCGTAATAGCACATGCAACTTTCTTACCTGTGCAGCCATCACTCTCTGTCTTTCTGCTATCAGTTTACATTTTTGGCACTGGCAATCTCTCCAGTTGCAAAATCTTTTATGTCCCTTCAACGGTGAGACATAACCGTGGTTCCTGCATCTGGAGCACTTCGGCATCCGGGGTGCTTTCTTGCTGGAGGACGGGGACAGTCTTCCCACACAGTCTAATAGCTGCTTGGCTTGATCTTCGTCGCTCATGTCTGCGGTAACTTCGCAGTCCGCTCTTCAGACCGATTGTCCTCGCGCCTTTTTGACACATTGGAGCAATCAACTGAAACATTCCAAGTAAGTACAGCGTGGTTCACTGGGGGCCGGGACATGTGGGGGATGATGTTGATGATGGCGAGGGGACTGTAACATTTCCCATATTTTATTGACAAACTAGGCTACAGTATATTTTTTTACAAAAATGTCAGGTTTGTTAACATTATATTATACTCAATATGACATTCAAAAGCTTCGAGTCTAACCGTAACCCTAACTTGCTGAAAGTTATGGTATGTAATAGGCTATTTTTCAATACAACCCTTATTCATTTCCTTTCCATTTAACAAACATGACTTACTGTTTATACAAATAGTTCTTAAACATAACTAATACGGATGTAATACTGGTTAAAAAAAAATCCCGTAGTGTTGATTTGACATTAGACCTGGTTTACAGGTGGCATTAGAATGTATTGTCAAAGTGTGTCGGGTTCAGGTCAAGGACCTATGCAGGCCAGTCAAAGTTTCACTCCAAATTGCTTTATTACGATCAAACAGCGTAGGGCCTTTAATAAATTATTGCTTCAGACATGGGCATAGGATTGACTGAAAGACGATATCTTCTCTTTCATTTTTTTTAACCCTTGCTTAATCTAATCCATTCTGAATTGAGCCCATCAACTAACCAATCAATTGTGTGTAAATTAACATTTACACAAAAACGACAGAGACAACAACCATTGTATCCAGAACATTTGTCAGACGGGCAAAGCCCAGTTCAGAGAGTCCATAATACACCTTTCACACACTGAAAAAGATACACGACATGACAAAGTAGTCATTTTTCATGTTGTACTTTCTCAGTTGTATACAGGTCAATGAAGATGGGTCAGCAAAGCAGCACTCCTCAGCAGTTAATACGTTAATAGTAATTAACGTGTAATTCATTAGTAATGCAATGTATAGTATGCCATAGCAGTGGTCATCAACACAACTTTAGTGCACAGGGATTGTGGGTATATTGTCCTTACACATAACCATCAACATAGTTCCACCCACAGAGCTGGGACTGTGGAAGAAGGAAGGGCTCTAATAATATAGAAAGGTTTACAACATAGATTACAAAAAACAACAACTTAAAAACTAAAGTTATATACACCTATTGTCTTTAACACAACAAACACCTTTTGTAATCTTGAATGGTACCCATTACTGTCCTCTGAACTGTTTAGTCAGGTGATCAGGACTCTACGTGATGTCAAAAGCATTTCACATAGCCGCTGATCCAAGTTGACAACTAGGGGAAGGTCAAAGCTCTAATTGGCTTAAAACCTCTATGCCACAGTATCCCCCAACCTGGTCAACAGTGTACCATAGCAGTGGTCATAAACACTGGTCCTAAGGGCACACAACTGAGTCCAGTAAGTTTGACATGTTTCCCTGCTTCAACACAGCAGCTCTGCAGAAGCCTGATAACGATCATTCATTTGAATCTTCAATCGAGCCGGTCTATAACGTACAGGACAGTGGGCCCTGTGGACCAGGGTTGAAGATCACTGTGATACAGCACTGAAGAATTGCATGGTGGTATAAAACAATAAAACTACACCAGCAGAGGGAGTTAGTTAACAGAAAAATCAACCTTCAAACTCGGATCAATAAGCACGTTTAACAGCCAACTAATGTCTAGTCCAAAAGCAAACCCTACACCCAAGAAACCATGTACCACATGGACAGGCACAAACCATTCATCAGAGATGATTAATGAGACGGTTAAGATTAAACAGGCACAGATTGACACACTGCCAAGGACCATCGTTAGACACTGAAAGACTAACTAAAAACAAAGATTGGGATTTAGCATCATATTGATGTAGTGAAGAAGAGGAAATATTGCTGAGCTTCCACCAACATCAAAGCATTCCTATAAGTTAGTAGTATAAATGGTCTGTTATATTCCTAGTGGTTCTTCAGCAGTTTAAATTAAGTTACATTTACTGTAAATAAAGCTGTACAAACCTTTGAAACTGAATCATATATGGGGTATTACAAAGTTTAATGTTACAATTAAGGCAAATCAATATCTGTCAATACACTCCCACTTTTAACTGAAACAATAAAGTTAGTCTTTGGTGCATTTCTGTCAATTTGCTATTTGTAATAAGTAGCTATTTGAATCAAACGGAGGACTACACTTCGACAGACTGAGAACAACCAATATATCTGATAAACTTAATATACAAGTTTATTATGATAGCAAGGCACATTAGACACATAGGTCATGTAATTTAAATTAAAAATGAATGTAGTGTTTTACAGTAGCAGAAGACACAGAAAGCAGGAAATCTTCCATCTCTAATTATTTAAAAGTACAATACAATACACGTGTATTTGCAGAAAACTATTCATTGATAAATATATAACCTCATGTATTATTATAAGAAGTACATATTCAAAATAATGATATATTTTTTAATAGATTCTAAAGATTTGTATAAAAGTAGATTTCATAATCCAATCTAGATAACGATATGCAATCAAACATTGGTGTTGTCAATCAAGCTTGTAGTATACAAATTACATGATACCAAACCAATTAATGAGGTAAACATTATATGTGCACTTAAGAATACTCAAAGATCGAAACATGACCTTCTCTCATCCTTTCAGAAATCACTAATCTGCAATTAGTTGAAAAACAGTAGATAAAGAATAATATTCTATACCATAGTGTGGCAGAGCAATTGTAAATGACAGGCTTTCATTCTAAAATTCGACATGCATGATTCCCAAAATGGCTGATAAATTGGTTGGTTGAGGATTGTACAACTTTAGTGCACAGGGATTGAGGGTATATTGTCCTTACACATAACCACCAACACAGTTCCACCCACAGAGCTGGGACTGTGGAAGAAGGAAGGGCTCTTAGTTGAACATGCCTCGCCTGGTAGGACTCGGGGAAGTCTTTCTGTTCAAACGAGGGGTCCCCTGGAGAAAAAACCCACATCAGCGCTTTATTTAATAATAAAGAAAGGTTTACAACATAGTTAAAAAAAAACAACTTCAAAATGTATTTATTCTATATTACTAGGCTGCTTGTGAAAAGTGATATACACCTAGTGTCTGTCACAACAAACACCTTTTGTCATTTTAATTTGGACCCATTACTATCCTCTGAACTGCTTAGTCGGGTGATGGACTCTGTGTTGTCAAAAGCATTTCACATAGCCGCTGATCAAAGTTAACAACTAGGGGAAGGTCAAACCTTGGCTTAAAACCTCTATGCCACAGTATCCCCCTACCTGGTCAACAGCACTGAGTTCTGGTAACAAGTCTGTATTGTAAGACCATGTAGCTATCATCAAATATGATGAACCTTGCTCACTGTCCCAAGTAGGTTCATTTTGAATGTGTAACAAAAGGGAAAGCACACTTGCAATACCAATCACAAGTTATGTTACGTAATCAAGATTTACTTTGCGAGCCTATTAACATGCAGTGACAATCCTGAGGTACGACATTAGCTGAGACAAAAAAAAAAATATTGCAGCAAAGGGAAGTAATTGTGAATGTAGAACTATAACCACTGGGCTATTTGAGCAGAAAAATTGGAGGTAAGATACTCACTGGAGATTGGGCTTTGGAGAAGTTGACATGAGCATACAGCAGCATTGCAATGTCCTTGTGTCCGGCTTCCAGAGCAATAGACAAGGCATCACTCTCATCCTGTATGGAGCAGAGAAACTATGAGGAACACGTATGTAACTGTGTCGTACAAGCATGGGGCCAGGGGAGGCGGGGTTCCACCTACGCTGTCTCTGAGGGTGGCGTCACAGCCAGGTTGGGCCAGCAGTAGCTTGACGATCTCGGCATGGCCGTGCTCGCTGGCGCACATCAGTGCCGTGGAGCCTTCGTCGTCCTGGATGTTGACCTCCGCCCCCTGAGCCAACAGGGCCAACACCATGTCCATCCGGCCGTGGCTGACTGCCAGCATCAGCCCCGTCTGTCCCGCCTGACAGGGAATGGCAGAAAAATATGAAAAAAATGTACGTTGATGGTGGCTGATGACACCACGGTGATCGGACAAATAATGACAACGATGAGTCGGACTACAGAGCCGAGATTAAACACCTGGCTGCATGGTGCGCTGACAACGACCTGCTCCACACCACGAAAAACTAAGAAGCTCATTGTGGACATCAGGAAAGAGAAGGAAGACACGCATGACCCCATCCATATCAACGGCAGAGCTGTTGAACGCATCTCCAGCTTGATTTCAGATGTCCTGGACGAGCAACACCTCCAGCCTGGTTAAGGTGGCCCAACAGTGCCTCTTCTTCATGAGAACACTGAAGAAGAACCACATGTCTGCTGGCATCCTGGGTAATTTCAACCGCTGAGCGATTGAGAGAACCTTGACTAACTGTTTCACAGCATGATATGGGAATTGCCCAGTTGCTGGAGGGCACTGCAGCGGGTGGTGAAAACCGCCCAACGCAACAAAGGGACTATACTTCCTGTTATTGAGGACATAAAGAAAAAGACCCCTCAAGGAACCCTCCTGTCCTGTCTCTTCCGGCTGCTACCCTCAAAAGGCGCTTCAAGAGCCTTCAAACCAGGACCAGCAGGTTTAGGAACAGCTTCTTCCCCACAGCTGTCTCCCTACTGAACTCTGTACCCTGCTGACCCCTGGCCATACTTGCTTGCCAATGCCCAACCCTGTCACATCTTGGAAGCGAATGAGGTCAGGGCCTGGTTAGTACTTGGATGGGAGACCGCTGGAACACCAGGTGCCACCCACATTGCCTAGTATGAAAGTGGTGAATGAGTGAATGATCGGTGGTGTTCGGAGGGGCAGCTGATTGGCAGCCTCGCTTCCGTCAGTCTGCCCCAGGGCAGCCACCACAGTGTTGAGTGAAAGATTAATGCAAGAAATTCTAAGCGTCTTTGAGTGTCATGAAAGGTACTATATAAATATATACAGGTATATACACACACACAGGGTGACCCCAAAAAATTGGAACATTTTAACAATACTATAAATCTAAGATTGAGGGAAGAACTTTCATTCATATATAGTGATTGAAACCTTAAAACATGCCATTTAAGAATACATGACTAACCTTTAATTTGTTATTCGCAGTGTTGCCACTTGCTCATGTCTAGCAATATGCAATTCAAAAGTTTCCGTTTTTTTGGGTCACCCTGTATATACACACACACATATACAGTTGTGGTCAAAAGTTTACATACACTAGTGAAGATCATGTATGCCATGGCAATATAGGGTTTTCAATAAACTCTACAACTCTTATTTTTCTGTGATGGAATGATAAGGAGCACATATTTCTTTGTCACAAAAAACATTCATGAAAATTTTTTCTTTTATGAATTTATTATGGGTCTTTTGAAAATGTGACAAAATCTGCTGGGTCAAATATTTATGTTAATATTTGGTTAAATGTCCCTTGGCCATTTTCACCTCAATTAGGCGCTTTCGGTAGACATCCACAAGCTTCTGGCAAGCTTCTGGTTGAATCTTTGACCACTCCTCCTGACAGAATCGGTGCAGTTCAACTAAATTTGTTGGTTTTCTGAGTCGGACTTGTCTCTTCAGCACAGTCCACATATTCTCTATGGGGTTTAAGTCAGGACTTTGGGAAGGCCACTCTAAGACCTTAATTCTAGCTTGATTTAGCCATTCCTTCACCACTTTTGATGTATGTTTGGGGTCATTGTCCTGTTGGAACACCCAACTACGTCCAAGACCCAACTTTCTGGCTGATGATTTTAGGTTTTCCTGCAGAATTTGGAGGTAGTCTTCCTTCTTCATTATTCCATTTACTTTCTGTAAAGCACCAGTTCCACTGCCAGCAAAACAGGCCCACAGCATAATACTACCACCACCATGTTTGACGGTAGGTATGGTGTTCTTGGGGTGAAAGGCCTCACCTTTTCTCCTCCAAACATATTTCTGGTCATTGTGGCCAAAAAGCTCAATTTTAGTTTCGTCTGACCACAGAACTTTCCTCCAGAAGGCCTTGTCTTTGTCCATGTGATCAGCAGCAAACTTCAATCGAGCCGTAAGGTGCCGCTTCTGGAGTAATGGCTTCCTTCTTGCACGGCAGCCTCTCAGCCCATGGCGATGTAGAACACGCTTGACTGTGGACACTGACACATGTGTTCCAGCAGCCTCCAACTCATTGCAGACTTGCTTTTTGGTGGTTCTTGGTTGACTCTTGACCAACCTGACCAATTTTCTCTCAGCAGCAAGTGATAGCTTGCGTTTTCTTCCTGATCGTGGCAATGATACAACTGTGCCATGCACTTTATACTTACAAACAATTGTTTGCACAGTTGATCTTGGGACCTGCAACTGCTTTGAAATGGCTCCAAGGGACTTTCCTGACTTGTTCAAGTCAATGATGCGCTTTTTCAGATCCGTGCTGAGCTCCTTAGACTTTCCCATTGTAGTATTTCTGGCTGAGTCTAGTGAATGTGTCAAACAAGCCCTATTTACATGGACTGAAAGAAGTCACCAGCTGGAGTCAATCATAATCACTCGTAAGAAGTTAGGAGGCCATGCCAAAAAGCAAATTGGATTGAAACAACTTTTTCTACATCACCAAATTGGTAATTCAAGGTGCTGTATGTATATTTTTGACCCAGAAGATTTTGACACATTTTCAAAAGACCCATAATAAATTCGTAAAAGGACCATTTTTCATGAATGTTTTCTGTGACAAAGAAATATGTGCTCCTTATCATTCCATCACAGAAAAATAAGAGTTGTAGAGTTTATTGAAAACCCTATATTGCCATGGCATACATGATCTTCACTAGTGTATGTAAACTTTTGACCACAACTGTATATATATAAAAAACACTTCTGTATATTGTCCATGCTGCACCTATATATTTGCACCTTCAATATAGAACAACTGTATATTTTGCCCCGACTTCTGTATATTTATTGCTAATCTATAGAAATATTTTTTTTCCTTATCTGTTACATTGCACTAACCTGTACGTAATTGCTCATTTAACGAATCGGCATTTAACTAATTTGTACATAAACTAATCTAAATGATCTGTGTATAACTGCTTCTCTTGCACTTCTGATTGGATGCTAAACTGTACTTTGTTTCAGCATTTATACATGCATGATGATTGTCATCAAGGGGAATCTAATCTATTGTTCAGCCTCCATGTCTGACGGCGAGCCACAGACCTGGCTGGCGCGGGCGTTGACGTCCCCGTTGCTGAGGAGCTCCTCCACGATGCGCATGTCCTTGGGCGTTTCCACGGCCGCCAGCGCCGCCAGCATGATGGGGGTATAGCCTGCCTTGTTCTGGTGGTTCACATCACACACGCCTGGGAATACAAGGCGTGAGAGAGAGAAAGAGAGAGGGAGAGAGACATATAAAGAGACAGAGACGTAAAAAGAAAGACAAAGAGAGATAGAGACAGATATACATATAAGGGGAATATGTGATTCCACTGAGATATATCCATTAAAAATTGTGTCCAGAAAAGCCTTCCATAGGTACATGAAGGACACCCTTTGAGCTGACCACTTTCGGACTGCTGAGATTAGAGACTTAAAAGACAACCGGTAATTGGCTTCTTACTCTCATCAATATTGTGCAAAAGGTTAACTTCAGAGCTAAAAAGGGTGTGGTGGTGATCTTTAAGGGAGTCAGGTGGCTAAAAGGTGGGGGTGTCAGGCTAGTATTCAGAAGGTCCCTGGTTGGAAACCCCTACTTGCCTCTGGATAAGAGCGTCAAAATGTAAATGTAATGCTTAATCATACTTTGCAACCTCACCCTGGTTCTGAAAGCTTGAGGATCCGTCAAAACCCCTCACCTGCAGACAGCAGCTTCTTGACAATGTCGAAGTTGGAGTGGGAGACACTGTAGTGCAGCGCCGTGTTCCCGTTGCCATCCGCCATGTTCACCACATGCCGCAGCACAGTGGGGGAAATGGCGGCGAAGGCCTCCAGGTAGTCCTCCACCATGGCCGGAAGGGCCAGCTTCTGGCTGGACACACGGAACCACTCGTTTTGCACCGTGTTGAGACAAGCTCTCTGTGTATAGGGGGCACAGGACAGGCAGATTTGTTGACAAACACGGTCATATTTCGCAATGGTGATGGGAGATAAAGCTGACAAGCTGAGACAGTTAAGGGAGACGCAAGAGACTGGACAGTTAAGACCTGTCTGCTAAACACAGAGTTTGATTGGGATAAATACTTGACACTGGTAACAGGAGATCTGAGCAAATTTTAATCCTGGAGATTTAGCAGCGCTATTGGTGAAGAGAAGTCATGTGAACGACTCAATTGGGTGGGGGGGCTGGCAGGAGGAGTGGCCTACTGTACACATATCATCCAGATGGGAGGCCTACCTGTACTGTACTAATGAAGAAGTAGACCTCAATGTGTTTGAGGTTGTGACAAAGACAGCAAGCAGCATTAACGACAGACTTCATGATATGAATAATGATTAATGAAATTATGAAACAGTTAGCAATGGATACTACCGTATGTTAATTGAAAGCCTTGTCAAAATAAGCCTGCACTAATTTACTGTTGACGTTGAGGATGTGCATTGAGGGACAAAAATGATGCTCACTATATCTTTGCTGGTCGTAGCCTTGGGATCGTCCAGGTGTGTTTTCAGCAAGCTGCACGCAGCCACCATCTTTTCACTCAGTTCAAACCTGTAGTACACAAAGTTTCGGAATTAGTTGTCGAAAGACCATGACGCATCATTTGAAAATGTTTTTGTTTTTTTCTATCAAACAGAATTTCTAACAATGTACTGCAAGATAGTATTTATTTACTATACACCATTCTGGTACATCATGTATTAATTGTCAAACTAATTATTTCAACAACCTTCCACTTACCTCTCTCTCACTTCAGGCTTCTCAGACCGCCCATCCTCTTCCCTCCTTTCCACTTCCACTAACACCTTGTTTACATTTGCCTCCATGTTTCCAAAGCCCCCCTCTCCTCCAAACTCCTTCTTCTCCTCATCTTCGTCTTCATCCTCTGATCCTGAAGAGCTACTGTCATCCGAGCTGGAATCGTCACTCGATGTCGTTTCATACCTCCGTTCAAGAGAGGAGAAACAGACATCAGCACAGGCTGAATGACCAGATTTCTCTTTGGAACCTACGTTTACTGCAGTTCTATCACACACTAACACTAACACATTTTTTTGTAGACGTCATAGACCCACAGCCTCACCCTCCATTGACGCCGACAAACTGTAGGTTCTTTTTGGTGCTGTTGGACCCCTGGCGGCCATCCTTCTTTTTCATGATGGATTTCAGGGTGCTCTGACTGAATGGCTGCCCTGAAAGAATAGTTTGATAAGATAAGAAAAACCTTTATTTGTGTTGGGGGGGGGGGGGGGGGGGGTTGCAGTTCACAACACCAGCAGGGTAAAGTACAGCACACGGAGTTGCAGGGTAATAACAATAACAATAAGGGTGGCACGATATAGTACAATATAAAAATAAATTAATACAAAGTAAGTAAATCAAGTACACGGTTAAGTGAGTGGATCCTGTCGCGAATGTGAACCAATCCAATCCAACTTTATTTCTATTGCACTTTAAAACAACACGGTTGACCAAAGTGCAGTACATAGCAATGTTAAAAACGCAATAGACACACACTATACACAGTAAAAACAACAATAGGTAAAAACACAAATAGAGACACATTGTACACAGTAAAAGTCAACACATCACTGAAAAGCTAAGGTAAAAAGATAAGTCTTTAGAGCCGACTTGAAGACGGATATGGACTCTGCCTGTCTAAGGTGCAGGGGCAGCGCGTTCCATAGTTTGGGACCTGCGACAGAGAAGGAGCGATCCCCTCTAAGTTTCCTCCTTGCTTTTGGGACCACTAATAAGGAGTGATCTGCTGACCTTAATGAGCGCACAAGGGCGTAGGGCTGAATCAGGTCTGACAGATACTGAGGAGCAAGTCCGTGAAGACATTTAAAAACAAATAAAAGGATTTTAAAATCAATGCGATAAAAGACAGGGAGCCAGTGCAAGGATTTTAAAACAGGCGTGATATGATTTCGCTTTTTGGTTCGAGACGCATTCTCTATACCTCTCTGATATAATGTTAGTGTAACAGTTACATGTTGTAAATCAGCAAATTCTGATACTGACCCCCACCTGAAGGGCAAGTAAGAGAAGAAACATCATTGATCAGCAAGGCCATGACACCTGTGACAGTAATATAGTTCACTTCAGACACACAGTTTGGGCTCAGCTCCACCATCTGAGGTCGCTGTGGTGCGCAGGAGTGAGTTGAAGAGGGCGAGTGTAACTCGAGTCGGATTGGTTAAAC
This sequence comes from Neosalanx taihuensis, assembly GCA_030340665.1. Classification (NCBI taxonomy): domain Eukaryota; kingdom Metazoa; phylum Chordata; class Actinopteri; order Osmeriformes; family Salangidae; genus Neosalanx; species Neosalanx taihuensis. The sequence goes on along the minus strand of CM059309.1, from coordinate 2,681,688 downwards.
TCACTTCTCAGTGGAAATACTACACACATACACATTCCACAAGTTTTTAAGATTTGGATATTTGTGTCCTACTCAAAGCTCCACAACTGAACTTCTTGTGGATGCTTGTTAGTGGGGGGGGGGGGGGGGGGGGGGGGGGGGGGGTTAGTCGCACCGCAGTCCGACGCGAGCTAGCCAGCGATTCCCAAAGACATCCGTTTTTCACTCGTTTTTCGAACTTGTGGGTTACATTTTTGACGCTCAACTGACCGACATTTAACCGAGAGCATCCGGTAATTTTTCGAAATAAAATATTGTTATTAATTATCATGTTTCTTCGGCGGCCCGATAATAATCCCGATAATTATTTAGGGGGGCTGAAGAACATTTAGGGGGGGCTTCAGCCCCCCTAAAACAGGGCTAACGACGCCCATGGTTATACTTAGATTCCTCCAAATACAGAATACAAATTTGTTTAGAAGATCTACAAATTATGATGGTATTTGGCCAAAAGAAGACTGTCTCCATATAGGCATAATATCATATTAGGCACAAGGTTAACAGTCATAAGGTGTGCTGTGGCTTCTCCTAATCATGGAATACTTCAGCCAGACGTGAAACATAAAAATATTTAACTCCAGGGAATAGTCAATAAGTATAATACAGGCAATCAACAACAACAAAAAACATTGTTAAAACCACATTGTCCGAAGTGTAACGATGTTGGTGCACACAAGCAGAATAATTGGATGAAGGTGTTAGAGATGTTAGTGTGTCAGGGAAGGAATGTTATTTGGTTGGGTGCTTCCAGGTCCAGGCTGTAATTACCGTGCAGGGCAGTGGACATTTGCAGGTCCATGCGACTCTTCTGTTCAACTGTGCAGGGCTGTTGGGTCGGGGGTTTGGGGTCGCTCGCCACAAAAGGCACGGTGGCAGACTGGGAGCAGACTCCAGAAATCCATGGACCTCCATCTAGGGAAGTAAACAAGGGGGGGGGGGCTGTTAAATTATGGATTTAAACACTGTTACAGTCTTCGGAATGCATCCTATTTTTGTTCAACAACGGATATTTGGATTTAATGGCTGGATCGTGTCATCATTTAAGGTTAACATTTATTTGAAGAAGTATAAAATAGCTGATTTAGCTCTCTATTCTGTTTTTTGAAATAAAGAAAGTGTGGCAGGGGATTGTATTATTTTAAAGAGTAATAAGGGATTTGTTGGAAATAGACATTGAATTATGCGTTATATATACAGAAAATACACGTAATAATCTTGCTTTAATTCTTAGCTTTTTACGAACAATTTCTGTGTGGAGTGTTATCTGGACATTGGTGTAGTGTTAGTGTAGTGCAGGTGTATTTACACAGGTGACCATGAAGGTGAAAGTGGCATTGTGGCTGAGTGAGCACAATGTTGACTCACTTTGTTTACTGCACTCTACTGATTAATAAACCGCTATCACTGTACTGCAGAAACGTTTGTCTGTTTGATTTGATGTGATTCAGTTTGATTTGACTCCGAACTTAGAAAAATATGCCAAAATGTCTGAGGCAATATTGCTGGAGAGACACGACAGTCCAACATAATATTTCAGTCTGCATCTACACTCAACCATGAGGAAACAACCCCAAAACAAATCATGTATGACTCACTGGTTTAGAGTGAACATTTCATCAAATCGTTCCCCCCCTGCGCAAGAGTCCACTTAAAACTGAGCCAAGAACTCGGATACTGCATATGAACCTCTGAGCTGGGAGTTACATAACCCTGGAGGACGTATGAACACCTCACCCCCCCACCCACCCAGTGGAGGAGGCCACGCAGGAGTGTTGAGGTATGAAATGGAAAAGGGATGACAAAGAAAACAAGTGTCTATTTAGTCCGCACTGCTGAGTCACAAAAGACATGGAGTTCAATGTTGGTTCACATCCAAAGCCCCAGCAGCATTTTTCAGGTTCAGAGATAACTGTGGCCTTTCAGACCCTATCAAACATCAAGTTCACGCATCTAGACAGTCCTCTCACCCCATCCCACATAAGGTAGCAAGAGAGGTACTGGGGAATCTACTGATGAACAATGATAATACCCTTAGAACAAAAGCCATTTCTTTGTCTTGCAAGATCAATCGCATTGGAAAAGAAAAGCTGACAAAGCTGTTTTGCTGTCTATTAGGGGGTTCCAGCCCTTTTAAAAACAAGAAGTAGGAATTTGGTATGCACTGATAACTCATTGCAGCTTTCTTTCAGATAACTGTACAACCGGTATGTCAAAGCAATGTTCAACTGGTGCACTCCTGGGCTGTAAACAGCCAGCTCGGCTGATTGCTTTAATCAGTGCTAATGTGTGGGAATCTGGTCGAAGTTAAGTGCTAACTTGTGCAACATGAAAGAGGACAGGCCAACATGGGGGAATCGGATGCGTTTCAAATTCCTCACATTTTTGGGCTCCTCTAGGAAATATGCCAGCTCGTTTAGTTAGTGGTTAGGAAAGATTTGATTTGACATGCTATTCATATTTCAACTATGTTGTGCATGTGTTGGCATTGCATATCTCAAGTTAATTTCTCAAATTACTGAAAAGATTGTCTTAAATGCACCTTTTGTCTTACCTTGGTCGGCAGCTGTAGATTCAGACTGCACTTGCAGGATGTCCACTCCACTACGAAGCTCCTCGACGCTGCCGCACTTCATGACAGAGTTGATGGAGGTGAGGGTGTTGACCAGCTGACTGTTGATGGACCCAAACTGGGAGTGGGGCTGGCCAAACGCATCTGCAAGCTCGGTGTAGTTCTCAGCCAGCAACATCTGCTGTTCCTGCAGGAGTTTCTGCACTCTCTCAATGTAGTGGTCCAGCCCTCCACTGCCCTTTGGCTGGAGCTTCAAGGGCACAGCATGACTGCTGTCACCCTTTTGACTTGTTTCTGCTGGATGCGATGGGCCGCAGGCTATGTTCCTGGTTTTAACTCCAACCAGAAAGTTCTGGTGAATACTGATCTGCCCCACCCCTTGGTCTTCAGTTGTGGCAGTGGATGACGCTGGGGGGGTTAACTCCAACTCAGCAGTGGTTCCCACGGAAACAGAATGGGTCTTTGGTACGTGTGGCAGGTCTATCACCAGCCCTTCCCCAACTGCAACAGTTCTGGTCTCTGCCAGGGCCGTGCTGGTGTGTTTCTCACAAGTGTGCAATACTGTGTTGGTAAAGGAGTCAGCAAAGAGTGCAGATACAGTGTTGGTGGACTGACTTACGACTCCTAAATCCGTGTTTGTGTGTTGAGAAGTCGTTTCCGGGCTGACCATGACACCAGAATCTGCTCTACTCACTGGGTCCGGACCGGTTCCGCGAGACAACATCTCTTTTATAGGGCTAACGATGACATTGACAGAGCACTCTCCACAGCCGACTGACCTTGACTCTTTCATGACACTGGCTTCCTGGAGTATGAAGCTGCCCACCGAAAGGTCTGTGTTACCTTCAGCCTTGCCCAGCTCGGCCCCCACTCCCTTGTGGCAGGTCTCCACTTGCCTTCCTACGCACTGGTCATGGAGCTCTGCTCTTTCACGCACCACCCATCTCTCCATTGGATCATCTGGACCCACCGAGGTGCTACACATATTTGGTTGGCAAGATACTCCTATTGTGTTAGTTTGGGGACAGTTACTGGTGCTGGAGTGGATGAGTTCCACGTGGTTGCCCACACCTTGGGAATGAGTATGAATCTTGGCCTCCACAGCCATACTGTAGGTTTCGGGTCTGACCATGCAACTTTTATCTGCTTTCTTCCTGTTGGTGCCACCAGCAGCCTGTAACTCCAGTTTGAGCTTCCCCATTTCCATCTGGTGTGTCGTCTCCTTCAGCTCTACCTCCAGGAGGTAGATCTTGTCCTTCAGGGCCTCAATTGTCTGGTGCTGGTGTTCAATCTCCGATTCTGCCTCATTTGTCACACCCAGCATGGCCTCCGTCACACCCACTGACGCGTTCTGGCTTTCCTGATGCTCAGTTGCCACACCAATGTCCCGGGACGAATTTTTCACAGGTGGAGGTGATTTCCTTTGAGGTGCTGTGACGTTATTCATGTTTTCGTCAGCAGACATGGCGAGCGATGGCCGGTTATCCTGTGTCTGGGTGATGGTGGCATCTGCTGTACCTAACCCAGGCATGCTGTGTTCCTGAGTCTTCTTCTCCAGAGCCTGGACCTCTGCAGCCAGGAAGCGGAACTCCTTCAGCATGAGAGGGTTTGGCTCCACGATCTCAGGTTCCACGATGCACAGCTCCGGTTCTGTCTTGAGGAGGGCCGAAGCTTCCAGCTGGTCAGCACTCCCCACGCTGTAGGAACGCTTGCGGAAACCGCCGGCAAGGCCCGGGTTCTTGGCCTGGGCAGTCAGTTGCCTTTTCTCCTCCTGTAACACCGATATCTTCACCCGCAGGATGGGAATGGTCTTGACTTGCTCCTCTAGCTCCTTTAGCCGATTTAAGGCCACAACCATCTGCTCACGAATGTGCTGCAGATGCAGCGGACTGACATTGGTGACCGGCGTGGTCATGCCGGAGTTCATGGGGCTTTGACGGATTGAGCTTCCCACGGATGGGGTGTACGGGTTGTGCTCCCCGTTAGCTGGCTGGCCATTGGGCAAAAAGGCATGACAGCTAAGGGAAGTATGACTGGGGCCCAGAGACCCAGAAAAGGAGGAAAGGGAACTGCTTGAGCCCAGCCCCCCGAAACTGGCCAACCTGCGGCGGGGAGTGTGAAATTCCCCAGGAGGCTGCATTAGAATGCGTTCCTGTTCCAGTCGCCGTCGAGTCTCCATGAGGGTCTTCTCCACCTGGAGGTTGTGGCGCGGGGGCACTCTAGGGGAGGGAGGCAGCAGCAGCTGCTTGGGGTCTGAGACAGTCAGATATGCCTGGGGTGGAACTTCATAGGCCAGGGCAGCCCTTACAGTGGTAGGAGTTCGGGTGGGGGGAGGTTGTGGAGCGGGTTGTGTTGGGGAGGCGAAGAACACTGGAGATTGCAGCCTCTCGTCGCTGTTAGAGGAAGACAAGGAGTCTGCGGACATGCATCTGGCCTGCGCGCACCCCCCGCCGGTGCTGGCCTGACTCACCAACAATTTAGACTTCCTCTGTAAGTTCAGTTTTTTTAAAGTGTCGCCCCGCTCAATTTCATCAACATACTTCAGGAAGTCTAGGTCTAACTGATAACCGTAAGGGGTTTCCAGGTAGTACGGGGCCAAGTACTCCTTTTCATCCTCTGTTCTGGCACTTCTTTCTTTTCTTTCTGTGGGAAAGGGGGAGGGGGGATTAGGTTTTATTTTCACAGCAAATTCCCTTTAGAAACTATTCCTGTCTTGTCGTAGATTGTAGCTACTTTATACAATTGTGAACCATCATTCCTTGCACCTTCATGGAACGACTGACATCATCCATGTTCAGATCATTGATTGGCTTTAGTAAGTATTTCCTAAAATGTCCTTCCTAACGACTTGAAAATAGCCACCTCATGCAGCATATGTCCAATTTGTTAGTTTTTTACTGACAAACCAATTACATTTAAAATCAAAAACATTAAATCCCCATTCATTTCTGGTTTGACATGTATATACTAGGGTGCCAGCAATTTCCATTCATCCATTTAACATGTTCTAAAATAGACTGAATTGTCAAGTTAAAAAAAGAGACCTTACTCTGGGTCTGAGAAAACGATCACACCAATATGCTTGGGCAAGTACAAACATGACTTAAGAGTTTAACATACTTGACTTGGGAAAGCATGACTGTTTATCATTTTGGTGAGGAGCGGTTCAAGCCGGACAAGTATGTGCTCTAAGGAGCAGCACTAATGCAGCGAAAAATTGTCTGTCGCACAAGTGATTACATATTACTAATTAATTTGTGTAGCGCTGTTGTTGTTTAAATAGCTGATATGTTATCTCTGGCACAAGCAAAGGCAGACCTAAATCTATCCGAGGGTTCACAGACCACAACCAGGGCAGGGAAATAACTGTCAACATGCAGAGTAAATATTTTCCCAGGCCAAAATACACCAGTAAGAGAAATGCAGCAACATGTCAATAGTCCACCTAGCTCAAAACAACACAACAAGTTATTCATATTCGTTAATGAAACAATCTACAGGTTTTTTTTCTGGTGGGCTCTTTAATTCTTTCCATATCAGTGAAAGATAATGCCTTTCAAAAGGTAATAAAAGAGATTGTCGTCCAGAAAAACAAACTACTTTTCATAGCAGAATAACTACAAACATACTACACCACTACTACACAGTCGGACTGTGCAAGCCAAAGAAAGCCCCTTCCCTTGGTATGTGTGGAACTTTTGCCACAACACAGCAAACAGAATAAAATGGCTGAGACCCTTAAATTCCTGACCATATTTTTCCTCTCTCAAACTCTTAGCCCAATCCTGTCTATTCAGTTAACTGAAGAGAAGGAAAGAGAAGCGGGACGTTAAATCTCACTGGCTCTTTTGTTAAAGCTTCACTTACCTTAGACAAACAGGCATGCAGTCTGTTCCCCCCCTCTGTCTCGCTCCCTCACTTGCTTTTTCTCTGGTTGGTGTTGCTAATAAGAACAGGCTGTATGAGCTGTCATACTGTCTGGCGCACTCTCTCCCTCCCTCTGTCTCCTACGTTTTTGCTCTCTGCATTCTCTTCCACTATTGCTTCACTTAGTTACATGACGCTACTTCTGCCTTTACTTTGCTCTAGCTGTCAGTTTTACCCATTGCTTTTTTGGTATTTGTTTTTAACATGGGATGGGTGGGATATCAGGGACACAAGCCATTGGTCCACTAGTTTTAGATTTATATATCTTCTTACCCAATCAGAGAAAAGGCTTGACAGGATCCTACCGAGCTCCATATATGTGGTATTTGTACTGTTACGGCCAAAGACGCCTTTATACTTTGTGTGTGTATTAATGTTGTGTAACAAAAAGACTCTTGGAAGTCAAATTCTAAGAACTGTCAATCTAAAACTGGTAGACCAATGGAGAGGCATTATCCCACTCTAAACCCCACCTACACTGAACATGTCAGAATTTTGTAATAAACAAATGCAGAACAACAACAAAAACAGGTAGCAAAATACATTTTTTAAGCAATGTATTTATTATTATGTTAATTTGTGTATAACTTAATAACTGTAATATTTATGGTGAATTATTGGCCCTATAGGGACCATTTAGTTGAATGTAGCTGTGTATATGTAATGCAGTCATAGCTAACACAGAGTGTATTGTTGTGTCTTAGCCTCATGCAAAACACAATAACTACACAATTGGAGCTTGTGATTCCATAGCACTAGTTACCAACTGTACACAATCACGGATGTCTCTGATGTCACTGAACTGACATAGCTACTACATTAATGTCTGGTGTCTTACATGGACCCCTGGACAGCTGGGCAGTGACCTCATGACCACGTGACAGGGTCAACAAAGACAAACTGACATCCACTGACTGGAGTCCCACAGACCGGCCGCTTCTATAATTAACTAACAAATCAGGCTTGTGTTGCACAACACACTGGCACCAAAGTATTTCCACTCTTTTTTTCCCCAATAAGGGATGGTTCTGAAAAGCTGTTTGGCACTGGGCTTGAATGTTTCAGAAAGTATCAGAAGACCAGCGCATAGCTACTGAAACTAAATGGGATAGAAACTGTATTACACTGACAGTAGGTTGTAAACTGGTGCGTGAGGGACCACAAGTCAACGAGATATTAAGCCGAGTTCAAACTTGTGAGAAAATTTTGAAATATTCACAACATCCTTTACTTATAGGATTAGCATGAATTCCTTAATTTCACTTTCATAAGTGTGGAATTCCTTTCCAAATTCATAGCACATTCATTCAATATTAATTCTAACTGAAATGTAATCTGTAATCTTGGGGGGGTGCCCACACGCATTACACAATTACAATTATTCATTTAGCAAATGCCTTTTTCCAAAGAGATTTACAGTAAGTACAGGGACATTATCCCTGAGACAAGTAGGGGGAAGTGCCTTGCCCAAAGACACAACATCACATAGCCACAACCGGGATTCAAACTCACAACATTCCGCTCACGAGGCCAATGCCTTAACCCGCTGAGCCATGTGACACACACAACAAGCGGTACAAATTTAATTGAAATAACAGCTAAAGGTTGCAGAAAAAGTTCTGCAAAGTATACATCTCTGCCAATACAGTTTTTATGGTCATTATTAGGATCATAGGATTATGATAATGTGACTTTATGGAACAAATGCATCTATTCTATTCTATTCTTCTACACAGCCCATAGCTCCATGGTGTCTTTTCATTGTTCACAAAGTAAAAGGTTGTCATTACACAACAAACATCAAAGACTGACTGAAGTAACAATGGCTTTGTGTGCTTTGAATTTTACAGCCAACAAATCTTTTTTTCTCAGATGTACTCTTGGGCAACATTTATATAAAATTGTCTTTTTAGCTTGCGAGTACTATAAGTAAGAACATATATATGCTACACTATATACTAGACTATACACATATCTTCATAACACTCTTGGATCAAACCTGTTTATAATATGCTATTTCAGAACTCCACCAGCTAAATCCAATATGTACCCATCAAACAGTCCCAAGCAATGAGCCACACAATCATCGTCATCCACAACACGAACAACTTACATTTCAGGCAGGTAGACAGCAAACAGGCTTAAGACACAGAGGAGTAGTTTACAACACAATTGCCTCTTTGGACGCTTTAAAAACTGCTAGGCGAATGTCTAAGCCAGTATTTAACGAGAGCAATTACAATAATAAACAAGTCCAACTCTTTCAGTTAAAGTACTCACGGTCTGTGCCTTATGCTGAACGCAGGGAGAGACGCACAATCTAAATGACTGGGCTCAGGAAGCAGAGCACTGCAGTAAGCATGCACACCCAAACAGACGCACAATGTAACACTAACTGCTATAAAGGGGCCTGTTCTCACAAACTCTCTTGGCATTTCCTGCCCCTGCATGCTGGGAGCCTCGTCAGCCTAGAGCCTCAGACTGCCATTAAATCAACATCCGCCCATCAGGTCAACATACTGGTGACAGAACGTCCGTTTGCAGCAACGTCCGAGACGTCAAAGCTGAATGGTTGTGGAAAAACGTGAATGACACGGCATGAGAAGAGTAAGGCGTGACTGCCAGATTCTCCAGTCAAACTCAACAACGGGCTTTCATAATGAGGTTACCAAAGGAAGAACTTTCCATGTCGTTCAAGACACCTTTTGAAATGGCCGTACAAGTTAAAAAAAAAAAAAAACTGCACTGCACTGCCCTGAACTCAAACTCCAACAAATCTCTTTGGTCTCATTTCTAATGCCAAAGGCGAGTCAGGCCTTACTGCTAAACATTAGCGCTCCATCTCGCTAATGCTCCTGTGGCTAAAGAGAAACAAACTCAGCATCACTTCCAAAAACATACCCTGGAAAGCATCTCAAAAGAATGGAGGCATTGATAGCTGCAAAGTAGGAACCGACTCCGTATTCATGGTCATGATTTAATCCAACCAAAGTTAATAAACTTCCTACTCCTACTCAACAGAACAGAGCATACTTCTGTTTGTAAGTAACAAAAAAGTATTGGTAACTTGTTAGACTGGGAGGAATAGTCTTAGGAGGGCCAGGTACCGTAGATCACATAAATGTCACATTTACAATGAATACCGATTATTTGCAATGAATACCGATGTCAGAGTCTGTAAACTGTGTACACTATTGCCAATAGTCCAACTTACATTTAGTCATTTAACAGACGTTCTTATCCAGAGCTACTTGCAGCACATACAGGGCCATTCCCCCCCGAGGCAAGTGGGGTGAAGTGCCTTGCCCAAGGACACAACATCATGCTCCCTAAGCCGGGAATCGAACTGCCGACCTTCTGATCACTAGCACATGACCATCCATCTCACCTTTCATCTACTTTCAACTCTATTACGCAAGTCAGTATGTGTATGCCCATGTAAGCACATCAACTCCATCCAATTCATTCAATGCAAAAATGATACAATATTTTGAATTCCACAGCATCCTCCTATTTTCTTTGTTAAGACAAGCACGCAGTAACTCTATTCCAAGTAGCCGTCATCAAAAACCCTTTAAAAGCTAAAAAATGTAAAGTGTTCAAAGAGTAATATCCATAACTATGTATTGCTTTGACAACTACTGTACAAGTCAGACTTTTCTGTAAACACAGCAACAGATGAGATGAAATGGAAGGGCAACTTCTGATTTTACATGTCTAACATCGTATTAACAAGATAAATGTCCATTTGTTTCAAAAGGAGTAAAAAAAAAAACTATACAAACGTAAATATACAGGCTGGTTACACATACATTCATCACAAGGGACAGGAAGAAAGGTTACCTGTGTCATTGCCGTTAGCATGCATGGTTTGTGCCATGGTTGGGGGGCCTGCGTGCTTTTAATCCCACAAGACTGGAATCATGCAACTGCCATGCGTCAAGTCCAGCGTACCATGCAACCTGCAAACGGTAAGCATTCAAATTAACACACAAAACTTAAGAATGTTCTTGTGTTTAGAGAACGTAAGGTGTACAACAACAGAGGTTAAGCAGTTACTAGGAATTTTCCACGTGAAAGAGTCCTGCCAGCTGTGTTAAAGCTACTTGTCCCTAGTCTGTATTGTGCGGATGGAATTATCAAAGAATTTTAGGGTGATGCATCGTTCCTCAGCCCAATCCCCACCTCCAAAAAACATACCAATGCATGCAACAGATTGAAAGGCAACTGATCATCATTTGAGGCATTCCTGTAAAAACTCAGGAATATATAAACCGGTATCCTGCTACAGAATCCTTGGCTGTGCATAACTTATATGTCCTAATTGTTCTTCATTAAAAGTATCAGTATTCGTGCTAACTGACCCTAAAGTGGTTATCCTGCCTCACCAGACCACTGTCACGGTCAGTATTTATCACATTTATTCTGTATCCCTCCCTCCTCCCCCCCCCCCCCCCCCCCTTCTACGGGTGACAATGCCAGTTAGTGACGTCTGGGTTAGCTTGGCTTGAGACTTGTGGAGCTTGAGAGTTGTACTGTCCTCTGTTGGTTGCTGGGGAAATTGTAGAGGTCAGACTAATATTGACATGTTTCACAGCATAGACAGTAGTGCTGTTCCTTAAATGTTGTTGTTCGCGTGTATATGTTTCTCGAGCCGAAATGATCAGGACTACATCCACCTCTGGTCAAAACACATTCCTGTTCTATCATTCCTTTGATGGTTAAGTTGTAACATATGTTACAAGCTTATGCCAAAAAGAACACTGCATGCGAGCGCCACAGTGCAGGCGTGTGAGCCCACACAGACCACTGACCCAAGCTGTCCAGGGTTTCCTGCTCCATAGGCTGGCTGTACACACCTGCAGAGGAGGGAGCAAAGGACCTTGAAATAGTTTGGCCTCACGTAGTGACCAACTTCAGACACCGGATAATAAGTAACATTAGCAATTCCCTCCCATTTGGTTTTGTTTAGGAGAGCACATGGTGCTGAAATGATTCTTTAAAAACGTGGCTAGTAAATGTGGGCTAATAGGTCACTTATACTGAGAGAATATTAGGCAAATATATAAACGGTCAGAAGAAAAAAAACAGAGTCATCGATAAAAATAAACCTGTTTGATACAGAACAACATGCTATGTTCTAAGAGGTTGGACCTGTAGTACTGGGGTGAATAAAAGCTAAAGTACAACCATCTTTCCTAGAATAACCACTTCCACCTTATTGTAACGTGCATTAGTTGACACCAAACTGTGCGTGCATAACATCACATGACAACGCCAGCTGCAGTTCAAACACATTTTCTTAACATTTGCATGAAGATCATGTAAATCACATGGAAGTATAAATAAATGGAACTCATCCTCAACTAATGGCATTAGCAACTTCCCCTGCTACGCAGCATAAGCAACCAGATTATTTTATTCATCCTGCTAACTCCCAAATACATAGCGTTTCTATTGAACAAATTGAAGACCTTACCTCCTACTTTCATGCTAATTTCCTCCAGCGAGCATGCAGGTAGCACAAGCTAGTGAATCTACAAACCACGTACTGCTTGCATTTGGAGAGAGAGTGTTAGGTTGGGTGGAGGCTAAGATTAGCATGCTTACTCAGATGGCAGCCAGAAAAGCTGGGCCCTATATGAGGAAACAAATCATTAAGACTGTTTGGGAGGCCTCTAGGTAGAGTAGGGTTGATGGCATGATCACAAAAATCTCCGTTCCACACAACGCTGACCTGCAGTTCAGGGAGAAGGCAGGCCATGTTGTTTTTAAAGGTTATTTTGGTGTGGGTACTTATTATTAATTATCTCTCAAGGGGCAGGTTTAAAGTAAATGAAGAGCGGGTCAGGGGTGTGTGTGGCCATAAACAACCTTGCTGTAGCCCGGGCGGTATTGGGTCTGTTTAGATCACACACATGACATTCTGCAGGAGCCAATTGGAGGCTCGATGGAACAAACTATAAAATCTACACAAACTGGGACTAGGACCCTCAACTGGAACTAGCTCCCTCAAATTGGGAGTAAAAATCATGTTTTGTTCTTATGATGTATTCAGTCTATCAAACAGGCAGTTGAATTACAAACAAAAAGGTTTCCTGGATAGTTGTAAGCAGGTCTAGGCAGGTTGGTTCTGACTTCCCTCTGGAGGAAAGAAACATTTATTTGATTGAATGTAATAAAAAATCCAACTTGAATCCAGTTTGTGAATCCAACTTGATAGATACTGACAATCTGTACCAACAACATATGATTTAATGAGTTCAGCAAGTCGGCTTTGTCATGAATGAGATGGGAAATTTAGACAAAACTACAATGAGTCAAATGACCTAAACTGTACACCCATCTTGACAACATATGCAGCATATTTGACAACTGGTGAACTATTTCAGGAATTCTAGAGAAGGGCATACACTGTCTCCCCCAATTACTGTTGGACTCCCAGTGAAGAATTGTGTTTGGCCAAACCACTCAAGCTGCAAGACCAATAATGGTGGTAATGAGTCACCGGCCATTCTTATCGAATTAGACCCAAGTGTGAATGACTTGGCCAGTTCCTGTCCAATACCAATGATGGTACTGTTGAGTGTGTGTGTGTGTGTGTGTGTGTGTGTGTGTGTGTGTGTGTGTGTGGGGGGGGGGGGGGGGGTAACAGGCACTTGTTATGACATCTGTTCACAAATATTTCCAAAGGGTACGTAATTCTGCATCAGGCATATTTCTCAAATAGGTTCATTGCATAGGCTTGTCAAAACAGCTTGATTTTACTGCAAGTACTGTACCATTGGCAGGATTGACTGCCTACCGTCAAAGAGTAAATGCAACCACAGGAGTGTCCTGATGAGCTGGGAAGACCCAAAGAATCTCAAAAATGTGTTTATATAATTCACCTGCCAACCATTCATCCAAACTATCCATTCTATACTTTCCTTTTCTTTCTCTTTTCCTGCACGGTATGCAGCCACCCACTCCTTGAGTCCCACTGTTATTCCTTCGCCCCATTTGCTGTCTTTTCTTTTTCTCCTCCTCCTCTGGTGGTCACCATCCTCCCTCTTTCCAACTCTCAGGCCAGGTCACTCATGTTGATTCTCTCCCCGTCTGCCCGCCCGTCCCCCCCCAACCCTCCTCAGCTCATTGTTATCAGTCCTTGCCCAGCCTGCACAAGGACAGGCTGGATCCTCTTATTTATTTAGTTCTTCAGTGGTGCCAGAATGGCTGAGGGGTTCCCAATCAGGGTGCTTTTAGGTACACCAATCTCTGCCTCCCTCCCTGGGTATCCTTACTGTCTTAATGCACTGACCAGAAAACTCACAAGACTTCTTCACTTTGTTTCTAGTTCCGTCTCCCTCCAATGTGTAGTTTTAACTTGAACATTTAAATTTCTGCTCAAATAACTCGACTCAATCATGCTCCACATAGTTCACTTCTTCTCCTCTTGCCAAGCAATCCTTAAAGATCTCTACCCTCGGACCACCTCCTAGGCTAATTTTGGGCTAGAAAATTACACTTTGAGAAAAAACAACCAGGACTGAAGTGCCGTTTGGAGGTGTAAGGAAAATGGCTATAGCGAGATGAGCAGGATGACGGTCGCTCAACACAGGGTGGAAAATGCCTGTAATTTAAACCAAGCATGATCCCTGAGCAAGGCTACATGAAAGGTTTTGATGTAGATTGTTTTGTGTGTTGAGTGTTTAGTTGATTGTCCAAAACTTGGCTTGGACAGATTTTGCAAAGCATCAAAACAGACAGACAGGTTTGGTGCCTGCATCTTTCCACTACAGAGCACACAGACACAGTGGGAACTGAGAAGCAGTTTGTTTCACCAGTATAACTTGCCTGTTGTTTTTTGCCTGTACAGGCGCACAGGGGACAGACAGATTAATACTCGCCTAGTCTACACTCCCTGAATGCATACTTAATGTATGCAATCTTACTCCTCAGGTAAAGGCTGAGGAGTAAGATTTAGTAAAGGCTAATCGGTTTAATTGCCTAAAAGGTAAACATGAGAAGGAAATAACATACAGCCTACATGTGCTCTGCATTGAGCTGTTTAGGCAGTTAGTCAGCAGATGTTCAGAACCTTGTGGACACGGACCCCAATTGCCTAGGTAACCCTCCAGTCTCTTGTGTAAACTGAAACCAGAGAGAGGTGACGATCATTATCGGGCTCTCTTCAGCTAAACAAGGTGCCAGGGTCTGTGTTGACATAAGCAACCATTCTGGATGTATTACAGTGGACACTAGTAACTTAAGTCCATATAGTCCAATTATAGCTTGTGCTTGTAAATTAGATACACAAGAGAAATATAGTCTAGTATGTATAAAACATTTAATGTGTAGGGTTAAAGACCATGGTATACTAACTTTACTTGATGGTTTTTTTTTATTTAACTTCAGTGAACTCCCACTCAACAAATACTATATTCTTGGAAGTATTAAATTAAAAATCACTCAAAATGGAGTGTAAACGTATCAAACTCATATATAAACACACACACACACACACATTGCAAATGCAACCATCGGTGACTCTAGGAAGTAGCCTAAATCCTTTTAACATCTATAAACAAAATTCAACAAACCAAAATTAAGATATTTTTAGATTGAGGCCATTGAACTTTCTCACCAGATACTTCCCGTAGACAGTATTTGGGTTGACTTTTTTGTCTATACTTAAGACCTTTCCATTATATACTTCACCAAAAATATAATTGAAAGGCGATTCAAACACCAAAACTATTGCTGGAACCTACTACTATTTGTGTTCCTGTCACCAAGGCTGAAAGAACATCCCAAACGTTGAGAAACAAGCTGTGTTTTCCTTCTTCACTGCTAGGTCTTCCCTATATGCCCAAGTAGTAACAGTGAACAACTAGCAGGACAGGTCAGACTTGGCAGAAACAGTTTAGAAACAGTTTAGAAAACAGCAGTGACCTGGTATTGTCCCATGACAGAGGCACCAGCAAGTGACAATAAATTATCTAGTAGTAGTTCATCCCAAACAAGTAACCTAACAGCCTATCAGCAGATTCAACACGTTGTAATGTGAGGACTGGCTAGCGTGCGAAAGCATCCAACGGGTTCCACACACTTGCCAAGGAAATAAACTGATGCTGGCAAAAGACTGTTTGATAATAATTTGGCCCAACATAAAAAGTATTTGACCGATTCACTTTTCTTCGCCCTGTCAACCAGGCAATTAGATTAGATTCAACTGTATTGTCATTACACAGGTACAAGTACAGGGTAACGAAATACCGTTAGCATCCAACCAGAAGTGCAAAACAGTTAATCCAACAGAATATAATAAATATGGGTATACTCAGAATATACATAGTATGAACAGTATATTCAGAATATACAGGGTATGTACAGATTCAAGTGATTATAGACAAACGTACAGCTGTATAGTAGGCTACAATATACAACAGTATTAAACAGAAATTAAACAGAAATTACCAGGTTGCATGTATGTACAGTTAGTGCAAATGATGCAATGAGCAGATGTGCAAAATGAACAAAAAAATGATGAATCACCTTGAATTTAGCAAAGCACTTGAAAAGGCTGAATGCAACATAATAATGAACTGGGGAAATTCGGACGCTGGGGACAGATATTAGCCTACTCCCACCCCCCACCCCCCCACCCCCTTCCCCCAACAGTCAATGGGATTTTATTAATTACGATTATTTTAGCACGGTTATAAAATAAAAAATGGCCCATCATCTCTGTAGACATAGCAGTCGATGTCACTCCCTCAACTAGTGAAAGCTATACTATATACACAAGTATGCGATATTGTATTTCAACTATTTGTTTGGTCCATGTACAACTATGTAAACACACAACTGTAAAATAAAAAATGTGTAGTACAACTGCTATACTGATATATCATGCTATACTACTACACTATTAAAGGCCAATACTGGTCATGAAGGCTCGACAACAGACTAGGTTTCTGCAACTAGCATCATGAGGTCACTTAGAATAACTTGGTGAGCTAAATTTTGAGAATCCATCACACAAAAAGAAGTAATAGTTTTACTGTTGGACACAACAATATCCCAGGTAATCAGCAGCAAAAACCAGATCCGCCCAGATAATGGTACTAAAGAATTTGCGTGACACCAACACGTGGAATATATTTGCATTGATAAATTCTACACAATGGGCAAATGTAAGCTATTAATAAACTACCAAGGACCTAATTCTTTATTCGACAGAGCTTTTTAATACTGCATATCTTAATAAGGCAGTCACA
The DNA here is from genome assembly GCA_030340665.1 of Neosalanx taihuensis. NCBI lineage: Eukaryota > Metazoa > Chordata > Actinopteri > Osmeriformes > Salangidae > Neosalanx > Neosalanx taihuensis. The sequence goes on along the minus strand of CM059309.1, from coordinate 2,664,891 downwards.
AACTCGAAGGACATTTGTGACCTTTTAAATGGCTGGGATAATCTCCAAATTCCAGGACAGCCTTAAACCGTAAACTACAATTGCGCTCAAAACTCTGGTCTAAACTTCGTACTAAATGGGTGCTCTGCTGACCCATAATCCAACAACTCACAAATACCTTTTTTACTAAAGGAATTATGTAAGACTCCAACAAGGAGAGAAACAACATGAAGCCATTAAAGAAAACGGTGTAAATGCGTTGTCTATGTAAACGTAGAAATATGCATCCTACGTTTGGGAAAAGGCATTGACATACATTACTTTTCTAATATGCTTTCAGCTCTCGTTACATCGTTATCATACTTCCAGGGTACTGTTCTCGCACATGTTTTTAAAAACAACAGAATGTTTTGGAAAGAGAAAAAAAACGTACCTTCTAAATGTCCGGCGGAAGTGTCTCGTTATCGGAGGTAAAGTCTTAGGTAAGTTTAACCAATTTACTTGAGCTTCGAATAAGTTTATTGAATTACATTCATAATATTTGGTTATACTGCTCTCTGTTTTAATTATCGATGGCCTTTCCACACTATTTGCCTTGATTACCACTCTTTGGAGCACATTACTCGTCCCTTTGTAGTTCTTCTGCAAGTGGCACTATACCAGCTCGATTTTGCTGCGCTCATGCGCACAATGGCTGCACGATTCGCCCATTATTAGACTATTTGGGAGTGTATCTATTTCGAAGACAGGTGACACACATTGTTCGTCGTCCATATCTAGTTACACTGAATAATGTTCTGTGCCTTCTTACAGCTTCGTACCTTTGATCCTGAATTGATTTTGTGCATACTTTTGCCACATGCAATATGCAGGCGACAGTATTTAGTAAAGTAAAAAGTAAAAATGTTGACATTGGTTAGGTTAAGAGCTTATAACTGCATAACCGTATTCGACAATTTTTCTGGGAACAAAGAAATGTAGAAGAGTCAACACTGACTTACTGACTCAAAGTTATTCAACTTTCTGTAATATCCACCACCGTATAGCCTCCATACCTGTACTTAGCCTGAGTAAAGAGCGACATCTTGTGGTTATTCTATAAACGTTTGTCAACGTATTCCTCGAATGTGTAACATAGTAGGTTTGGGAGATTCATGCTTTCATTTTGCATGTGCTATAGAGTTCACATTGCCCATTGATGGATCGTATCCCTAAATGTATGGGGGGGGGAATAAAATGTTGAATGACGGTAGATGGATAACAATGTTTACAGAATGAAGAAAATTGCGCTGACAAACGAAACGCAGTGCAGAAGTCAGCCTGATTTCAAGCATGAGAGAATCTATTATCCCCCCACTCATTTGCTAACAGTATCGTCATTGGTTGTAGGCATTATTGCATGGAGGAAGAATGGTTTTTAGCCACGCCTTTTTCTCTGTGCGCTTTCACTTAGGATTGGCTACTTAATCTTCACGCCCCTATACATTTCCTAAATTCCGTGTTTCAAGTTACTTTACTTTCTCAGTCTTCTTTGGACAGTCATTGGCGTCTGGTCTATTTGCAACCATGTCTGACAGAGGTTCATTTGATACCAACGTTGTCACTTTAACACGATTTGTTTTGGAGCAAGGAAGAAAGGCAAAAGGCACAGGCGAACTAACAACACTTCTGAATTCGTTGTGCACAGCCATCAAAGCTATCTCCACTGCTGTCCGGAAAGCTGGTATTGCTCATCTGTAAGTAGTCACTGACAATAAAACGTCGTGGGTTTATAGGTGCTCTATCGAAAGTCGCTGGGTTTACCTGTAGGTCTAGTGCATATTTGAGTTAAAATATGCATTTCACCCCCTCACACCTCATCCACTTCGACGTATGAATCTGTGTGACGTCACGTTCTCCCTATGGCGGATTCAATGCAGCGTTGATGTACAAAGATTCAACAGGAAACTAACACCTGTATTTGCCACGTAATATCAAAAGTAGGGTATCTTGCATTACATCCGCATCCAACTATATATAACCAGGTTCATGGCCAATATAAGTTAATACGTTTAGGAAACGTTTATTTTATCATTTGAATAAACGTGATTATACTAGATGATACTAAAACGTGTTTGTGAAATCACAAAGTAAAGTAAGTGTACTGTAAGTGTAAAATGTTTGGTTCTTAGGCTTCTTTTTCTGAACAATGAATAGATGTCTGTTGTGTCATATTTATTGGATGTTCTCTGTCCCACTTGTCAGCTATGGCATTGCAGGCAGCACTAATGTGACCGGCGACCAGGTAAAGAAACTGGACATTTTGTCTAATGATTTGGTCATCAACATGATCAAATCCTCCTTCACCTCCTGTGTGTTGGTGTCTGAAGAGGATGAAAATGCCATCATTGTTGAACCTGACAGAAGGGTATGTTTGCAACTTGTTGGATTTGAGAATGCTGGCCATTTTGTCTTGCTGATATTGGAGAGCAAGAATGTAACAGAAGGCAGATGGGCATTTATTTAGAATAACGGTGATTCTTTTTCTTTTGAAGGGTAAATACATTGTGTGTTTCGATCCTCTCGATGGGTCGTCCAACATCGACTGCCTTGTTTCCATCGGGACCATCTTTGCCATATATAGAAAGGTATGATAGTTAGTGCACAATACTGCCTGAAACTTAGCAAATGAAGGAAAAGCCATGTTGGATTCACATGGCTGAGCGGTTCGGCTAGTAATCTGAAGGAACCCGGTTCAAACCCGGGGTGTGCCAACATGATGCTGTGTCCTTGGGCAAGGCACTTTGCCCTTCTTGGCTCAGGGGGAATGTTTCCATACTTGGTGTAAGTTGCTCTGGATAAGAGCGTCTACTAAATGACAGATGTACCGGTACATGTAACAGGCATTATTAAATAAAAGTCTGCATCTAATTGATTTGGTTTTGTTCTCAGACCACAGAAGATGAACCTTGTGAGAATGATGCCCTGCAGCCTGGAAGAAAGATTGTGGCAGCGGGTTATGCCCTGTATGGAAGTGCCACAATGATGGTTCTTTCCACAGGGCAGGGAGTCAACTGTTTCATGCTGGACCCTGTGAGTCCTAATGGTAGCCAGCTCTTGTCTTTCAAGAGATCACTGTTGACTAGTTCATATGTGTTGACACTTGTAAATAACTTGTGTAACTGTGTGCCAGGCCATTGGAGAGTTCATTTTGGTGGATCGGGATGTGAAGATCAAGAAGAGGGGGAAGATCTACAGTCTAAACGAGGGCTATGCTGCGCACTTTGACCCTGCTGTTACAGAGTACCTACAGGCCAAAAAATTCCCAGAGGTAATGTTTGTAATTTTTGACAGAATACTCCTGTGCAAGAGCTTTTATATCAGTCTGATAGATTAGCAAAGACAAAACCGATGAAGGTGAAAAAGATGAAGGTTTCAGGGGTGGAAGGTAACCATGGAAGAGGTCTTCCGAAGCGTAATCTACCATTCTCAGGCCATGGAGTTGACGTCTATTTCCCCTTCCTTCATTTGCCAGCAGCTGATCAGCACACCACCAGAGGCTCCGCCCCCTGTGGCTGGTTTGTGGCCTGCATGCTTGTGTGTCTTGGATGTTACTGCACCTTTTTGGTTGCGCACCTTTTTTGTAGTAGCTGGATATGCCACCATTCAACATCACTGCTCCCTTTGGCTATTTAAGGCAGGATTTGTAAATGTATTCCAATAGATGTGGCAAAGGTTCAGTGCCCACAGCTGAGGTTGTAATGAAGGGATTGACTCAGGAAAGTCATTCATTTTTATTAAAAAATTTACACTCCAGAAAAACAATACTAGTGATCTGGATCTCAGAGAAGCACAGAGAAAGAATAACAGTATTTGTGATACGATCTTACTGAGCCATAAATATATCACTGTGTGTTTTTTTTAATATTGAATATGTGATTGAAGGGCTGTTTTTGCATCACAGTGCATCGCTCTGGCAGAAGGATGTGACTGATGGCACAATGTACCTCCAGCTTCCTTTTAGCAAACAGCTATTGAGGTTGGATGGTGTAGAAAGGTTAATAAGGAACTTGACGTTGTGTACTAGTGAGTGGGGATTAGTAATCCCTGTCAAACTCATTTGTATTTCAGAAATGCAAGAAAAATGTGTGGCAATGGACCCTGTTATACAGATATTGATAGATGCATGCTGCTGTCTGTCTGTGGGTGTATGTAATGTGCGAACATTCAATGTCACATTGACTTAACCAAACTGGCCATGATTATTTTTTACTGTTATTAGACGAGCTGTGTCACCTAATTTCAGTGCAGTGTTTCTCATGTTTTAGGATGGCAGTGCCCCTTATGGCGCACGCTACGTTGGATCTATGGTAGCTGATGTACACCGGACACTGGTATATGGAGGGATCTTTCTTTACCCAGCTAATGCAAAGAGTCCCAAAGGAAAGGTACGGTGAAGTAGAATATCTAGGATGCTGTTGAATGGAACTGGGTTTTTTAGTGGTCACAGTGCATAGTGGAGTCTGTTACATACTGGATTATCATGACACTGTCCACATCTAAAGTTGCCTAAAATGTTTGGAAATGCCTGTGGTTTGTTAGAAAACAGGAATTGGACTGTGTCTTCATGTATTTGTGAAAAAGCTTGTTGCATTGCATTCATTGTTTCACCAGCCTGGGTCCCATTTATCTCAGGCATTGTTGAGTCATCATGAAAGCACATTTCTAAAAAATATTTTGTCTAAAATATTGCAAAAATCCAAAGTTTCATTCAGAGATTGTCTGATTATATATTTGTATACACAAATGAAAATGATACAAATTATCAGAATATTTATTATCTGTCTTGGTTTTTATCAAACCCAGATTGCTATGAATCAACTGAGTATGGACTAAAGCCCATGTGTTTTTTCCTAGCTGAGGCTGCTGTATGAGTGCAACCCCATGGCGTTCATCATAGAACAGGCTGGAGGACTAGCCACCACCGGCTCCACCAGTGTTCTTGACGTCCAGCCTGTCAGCATCCACCAGCGGGTTCCTATAGTCCTGGGCTCCCCTGATGATGTGGAAGATTACATCGCTATCTATCGCAAACATGTCAACGGAGAGCATGCATGTTGAGTGAATGGGCACTACAGCTGAAAGACCAATGACACTGAAGGTACCGTATGTTGTGTAGGGAGACAAATGCCAATGTTTACCAAGTTTAGACCAAACCCTTAGACCCCCCCCCCCCCCCCACACACACACACACACACACACACACACTTGCTACCCTGATTCTAAGATCCTGACCTGACCCCAGCTGAGAGTTGAGACTGGAAATGATAGGAAACACCCTACTCCTTCAACTGCTAAGACCAGACACACACACACACTCCAATGTCCAGTAAACACACACTCCACTCTCAGTGCAAGTCTATACTCAATCAGCAGCTCCAGTAATTAGGAATCTGCTAAAATGCCTTGGAACAGGACAATTAAAGAGTAGTGATTAGATTGACACAAATCAATCTTGCTAATTCTGAACCACGACCTGCTTATTTCAATGTATTGGAGTCATAATGTGCCAAAGTATTCCTCCAAACAGTGCCTTGATGTGTTTCAGTGCATATATTATGTTGATTTATAAAGCTTGAAAACTTTCACAGTTCTTCCTGTTTTTATTTCCTTTGAAAATATTGTCATACCTCTACATGTACACAACCACATAATGACATGGCAAAAATTGCATGTGCGTTAAGGAGAAAGTATGCCAATTTTCCTCAAGCTCAGCCGCAATGTACCAGTACTGTATGCATAATTTTTTAGCTCAGCTGAACAAAATAACATTGGGAGTAAATAGACATACACTTTTTGTGCATGTTGCTGATCAGTTTGATCTTAGCTTTGACCCTTGAGACGGTCATCTAAAAAGTTTGTGATTTTGGAAGCTTGAAACAAACATAATGTAAACTCTGTTATGTGATCACAGTATACAAAGAGAAGAGATGGCCTTTCAAGATTCAGTTCAATAGAAGGTTGATGACATTTGAGCAACACACAGAGACCCTTTCACTGACTGATACTCATGCATCATTTCATACTTTTCAAAAATCCTGTCACAAAAAAAGAGACATCAAAGCCAGGGATATGATATACACAGTAGTCTGACCTTTTAAGTAAAGGTCAATAATTGGTCATGGAGTCCATTGACATTTGAGGAACATAGTACTCTTTTAGCTTCTGAGCCCCAGTAGCATGTCTTCATCCAGCTTTCCTCAAATCTCTGCCATGTAAGTTTACACAAATGCAGTTTGAAATAATGTATTGAGGTACGTTGAAACTACCAACATCTAGTGGATTATCTCAGTGAAACATAAATTTGGCTTCTTCCTTTGTACAGCAGTAGCATAGCTAACGCTCGTGCTATCCCTTCAGAACGAGAATCAGACTTTACTGCTGTTACATGATATCCCCCTCTCTGCTCCCCTCAAATATAACACTTGGCATCCCTCCCTTCCTCACATATACACACACTCAGTTGCTGCCTCTGTTGCTGGCTGTCCTTTACGTTCAGGGACAAGTCGTGCGCCTAACTGCTCAGAAAGGACTGTACGACTTGGAGCCAAAATGTCGGATCAATCAGCTTTTGACACGGACGTCTGGACCTTGACCCGCTTCGTCATGGAGACTGGCCGCAAGGTCAAGGGGTCGACCGGCGAACTGACTCAGCTCATCAACTCCATGTTGACAGCCATCAAAGCCATCTCCTCTGCCGTTCGCAAGGCAGGTCTTGCTCATCTGTAAGTGTCGTGTGTTACTATGCTTTGTTCAGTTGGTCCCTACCACTGTGAAAGTACAGTCAGAATTATCTGTTGGCCTTGTTGTATAACTCCAGAAACTCCCATGTTTCCTGAACTTCATGTAATGTGAGACAAACACCAGTTAGGTCAGTGTAGATAACATTAGAAACGTTTTTGTTGTACACGAGAAAGGACAAATGAATGTTTTGATTTCAGATTAACAAATGAGCCCCATCAAGTAGGTTTCTCAGTGTCTGGTCCTTTCTCAGTTGAATGTTTTGCTGTCCTTGCATAGAGGCATAGAGGAAACATGAGTCTGTTATGCTTGGTATGTATGTCAAAGTAAGGCATTTCAACTTTGAACTCAGAAATATGAATGCAGTTACAGCCAAACAACAGTTTCTCAGAGTAGCCAGCTAACATGTAATAATTCAATTTGGTTAGAAGATTTTCATGTTCTACCTTATAATGCATGTGTGAAACAGGAATGATTTCCCTCTGTGTGTGTGTGTGCCAGCAAACAGCAGGTCTACTCATTATATTGTGTGCCTGTCTGTCCAAGGCTGTATAAACAACAATGGACAGGCTATTACAGGCTAGATTTCTTGCCATGTCATGAAAGATTTCCCACTTGTTAGTTTTAAGTGCTGTCCAATCTTGCAGACAGGGCATTGCAGGGAAGGTGAACGTGACAGGGGATGACGTGAAAAAACTGGACGTTCTGTCAAACGACCTGGTCATCAACATGCTGCAGGCTTCCTTTGGCACCTGTGTCATGGTATCCGAAGAGAACAAAGAAATAATTATCACTCCCAAAGACAAGCGGGTAGGATGAAGCATCTGTCTCTTCTGTAGGAGTACATGGGAAACCCCACTGTCGTATCTTGGTGTGGAGGATTCAGAATACATGTTTGCATGCAAATTGAGAAAAATGCTAAACGAGCAGCTGCTTGGTCAATAATGAATCATATATAAGGGAGAAAAGCGACCACAGTTGTTCTGCAAAATGATTTAATTTAAAATTTTTAATTGAGAATTCATTTTCCATTGGTGAAAGGTCAACATTGCATTCAACAGTACAAGTATAATGCTCACTCTATTCAGTATTTCCAATCTTGGCTGCTGGAAATAAACTTATGAATAACATTATGCCTTGACTACATTACTGAAACTTTGAGGGAGTTGTTGTTAAACCAAAATCTCATCTCCAACAGGGCAAATATGTTGTGTGTTTTGACCCCCTGGACGGTTCATCGAACATTGACTGCTTGGCCTCCATAGGCACCATTTTTGCCATTTACAAAAGGGTGAGCATGTTGACGACTGTTCCTCCCTTTTCCTATTTCATAGACGTTCACTCTGGTTTGACCTCTTCATCCAAACCGTTTTTGGTTGTTCTCTTTTCTACTGTTGCGTTTATTGAATTGTTTTGTTTAGCCTTGAATGATGTTGAAGGTATAGTTTGAACCAAACATTTGAGCTACACTCTGCCATTGTTGTGCAATGAACTTGGCAAAGTGTCTGCATAGCCCTGTGGAACAGTCCAGAAACATGCAATGAGTGTGCACTAGTAGCCAGGTATAGCAAGCAGCCTGTCAAATTATTATTATTAATGCAGTGGGACAGCCACATATCATTTTAGATTTTTCGTTTTAAGGTCAAAACATTTTGTGTTGCTTGCTTTTTAGGATTGAAGACATTTTCAGCAAATGTAACCAAAAATGTCAAACTTTCTATCCAAAATTTGTTTTTTTCCTAATCTGGCAGATAACCGAAGGAGAGCCCACAGAGGAAGATGCCTTACAGCCGGGAAAAGAGATTGTGTGTGCAGGCTATGCCCTGTATGGCAGCGCCACCCTGGTGGCACTCAGCCACGGTGCTGGGCTCAACTTCTTCATGCTGGACCCTGTGAGTGTGCTCACATAACGTATGTTTATGTGCACATAAACTATGGCTCAATTTGAGCTGTTACAAACTTTTGCATACTGGTAAAGACAAAAAGCTGTTCCAGAGTAAGTAATTTGTTTGAAGTATCCAAATGTTGGATATACACAAAGTCATATTTAATCATGAGTACTTTATACTAATAGTGCTTCTTTTGAACAATGTTTTTGTTGTGTTTTCATATCTGTGAACAATCATCTGAAGTACAGAATACCTCAGTAAAAAAAATTGTTTTATCTGAAAGACAATATGATGCACAGTACAAGGCCTAAAAGCCCCATAACTGGTCGTATTGACTTTCAGGCGATTGGTGAGTTCATCTTGACAGAAAAGAATGTACAGATGAAGAAAAAGGGAAAGGTCTACAGTCTGAATGAGGGCTACGCCAAGTACTTCCACCCGTCAATCATCGAGTACCTGAAACATAAGAAATACCCAGAGGTGTGTAAATGAGCAGCAGAACATTTTTCATGCACTATTCTTGTGTCACGTTGGATAGAAGCACCTCAGTGATTGAATCTACAAAGACTAAGTTTATTCTGTCTGAATGACAATCAACAACTTAGCTTGGTACAAAAGAACATTTTGACTCAACTAAAGTGTTTACACAGTTCCTTAAACTTTGTGTATTTCTGCCTTGAATATGGTTATGGTACTGTATACGTATTTAATGTTCCATGCAATCACATCAAGTTTTTCAAATAATATGAATGACAAGAGTGCTGTGTTTTGCCAGCTATGATAATTTGATATTTGGATCCAAATGTATAGACTATAGCAAGGGTGGCTCTGAAAATAATGTCAGAATCAGAGGCAGAGTTGGATTTATTTGCCATATAAGTTGCACAAACACAGAATTTATTGTGGCAAAGTAGGCAAGTACATTAAACTAGCATTTTTTTGGAATACACCATCTGAGATGAGATACATAGAATAGAATAAAAATAACTATACAACTGTACATGAGGATAAATAAAAAAATATGGGTGTGAATATATACACTATGGGTGGGAAGTATGTACACAGTACAAAAAAAATGAAAGTGGCTTGTGCAGAGTGTTAATGTTATTGTGAGTTCTTGGCCTTGCTGAAGGCAGGGGAGACAGCATCCTTGCAAGGCAGTGGGGCCGGATGCTGTCTCCCCTGCCATACTGAAGCACTTCGCTGTCCAGCTGTTTCCGGTGTTCAACATCTTCAACACCTCCCTGGAGACATGCCATGTGCCAGCCTGCTTCAAATCATTCACCACCATCCCTGTGCCCAAAAAGTCCAGACCAACAGGACTGAATGACTACAGACCCGTCACCCTGACATCTGTGGTAAGCGCCTGGTGCAGGCACCCCTCAAAACATCATGGAGCCCCTCCTGGACCCCCTGCAGTTTGCCTACAGAGCCAACAGGTCTGTGGATGACGCAGTTAATATGGCCCTCCACTTCACCTTCCAGCATCTGGACTCTCCAAACACCTATGCCAGGATCCTATTTGTGGACTTGGCTCTGCCTTCAATACCATCATCTCGGCTCTGCTTCAGGACAAGCTCTCCCAGCTGAACGTGCCTGACCCAACCTGCAGGTGGATCACAGACTTCCTGTCTGACAGGAAGCAGCACGTCAAGATCGGAATGCAAGTCTCTGACTCCCGGGGCATCAGCACCAGATCTCCTCAAGGCTGTGTCCTTTCCCCTCTACTCTTCTTCCTGTACACCACCAGCTGCACCTCCGGTCACCCATCTGTCAAGCTCCTGAAGTTTGCAGACGACACCACTCTGATCAGGCTCATCTCTGGTGGGGATGACTCTGACTACAAGTGGGAAGTGGACAACCTGGTGACTTGGTGTAGCCAGAACAACCTGGAGCTCAATGGTTGTGGACTTCAGAAAGGACCCAGCCCCACTCCCCCCACCCTGTGCGACTCCCAGGTCAACACTGTGGAGTCCCTCAATTTCCTGGGCACCACTCTCCCAGGACCTCAAGTGGGAGCTGAACATCACTAAGAGCCCAGCAGAGGATGTACTTCCTGCGGCAGCTGAAGAAATTCAACCTGCCAAAGACAGGTGCAATTCTACTCTGCCATCATCGAGTCCATCCTCACCTCCTCCATCACTGTCTGGTAAGCTGCTGCCACTGCCAAGGACAAGAGCAGACTACAGGGTATGATCCATGCAGCTGAGAAGGTGATAGGCTGCAACATGCCATCCCTTGAGGACCTGCACACCTCAAAGTCCTTGAGGCGAGTGAGGAAGATTGTGGCCGAATCCTCCCACCGTGGACACTCTGTGCTTCAGCTGCGGTCCATCGAGACCAGAACAGGGCCAAGGACTCAGTGTGACATTGCCACAACACCCCCATTCAGAATCCCACTGCACTCTGCACAAGCCACTTTAGCACGCGACACTTGAAAAGCTAGCAGCTAAAACAGTTTCCAGCTGAAGTCCACAAACAGGATCCTGACTCTTTGGGCACAGGGATGATGGTGGAGGACTTATGACTTAAATTCTACTCTTGTTCAGCTTGTTGGGAAATGAAGCTGTTCACTCATGAATCTTCTTAAACTTAATGTTGTCATTGTAGGATGGTAGCGAACCTTACGGGGCCAGGTACGTTGGCTCGATGGTGTCTGATATTCACCGCACCATAGCCTACGGTGGCATCTTCATGTACCCAGCCAATGAGAAAAGTCCCAAAGGCAAGGTAGGTAGACCATAGACAAGAACAGTGGTTTTATACGTATCAAACCATGTGGTTTTAATTGAACTCATCTAAACTTTGGAGTTAGATACATTTTTAATCTGCCGACAAATTTATCGTAATGATATTTAACTATGACATAAAAGTGACAATAGTTTGCAAGTTTCACATTTTTGTACCCACAGCTGAGGTTGCTTTACGAGTGCAACCCGATCGCCTTCCTGATTGAGCAGGCTGGAGGTCTTGCCACCACAGGAACCCAGAGAATACTGGACGTACAGCCTGAATCCATTCACCAGCGTGTGCCATTCGTAGTGGGCTCAACCGATGACGTCAACGAGTACCTTTCCTTTGTCAAGAAGCATTCGTAAAGATCCATGTTTCTTAGTCTGGCCAATGATATTACCCAGTGTTCCAGTGGTACTTAATAAAAAAAATAAATTGTGAGACCATTATTATATTGTTTTGTAACTGCTTTTTAATGATATATTGTCAAGAGTCACAGAGAGCTCAAAGATTTTTTTAAGATCGCCGCGTAAATGACAAAAGGTGCAAAAAATATTCCCTAGAAACGAATATAAAACAAAACAAATCATACGGACAAACAATCAAATTAATTTCTTACACTGTCTAGGAGGAGCTAAAAACATCCAGTCTTTCAGGTTGGCATTACTGAAAAGGCTGTCCTATTAAACTCTATTCATACTGGGGTAATTATGAATGCTTCTTTTCCAAGCAGGTGAAGACAAGCCAGACAGCCTGTAATAACCTACTGTAATAATAACCAGAATGCCACAACCAAAAACTAAAGTGAATGATTTTATTTACAGTAAAATAATTCTAGTAGACACCGTTACTCTAGCAACTGTATATCTGATCAGTAAAAAGACCTCAAATATTGAGGCTGAGATTTAAACTAACAATCAATGGTGAACTCATGATTTGATATCTCATTAAATGCACAACATCAAAACAGAAACTACCAATGAATTGCCCTTTTATCTCACAATATGAAAAGTGATCTTTGACCTCATGATAATTAATTACATTTTCATGAATCTAAAATGATCACAGTACATCAAAGGAGACCTTTGACCTTTCAAATCCCAATGGAAAAACTATTAAATACAAAACAATTCGAGTAGAAACACCGCCCTATTTTAGAGATGTATTCCTATGATATGATTGATTCATACGGTTTTAAATATGGTACACGGCTTAGTACAAGTCGTTCAGGGCGCGAGTGTTCCTGGATACTGGTCTCACCTTTCAGCTCTGATGGGTACATGCAAAAGCACTATTATTTTCTTTTGTTGCACAAAGAACAAAGATGGTCTACCACGTGTCACCTTGCAGGTCACTCAGAAAGGGAGGCGAAATTCCTGAAAAGTGCTCTGCACCAGATTTCACCAATACGGGGAGTCCAAATCACCATGGTTACGGTTGGTAGGCGCATCTATGTACCTCCATTTCTCAGATTGAGGACTGGGTTATATCAAGGACAGAGTCGTTCTGAAAAAGACAACACAAATCTGCACTGAGACCGACTCCGTGACTTAGAAATTCAAATTTGAGGACCCCTAACGAACCACTTATGGTGGATCGTTACACACTGTCAAAACATTAGAACTTGCTATAATATTGAATAGTATTTGAATATGCTGTACAGCAGTTGCATACAATAATTCTGTATGTTCTTGCCATTTAAAATAGACCCCCTCTTCCCTTTAAATGGCATCATCTTGAACAGGGGTAGGCAACCCTGGTCCTCGAGAGCCATAGTCCCGAAGGTTTTAGACATGACCCTGCTCCAGCACACCTGATTCTTATTTCTGCAATAACATACCTTTGTGTTGCCCCAGTCTTTCTGTGGTGCAGAGGCCTTCTGGTGTCCTGGTGTCACAGGGACAAGCTGCTGTCTTCGCTGCTCTCTCTCTTTCCTGAGTTCCTGATCAAAATAAGCCCTGGGACACAAAAATATAATGTGTCGTCGTTATTGATCTGGGCCATGTGTTAGATACGCATGATTCGAAGGCCCATACTGGTGCGGTTTTCTGAGTGTCCTGTATTTGTACCCGCCACCAGTAGAGAGCGCTGCATTCATACCAGTCACAGGAACACCTACCTCTCTCTCTTAAGCTGCTCCATCTCCGCCTGCTGTCTCTCGATCTTGTCCCCAAACTCCAGCTTGAACAGTCGGTTGGCATCTTCTGCCAGTTGCCGCTCCTGTTCAGCTTGCTTGCATCTGTTTGTTTTTTTTTTAAAAGGTTTTGGGGGGTGGGGGGCACATCAACTTATGATAAAATAAAATGAAAACAGGCATGTGATGAAAGGAAGAAGAAAGGGGGGAGGGGGGAAGATCTCTTTGCAAATAATAATAACTGATTGGGAATAACTGAATGACTTGCACTGAGACAAATAGAGTAATTGGCAGTTTGTCAAAACAGATGAAACAGGCAAAATGTTTCCTTAGATTTTGACTCCTTTTATTATGCTAGTTGTATACTACAGTTTACATTTGTTATGTCCACATACATGTTTTGCCGTTGGTCAGAGGATGTCATCCTGACATTACCGTTCAGAAAGTTAAGCCTTACATTTTTACGTGGGTTGCTAGGACATAAATATCCATGTATTGGTAATATGGACCACACTGAAGTTTGGTTAACATGTTTAAATTGTCCTAAAAATAAAGATAAAGGAATTGCCAATAGATTGAGCACCACTGATGCAATGTAAGAAGCTTACTAGACGTTTAAATAAGATATTAAAGAAAAACATCTAGTAATTATAGAAATTTTGACTAAGGCCTACAAATTGAGCATTAAATCAGTGTAACTTGTGAGATTATGTCTGCCAAAATAGTAGCGCACTAAACCAGCTTGCTTTTTCACTTTTTAAAGAAATTGTACTGGGGCACAGAATTAAGCAAATCTGGGCAGGTCCAAACCCCAAAATCTTCAAATAGTTCAGCATTTATAATTGCATGTTGTCTAACTAGGAGCTCATTCATTTGCTTTGCCAAAATGTGTAATGTCTGTTATCTGTGTACGTTATTATTTTATTTATTTTTTTACAATTCTTGACATGGTGTCCAAAGTGTCCAGACTCCCTAACAACAGTCGAACGCGTCTTCAGATTCGCAAGCGGAAATGACAAGTTTGGTGTTCTAGGTGGAGTTAAAAGGGGAAGTATTTCACGGAGCGTACTTGACGTGAATTTGAACGCTTCACCCTGCGGTGACCATAATGTGGAGAAACACAAGGCTGACGGGTTCTATCAGTTCAGTCTAATCACAGCTGCTGCTACACAGCCACAACAGGAGGTGCATGACGGAAAACTTGTCAGCAGATTGTAAGAAAGGCTTTAACAGAGGAAATGCCTGGACAAACATTACATTTAGTTTGATAGGGTTTTTTTTACGACTTGGTTCCGAATGTAGACTATGAAACTCATGTGCGGAGGGAACAAAAGTCCTATTTCTGCATCCAAAGTAACTTCCCTGCGGTGGAGTTTAAGTTTTTTGCCTGCTTCACCAAATCTTTCTCGCTGTGTCAAAAAACCGAGGGAGAACAAATAATGAAAATGGAACATAGACAGAAACAGAAATATGAACACAGATGAATTATTATTGCCAACAAGTGGTTCCAACAAGCGTTTACAACTTGGAAAAAAAACTACAATCAAATAAACTTGGTTGCTGTGTATCATGTAGGCAAAATGTGGTTCAAATTATTTTTTTTTCTTTAACTAAAAATCAACTTAAACATGGTTATATTCAAAGTTCTCTTTTTAAAATTGTATGTACGTATGTACGTATGTCTTCGGTGTTGTCACCTACCCAGTACAAGCTGTGTGATCTAAATAGTAAATTATTTTGACTTAAGAGAGAGGTGTGTCCTTACCTGGTGTCCAGTTGTTTAATTGTTCCTGCCATCTGGTTCATCTTCTCCTCCAAGCGACTGATGACTTCGTTCTTCTGTTTGCTGCTCGCCTCCGAGCTCTGCAGTGACATTACCCCAAAATAAACCAGAATATCAGTAAGTGTCAAAATATATGACCAGTGTATGTACAATTAACATTTCTTGAACAAGAGGTCTCCTACGTTCTTTAAGAGCCATTTGCTCTGATGAGAGATGGATGCTCTTTTGTGAAGCTCTGCTAATTGAATAATGTACATGTTGCTTTTGTCGAGAGGGGCTTTGTGATCCTTCCTACAAACCAGACAATACACCATTTTGGGCAGATGCCTCCTGAAGCCTTTAACTTGGAGACTTGAAGTCTGCAGATAATGTGGATTCAACTTACTCTATTGTAACCAATCAGAGAACAGACATCGGACAAACTGCATGTCTGTGATAGAACAATGACTTCTGAGACTATGAAACAGTCTATTTAAAGTATGTTGGGGGGTTCAGGGTGATCAGCTGCGTAGTGCTAGTGGTTCCTGGGCCTCTCCAAGGTTTTGGCATTGTACACCAGGGTTCCATGCTAGAATGCTAGCTGGAGTGTATGGAATTGTCTTTGTGTAACTGTCATGTGCATTGTGTGTGGTTATGTGCGCAACGTTGCTTGAATAATCCTCATACGTTTTCCTCTGTTTGTAATATAAAATAAACAACAAGTTACTTCACCCAACTTCAGCCGAGCGGATTGATTCTCAGAAAACGGCCACCACAGTAAGTCTGAATGGTGTCAGTTGTTTTGGGGAAAATCCCAATCTCTTAACCATCTCCAATCAAACGATCAAAGATTCCTTCTAAAACCTTCCAGCAGTTCTGTGACTTCTTTCACACAGAAACCTAACTCCAGTGTTCAGGAGTGTGGGAGAGTTGCTGACGGGTAACGCAGAATGCCAACGGCTCTGATTTGGGATCGAAAGTTGATGTTGAGAGTTCAATCTTTTCCATTTCGCCGTCTATACCGGTGCTCTTTTGTTAAGCTCTTTCTTGGGAGTTGCTTTGGATGAAAGCGTTGAATAAATGTAAATGAGGAGTCTGCTGTGTGGTTAAGGCATCGAGCTAGGGATCAGAAGGTCGGTTGATTCCCGGGCGAGGCAAAGCACTTCACCCTACTTATCTCAGAGGAATGTCCCTGTACTTGCTGTAAGTCGCTCTGGATAAGAGCGTCTGCTAAATGACTGAACGTTAATGTCATTTAAATGTTTACCTGTGACTTGTGAGCCAGCTGCTGGTTGAGGGCCAGCAGGTCCTCCATCTGCTGCCTGATCTGCAGCAGTGTGTCCTGCTTCTCACAAATGTCCTTCTCCAGCATCTTCATGGACAGCTCCATCTCCTGCTTCATCCCAATCTGCACCTCCAGCTCTTTCTCCACATCCTGGAGCCAATCACAGAACACCACAACCCATCACACAATACCACCCCACCCACACACTGAGTCAAGTGGCTGAGCAGTGAGGGAATCAGGCTAGTAATCAGAAGGTCCCTGGGTCAAACCCCTGTTGTGCCAACAGGACATTGTGTCCTTGGGCAAGACACTTCACCCTACTTGCCTCCCTGTAATTGCTGTAAGTCGCTCTGGATAAGAGCGTCTGCTAAATGACTACCGTATATGTACAGATCTTCATCCACACGGTTTCCTCCCCTAACAAAGTGAGGAACACTACAGACCCCAGAAATGTACAAAAATGTACCAAATTTGCTATGGTGCATATTAATTGCCATTGGCGATACCAACCAATCGAAGCTGTGTTTCCTCTTTGAGCTGTTTCTGCGCCTCGTTGAGAACCTGGCCATCAAGTGATCCGTCAGTTCTCAGAGCCTGGGCAGAACATTTCACAAAACATGTCAGGACACGCTTGTCCTTCAACATTTCTCCTCTCCCACTGGGATATCTATTCCCAGCTTCTTGATGAGACATACCGTATTTTTCGAATTATAAGACGCAGTTTTTTTCATAGTTTGGCCGTGGGGTCGACTTATTAACTGGAGCAACTTATGTCTGAAATTATTAACACATTATTATATCATTCAGTGTTGGGCAGTAGCGTCGCTACAAGTAACGGCGTTACTAGTTTAACTACATTTCTCAGTAGCGTGTTCCAATAAAAAAAGAAGCTTTGATGCAGTTAAACCGTGCTGCCGTAGCTTAGCTTGCTACATTTCTCTGGGGGTTAACTTCGGTGTAGTGAAGCTTAATTTAATGTAGATCAGGGGTCTCAAACTCATGCCATAGCAGGCCAAGAGGGTGCAGGTTTTTGTGTTAACCAAGCCACTACGCCAGCTGATTTCACTAATGAGTTTTTCCACTTAGTGAAATCAAAATCGTTCAAATCAGCTGGTTTATCAATCAATCAATCAATTTATTATTTAAAGTGCAAAATCACCATGGTACATGGTCTCAAAACACTTCACAATAAAATCAGGTTCAATTTTTTTTATACAAAAAATGCCTTTCAAGATGACATATCTGTTTTTGGTGTTGGATTTTATCAAATAAATTCCCCCCAAAAATGTGATTTATACGCCAGTGCGACTTATATATGTTTTTTCCTTCTTTATTATGCATTTTTGGGCTGGTGCGATTTATAATCCGGGGCGATTTATAGTCCGAAGTATACGGTACACAATAAAAACTGGTTATAATGATTGGTACCATGAACAAATGCCAAATATAAGTTGGTTTAATATGCAAAAAAAAGGGAAAAAAGGAAACCTTGTGATTGGATTCTAACTGGTAAGAACTCTCCTCCTTGACTCTTTCAACATCCTCTTGCAAAGTAATGATTCTGTTGTTTGCAACAGCAAGCTGTTGAAATAGAAGTCAGGTTTGATTTAGACGGGGTACACTAGACGTCACAGTTATTTATATATATATTTATGAAAAAATCGAAACATAATTTACTGGTGAAACTGTTCTCACATACATACCTCTTCTGTTAGTTTTGTATTGGACTTTTCGAGCGCGTCCACTTTTGCTTGGAGATTATTTACTGATGCACTGGTGAGGGGAAAAGCATATATGAAGGCCAGAACATTTAATGGAATTAAGTTACTTCCCCAAAAACCTGGCAGTACCTTAAATGTCTGTTCAGCTCCTCAACGTAATTCTTCTGATCGAGAATGGCTGTGATCTGACCGTCACTAGACAAAAAAAAGACGGAATATTTATGTAAGAACTATTTGTTCGGGGTACTTGCACTTGAATTTTTTAATATACATTTCAATAGGATCAATGGCACATTTAAAGTGAATTCTGTTGTTTTTCCATAAATCTTTTTCACCTGTAGCAATACTTCTAAAACCAGCAGCCTGAGGAACAGCTTCTTCCCCAGAACTGTGACACTCCTGAAATCCACTAGACCCACGCCCCCCTATATAACCCCCGCCCCCCCATAGAACCCCCGCCTCCCTATATTTGCACATTTCTGTTTGTACATTTTGCACCACTTGCATATGTGAGTTATTATTGCTCAGTTATTCCATTTATTACATATGTTACTGCACCACCTGTTCATTTTGTTCATTTTGCACATTGCATCTGCTCATTGCATCATTTGTACTAACTGTACATACATGCTACCCGGTAATTTCTGCTTTGTCTAAAATCACTTGAATCTGTACATACCCTGTATATTCTGATTATACTGTTCATACTATGTATATTCTGAGTATACCCATATTTATTATATTCTGTTTTAATAACTATTTTGCACTTCTGGTTGGACGCTAACTGTATTTTGTTGCCCTGTACTTGTACCTGTGTAATGACAATAAAGTTGAATCTAATCTAATCTAATACTTCACTTAGTATAGTATACACTTAGTAATATTTATTTAACTGCCACATTGCCACAGGTGCATGATCTTTTCAATGACTCAGGTAAACCCAAGATGTCATAGAAAGATTGAGAGCATGAAATGTACCCCTCGGTGCTCTTGCTGCTATGGCCACCGTCTTTTAGATACATGGAGAAGTCTATGACTCCAACCTGGAAACAAAGCACAGAAACCCATTATCAGGAGGGAGACATTTTATATTTTTTTCCTGAATGCACTGGGAATTTTGCAGACGAACCACTTGTAACGGTAAATTAAAATAGGCTTTTTTTTCAGAATGACTGAGAAGTCATTATGAGCACACCACAAATAAAATGCTTGATAAATATAAAAGCAAAAAAAATGTATGATAGCAACAAAACTGCTATGCTAAAGAAGCCATCAGAAAGATACTATACATAATTCTTAATTTTTGTTGTGATTTGGAAATGGTCTGGAATGTTCTACCCATTTGCAACCCTAGTCCCAGGTATTGATTAAGCCAGGGATGTCAAAGTCAAATACACAAAGGGCCAAAAAAACAAATTGGCTATAAGCCGAGGGCCGGACTGGTTCAATGTTTATTAAAACATATTGAAATGATTGCACGTAGCCTATTGAACCAAGACCTAATACAGTGTATTATTACTACCTTCTGTAGCCTTTGTTCCGTGTCCATATTCTTGTCTTTGTCTGTGTGTTTCTTAGACGTTTCATGGTGCCTTCTGAGATTGTATTCTTTCATTACAGCCAAACTTTCTCCACACAGAAGACACACAGGTTTGCCATGTACCTCAGTGAACATGTACTCTGCCTCCCACCTAGCTTGAAACCCCCTGTTCTCAGCATCCACCTTCCGTTTAGCCATTTTTTGGGGAGGAGGTAGCTGAAAGTTGACATCTGCTCTGACTGCTAATGAATGATGAAGCCGAGGTCCGCTCGCTGCGCAGCAGTGAGTTCGCGGGTTACCGTTGCATTGTGGGAAACGTAGTATTGGTGCTTGCAAAACACCAGCGAGCGGCTACAGCCTGCGGGCCGCTTCTAATACTAATCAAATATCATCCCGGGGGCCATAGATAATTAATTTGCGGGCCGTGGCCCGCGGGCCTTGGCTTTGACATATGTGGATTAAGCCATTTGTACTGGGTCAAGATTACACGAAGGATACGCTTAAGAATTAGGCCTACTAACCTGAGAGTCTAAATCTTCTCCTTTCATACAGAGGTTTGCATCTATGACGTTCAGTCCCACCAGCAGCCCAGCGATCACAGCTCCCTCTTCTTCCATCATCAAGGAATTCGCCTCATAAAACTCACTAAAAAGGTATAAAACAAACGAATCAAAAACACCAACAGAAGCAGGACATTTCAGAGAGAATGAACCAAGATGGTCAAAGATTGATGTTTGTGTGTTTACATGTAAATACAACAAAGTAGCCTATCCTGTATTTTGTTTCATTGTATTTATACATGTGTAAATACAATAACGCTGTAGCTAAGATAATCTATCCTATAAGGCTGTCTTACCTTAGAAGGTCCTTTCTGTTGATGATGGTCTTCATGTAGTCCGACAGCTTCTTTTGCATCAGGGCCAGTCGCAGCCAGGCACGTCCTCTTCCAAGGGGAGTTCTGTGAAAAGATTATACCCTTCACTTGCTTCTGGAGTGAGACCTCCTACTGACAGGACGACTCAAGACCAGATCTCTCCAAAGGACACTTGGGTATCCTGCAAACTCTAAACTTCTGTGGTACTTTTCGAAATGTCTATTACTCATGTAGCAGGTCATATGTTGTTACATTCAGTTTGTCCTCTATCATTTGACTAGTGTACGCCAGGAGAGGTTGCAGTTAAGCAGTACAACATGTGACTGCAGATCAAGGGGTTGCATACTGCATGTTGCTTCAGACAAAAGTGTCTGCTAAACTAATACGCCAATCGCTGCAAAGTTTAGCACACCAATTTCTGCAGTCTCATCAACACACGTCTGAGATTAGGCATGACGAGCATTTAGTGTCGTCCGCTACCTGTTATTCTACGTTCACACCGGACGCAAATCGGCATCTGGGGCATCGGATTTACATGTTCAGTCAATGTAAATGCGCATCTAGTGGTCCTGTGGCATGAATCTGAATCTAGCACGGCGCGAATTGAGCAGGTTGACATCCTAGACGCCAAAGTAAAAAAAAATCTGAGCTTTGGCGAATTTGATGTGCATCTGGTTTCAAAATGTCAAGCGTCCAACTGGACACGAATGAGCAAATTTCACTGTCGTTTCGCGTCCAGTGTGAAAGCAGCATTAGATCCTTACTTGAGACCGGGAAGGTCCTTCACGCTGGCAGTTATCTCTCCTGCTTCTGGGGTGAGCTTCTCCACCAGCTCCAGAGCGCCCCAAAACGACTTGTTCTGGCCAAGGAAGGTCTTCTTTGCTGCGGGGGAAGGAAAAATACAAAACCAAAACATTGATGGGGGTTGGATAACTGTCGGTGGACCTGTTAGGGCCTCTTGTGCCTGCCTACTTTTCAAGCCGTGTTTCAGGCAGTGCTCCATCACGACAAAGAACTGTTGTAGAGGGGCATAGTCGGAGTCGAGCGTGCGGCCCAGGTTGAGGGCAGACTCAATGAGGCCCTTGATGCTCAGCTTGGCCATGTTCATCAGGTTGAGCCTCTCGATGGCAATGGGGTCCTTGGGATCTGGAACAGAACAGGGGGAAAGAACACATGGGTGTCATTTTAAAGGGGACAGTGTTATAATGGCTGTCTATGCGCCGTAACTTTAAGCTTGAACCCATCTATTAGAATCCGACCTAATTATTAAACATCATCCCAGACTCAACAAGGGATTCTTGGTGATTTTTCCCTTGGAAATGTGTGACCGTTCTGATTCATAGCGATGCATCATTTGAAGCGCTGATATCGTCAGTGTGACTTGTTGAGGAACAACATTCGAGGCCGCGTTATAATTATAAACATGGTGAGTGGCCAAGCACACGGCTCTGCCAGCTGTTCAGACAGTCTGCAGTAGCTGGGTTCATAGCAAGGATTGATCACCTGATCATGAATAGGGAGTCATGTGGTGCAGTCGGTTAGGGTGTTAAGTTATCAGAAGGTCCCTGGTTCGAATGACCTGGTTGTGTCACATAACGTAGTCCTTGGGCAAGGCACTTCACCCTACTTACCTCAGGGGGAATGTCCCTGTACTTGCTGTAAGTTGCTCTGGATAAGTGCGTCTGCTAAATGACTAAATGTAAATGAATAATGATAAGTTCAGGCAATGGACTTTGGTCTTTGCAAAGCAACAGAAACAAAATAAAAGACCACAATGGGCTCCGCATGCCCATGGCACAAACAGTAATGTCTATAAACATTTTATTTATTTATTTTACTGCTAAGGCCTGAAACATGGGGTTTTCCAAACACATGCAAGTATTGCCTTAACCCCAAATCAACTAGGACATAGTCCTACAAAATTCTGTTGAACATGGATATTTCTTTAAACCTGGCACACACACAGAAAAAAATCCCCCAAATCTGCTGATGTGACTCCACTGCTAGGGACACAATCATTCTCCATCTGGTGGAGAAGAAGAGCTTTGTAAATGGATATCCTAGCATGTCTGCCGTGATCTTAATTTCAACCTAATCACATTAGAATACTGGGGAACAGACTGACTTGACTCTAGGGAACAGACTCTGGCATTTACTATGGAAACCTTTCTTCTAACACCAGCTCAATGATATTGTACAGCACATTTCATACGTCCTTACAAACCGATGCTTGCACAAATCATAAGCATAAGCTTAAACCATAAGCATTTCATTTATAAAATGTCTGCAACAACTATAAACCCGTTTTAAACAATATACCCTGAAAAGGTGATGGCAAATTGGGCCAGCTAAAAAATACATTTCATGAGGTTTGAAAATGACTGCAGAAGGCATTACACCAGGGAGAAACTGCTGGGAAACACTTGTTTCCAAAGGAGGTCGGAAAAAAACAAAGCCTGTGACAGGGTGATCATGAACTGAATCACAAGTACTGAATTACTAGGCCTTCTGTATGGACACATCCAGCTGCAGACACACCTTATTTACAAATAGTTGTAAAATCCTTTTAACAGCCTCTGTCCCTTCTGCAGCTGAACGAGAACACCTATACGTGTTGGTTGTAGAGTACAGAGTCTTCCTAACATTACATCAGCAGAAGTCATATGAATTGTTACATGTCGAGGCCTGGTTTACCACCACCCTGACTGAGTATCGTGTACTGGGCAGCTCCCATGTAAGGGCCAGACACCTACCTTCATGGGCTGGCTCAGGGTCTGGCGTTAGGGAAATATCGTTCAGCTCGCGCAAGCAGAGCCATTCTCCATCCACCGACACACGGAAATTGCAAAGGTAAATAGTTTCTCGAGCGGCCTGCGTAATTTTGTCTGTGGTGGGGGTCGGGGCGTCACTCTGAGGCGTTAAATCAGACATGATGACTCAGCGAAGGCTGTGACAACAACAACAGGGAGGGGGGAAAGAGCAGTTCTCTCCAGTAACCCCAGCAAAAATAAAAGACAGAAAGATGAATCTCGCCAGGTTCTGCTGCAGAAGCTTCACCGATTTCAGCTTGAAAAATAAATTTGTAACACAAAAAAGGGGGAAAATAAAGGCAGGCAAAAGCTCCTAGCAGTTCTTTTGAAAAGGATGCTGTGGTTTCCCCCCCCTCCTCTTTGTATCTCCGTTGTCTATCCCTTTTTCTTCTTTCTCAAATGATCCGTTAGAAGACCAAATCTGCCGGCTCAACAAAAGGCTGCCGTGCCCCTCTCTTCTCCAATCTGCTGTGGTCTGTTGAGCTCAGCCGGGGGACTTACAATGCTGGGGGAGCACTAATTGTATTGGCTGTGCGCAGTGAGTGAACTGGAGTGGGTGTTGACCAAGATGGCGGTCTAATGAGCCTGGTAGAGGATCCATAAGTCACGTGAGCAGATGGTGCATGCGTAAAAAAAAAGGGGGGGGACATATTGAATGCTGGGTGAAATTGCTGCTCCATTTCTAAAGAATCAGTGACATTTCTTGACCTGGAAGATGAGCTACAAGTCAAACACAAGAAAACGCAAATGACTACTGCCAAATGGTCAGTGAGACTGAACATGGACTGTTCAGTTATAGACAGAGCTTGAATAACCACAGCTACAATATCTACAGCTGTCTGCATTTGGTCTCTGCATGCTGCTGTTGATGTAGCTTTTTTGTAATACAAATACAAATATATTTGTATTGTATTTGTATTATTTTATATATATAAAATAATGAAAATAAGACAGGCGAAAGCTCCTAGCAGTTATTTTGAAAAGGATGCTGTGGTCCCCCCCCCCCTCCTCCTCCTTGTAAGTCCAGCAAAAAGAATACTTGCTATCCCGAACACTATTCTAATATAAAATATTACACTGTAGTATATTTTATTCAATAATATTAATATTATTGCCATTATTTAAACTACAATGTTGGAATAATTGATGGTGGCACCAGGTCACACCATACCTCTATGCCTCCTTACGTCCTGCCACACCCTTACCACCCCAGGTGAAAATGTCTAGATCCAAAATATACACCACTGGCTGTACAAAATAATTGTGCTGGTGTCAGAAGAAAGGAGACCATATTACTTGTGTGTTTTCATATAGCAGAAACCCTGTATTCACACAATATTGTAAAGCATTCAACACCCTATGCAGCGAAAACATTATTACTTTTTTTTTTTAAGTAGACACTCTTATCCAGAGCGACTTATAGCAAGTACAGAGACATTCCCCTGAGGCACAATGTCATGTTGTCTCAGCCGGGAATCAAACTGGTGACCTTCTGATCACCAGCCCGACGCCTAACCACTCAGCCACCTGACTCCTAAAACATGGTTTGGAAATTATTTTCCATTTATTTTATTTTTTTACTTGTGTATATTAAAACTCTAAAACTTAAATCCTGTGCATAATTATGAACTCATAAAATCTTTATCTACCTCTGGCTACCTTAATTGCTGTCGCTCTTCCAAGCAGATAATATACAAGCTACATTTAATTCTCTGGCATCTCAGCTGTGGACTAGACTTTGGTTTGAATTAGCCTACTCTGGATGCAAAATGTCGGTTGACAGAATTTTACAATGACAAATCCAGATAGCCCACTCTTAAATAGAAATTGAATAAAAATTAAAGCATACTTTATGTCCTGTGAGACCCCTCTTCAATTAAATGCTCTAACCACTATAGCCCCCCTCTTTGGCTGTCCTAATATTCATTTAAGTAAAATATGTAATACATTTACTACAGCATAATAAAGGAAAATGTCTTTGATTTGTTTAAAACATGGCGTAGAAAATCGCTAAATCCATAACATTTTCTATATACTTTATATCGCTATAGTGCCAAGAGCGATTACAAATGCAGACTGTTACATTAAAAATAAAAATCTAACATTTCATTCAAACAGACAGTTAAGAACGTACGGAGCCCCTAAAGTCCTAAAAGTTGGATTTTTTTATCTTGTGCGCACAAGTTATTATCTT
Source organism: Neosalanx taihuensis (assembly GCA_030340665.1). NCBI lineage: Eukaryota > Metazoa > Chordata > Actinopteri > Osmeriformes > Salangidae > Neosalanx > Neosalanx taihuensis. The sequence continues at coordinate 2,639,190 of CM059309.1, read as the reverse complement.
GTGGGAACAAGATAATTATCTTGAGGGAACAAGTTATTATCTTGTGCGTACAAGATAATTTACTATGAACTCATATGCATCTCTAACGACTTCCGATGTACACAGCCACGATATAATGGAGAGAACTGAGCTAATCAAGTTTTATTTTCATCTTGGAATGTCATACTGTGAAATTCTTGCCGCTCTAGCACGTATTTTATGTGTTTATGCATGCATGTATGTATGTATTATTATTATTGTATTTATGTTGTATTATGTATTTATGTATTTATCACGTATTGCATTTTCATTCCAAGATGAAAATAAAACTTGAAAAAACTTTCTTGTACGCACAAGATAATAACTTGTTCCCTCAAGATAATTATCTTGTTCCCACATGATAATAACTTGTGCGCACAAGATAAAAAATCCAACTTTTGGGACTTTAGGGGCTCCGTAATACGGTAACCTGAACTGAAGTGTTGATAAACAATGTCCACCTCTGAAAATGTTACAACTCTGCTCCATTAACACCGAATCATGTCGTGTCAACACAACTACTACAATCCAGTGATTTCTAGCCAGCAAACTCGACAAATTGGGTCGAAGTTAATATGTTAGTTTGTTTAAGATCAACTTCAACCTAACCTAACTGGCAAAACTAACTAGGCAATTTTGTTGACAAAGCGAAGTCTTCCGGAGCTCTAAATATAGACTACCAACTTTAATGACATCTCTGCAACGTTAGCGACAACATATAGTTCTCGCTGTTATGTTTTACGTTAAAAAAATGCGCTCGAGTGTCTCAATAATGTCAACGAACGCAGCGATATGGCCAAAATGATGTACTTTCCTTAATACATCATTAATGTATTAATGTGGCTTAATACATTTTATATTGTCGAGCACAAATCTTACGTCAGTTTAGCAAACTGTAGAATTCATACAAAAGTTAAATCAATACCACTGTAAACCAGTTAGCTCTACCTAACCTAGCTAGCCAGGCTAGCTATCATCTGACACTAATCTGACATGTAAACAAGACAGCTACAGACAGCTAGACATCAATGTGGATATGCTTGGGATTCAATTAAATCAGACTTAGCAACTTACTTTTGGTTTTCCTCGATTTTTCGATTTGGAAGTCATATTGTACTGGGGAGGATGAGGACGATAATGCTGTTTTCGAAAACCTTATGTTAGATGAATGCAAAGCCTCTTTAAAGTAAATAACTGAGGTAGGAGAGAAGGTCTCCTCCGGAAAACTGTCAGTCCCGTTATTGTGTTGTAAATGTTGTTTCCCGTCACCCGAGGAGACCAAACTTTCCGAAACGTGTGCATCCTTGAGAAGTCCGCTTGGAGAGTCTGGCTCCGCCATCTTTCAATACAATTTCACGTGATAACCCGAAGCAAAAAATGTGGTTTACTCTCGAGTCGACCAATGAACCGGTTGGTGGGGATCTTGGAGCCAGCTACATCAAACTGACTGCGATCTTCAAAATAAAAGCCCTGTGCTATTTAGTTATTTGCTAGTCTTACACGAAGTAATTAGAACAGTGGTTCTTAACCTTGTTAGAGGTAATGAACTCCATGCGCATTCACCAAACCCTTCTTAATTGGTCGTGTCATCACGAATCATGAGTCGGATGTGTGTTGACCCCCGAAGCGCTGACTCCCCCTGAAACTGACCCACGGAAGCCCTGGGGTAAACACCAAAACCAACACATTTTTTGATTAACAAAATATGCCGAGTAGGGAAGCGCGCCTCACCAAATGTCTGGAAGGATTGGAACGAAATGTTTGGAAAATTGAGACTGCTTCAACAAAAAAAGCCATCTTACACATTGTCGTGGGACAAAACCCGTTGCAAATTGTACCTTTAAAGAACGTTCTTTATTCATGCCCCTGAATTAACTGTAGTCTTCGTCCCCAACTTCAATATGGTCTGCAACACATTCACGAATATAACAGTAGGCTGTCAAGGTAAATTGTTAAGCAATAATGTTAAGTAATAATGACAACTCGACCGGTCTCAGGTAATATAATTAAAATAATTACTGTCCAAGTAGGCTACATGTGATTCCCCCATATCTGCAGCATTAACATAAAGTTAATACACCCTTTACAAAACTGACAATAAATCAAACTACGACAATCTCCTCTCCCCTTTATATTTGACATTGGGGGGAAAAATCGTACATTTTACAATATTTACCTTATAACTATGGCTATAACCATGATCCTTTACCGTGTTTCTGATCATTTAAACATTCTGATTGGTCTATATTCCTAATTGGACAGCTGCTTGTTATAAAGGATATATAATGGAGAAAAGGAAAAGACACCCTTGCTAAGGCAGAATATTGCAGATTTAATTCTCCAAGACAAGCTGACTATCATCTAAAGGAGTTCTTATTCAAGCATAAGTAACTTGTGTGGTGTACTGTTTCATATTCGGACAGGCCTTAAACAAATGACTTATGCTTTCAAAACAGCTGAATCATTAGGCATTTTCCTGCCAACGTTTCAGCCTGGGGAACAGAATTCACAGAAAACAGCTACTTTTGAAAAACTTTAAACAAATTAAGACAGACAAAAATGTTTCACTCAAGGAGAAGAAACACGGCTTGCGTCCCTGAGCAACAGTGCATCATCTGCTAGGACATTGGCACCCCTCATAGTCACCGTAGAGTCCAAGGAATAATGATATCTTCAAATATCAATTCAATAACATGTTGGCCAGTTTCAGTGTTTTCAGTCAAGTTAAGAGCAGTATTATGAGTTAATTGAGTCCATGCACAACATTATTATACAATGGACACCGCTGCCTTAAGAAGCTGAATTGGAGCACTGGTTTCAAAATGTCAATTCAAGACTTGACTTCTACCAGGAGTTGCATCGTAAGCAGTTTGCGTCAGACTGCTGGTTGCTCTGTATGCACCAACCATTTGCATGAAGATTTCTCGGATTGAATAAGAGCAAAAATGTAAATATATTCCAACATCTTTTCTATGTCTAAAACCTGGATTTATTCTGTCCCACTACAAAGTAAACATTTGATCTGAAAGGGAGTCAGGATGCAAGTTCACAGGTCTGCTGCATTTCCGGAAACTGCTTGGAAAAGCAATACCACGGGGGCCAACAATTTCAGAAAAAAAGGGTTTTATAAAAGAATCCGCCTGTGGATGTTTGGTTGATAGCTAATTGGGAGTGTGATTGTAGAAAATCACCGCAGATCCAACATGGACACTCTGTCGTCTGTGATGATGATATGACTTGCTCCCTACGAGAAGGAAAGAGGAAGATGAGCAAGACGGTCACTTCAAATTGCTTCTCAACTTTGAGTTTAAGGCTGCTTTCACATATGTTGGTGCGCACCGTGGTGCGGCTTTGGAGCGCACCAAAATACATTGTATCATTTTTCAGTTAGTGCGGTCAGTTAGTTCGTTTTTTTTTACTGTACTCGAAACGCCGCACCGTACACCATGTGACAACTGTCAGCGCTGTCATTGGTCTCTGACAGCTCTGACCCCCATGACCACTCCCCACATGTTTCCATGACAACCAGCCTAACACGCGGAAGTTAGCGAGATGAAGATAAACAAAGCACGTCTGTTTACCCTGGCGCTGGTTATTAGTTTTTATATAATTTGTTTATTAAACTTTAGGCAAATTGTTCAGTTTGAAAATGAGACCCGTCTACGTCGGGAGAGGAACGTGCTGATGCATTACAGCCAAATTTTACGACTCAGGAGAACCCTTTCTCACGGAGCCGTTTGCTAAACACCCCGTAAACATCACTGTTTTTGTGGGTGGAAGACAGCTGTGCATTAAAATAATCGCTCCAAATATCCAGTAGACAGCGAATCTCATTGACGTGAAGAACTTCCTGTATTTGGTTCGGCCCGAGGTCGAGCAGCGTTCACACCACAGATGGGTCGCTCCGAGACCGCTTGGAGACCACCTGTTTAGAGCGCACCAGAGAGCGCACCAGAGTGTGGCTGTTGTGTTCACACTGACCCAAACGAACCGTACTCGGAGCGACACGTCCTTTGGGCCGACCTAAACAGTGTATGTGTGAAAGCACCCTAAGGTACTAGGAAGCTCCGCCCCTTCTTCATTCTTACAAGTGGAAAAAGGTGTGATCTTTACTCCTTTGCTGTACCATTGGAATCAAATACAATATTACTCACTATGAACAGAGGTGGCTCTTTGCTGTGCGGGTGAAAGCCTTTCTGCTTGCATGTGGAGATATCTTCCATTCCATGATCTGTAAGCCTGAAGTATCCAGTCCTGCAATACCATTTCAGAGTATAATGTATGCAAACACCCGACTACCTTTAATTTTAAACATGACAACATACACACATTCAAATTGTGTGTAATTGAATATAGCACATGTTTTAGATCTCATTCACAGCGGCACTGCATTTGGAGAATATTCTGACACATTCACATGGGCACATTTTGTTACATTACAGCCATTTTCCAAAATTGATACAAACATTTATTAGGTTTCTATTTTAACTATGCACCATAAAATATCAGTCAAGTTTACAAATGAAGGTAAATCCCAGAGTGAAATACTCACTCATTGAATTTGGGTGAGCAGACGATGGCAATGGCCTCTGGTAACATGATCTGGTAGGAGCAGTGCGTGTGAAGGTCAACGCTGGACAAGAAAGCTGTCTGGGTGGGGTGTGTCTAAAACAAACAACACGTGTATTTACATACTGTCCAATTTACACATGGTTTTACACTTACATATCCACATTAGCATGAAACACATTCCTAATACTTCAACAGTCTATATGCTTAGCTGATACCATGCAAATCTGGTTGGCAAAGAATACTAAATGATGTCTTTGAAATCTTAGGCACTGATTTATTTTAGACTTCCTGTGCTGAATGATTAGCAACTACATCATACAACCACCTGGTAGCACAATTTCAAAATGTAAATTTTCTTAGGCCTGAAGTCTTTTAGTCTCTTAACAGAAAATTAGACACCAGTTCCAGAATCACATGAATACTAGAAAAAGTGTTCAGATTCAAGCACATAATGATTGACTCACATTTACATTAGTCATTTAGCAGACACTCTTATCCAAAGCAATTTACAGCATATCCAGGGACATTCCCCCCCGAGGCAAGTAGGTTGAAGTGCTTTGCCCAAGGACACAATGCCATTTTGGCACAGCCGGGGTTAGAACCAGAGACCTTTTGAGGGCCTGACATTGACTCACATGAATCCAACCAAGGGTGATGAGGTCATACTGATCCTGGATCAGAAAAAGCTCTTCTTCATTTACTGTGTCGCAGTAATCTGGTCCACCACACTGCTTCGGCACAATGACATGGGTGACAGTAAAGGCGTTCCTGGTCTGACACAATAAGGCACACAAGCACACATACATGGCCACGATTAATGCAGGGAAGCACGCTTCAGTGTTCTTCAAGTTATTTAGAGAGGTTGTACGCTGTGGTTAATGTTGCTTTTTTTTTTTTTTTTTTTTTAAACAACAGAAATTCTTCAGTCAGGGAAGAATTACGTTTTGTTTTACCATACTGACTACGAGGAAATCCTAATGGGGATAGGGGGACCTTGATAGGACAGTCAATCAAAAAAAGTGCCATATCAGATTCATTTAAGTAAAATAAATCAAATAACTCACCAACTTGCCACAAAGAATACCACAGGTTTCTACAGCTCTGCTTGTGTTGGCATCTGCTATCCTCAAAAAACTCCTGCACAACTCGGCCGGCACAGATAATTGTCGAAGAGCATCGTCCATTGTGGCTGTTGATAAAAAATAAACTTTTGCATGAGCAACGGTACAGTGTGTAACAGTCTAAAACTTTGGGTGCTCATGTATGAAATGTGGAATCAACTTACTGTTGTTCCCTGGGCTGACCAGGGCCCCAGGCTTTAGTGAACGGTCAAATGTAGGAGGTGCAGTCGGAGGCCCAGCAGCAGGAGCGCACCTGTGATTGTTTGTGTCCCCTGGGCTCTGTGGCGGGGTGGGGGACGCTACCAGAGGCAGAGGGGGACCCTGAATACCGGGAAGGAGGGGGGCGTCCGGTGGGGGAGTTCCCGGGGTGGCAAACTCCAGAAACACTCTCTGGCGCTGTTTTTCCAGCTCCTGCCTGTGAATCATCTCCTCGAAGGCGCTGAACTGCTCCTGCTCACGCTGCCTCCGCTGAAGCTCGGCCACGCGTTCCCGTTCAGCATCCAGGGCTCTTTGCTTGGACTGCTCCTGCGCCAGGGCGGCCAAGTCGGCTTTCTGGAAGCAATTGGGTCTTAATTAAAATGGGTTTTATTCATATTTCCTTATCAAAACCTCTAAAATCTAAACACATCTACAAATATTGTGTACATGTACACATATTTTAAACATTGAATATATTTACTATCTTTAGCTGAGAAGTTTACCATTTTTGCAAGATACTGCACATGTTCTTGCTCATATCTTTTTAAAAGCGCTTTTTTCAGCACCTCCGCTTGAGGAAAAGCAACTTCCTTCAGTTTCTGTTTGAAAGCAAAACAATATGTGAGGCTACAACTATGTGCAATTACTTTGTATTAACATTTGCACATAATACACAATGGAGGCTAGTGTGTAATTTAACATACCTTAAGAGTTTCTTTCTTCTCTGGAATGTTCGATGATTTATAATCTCTATGCTTGGGAAGTTTCTCAATAAACAACCTATGCATACAAATGACCGATCAGAGACTTAATGAACCATTATTATTTGCTATTATGATTATTAACCATTACTATTAAATAAACCATTGCAACCATTACAATTACACTATGCATTAGACAAATGTTCTGATAGGTCATGCATGAGCCACTCCTTCCAACATCTCCCAACATAAAATAACTCAATTCCTGCTCTGTTGAAAATCCGATTAAATCCTCATAAAATCTGACCGAATTTTAAATCAAGTTTGCAATTTCAAGGTAGGTTAGTATTAACACTTTTGACTCCATTATGGCATTGCAATCCAGTGTATATTTCTAGACACCTAGATCGATGTGCCCAATCCAACTCCTTAGTTATAATGCTATCGCTACAGAAACTTTTCCTTACGTGATATACTTATTGTAGAGCACGAAAGCGTGTTCAACGTTCCCCTCCTCTGTGTAGATACAGGCCATCCGAATAATCTCCATTCCAGAGCGAAAGTAACGTCGTGGAGGCACATCATCGTTCACATCCACCGAGCTGCCCTTCTTGGTCAGAGCCCGGACGCGTTCCTCTGGTGAGAGGCTTGCATCATTGTGGTCAGCCATGGTGCCAACTACAGCCACCTTTCACAGGAAAGTCACAGCACTGCTTGTTATACCTCTATAGACATGGGCAACATAGACTGCGTTGTTGAAAGATCTAAGGAATTCACATGAACAGGTTATAAGTAGGTTTCAGCAAAAGGATTTGTCCGTAACGAGATACTTAGTTCGAAGTTGTTTAGACATTTGGTCGGCTAGCTCTAGCTAGTTTGGCTCAGTCAGTGCTAGCCATGCTAGCAGCTAGCCAACCCACAAGACGGAATAGGTACCCAAGCAACGAGTTTGCAAGATATAAATGCTGACAAACAGTTGTTGGCTGGTACTACCTAGAAATCTAGCCAATAGATGTAAATGTATTTCTCTTCAAAGCAAATAAAGTGCCGAAGTGCGCCATAGTATTTTAAAGGCTAACTCTAGCCACAGTCACTGGCATTGACTTCAGTGCAGCCACTGCCTTGATCTGTAACGCTAAACAGGAGAGAACATGTTTTACCTGATTATGGTTAAGAAGATGTTTTTATTTTACAATCATGTACTCAAGCATTTCATCCGAAGCGTGGAGTGAGTTAGCAAAATGAAGACTAGCAGCTGAATTAGCATAACAAAACATCAGACTGGAGCTAGTAACGACCACTTCCGCAGTATCTTCTATTTGGTTTGCGGCTCACTACGGGCAGCCCTCCACAGGTATCAGTGGGTCTGTGAGCACTAAAACTGCTACATATTGGATAATCTGTCAATGGGATTTTGTATTTACGTTTTTTTCCGAACACATTTTAAATTAAATCCTTAAATAATGAGGTTATGTTTACTACAAACCGAATCCGATCAGATCATTAGAAATCTTGCACTAGTTCAAAGGTCACTTAATACTGTATATATTACTGTACTTTGTACTGCTGTTATCTGAATATTACATTTACACTGTAGTATTTTTTGTCCACTGTTCTTGCTAGCCAACAAAGTTTGTGGTAACTTTGTGAAATCTAATCGATCTGTATAGCCCTTCTCAGCCCTTCAAACCTTTTACTACGACAATGTTCTAAAAATGCACTTGTGATTCTTGAATTTCTACTGTACTTCTTCTATTTGTATTGTTGGCCATAATATCTTTGTCCCAGTTTCCCTCAATTTTAAATAAATATACCAGTCAGCCAGTTGACCAGTGAAGTAAACAGCACATCTCCCCACCGATTTATAGGATTTAAAGGCCCAGCTGGTGTCAGATACCCAGTGCCACAGCCCTTACCCATGTCTCAATATGTAAGGGTTGTTTTGTGGTAAAAAGGGGGCCCAATGGTAGGTAGGTGGTCATAGTGTCGTGTCTGATTATGATGGATAAAACTATTGATTACCGTTGATCCCTTGACCTAAATGAAAAATGAATCGTACAAATGTCGCCTTCTAGTGGCTTAAAAAACCAAGGGAAGTTAATCATCAGAATCAGAATGGGGTTTATTCGCTATGCAAGATTAACAAACATAGAATTCACTGTGTTTTATTCATTGTGAATTAATGAGCAAACATAGAACATATATGTGGCATACTAATAAAATAAAAAATGAATACACTGTTAAATACACTACAGATATGATACATATGAACAAATAATACAAATGATACAAATGATACAAATAACATGGAGGTACAAATAGCATAGGTACAGAGTGGAATGGGTATATATACTGTAGTACGTAATTGACTACGACCTGCTTTTAACATGTGATGAATGTACTATGTTTACTATGTTTTAATGTGAAACTTTTATGATGATTTTATTTTCTGTAAAGCGACTTTGAGTACATTGAATAGCGCTATATAAATAAAATGTATTATTATTCTTAACCCTGTGAGCCCGTACGTATCATATTTGATACATACATTTCTGGAGCTCATTGCATCACCATCAAACGTAAACTTTGCATGAAATCCTTTTGCATGAACTCTTTTACATGTATGCTTCCCCGTAGTGGACATACTTCGCTTTCCCAATGTTTGGATGTGTGCTTTTTCTGTCATTCAAAGTGGGTCGCATCGTGCGAGCGCACATCTGTGATACTCACCATCAAGAAACTTAGCCATTTCATAGTTTTATGGTCAGAATTTCTCTAAATTACTTACCAATAATTTTAAATGGACAGTTAGTTTGTCCTTAAAACGTTGTATTACTCAGTTTTATAATTACAGTTTGTAGTTATATCGAGCAGAAAGTCGGGTATATCTGTCCAGTGTTTTACATGGATTATGTCTTCCATAGGCCATCATGCAGTGTTTGGATGAGTTAAATACACAATTTATAGATTGAAATGGGTTCAAGAATTTCACTTAGACTATCCATATTGGCTGATCACTGATCACCAGTAATTTTTTTAATACCTGTTGTATCAAATGTGATACAAAAATATATATTTTTTAGCATTTCTTTTTGTCAAATTTCTTTTTAAATTTTGTCAAAGGGCCAAATAAATAGTTCATATCCAAAAAATTAGAATTTTCTGACCATTCTTTCATAGTTCAGGGCTTACAGGGTTAAAATAAGAGGCATTTGGCATATTTGATTGAACTAACTCCCTCCTTCCCAAAACGTAGACACACCTATCCCAAGTTATCCCTTGACTTGCAACCAGATACTGCGGTTACTACGAGCAATATTTTTTACCTTCAATAACTTAGCTGTATGTCTCTCCTTATTCAAGACAGGATCCATCTCACTTAACTCACACCTAACACTCTCACGTGTTGAATGTAGATCTTAGATCTCTATCTCATACTAGATTCTTTTTAAATGTTGCATTCTACTATATCTTCTGTACTTTATATTTTAACCTGTTACTCTGAGTACTGTACTGTACCCTACTTGTATACTGCAATTTCCCTTCTGGGGGACAAACACATAATTTTCTTATATCCCACCCACCAGGGCATAAAGCTTGTGTCTGGATAGATCTGTGTTTATGAGGTGGTTAAGTGTCAGCAGCACTTAAGAGTTTTTACCCCAGTGTGGAGCAAGTGAAGGAGGAAACTGTACTGATAATCAACGCAATGACACATGCAAACCGTTTCTTCTTAATACATAATTAAAGCAATTTATGATCAGCACAGCATTTTACTGGAGTACATTGAATTAAAGCCATCTTGTACTATTAAGCAGTTCATGGAAAGAAACAGAGCACCATACAGTAGTTATACATAGTTTGCAAAAGACAGCCCTACACATGAAATAAGACAGAAGATTTAATAGTTTTTAAATTTTATAGCATGGTAGATGACAAAAACTGGGTAAATCATAAGCGACTGTAAGACCTTAACATACGCATATAGTTTATTCAAATCTGAGACGAGTAGAAAAGGACAAAATAGCATTTTTTTTCCTTAACAACTGATGCCATTGCAATGTACACTGCAAAAATACAGCACAAACAGTAACTTTCCTATCTCCTGACATTTGTAATTAAAGGTTCTTACTAAAAATATACCCAGTTCATGTTCAACAACTTACGCAATCAATATTTGCTCAAATTAATTTCACAAAATAATATATGCAAACAACAGGAAAATAAGCAATAGAAGTAATACAAAGACAAAATGATACTAAGTCACAAGAAAATTAGCAGAAACAAATATAATGTTGCAAGGTTTTTTGTGTTCATTTTGTTTATAGTTAAAACAATCACTAAATATCTGACTAAACATATCTAAGAATACTTGTCCATGAGCTCTTCAAATAAAATCTAAGAAAGGAACAAAAAGCAAACGGGGTGTACATAGACTTCATGAAGCTGAACAGATAACACAGTGGAGTTAAGGCCCTGTTGGCACCTGGTTCTGAATTGACACGTCCAAAGAAAGTATCGTAAAAAAAAAGGCAAAAAGAAAAAGTTGAAACGCTGAATTAAGTGCAATCATTTTTTGCATTACAAACAAAAGCACATAAATTATTGGTGTGAATTTTAGATTGTAACATTTCAATTTCAATAACTATAGCCAGTAGTAAATTAAAGCCAGGGTTTGAACCTGAGATGCTGCAATGATATGATGTAAGCACTAACTATATGTACTATTACAGTACTTTTAAAATTCGAAATTTCCAGTGGACAAAATCTTGAAAAATAAAATACAAATTGTTCATAATTGATACATTATTCTGGCATTAGTTGGAAAGAAAAACTATGATAATCTACAAGAGGCCCATCTGATACTCTAAATACATAATCCTGTACAGGTTTACGCCGCATGTTTTCCTAGGAACCAGGTTCCTCCTCCTGGTACAACCCTTGTTTTAGCATGCAAAGTACAACTGCTTTGAAAATCAATGCACCGTAATAAACATGTTTAATAAATATAAAATAAATACAAAAAGACAAGAACATAATAAAAACATGAAATTAGAGCTTAAAGAAAAGAAAGAACCTTGTGATTCGGAAGATTGAGACCACAAAAGGTAAAATAAGAAGAGTTAAAATAAGAAGAGTTAAAATAAGAAGAGTTAAAATAAGAAGAGTATTGGCATCTCAGTTAGAATATCTGATTATGTGGCACTTACACTGTCTTTGTATACAGAGCTTTAACAGTCATGCAAAGAGCACTTGGCAAGAACATAAGACACACAACGAGGCACAGAGAAAATCAGAAGGGAAAAGAAGGCAGAACTGCACTTAATTTCTTTATTTACAAATGAGTTATAAGTAATCAGTCTCATCGATTTATTGATCTGTAATGTTAAGGTCATTTAAGCTTTAGCTTTTATTTTTGTTTGTCTCTCACAAATGAGGTTAAGTTGAGTAGAACACCCTTTATAGGCATTCTTACCTGGAAAGGAAAATCTATCCAACTGACCACAAGTAAAAAGACTGAACTACAAAAGATCAGAATCTTCCTGGGAACATGGTCCTGACATACTTTTCCTGCTGTTCCATTAGTAAACAATCTATCCATCTATATGGACTCTTTTGCCTTTCCCTGCTATCAAGTCTACAATATAAAGACAAACTGTCAGGCTTTGGTGGCAATATGCTCTTAGGAGATCTATATAGTATCCAATGAAACCTCCGTATGTTGTTGCTCCGAGTGCTTGTTAGCTATTTTCGAAGCCCTAAAAAGGCCAGTTAACAAAACCTATCCCTACATGTGCTTGTCCCCAAAACCCATTAGTGACCTATGAAATCAGCAAGTGATTAATTCATTGCATAAATCCGTTGTTTTTATCTAAAATTTAAGAGTTAACAAATGATATACTCTGAAGTTGGGCTCAAATTTAAAACAGAAATATGTGTTGATAATCAGTCATTCACTCCAAAAGCAATTTACCAAATGTATCACTGCTTGTGCAATGTATACTTATAATAGTCACAAGCAAAGTTGCACAGAACAGCAAGTTCATGACTAATTGGACAAGACAGGCAAATATCTTATTGAACATAAATAGCATATTTGTTAATCTTGGCTTCAATACACAAGCACCTCCACATTAATAAGCCATTCACCAAATGCACACTGTGTAATCACACCTGAATGAGAAAACTGGAAAATTTGAATTGAGAAATACAGAGAGGGCGGAGAAAGTGGGATTGGGGGGCGGGGGGGGGGGGCGGGCGAGGGAAGAGACTAATTTCACATCCTTCCTGAGCAGTGGACAAACAACGAAATACAGGCAGTCCTGGAGATGGGTAAAACCACAGCAACAAGGTAGAGGCAGAACTGTGGCCAAGCTGAAGCATGTCCGGCATATCATCTGGAGGAGAAAGGACAGGGGGCAGGGAACTTCATTACAAATCTTCATGTTTACCATGTGCAGAAATTGTTGACACGTATACCTTTAGCTAGTAACAGTCGTAAAATGAGTGTCATAAACAGTGTAGGGCTATGGCATGTTGCATAAGACTTTACTTTTCATTTCTACACTATTGCATGTTTGAGATTCAGGATATTTAATGTAACTTGTTTAACTGAATGCTCTTGTGGTTTGGCACTTGTTTGGTTTCCCTCAATGTATGCTTCATAATCTGACTACCCGCAATGTTGGGGCTATCTCGTTGTTATGATCAGTGACCGATGCTCTTTTGTAAAGCATTCTCTTGGAAGTTGCTTTGGATAAAAGCATTTGCTAAATAAATAAATGTACTGCTAATTTCATTTTGTTGAAGTGCACTTCCCTTAGTAAGAGCCAGAGCATATTATAACAGTTAAATACAAGTCATTATGTCACTGTGGTCAAAGGACATTTGAAACTTTCTACACATATAACAACATGCTAATTTACTGTAGCTCTACATGTACTTTTGACATTTCAACTTGTCAATTTCATGCGAAACGTCATACCGGTAGGACTCCCCCTTTAAGTTATGTCTTTCAATGAAAGATCTTCTTTCCTAATTATTATCGTTATAATTATGATTACTTTAAATAGCATGACAACAAAAGGGCAACAAACTGAGCAAAAGTAAATGTGAAAGATAAAAAAGTTTACATTTTCACTGAAGGTGAAATGTTCAATACATAATAATGAAGTAAAGCAGTTATGGGTGCACTTGTGGCATCATTTGTGGACATTCTACAGTACTGTATCATTTTTTTGTATCATCTCTGTAAATTCTGCACCAAAGGTCGAGGACAGCCTTTAAGAGAGAAAGTGATTCCATATTGATCTGAAGTCGATCATTTTCTCTGCACCCATTATTCAGCTTGTCTACCCGCTGCTCATCTCACATGTGCTAGTTTATTTGCTGGTCACTATATTAGATAAACCTTTATTTGTCCTCCAGGGGGGGAAATTGCAGTTCGCAACATATTAAGAATATATTAAACTAGTTATTTAGTTAATTTGTCAACTTCTGTGTGTCTCCTACATCCAACATTTATATTTAGGACAACACAGAGGCAATCGGCACAGTCAGGACTTGAACTGGCACCCTTCTGTTTCCTAGTCCGACTACCTAACTGCTCAGCCATTCTGCTAGTCTTTCGACATTCTGGCAAGAACAAGATGATGCGGAGGTGTGAACCCACTGTGTGTCAGACATTTGCCTTTGCGTTTGTCTCAAAATGAAGATATTTACAAATAAAATAAAATAAGTAATCAGCTATAGGTGTGCACCCGGGCCATTTTAAGCCCAACTAATGATACATACCATATTCGGAGACCTTAAGGAAGACAGTGTAAAAACCCAGTGAATCACCCCTTTAATTAAATGTAGCTACATTTAGCCTTAAAGTTACATCTGGCCCTTTGAGTGCAACCATTATGTTAATGTGGCTCTCTGAATCTATAGAATGAGATAAGAATATTGGTCAGAAATATCCATTATCGGCAAACTCTCAAAACCATTGGTATTAGGCAGATGAAAAAAAAACATACACAGCATTTTATAAATGATGCTGCAAATCACTGACATCTCAAATCGGTTAACAAGTACAACATTATTGAGGGATCCACACCATTTCAGTAGGCTCCTGAGCTGAACGTACCCATTTGGGAGGTTAGGGCCTAAATCCTGGTTGAAAGCGTGCAGTTTCCTCAAAAATGAGCTCCTTTAATGTTTCTTTGGGGAGATCATCCAGCTCCATGTCAAACTTGAATGGTGCTTCGGCTACAGGCTAGAATAGGAAATGGAGAGGACATCAATCAAATGAATTAGTACCCACAAACCCATATGCTGAAGGTAACATTCTGTGTTTGTATATCTTGCACAGCAATTAAAATAGATTCTGATTCTGAACCATTTTACATTTAGTCATTTAGAAGTCGCTCATATCCAGAGCGACTTACAGCAAGTACATGGACATTCCCCCGAGGCAAGTAGGGTGAAGTGCCTTTCCCAAGGACACAATGTCATGTTGGCATGTTGGTCAGGGTTTGAACCGGGTACCTTCTGATTACTAGCCCGACTCCCTAACCTCTCAGCCACATTAATCCACAAGTTTGACAAACGTTTACACAAAGCGTTTTCCATTGACTTGATTTAGCTACACTTCTCACCTCATCGGTGGGGTCATAATACTGTTCGAGGTACGGGTGGGCCAGAGCTTCCTCCACCTCGATCCTTTTGTGGGGATTGAAGGTCAACATCTTATCCAATAGGTCCAGTGCTGTATCAGAAGGAATGGTAAAAGAGAAGGTTAAGTTGATAAGGAAACAAATTAGAGTACCATTCTTGACACAGAAACATTCTGGATTCTAGTCAACATTCACTGTGTTTTGTCGACATACTCCCAAGCAGGATGAAATAATATTTCTACGACGTACAGTACAGGACCTGGTGATGTAAGTGAATGTGATTTATTGCACTAAGTCCTATAATAGATATAAAAATGTAATAATACGAGAAATAATTGAGTAGACTGCAGTCTACATAACTGGAACGTTTTTTTTTCCTTTTTCCATTTGTAATCATTGCTTCTTAAGGAATGGAATAAGGAACACTCCCTTAAAAATGCTGATTCAAAATGTTCAGTTAGAGACAACTGGTTCAGTCTACCTTTGGGGTCGGCATTGGTAAAGAGGCGGTTCCAGGGGACTTTGCAGCGCAGGGGGAGAGACAATAGGTAGTTCCTGGCCTTGATGTTGATGATACAGTTCAGGTCTTCCTGGGATGGAGAACCTAGTATACCTGCAAAAAATGATGAGAGTAACAACATTAACCAACAGGTATATGCTGAGGCTAAATGGGTTTTGAATGTACACGTGAATTAGTTATTATTCGCCATGCAAGTTACACAAACATGGAATTTACTGTGGCAGGATGGAGCAAACAAAGAATATATATGGAATTTGAATAAGATAAAGATAATAAGATAAAATAAAAATTAAAAGTGGACAATAGCTACAAGTACAAGTAAAATAAAAGTATAATACAGTAGGACTTCCACTAACGAATGACCCCGAATACGAAATTTCCAAGTTACGAAACGTCTTTTCGGAGAACTATTGCTCCGAATAACGAAAGATGCTTCTAAATAAGAAAGGCCGAAAACCAAAAATCTAAACAACGCGCTCCTGGCCGTTTGAGCGGATGGGCAGCTCGGTTCTGTCTGAATCATGTGGATCATGGCATGGTCGGAGTGTCCCAGTGCTGCACGAGGGACTACATGGTAGGCTCTGTTGACTGTGCTCCAGAGTGGTCCAGGGTACTTCCTTCTCTGGTGGGGCAGTTGATGAATTGTCTGTATTTGGGGAGTTCCTGGCTGAGGTTACCTTTGTTAAAGTCACCGAGGACCATAACTAGGAAATCCAGGTGGGTTCACTCCACTTTCAGGATCTGGTCTTTGAGCATGCATTGCGCTTCTTTAACCTGCGGGCCGGGCGGTAAGTACGCTCTGACCAGTATTTAAGATGCAAATTCATGTGGCGAGTAGAAGGGTTTACCGTTTATGACAAATTATTCCAGATCGGAGGAACAATGTTTCATAATCACTGAGACGTCCACACACCAGCCACGGTTGATGTAAAAACAAATACATCCTCCCTTCTTTTTACCGGACAGAGCTGTCCGGTCTCGGCCCGCTCTTACCAGCTGTTCAGTTGTTCATCTGATGCTCAGGAGTTTTTCTCTAGTTAGAGACATCCGAGATCCTTGGCAGAACACCGAATTAACAACGACACAACTAGACAAACCATCACGCTCCAGCCATGGCAGCCGTACTCGGCGCCATCTTTGATAAGGCGTATGTCAGTCATAACAGTATTACCCGAAGCATTAGCCATGTTAGTTTACCTAAAATATGGTTGAGCTGATCCAAGTAATGTTTCCCAGGGAAGATAGGCCTGTTGGATAGCATTTCTGCTAGGATGCAGCCTACAGACCAGATGTCAATTGACTTGGTGTAGCCCTAAGAGAGATAGAGGGGAAGAGAAATAGAAAAAAAACATCATAAATACCATTAAAAGACAAGAGATCGAGACGAGAGTCTTTCATGACCAACACACAATGCCAATTATCCACAGCCAAAATGACTTTTTGGCCAGCCATTTTGTTAACCATCACCTATAGTTACATCAGTGTGGTTGTGAGGCGCTTACTTTGGAGTTGAGCATTATTTCAGGAGCCCGGTACCAGCGGGTCGCCACGTACTCTGTCAGGAATCCGGTGTGATCATGGTCAGGGTCTGCCACTCGGGCCAGACCAAAGTCACAGATCTGAAGGAAAAGGGTTGAAGAAAAGAGTAGCATAAGCAATGCCACAAAGATTAGCAAGCTGAGGAAAAGGATGTCAGCAAATATAACTTTTAGTCCCAGCTAACTGAAATGCTTATCACTACATTATTATTGTACTTAATGTAAATTGCTTTGGATTAAAGCGTCTGCTAAATTAGGTATTATTATTAATTTGAAAGGTATCCTATTGGCTATGAATTTATGTTGCATGATGGTTCTCACACCTCAATTTTTGACTTCCTGTTGCATTTGTAGCCATCATATGACGTCCCGTTGATAAGCAAGGGTCAAGATTTGATTTTGAGTGGTTGTTCTACAGTTATCAGTTGGGTATAAAAAGGAAGGTTCAACACTATTCTCTAGATTCTTCTCCTGAGATACTTTTCCTCACCTCCTGCTTCACCTTGTACTTGCCGTCATCCTCTTATTCTGATTTATAATATTCATGGTAGAGTAAGATGGGTAGGATTTCACACTTTCATTTTATCACGTTTACCTTGTAACTGACTTAATTTATTTGCAATGTTATTAAATATGCATTTAATTTAATATGGACCATTCTCGCTAATGTGATCCATACGAATTTAATACCTGCAATTCTAGTATATTTGGTTCATATTAATACACTGTCCAGTTTTACCCCCTAAATCAGGGGTGTCCAATCCTGGTCCTCGAGGACCAGGATTGGACACCCGTGCCCTAAATTATCTCCATGCATCGCTCTCATTGCCTGCTTTACAGTTTTTCTCAATTGCTTTGGCACATTTTTCGAAATAGTCTTAGCATTCTCTAAACTGTGAGTGCAAATGTCACAACTGGTTGATGGAACTTCAAAACTGTAATGCATGTCTGCAAAAGGCAGTTACTCCCTCAAAACATTTCAGTCATTATTCAAAACATAGTTTTCGTGTCAGTAATTTGGTCATGACCCCCAAAATATGAAGTATTTTTTTAATCTTTTGAGCCCCACTCCTCAAAATGTTAAGTTGTTTTTTCACTGTGACAGTCAACCATGGAAATAACTGAATGGATTGTTTTGAATGTGATGGCTTACATAACACAACGTTTTGGAGACAATGTGAAGAGTTTGACAGCGTTAGTAAGAATCGACTAATCAGTTTGAATCAACAAGCCATATTCAATTAGTTGTTTTTCAAACAGCAATGTGGTTAGCGCTCTCGCCCCCCAACAAGGAGACCGTGAATTCGAATCTTGGGCCAGACCATGATCTCCCTGGGTGGAGTCTGCATGTCCTTCCCGTGTTACCGAGGGTTCCCTACGGGCACTACTGCTTCCTCCCACTCTCCAAAGCCATGCATGTGGTAGGTTAATTGGACATTGTGACAAGTTGCCCCTAGTGTATGACTCAGAGTGAATGGTAGTCTATATGTTGTTTGTCACTGTTTGTCACTGTCTGTGTGACAGCCCTACGACTAGCTGGCCCCAGCCAAGGGTGTACCCAGCCTAAGCCCTGAAAGTAACTGGGATATGATCCAGTCACCCGTGAACCCTAACGGAAATAAGCAGCACCGCTAATAAGCGGTAGATAATTAATGAATAAATGTTTTGCTGTATCTGTACGAACTGTTTGCCAACATGTGCCAAGGCATTTGCGATTTGCTCAAATCAATCAGAAATTTGAGGATGTAATTTCTGTTTCATGCAGGGACGCACCGCAGTCCGATACGAGCCAGCCAGCGATTCCCAAAGACATCCGTTTTTCACTCGTTTTTCGAACTTGTGGGTTACATTTTTGACGCTCAAGTGACCGACATTTAACCGAGAGCATCCAGTAATTTTTCGAAATAAAATATTGTTATTAATTATCGTGTTTCTTCGGCGGCCCGATAATAATCCCGATAATTATTTAGGGGGGCTGAAGAACATTTAGGGGGGGGCTTCAGCCCCCCTAAAACAGGGCTAACGACGCCCATGGTTTCATGAAATAAGCCTAAGCAATTGAGAAAAACTGTATATTCAAATTAAAATTGTCATTAATTTAACAGACGCTTTTATCAACGTACACATAAGGCAACTAGAATAGGGGATCTGCTGACTGTTTAATAAAAACCTTTTTGTATTTACGAATGAGTAATTGTCATTCTTTGAGCATGGAAAACGTTGAAGTCATTAATGTTTTGGAGATTTAAATCAGTGGTTCTCAATCCTGGTCCTCAGGGCCCACTGTCCTGCATGTTTTAGATGTTTCCCCCTTCCAACACACCTGATTCAAATGAAGTGTAATTATCAGGCTTCTGCTGAGCTTCATAGTGACTCACTCATTCAATTGAATCCGGTCTGTTGGAGCAGGGAAACATCTAAAACATGCAGGACAGTGGGCCCTGAGGACCGGAATTGAGAACCACTGATTTAAATGCAACACACTCAAACAAGGTTTGTTTGAATTTAGTTTCTGAAATTGGCTACAAATATGAGGGCTATGAAACTGTAATTAAATTTCTCGATCTGTATTCTTTGTTACCCTGAAATTCCATTCCATTACTTTACTTTAAGTTTTGACCAACGTATGCCTACAATACAAATCCAGACATTTTGGTCTCCTTTCAGACAGTACCATTTGTTACATGCTTCCTGTCCAAGAGAGCCACACTGTTGTTGAGCTGTTGAGTTGTTCTGAAAATTTCAAGTTTCAGAGGACAGACGACAAGTGGGGCATACCTTAAGATCGCAGGTTGTGTTGAGCAGTAAGTTTGAGGGTTTGAGGTCTCTGTGAAGAACGTTGGCAGAATGAATGTACTTGAGTCCTCTCAGGATCTGGTACAGGAAGTAGCAGATGTGGTCGTTGCTTAGGTGCTGGGTTTTCAGGAGTTTGTAGAGGTCTGTCTCCATCAGATCTTGGACAATGTAGCTTTGTAGCAATGTGTTAAAGAGTATATTTCACATTTGAACAGCAAAGCAGTGGCAACTCAGGAATAGAAAGTTACATAAGTAGATTCCCTTGTGGTATGTGAGACACGCAACTTGAAAGAGTCAGAGACAGCAAGCCAGTTTAAGCACCGTCTTGCGTTTAATCAACAAGAAACATGTTCAGAAGTATTGTTCAGTGTAACGTTAACTACAGGATATTATTACTTGGTCTACAAGAATCTAATCCCCAGAAAAAGCATAGCAACTAAACAAAATGGGGATTAGTTGACCACCGAGCTTTATATTGTTCTTCATAATAAGTGTAAGGTGGTCTTTGGTCTCCTGCTTAAATATTGCTTTCTGTTCCCTTCTCACTCTTGTACAATTATTTATCGAGCACAATAAAAAGTCAATCAAGAAGTCAAAAGGATCATTCCAAATCCTCAAAAAATTTAATTGAAGGACAAAAAAAAGCAAAAGAGCTTATGAACAAGGATACACATCTTTCATCTGGTCAGCGGTTGGTGTGCGGATGATGTCGTTGATTCCAATGATGTTTTCATGTTTGAAGCGCAGCAGGATTTTAATCTCTCTCAGGGTACGCTGACAGTACGTTTGGTGCTCGAAGGGGCTGATCTTCTTTATGGCCACGCGTACCTTGTTGTCCCGATCATAGGCAGAGCTGTAGCAAACATGACAACAAATATGAAATTCAAAATTCAGACAATGATTGACTGTCTATATTTTTATATCTTAGATTTAGAAAATGCTACAGGATAATGGATGAATAATCTTGATAATCTTTTGGATGGATAATCTTTTGTTATTATGAAGACGTAATGTAAGAACGTTTATGAAAGGTTTTGATACTCTGAGATGAAAAGGAATATGTGCCAAATGAAACTTCCTGGAGATCTTTTCAGGAATTATTCCCCTTAATTTACTGACTTGCCTAACAAGATAATATATGTAACAAGAAAAGGCGCTAAACAAAAACTGCAAATGAGTTTACAAAAACTGACATACTGAATTATGAGATTTAAATCTTTGTATCCTTTCTTCTTTGTTGACAGAAGATATTTATTATTCAATGTTATTATTTAATCAAAGTAGTTTGTGAAATCTGTAGTAGTCAAGAAGTTTTATGAATCTCATTTAGTGAAATTAATGAAATAGATCAAATCTATTTCAGAATGACTGGCAATGGGAGCAGGGCCGGTTCTAGACAGGCATATATGAGGGGGCAGTTATAAATGTGAAGGGGGCATCACCCCCATCACGCCCCTGCGAAGAGCCGGCCTCGAATGGGAGGTGTCCAAAAGGCTTTTAAATGGTTGATTTAATATGGAAAGAATATGTCACCTAGTCTTTACTCATATCTACAGGAGTTTGTGCAACGTTACAACACACACAACTTGAAGCGAAAACTGTCATCAAAACACAAACACATTAAAAAAAGGAGTTGATCTAGTGATGAATCAGATTACATTTAAAAGCTAAGAAATGTGTACTGGATTCCCTGAAGTTTTCATAAGTGATCTTCAACAACACCATTCCATGTATTGCAGTTTCACAGATGTGTGTGGGCAGTCAACCACTTTGTGAGCCCTTACAAACAATATTAACATTATAATACACTCAATGGAGAGGTAAAAGTCAATATAGCACAGAGCTATGGATGGGCGGGAAAATTCTCGATTATAAACACTCGTATTTCTCTTTTATGTTTGATTTTTTTTTATTTTATTGTATAGAAAACCAAATGTCAACATCCCCTGATTTTCACCATGCTTCAATTGTTCTAAACATGTTTGCCTGGTAGTGAACTGGAACTTGTATGTTGGGTTCAAGATAGCAGACTTGACAGACCATCTCTGCTCATTTGTAAGGATTACACCTAGAAAAGTGAGGGGCTGTGAAGGATCACAACAGACAATAGCTTACATTTTTTTAAGAATATGCACTTTTCTGAAATTTGTTCTTCTTTTATGCTTATTGCAGGAAGAGGGAGGATGGAGGTATTGTTTCCAAGGAAACTACCTTCAAGGCTTTATACTGGAGCCAATGTTGCATTTTATGCAACAAGCTGTTGCCATGACAATGTGTTATTGGGTAAGAGGGTGAAAGTAGTAGCTATACTGGTAGGTTCAGCATCTGGTGCTAAAGTGCTGTGCTCCTTCATAAGGAGAACAGGGGAGTTTCTTGGGCATAATAGATATGTTGTCTCAATTTCTCTACTGCCAAATGAGTGTTCATTATGTTGGCTAGAGTTGTGTTTGGGAATGACTGGGGAAACAGTGTTCCCAAATCCCAAAAGATTCAAAGTTCAATGCCTTTTGTACTACTGTAATCTAAAACTAAATATATTAAGTTAAATATGATTTATTTGGCTGTGGAAAAAAAAACTGCTGCTAAGCGCACCATGTAACACCCCATCTCAGTTTGCTGACATCTTGATGAACATCTCATTCTATTGATTCAATATAGAGATTTATTTAGCAGACGCTCTTATCCAGAGCAACTTGCAGCAAGTACAGGGACATTACCCGAGGCAAGTAGGGTGAAGTGCCTTGCCCAAAGACACAACGTCAAGTTAGCACAGCTGGGTTCAAACCAGGAACCTTCTGATAACTAACCCGACTTCCTTACCACTCAGCCAACTGAGTCCCTTGTCTTAGTCTAATATAGCTTGGAATAGTTGAACACTTCAATTAAACATATGTAGAAGCCAATACCTCATTCATCACAAGACAACTAGAGTTCAAAGGTGTTCCACTGAAAAGCAAGATGAAAAAAGCAAGATCCATAATGAAATGTTTCACAGGGTTTAGTGTAATGTCACCACCACAAACATGTTTGAGATGAACGCCAACAACCTCATTAAGCTAGATATAATCACCCAACATCAGTAGCCTGTGTTAATAATGACCATCTTAATGGACAGATTTAACAAGTAAGTGCCAGTATACTAAGTAGGTGTCAACATAAATGTGGATGTAGTGTTTTTCACAACGTAATGTTGGCATAGCCGGGGTTCGAGCCAATGCCTTCTGATTACGAGCCTGACTCCCTAACCACTCAGCTACATAGCTCCATTACGTAATACCTCTTCAGTCTTGGTATATTGTAGGTCACTCAAAAGACACACTGCAAGATAATTGTTGCTCATCACTGGTGAACAGGATTGGGAATGGGAATGGGATATATTTTCTATGAAATGCTCAAGCAGGACATCAGCTTAAAATGTTCTCACTGGACAATCTTTAGATAACACGATGGTTTTATGTGCTCTGGAACTGATGGAGTGAGAATGCGGGTAATCAAATACACATTATCCCTTTCCGTAAATTGCACAACAGTGTTGCGGTACAGACGTCACCAGAGCTGTTGCCATAGAGATGGGCACGGTGGCAGTATTTGGAAAACACACCTGACTCCCCCTACAGGACAGTAGCGACAGCATAAGGCGGAAACAGTGCTGTTATAGGGCAAGTCATTCATTCGTCCATCTTAGCTGACGTAATGAAATATGCTTCATTTCAGTAACTCTGGCTAGGAAATATGTAAACCAACATAGTAGCTCAACAATACATTTACTTAAAATTAATTT
Organism: Neosalanx taihuensis; assembly: GCA_030340665.1. NCBI lineage: Eukaryota > Metazoa > Chordata > Actinopteri > Osmeriformes > Salangidae > Neosalanx > Neosalanx taihuensis. The sequence goes on along the minus strand of CM059309.1, from coordinate 2,615,285 downwards.
AAATGAATGAAGGTTGGGCAGATCAACTAATATTAGTATTGAATGTAGTGTCCAATGATGGCAAATGCCAGTGCAGTGCCCATTTGCGGCTTTGGAGAACCACGACTCCATCACTTAATGTAGTTCTACATGACAGCAAAGGCTTATGGCAAACAGCTCAGCCAAACAACGTCAAATTGCACTTCTGTGCAACACACTGGGCAAGTTCCTACAGCTAATCAAGCTACAGACGTGCTAACAGAGACCATTAGCAACACATGTCTGTTTGGACTGCTATAAATCAGGGGGGAACTGTTTTGTAAGTTTTGTCAACACAGCTTACAGGTCCAGGAGTCCTAAATACTTTAATACAAGATGCAAGTCACCTTTCTCCAGACAAAAAAAAATAAAAGGCATCAGTTCCTAGTGAAAAGCATAGCAAGGAATGCTACCTCCACTGAACATGTTATTGAGTCAAACAAGAACGTGGGGCCACACCGCTAGCTCACTGGATAGGGCCCGTAGTCTTCAGGCTGAGGCCTGCACTCTACAGTCCAGGCTTGATTCTTGCTCAGGCCATTGCTGCATGTCTCCCCCCCCCCTTCTCTCTCTAACTGTTTCTGGCCACTACAGCCATTAAAAGGTGAAAATACATCTTAAAAACAACAAAAAAGCTTCACTTTTCTGATGAAACATTATTGAAGACATGACACGTGTTTTCATGTGTTTTTTTCCTTACTCAAGCTTGTATGGGGATCCATGAAGTATCAAAACAAATCAGGCATAATATATATATTATTTGTTTTACATTACATTATGTTTTTATATTATTCATTTTACTATATACGTTTATTTAAATGATGTATTGAATTTTCATAGTAGCATGTAGTAGTAACAGGGGAGAACAAGTTAAAAGTCTGACATCCTCACATTTCAGAAACATTAGCATTACATTTATTCATTTAGCAGACACTTTTATCCAAAACGTCTCAAATTATTAAAACAAGTTTGCTCAGTTACAATAAAATCAAATAACTTAATATACCAACAGTTAGCTGCTGTTGATAAATTCCAAGGACATAGCCATAAATCCATTAGATCTAGCCTACTGAAGGTTATGCAAGTGCACAAGTATAGTCATTTTACATAATAAAAATGGATGCACCCATAATGCACGCAGCTACGTGCAGAGCTGTGGCCGAAATTGTAACTTAGATCTGCAAGCTAGCCAACTGTAGGCCTTCAGATTGCAACTACAACAGATTGGATGATGAGAAAGCTGCACTATAGTTTCCTGTTCATGCCTGATAGCCTACTCGCTCTCTCATTTCGAAGACATATGAATGCAATCAGGTCTATAGAGTGCAAATACAGCTCTATCACTATTGCACTGCAACATTCTGCATCAAATCATTTGTAGAGGCAGATAAACTGCTCTAAAATACAATATGTTAAGTAGCCTTGTGTCAAAGTAAAAGCCAGGTAGAATTTCCCCCCAAACAATTAGCTGCCACTGCTGCCACCCAGAGCCTCTTCCAGTTGTGCTAAACGAAAAATACAGATTTCTGAGCACAATATTTTGCTGTTTACAAAGATGGAATTAATTTGAAATGTCGGATAACCTAGCCATATAAACATATGACGCAAAAATATGGATGACTGGACACCTGTATAACAGCGATTACATAGCTTAACAGTTTCCATCTCCAGCACATAACAAGATCAACAAGTAGCAGAACAATTTCGCCAACGCCGATATATTTCCAATACTTATTAAAGGCGTTTCCCGATTCGTAGGCCGATAGACTATTTCATGGCGGACGATTTTTTATTTGATTTCCTGATTGACAAAAAGTTTACAGCTAAGAATTTATGCTAAATAATTGACAGCGACATTTTAATAACTTACCACACCATTCCATAGGCACCCTCTCCAATGTAGGAAAGATTGCTGTAACGGGGCCCAACATCGAAGGCCTGTCCGCGAACTAACTCGGCGTCCGATCCGAGGTTGTGGCCGCAAGCAGCAGAGGCAGATACCGCAGCTGTCGCCATTATTTAACGAGGCTGCTTTAAATCTTGTACGCGCACTGTGGATTCTGAATTGAAATGTGAATCAGCTTCTTTCTTTGGTCTCTTTAATCAGTATGTTCAAAAGGATGCTCGTTTCCAAGTCTGCTCACAGTTCAACTCTGCATGAGTTGCTTTCGCTAGCGGATGGTAAATCTGGCAGCATGAAGGCCAATGGGGATGGTCATGTGATCTGAAACCAGAACGCAAGGCTCACAATGTAATATAAACCTAATTTTAGTTACCATATTTTAAATGTTGAGGTGCAATCCTATTATATAATCAGATAGTATGCAATATATTGTTTTTGCGCGCCATTTTAACGGGCATATTACAAAATTGGAACATTTGGCCAGGCTTAGAGAAAACAGCAGCATTTTATCGTTGTGATACTAACGGTGTCGTGTATGAGGGAGGTTATGTGTGCCTTTTCAGTAACTTTCCCTCTTGATTCATAATAGGTAAAGAGTATACTCTTTGTGATAGATTTAATATGCAGTCATGTACTCACAATAACACAATCCGTTTTAACCAAGCAATTGTTTTAGTAGACAGTAACTGATTCATTAATATTAATAGGCTGATGCTTGATATGTCATTTTACATTTTTAGTGCACGAGCAGCAGAAGAACCACCATAAAAGACAAAAAATAATTTAATTTTAAATTGTAGTTTTTTAAAGTTAAAAAAAACCAAAGGTTTGGTCTCACAATGAGCAATAGAAAGCAAAGACGATCGATTTGACACCAATACTCACTTTCAATACTACTAAAAACAATCACGACCTCTCTGAAACAGCTGCGAGACAAGACTGTTGGAAAAAAAAGTGTACCCCATTCAGTCAACAACATACTCCATCTCCATACCCCTTCCTTCCTGTCTTCCTGAGCACCTTTGATATTAGATGAGCACAACGATGTACCACATGACCCTTCCCATCTTCAACACTAGAGGTCACTCTCCCCTGAATTGTGGCCCCACCTGAAGTCTTGATTAGTCATTTCCCTCATACCCCCGATACATTTTAGTCTCGTTGTAAACGAATGTATACTCTCTACGGCTTTAGTGTAACTTGTTTGCATAATTGTTTTTTGGCTGTTGTGTCTATTAATTTTTGTATTTTTGAATGTGCTTTATAAATCAATTGGTTTTAATTGACTTGACATACCACCTTTGAATCCCACTGACGCCCTGTAGATCAACACAGTCACGCTGCACGTTGTAACGCTTCAGACAACTTGTTCAATGCTCCTTGCGCTTTCTTCAGAATTTGGTGGGAAATGAGTAAACATAGCACTATTAAGAACCTAAATTCACCAAGGCATAAATGCTAAAGAACTGACACGGAGATGGCGATAAATTAAAGGTTTTGAGGACATTTCTCATTCCCCACAGATTCCTGTCATTTGCGCAGGTGCTGTTTGATGAAACAGGGGGTCAGGAGGACATGGACAGGGTCCTGACATGGTCAGGAGGACAAGCCCTACAATTAGTCCTAAGCCTCTCACATTTCCATTTACACTTTTATCCAGAGGTAATACATTTAGTAATTTAACATATGCTCTTATCCAGAGCGACTTGCAACGAGTACAGGGACATACCCTCAAGGTAAGTATGATGAAGTACTTGTCGTGCTCAGGGACACAACATCGTGCTGGCATGGCTGGGATTCAAACCCACAACCTTCTGATTACTAGCCCAATTCCCTAACAACTCAGCCACCTGACTCCTATGTCAAGAAATGTATTTATTGAAATCCCGATTTTAATCGAGGTCAGTGTGTAGGTTTCGTAGAGGCTACCACAGAGATATGCGTTCAGTAGTCAGGAACTCATGCAAGGGAGGAAGAGGAGCTCATCTCATTTTTATTTTGGATGTTGTGATTAGCCGTGTCACGTTAGCCAAACACATAAACGTAAATGTTAACTAACCCTAACTAAACTCTTGGACTGCCTGGCTACAACTGGCTGAGTGCACACATCTAAAGACATTAACATTGACACTGGAAAGAGGAAGTGCAGTCAGAAAATAAAGGCATAATTCCTTCAAATGTGTCACCACAGCATTCAGAAAATGTTCATAGAGAAAAGGTAAGACACATGTAAGATCTGGAAAAATACTAAATAATTTAGGTTGTGAACATGCTACATGGTATATACATTTATCAGAAAAGTAAAGAGGATTATTGTTTTTAAGGAGATGGATGAATAATTTGGAAAACCAGATTAGAAAGAGAGTAAATTACCAGACAAAGATAGGACCAGCCTTTTGAGTCCCTATAACCAATGACATCACCAAGTGGGATTATCATAGGACAAAACACCTGTCAGTCTCATGGGCTGACAAATGGCACCCTGCCAATAAACATGGGCGGAAAAGGTGGTTGTGTCAGCTCTGTAGCCATGAAGAGGGTGGCTGTAATGAGTGCTGCCATCCCTGCGTGGGCATACACTGGACTGGAAAGGAGGAGAATTAAGAGATCAGTTCAAAACGATACGTCTGAAGATAGTTCAAGCTTGAAGAACAAACTGTTCTAAAAGATGTCTGTGCTTATCCTTTTACGTGTTTGCAAAATGTGTTTACTTCTTCAGTGGTGTCTTCCTGTGTCAAAGTAAAACTGACACATGTCAGAAGAATGATGACGTAAAGGACTGATTGTGTAAACACAACAGCACATCTGATTCCACGAGCTCCCCTCTGAACAATTAGTCATACATATAAACAATTTAGTCATTAGCTAATTTGAGGGTACTGATTGTGAATATGTGGCTGTTTTGCAGCCACACCTGTGGCACACTGTCTTGCTAGAAGCTGTCTCTGGTTGTCGGCTAAAAAACTTGCTCTGCTCTCTTTGTGGAATCGGTTGCTGTTTCCCAGGTGACAGCATGGGGAAAACATTGTGAAAACGTTGCAGGCACATTCCTTGCAGTCTCTTTCCTCCACCCCATGGCTTCCTTTCCATCTTTTCGCTGTGAATCTCAACACATGGGGCAGGTGGCCCCTCCCCCTGATGACATCACTGCACTTTAAATAGAAGCAGCGTTCAAGTCATGGCAACTAGCTTGTGAGGCTTCATACCCAACGGTCACCTCCAGCTATTGTTTTCAGGTGAAAGACACAGCGAGAGGGGGATGGGCTGGTGGGTGGTAGATGAACAAATGAGAAAGATTGCCTTTGTAAAAAAATATTATCCTTGAACCTCATGCAGCAGACACAGTTGAATAACATGAAGATAAATTAATATAATCAAAACAGCCATTAAATAATTATTTGTCTTCATGTACGAAAGATTTGACAACAGTACCAAAAGAGTGTTTTAGCACAAGCCCTACAATTAGTCCTAATAAGTGAACTGCCTGTTCGCTTACAGGCAAACTGGCAAACTGCCTGTTCAGTCTGTCAGTTCGAAACACAGACCATATGAATGGTGAGATTGAATTACACATTGATCCACAATCAGCTCCTTAGAGACAGAAGGTTTGTAGGCCTGAACTATGATGTCATCAGTGCCTTCTTAACCCTTCACACATCTATTACTACCACGTCTATTTGAAAGTATTCAATAAATAACTATTGTTAACTGCTCCAGTTTCTACGTCCTTGTTATATTTTACACACTGCTCTTTTCTACTTGTGTGAACCTTGCAGTGCTTTAGTTTGAGATCCTAGGTGACAATAACCCAGGTGGCACGGTCAGACTTGTTGACAGCCTTCATTTGACATGTTTTGTCTCAGAGGAGGACTATGTCAGAGCAATCTCCTATCAGGAAATATGTGAGAAACGTATGCGGACCCTGGGTAATTGCACACAGTGGATATGAGTGACTTAATGGACTGAATGTGGCTTTGGAAATTGCTAAGGAGGAAGTCGTGGGAGAGTGCAGCACTGATTGGACGAGTCTGTTTTCCTTGTGTTCTATTCAATTCACTTTCATTTTGCTGAAGGAAATTCAAGATGTTACAGTTGGATGAACAGACTATTCAAATATTCAAACAATTCACATTTGAATGCCATTTAAATTTTATTGTGATATCTGATACAATAACAAAATGAAAACAGATTCATGACTTTACTAAACCCAAACGTAAAGCAATGTAGTCAAGCAAAAAATAAAAACCAAATCTTTGGCAAAGAAAGCTCAAAACTTTGATATAAGTATTTAAAATACATCCCAAAGACCTTGTACATTACTTTAACAGTCCTATAAAATAACTATTAATAATGAGTCTTTCCAATGTAAAACCATTTTAACTTGGATTCATGTACTTCCGATATACTGACTGACCGATAAAAAGTTGCTATCCAACCCAGTAAGACTGGTTTCAGTGACAGATATGAGAAGTACATGTTGTATGCTGCCTTTTTAAGTGACAAAAGTCAATCAATACCTCTTTTCAAATTGTCCTATTTGAGAGGCTAGTCAATTTCTTTCTTTTGGTTTTTCCAGGTGGTTTAATCTCCTTTTCCTAAATCACAAACACAAGAAGTCCCCTTATTGTTTAGCCAAGATATTTGGTTTGTACAACTGTGAAACTAATTGCTGCTATAGTTATTATAGTCTGTGTAATTAATTACCCCTACTACAGAAAAAATTGTTTATCCCGAGGGATCAAAACATAATGTTTCTGACAGATTAATTTGACTGTGTCTGCTTTTAAATGCCCTCAATGGAACAATCTCATGAATTATCATGATTAAGACTCATAATTAACAATATCCATCAAAACTGTACTTCAAGCAAAAACCCAATAGAAAAAGATAGTTCTTTAAGTGTCAAATATGGTTGACATTAGAAAACAAAATATTACTAGTCAGTGAAATCAGTGAAATTTGTGTCTGTGACAGGAAATATAAGAATTCACAGCAATTTAATAGCCACTGTAAATAGATGCACTGTAGCATTCAAAAACATTATCCATTCACTTTAGTGACACAGATGTTTCTGGACTTAGGCTGTTCCTAGACACACTGAGATAAGACAGTCACTGATGTAAACAGTTGGTGTGGTCAAAAGAAAACAGCGTTGACAGTTTCTCAATCAATTGTCATTGTAAAATCTTTTTTTTCCTGCCTATTTGATTATTTTTGAAAGGTAGAGGAATCCTACGCATCTCATGTGAAATAATATCCCACAACAATAATCAACTTGAGCGCCAAACTATGTGAGCAAGATAGAATACACATGTCCCTTCGGCAGGAAACCAAGAAAAGGGTGGTGTACGTCTCCTTTGGGCTAGAAGGTGCTAGAAGGCGATTGGAGGGACGGACAATGCAGCACGATACATTCCCCTAATAACTGTCGGCATGCAAAATTAGAGGAAAATGCCTGCGTTAGTGTCACAAACAAGGAAAGGTTTTGGGGATCGCCCGCGATCCTACATGATTCATACGATTAATGTTAAATAACTGCACAGGGGAACCCCAAGTATAGGTTACATTTGCCAATAGTCTCCCAAAACGTGATTGGAGAACCCAGCTCACCCTAAACCTACTGTTTGGGTTCTGAAAAGATCAAATTGGCCCTCTTTTCAAATTTCACCTGACAAACAAAAGTCATAAAAGGGGAAAAAAGAAATAGAAAGCACGCAAGGAAAAAAAAATACTTAAAGTTATAAACCTTGTAAATCAGGCAGAAAGCGCAAACAATAACACAAAATTTTTAAAAGAACACGTGACAACCAAAATGAAAGAGGAGAAAAAGATAACCCACACAGTCCTGCATATAAACATTTATCCCCGTACATAAAGCCCGAGGTATAGTTAACAAAAGTGCTTTAAGTCAGGGACGTAAAATAACAAATCCGGTAGAAATATGTATAAAACCTTAAATATGTTTCTGCGTACAAAACTCAGACAATGTATCAACTAAATGTTTTTGTTCAATATTCAAGTAGGTTGTTTGAAATCATGTTGGGTTTCATTGTCTATGTCTATGTTTATAAGGTTACGTGATCGGCCTGACCTTGATGGCAAAGTAAGCCCTTGCTGATTTCAAATCCCTTCGACCAGCAACCCAACATCCTAACCCACTCAATTCCTAACTGCTACAACAGCTGCAATACAAATATGTTGAAGTCCGAATATTAGTGATTAAAAGCTACTTCACAACCCCAACCCTTATACATTCCTCCATGTAACACTATCCTCTTCCCTACACCCTCACATGTACGTATACAGTTTACCTCTGAATATAATAACCCTTTTCATTGATCTTTACATTTTCAGCAAGTTCCCACTAGATAAAATATTTTGGTATGTTTAGAATTGGATATAGGCTCTATGTATTGAGCGTGTCTGAGGGGGAAATTGACTGCAGGGGAGAAGCCCATCAGTTCTCTGCTGGCTTTTGAGTTTTTGCATGCCACAGCAGGAGGATAAGAAGGTGGGGGGGGGGGGGTTGAAGAGGCACAAGATTCATGCTGCTTAGAGGCAAAGGAAAAAGGAAAATTGTTTTGAGGTTCTCCGATAGGGGTAAAGTGCTAACACATCCACATTATTAACAATGTCTTTAAGAATGCCTTTCCGTTACAGCAGCAAAATATGTCACGGGTGGGGGTTTTCAGCTTGTGGTTTGCTCAAGTGGTTGTCCTTTTTATTTCATCACATTTGCAGTCTACTAACGACTTGTTTAATTCAATGCATCTTGTGCACTATTTAAATCGTCATTAAAAAGGGCTTCACAACAGATGCATCTGAGAAGCAGCAGACAGACATTTGCCTCTAAACTCATGAACCAAAAGCCTCTGCAAAGTGCAAACAAAGTAACTGCTTTCAAGTAGTTAAAACTGCTTTAGAAATATCCAAGTTGACACAAATTGGCATGCAGATATCCAAACAGTGTGTATATATATATATACTGTATGCATGTATGAGAGCAGATGTCCATACACGTAAATATACCCTATCCTTACTATAAATATATACATGTATATATGCTTTCTCTCAACGTGACAAGATGATGCATTTAGTGTACGGTGTCAGTACTGTTGTCAAATGGAACCAGCCACAATGACATTTAGTCAAACATTACAGTTGTGTATGCATGTGTGCCATAAAGCACCCTATTCAATGTTTTCTTCTAGAAACACACCATTTTGCTTTTAGGGTGCTTTAAGGCACAACTATGTCCCACAGATTGCACAGTGAAGTGTTAATGAAAATACAGAAAACAAAGGGTCTTAATAATAAGAGATAACATAATCAAAACACAGTAGTTACACAACCCCACACTGCAGCAATCAAGCCTTTTTCTTTGAAATAGACAGATGCTAACATGTGAGCCTTGTTATACCTACCCCAACCCGTAGTCCTATTTGGACCTTGCAGATAAAGAGCCATAGGAATAGAGATAGCCCAAGAACCCGGGAAAAGGAGGACACAGTAACACTATAACATCTGCCAAAAAACGTAAACCTCCAAACGTAAAAAAAAGCAACAACAAAAAAACACAAGAACCCTACCTCTAACTCACTGCGGAAGAACACAAACATCTCAGGCGTGTCTCTCTTTTCTCTCCCTTCGACAACCTACCCAACACAAAGCTCGAGAGGAGAGGAAGGTCACACTGAACTCTGTGCCATTAAGAAGAACGCAGCTTCACTGAAAAGGAAGTGAGGGGCTCTGTGGCAGCTGAGGAGGGTCTTCCATGCTGCTGGGTCCCTGTCTTGGATTTCCTTGTCACTGTGGTGTGCAGTTTTCTTAGGGAGAAAAGAGTGCGGTGTGTTGCTGTTTACAGTAGATGTGTTTTAAGAGGACGGCGGATGAGGACAGGGGTGTGTGGGGGGGCTGTTGGTGGTCTATAGAGTCTGACAGAGTTCGAAAGTCACGGAGCAGGAAGCAGATTCCTGGAGGTCACTCCCATCCGTTGTCCTTGATCATGTGTGCCAGCTCAATGATGAATTTGCCTTCCTTGTACTTCTGACTGCTCTCAAATGCATGCTCCTGTGAGAGGAACAGATCAGACACATTGTGGCTTGAGTAACATCAACTATATCAAACGTATTCTGTTAAGTATGTGGCACTGGTGATAAGCTGTGTCAAGATTTAACCATTTATTTCCATGCAAATAGGCTTGTCTTTGGTGTGGTGGTTGTTTCAAAGGGGAAACTCTCTGCCTTGGAGCATAGCTAGCATAGCACTGCAACTGCTTGAAATAACAAGGCAGGGAGCATGGGATATACGATTTCCCGGTGGACAGGAATCATTTAAATGATTCACAGTTAACCTCAGAAAACAACAACATCCTGTATTAACGATACAGCAGAGAGTGACAGGATCTGCAGAATATTCAGGAACATAGCAACCCATATTGTCAGCATGTCTGCTGTGTCTGTGAATGAATGCAGTGTTCAGGTCCTCCACGGGAGAGAGCTTAGACCTTCCATTAACACACCTGCAGTCGACTGTGAGTGACATCAGCAAATGATGTGCGCAATCTGAGTGCCACGGATGAACTAGCTCTGCCAATTTACTTTTTTTTAACAACCAAACATTGTTATGGTAGTGACAGTGCTTTAATTTTCCTTCTCAGAAGTCTCCATGGCCTTAAAGGTCATGACATAACAACTGACTAAAAACATGTTAGTTCATTCATATTTATGTTTCACATGTCAAGTTTTGTATTATCAAAAAACATTCATCCCAACTGGCTGGGAAAATAGTCTTTAATTTTAAGGCACGGGTATTAACGAATGCATCCTAAATAGGACCAGCTTCATTCTCTCAAGAACCAAGTAACCAATTTGTTTATTTGGCCAGGTCTTGTCATTGCTTCCTTGAAATACTTTTACAGAGTGGTTCAAATTGATTATATGCACGGCTGATCCGAATACGATGACGAAACATTTGCAGCTTCACTGACTGAACAAGAAAAACTGCCTTTTGTAGTTCCATAGCAAGACCCTATCATGGATCCCCAACTACAGTGCCTTGCCAAAGTATTGACACCCCCCCCCCCCCCCGGTGTTTTTCCTAATGTTGTCGTACAACCTGGAATTAAAATGGATTTATTTTGGATTTCATGTAATGGACATACACAAATTGGTGAAGTGAAGAAAAAAAAAACAGAGTGGTGTGACATTTTCATTGTAGGTTCATTTCCACTGTGAGACACTAGAATCCAGAGAGAATCCAGAAATCACGTTGTACAATTTTTAAAACTATTTATTTGTATATTACTGTATGTATTCACCCCCTTTGCACAGAGAGGCAACAAAGTGACCAAAGCTAACCCTGAAGGAGGTGCAAAGCTCCACTGCGGATATTACAGTATCTGTCCATAGGACCCCTTTAAGCTGTACAATGCCGGGCTTTACGGAGGAGCGACCAGAAAAAATATTCCTCAAAGAAAAAAAAAAGAAGCAAACACATTTGATGTTTGCCAGGTGGGAGACTCCCTAAACATATGGAAGAAGGTCTCACTGTGGTCAACTTTTTGCCCATCAAGGAAAACGCTGTCTGGCGCAAACCCAACACCTCATCACCCCGAGAACACCATACACATTTAGTCTTCCAGAGATTTGAGTCTGGTACAGAGGTTCACTTTCCGGCAGATCAATGACCCTAAGCACACTGTTAAAGCAACACTTGAGTGGTTTAAGGGGAAACATTTAATGTATTGGATGCCTAGTCCAATGCCTAGTCAAAGCCCAGCCCAGACCTCAATTCAATTGAGAATCTGTGGTATGACTTTGAGATTGCTGTACACCAGCGGAACCCATCCAACTTGAAGGAGCTTGAGCAGTTTTGCCTTGAAGAATGGGCAGAAATCTCAGTGGCTAGATGTGCTAAACTTATAGATACATACCCCAATAGACTTGCAGCTGTAATTGCTGTTAAAGGTGGTAAGAAACATATTGACTTGGGTGTGAATAGTTATGCACGCTCAAGTTGAAATTTTTGTCTTATTTCTTGTTTCACAATAAAAATATTTTGCATCTTCAAAGTGGTAGGCATGTTGTTTAAATCAAATGATACAAACCCACCAAAAATCTATTGTGATTCCAGGTTGTAAGGCAACAAAAAATGCCAAGGGGGAGTCAATACTTCTGCAAGGTAGTATAGTCTATGGTTAGGCACAACTGCAATGTGAATTCATAAGCCTGGCTTGCTTCAGTTACACAGTACTCAAATTATCACTTAGAAAGAAAATGTATTTTATTATAAACCTATTTAGCGAAGACAAGGATCATGTTAACAGTGCTCTTTATAAGGCGTAAGCAACAATTAAGCTAACATATCTTCCCTGGCACACATCATGGCTAAACTGCCTCTGTGATCATGTGTCACCCCTTGCAAGCTACAATTGATGTATGTATCCTCCTTGTAGTATCGTGGAAACAGTGGACATGTAAATGGAACTTAAAAAAACAATCACGTCCGTGAAAGTAATACCATTTGTGCTGTATCTAAGCAGGGATTGTTGCCATGGGTGGATTTGAACACATAAAAACATGTATGAATGTCAGTAAAACAGTGAAATGGTAATAATATAACAATCCTCACGTGAAAAATATAAGGAAGCCGTGGGAAATTAGGGTATAAGAAAGCAGTGCAACCCGCAACATGGAAACGGTTTGGATGGTCACTTACGTATTTCCAGCCTAGGGTGGTTTTACAGTTTTCACAGTATATATCTGCGACCGCGTGCAAGCCTGTGAGAAGGACCCGCTCCTCGGCCGGGCCGCAGCCGATGTTGACCCTGACAGGAGCACAGAGAGAGGGAAGGAGTAATTATGGTCAACTCGCATAGAGAGCAAACACGAGCAGGATACATGACATTGAATGAGTTGAGGATTAATGTCCATTTTGATTTGGGGAGATTTTATTGATGGGGCCCAACCTTACCTCATATTAATAATGTGTATACAATCTAATTGCTGTTTGATGAGTGATGTTTCTTTTTACAGTAAAGAAGGTACTATAGTGGAAAATAATAGTATTGTGGAAATTGATAGGCTTGGTGTTTTCTGAAATAATAAAAACCAATTCTGAAAAAATCTCAGGCAAAGGTTTATCTTCACTACAGATGATAGTTTTATGCCTTCATTTCCAGCCTTCTATATCGTATTGTACGTCTACAAACTCGTTAAAATAAACGATCAATCTCAGGAGTTTATACTTACACTGCGTTAAAGAGATAGGCTCTTCCCTGGCTGCCTTGAAATGACTGAAAAGAGAAAGAAAATTAAAAATATCAGACGACACAGGAGACCAGGAGGTGCACCGTGTTGAAGGATGTGGGCACAAAAGTCTATTGGTCTTCTCTCCCAGAATTTATGTTTGCGCTGGTCCCTTTTCCTTTATTTAAACTTGGACAATACAAAATGCCCAGGCCAAGTGGCTGTGTTAATGTCTATTGTTACATTTTGCAGAAACCATTCCAAATGTGCTTTAGATTTTCAGGTTCCATACATGCATTTGCAAAGATTTTACTACCTAAATCATGCTGAGGCATTAGTAATTGTGTTTTCGAGGCTGTTAATTATGCAGTGTTACAGTAGTAGTGAATGTAGTGAACGGCTGTGAAATTATCCTTGCAAAACATTCTTTGTTGTTGTTCAATAACTAATTGTGTATTTAGTGTGTGTTGCCTTCACTTCGATAATTCTGCAACCCACTTCTGAGTCACCAGATAGGAACCACTGTTGTAGTTAACCAAGAGAAAGTTTTCCTTTTTTTATTATGCACCTCAGATTGAAAGATGTGCAATGGCGATTCAAAACGGAATGCTGTATATACATTTTTTTATGGGCTCAATACCTATAAAGGTCATCAATAATTCAACAGAATGTTAAGAAGGCGCATGGGCACTCATATAAAGCTCAAGGTATTTTTAAAATGAATTTATATGACTTGTGGTTTGTGTAGAGTGGGGCTACGTAAGGTAACGTATTGGTTAACACTGGAATTTGAAAAATCAGGGATTTTCCGCAGCTAGCACTGCTCTTATTTGATCTTTCTTAATGATAATGACATTTTCATGAATAATAATTAAGATACTGATGACACTTTTTTGTTGCATGAATCATTTATGACAGTTCTGGTCCATTTGTATTTTCACCAGATCTACAGTTAAAGAAGCGCTCCGCTAACATAGCATTTGCACAGCACATTTGTCAAGAGAACTTCTGGTCATGAAAGAACAGCACCTGTGTATTAGCCTCCATGTGTACAGGTGCAACCAACACATGGAGTTAGGACATAAGCCTGTCAACCTGTTCCTCTCATCCTTGGCCAACGCTGTTAGCAAGGCCCCCAATCGGCTTTGCTTTTTCCATTGCAAATGAGCGCAGTGGCTGAGGCTAAATCGACTGCTGAGGCCAAGGCCCATGAGCCTAACCGCTGCCTAAAAAAACCTCCAGCTGCCTTTGTTGCCAACAGCAACAAGTAAACAGGTGTAGCGCCACTGTTGTCAAATCACATGATACCCTGGGCTTTAAACGCACCCGGTAGAAATAAATCCAGTTAATTTGTTATGGATGGACATAAACAAAACAATATGATTGATCGCTTAATAAAGTATTCTGAATCTGAATTAACCTTTAATGAAAGTTCTGTATTTATTCTATTGCTCCAGTGAGCGATCCAGTCTCCTGTTGGTATGTTCGCACACAGTCAACTGCAAAAGCCACAGGGTGGAATGACCTTCAGCTTGTAGCAAGAACTGGGTCAATCCTGGTGGTGTGACAGACTCGGTCAACAAGGACGGGAGAAAGGGACGATGACACACCGCAGGCCTGGGTCTTGTGGAAACTCCACAAGTTCACTCCCATTGCCTTCTACGGCAACCAAATCAGATGAACGCCCGCACCATTTTTGAAGCCTCAACTGTTCAGTTAGATCGCCTTAGCTCATCTTACACTCACTTTTGACATTTTTGTGGTCTTACACTGCAGGTGAGGTACAGCGTTGATCTGCATTTCCCAAATGCTAAACGATTATATGTAAATTTAAATGGGTCCATGCAAGCCATTTTAAAATAGGACAGGAACAAATTTCATTTTGTTCAAAGAAGTGAGAAGCTTGATTCGCTAAACTCAGTGTGAGCCTGGTCATGTTATTAATGTGCTTTTAGAACTGTGCATGATTACAAATACAAAAGCCATGTATTTATTGTTGTGTAAGATACACTCTGAGTCAGGGGTGTCCAATCCTGGTCCTCAGGGTCCACTGTCCTGAAGGTTTTAGATCACTGGTGTCAGCTTTGTGCCATCGAGGGTCAAGAGGGTGCAAGTTTTCACTTCAACTAAGCACTACTTTAGCTGATTTCACTAAATAGAGAAACTTGTTAGTAAAATCAGCTGGTGTAGTCCTTGGTTGACACGAAAACCTGAATCCTATTCAGCCCTCGATGGCACAAGTTTGACACCAATGTTTTTACATTATTTACAGTTTCTAATGAATGGTCATTATCATGCTTCCACAGAGATTGATAAAGACCCATTCTTTAGAACCAGGTGTGCTGGAACAGGGAAACATCTCCAACATTCAGGATAGCGGCCCCCTGATGACAAGGATTGGACACCCCTGGTTTAAGTGGTATGTTTGCGCAAGACTTAATCTAGATTCAATGCAACTTCTACACAATTAGAAAATAATTCACAAAAATGTATTGAGTTAATTATTTAGTGCTTCATCCACTTATGACATAATCTCACCTTTGAAATCAGCTCATCGTGGTTTGCCAGATGGGCCCGGCAGTGTATGCAGCTGTATGTACGATGGCAACTAGGCAGGTAAGCCTGGAACGTCTTTGACTTGGTCATTTTCACCATATCACTCGGGCAGGGCTCGTCTGTCGTGTCAGGGCTGGCGCTGGACGAGTTGCAGCTCTGCTGGACTTGCTGACAGAAGAAGCACTGGAAGATGCAAGCCAAAGCCGTCGTTGTTCTAGAGTGGGTGTGTGGCACGCTCCACACGGACACCACAACAGGAAATGGAACCTGTAGAGTGGGGAACAAAGGAGGGAAGACGTTTGGTTAAGTCACGTGGGAGAGCCATGTGGCACAGTCGGTTAGGTTGTTGGGTTAGTAATCAGAAGGTCCCTGGTTCAAACCCTTGCTGTGTCAACATTAGGTTGTTTCCCCGGGCAAGGCAATTCCCCCTACTTGCCTCATGGGAATGTTCCTGTACTTGCAGTAAGTCACTCTGAATATGGGCATCTGCTAAATAACTAAATGTATGTGTAAAGTGGTAAATTGAAGAAATGAACATAATGCAGTTTTGCTTGGTCAAAATGGCTGCATTAAATAAAGACAAAAGATGTGGAACTCTTAACATGTTGAAAATTGTTGTTAGAATGGCATCTTTTGTAATAGATAGAAATGTTTTCCATCAAGGGTTACAATTCCTAAATACTGTCTCAGTGTATTTTCACATTTTAGAACTTGATTTGACAAACTGTGTGAGGGCCAGATAATCTGCTGGCATATAAAGGTTCCTTTTAGCAATGTTCCGATTCCTTTTAGCAAGTTTACCATATAACCCAGGCTTGTGTCAGGGAAAGTAAGTGACATCAGCACTGGGTTACTTGGAAAATGTTCTTATTGAAACAGACCCGATTTACTTGATGTACTCATCAACACAGGATTTGAAAAAAAAAAAGAAAGAAGGAAAAACAGGGAAAGAAAATGGCAGTTTTTTTTTTCCTTTATCCTGTAATCCAGTGAGGGCAACAAGTGGCCCTAAAGGACTGATAATAGACTGACAGCCAGCCCCTAGGGCCCAAAGAGCTGAAAATGCAGTGCAACAACTAGATCTGTGGTATGAACAAAACTAAACCAGTAAATAATTCAAACTGAATTCTACAACTCCCAAGGCAGAACGGCCAGTTGTGAGGACACTAGCACATAATAAAAGCTCAATAAACCCCATTGTTCTTAACATCTCTGGGATCTCTGTGCCACATTGGTGGATGGTTGCAGGCAAAACACTGCACCCAAGCCCTAGGTATGGGCAGTAGATACCCGGCACCAAGCAAAAATGGGCCAACCAATATCCGAAGGTGAGTGCTGAGTGTCAGCAATGACTCAAGGGCACCACTGCCCAGAGCACCAGCCTGGCTCTGAAAAAGAGCTCCACCCTGCTCGCTCCTTCCCTCGGCTGCAGCTGGAGACATGGGAGGGGGAGTCTGGTAAGATATGGCCATCCTGGAAGCCGGATTCTGATCTGTACCCTCAACACATCCTAAGTTCTAATATTACACTGGTAACAGATGAGTAGTTTTCATATTAACATGTTTAACAGTAGGAGATTGACTGGAAATAATTGAGCATGCACTACTCAATTAATACCCAATTTAAAATCTGTACCAATCTTGCAGATTACAATTTGGGATCCATATAATTTTTTCATTCAAATATTTCAAATACAACTTGTAGCATACCAATAAAATGCCATGTTATCTTCCATGTCATCTGTTGGCATGAGTGGAGTGGACAGAGTGTCTGAAAAGGCTGTGCATATCCATAGCCCTTTATAGGTTCCTCTCTAATGTGTCTTATTACTTCCGGGTTGTGTTAAGAGATAAGGAATTATGGAAGTTCATCATCCAGACCTCATAAAATGTTATACTTTTAGTGGCCACAACACATGGATTGAATGCCACATTAACTACTTCATCATATCATTGCACCATAACTTGCACAGGCATGTTTTTCTTGTCTTCGTGGACTGACACTCATTACGCTGGTGAGTTATGAGAATAATCTAGAAAGCATTCCGACTATGAAATGCAACCGCACATATCAAGTGATCTTAACTGTTCCGAATATTAACCAAGACAAACTGTCATCTTTGACAAACCATGTAGGATCATTGCGTGCCATTTAAGATGCAGGTTGTTAATTCAAGGGAGTCCTGAAGCAGAATAATTTCCATCTGAACAGGAAGTTGGGCAGTGACATTTACAGGTTGATTCTCCTCATGTTGTGCTTTCGATGTTTGAGTGTGATAAAGACAAAACAAAGACAGGTCTTTTCAAATGTTTTAACCACGTGATTGATGAAAATATATAACAAGACACTTTGCAAAACCAGTGGAGACCCTAGGCATAACATCAAAGGCTATCGTTTCAACATTACAATGACATTGGACACGAATCTATTAAGAACAACAACAATGCATTATCGATTATTTACAGAAATCTTTACATTGACATACTTTTTTATGACAATAATCACAGGACGATCATGTAAACATTTTAGTGGAGGATTTAGATGAATAAAAAAATCAAGCAGATCCTACGAGATATTGCATTATGGGTCTTATTGAGAGCCATACATTGCTAAACATCACTTCACAAAGGTGAATGACAATAAATGTAGCGCCTGAGCGCAGCCAACAAGTGTGAGAACAACAAAGGGAGAAAACCGCGTGCGACTCCTTGCTTGGTACATAAAAAGCAGTGCGTATAACCAATCAAAATACAAAATGTTCTCCAAAAATCGGTTTAGCATGTGCCTCTCGGTCTCGTGTTTTCTTTTTTTTTTAATGCTAAAACGTCTTCTGCAGTTAAAATGATTCGAGTCGTAATGATTTTAATGCTTCTTTAACTGTGTTTGGAAACAGCATGCACATACATTTATGACGATTCACGCGGATACATCTGAACGATATTACTGATGTGATTTTGCAGTCAAATAAAGCATGAATCTCGAAAAGGACAACACAGGCAAATAACTAATAAAGGCTTAGTCTCAGCGACTCTAACTATTGTTTGTATTATAGTCGAAAAAATATGTTAAATAACTTTGATATGGCGAACACATCTCATACTCACCCACCAGAGTCAAATCAGACCGAAGCTTGACCTAAACTAAATGGTGCATAGGCACAAAACATGCTGCTGGCGTCTCCCAAATGAAAATGTATTTAACATTAACGTTTGAGATGTGAACAGGGGTCCAAAACAGTTGACTACAATGGACATTTCCGTCGTCTTTGTTGTTGCCTTTGTGTTGAGTTCGTGATAAACTGGCTTGGTTACTTTGTGATGAAAACGTCACTGAGGGGAAGATCCTCAACTGTATGACTGACGCCTACAGTTCCCAATACGAGTCTATTCTCGAGGAGGAAAGGTGGGACTTTAACGATGGGCGATATAAGACACCCGGATGTGTAAATAAACACGAGCAGTATACATGGAAATAGAACGTCCTACTCCATGCTGTTAACACCAGGTTAACACGATGATTTAACGTCTGGTTATACATCTGATTTTCCGTCGTGGCAACTTCCTGAAAGAAAATCTAACTTTATTTCACCCTTTTACCCAGATATTTCCAACTTTGACTTTCGTCCCTTTTAAACTGCATTTATAGACTATTTATATCGATGCATATAATGTGCCATTGGCCTTGTCTCAAAAACCATACAATACTTACAACCATACAAACTTCTACTACATTTGAGAACATTGTACATCACGACAACATTACCTACCACATCGACAGTATTAATAACAGCATGCATTGAAAATCATGACATCATGCACCTCTGGGTAAGGATAAACAACATCAACCCACAATCTATAACCATGACGTTGTTATGAAGACAACGTTCGCACAGAACCCTCAATGGTACCATAGGTTTTTACGTCCGTATTTCTGCTCTGAGACAGTTCTTATGAAATGTAGGTTAAAGCACAGCCGCCATATGAAGTAGCCTACCTAATTCAAAACTAATAGTGCAATCGCTCTCTATTATAAAAAGCTACAACACTTATGTAGGCTAGGCTGTAATTACACTCAGATATGAAAATATTTCGATGATGTTACGATATTTAACTAGGTCCAATTGAACTAGATAAAGGAACGTGTAGGCCTACGAAATTGTCTTACCCAAAATGATCCTCGAGAAGATCTTTGAATACAGCTGAGAAAATATTTTCTCCACCGAAGGCGTTCACGTTCACAACTATTATAGTAGTGTGGTCCATACACAGTCTAATGTCGGACCGTCAGCTACAGGACTGCGTTGTCAAGAAGATGTATTTAACCTATATCTAAATGCAAAGTCCGCAGGCAAGACTGTCAAAAAATTTGAAGCAAAAAATTTGACTGTCCTCTTCGGCTAGTGTAAGTCGTTATCATTCTAAGCAATTTTTTTGTGAGAATCAGAGAAGTAACTGCAACGAGTAAACAGTTGTACAGTCACCTATGCAGTGTCGTATTAAAGCAGGGCAATGAGTCTGCTGGCTCTAATGTTTTATTTCCTTGTAATGTTTTCCTGACATTGTCATTGACACCGTCCTGTCCTTGAAATGAATTTGGAATCCTGACTTTTCTTGCGCAAGTCTTTGTCTAAATACATTAACCCTAACTCCATAATTTACTGTAGGTTATATTTAGTTTTACAGTATGATACAAGCACACAAAATATATATATATATCCTCATCACCCAATTATAAAAACGATTTAATCGTAATCTGGCCAATCATGGTGAAGTGGGCATGTCTTACAATTGATGGAACCAATCGCTAAAACGATCTAAACTGACAGGATCACTTGATCGCGCTCAAGTGTACTTCAGCGCGTGCGTCTCAATGAGTGCAACTGAAAAATACAGTATCGCTTTACAAAACAAGTTGGTAAGCATGCCCTCTGACGACACTATCGTAACATGAGAACAGTTGGGAACAGAATGGGTTTTCTTAGTCAAGTCACATTTTTTATTCAAATAAAACATAAGGTTGGAATTAAGGACATAATTTAACATTTTCATTTGAGAGTAAAACAGTTTTTTTGAAAATCATCCTGTTTTAAACTGGGAATGGTTGATGAGGTTATGCGCAGTGATTTATACGGCCTTAAGTTGGATCTCAACCAAATCCCAGCTTTGATGCAACCAAACATTTGTATTATTTAAATTACTTATCGCACAAGAACCTGTGGCAGTAGACAATGGCACTCCACCAGACTAATGGCTGTTTGGCTTTAGGTGCTGTTTCCCCATCAGTCCTTTTAGATGTGGTTTAGACTAAAGGGGATATTGGCTAAACAGTACTTTTCATGTCCTGACGCTTGGCTGTGGTGTGTACTGTCATCCCCCAGCAACTGGGTCACGCTGTAGGAATCATAAGCAGAACCTGATTGATGGAATCTCTCTTTTCACTATAGCAGTGGCCCCTGGTCCTCAGGGCCCAATTTATTTGAATCAGGTGTGTGCAAGGAGGAGTCGAAAAAATGTGACCGGGGTTGAAGGTCACTAAAAGAACATGTGGGTATTCTGTGGGCTTTGTTGTGGGTGGCAGATGTGAGGTGTTTGGGTCTGAAGCTTCACCTGACCACCTGGTGGAGGTGTGGTTAACGCTTCACAGGGTGGAATCATGGATGTAGTCATATAAACTGGATGTGGTATTGAAAAATGCCGGCCGTTGATTTCAATGAAGTTGCTCACCTGGTGCATACGCCGAAAAAGATTTCTGACTACCTGGTTTACTTCCGCGGTATGGGGAATGGAATGATGGGAGGCCCCATGATGCTCTGCGGCAATGAGAATGAGCAAACCGCGTTCTGGACAAGCGCTGCGCGCTCACGAGTGCTTGTGGAAGAGTTAGACCGGTAATGACGAATCTGTTTTGTCTATCAATGATCCCGTATGTGATATAGCCTACGACTTCTTGTCAGATTCAGTTTAAAGTTCTTATCGTTTTATAGGCTATATCGGCACATCCAAACAGGCAAGTCTTTCATATTAAACGTTGTGCAGCTTCTCTGTTTCTTTTATAGCTACGTGATATAGTTTGGATATTACCTGAGTCATGGAAGGAGCTCCTGGACATTAAGTGTAATTCCTAGCCTGATATTGTTTTATAGTCGACCCTAAAACAGTTTTCTCCTGTAGTGATATGTCAGAACCTATACTTCGCCCCATGCTACCGAATAAGAAAATAAAAATTCCGTTGTGTGGTGTATTTAACATAATTTGGTGTTAGGCTTTATAATGACATAGTTCAACACTTTTCAAAGTAATAATGTGATTTTACTGAACATTAACTTTTTACAATATAACGAACATAACATAACAAAAACAACAGACTTGCGACAGAGTGGGTGAACAGTGTAATGTTCCCGAGACACAGCGGGACCGCGCTTGGGAGTGTAAGCACACAGCTGTGACATCACCATAGAAAATGAGATTTTTGGGGGGCTTTTCTGGCCTTTAGAAAACCTTTTGACGGTTTAAAAGTCCATGACTTAAAATATGGAATTAATCTGGAGGTGTCCTGAAAACCTTTTTACAGGCTTCTCTTGTACTCTTACGGTCTATGGGAAAAATGCTTTCTGGGCCCCCATGGGGATTTTATGTTGCAATACCAGGAGTGGCCACTGGGTAAAATCGGCGTGTCTGCTGAGAGGCAGACCCGGAGCCTGGGTGGAATACTTGGGCTGTTGGTGGAGCATTTGTGGGTTCCTACTCTAGGGGGCAGTGAGAGGGATGTGGTTGTGTTTATTATATTGTTTATTGATTATATGAGGTTGAGGGACTACAATCCAATTAGTTTTTTTTAATATACAGTATATATATAGGGCTGGGTTGGCTGGGTTAGTTGGGCAGCAGGTCTATTTTCTACGAACCCTGGAGGAGATAAGTGTTTGGTTGCTTAGCTGGTCCACCAGTTGTGCGTAGGGTGTATTCTGGAATGGGCATTTACAGCAGAGTTTAATTCCGCCTGAGGAGAGTGGTAATTCGCCAGTCCGCATCTAGTCTGCCGCACATTTAAAAAGATGTAGCCTAGCCGTGATCAAGTGTTTGCGTTCAAGCCGCACTATTTGTTTTGTAGAGCTTTGGAGCCACCAGCACATGTCCATAAAGTGCTTGTATGTGTTTTACCAGACACTTGTGGGGTTCAGTACCTCCAACAAGGTTAAGAACCTGGCCTACATGCAATTTGGTGTCAATCATAAAAATTTAAATCACACTATAATTTCAGTCTATTTTTACCTCTGAGCTATAAAATATCAAACTAAATCAATGAATGCAGACCTGGTTCATGCGTTATGATTAAAATACGTAAACATCTCTGTACTGTCTAATTCACATCTCTAGTCTCTAGTCTGGATAAGGGTGTCAAAGCGGTTGTAATATATATACAAAAAATATAAAAGATATTCTTTAACCCACAAGATAAGTGTATGAGTTTGTGCAGATTGAGAGAATTGTAAGTTATTTCGCCCCCTTGCGGTTTAATGGGGCAGAGACAATATTTTCTATCTGAGGCAAGTTCCCTCCTATTGCAAAAACCCTTCAAGTAAAGAACTGGCCACCGTCACGTCCGATCGCGCAAACTAGTATCCTATCCTAGCCCTTGTCATTCTCTTGGGTTTTAACAGGTTTTTAACCTGTCAGAATAGGAAGAAGAAGGAGTGACTGGTGGCTTTTCACTGGTGTGACTCAATTGTTTTTCCCAATTCAGTAAATGGTAAAGATACAATACTTTTCAGAAAAAGACACGTTTCAAATCAGTGTTTTACACAGCTAGCAATATCAAACTATCGTGCACAACGTGCTTAGCAGAATCTGGCCCAGCTAACAAGCGCATGGCTATACCGCTCCCTGCCTCTGAGCATCTTAACCTGTCGCACCAGAGCCCCAGGCTTCAGCCAGGCCAAGTAGCAGATGGCCTCAGCTCCGGTCAATTACCAAAGGACTCATATCTGGTGTGGGTTTGTGTTTCTTCCAGACATTTTCCTCGGCATTGCAGGGAGCAACAGGTTGCCTCACTGCACTCGTAACCATGGGAATGATGATCAAAGTTCACACCAGTAAACATCTACGGTATGGCCACTGTCCCTGTCTTTGTTCATCTGCTCTCTCTCGAGCCGACATGTCCCAGCTTCTCAAACCCCTCTGATCTGATCAAACAATACAAGCCCCCCCCCTCCCCTACACACACACCCTCTCCCCACTCTGACAGGGGAATAAATGCTACACACCCCATGAATAAACTCAGGAGAAGGCCAGGCTTGCTCCAGCTAACTCTGGGGCTCATAACCCAAATTAAAGGCCTGTTTTATGGGCTTCTACATTTCATTTGGAGGGGTTGACCTTCTGTTGCTCCACTGGGGAGAGAGAGATGCCCCGCCCTCTGCTCCCAGCAGCCCCTGGGGCTGAGAGTAGGCCTTACACACCTGTGCGGTAGTTTGCTGGATTGTCACATAATTGCAGGCAGGTGGAAGAGAGGAGAAGTGGCCAAGTTCTGTACCTGGTCAGGTAGAGTCAGGTTTAGCCTCATCACCCCAGCCCCACTCTCATCTCCACAGTCTCCACAGTCTCCTCCTGATAGTGCTGGTGGCAGAACATCAGACTCTGAGGGTCCAGCGTTCAGGTGCCTGTTTGTATGATGTGAGTTCTGACCTCATCTCTGCCTTTGACTTTGAGGAAGCAACGGAAGCTTTTAATCTGAGTGTCCAGCCTTCAAGTCCCTGCTTGTTCAAAATATGCAGCGCGACTTGTGGCGTGCAATCCTTGGATTTCCGTTGCAACCCAGATTCAACACGGGGGGGATGCAAGATTACAGGGTTCAAAGTGAATACACTCACCCTTCCTCCCCCCCTTCCTTCTCCCCTCCTCTCACCATCTCTTCTCACCCACCCCTCTCCCCCTCTTTTCCGTCTCCTCTCTTTTCCCTGCCCCT
Organism: Neosalanx taihuensis; assembly: GCA_030340665.1. NCBI lineage: Eukaryota > Metazoa > Chordata > Actinopteri > Osmeriformes > Salangidae > Neosalanx > Neosalanx taihuensis. The sequence continues at coordinate 2,590,595 of CM059309.1, read as the reverse complement.
CTATTTTCCCCCTCCACCCTCTCTCCCCCTTTCTCCTCCCCCTCCCTCTCCCCTGTTTTCCCTCCCTCTCTCTTCTCCCCCTCCCCTCTCCTTCTCTCCCCCCCTTCTCTCTCTCCCCTCCACCCTTTCTTCTCCCCCCTCTTCTCGCTTTCCCTCTCTTCCCTCCCCTCCCTCTTCTCCCGCTCCACCCTCTCTTCCCTCCACCCTTTCTTCTCTCCCTCCCCCAGCTTCTCCAGTCAGTCAACAGCCAGGCAGCCAAGGCCCAGCAGATGAAGCTGCAGTCCAGTAAGAAGGCTTTGAAGGACGGCCAGGCAGCCAACGAGGAGGCCGGGTCCACGGGCCGGCCGGCCAATCCCAACACGGCACTGCTGCCGGTGAGCAGGAAGGGGCGGGGCTTAGAGCTGCGGACACCTGGGATAGGCCAGCTGTGGGTGGGGGGTGTGGTCATATTAGAACCTTGTCTCTTGTTCTCTCTGCCTTCTGTCTGACTTTCTGAACTTGACTAACTCTCTTTCACCCCCCCCCTTTCTCTCTGTTCTCTCCTTTCTAATCCCTCTCTCATCCTCCTCCATCACATTTTGGTTCTTTCATCCTTTTAATCCCTCCCCCTCACTCACCTTCTCCTCCCCCTCCTTGACCTTTTGCTCGTTCCGTTCCATCGCGTGTTTTTGACCTTCTCATCTCCCCCTCCAACCCCATCTCACCTGCGCTCTGTCCGTTTTAAACATACCTTCCTCCTCCCTCCCTCCTCCTCCTTACTGCCTCCCCTCCCTCCCTCATTTGTTCCCTCATCCCTCCCTCCTCCTCCTCCTTACCGCCCTCCCTCCCTCACCTGTTCCCTCCCTCACCTGTTGCCTCCTCCCTCCCTCACCTGTTCCCTCCTCCCTCCCTCACCTGTTCCCTCCTCCCTCCCTCACCTGTTGCCTCCTCCCTCCCTCACCTGTTCCCTCCTCCCTCCCTCACCTGTTGCCTCCTCCCTCCCTCACCTGTTCCCTCCCTCCCTTCCTTACCTGTTCCCTCCCTCACCTGTTCCCTCCCTCACCTGTTCCCTCCCTCACCTATCTCCCTCCCTCCCTCAGGAGAACAAGGTAAAACTGTTGGTAACCTGTCTGAACTACAGGAAGTACTGCCTGAACTACAGGAAGAACTGCCTTAACTACAGGAAGTACTGCCTGAACTACAGGAAGTACTATCTGGACTACTGGAAGTACTGCCTGTTAAACATCAGTAACACCTGATCAGTAGATAACCTTCCCTGAACTAAATAACTGATTCAACTAAAGACACAAATGATGAGATAACGTTGATCAGATTTCCCCTTCGCTATGAGACTTTCCCCATGCTAATGATGGGGCGTCGTCATGGTAACGTTTGTCGAAGTGGTGGTGGTTGGTGTGGTGCTGTGAGAGTGAGCTAAACCTACTGAGACTCAACACTGCCACCTGCTGGCTCAACACTGCCACCTGCTGGTTCAACACTGTCACCTCAACACTGCCACCTGCTGGCTCAACACTGTCACCTCAACACTGCCACCTGCTGCCAGCAGGCAGATCGGTCAAAGAGACCCAACACTCCGTTCACAAATGGCCTGTAAATCAAACTTCAAAAGCACTGCATTTCATAATGAAGTTAATAATTCTGTTTCTCAATTGCTTCCCAGTAAATCATCAGACCAATCTTTCCCTAAACCAGCTTCTTGGTTTTCTGAATCCAGAAATGGATGAAGCAGGAATGGTAAGAGCCTGATGTCACCTTCATCTTCACTGTTTAAACAGCAGACATGGTCAAGTACCTCTGAGGGACTGTGTCTCTGTTGTAGGGGGACGGACTTCAGAACAGAGATGATGGGTCTCTCCTGTTCTTTGGTTTTGACGACTTTGCGGTTAGTTCGTGCATCAAATCCATCAACATATATTCCAGTTCTGAGATAGAGTGTCATAACAATATGCTACCATCTGACCCACAGTGTGAGTTTAATGACCACAAAACCACTGACAAAAACAACTCATTTGAGATCCAGGTCCGCATTCTTACAGTGTTACACTGAGGGTCTTGCAGTCTGTATCCAAATGATACAGACCCCTTTCATTTTGTCTTTCTGCAACCTGTCCTCACCTCTTTCCCACGTTCTTCTTTGGCTTGTCTGTGAAAAGCACGAGTCTTTCCTCCCTGGCTTTCTGCACCATCACTCTGGGCAGAGTCTCTAGAGGAGGACAGGGAGAGTCCCAGTCGTCCTCAAGGGAGGAGTCTGAAGAGGAGGACGACAAGGACGACCAGGAGGACCAGGACTCCAGACTTCCAGAGAGAGCCTGGGGAGACACAGTCACAAGATAAGATGTAAAAGGGAAAAGAGGATTCAGTACTAACAGAAAAACAGGACAACACATGTTTTCACCAACACATACCAGTGGTTTGTCGAGGACTTGTCCAGTGGTTGGCCATGACTGAGCAGTCAATGGTTTGACATTGTGTGTGTATATTTGTGTGTGGGGATAACCACACTAGCTTAGTAGTATTCATAAACTTGTTTAAAAGACATAGATGCGCACCATAGCCTATATCAGTATGTCCAATAATAGATGGCTTTTTTTTTGTCTGCATACACACAAAGTGCATGATGGGAATTAACAGATGTGTGGTACAAGACAGGAAAACCATGTTGGACACCCATACTATAAATTAATTACTATATTTGTCATTTTTCCATTGTACAGTTTAGAAAACCCCGCATTCGCTAAGGCATCAAAAAATTACTTATTACTCGTAATGTTCCTCTCCACGGATGTCTTTAGTAAAAGGCGAAAGGCATATTCGTGTTGAAGAGAAACCAGAGCGTACTGATGTCTGAAGGAAAGCGTCTAGGCATAGACTCTTGGCCATGACTGAGCAGTCAATGGTTTGACATTGTGTGTGTATATTTGTGTGTGGGGATAACCACACTAGCTTAGTAGTATTCATAAACTGGTTCAAAAGAGATAGATGCGCACCATAGCCTATATCAGTATGTCCAATAATAGATGGCTTTTTTTTGTCTCTTGGGACAGTCTAGGTTGTGCTGTATCCCTTTAAGTCTGGGTTAGGTATCCAACCCATGATCCAAAAATGAAGATAGCGAAAGATTGTCTTCACCATTCACCATTCACAACCTTGCGCTTGGGGGGGCGGGGCAGGGTGTGGTGACAGACAATGCACACAATGCAATAGGTCACAAAAGCATGGAGACAGCACAAGCCATGCAGACACTGACAACAGCGTGAAGGTTAAAAAGGGTTTGAGGAGACACTTCCCTGGCCGGGAACCGAACCCGGGCCGCGGCGGTGAGAGCGCCGAATCCTAGCCACTAGACCACTTTGGAGCCTGCCGTCAAAACATAATGGCCTAGTTGCAAGGCTAAAATGCCCAGGAACCTTAACACCTGGGAGACCTTGGCCAGAAAAGGCACTGCTGAGATTTGAACTCAGGATATCATGTTTACTAAACAGGCTCTTTGACACACTCAGCCACTTTGGGAAAAAAACAACATGGAAAGCTCACACCACGTGGGTGGGGGGATGGGTGAGTGGGAGGCGTGGCTTGGGAGGGATATCACATCCCCAACTCAGATATTGAATGAACTTTTTGAGGGAGGATAATGTACATTTTAGAATCCCAGAAATGTATAATAAAGATTAGATTAGATTCAACTTTATTGTCATTACACAGGTACAAGTACAGGGCAACGAAATACAGTTAGCATCCAACCAGAAGTGCAAAAGTTATTAAAACAGAATATAATAAATATGGGTATACTCAGAATATACATATTATGAACAGTATAATCAGAATATACAGGGTATGTACAGATTCAAGTGATTTTAGACAAAGCAGAAATTACCGGGTAGCATGTATATACAGCAATGTGCAAAGTGAACAAAATGTACAGTTGGTGCAGTAACAGATGTGCAAAATGGACAGATAGTGCAATAAGGGCGGGGTGGGCGGGGTGTGAGGAATCTCTTCGGATGCTGTGAGCTCTACGTAGACAGCGCTTCATCTGGATGTCCTCAATGGACGGAAGAATAGTCCCAGTATGCGTTAGTATCACTAACTAACTACTAAACTGTAGCAACTAGGCGTATCACATAAGCACAAGTACACTGGAAATGTATCTTGTCCATTTGTGGTTACGGGGAAGTGACAGTGGATGATATGGAAATCAAATATGGAAAAGCACCAAACCACATTACTACACATGTCATTTTTTAACACACATGTTTATTAAATGTGTTGTAAGGGAGGGGCATCATGGAGGTTAGGGGAACCTATCCTGCTCGCCACTTTGGACACCTGCAAGGAAATTGAGCTGGTGATCTTTTTCACTGTGTCATCTTTGCTCATGGACAGCGCTTGTCCCAAGCTCTCTTGTGAGCCGCTGTAGCTGAGTAAGTCCCTGTTAGAGACTCGGGCACGACAAGGTCGCCACGGAAAACCACGTCGGGAGAGATCTTCAGCTCGTTCAGGACGTCATCAACCAGATCCACGGCTATGTCGCTCAGGGTAGGACTGGACAAGCGCGCGTGCAAGTCTTCATCGGAGTAGCTGTCCATGTGTACTTCACTACCACGCTTTTCTAACACAGATAAACCTGAGTTTGTCTGCGAAACTTTAGGAGATGCTGGTAAAAAAGCAGAATCAGTTTCAGTAATTTACATTTTAATCTATAAATGATTTCTTGATGTTGCACTCACGTGTGATGTTTGTGGGAAGAAAAATGGATGCATCCTTGCTCGCGTATTCAGCCATGTTATCGTTAAATCCAGAGTGTCTCTAAAATGACAAACATACAGTCTTGGTTATGCTTTATCCACAGCTAACCTGCTCTCTCTACACCAGCAGGTTATAGATGCTAACTTCACCAACCTTGATGTTGGGCAGTGGCTTTAGCTTGGTGAATGTTGGCTTTTTCACCCTCTGGTCGATGCAGGTCACTTAGAATGATAAAACACAAAACATAGTCAGTCCAGTGTGTCTGAGCAGTGATTAGCATGATGCGGTGGTGAGGTAAGTCCTTAGTGTCTCACAGGATCTGATCTGTTCCTCTTGCAGAACGGTGTTCCTCACATTGGTCAGATGGCCACTCATCACTGCGACACTCTCAGCCGCCCGTCCTTTCCGCTCCCCCTGTTTCTGGAAGTCAAAACACTTTAAAGTAGTAATTGACAACATTTTCCATACTCGCCACTTTGGACACCTCCAAGGAAATTGAGCTGGCGATCTTTTTCACCATGTCATCTTTGCTTGTGCACAGCGCTTGTCCCAAGCTATCTTGTGAGCCGCTGTAGCTGAGTAAGTCCCTGTGGACACTCTGCACCACCTCAAACTTGCAAGACTCGGGCACGACAAGGTCGCCACGTAAAACCACGTCTGGAGACATCTTCAGCTCGTTCAGGACGTCATCAACCAGATCCACGGCTATGTCGCTCAGGGTAGGACTGGACAAGCGCGCGTGCAAGTCTTCATCAGAGTAGCTGTCCATGTGTACTTCACTACCACGCTTTTCTAACACAGATAAACCTGAGTTTGTCTGCGAAACTTTAGGAGATGCTGGTAAAAAAAGCAGAATCAGTTTCAGTAATTTACATTTTAATCTATAAATGATTTCTTGATGTTGCACTCACGTGTGATGTTTGTGGGAAGAAAAATGGATGCATCCTTGCTCGCGTATTCAGCCATGTTATCGTCAAATCCAGAGTGTCTCTAAAATGACAAACATACAGTCTTGGTTATGCTTTATCCACAGCTAACCTGCTCTCTCTACACCAGCAGGTTATAGATGCTAACTTCACCAACCTTGATGTTGGGCAGTGGCTTTAGCTTGGTGAATGTTGGCTTTTTCACCCTCTGGTCGATGCAGGTCACTTAGAATGATAAAACACAAAACATAGTCAGTCCAGTGTGTCTGAGCAGTGATTGGCATGATGCGGTGGTGAGGTAAGTCCTTAGTGTCTCACAGGATCTGATCTGTTCCTCCTGCAGAACGGTGTTCCTCACATTGGTCAGATGGCCACTCATCTCAGCGACACGTTTAAGCAGGCGTTTCTCAGCCATCAATTGTTTGCACTCCTTGTTTCTGGAAGTCAAAACACTTTAAAGTAGTAATTGACACAATAGAAGGAGGTATTTTGAAAGGCATGTTTAAGGGTTAATTGTCCCTTTTACCCTCATTTGTCTAAACTGGAAGAGAGAAGGGGAGCATGGGCTACCTTTTTATCTCGCTCTTCTTTGGAAGCTTTCGACTTCAGTGTCTCCAGCCTCATCTCCCTCTGCACTTCAGCAATCACCTGCTTCAGCATGTTACAGCCCTTCGATCTCCACGCCTTCAAACGTGAACGAGCTATCTGGTCTGAAATAGTTACGATTTCTTCCGGATTTCTGGGAATAGCTTGGTGCCTCTTTGGCCTAACCTGGTCAGACCTGCTGTCTGAGTAAGATAAGGCAGTCTGGGTGTGGATCTTTGGCAGCTTTGTTCGTGAACAGACTCCAGTCCTCAGCTGTCTCTCTGGCCTGGGTAGAGAAGAACTCCGCCTTGTCAAACAGACCCGTTCTCCTAAACCATGACTTAAACCGCGGCTGCATTCTGTCTGCTTTACCATCCTCTTAATCTCTGCCCCTGACACCACATGTTTACATTATTCCACCCCTCACTAACCTATCCTTGTCTTTATGGAGCTCCTGTGTAGCCATGTCCCTGTCCTCAAACAGAATCCACTCCATCACATCCGCAATGGGAACATCCGCAGACAGCTTCCCATCGTTCTGCATGGACAGAATCCTCCTGACCAGCTCCTTCTGGGAAAACAACACATGGGGGGGACATGTTTACTGTCTATCAACATCCTATTCGTCAAACATGATCAGTTGATATTGAGACTTGATTACCTGCTCGGCTCTAAACCTGTGATCCCAGTCCAGCTGAACCTCAGCCAGGTGGTCCATGTACTTATTGAATTCCTTCATAGAACAAATCACCTGAAAATACACAACATCACTATGTAGTTTAGATGTGCTTCTGACTGTATTGGCTTTGCATATTCTTGATTTATTCCAAATACAATTGTTTTGACGGCTGACTTTGTCATCTTTAGTTATGAAGCCGTTAGTACGGAGATGATCATGAATGTCTCTGCGATGAAAGTATGTCCTCAAGTTTGGGTCATTTAGGTTGCTGTAAGAGGGCAGTTTGTAGCCATTGGGGTCAGTCAGATCGAATCCACTCTTTGGTTGGACAAGCTGTGTGCACACGTAAATAAAATAGGCTAAATAGCTCAATCATGCATACATAACATAATTGTGAAGTACTGTTATCATGAGTACAAACAGTACTATATTTTAATGAAAACCTTCGGCTACATGGAAAAAAACTAACATAAAAATGTTTTTCAATTTCAGCACTCACTCTTTGGCAAAGGCGAGATGTATAAAAGATGGTGGGGCCTCCTGTTGGTCTGCACTGTGACAGATTCATGATCTTATCACTCTAAAACACAGAAACATGCACAGTAGATCAGTAGGTAACAGGACTGTATGACTGGTTAACAGGATGGTACAGCAGATATTCCTTTTAATAAATACAACATTTATACGTTTAAATGACAGATCGAGATGTACCTTATATTTTAATAACTCATCTTTACCATTATGCTAAATGTATTGAATGACACAGTAAACAACTAGTAGAGCCTAGCTTTAGCTTAGCTTATGTGTCCTGCATCACTCAGTGCTAGCAGCGATATCTTACAGCAGTGGTTCTCAATTCCGGTCCTCAGGGCCCACTGTCTTGCATGTTTTAGATGTTTCCCTGCTCCAACACACCGGATTCAATTGAATGAGTCACTATGAAGCTCAGCAGAAGCCTGATAATTACACTTCATTTGAATCAGGTGTGTTGGAAGGGGGAAACATCTAAAACATGCAGGACAGTGGGCCCTGAGGACCAGGATTGAGAACCACTGTCTTACAGGATACTGTGGTACTGTTGTAAGCACAAGCATCTTCGTAAATGATACTTTTGGATGCCCTAAACATGTTCCAGACTTTCATATTGTTAAAATGTAGATAGTCATGTAGTCATGAAGCCTAAACTATTGACTAATGTGAGAATGTTACTGTCTTACAGGCTAAGAAACGCTGCTAGCTAAATAACTAATCAAACGATCCTGTGTTGTTATGAAAACAAGAGCTGAACATATTTATACAATGTTAGTTTCTAAAATAGCTAGCTAGTTTCTAGCTACAGCAGTAGGAGAGTTACCATCCTAGCTACCTGTGGAACCTAGCTGTCTAGTATAGCTGTTTTAGCATCCAAGAAGGCAACGTGTGATTTCTACCTTGATGGACAGAAGTCACTGATATCTTACCGAACATGTCAGGTTCTGATCTTCCTAAGTCTTCCTCTTCGCAAACTGATCTTTCTCTTCCTTCTCATTCATGCGTGTGTTTAGTTTGAGTTATTTAACACTGATCAGATGTTCCATTGTGCTGCTGTCCAGCTGCATTCCAATCAGCGTCACAATAAAAATGCTTGAGAAGCTGTTACCTGAATCAGATGAATGTGCATTATTCCTGAGCAGTGGCTCTAATTTCATTTCATACATCTTCAATTGTCAGTTAAAATCTAAATCAACAGTCAGTGTTTTGTCAGTTTATATTACACAACTATCCAGGGGCGGACTGGGACAATGAATCAGTCCTGGCATTTTGGACCGGACTGGCCCACAACATTTGATAACACATCTTTTCAGTCTTTTTGATTCAACTGTGCAAGTCTTTAAAACAACATACCTTGAGCCATGCAATAACTTGGGTGGACACATGAAATACTTCCAAACTTGTCATTTATTAACAGTATGAAAATACACTGCACCACTCAATCACAGTAATATAACACTAGCAATGAACAAAATTATGTCATTTTAAAAAGTGTTATTTTCTTTCATTGTAGGCTAACTTAAATTGTCTCTAGCCTAGCTACATAAAACAGCACATTTTTCCCCGGCCTAAATAGGAGCTTACCCTAGGACTACTAGTTGAACAAAAATGAATCTATCAGAATCAGAATGACTTATTGCCGTGCTCTGTATTTCGTTCTGGACGACCCCCGGTTGAGGCTGCGCCGTGGCCCGTTGTGCGCGAGTGGGAGGCCCGTGCCCGGTCCAGTACTGTCCTCAAGGTCCAGGCCTTTCCAGAGAGACCTCACACGAGTTTGTGGGTGCTTCAGAACAGGAGTTACGAAGACTTACGACTTTTTCTTTTTTGACCCCGGGTTGAGGCTGCGTCTTGGATCGTTGCGCGCGACTGGGAGGCCCATGGAGGAGTATGAGTAAGTGTGTTTTGCATACAGCTAACTGTCCTGCTAGTTGGATTGACGGCTGTAGTTTGCAAGCAGTAAATGCCATAGCTAGAGGAACAACTTTTAATAAATTGTGTTAATGAGTGAAGTGCGAACAGTCTTCGCGTGAATTATTTACAATCAGAAGACAAACGCAGTCGGAATGAATGTGAAAGCAGGCTAGCTCTACTAGCTACCTGGCTATATTATCAGGCTCCAGTTCAGCTGGAAGTCCTTGGTTGAAGTGAAAACCTGCACCCTCTTGGCCCATGAGGGCACAAGTTAACCCCTGTGCTTGATAGTTATGTATTTATCACTGTGATCTCCTCGACATCATCATCACAGTGGAGATAACGTGATTGCTTAAGTTGCTACATACTGTTAACATACATTAACATAGAGAAAGACCAGGAAATAAACATTATTCACAGATTACAAACGTAGAGCTAGGTTATCTATGTAATTAGGGATAGACATAACATTCCTGTCCATACTGTAATGTTATAAAACTTGTGTGAAATTGAACTGTGGACCTTTAGTCATTTAATTAAAAAAATATAGTCAGATGTAGGTTATGCTATGTAAAGGACTAAATGTAATCTATATTTCTTAAGTCTTACACAGCAGCCTACTGTGTGTCTGTCTGACACAGGAGGAAACTCAGGGGTTGGCAAGGAGACACCTATAGCCCTGGCCATGTGTGGAACCTGTGTTATCAACGTGTGCAGGGACATAGACAAGGATGAGAAGGGATATGATGAGGGACATCCTGATCAAGAGCCACAATGTCAATGTGCTGCACATGTAACATAACTACATATTTGGCAATTTTCTGGTACAACTGTAATATAACTATGTATATTCTGCTAATAACCTGTAAATCCTGTATATCCTGTATATGCTGCTAATAACTGTAAATCCTGTACATCCCAATTACTTGCATAATTGTAATTGAATTGTATAGATTATAAGGGTATAGTCTGTAACCTGCACTTTATCCTGGACATCCTGTATATTCTGCTGTACATTCTGCACATTCTGTACAAAAACTGAAAATCATGTACATTCTAATATAATACTGTATAATTGTAAATGTATAGCTTCTGTACATAATCATTATGCTCCCTGGGAGGATTCACCTCACCCACCATTTTTTACTTATTGTTATTGACCCCACACCCTTACCCTTGTGTACACTTCTAATCTTTTACCCCACACCCTTAGGTCCACAAGGTGTCGTCCTAGGTTCAGTCTTGCATGTCAAACTTTTCCAGCAGTTTATTAACATAACTCTGCTGTGACATAGTCACACCCCCAGCACACTGGTCAAAAAAGATGCCCAGAAAAGTCTTCAGTCCATCATATTAGGCTCGTAGTTCGAAAAAACATCTGGCAATTTATTAAGAGATCTTATATTGTTCCATAGCAGGGGTGGGCAATCCTGGTCCTCGAGGGCCACTGTCCTGAAGGTTTTATATCTTTCCCTCCTCTAGCACACCTGATTAGAATTATCAGGCTTCCACAGAGCTTGATAACAACCTGTTCATTTGAATCAGGTGTGCTGGAGCAGGGAAACATCTAAAACCTTCAGGACAGTGGCCCTCGAGGACCAGGGTTGCCCATCCCTGTTCTATAGGGCCCCCAGGTGCTGCTGCAGAGGACCGGCCCCCAGGTGCTGCTGCAGAGGACCGGCCCCCAGGTGCTGCTGGGGAGGACCGGCCCCCAGGTGCTGCTGGGGAGGACCGGCCCCCAGGTGCTGCTGGGGAGGACCGGCCCCCAGGTGTTGCTGCAGAGGACCGGCCCCCAGGTGCTGCTGCTGCTGCAGAGGACCTGCCCCCAGGTGCTGCTTGGGGAGACAGGAAGCAGCCACAGACAACCAGAGAGACAGAGCCATAACATCGTATTTTTAAGATACTAAAAGTACTGGATATAGTTTGCAACAATGTGTGTGAGAACACAACCTGTCATTTCCCTGCAACAGGTTATCAGATGTGGCTTCCTGGAATCATGGTGAAGCAGTTCAACCACAGTTTGACTGACAGATGATTCAGGGGAAACAATGTTGCATTTTCAAGCTCATTCAGTAATCTTTGTTTAAACACAAGCATGTTTCTGGGTGTAAATATAACACACTTTATCTTAGTATCGTGTTTGACATAAAAATAAGGCCTTTATAATGATTATTTAAAAATATGATTGCCTATGGACACCCTTCTCCACTATTTTTACGTAAATAACTATAAGATTGAGCGTCTAAGAGAGTCTGGATGCTGCTCAAAAAAACTAGTTGAGTACTCAACTCTTTGGTCCCTCAATAATAATAATAATAATAATAATAATAATTAAGAGTATTGTTAATGATCTTTTTCTATTATTGTACATATTTTAATGCTAGAAAATGTACATTATTAAAGATAACACACACAAAGTGAATCACTAGTCTTGTAAACAGTGTACATTAAACATTGATATGCTTCAGATATTAAACCTTTGCTTGGGCCTTCTGGCTGTTTGTCATCTTCATTCTTATTAGCGGTGCTGCTTATTCCTGTTAGGGGTCACAGGTGACTGGAGCCTATCCCAGTTACTTTCAGGCCTTAGGTGGGGTATGTTTGTCGTCTTATTTGTTGAAATAGAGCAATCATTAAAAGTTAATAATTACATACAGTGTTTACATAAAATTTCTAAATAAACTTTCAATGTAGTTCTTAAATTATCAACCATTCAAAGTTAGAAATATTTATTAAAATTGACCACAGTTATAATTGTATAATTCAAATCAACAAAAATATAGATTTATTATAGAGTTAATAATTTAATAGTTTAGGATGAATAGTTTAGATACATTTTACAAATTGACTTGTGTCAGTCATGGAAATACTTCCCATGTTTAAGGTTCACAGTCAAATCTATATTTAACCTCAGTAGATACAAATGATTAGACGAGCAGAACAAAAATGCATTGTCTCCTATCAGAGTATTATCTATGAGAGCTTTGAGTTTTCACAGTGTTGTAAAGGCTTTAAAATTACAAAATTCAATCTTAAACAAAACCTGAAAAATATGTCAAATCTTTAATATCATCAGACCTGCTTCATCAAATTAAATGTTTGTCTCTCTGGCACGTTAGTCAGATGAAACACAGGTGCTGCTCACATTATTATTCTTTTTAACTCTGAACAGTGGTGAAAGTGTTTATAGTTTCTAATAAACGCTGACAAGTTAACAGGAAACACAGCGTGGCAGTTTAGCCACAGTTTGATGGAAAGATCTTTTATCATACAGATGAGATTTGTTACCTGTATCATTTGTACTATTGCATCACTTGTATTATTTGTATCCATATCTGTAGTGTATTTTACATTGAATTCATTTTTTTATTTTATTTTATTTCTGATTCTGATTCAAAAGATGAAGCTTAGGCTACGATGATTATGATTAAACTGTGAGCTCTTTAAAATTGTCCAAAATCAAACTGTGACAAATTTAGATAATTAACCATGTATCACATCACAATGTCTAAACTACATAATCCTTCCTTATAAACACACATAAAGGAGCATGGCTTTAGTAAACACATATAAAACATATATGACTTTCTGCCATGTGGAAGCTACAACAAATAAGTAACATTTTTGCATTCAGGGAAGCTTAAACCACACTCTTGCTTGAAGTTATGAACATCATTTACTGAGCTTGAGTTGTAAATGTTTCATCATTCATCTAAACTTAAATAACTCCAAAACATCTTCATCTGCAGCCAAATGTTGAAAGATGAAATAAGTTTGTAAAAACACACATTGAAACAAATACAAATAGACGGTCAAATGTGTTACTTTTGTTTCATGTTCATGTTGTAAACATGTTTTTATGTGTCTTCATTGTGTAGCAGAGACAGGAGAGATTTCTAACACAGTAATGCTGGACTGTAAGTGTGTGCAGGACAAAGGACAGGATCTGAGTATGACTCTTAAAGCTTGTTATCACTTGTTATCATGAATTCAGAATACATGCCTGTCCCCAGCCCAGTCAAACTTCTTCTTTGGGATGAAGATTGAACGTTTGTTTACTGTACAAATGTACGGCTGCCTCATCTGCTTTATATCAACATGTCTGCATCGACTACATCAACATCATGTTGTGTCAGAATAGTTACAGGAACAGATTCAGTCTATTCTGAGGCAAACAGAGTCTGACCACAAGCTACATGTGTGCATCTAATAAACCAGCCAATGGGTCTATTTTGTTATACATCAGTAAACCCAGTCATTGTGTACTTACATTTACATTTATTCATTTAGCAGACGCTTTTATCCAAAGCGACTTACAAGAGAGAGCTTTTACAAAGAGCATCAGTCATTGAGCATAGCAACGTGATAGACCCCGAACACAGTCGGTTTTTAGAACGTGAATCATACATCATGAGAACCAATAAGTGCCAAGGGAAGAACTATAAATGCATAACACAACGATTGTGACCTAAAGTGTGACCTAAGTGACCTAAAGTTTACTATTAACTACTGCTATTACTATTATGTGTAATTTCATTATTATTTAAATATGTTATAGAGATTCTGTAACCATTTTAACCAGTTTACATGTTTCCTAAATCTCCTTTCACAGACATATTGATATGAGTTTGATGGTACACAGCTGCACAGTAAGAATGTGGTGAACATGTTCATGGTTTTATACTGAAGACTCTGATGTTGTTAACTGGAAACTTGGTGAGACTGTTGAACCACAGTTAGATTGACAGGTGATTAATCACACGCGTTAGAGTCTAATACTGTTTAAGGATTAGACAATCGTTCTAGCCAAAGTTACATTTAGCTACAGATTGTTTGGGTTTTTATGTACAGTTTACCTCTTTTACACAAGTTAAAGGTGAAGCTGGGCAACAATCTCAACCAATAGAGGATAAAAGCGTGGTGAACATGTGACATTAGTTAGATGAACTATCTGAACCCACACACCCCATTACATCTTCATCTCTCTGCCCACAGGGTACAAATAACCTAAACAGCTGCAGTTGACAGACTAACAGTGTAGAAATGTTCCTTGTTTTCAGTGCTTTTACATCGGCCCTGTTTTTAGGTGAGTTTTCCACATGTAGTGTAAATGTGACATGGACAGCTGGGATCACATGATAAAGTTAGATTTCTTTTCTGTCCAGCAGCAGCAGCAGGAGACCAGCTGGACCAGGACCAGATGTCACAGACCAGGAAGCAGGGAGAGAGTGTCTCCTTCAACTGCAGCACTGAGCTGTGTTCTTCTTCTTATGTCTATTGGTACCAGGAAAGAGCAGGGGAAACATTAGTTCTGATACTGGACATTAACAAGAAAAATGGTGACATTGATTCCAGTTATGGTCATCCTCAAAAAGATGACTTCTCAGCCTTGAAAGGAGAGAATAACTATGAGTTGGAGATCAAGTCAGTTAAACTGTCCCATTCTGCCACCTACTACTGTTCCTGCTGGAATCAAAGCTACCACAGTGACAACTGTCTCTGATACGCTGTTCAAAAACAGTCTGGGCTTCATCTGGATAGACAGTCAAACATTGCTACAGGAAGTGACATAGTCAGACAGAGTTGAGGAGTTAGTAGAAATCTTCCAGACAGTTTTTATCACAGTTCTACTCTAACTGAAATTACATTAATCAAAATACCAACAGTATGTAGCATCTAATTGCTAGTTATCTTAGGTCAGCATAGTTTCATAATTTATAGTGTTGAAGTGAATTGACTTGTTAACCATGGTATAGTATACAAGTATAGTATAGTATAGTAAGGTATGTTATGGTATGGTATGGCATGGTATAGCATAGTACAATATAAAATCTCCAGATGTACAAAGTACAAGTACAAAGAATTCTCAGATGTTTTCAGATGTGAACTATGGGCCTAATATGAAGAACTCTGAGGTTGAAAGCTGCATTAGTACTGATCAGTATTTAATTATTCATTATGAACTGTGTTATAATGAACACAGATTAATTAACAAGGAAATAACATAATATGAGAGTGCAGGGGAGTGTCTGTACCAGTGACTGTACTAGTGCTCAACCAATAAGATCGATAGATAGATAGATAGATAAGTCCTTTATTGTCATTACACTTCATGAAACGAAATTGGGTACTCCCAAAAAATTGGGTACTGTGGGTACTCCCAAAAGCAGCAGCATTTAAATAGAATGTACATGTACATAATAAATATACCATTTTGATATAAAAATATATTTAAAAAAGAGTAGGAGGAGGTAGACAGGGGTGAGGAAGTTCTGGTGTTTGGGGTGCGGTGGGTTCATGTGTGTGTGTCTGTGGGCATTTGCAGTCCTTATGGCCCAGGGGAAGAAGCTGTTTGACAGTCTGCAGGTGTGGGACTTTATGGACCTGTACTGTCTTCCAGACGGCAGCAGGTCAAACAGGGGTTGGGCAGGGTGCGTGGGGTCTGCTGTGATGGCCCTGGTCCTCCTCAGACAGCAGGATAGGGACTTTTGTTCCAGGTTGGGCAGAGGGCAGCTGATGATCTTCTGGGCCGTGTTGATGATCCTCTGCACTGCCTTCCTGTCCTCCGCTGTGGAGCCTGCGTACCACACACTCAGGCAGAAGGTCAGTACGCTCTCCACAGCAGAGTGGTAGAAGGCCAGCAGCAGCTTCTGGTCCAGGTTGTCCTTCCTGAGGACCTGCAGGAAGTGTAGTCGCTGCTGGGCCTTCTTCACCAGGGACCTGATGTTGCCTGTCCAGGAGTTGTCAGAGGATAAACTGCTGGTGCACAGAAAACATGTAACATGATCACCGTGAGTCTGTGAACTGTTACAAACACACAACTCTCACTTCACATCTGCATCGCTACAACAGTGGACGGTTAAATAGTGTATAAATGAAGGTCATTTTTATAACCTTGGCTAATGTCCTTTGTTTTGGTAAGTCATCAATATACATAACTTTTTTATGGTCTTAAAATAATTCCTGTTTGACGTTGACTTTCTGTGTAGCCTTGTCAAGACCGGAGCAGGTGTCATGGACCAGGACAGAGGGACAGAGTGTCTCCTTCAGCTGTAGCATCAATGAGCAGGGTGTCCAAACTCACTGGTACCAAAAGAAACATGGACAGCCTCTCATCTGGATTCTTTATGTCTATTCAAGTGGAGGTGTGAGTTCAGAAAACACTCATCCTCAGAAGGCAGACTTCTCTGTTGACTTGGAAGGAGGCCAGGAGGACAAACTCAGTATTATACAGGAGGACAGACTCAGTATTATAGAGAAGTGGAACACATGTGACTGTGTAAAGAGGAGATGTAAGGTAATCTCATTTAATGTAGTAATGAAAAAACTTATGGTAGGTGGAAAGATGATACAGTTATCAATGACATAACCTACCTTTGTTCTTTCTGATATGGTTCAACAATGTTTTGAGTTAATATATGTGTAGACCTTTTTATGTATGAAGTATACCTTTGTAGTAAAATATGCTAGTTTATAGATTAGATCTTCAGGATGTTGAAATAATAAACAACCATGCCTGTATTCCTTACTGCATCTAATGAACTACTTAATGTAATGGTGTGTTTCACTGTGGGCAGGATATTGGGTCTTTGGTCCAAGAACTAGACTTTATGTTACTGGTAAGATATAAGTATTTGTGTTATAAACTTTACTTTGTAATTTGCATATTTTTTGCAATGTATAATCTCATGTTAGCAAACATGAGAGTGAACATTTAAATATTTAACTGGATACTGTTCTTCAGGTTTTTTACTAGAGATCCTTGAATTCCCTCAATCAATCTAATTACATTTAAATATATTATTTAGTTGTCTTCATACTTTTGTTCATCAAGTCATTTTAGGGATGTTTTAGGTAAGCTGGTGGTTGTGAGTGCAGCTTTTCTAATACTTAATTATTCTGATCATTAAAGTATTTACCAGCGCCCAGAACGCTACCTGGAATGTGCTACGATGAAGTTACTTTGAATCTAAATGATCTTGAATGCAGATAGTGTTTATGTACACACTGTGGTAGTAGTTATAAAAATTATTTAGACTGTAGCAAGGGACATATCCAATTGTGTTTCATGATAAACTCGATTGAAAAATTAGTAGAACGTAAAAGTTTTGGGTAATCTGCAAGGAATTTAAGATTTGCTGTGGATTTTATTTATCGATACTCAGTGAGGAATTCCAGTGAATATATGTAAGCCTACTTTCTTCTTCATATTTTATCTACCATCAGACAAGCAAGTAAGAAAACCCAAAGTGACGGCTTATCAAGCGCCCAAGACCCGAACAGATAAGAGGAACATCCTGCTGTGTGAGGCCAGTGACATGTTCCCACCCTTGGTGAGGTTTTCATGGAAGATGGAGGGAGAAGACGGCTGGCTGGTGGAGGTGCCTGAAGCAGAGAAAGAAGTGCTGGAGCAGAGGGAGGACGGGAGAGTGACTAGTGTGATTATCATCAAGAACCAAGAGGCTAAACCCAGAAAGTACCGCTGTAGTGTAAAGCATGAAGCGGGCGATGTTGATGTTGACGTTGAAGATGTTCCAATAATCCACGAAAAGGTTTCTCTTCATTGCATTTTATAACCCTTCTGAAGTTTCTATAGATCATAGGACAAAAAACAGGCTCACTCCAAAATATTTATTCGTTTCCATTTATTTACGTTTCTTAGTTCTCACGTCAGTTTCTTCTGTAACCACGGCTGCCTCTGCACCAACCTGTCCACCCTGGAACCATACAGCCGTCTCTCCTGCCGTTCACGTCTTTGATGGTGAGACACTTTTAAAACACCTTTCTAAACTTCATGAATATTCGATGAAGATTCATTTTAGCATGCCTGTATTTTATTGTATTTTCACTGAATAATTATACTTGGATGGCTTGATGTAACTGCTAGGCCTATTTGATTTTATTTATTGGTTAGTTAAAAAAATTAAGCATGTTAGATTTCAAAATATTTAATTAAAAAAAATACCAGCATATTTAATGTGTTTTCCTTAATGAATAATACTAAAAAGGATG
The DNA here is from genome assembly GCA_030340665.1 of Neosalanx taihuensis. NCBI lineage: Eukaryota > Metazoa > Chordata > Actinopteri > Osmeriformes > Salangidae > Neosalanx > Neosalanx taihuensis. The sequence goes on along the minus strand of CM059309.1, from coordinate 2,572,205 downwards.
TAATTAACAATCCCCATCATTTTAATCTGAATAAATATAGTGATTTATCTGTAAGTGAGTCTGATATTGTTGGTTTGTTTCCTCTCCAGCCCTCTTGCAGTCCATGTGCAGTGTGAACCTGGCCTCTCTGGTTTACTGTGTGATGATAGTGAAGAGCTTGGTGTCCTGCTGTGGACTCTGCTTCCTGCTGCTCCTCAGGCAAAACAAGACAAGTTCACTGGAGACAGGAGCACTAAAACATACAGGCACTGGGCAGTAATGTTGCTTTCATACTACAGCACATTTATCCACATCTTACCTGAAGCTGCGTCGCATAGAGAGGATGTGGATAAATGGCTAAACATGAAAAACTGTGCATGTTCAGTAGCCTTGTGGCATTATTTACTGTTGAACAAAACTGATGTCCACTCTGTCAGGTGACATCTGGCAGGTTCTGGAGAACAAGATGTAGTGGAAACAAAATGTTAGAGTCTGATTGGAGGTGTTAGGAAACAGTAGAGTTGGTCTAGATCAAATGGAGAATTTGATTTATTTTACAAATGTGTTTGACATAAAAAATGTTTAAATATGAAAAAAATATATATATGTCATAATCATGTCATGCCTTTTTTACGTATGCAGTTTTGTCATATAAATGTAATGCTAAAACAAATACCATTTGTGTAAAGCAGTGTAACATATATATCTAGATGTTACATATTGTCAAAATATTTTTGGAACATTTTAAATAAAGCTCTGTGTTCATTTAGCAGCATCTGTTGTTTACTTGAACAAACGTTTAACACAAATGTTCATCTGTACTCTGACACAGGTGGAATTCATGATTATAGTTGTGAAATGTGGTTAGTGTGTTAAGTTCCCCAGTGAAGGAAAGTATGGTATTTACTGTGGGGGGAGGGGGGGCAGTTTGCTTCAGCAAAACCACACATCAACATCAAGGAATCCAGCCTCAGAGATACTGAATAAGCCACAGATTAATGCACTTGACACAATAACATTGTTCACACATGTTATGATCTCCCCTTCACTTCTCATATGTAACGGTGTGTTTACCATGAGTCCACTTACACTTGTCCATCCCAACAATCAAGTCTATCTCTGAGTAATATCACACGCTGGAAAAACAATAACAGAAATAATTTGCTGAAAAACAAGGGACCACTAGTTTTGTATGAATGTCATCTCACAGTAAAAATACTTTTTTTAACAACAATCTTTGTTATTTTGCACAAAAAAAGATAACTTGTGGAGACTAAACAGGGAACAGACTGACTTATGTGCTGCTGGGATACTTAGTTCAGAAAGATCTTATTTATTGTCAACAGTTCCCTCTAGTGGCTCACAAAGAGGAAACGTGGTCGGTGATCTTTATCAGGAACAAGAAGATACGATAAGAAATTCTTTATTCGTCCTACAGGGGGAAATTGCAGTTTGCAACAGCAGCGGGGTACATTAGAGCAGAGTAACAGGTTAAAATATAAAGTACAGTTAAGTACTTTATATACATTAAAATGCATACAAAATATAAAGTACAAGATAGTGATCTAAGTGTTAGTGTGGGTTAAGTGATGGGGCTCCTGTCTGGAATAAGAAGGGAGTGACATACAGCCAAGTTATTGCATGTAAGAATATTGTATGTAGTAGTTAGTAGTTAGAACACACACTACTAAAGGCTGCCAGTGACAGTAAAATGACAGTAGATAACAGGAAATAAACTCTGGACAGAAATACAGAGCTGTATTCTGGTCAACATGTTTAGGTTATAACTGGACATCCAGCTTTATTAAATGAACTGTTCAAAAGATGCACCGCTCACCTAAAATCACATAATCTCTCCATTTTAACTAAACCAGCATCTAACTAGCTAGCTTCCTAAGGGCCCAGAATTGACATGTATTTGTTCAAGTGACCACATAATATACAGCTACATATTTTAATGTATTGCCAGATGTTTTATGAATCACCGAGCCTGATAATATCACAGAGGTATTATAATGAAGAACAAGATGATTGGCAAGTGTACACACATCTGTTCAGTGGAGAATAAGAATGAGAGTTGGACCAGTAATCAGGGGTTTTGAAACCCAGCAGAGCAACACACTTCACCCTACTTGCCTCAGGGGGAATGTCTCTGTACTTGCTGTAAGTCGCTCTAGATAAGATCATTCGATAAATAAGTAAATGTAATGTAAAATGTCAATGTAATGCAATTGGTCACATCCCTAAAGGTTTATCAAAAGTGTTAAATGTTAAATTGTAATTGAGTAAGCTTATAGATGTGCTGTACTTACATTTACATTTTACATTTAGTCATTGTGACTTGCCCAAGGACACAAGATAATTTTGCATGGCCGGGAATCGAACCCATTATGATTATAAATAAGTAAATACTTAGCAGACGCTTTTATCCAATGCGGCTTACATTAAGTACAGGGACATTCTCCCTGAGGCAAGGAGGGTAAAGTGGTTTGCCCAAGGACACAACATCATATAGCCACAGCCGGGGTTCGAACTCACAACCTTCCAGTCATGAGGCCAAAACCTTAGCCTGCTGAGTCATCTGACTCTCTGATTATCAATCCCTAAAATCTGTCATCTGACCCCCCACATGTAATAGACCTGTGTTTTGCAGAGCTTTGAGCCACCAGCACATGTCCCTAAAGTGCTTGTATGTGTTTTGACAGACATGTTAAAGAGTTGTGTTTGTCTCTGGGAGAGGAGCAGAAAATGACACACAAAGAGATACAAAGAGATGTAGCGCCTGTGTTGATTTCTAAACCAGCAGACATTAATGCAGTGGTTCTTAACCTGGGTTCGATCGAATCCCTGGGGTTCAGTGAGTCAGTCTCAGGGGTTCGGTGAGTCATGATTGAAACAAGTAAACAGCTCTGTACTGTAAGGGAGGGGGCCCATCTAATTTACGTCTCTTGTCTCTAGTCTCTATAGAGGAGGTATTTTGCAGATTGAGAGAATAGTAAGTCATTTCTGCCCCCTTGTGGTTTAATGACAGTATTTTTTCTTTTATTTTTCTCTGAGGCAAGTTCCCTCCCATTGCAAAAACCTTTCAAGTAAAGAACTGGCCTCCTTCACGTCCGATCGCGCAAACTAAGTATCCAAGCCTTCTTCATTCTCTTTTTTTTTTAACCGTTTTTTAACCTGTCAGAATAGGAAGAGGAAGGGGTGACTGGTGGCTTTTCACTGGCGTGACTCAATTGTTTTTTCCCCGATGTAGTAAATGGTAAAGATACAATACTTTTCAGAGAAAGACACGTTTCCAGTCAGTGTTTTACACAGTTAGCGATACCAAACTATCGTGCACAACATGCTTAGCAGAATCTGGCCCAGCTAACAAGCGCATGGCTACACCGCTCCCTGCCTCTGAGCATCTTAACATGTCGCACCAGAGCCCCAGGCTTCAGCCAGGCCAAGTAGCAGATGGCCTCAGCTCCGGTCAATTACCAAAGGACTCATATCTGGTGTGGGTTTGGGTTTCTTCCAGACATTTTCCCCGGCATTGCAGGGAGCAACAGGTTACCTCACTGCACTCGTAACCGCACTCTCTCTCTCTCTCTCTCTCTCTCTCTCTCTCTCTCTCTCTCTCTCTCTCTCTCTCTCTCTCTCTCTCTCTCTCTCTCTCTCTCTCTCTCTCTCTCTCTCTCTCTCTCTCTCTCTCTCTCTCTCTCTCTCTCTCTCTCTCTCTCTCTCTCTCTCTCTCTCTCTCTCTCTCTCTCTCTCTCTCTCTCTCTCTCTCTCTCTCTCTCTCTCTCTCTCTCTCTCTCTCTCTCTCTCTCTCTCTCTCTCTCTCTCTCTCTCTCTCTCTCTCTCTCTCTCTCTCTGTTTTTAGTCATCAATCTTTTTCTTTTGTTCATTCACTCAGTGTCTATCTCAGTCAGCATGTAGAGACAATGACCTGGAGGTAAATGCGCAGGTGTCTCCTCCTCCTTCACCTCCTCCAGCGTGCTCTTCTCCTCCTGCGCTCAGTACATCCTCATCCAGATCCACTGTCAGATCCTCCTCCCCAGCTGCCTAGCTGTTACGAGCCGACATGTCCCAGCTTCTCAAACCCCTCTGATCTGATCAAACAATACAAGCCCCCCCTCCCCTACACACACACCCTCTCCCCACTCTGACAGGGGAATAAATGCTACACACCCCATGAATAAACTCAGGAGAAGGCCAGGCTTGCTCCAGCTAACTCTGGGGCTCATAACCCAAATTAAAGGCCTGTTTTATGGGCTTCTTCATTTCATTTGGAGGGGTTGACCTTCTGTTGCTCCACTGGGGAGAGAGGGATGCCCCGCCCTCTGCTCCCAGCAGCCCCTGGGGCTGAGAGTAGGCCTTACACACCTGTGCGGTAGTTCGCTGGAGTGTCACATAATTGCAGGCAGGTGGAAGAGAGGAGAAGTGGCTAAGGTTTGTACCTGGGGGAGAGTCAGGTTTAGCCTCATCACCCCAGCCCCAGCCTCATCACCCCAGCCGCAGCCTCATCACCCCAAACTCACTCTCATCTCCCACAGCCTCCTATCCCCAGCCTCATCTCCACAGCCTCCTATCCACAGCCTCCTATCTCCAGCCTCATCTCCACAGCCTTCTATCCCCAGCCTCATCTCCACAGCCTCCTATCCCCAGCCTCATCTCCACAGCCTCCTATCCCCAGCTTCATCTCCACAGCCTCCTATCCACAGCCTCCTATCCCCAGCCTCATCTCCACAGCCTCCTATCCCCAGCCTCATCTCCACAGCCTCCTATCCCCTGCCTCATCTTCACAGCCTCCTATCCACAGCGCCTATCTCCAGCCTCATCTCCACAGCCTCCTATCCCCAGCCTTATCACCGCAGCCTCATCACCACAGCCTCCTATCCCCAACCCCACCCTCCCCCAGCGATAGTAGAGGTGAGGTGCTGTATTTGGGTGGATCTGTGCTGTAGCATGTTTTGCTCTTCTGTCTTGTCACTGGCCCAACAGAAAGTTGTAGTGGTATTGGAACAGACCAGATTACCATGGCAACACCAAATCGCGACCCTCCTCAGCCATCATCAGCCAAGGCCGTATCCTGTCAGGTTCTCAGTGAATATATTCTACCACTAACGATGAACAGACGTCCATTTTCATCGTAAACAAACATCAGATTAGATTAGATTGAACTTTAATGTCATTACACACGTACAAGTACAGGGTAACGAAATGAAGTTAGCATCCAACCATAAGTGCATAAGCAGAATACACAGAGTATATACAAGGTATTAAAAGTGATTTGTAAGTACAAATATACAGATGTATTGTACAAAATTCTACAGTATTTTTGCAGTATTGACAGTGTTGTATGTGCAAAATTGTACTATGTGCAGATGAGCAAAATGGAAAATGGAACAGATGGTGAAAAATGGTGATTGATTTGATAATAAAGAATATTTATTGATAACCATGGCATGACAATATGTTTGACTTTGGCGGAAAGAGGCATGGAGTAATAGAGATATAATCCCCCTGATAGAGAGACGGACAACCGGGGAGAAAGGAGATGGGGTGGGGCGGCAGAAACACTGATCATTAGACAGTCAGGGTGAGTGTTTGAATATCCGAGCAGCCTTCCCAGACGAGGCCCATTGGGCTTGCACTAGCTGAGTCAGGTGGTGTTCATGAGTGATGACGTGTACTGCTAGTGCATGTGAGGGAATGAGTGATGACGTGTACTGAGGTGTGTGAATGAGTGATGATGTATACTGAGGTGTGTGAATGAGTGATGATGTATACTGAGGTGTGTGAATGAGTGATGATGTATACTGAGGTGTGTGAATGAGTGATGATGTATACTGAGGTGTGTGAATGAGTGATGATGTATACTGAGGTGTGTGAATGAGTGATGATGTATACTGAGGTGTGTGAATGAGTGATGATGTATACTGAGGTGTGTGAATGAGTGATGATGTATACTGAGGTGTGTGAATGAGTGATGATGTATACTGAGGTGTGTGAATGAGTGATGATGTATACTGAGGTGTGTGAATGAGTGATGATGTATACTGAGGTGTGTGAATGAGTGATGATATATACTGAGGTGTGTGAATGAGTGATGATGTATACTGAGGTGTGGGAATGAGTGATGATGTATACTGAGGTGTGTGGATGAGTGATGATGTATACTGAGGTGTGTGAATGAGTGATGATGTATACTGAGGTGTGTGAATGAGTGATGATGTATACTGAGGTGTGTGAATGAGTGATGATGTATACTGAGGTGTGTGAATGAGTGATGATGTATACTGAGGTGTGTGAATGAGTGATGATGTATACTGAGGTGTGTGAATGAGTGATGATGTATACTGAGGTGTGTGAATGAGTGATGATGTATACTGAGGTGTGTGAATGAGTGATGATGTATACTGAGGTGTGTGAATGAGTGATGATGTATACTGAGGTGTGTGAATGAGTGATGATGTATACTGAGGTGTGTGAATGAGTGATGATGTATACTGAGGTGTGTGAATGAGTGATGATGTATACTGAGGTGTGTGAATGAGTGATGATGTATACTGAGGTGTGTGAATGAGTGATGATGTATACTGAGGTGTGTGAATGAGTGATGATGTATACTGAGGTGTGTGAATGAGTGATGATGTATACTGAGGTGTGGGAATGAGTGATGATGTATACTGAGGTGTGTGGATGAGTGATGATGTATACTGAGGTGTGTGAATGAGTGATGATGTATACTGAGGTGTGTGAATGAGTGATGATGTATACTGAGGTGTGTGAATGAGTGATGATGTATACTGAGGTGTGTGAATGAGTGATGATGTATACTGAGGTGTGTGAATGAGTGATGATGTATACTGAGGTGTGTGAATGAGTGATGATATATACTGAGGTGTGTGAATGAGTGATGATGTATACTGAGGTGTGTGAATGAGTGATGATGTATACTGAGGTGTGGGAATGAGTGATGATGTATACTGAGGTGTGTGGATGAGTGATGATGTATACTGAGGTGTGTGGATGAGTGATGATGTATACTGAGGTGTGTGAATGAGTGATGATGTATACTGAGGTGTGTGAATGAGTGATGATGTATACTGAGGTGTGTGAATGAGTGATGATGTATACTGAGGTGTGTGAATGAATGATGATGTATACTGAGGTGTGTGAATGAGTGATGATGTATACTGAGGTGTGTGAATGAGTGATGATGTATACTGAGGAGTGTGAATGAGTGATGATGTATACTGAGGTGTGTGAATGAGTGATGATGTATACTGAGGTGTGTGAATGAGTGATGATGTATACTGAGGTGTGTGAATGAGTGATGATGTATACTGAGGTGTGTGAATGAGTGATAACAGGGGCGGCCCGAGTTTCATGACAGAACTGGCCCCGCCCATAGAGTGCAGAATGCAGAAAAAAGTGCAAATATATAAATTAATAAATATAAATGCAAAAGGTAAATATAGGGGGGCAAGGGTTAGTGCGGGGGAGAGTTCAAAAACATACACGCGATAGTAGGATATTAACTAAGAACTTTTCAGTTATTGTTTTTTAGGTGTAGTTGAGCCTTAACAGACAGCATAATGTTTTTGGTGTTGTCTTTCTGCTCTCAGAATTCAAAAGTATCTGGGCTGTGGATGATATCTACCCCATGTCTGTGTTGAGTTACCGGTTGTACTTCTTTATCTGAAGAGTGTTTTGTTGCAAATAACACTGAGATATTATCTAGGCAACCTTCTCCAATTCTCCCTATTAGTTCCAGATGTGTGGGAGTCATCTACTGGGTGTGTGTGTGTGTGTGTGTGTTGAACTTGATCATGTTCACTTTAAAAGAATGACTTGTTAGGTAACTTAGACTGAGAATAATATCTGGCCCAGATCTCGGTTATAGATTCGTGAGGGTTTGGTATTTCTTGTGATAATACAGATCAAGCGATCGCTGTTTGCATGATTCTACAAATGCGATGACATCGTTGCTTATTGCAGTAGAGCAGAATGCTTTTCAAATGAGTTACCTGCGAGGGAACTTGCATGAAACGATTGTAGATTTCTCTTCACCATCCAGCATCTAGACTCCCCAGAATCCTAGGCCAGGATGCTGTTTGTGGACTTCAGCTCTGGCTTCAACACCATCAACCCAGCTCTGCTTCAGGACAAGCTCTCAAGTTTGGAACAATTCAGAGGCCAGCTGAATCAATTAGCAGGGACAGGAAAACATGGAAGACAGATGGGGGAGAGAGGGGATATATAGAGGTGGAGAGAGGCAAGGGAGGGAGACAGGGGTGAGTGGAACAGTAGGATAGGGAGGGGTGAGTGGAACAGTAGTATATGCAGGGGTGAGTGGAACAGTAGTATAGGTAGGGATGAGTGTAACAGTAGTACAGGGAGGGGTGAGTGGAACAGTAGTATAGGTAGGGGTGAGTGGAACAGTAGTATAGAGAGGGGTGAGTGGAACAGTAGTATAGGTAGGGGTGAGTGGAACAGTAGTATAGGTAGGGATGAGTGTAACAGTAGTACAGGGAGGGGTGAGTGGAACAGTAGTATAGGTAGGGGTGAGTGGAACAGTAGTACAGGGAGGGATGAGTGGAACAGTAGTATAGGTAGGGGGGTGAGTGGAACAGTAGTATAGGTAGGGGTGAGTGGAACAGTAGTATAGAGAGGGGTGAGTGGAACAGTAGTATAGAGAGGGTGAGTGGAACAGTAGTATAGGCAGGGGTGAGTGGAACAGTAGTATAGAGAGGGGTGAGTGGAACAGTAGTACAGGGAGGGATGAGTGGAACAGTAGTATAGGGAGGGATGAGTGGAACAGTAGTATAGAGAGGGTGAGTGGAACAGTAGTATAGAGAGGGGTGAGTGGAACAGTAGTACAGGGAGGGATGAGTGGAACAGTAGTATAGGGAGGGATGAGTGGAACAGTAGTATAGAGAGGGGTGAGTGGAACAGTAGTATAGGTAGGGGTGAGTGGAACAGTAGTACAGGGAGGGATGAGTGGAACAGTAGTATAGAGAGGGGTGAGTGGAACAGTAGTATAGGCAGGGATGAGTGGAACAGTAGTATAGGTAGGGGTGAGTGGAACAGTAGTATAGGCAGGGATGAGTGGAACAGTAGTATATGCAGGGGTGAGTGGAAGAGTAGTATAGGTAGAAAAGTAGGCAGAAAAGGGAGGCAGGGGAGAGACATATTGTGTCAAACAGATTAACAGCGTAGGTTTCAATTTAGAGGGGCCTCCCCACTCCTGCCCTCCACCCTTTATTTATCTAACCCTGCCCCCTCCTTATCACCACCTCATAATAAATACCCTGTTGAAGTCTGCTTTTCTCACAGGACACCCCCGTTTGCTACCCACATGCATCTCTCTGTCTCTCTCTCTCTCTCTCTCTCTCTCTCTCTCTCTCTCTCTCTCTCTCACACACACACACACACACACACACACACACACACACACACACACACACACACACACACACACACACATACACACAGAACTCCCACACCAAACACCGACTTCTCTCAAATCCTTCAGTTTTATTCCTTTAGGCACATGATTAGGGGAGAGTTCTGTAGTGGCTTTTAGGTCAAAGCCTTTTGTTTTTAGTGCTTCTGTTTCAAGTCTGGCTCAGCCTTGCAGGTGCATAGCGTCTCAGTTCTCTTTAAAGTCCCTCAATTCAATCTACAGTTGCCTGGGGGGAAGGGGGGGACCTCAATCAGTAACCCAGACAGACAAGTTTGAAATAGTGGTTTGCTTGATTTACGACGCAAGCTGAAGCCCCTCCAGAAACTTGATTCTGCACTCGGAAACTTGATCCTTCTCGCAAAAAGGGGACTAATCAAACAGTCTCCAACCTGGCCGACGGGCATGCCCAGCGAACAAAATCAAACTCACCCAGGCCATTGTAACTCCTTGAGCTCTGAACACGAGCCATCCTGAAGTCGGAGCTCCATTTGACGTAATCTTCCTGTAGGACAGGATCCCAAACCCCGAGAGGTCTCCACACTCCACACCCCAGCGCTCTCTGGTGTCTCCCTCCAGTGTGTCGGTCACCCCTGACTCCCCATAGCCCCCCTCCTCTCCACACGGTAGTTAGCACCGCCCCCCCCCCCCCCCCCCCCCCACCCCCACCCCCCACACCACCACCCCCCAACCACCAATCCGGCTCTCCCCCCACCAGCACCACATCTCTCATTCCTCATCAGAGCTGGATCTTTTCATGTAGGGTCACGTCATCCTTCTTCCAGGCCACAGGAAAGGGCTCCACAACTCCTTTTACAGCCCCCTCAGATGTGTGGTAGCAGAGGAGCATTTAGCCTGGCCTGGGCCTGCAGATCTTCCCCACCCCTCAGCCACACCCAACACAGGAAGCCATTAAAGAGCAAATCAATCAGCCGGTGCCATGGTAACCAGTGTTGGGGGGCGGGGGTGGACCAACTTCTGTGGGGCGGTGTGTGGAGGGAGAGGGAGGGAGGGGAGGGAGTTGTACAGGCGGAGCACACCAAATATAAACTTCTTACAGGCGCTTGGAAACTCGTGTTTTCATAAACACATCGAGCTGGGTGGAAGTGGGATCCTAGTTTTAGAGACGTTGAAATGCAGAACGAGTTCCTCTGACCAAAGATGAGGTGAAAGGAGGAAAATAAAGAATGAGAGAAGTTTTTTTGTATTCGTCTTGGGAGGGGTGACTCGTCAAATGTCTATTTCTGGAGAACATATTTGAAATGAATACAGTAACAGAAACAAAACTGTAAACTCTTTACAAACATACAATACAGCTGTATATTTGTTGATACCAAATCGCTTTAATACCCTGTACATATTCTGTATATTCTGCTTATAACTGATATATTCCGCTTATACTAACTGTTTTGCACTTCTGGTTGGATGCTAACTGTATTTCGTTACCCTGTACTTGTACCTGTGTAATGACATTAAAGTTGAATCTAACCATCAGAGGAGTCAGACGTCTCAACGGTGTTGGTCCCCATATGGTGACTTGCCAGTGTTGTTGTTGTATCTCTTGCTTTATGTTCACAATCGTTGTGTTATGCATTTACAGTTCTTCCCTTGGCACTTATTGGTTCTCATGATGTATGATTCACGATCTAAAAAAACGACTGTGTTCGGGGTCTATCACGTTGCTATGCTCAATGACTGATGCTCTTTGTAAAAGCTCTCTCTTGTAAGTCGCTTTGGATAAAAGCGAATAAATGTAAAATGTAAATGTCAACAGGTTAAAGCATTGACCTTGTGATCGGAAGGTTGTGAGTTCGAACCCCAGCTGTGGCTATGGGATGTTGAGTCCTTGGGCCAGGCACCTCACCCTACTTGTCTCAGGGGGATTGTCCCTGTACTTAAATTGTAAGTCGCTTTGATTAAAAGTGTCTGCTAAATTAAGCATTATTATCATTATCTAATCTAACCTTTAAGTAAAAATTGTATTCCTGATTCCGTTGAAATGACTCTCAGACTTTCGGTGAAATGGCTGCCTCTCGCTCACACGCAGATAGTCCTGGAGATAGATGACACGAAGAAACTTGACTGACACGCACATCCTTTGCGGTCCACAATGAAGTAATCAGCCTTGCTTCTCTCTTCTTTCTTCTCTTTCTGGTTCCCTTTTGAAGTATTTCATAGCTTCGGGACACTGTCTGATCTGCTCAGTGACCTGTGGAACCGCCATCCACTTCGCATAGCTCTCAGCTAACCGAGCTTGAAGTCGACATGCAACCGTGGCAACTTAATTCAATGAAGGCCTATCAGATTCCAGATATACCCACCATCTGGAGCGGTAGCTTTGTGCGCCCCCCCCCCCCCAGCCCCGTGCCCCCATGCCAAGGAAAACACAAATCCTAATTTGTTGTTTTCCCCCTCAGCTCGCAGCCTCGCAGTGAAGCTGAACAGGTTGCACTCTTGAACATTGCTGAGGTAATAAGTTCGGCGCTAACACATTTCTTTCTCCAGGTTTTCTTCGTAGATTCACGGCAAAACATCCTGTTGATAAAAAAAAAAAATGTATGTAAATTCGCTTTTACAAAAATGATTTAACATCTTTTCCACGCTGTCTCTGAATAATTCTTTCATGTTTTTCTTTCTGATGTGTTTACAAGAGGGGTTGGAAGGTTTGTACAGTCCTCCATTTCAAATCAGTTCGAAAAGTCAAATATTGTCAAATATTTAACAGTTGGGGCAGAGACCTAACGCAACCACAGCGTCCGATTGGGAGAAAAACTGACATTGTCAAGTGTGTCTGTAAAGTTCCTGACATACATGGGAGTCGGACGGCTCAGCGGGTTAAGGCGTTGGCCTCATGAGCAGAAGGTTGTGAGCTATGTGATGTTGTGAGTCCTTGGGCAAGGCACTTCACCCTACATGCCTCAAGGAAATGTCCCTGTGATTTGGATAAAAGCTAAACGAGTCTTTATTTTTACAGTCTTCATGTGCCGCTACATGAAAGGGTACAGTTTTGTACAGTTGCCCCTAGTTCATGACAGCACCTGCCTGGTTCCACAGAAGAAAGGTTTTTTTTTTAAACACCTAGGGAAGTCCCTGTTAACTCCTACCCCCTCCTTCCCTCAGTCCAATCCCAAGATTGAACTTTGTTAGTCCTGGAATCCTCCCTAGTTTGTGGTGCTTTACAGACAGGCTCAACTGCTGGAACCACACTGCAAACCAGAAGCCATGGAGAACTTCAAAGGTACAGCTATTCTCACCGTTAGGGATTTCCCCTCATGGCCTGGGTCACGCCCAAGAGGAGCTTATACACACACACACACACACACACACACACACACACACACACACACACACACACACACACACACAATCCTATGCACACACACAGCTTAGGTGAGCTGTGGTTATAAGACAATGTGTAACCAATACAGACAGGATAATCTCTGTCTGATTTGCAGTCATTTGGCAGACGTTCAGGCCTCAAGGTTTCCACACCAAGATGCCCCATTGACTGCTGTTAACGACAGAATTGGGCAAATCACGTGAAATGTGTGCGTCTTTTATCACAGGTGTGCTTGTTTGGTGAATCTACATACATCTGACATCTCCCTCCTCTCTCTTCCTCCCTCTCCCTCCTCTCTCTTCCTCCCTCTCCCTCTCTCTCTCTTCCTCCCTTTCCCTCCTCTCTCTTCCTACCTCTCCCCCTCTCTCTTCCTCCCTCTCCCCTTTCTCTTCCTCTCCCCCCTGTCTCTTCCTCCCTCTCCCCCTCTCTCTTCCTCCCTCTCCCCCTCTCTCTTCCTCCCTCTCCCCCCTCTTTCTTCCTCCCTCTCCCCCTCTCTCTTGCGCCCTCTCCCCCCTCTCTCTTCCTCCCTCTAACCCCACTCTCTTCCTCCCTCTCCCCCTCTTTCTTCCCTCCCTCTCCCCCTCTCTCTCTTGCATCCTCTCCCCCTCTCTCTTCCTCCCTCTCCCCCTCTCTCTTGCACCCTCTCCCCCTCTCTCTTCCTCCCTCTCCCCCTCTCTCTTGCTCCCACTCCCCTCTTTCTCTTCTTCCCTCTCCCCCTCTCTCTTCCTCCCTCCACCTCTTTCCTTCCCCGCTGTCACCCTTACCTCCACCCTCTCCTCCCGCTAACCCCACACCCCCACCCACTCCCGTCTCTGTCATTATCCATTCCAACCACTATGACTCATTCGTTCTGGGTCACTGTGCGCCAGGTCCAATGGGATCATAAATATTCATGCCCCTCATCCCTGCTCTGCGCAAACACACAGAGACAGACCCAATCACAAAACCCAGTCACATGACGCGTTCTGTGGTCAGGTAGTAGACGTATCTACAGTCTCTAGAAGATTCCATAGAAATCATGGAGCAAACCCAGCACACTTCCACTATAGAGATGACCAGACCACCTGACCGGTGTTGTCACATCATATGTCTACTGTTTCACAAGTATCAGAGTGAGTTGTGTACTTATGGTATAGATAGATAGATAGATAGATAGATAGATAGATAGATAGATAGATAGATAGATAGATGCACGGAAACATTACTATGGTTGACTAGTACCATGACTCACTAAAACGCACCGTAGTTCCCTAACTAGTACCAGGACACACACAAGAAATACCATCGGATACTAATTCGTACTGCGGCTGACTGCCTGATACTACACAGAGGCTACCCTTGGCATCTGTTTAAAACTGAGGTCTGACGACTTTACAAACTTTGAAAAGCTAAAACCGAATAAAAGCCCATCGGTCTGCCAAGGCATGAAAAAAAAAACCATTCCAGCGTTTAAGATATCGTGTTACATACGGAAGCTTCAGAGAGGAAGAGACGTGCCGGGATCGAGCGTGGGTCTGTGTTTCATACTCGGATGCTGTTGCTGTAAACATCGCCCCCCCCTCCCCCCCATCCCCCTCCCTCCCTCCTGTGTCCCTCACCTCCAGTTCATCTCCCTCCCTCCCTCCCTCCCTCCCTGGAAGAACCCATGCAGGGTCCTCATCAGGAACCCCCAGCCCCCCCCACCCCCCACCCCCCCTCCCCCCTCCCTCCCTCCCTCCCTCCCTCACCTCCAGTTCATCTCCCTCCCTCCCTCCCTGGAAGAACCCATGCAGGGTCCTCCGACAGACCCTGAAGCTGTTTGTACTTGAGAGAAACGACATTAGCGACATGCTTCTTTTGGAAAAAGGAGACCTTTCTAAACAAACCATGGAAGGCTGGACTCACAGAAGAATGAAGGAAAAAAAGCAAAACATGTTCACAAATCCAAGAGGAACAGGATTTCCACTTCTTGGAAAACAAGACTGGTTCTGTGAATAACCCGGGTCGGAGAAGTCATTCCACTCTAGTGCTCGGTCGAAGGTTAAAGGTCATGTTGTTCTCGGAAAGCCAGGCTAGCTCAACTCAACTGCAACAGCAAAGCACAGGTCCCCTCCGCTGCTCGCTGCTGTGTGCTGGATGCTTAGAGGATTTGCGGATCAAAGTGTTGAATCGTACCTTTTTTCCCCCTCTCTCCCTGCTCTCTCTCTCTTTCTGTTTCAATCTCTGTTTTTCTTTTTCTTTGTTCCTTTAGCTCTCTCTCTCTCTCTGTTCTCTATCTTTCTCAGCCCCCTCCCTTGCCTTTTGCCCCCTTCCCTCTCCATCTCTCTCTTTCCCTCTCTCCATCTCTGTCGATGTGGTTTACGTTGTTTTGTGCTATACTTGTATACAGTTTACACTGATATCTCCCTTATTGTGGTATTATGAGGCATTATGAGGACGGCCATATTGTTTTGACAGGAAATGCCCTGCATTCCCTAATGACTTGAAGGAGACAATGATGCTAACAATGATGATGATGATAATGATGGGAATGAGATGATGATAATGGTGACAGTTATGCTGGTCATGGTGATTCCCTGTGTCTCTCTCCAGATATAGAGAAACATTCAATCCGAATCCCAGCCAATCACATTTGACACACAACCAAACCTTTGTCATTGTATGGCAGCAGCAACACTCACGCTTTCGAACACAGCATTCAGAGCAAAGTAATGCTGTACTGTGCTGGACATTTCCTTCTTGAATCTCTAATATACCTTTCAAATGTAATTTCTTTAAATGTATTGCCAGAAAACCATTTTCACTTCCATAAATGGTAGTCCGGTGGCTCAGCAGGTGAAGGCGTTGGCCTCATGATCGGAAGGTTGTGAGTTCGATTCCCGGCTGTGGCTATGTGACACTGTGTCCTTGGGCAAGGCACTTCACCCTACTTGCATCAGGGAGAATGTCCCTGTACTTAATGTAAGTCGCTCTGGATAAAAGCATCTGCTAAATGAATATTTAAATTGATTTAATATATCCTTAATACTTTATGCCACTTTCTGTCTCGGTCTCCATCTCTATCCCCTTCTCTCTCTGCCCCACTCAACCCCCCCCCCCCCAGTTCTAACAGAGGTAAAACACGGTAGCCTTATAATAACCAGACATTCCAGAGGGTGTCACCTCAGCGCTTAATTAGAGGGCTGGAAGGTAGAAAGGGATAGATGGATGGATGAGTGAGATGAATGAGTGTCAGGGATAAGAGAGAGAGAGAGAGAGACAGAGAGAGATAGAGAGAGAGAGAGAGAGAGAGAGAGAGAGAGAGAGAGAGAGGGTGCTTTGCAGTGCAGGTGGCTGGGTTTAAACACGAGCTTTAATCTTATAGCTTTGAACGAGGGCAGGCTCAGGGGGATGTCCAGATAGACATGAACGAGGAGCTTTGAGGGGGAGGGAGGGAGGAGTTTTCGAGTGTGCGTGAGTGTGTGAGTGTGTGTGTGGGGTGGGGAGACGGCCAGAGGGAATCGTTTGTCAAGAGGACCCCCACGTCAGTGGTGTGTGGTAGGGACAGCTGGGGGACAGGGTTGTGTGTATCTCCAGTGTGTACACCTCCACTAATGGTGTGGAGCATAGATGATGCACATGCACACACACACGTGCACTCGCAGACACACGTGCACTCGCAGACAACAACCAGATGTCACTGTCACCCCATAGGAACATAAAGGGCAGAAATGTGTGTGTGTGTACGTAGCAGTGCAGGTCTGTGTGTGTGTATATGTGTGTTTAAACGATGAGTTCAAGCTTAGGTTTTCCAGAACCCATGAGCCACTTGGTTTCCTATGAGAAGGATGGAGAGTCAGAAGGATGGAAGGATAGAAGGATGGAAGGATAGAAGGATGGAAGGATAGAAGGATGGAAGGATAGAAGGATGGAGAGTCAGAAGGATGCAAGGATAGAAGGATGGAAGGATAGAAGGATGGAGGGGTGGAAATATGAGTGGATGGAGGGATAGAAGAATGGAGGGATAGAAGGATGGAGGGGTGGAAGGATGGAGGGGTGGAAGAATGGAGGGATAAAAGGATGGAGGGGTGGAAGGATGGAGGGATAGAAGGATGGAGGGGTGGAAGGATGGAGGGGTGGAAGAATGGAGGGATAGAAGGATGGAGGGGTGGAAGGATGGAGGGATAGAAGGATGGAGGGGTGGAAGGATGGAGGGGTGGAAGGATGGAGGAGTGGAAGGATGGAGGGATGGAAGGATGGGGGATAGAAGGATAGGGGGATAGAAGGATGGAGGGGTGGAAGGATAGAGAGGTGGAAGAATGGAGGGATAGAGGGATAAGGAGGGATATTAGGATGGAAGGATAGAAGGGTGGGGGGATAGAAGGATGAAGGGATAGAGGGATAAGAAGGGATAGGAGGATGGAAGGATAGGAGGATGGAGGGATAGAGGGATAAGGAGGGATAGGAGGATGGAAGGATAGGAGGATGGAGGGATAGGAGGATGGAGGGATAGAGGGATAAGGAGGGATAGGAGGATGGAAGGATAGGAGGATGGAGGGATAGGAGGATGGAGGGATAGGAGGATGGAGGGATAGAGGGATAAGGAGGGATAGGAGGATGGAAGGATAGAAGGATGGGGGGATAGAAGGATGAAGGGATAGAGGGATAAGAAGGGATAGGAGGATGGAAGGATAGGAGGATGGAGGGATAGAAGGATGGGGGGATAGGAGGATGGAAGGATAGGAGGATGGAGGGATAGGAGGATGGAGGGATAGAGGGATAAGGAGGGATAGGAGGATGGAGGGATAGGAGGATGGAGGGATAGGAGGATGGAGGGATAGAGGGATAAGGAGGGATAGGAGGATGGAAGGATAGAAGGATGGGGGGATAGAAGGATGAAGGGATAGAGGGATAAGAAGGGATAGGAGGATGGAAGGATAGGAGGATGGAGGGATAGAAGGATGGGGGGATAGGAGGATGGAAGGATAGGAGGATGGAGGGATAGGAGGATGGAGGGATAGAGGGATAAGGAGGGATAGGAGGATGGAAGGATAGGAGGATGGAGGGATAGGAGAATGGAGGGATAGGAGGATGGAGGGATAGAGGGATAAGGAGGGATAGGAGGATGGAAGGATAGGAGGATGGAGGGATAGAAGGATGGGGGGATAGGAGGATGGAAGGATAGAGGGATAAGGAGGGATAAAAGTATACTTTTAGTGTTAGCCATAGGAACTGAATTATGTGGCAGTTCACCTTTACATAATCATTTGATTGCTGGCATTCACTAATCAGCCATGGTTGTAGATATAGACGACTTAAAGCAGATGATTATCTGTCAGAACAGACTGACTGACTCTATCTGAACAAACCCAAGGATTAAAAAAAAAAAATCCAAACAGGACGTTCATTATTTCAGTCAAACGTGATTGGTTTGATACTGCTACATTTAGAACTGTGGCTATTTTACAGTTCCTGCTCGCTCATGTTTTTAACATTGAATCGGTCCATGATGTCATTTTGAATCATGTTTGGCAAGCTAGCCATAAGACAACACCAGTTTGGGGCGGTCGCTTAGCGGTTGGTGATTTGGGGCTAGTCTGTTACATGTTCTTGGGGAGAGCAAACACCCTGCCTGGGCTCTGCGTTGGCATGTGCTTCTCAAGCCCTGAGGTTTGGACCTGCCTCACGAGTGTGTGGAGGCTGGTGAGATCATGAGGGCTATTTTCAGGTTGTGACAGTTTTACTCCCAGACAGGGTTAGGTTGATTAGGGTCAGGATACTATCTAACTCTGATATAGATTAAGGTTAGGATACTATCTAACTCCGATACAGATTAGGGTCAGGATACTATCTAACTCCGATACAGATTAGGGTCAGGATACTATCTAACTCCGATACAGATTAGGGTCAGAATACTATCTAACTCTGATATAGATTAAGGTTAGGATACTATCTAACTCTGATATAGATTAAGGTTAGGATACTATCTAACTCTGATACAGATTAGGATAAGGATACTATCTAACTCTGATACAGATTAGAGTTAGGATACTATCTAACTCTGATACAGATTAGAGTTAGGATACTATCTAACTCTGATACATATTAGGGTCAGGATACTATCTAATTGATACAGGTCAGGATACTAGTTCACACCAGTCCAATGGACTCAGACAGCACTCTCTTGCTACAGCAGTATGCATACACAAGGGGGCGCTGCTGTGCCCTCAGCGTAGGGACAGATGTGGACATCAAGAGGACAGACCAGCCCAGATCTACACTCTGCTGGTTTGGTGCACCTGCTACACCCTCCATGATGTCAGTCAGAACAGACTAGAAAACACTTAGGGGTGTTTGGTTTTACAATATGTAAACTTGTTATTTAGTGTACCAGCGAATTAGAGCCAAACCTAACATTGTGTGGCATGTTTTCCTGGCTTCCTGGGAATCCAGGCAGGATGTTGTGTCATTGGATGAAGATGGGTTCTTCTGCCACTGTTTTAATACAGTAAATACTTACAGACAGTTATGGTGGGTTTGTTACTTTGTTATTGCATTGAGATTAAGTACAGAGGTACTCTCTTTAATTAACTTGGTGGGGAGGGTATAGTTTACTGGTTTGAGCTCCTAACTACAGATCAGAAGGTCCCAGATACTAATCCCTTTGTACTGTATGTCCTTTTGTGTAAAGATTAGTACTGCAGTTACTGTACTGTAAATTCATGTAGCATTAGCTTGGAATACAGTTGGTTAATGATTCATTTGTTGGTGGGTTCTGTTGAGAACTTTAAATCGGGTTTTCAGGAAATCGTTTACAAAAGTTTTCTCCTGGGTATAGTTGACTATAGTAATTCTTTACAACCTACAGATAATTATCTCTCTATATTGCTTCTTTCTGGAAAGTCCTGACAAAAAGTGAATATAATCAACATCATGGAAAAGTAAGGCGAATCATCGCACTATAGGGAACTACTCTAACAAGCTGCGCTCTCTGTCTCTCCTCTCTCTCCTCTCTCCTCTCTCCCTCTCCCTCTATCTCTCTCTCTCTCTCTCCTCTCTCTCTCTCTCTCTCTCTCCTCTCCTCTCTCTATCTCTCTCTTTCTCCCTCTCTCACTTCCTCTCTCTCCCTCTGTCTCTCTATCCCTCCTCTCTCCTCTCTCCCTCTCAGTCTCTCGCTCTCCCTCTTCGTCTCTCTCCCCTCTCTCTCTCTCTCTCTCTCTCTCTCTCTCTCTCTCTCTCTCTCTCTCTCTCCCTCTCTCTCTCCCTCCCCCTCTCTTCTCTCTCTCTCCCTCTCCGTCTCTCCTCCATGCCCAACTCAGGTTGAATCCATTGGCCCCGATTTCCTGTCACATGATTCGAAACAAGATCCCTCCTCTGTCCTATCTCTCTCTCTCTCTCTCTCTCTCTCTCTCTCTCTCTCTCCTCTCTTTCCTCTGTGAAGTGAAGACCTGCCTCTAAACTTCCCAGACCTTTTTAACGCGCGGACCCGCGCCCAGATCTCCTCACAGCGGATCCCCCCGCCAGTCTGCCAGGTCTCTTTACGATCACTTCACCTGCGAGCCTGAATTCTCCTGTTTGCACGAAAAATAGTCCCAAGTTCCCGCAGCAAATTTGGAGATGGATCCTTCATTGACTCTCTCCTCTGCGCTGCTCCTGGCTGGGGTTTTATCCACGACAGCCTTTAAACACTTCCAGACTGGTGAGTTTGATCGCTTTTATGCCTTATTATGACTATATTATTAGTATTTTTGTTGTGTGTTCTTGTCCTTGGAGTTATAATACCGCTGTATTGGGACTTAAAGCGTTGGTTTGGATTAGTAAAGTGGGACAAAGCGCTGTTTGATATGAAAATATGAGTTTATAAAATCATATTTTAGACCCGTGACTGAGATATAATGTGAATTTCGCAAGTCAATGCGGGTTTTTAGGCCAGTTAACATCAAGATTAAACCCTTGACATTGAAGTTGGTGGGTTTAACATGTATTCATGAGTTTATTTGACTCAGTTGTGTATCTTATTATGCCGATATTATAGTGTCTGTAATGCAGTTTGATCCCCCCTCTACACACACACATACACACACACAGACACAATTCAGACCTGTTTCTTTGAATGTGGTGCTTGTAAATGCACATCAATATGAATCCGTCTAGTTATGTGCAACTCCAAACTCCAACTTTCCAAAATCACTTCCAACCGGGACCCTGTCTATCTTGTCTTTTAATGAAACCCCGATCTTGTTTTTTTTTGGTCGCAGGAAAATAGTTTTTATTTAGATTTTTTTTTAATTACTGGCGGCCACATAAACCCAACTTGCTGTGATGAGTTTCATCATGCCTTTCCTTTTTCATTTTCTCTCTCTTAATTATAGTGTATTCAAATGAGGTCCTTCCATCTGGGCTGGCTGGTAACTGCTTCCATGTGTGTGTATTAACGATGGATTTAAAGATGCAGGTCTGCCCTGTTAGTCAAACAGACTAAAAAACAAGGGAAGCATATGTGAACCATTCAGTGTGAGTAGGCTGCCATAAAATGACCCATATATTTTACAGGTTGTTTACATCTTCAAATGTATCAACTTCTAGCAGATTTATATTGACTAAGGCAAGAGACACCCTTTGTCAGACACACATGAAACAATGCGAAAGACAGCATATGTTTTGCATTGACGTTTTAGTCATTTATCAGATGCTCTTATCCAGAGTGACTTACAGCAAGTACAGGGACATTCCCCTCTGAGGCAAGTAGGGCGAAGTGTCTTGACCGTGAACTCAACGTCGCTTAGCCACAGCCGGGAATCAAACCCACAACCTTCCGATTACGAGCCCAACGCCTTAACCTGCTGAGCCACTTGACTCCCTTGTGAATGTGTTGAAGGGAAATCTCTAAGAAGGATTGTTCTAGAAACAACCCAAACATTAGGAGGGTGTTGAGGACAGGATACTCTCTGTCCTCCCCTCACACCCCCCCCCCTTCTCCTGGGCACTCAAAATGTCTCATTCTCCCTCAGAGAAAGGTTCTTCCCCAGGCCCCGCCATAATCCTGGCATCCAGCCATCCTCCGCACACACACGCATACACGCGCGCACACACACGCACGCACAGACACACATGCGTGCACACACACACGCATACACGCGCGCACACACACGCACACACAGACACACATGCGTGCACACACCCACACAGACACACATGCGTGCACACACACACACAGACACACACACACGCACACACAGACACACATGCGTGCACACACACACACACACAGACACACATGCGTGCACACACACGCACACACAGACACACATGCGTGCACACACCCACACAGACACACATGCGTGCACACACACAGACACACACACACGCACACACAGACACACATGCGTGCACACACACACACACACACACAGACACACACACGCACACACAGACACACATGCGTGCACACACACACACACACACACACAGACACACACACGCACACACAGACACACATGCGTGCACACACCCACACAGACACACATGCGTGCACACACACAGACACACACACACGCACACACAGACACACATGCGTGCACACACACACACACACACACAGACACACACACGCACACACACACACACAGTGGAACTGGAAGCACAGCGCTGTCAGAGCTGTAACCAGCAGGTGTAATTGACTTGTGCTGAAGGATGTTCTGCTTGAAGCAGCCTGTGCCAAGCAACATGCCGAAGCTGGTTACGCAGAATACTTTGTTGACGGTCCTGTTTAGGTGATTCGTGACATTTGCCGAGGTTTGACAGTTTTTTTGTTGTTGTTTTGTTTTCGAAAACCTGGAGCGGTTAAATGATGTTCATCAAGTAACGTCAACGTTTGAGGAATCAACACCTGGCAATGTTGCGTACAAACAGATCAGAATCAGAATGGGGTTTATTTGCTATGCAAGATTAACAAACATAGAATTCACTGTGGCAGGAATGAGCAAACATAGAACATATATGTGACTAATAATAATACAAAAAAAATGAATACAATGTAAAATACACTACAGATATGCAGATCTCTCAGAGTTTGAAGCGGTTTTGAAACCTTCTTATTATCTGTTCGAGAAAAGAAAGGCAGGGTCGTCCTGAAGCAGCGGGATCTGGCTTCGTTTGTTTCTGTCTGAAAACAATTGAACTGGAGGGGGATACCAGGTTCATGTGTCAAGGGCTGCCAGGGCTTTGAAAAACATGCATGACTTGACTTGTAAGATTGGGCTCATATGACCTGAGCACTCTCCTTCCCTCCTGCTCTCTGGCCCCTTCCTGCTAACTGACACACAGCACATGAAGCGACGACATGCTTACCTTCGCCTTGTCGTGAAACTTCAAAGCGTGACCTCGCTTCTACATTTGGAACCTGTTTCTTTCTCTCCCTTCCATTTCTGCTTCTCCCCCCCCCTCCCTCCCTTCATTTCTCCAGCAGGGAGAGTGTGTGTAGTGATGGATGTTTCCAGAAGACCAGACACACTCTTCTGTCTGCGAGGCGCCTCCTGTCCTTCTCGCTCTCTCTCTCTCTCTCTTTCTCTGTCTCTCCCTCTCTGTCTCTCTCTCTCCCTCTCTCTCTCTCTCTCTCTCTCTCTCTCTCTCTGTCTCTCTCTCTCTCTCTCTCTCTGTCTCTCTGCTCTCTCTCTCTCTCTCTCTCTCTCTCTCTCTCTCTGTCTCTCCCTCTCTGTCTCTCTCTCTCTCTCTCTCTCTCTCTCTCTCTCTCTCTCTGTCGGTCTCTCTCTCTGTCTCTCTCTGCCTCTCTCTCTCTGTCTCTCTCTGTCTCTCTCTGCCTCTCTCTGCCTCTCTCTCTCTGTCTCTCTCTGTCTCTCTGACTCTGTCCCTGTCTCTCTCTGTCTCTCTCTCTCTCTCACTCTGTCTCTCTGTCTCTTGTTTTTCAGTCTAGGTTGTTTGGAAAACTTTATTAACTCTGTGTTCCTGCTCAAGTTTTGAAGTGGTCTGGTTAGTCATTCACACAAACACTCTCCTAACCCAGGTGTTGCTGTATGCCCCCCTCTCTCCCCCCCCCCCATCTCTCTCCCTCTCTCCCTCCCCCTCTCTCCCTCCCTCTCTCTCCCCTCTTGCTCTCTCCCTCCCTCTTTCCCTCTCTCTCTCTCCCCCTCTTTCTCTCCCTCTCCCTCTCTCTCTCTCTCTCCTCTCTCTCGCCACCTCTCTCTCCCTCCCCATCTCTCTCCCCCCTCTCGCTCTCCTCTCTCTATCTCCCCATCTCTCTTTCTCCCCCCTCTCTCCCCCCTTTCTCTATCTCCCCATCTCTCCCCCCTCTCTCTCTCCCTCTCTCTATCTCCCCATCTCTCTCAAACACATATGCGTGGTCTGGATCTGCTTATTACGGGCCCCTCCTTGCTCTGGTAAGTGTAGTGCAGCAGCCTGGGTTCTGGCCGGGCAGCGTTGTCATCACATGTAGACAGAAGGGCCTCTGTGTATCCTCTCTTCCAGGAGAGGGTAATGACAGGCCGGCTTCCAGCCCCGGGGACCTGCGAGCAAGTGTTGTGAGAGGGGAGGGAGCAGGAGGGCAGGTGGGGGCGGGGGTTGGTGCACCGGGGCTCAGATGTTGGCCTGATGACACCCCCCCCAACACCCCCCCCAACACACACACACACCAATATCCGTGTCCCCCCCCCCCCCAACGACGCCACTCCAGAGCTCTGTTCATGACATCACTTCCCCCCAATCACGCCACTCCAGTGCCTCCTTCCCCCCAAAACTCACAGACGCAGCACCTAATAAATCTGCAATGGTAACGTCAGAGCATGCTGACTTCAAGAAGATAAAACACAGAAAACACAACCAACACCCCTAGCGACCAGGCAACAGCTGGACCCCAGCAGGGGCACAGCTATCCAGGCACTGGTGTTAGCTGGCTGCTGCACCAAGAGGGCTACGCTACGCTTACTCATGCTAGGTTAAGCTACTAGGCTAGGCTAATGTAATATTGACCCGGCTGACCTATATAGGTTTGCTGATGCTTTTGTACAAGACGTGACAGAGTGGAGTGGGAGCAAACAGCTTCTGTGAGTACAATTCCCTCCCTCCATCCATCCATCCATCCTTCCATCCATCCTTCCATCCATCCATCCATCCATCCATCCATCCATCCTCCTCCCAACCTCCATCCATCTTCCCTCTCTCCCTCCATCCTCTCATCCTCTCATCCTCCTCTCATCCTCTCATCCTCTCATCCTCTCATCCTCTCATCCTCTCATCCTCCTCCTCCTCCCTCCCTCCCTCCCTCCCTCCCTCCCTCCCTCCCTCCTCCCTCCCTCCCTCCCTCCCTCCCTCCCTCCCTCCCTCCCTCCCTCCCTCCCTCCCTCCCTCCCTCCCTCCCTCCCTCCTCCATCCATGCAGTCATCCATCCATCCTCCTCTCACCAACCTGCATCACCACTTTAGCGCAACATACTCTTTTTTGAACTTGGCAGGATATTTGTTGAACTTGGCACAGAGGATGAATCAGAGGGGAAAAGAACATGTTTGACTGGTGTCGTGCGACTTTGCGTCCAGCCGCTGGCCAGCTACTTCCTGTTGACCCCGGTGGCGCTTTCTGGAGGTCATCTTATGGACAACGCCCTGCTGACCGCTGTGCCAAAGATGGATGAGCAAACGTAGTTATTACACACCGCTATGGTCGTTACTCGACCGCAAACACTGTCATATTCCCTTGGGAGGAGTTTGAAAGCTTACATGTGCTTGATCAAAACCTCCTTTGGGCTCTATCTGGCACCCAGCACATTGCACTTTTTACACTGATGCATGAATCATTCCCATCTTGCACCTGATGAACAGCAAACTTGTCTGCCCACAGACGTACGTTGGTAAATCAGGAATGAACTTGCGCTCCGGGGGGGGGGGGGGGGGGGGGGGGGGGGGGGGGGGCGGTTCAGAGAAAAGAGGAGGCGCAAATGTTCCCTTTGCGGTTTCAGAAAACCGACGCCGGCTTGGCCATAATGTAGCTTGTGCACAAGGCGCATGCATCTGATCTGCACAAGCAGCAGTTCTCATTTTGAGGACGAGGGAGGGAAATCATTGCGGTGTCCGCACATTCACCCAAATTATTCAGGCTAACAGCTGAATCCCCATGTACCATCCCCATGCAATGCAAGTTTACCTTTACCTGTACTGACGCTTTTATCCAAAGCGACTTACAAGAGAGCGTTGGTCACTAAGCATAGCAACGTGATAGACCCCAACATAGCGGGTTTATATATTATGAAACAGACATCGTGAGAACCAATAAGTGCCAAGGGAAGAACTATAAGAGCTTTTAGCCGAACAAATGACAAATTGAAGGTGAGTCTCCGACGGACTGTAGTCTACCCTGTGGGACGCGAACAATAAAGCAACAACATATTCATTTAGCAGGCCGGCTTTACCCAAAGCGACTTGTACAGGGACAATCCCCCTGAGGCAAATAGGGTGAAGTGCCTTGTCTAAGGACACTACATCACATAGCCACAGCCAGGAATCAAACTCACAACCTTTCGATCACGAGGCCAACGCTTAACCTGCTGAGCCACCTGACTCCCTGGTTCTCTGCCTTTTACGGTCCCCGACGAGAACGTCGGTCTCAGGTAGCGAACCGCTTCTGGGACATGGCTAATCCGCTGGGCTCCTGCTTTTAAAAGGGGATTCGAGCTGACTCTCTGATTGGCTCATTGCACGCCACGCCCAAACCACACCCATGAGTAATATAGCTACTTCAGACCAGTCATTTTTTTTTCCTCCAGTATAATAGCGACAGCCCCTGTCAGTCCCGCTCCAGAAAGTTACTTGCGTTTTAGATCGTCTAAAATAGGGGGTTGTTTAGTTCCTCTCCTTCCTTCTCTCTCCTTCCAACTGTCTTTCTCTGTCTCCATGCTCTTTCTGTGCGTCTCTCTTTCTCCCGTCACCTTCCATCTCTTCCTTCCGCCTGTCATCCATCACCTGTTCAGGTGCCCACTGGTTCTCGGCCACTCACACAGCTCGCTGAAGGTGAGGGTGGCGAGACAGATGCCATAGTTACGTGAGAGGAGAAAGAGCCCCCCCCCCCCCCCACCCACCCTCACCCCCCACCTCTCTTTCACAACGGTGGTGTCGGGTTCAGGGTGCCAGTCCGGCTCAGAACCGTCACGGAAGGGTTTTTGTCAAGACGAGGAAGGATTAAGCTGTCAAACGGCCCGCCCACTTCAACGCTCATCCCCCCCCCCCCCTCGGTGTTGCGTAGCAGCGAGAGGCGCACACCAACCGCCAACCGTGAAGGACACAAACAATGTTTTTAACCCAAACCTCTGAGCTCGGTCAAGATCTTTTTTTTCTTTCTGCTCCAGCAGCATCGATGGAAATTCCCGGCGGGTGAACGATTGGTCGGTGAGGTTTGGCGTTTTCCTCGTTGAAAGATTAGAATCCATTTTTGTTTTGCGAATAAACGTTTGATGATGTTGTGTTGGGGATGAGGTTTCACTGCTCTTTCTGGGTTTGTACAGTAAACCGCCGAGGGCTTTTTTCAGTTGGTCATGCAAAACCACACTTTCTCACTTTGAATTACGCTGCTCCTTTCGCGCTCTCTCTCTCCCTCTTTTCTCTCTCTCGCTTTCTCTGTCTCTCGCTCTCTTTCACACACGTCTCTGTGTCTTTCTCATTTGCATTGCATGTTGCCTTCTCCATCCTCCCCCCCTCCCTCCCTCTGTCCTCCCTCCCCCCCTCCCTCCGCCTCTACCCCACCTCCCACCTCTCTCTTCATCCTCCTCTCTCTCTCTCCGTCCTAGCCTCACTCTCTCCATCCTACCCTCACTCTCTCCATCCTCCCTCCCTCTCTCCATCCTACCCTCCCCTCTCTCCATCCTACCCTCCCTCTCTCCATCCTACCTCTCTTCTCTCCATCCTCCCTCCCTCTCTCCATCCTACCCCTCCCTCTCTCCATCCTCCCTCCCTCTCTCCATCCTACCCTCTCTCTCTCCATCCTACTCTCTCTCTCCTACTCCGTGATCACTCTCTCATTTGAATGTCATATGCATGAGTGCTGCTGCCCAGACTGGCGTCTTGTGTACCTTGACATTTGCTTATGCATGAAGGAACACTCCGGAACTTTCCCAGTGACATTCTCCTGGAGGACGTCTCGCTTGGGTTCTGCCTGACAGAACCCACTCCCACTCTCAGGCTCGGCTGGGCCACAATTCTAATAGAACCAGAAGCGGAATCTCATAAATATTCGGGGGTCCTTTTCTCCAATTCCATCAACTCTTCTCAAAACAATCGTTTCATTAAAACAACAATCAAAAAATGCTATTTAAATCCACTGAAATGAAATGTGAAAGTTTGTTTTGGTCAAAATTGGAAATGACAGATAATGATTACAGTATATGAATCCCATTTTCCCTCAAGCTTTTGTGCTTGTCTAATGATATTGTTTTGTACCACGCAATCTGTGGTGATTGTATTGTGTTCCCCATGGTGTCTCCTTTTAATCGAACATTAATGACGCTTGATTAAAGGGGCAAGTATATTATAAATGGCTAGCTGTTCTATTGTCAATTTGAACTTGGACAGCAAAACAACAAGCTACAAAGTGACCATATCATTCTGCGGTATCAGCTCCAGTTAGCATGAGCCTAACTAGCGACAGAATGGAAGGCTATTGAGTTGCCGCAGTGTGGGATGTGACCTGTTGAAGGAACTTGGGATATTTTTATATTCTGGTTTTGTTTGGGACAGTTCCACTGTGGTCTGCCACTGGACTGCCCCTGGGTGGGTACACAGCCAGACTTTAAATACCCCCTGAGGGGCTCCATTACCAAGCTCCTGGGGTCCAAGCTAGGTCCGGCAGCACTTCCTTCCCCTCCTGACAGGAAACACCCACAGACAGGGACATGAAAGTGAACAGAACACGGCCTAAATGGACCGAGAAAAGATTTTGAACAAGGGAAAAGGAAAGAAAGACCCAGATGCGATAGGGAGTCAGGTGGCTCAGCAGGTTAAAGCGTCGGGCTCGTGATAGGAAGGTTGTGAGTTCGATTCCCGGCTGTGGCTACGTGATGTTGTGTCCTTAGGCAAGGCACTTCACCCTACTTACCTCAGGGGGGAATGTCCCTGTACTTGCTGTAAGTCGCTTTGGATAAGAGCGTCTGATAAATATGTAAATGTGAAGTGGAGGGTGAACACATTGAAGGAGGGGGGTGGTAAACATGTGACGAGGGGGTATAATATGAAGGAGGGGGGTGGTAAACATTGTGACGAGGGGGTGTAATATGAAGGAGGGGGGTGGTAAACATGTGACGAGGGGGTGTAATATGAAGGAGGGGGGTGGTAAACATGTGACGAGGGGTGTAATATGAAGGAGGGGGGTGGTAAACCATTGACGAGGGGGTATAATATGAAGGAGGGGGGTGGTAAACATGTGACGAGGGGGTGTAATATGAAGGAGGGGGGTGGTAAACATGTGACGAGGGGGTATAATATGAAGGAGGGGGGGTGGTGTGGCCAAAACATGGGTGATGTATATGAGCGTGCTTTGCTGACCTGCAAGATACGAGAAAACATAACCCATTGATTAAAGCCTCCATCGTCTGGATTGAACTCCTAAATTCTCGGTAAGTTCTACAGATGACATTCATCCTCAGAAGTACCCAGTTCCCTCTCCAATCCCAGTCCTCCCCTTTGTTCCCTGCGTAGCTGAACTGTCCCAGTAACCCAAGCCAGCAGCGGAGGCTCCTCGTGTATTTTACGCCCCTGCGTATCGGAGAGGTGAACGCAAACACACGCCGCTATTCGTTGTCAACCTACCAGCCGCCGAGCGTCGCCAACCAGGGGCGGTCACACATGGCCAATGCCATGAAACCAGATCCTGACGCTCCTCAATGGATACCTGAAAACAGATCCCTTTCTCGCAGGGCTCGAGGTGGGATGGCCCCTTGTTTGGGACCGAGGACATCTGGCTCCCAGGGCTGGTCTCTTCCCACAGTCCCTCCAACCACAGTGAAAGTGATCCCTTTCATAGTCAGGCCAGGGAGACAGGGCCTTGGCTGTCCAGAAAGAGGGCCTAAGTGCTCCTAAACAACTTCATTTCACTGAGGAGAGGCAGTGTTATCGAGTTCTCAGAGAGACCAATTTACTGCAAACTGTCTGACAGTCTGCAGTGTGTGTGACTGATTCACACAGTGACAATGTGACCAGCTTTGTAAGGGGCTGGATTATCAATGGAGAGATACATAACGACAAAAACAACACGAAGAATGTAACAAAGAGGAACTCGTTGAAAGAAGGACTGGAAAGAACAAGGAACCCTGAGGAGAAGGATGTAAAAAAGTGTTTTAGGAGACTTTAGTAGTCTCCTCTCATTAGACCCTTTGTAGACCCAGCAGCCGTAAAGCCTTATCTGATAAGCAGAATGTATTGAGGAGAAGAAAATAGTGGCGAGTCAGAACGTAGTGTAACAGAAAAGGATAGTCTGATGGAGGCGGAGTGTTCTCTTGTTTAAAGAGATAGGGGTTAGTCTGAAGGAGGAGGATTGTTCTGTCGTTTACAGAGATAGGGGTTAGTCTGAAGGAGGAGGAGTGTTCTGTCGACAGAGATAGGGTTAGTCTGAAGGAGGAGTGTTCTGTCGACAGAGATAGGGGTTAGTCTGAAGGAGGAGGAGTGTTCTGTCGACAGAGATTAGGGGTTAGTCTGAAGGGGGAGGAGTGTTCTGTCGACTGAGATAGGGTTAGTCTGAAGGAGGAGGGGTGTTCTGTCGACAGAGATAGGGGTTAGTCTGAAGGGGGAGGAGTGTTCTGTCGACTGAGATAGGGGTTAGTCTGAAGGAGGTGGAGTGTTCTGTCGACAGAGATAGGGGTTAGTCTGAAGGAGGAGGAGTGTTCTGTCGACAGAGATAGGGGTTAGTCTGAAGGAGGAGGAGTGTTCTGTCGACTGAGATAGGGGTTAGTCTGAAGGAGGAGGAGTGTTCTGTCGACAGAGATAGGGGTTAGTCTGAAGGGGGAGGAGTGTTCTGTCGACTGAGATAGGGGTTAGTCTGAAGGAGGTGGAGTGTTCTGTCGACAGAGATAGGGGTTAGTCTGAAGGAGGAGGAGTGTTCTGTCGACAGAGATAGGGGTTAGTCTGAAGGAGGAGGAGTGTTCTGTCGACTGAGATAGGGGTTAGTCTGAAGGAGGAGGAGTGTTCTGTCGACTGAGATAGGGGTTAGTCTGAAGGAGGAGGAGTGTTCTGTCGACTGAGATAGGGGTTAGTCTGAAGGAGGAGGAGTGTTCTGTCGTTTACAGAGATAGGGGTTAGTCTGAAGGAGGAGGAGTGTTCTGTCGACAGAGATAGGGGTTAGTCTGAAGGAGGAGTGTTCTGTCGACAGAGATAGGGGTTAGTCCTGAAGGAGGAGGGGGTGTTCTGTCGACAGAGATAGGGGTTAGTCTGAAGGAGGAGGAGTGTTCTGTCTGACAGAGATAGGGGTTAGTCTGAAGGAGGAGGAGTGTTCTGTCGACAGAGATAGGGGTTAGTCCGCGAGAGGCGGAGGTGTTCTGATCAGATCTTGATGTCTGCTGCTCTCCTCTACTTACTCTCGCAACGCGACGTCATTGGAGGCAGCTGTTAAAGGCGTGTTCCACACATGGACTCTGGTTGCCTGGGAGACCAGCAGCATGTTCCAGAACTCCCTGGTTCCACCGAGGCTCGCCGAGAAAACCATCTTGAGTTCTAGGAAGTTGTAAAAAGTTCAGAGGTCCCAGAAACGGACCGAAGTTCTCTCGGTTGTTGTTGTTCTTTCTCTGTACTCCATGCCTTCTCTCTCTCTCTCTCTCTCTCCTCTCTCTCTGTCTCTCTCTCTCTCTCTCTCTCTCTCTGTCTCTCTCCCTCTCTCTTTCTCTTTCTCTCTCTGTTCTCCTCTCTCTCTCTCTGTCTGTCTCTCTCTCTCTGTCTGTCTCTCTCTCTCTGTCTTTCTCTCTCTGTTCTCTCTCTCTCTTCTCTCTCTCGTTCTCTCTCTGTTCTCTCTCTCTCTCTCTCTCTCTCTCTCTTTGTGTCCCCAAGGTGAAAATAATCCAATGTTGGTTTGCTCTAATTACCTCGAACAGAACACACAGCTCACAGACTCTTCTAGACATTTAATCAAATTAAATCCAGCACTGCATGTCTGTGCGGATCTCATCGCACGAACGATTACCCCAAACACCCCCAGAGCCACCATCGTGGCTGCACAGACCCACCAGAAGATTTCGTGTTTCTGCCGGAGGTGGATGGGCGGGAGACTCCGCCCGTCAGAACTGCCCTGGGGTCTTGTGAGGGGTCGTGGAGGGGGGTGGGGGGGGGGGTGGGAGGGGGGGTGATGTTTAATATTCTAACTGTCAAACACAGCTTGTATGACTTTGGTATTTGACTGGAGCTGATCTGTTTCAGCTGGTATCCAGACCATGTTCCATGTGGACTGGAACCACATGGGGAGGCGGGGGGGGGGGGGGGGGGGGGGAGAAGGAGGGAGGAGGGAGATAGAGGGAGAAGCTAATGGCAGCACATGCCCTGAAACACTTCTGACAGTCTTCTAACCCAAACCACATATAATTAACATTCCTCACATGCCAGCCGACCTGAGCACAAACAGGACGATCGAAAACAGGTTGTGTGTGTAACTAACCTTCCTTCCTCTCTCTCTCTCCTCCTTCCTTCATATTCCTTTCTTCTCTTTTTCTCTTACCCCCTTCATCACCCTCTCGGCCATCTTTCTCTCCAGGGTTCTCACCCCAAACACTGGAGGCTTTGATGTTAGCTGCTAGAGGATCAGGGCCATGGGGTTCTCCAGGGTCTGGGGTTCTCCAGGGTGTGGGGTTCTCCAGGGTCTGGGGTTCTCCAGGGTGTGGGGTTCTCCAGGGTCTGGGGTTATCCATGGTCTGGGGGTTATCCATGGTCTGGGGTTCTCCAGGGTCTGGGTTCTCCAGGGTGTGAGTTTCTTCAAGGTGTAGGGTTCTCCAGGGTGTTGAGGTTCTCCAGGGTGTGGGGTTCTCCAGGGTGTGGGGTTCTCCATGGTCTGAGGTTCTCCAGGGTCTGGGGTTCTCCAGGGTGTGAGGTTCTCCAGGGTGTGGGGTTCTCCAGGGTCTGGGGTTCTCCAGGGTGTGGGGTTCTCCAGGGTGTGGGGTTCTCCAGGGTGTGGGGTTCTCCAGGGTCTGGGGTTCTCCAGGGTGTGGGGTTCTCATGGTCTGAGGTTCTCCTGGGTGTGGGGTTCTCCATGGTCTGGGGGTTCTCCAGGGGTGTGGGGTTCTCCATGGTCTGGGGTTCTCCAGGGTGTGGGGTTCTCCAGGGTCTGGGGTTTCTCCAGGGTGTGAGGTTCTCCAGGGTGTGGGGTACTCCATGGTCTGAGGTTCTCCAGGGTGTTGGGTTCTCCAGGGTCTGGGGTTCTCCAGGGTGTGAGGTTCTCCAGGGTGTGGGGTTCTCCAGGGTGTGGGGTTCTCCAGGGTGTGAGGTTATGTACCTTTATGTATCTCCCTTGTTGTATATATGTGCAGGTACATGCATGTACCACATTAGACTTTGGTGTACAGATTGAGCAGAGAGAGAGAGAGAGAAAGAGAGACCAAGATATAACAGCTGAGATCAGACACAGAGATACTGACCGATATTACATTGACATTCATTCATTTAGCAGACTCTTTTATCAGAAGCGACTTCCAAGAGAGAGCTTTACAAAAGAGCATCAGTCACTGATCATAACAACAAGATGAAGCGTACATTGTGAGAAACCAAATAAGAGCCAAAGGGAAGAACCACGAAAGTATGCGGTCAAACAAGTTACAATGAAACAACATGAACCTTAAAAAAGTGCAAGAGTGTCCCTGTACAAAAAAACAAGCAACAATAAAATACCTCACAGCGAGTACAATCATTTCAAATGGGTTACAACTGACCAACAAGAGCAACAAGTCCCTCAATAAGAGTCATTGTGAGAGAATAGGAGCGGTCCAAGGTGGACCGTTCTTCACGAATAACACGCAGACAACACGCAGTTGTCCTTGGGGTGGGACGTGAACTCATAAATGGGAGGGAGAGAGAATGTTACAACGGGGGGAGAAATGGGAGGGATATAGGGGGCGGAGGTTGCGGCGGAAGGTCACAAGGGGAGGGGATGTAGGAGGAGTTGGAGGGAGAGAGACAGAATAGGATGAGGAAGTGATCATAAATGTGTAGCGGGGTTGCAGACGTTAAGTCCGCGATACAGTCACGTGTCAGGATGAGGTCGAGCTGTTTTCCCGCCTCGTGGGTCGCTGGTGTGTTCAGTAGCGTCAGGTTGAAGGAAGCCAGAAGAGACAGGAAGTCGACGGCCTGCGTTCCTTTGAGGTGGATGTTCCATCATCCGGGAGGAACGCTGAGGAGCACGTCCAGCTCTTCCACAAAGTCGGCTAGCAGCCCTGGCGTTAAAGGACAACTAGGAATCCTTTGATAGGATCAGTTAGCATCAGACAGTGGGGTGGATGAGTATTTAATATGAGGGGAAAGGAGAAAACCTGGCCCGCCATCTCGCCCCGGTTGAGCGGGAGAGCGAGAGAATGAGTGGTTGACGGGAGATAGCAGCCGGAGTCGCAGGGTTCTCTGGAAGGATCCAAGTCTCTTTCAGCGCAAGGACATGAAGAGAGGACCGGGATGCAAATCCTGGGATGAAGTCTGGCCTCGTTCACAGCAGACTGGTAGTTCCAGAGGCCTATGGATAGAGAGAGGGCAGGTGGAGAGGATCTGGATAGGTAGCTAAGGTGAGAAGCGGACCTTAAATACTTTGTGACAGATACACCTCAACGAGTGGTGTGACGGGAATGCTGAAAAAAACACATAATAGCTGTGAACATGTTCTTACATTTACATTCAGCAGACGCTCCTATCCAGAGTGACTTACAGCAAGTACAGGGACGTTCCCCCCTGAGGCAAGTAGGGTGAAGTGCCTTGCCCAAGGACAAAACAACATGCAGCCACAGCCAGGAATCGAACTCACAACCTTCCGATCACGAGCCCGCCTTAACCTGCTGAGCCCCCTGACTCCTACAGTCCTACAGGTACACTCTCGGTCTTCGATCGGCCAGGTCTTTGTACGGCGAGGCCACAAGACGACGGGGCGGGTCTTGCACCGGGAACTCCTCAGAAACTCGATTGCTAGCTAGCTCGATTGCTAGCTAGCTAGCTCTGCTCCTGACAATACATTTGAGCTGAAGACGATGAATGAAATCCAGTCTGATTAGTTACAGCTCAGTTGACAGTCTCGGTCACAGATATCAGAACACAGGGAAAAGCAGTCATCAAAGAGAGAGAAACCAGCAGAAATCAGACAAAAAGAGAGACCAGGATAGATCAGACAGAGATACCAGCTAGAGGAGCCTCTCACCATGTCTAACCCTAAAGTTGGTCACATACGCAAAAAAACATTTGACACGTTATTAATTCAGCAGGTTTTATCCAAGAGATAAAACCTGCTCTCTCTCTCTCTCTCTCTCTCTCTCTCTCTCTCTCTCTCTCTCTCTCTCATACTCCTTCCCTCTCTCTTTCTGTCCGTATCTCTCTCCCATCACCGACATACTCATGGTGTGGGAAGACATTCCTCGGGGGTTTACACTCCAGAGGAGAGTGGGTGCGAAATGACACAATCACAAGTCACACTGTACGACGAGCAGGAAGAAGACTGCCTCTGTCACATCTCCTGAGACTTCTGCCTTCACCACTGAAGTTTGGCTGCTTCAAACGTTCCATTCTAACTGCGAGGGAAAGACAGAGGGAAGGAGGGAGGAGAGAACCCGAGCGATAGAGGCCAAGAGAGAGAAAGCGATAGACAATAGGGGATGGTGAAGGAATGAGGGGGAGAGATGAAGAGAGAGAGAGAGATAGGGGAGCAATCGAGCAAAGAATGCTGTGGGTTCCTTCCAGATGAAGGTATGTTCTGTCGCCGCACGAGTTCCTCCAGGGAACCTTGAGGCGCTGGCTGTTTTGGAGATCGTCTTACGGGGAGGACAGGGAACATCACCCACATGTTTCCCCTCTACGTTCATTATCCACCATGAGCTGCCTCGTATCCCAAGCTGGGGATCCAACACTCATCACAGGCTTTGAACGCGTTGCCGAACCCATATGGAGATGTCTTCATCCCCATTAGACAACACATTAGTCAGGCTCGTATTTTCTCCTCTGTCCCGGCCATGCATGTTGTTTGTTTGTGGTATGGTGGCCCAGCGTCACAGAGCTCCATCTGGAACGGGATTTGGAGCTCTGATCTAGGACCTGTGGGCGAGGATGTGGGATGGTTATGGATGTCGTCTCTTTGTTTGCTGTTAGCTTTATGGCCCATGGGCTTCGCGGTGGCCTTCAGGACATGCGAAGGAACACAAGTGTTCCTCGACTGACTTAGCATTCAGGATGGGGAGAAGGGAGAGTTTTTATCCGAAGCGACTGACAAGAGAGAGCTTTACAAAAGAGCATCGGTCACTGAGCATAGCAACGTGATAGACCCCAAGCATAGCAGTCTTATAGATTATGAAACGTACATTGTGAGAAACCAATAAGTGCCAAAGGAAGGGCTTTTAGCTGAACAAAACACTCTACAAGCCCTCTCTCTTTCCTCTCATCCCACCATCATCTCTCTCTCCAACCCTCTTCCCTCCATTTCTCCTTCTCACCCCTTTCCTCTCCTCTTCCCTCTCAGTGTTTTGTTTTGATGTCAGAGTGAGTTTAGCAGGCCCCCTGTGTCTGCGGGCAGGAGACCCCGTGTATTTGTTTAACCTCTCTGAGCACGGTGTGCCTGCAGGTGTGTGTGTGTGCGTGTGTGGGTGTGTGTGTGTGGGTGGGTGCATGAGAAACAGTAAAAGGTGGAGACAGGGCTAATCATGTTTCCGAAAATGTGTTTCTGCATCTCAAAGCTAGATGACTCGGTAACAGAAAAAGGAAGTTCCGGGGGGACATAATTGAATGTGACAACCCCCCCCCCCACCCCACCCCCCGGGTTGTCATAGCCGGCACAGTGTCTGCATGGAGACGTGTGTGTGTGTCTCTGTGCGTTTCTGCGTGTGTTTCGTGCGTGCTTCTGTGTGTTGTTGCGTGTTCGTGAGCATCTGTTTCCTAGCGTACGTGTCGACAGCAGCGGCGGCGTCGTCGCTGTTCTTGTGTTGCCTCGTTCCACAGGAAGTGGTCCATGTTTGAAATCCCAAGCTTCACTCTGCTGGAGAAACCCATCCTTTGTGTGTGTTCAGGGGCAGCCTGTACTAGCTCTACCTACCCTGTGTTCTATGGCAAACACCCACCCCCCCCCCCCCACACACACACACACACACACACACACACACACACACACACACACACCCCAGCCCCAAGAGTGGAGGTTTCCCCGGAGGTAGACACAGTATCTCCCCTTTGATATATTCTCTGATGTGGATTGTCTGACATCAATCAGGACTCAACACTTTAATTGGAGGCCAAATAGCAGCTTAGGGCTAACATTTCCAGCCTATCTTTTTTTCGTTTTTGTGGAACTTCAAAAGGGGGGCTGCTGCGCTCTCGGGCCCACTGCTAACTCTGGCAGGCGGACCACAGTAATTTCTTTCCATTATGGGCATTCAGGAGGGGTGTGGGGGGGGGGGGGGTGTGGGGTGGTGGTGGTCTGGGGTTGGAGGAGGTGCTGGAAAGAAAGGCAGACATGGTGATACCGAACCCCTTCGGAAAGGGCTATAGGCTCGCGAGGTGGGGACAGGGGTAACGTGAGTCGAGA
Organism: Neosalanx taihuensis; assembly: GCA_030340665.1. NCBI lineage: Eukaryota > Metazoa > Chordata > Actinopteri > Osmeriformes > Salangidae > Neosalanx > Neosalanx taihuensis. The sequence continues at coordinate 2,534,751 of CM059309.1, read as the reverse complement.
TTAGGGTTGGGAGGTTGGGGGGTGGCAAATTACTGGTGTTGTGGCAAATGGGGGGGTGGGGGAGGGGTGTTGGGGGGTGTTGGGATGGGGGTGGCACTTGTGTCTTAGATAGCTGGATGGCGATCTATTTTGGGATTGTTAAAACAAGCTTAATGGCTGATTCTTTAGGGTGGCAATGTCCCACTGATCCCTAGAGAAGCGCTGGTCGAGGGTTTGATGGAGGGGGGGGTCAGCCTCCTCATCCTCGGTTGGACCAGGGTGCTGTTAAGGGCTGCATGACTCTCTTGAGCGGGAGGGGCTCTGCTTTCCCCCCGGCGCTGCGGTGCTATGCAGCCATTGCAGGTTCCCGCAAATTCACCCCAGTTATCCCTTTGCTTTGACAACCCCCAATCGGATCAGTTGCCCCACCCCCCCCCCCCTCGACCCCCCCCAATCCCCCCCCCCCCCCCCATCCCCACGCCCCTTAATACACTTTGGACTGTGATAGTTCTTTCCATACCAGCGAAACCAGGGGTTCTGATGTGTAAAAGTGTTCTGGTGAGGATGGACATGAACCAGACCCTCTTTCTCCCCCCCCCCCCCTCCCAGCTGGGTCCTCTTTACCCTCCCTCCCTCCCCCCCTCCCCCCCCCCACCCACCATCCCCGCTGCTCTGAGTCTGGGTTCAGGATCTGGAACTGCTGTCGACCGTGGCCTTAATGAGCGCTGCAACAGTAATGGCTAACAGATCTCTGTCACGCTGTTGTTGAGCTACATATGCTAGCAGCGGCTTCTACTTGGATGTAGTTTTATCCACAGGACAGGACGTCTGTTTTGGGGGGCTGATAGTTGTTCGTGATCTGCCTGTCTGTGTGAGGTGACGCACGTCTTGGCTGATGTTATTGAAAAGTTTTGAGAAAACTTTCTACAGCAGATTATAGTTAGCATGCTAGCAATAGCGACCTAGCGACAGTGGGCCCTGAGGACCAGGGTTGAGAACCACTGACTTATGGCTCTTCCCTTTGGCACTTGTTTGGTTTCACACAATGTATGTTTCATCATCTATAAACCTGCAATGTTTGGGGTCTATCACGTTGCTATGCTCAGTGACCGATGCTCTTTTGTAAAGCTCTCTCTTGGAAGTCGCTTTGGATAAAAGCGTCTGCTGAATGAATACATGTCAATGTAATGCAAATTTATATAGCACCTTTAAAACAACTTCAGTTGACCCAAAGGGCTTCTCATAAAATAACACACAAAGACACCATAAAGATAGAGGTCAGTTCTTTAAACCAGCCTAGGTAATTATCCCCCTGGTTCATCGCTCCTCCAGATTAAGCCAATGAAAGAACAACAGCAGAGCGACAAGTGGCCAATCAGGCACCAGACTTCCGCACCCATTGTTTCGTTCGACTTGCTCGTTGTCTGTGCTGTAGATGAATCACGCAACCACACTGTTCTCAATGTCCTCACCACCACTCCGTACCACCCACCCCCCCACCCACAACCCCCCACATGCCTGCCCTTTGCTGGGCAACAGCAGCAGCATCTCAACTTGCAGTATGGAAGCAATCAGCCTGCAGAACCCTGACAAATATAATAATAGGGTGATTAACCCGACTGTGAGGGATCCCGCTCTTCCCTTTAAAGGGCGGTCTTGTTTCCCTCGGGATCCTGAGAGACGACAGCCTGCTCCAGAAGACGCCCCCCCCAGCCTGCTCCAGAAGACCCCCCCCAGCCTGCTCCAGAAGACCCCCCCCAGCCTGCTCCAGAAGACCCCCCCCAGCCTGCTCCAGAAGACCCCCCCCCCAGCCTGCTCCAGAAGACGCCCCCCCCAGCCTGCTCCAGGAGACCCCCCCCCCCAGCCTGCTCCAGAAGACCCCCCCCCAGCCTGCTCAGAAGACCCCCCCCCAGCCTGCTCCAGAAGACCCCCCCCCCAGCCTGCTCCAGGAGACCCCCCCCCCCCAGCCTGCTCCAGGAGACCCCCCCCCCCAGCCTGCTCCAGAAGACCCCCCCCCAGCCTGCTCCAGGAGACATCCCCCCCAGCCTGCTCCAGAAGACCCCCCCCCCAGCCTGCTCCAGAAGACCCCCCCCAGCCTGCTCCAGGAGACCCCCCCCCAGCCTGCTCCAGAAGACCCCCCCCCAGCCTGCTCCAGGAGACCCCCCCCCAGCCTGCTCCAGAAGACCCCCCCCCCAGCCTGCTCCAGAAGACACCCCCCCCCCCCAGCTTGCTCTAGAAGACTCCCCCCCAGCCTGCTCCAGAAGACCCCCCCCCCCCAGCCTGCTACAGGAGACCCCTCCCTTCTCCCTGACCGTTTCTATTTGTGGATGTTTGGCAGATTTTGAGGCCGTCCCAGCCACCCCTCCACCCCCACCCCCCCCCCCCCCCCCCCCCCCATTTCTTGGTTTTCTCTCTCTATATTTCCTTTTCATTCACACTCTTGCTCTTTTTCATCGATTCATTCACTCACTCTCTTTCTTTCTCTCTCTCTCTCTCTCTCTCTCCCTCCCGCTCTCTCTCTCTCTCTCCGGACGGTTGTGTTCTGTTTCCCATCATGCCCTGTAATCACAACCACAAGAAAGCCCACCACCATGTGACGTGGGTGGGTGGGTCATGTGACCGCCACCGAGGGGGGGAAAAAGGGCGTCTCTGAGCCCATCGCCAGGCCAATCGGAGTGCCTCGCTTCCTTTCCTGCGCCGTGACTGAGACCGAGCCCTGCGTTATTTGGAGCCTTGTGGCGCTCCGCAAGCCTTTTTAAATGCTTCATTCATCTTTACGACGGCCTCACTTATCTTAGAGACTCAGCACAGCCGTGACTTCCCGCTACCACCACAGGCAAGCGGAGACTGCGGCCCACATCAAGCTCCGGACTTGGCAGGGATCAGGCCGTATTCCGACCCCCCCTGCTGGCCTCCGGAGGTTGTGTTTCCCCCGTAAGAAAGAGGAAAACGTTGCAAAAGTCACTTCAGTTCCCTTACTTTTTCAGTTCCCCCATCCCAACCAGAGCACATCGGATTGCCTCGCAAAAGAGCTGCAGGTCTTTTTCAATGTACAGTTGGGAGTCAGATGGCTCAGCGGGTTAAGGCGTTGGCCTCATGATCTGGAGGTTGTGAGTTCGATTCTTGGCTGTGGCTATGTGACGTTGTGTCCTCGGGCAAGGCACTTCACCCTACTTACTTAAGGGAGAATGTGACTGTACTCACTGTAAGTCGCTTTGGATAAAAGTGTCTGCTGAATAATGTTTCATTATTTATGTACAAAGAAGACAGGAGAGCCAAAGGGAACATTAGACAGACGCTCTTATCCAGAGCGACTCAACAGCAATTACAGGGACATTCCCCCCTGAGGCAAGCAGGATGAAGTGCCTTGCCCAAGAACACAACGTCATGTTGACACAGCCGGTTCGAACCTGGTACCTTCAGATTACTAACCCTCTACACGCTGACCGAGAGCACCACACGCCCCCCCCCCGCTACTTCATCGCCTGTCAGCGTTGGGATGGGCGTTGGGGGAGGGAGCCCCACCGCACAATAGCACTCGAACAACTTCCAATCGAACTTCAAAACAAGGCGGTACTGTACTCAATCCAGAGATGCTACCAGAGAGTTGGAGGGGAGGGGGAGGGAGGGGGGGGGGGTGGCACACTAGAAACCGCTTGTGTCACAAGGGGAAACGCCTGAAGGGTTTTCCTTGTCCTTTTTGAAGGTGCTGCCAGGGTAAAACCGTGTATTTTTTTTTGTTTTTTTTTTGCTTCCCCTCTCCTCGTTCCCGCGACTCTTGGCAGAAGACAGGGGTTTCGGAGGCACGACAGCGCTAGCAGCTTTGCGTTAGCAGCCCGTCGTCCCTGCTCGCTCATAATCAAGCTGGTGTTAATGTGTTTTGAACCCGGGGCCCGGGCACTGGCACTGGCAAGGCCACTTACGGAGCAGGTGTGGCCTGCAGCTGAGCCATCCTGAGAATTCCTGTTAGAGCTGACTGAGTCTAGAGGACTGTCTGGAGAGGAGAGGGGGGGGAGAGAGGAGAGAGAAGAGGGAGAGACGGGGGGACAGGGAGAGAAGGGGAGGACAGGGAGAGGAGAGAGGAGGGAGAGTAGGGGAGGAGAGAGGAGGGAGGGGAAGGGAGAAACGGGGGACAGGGAGAGAAGGGAAGGACAGGGAGAGGAGAGAGGAGGGGAGTAGGGAAGGAGAGAGGAGGAGAGGACAGGGAGAGATGGGGGGGACAGGTAGAGAAGGGGAGGAGGAGAGGACAGGAGGAGAGAGGAGGAGAGGACAGGGAAAGGAAAGAGGAGAAAGAGGACGGGGAAGAGGAGGGGAGGAGAGAGGAGGGGAGGACAGAAGAGGAGAGAGGAGGGGAGGAGAGAGAGGAGGGAGGACAGAGGGAGGAGAGAGGAGGACAGGGGAGGAGGGGAGGAGAGAAGGAGAGGAAGACAGGAGAGGAGAGAGGAGGGGAGGACAGGAGGGGAGGACAGGAGAAGATCAGATGAAATGATAGGAGTGGAGTGGAGAATTGCTGTATCTTTTGGACCGCGAAATCATAGAGCCTCCAAGGGAATAATAGCCGTCACCTTGCAATGCTTGAAGTCATTCTTGACTGTGACAGCACACCTGATTCAAATGAAGAGGTTGTTATCTAGCTCTGTGGAAGCCTGATAATGACCCTAATTTTGAATCAGGTGTGCTGGAGCAGGGAAACATCTAAAACCTTCAGGACATCTACCCATACCATATTTCTTTTCCTCTTTTTTGTCTCTCTCTTAATCTCTCTCTCTCCTCCCTTTTTTCTCCTCAGAATGTTACACGGCCCAACGGAGAGGATTACCGAGGCAGTCAGAGGCAGACCAGCCTCCACGGAGGAAAGCCCTGCCTCTTCTGGAACGAAACCTTCCAGCACCCTTACAACACCCTCAAGTACCCCAATGGAGAGGGAGGGCTGGGCAGCCACAACTACTGCAGGTGAGTCCTACCCTGGAGCTGAGAGTAGCATGTTAGCAAGTTATCAAAGGATGCTAACTGGAGCTCTTTTTACAAGCAATGTCACAGAGGGCTTCACATATGCCCGTAAAACTGCCCCTCAACCGACCTAAACCCTCAAAGAAGACGAGGAAAAACTCCCAGGAAACTCACTAAGGAGACAAAATGGAAGAAACCTTGAGAGGAGCAATTCAGTGAGGGATCCCCTCCTCCAGGGACGGTTGGTGAAAATGTATAGATGTAGCAATGTATTGGCGCAGGCTTGTCTAAACAACTAAAAATCCTACAGTAGGCCTCTTACAGGTAGGAGTGACTGTACTGAGATTTCTCATTCTGTACCATGTCACTTTTGTAAAGAGTTCAGTGTTTGACATTGCACTGGGGTTCAGGGCCTCTTTTAAAGCCGCTCAGTGTTGTTGTAGACAGATTACCTCAGCTGGGGTCGTTAGAAGCACGACTCTCTCAGACATTTACGCCTGAATATTTAACGCTGGCGCCCGACAGAACTTTCACCCCTGTCATCCCGAGAAGCCAGCGAGGCTTGAAGAGTTTGCACAAGCAAAGTCCCCCATGAATCTCTCTCCCCCCCCCTCTCCCCCTCCCCTCTTGGACACTCTCGTCGCTCTCCCCCACGTCCCCCGCTTTCCTCTCCCCGCCCCTCCCACCTCTCCTCGCGCTCTCCCTATCGGACTCTTTTTTTCGCTCTCTCTCTCTCCTCCTCTCTCCACCTCTCTCCCCCTCTTCCTCTCTCCCGCTCCCCCCTCTCCCCTACTCCCTCTCCTCCCCATCTTCCTCTCGCCCCCTCTCCTCTCCCCCTCTCTCTCTCTCCCCCTCTCCCTCTCTCCCCTCTCCCTCTCTCCCCCTCTTTCTCTCTCCCCCTCTCTCCCTCTCTCCCCCTCTTCCTCTCTTCCTCTCTCCCTCTCTCCCCATCTTCCTCTCGCCCCCTCTCTCTCTCCCCCCTCTCTCTTCTCCCCCCTCTCCCACTCTCCCTCTCTCCCCCTCTCTCCACTCTCCCCCTCTCCCACTCTCCCTCTCTCCCCTCTCCCCCTCTCCCCCTCTCCCTCTCTCCCCCTCTTCCTCTCTCCCCCTCTCCCTCTCTCCCCCTCTTCCTCTCTCCCTCATCCCCCTCTCCCACTCTCCCCTCTTCCTCTCTCCCCCTCTCCCCCTCTTTCTCTCTCCCCCTCTTCCTCTCTTCCGCTCTCCCTCTCTCCCGCTCTACCTTTCCCTGGCATGCCTGGGGGGTTTGGGGGTGTAGAGGACCCAGGGGTGGGGGGGAGTGAGGGTTAGGGAGAGTGGTGTTGTGACACTACAGTAGAGTCTTACACTTCAAATTCAGATAAAAATCATCTCTGGATCCCCAGTTATAACCTTTGCTCATATTTGATCCAGGTCCAGAATATTGCGAAGAGGTGATAGAGGTGGCAGAAGTTCGATGGTGAAAAGATGAATGAGGATAGAGGGATGAGATGGTACGATGATATTATGACCTAAGGGAGGATTGATCCATTGATAAGGTGATCAAATGATGGATACATTACATTTACATTTATTCATTTAGCACACGCTTTTATCCAAAGCGACTTACAAGAGAGAGCTTTTACAAAGAGCATCGGTCACTGGGCAACGTGATAGACCCCAAATACAATGGGCTTTTGGATCGTGAAACATACATCATGAGAGGACAAGGGCTTGGACTAGCAGTTGGGTGGAATGTTGAGACAGGTATTTTCTGATTTTCCTGATGTTTGTAGAGGGTGAATCTACATGACCGAGAGACTGCGGCAATGTGAGCTGTGAGGGAGAGCTCGTCGTCCAAGGTGACCCCCAGGTTCCTGGCAGGATACAGTAGACTTTCCCTCTCAAGTTGATAAGACAGAACTGTCAGGAAGGACCTGGAGATAGATGTATTCCTGCATCCAGGACCATCAGATCTCCGTCTTCGTCCACCTTGTTTCAGAGAAGTTTCCAGACCAGTGGCCTAAGCTCCGCCGCGGTGGGATGTTTTCCCTGAAGCCTGTGAAATTGATCCCAGTTCAGTGTCGTAAAGTTGGGGAGCGATGGTGCTTTGAAGTGGCTCCGGACAGATTCTTTTTTTTTTTTTTTTTACTTTGGTTAAACCAGGAAACCAGAAGATTTATGGGTAGGATTCAGACATGAGCTTTTAGGAAGAACTTCACAGCACATTAAAGGGGTATTATATCAATGGTGTAACTGGACTCAAGCCTTTACACAGAGATTTGAGGAAAGTGAGTTGTGAACTTTTGACAGCTACCGTCTCTGGAAGCTTCTGGACATTTCTATTTGGTATGTCAAGCCTCAGTCCACAATAAAGTCTATCTCGTTCTCTACCGCGCTCTTTCTCTAACTCTGTTTCTCTTATTCTCCCCTCTACCTCTCCTCCTTCTCCCCTCTCTTTCCCTCTCTATCTCTTTCTTCCCTCTCTCCCTGTTTCTCCCATCCTTCTCTCTCTCCCTCTCTCTCTCGTTCTTCTCAGTGTCTGTCTGTTTCACTCTCTCTGTCTCGCTCTCTGTCTCACTGTCTGTCTGTCTGTCTATCTTTCTGTCGGTGTATCTCTCTGTCTTTCTCTCTGTCTCGCTCCCTCTCTCTCTCTTCTCTGTGTCTGTCTGTCTCTCTCTTTCTGTCTCTCTCTGTCTTGCTGTCTGTCTGTCTATCTTTCTGTCTGTCTATCTCCCTGTCTCTCTCCCTCTCTCTGCTCTTGGTCTCTCCTTTCTCTCTCTGTCTTTCTCTCTTTCTTTCTGTCTCTCTCTCCATCCTAGTCAGTTATTTTTATGACCAAGGATACTGAAGAGCCTACTTCATGCTCTGAATAGATGAACGATGGCATTTATGAGAGGCCTGACACACTCCTCTGATAGAGCACTGTTTGGGGGCTAGGGAGGGGGAGGAGAGACGGGGAGAGAAGACAGCCTGGAAGAGCAGAGTGAGGAGGGTGGGAGGGAAGAGAGAGCTCGGAGAGAAACAGTAAAGAGATAGAGAGAGAGAGGGGTTCAGGAGGGGATAAAAAGTAAGGAGGCAGGGGGGAGGGAGGGAGTTAAGAGGGGACAGAAAGGAAGGAGTGAGTGGGGGGGGGGAGGGAGAAAGGGAAGAAGTCATTTTTTTGTGCGTCTGCGCGTTAGCAAGTCTGCGTTTTTCCGTGAGCGGGGTGTTAGGCTCCGAAACATCCTGCTGTAGCGCGGCAAATCTTTTCACCTCATTGGTGAGGTGGTTGATGAGATTTTCCTTTTCAACTTTGGATTGCAAAAAAAAATACTTTATTTACATCCTGGACATGTCCTCATTCAAATGTTTCGACCAGAACTTTTCCATCCCCTCCTTCGCCCCCCCTCGCTCTCTCTCTCCCTCCCTCCCTCTCTCTGTCTCTCCCTCCTTATCTCCCTCTCTCTCTTTCTGTCCCCCCTCTCTTTCCTACCTCTTACCCCTCTATGGCTGGCTGCATGGTAATGCTGGACAGGGCTTCCCAGGTGCTGCGTCAGTTGTGTGTGGAGGGAAAGCTAGGAGAGAGAGGAGCGAGTGAGTGTCTGAGCGTCTGTGTGAACGTGTGCGTGCGTGCGGGGGTGCGTGTGTGTGCGTGTGTATGAGTGAGTGTCTGTGTGAATGTGTGTTTGTGTGGGTATCTGTGTGAGTGTGTGCGTCTGAGTGAATGAATGTGTGTGGGTGTGTGTGTGCGTGTGTGTGAGTGTGTGTGTGTGAGTGTGTGCGTGAGTGTTTGTGTGTGTGTATGTGTGAGTGTTTGTGTGAATGTGTGTGCGTGAGTGTTTGTGTGTGTGTATGTGTGAGTGTTTGTGTGAATGTGTGTGTGTGTGTGTGTGTGTGTGTGAGTGTGTGCGTGAGTGTTTGTGTGTGTGTATGTGTGAGTGTTTGTGTGAATGTGTGTGTGTGTGGGTGGTGTGTGTGTGTGTGTGTGTGAGTGTGTGTGTGAGTGTGTGTGTGAGTACCTTCCTCACCAGCCCATCAAATCCCTCCTCCTCATTTCTGTGGTCTCGGTGAGAACAGTTCTGCTACAGAACCCTGAGGTTCTGTAAAAAGAAGTGAAACCTGCATATTTCTAACCTTCAATGCCGCAGAATCCTCTGAGGTTTGATGTAAACGATTCAGAACCATTTTATAGATTCGCCGTGCCAGAGCTTTTTAAGTTTATCATAAATTTGATGATTAGAGCATTTGGAAAACAGTTATTATCAAAGGAAAATCTTTTGAGCGGAATCCAGCTGTGGGGCAGCTGTTTTTCCTCTACTCTCCCCTGATGGAGGCCATGCTGACTGAAACAGGGGAGAGATGAAACAGGGGAGAGAGAGAGAGAGAGAGGAGAGAGAGAGAGAGAGAGGGGGCGTGTTGGGGGGGGGGCTTGAGGCGTGTGTGTGTGTGTGTGTGCATGAGGAGGGTGGTGGCTGGGAGGGGGGGGGGGGGGGGGGCTAAATGGCCGTAGGCTCCCTGTACACAGAGAAGAGGTTGGTGCCAGAGAAATGTCTCTTTCAAAGAGCGCGTCAGTCTAATCGCAGCTACTCTGTCTGTGTGTGTCTCACGGCCGGTGTACAGTGACCTCGGTTAAGGTTGTAAATGGACAGGCATCCACCGCCTCACACACACACACACACACACACACACACCACACACACACACACACACACACACACACATCATGCCCCATATTCAGTCAAGAGCAGTTCTGTTCTGTCCCTCACAGGTTAGAGGGATGAGTCCTCTCTCTGCTCCCCCCCCCCCCCCCCTCACCTCCTTAGGAGCAGGGAGAGGTCCGCTTCTCTTTCATGTGGCTTTTTGCCCTTTACCCTCTGCTCTGCTGTTTATGCGGAACACATGAAAGGAGTCTCTCTCTCTCTCTTTCTCTGTATCCTCTCTCTCTCCTCTGTCTCTCTCTCTGTCTCTGTCTCGCTCTATCTCTCTCTGTATCTCTCTCTGTATCTCTCTCTCTCTCTGTCTCTCTCTCTGTCTCTGTCTCGCTCTATCTCTCTCGTATCTCTCTCTGTATCTCTCTCTCTCTCTGTCTCTCTCTTTCTCTCTCTCTGTCTCTCTCTTTCTCTCTGTATCTCTTTCTCTCTTTCTTTGTATCTCTCTCTCTCTCTCTCTGTCTCTCTCTCTCTGTATCTCTCTTTCTCTCCCTCTGTATCTCTCTGTATCTCTCTCTCTGTCTCTCTCTCTGTCTCTCTCTCTCTCTGTCTCTCTCTCTGTCTCTGTCTCGCTCTATCTCTCTCTGTATCTCTCTCTGTATCTCTCTCTCTCTCTGTCTCTCTCTTTCTCTCTCTCTGTCTTTCTCTCTGTATCTCTTTCTCTCTTTCTTTGTATCTCTCTCTCTCTCTCTCTCTCTCTCTCTCTCTGTCTCTCTCTCTTTCTCTGTATCTCTCTCTCTGTCTCTCTCTCTCTTTCTCTGTATCTCTCTTTCTCTCCCTCTGTATCTCTCTGTATCTCTCTCTGTCTCTCTCTCTCTCTCTCTCTCTCTCTCTCTCTCTAGGATAACCTGGAATCTGATCATTACCCGGATGTTGTTCGAAAATCTATTCGTCTATCTGTTTTGTCATCTTAAGGTTAAAGTGGGAGTCAGGTGGCTCAGCAGGTTAAGGCGTTGGCCTCATGATCGGAAGGTTGTGAGTTCGATTCCCAGCTGTGGTTATGTGATGTTGTGTCCTTGGCAAGGCACTTCACCCTACTTCTCTCAGGGAGAATGTCCCTGTACTTACTGTAAGTCGCTTTGGATAAAAGCGTCTGCTGAATGAGTATTTATTGAAGTGTCCTCCTGCAAATGAAGCACCGTTAGCGAAATGACACCTGACTCAATAACCCTTTACTGTGTGAAAGAGGAAGACAAGCAGGAAAGTTGTTTTTTATAGGAGAAGATTCTGGAAACACCCCCTCAGAAAGGAGATCGCACACGCCTGGGGCCTTTTCCTACGAATCACGATGAGAAATGTCCAAAGAAAGAGAACAATTATTTGCCGATTACTGTGAAAGACTATCTTAGATGTAAGTTTTTTTTTGATGGGCTTGCATATTTCAAAAGCGCTCAGGACAGTAAAATAGATTTCTGGAATTCCGTTTTTTGTCAAGACTACTGTCCAGTATTACTGAGAATTCTGGTACGCTTTGTAAAACGATGAATTAAACCAGTTTGGATGGAGGAATCATCCGGTCACAATAGAGAGCTTCAGAGAATGACCAGAGACATAATGCTCTCTTCCTCACAATATCCTGAGTACATTTTGAAACTCATCGCTCGACTCGAATCATTAGACCTTCGGTCCATTGACCGTCTCTCTCTCTCTCTCTCCTCCTCTTTGCTTCCCTCCAGCCTCCTATCCTACCTGCCCGAGAACATCCTCCTCTCTTTAAAGAAGTGAAAGCGTAGCTCCTAAGTGTGCTGTCAGAGGGGTTAACAGATCATGGGTGGCTTTCAAAAGCGGGGTTGAGGAACCAGACAAAACCTTGCCCCCTCTCCCCCCCCCCCCCGTCAGCTCTCTGTCTGGGCCAGAACAAAGACAAGGCTTTGAGCCACACACCCCCCACACACACACCCCTCCAGCTTCCCTCCCTGTCCCCCATGAAAGCTCCATGTTTGTCCCATGTTCGCCCCCAGGATTAGCGAGCAATGCGGGGCTGAACCAGCAGCGGGCATGCTAGCTCTGCGATGCTAGCCCCCAGCAGAGGGGGGCAGGGCGGGGTTTGGCAGACTGGCACCGTAGAGTAGAGGGGAGGCTGGGGGCATCCAGAATCTTCTGGAACTACAGAGTATCTCGCTGCTTCTCTGCGGTAGACAGAGTGAATAACTCTCTTTTTTATGTCTTTACTGCCCTCACTCTCTCCCTCTCCACATCCCTCTGTCCATCTTCTTCCCTCTCCCCTCCCTCTCCCCTCCCTCCCCCCTCTCCCCTCCCTCTCTTCTCCCATGCCACCAGGAATCCTGACGGCGATGTTCAGCCCTGGTGCTACATAGCCGACCATGAGACGGAACCTACTGGAAATACTGTGACATCCCTACCTGCCAAAGTAAGAGAACAGACACACACACAGACACACGCAAACACACAGACTAACACACACAAATTCACACACACACTCACACACAGACACACTTAGACACACACAGATTCACACACACAGATACACACACTCTCACACACACACACACACACACACACAAACACACACACACACACACACACACTCACAGACTCAGACACACTTAGACACACACAGATTCACACACACAGATACACACACACACTCACACACACACACTCACATACTCAGACACACTTAGACACACTTAG